>CM057462.1:32516233-33766233 GCA_030035585.1 Dugong dugon
GCCAACATTTTATAAGCAAATAGCTCAAAAGAAATTTGCTCAGTTACAAAATTCTAAATCCTTAAGTTAAAAACAAACCAGATGCTCAGGAGGAGGTCAGCTCTTTCTGGTACTAAGACCTGAGAAAAGTTTCTCCTCTGGGTCTTCATAAAGAGAGCAGTTTGGCTCAGGCACACCTTTATAAACCATTCAGTACACACAACAGTGCGTTCCACAAGGCTCCATATAGGTCAACGGCCTCACACCAACATAATTCAAGTAAAGCCAATCTGCCAAAAGTAAGAAATCCAAAGTCTTTCTGGTAATTCAAACACAAATGTAGGGTTTACTTTAACAGGAGCTCTTAATGAGAGGTTTATCGATGGGCTTCAGGGAGTCCATAACCCACCTGCAGCTGTAGATATATTTGCCCAAATGTCACAAACTCTGTTCTGGGGAGAAGGACTACAGTTTGCATCATATTCAAAGAATAAGTCTAATAAAGTTAAGGACTCTTGACAAAGGAAATAAGGAGCTGCATAACCATCAGGAGAGCCTACTGAAATAGTCTTCATACCTAAGGCTTTGGGTAGGTATTGAGCAGCAGTCAGGCTGATGTTAAATGCTAATATTAACTAACTAGTACTGGATAAATGCAGCATCAAAATGCTCTAAATAAGCAAAGCTGGAAAGTAGCTCTAACCCGGTCTTATAATCATTTGAATATTCACTACTGCAATTATTATTATATACTGTAAGTGCCAAAGACAGGATCAAATCTTCCTCATTTCTAAGTGCCTTAACCGTTCAATAAATAGTTATTCAGTAAATAAATAAACTAATGCAAATCTATAAATATCTAGCAAATAAGGATCTTGGCAGAAATGAGTGCCTATACCTCTAAAAAGTCTAAGTATTTCCTTCCCTTGCATAATGAAATCTTCTTGTAAAACAAAGAACATGAGGAAAACATTTGCATCCAATTGCTAAAAAAATTAATACTACCACATTTCACATGAACCATAACCTAACATCACTGTACCAGAATTATGCCCACTTTTTAAAAGGTCTAATCAGATTACATCATTCCTTTTAAGTTTTATGCCTTTATGCCCTCCCCCTAAAGAATCAAGAATGAAGCACATATATAAGTAAAATTCATGGTCCTCATTTCTCCTATCTATGGCAAATAGTAGGGAAAATCAAAATTTCAACATAGCTGACAAGAAATGAGTACTTATAAAAAAATAAAAACATTGACATATGATAAAATATTACTTACCCAATAATAAATGTGTATGCAATAAACGCAAACCTGTTGTCAAAACTGAAGAAAACTTTCCCCCCAAAAAACAGACTGCTTTAGCCGTTATATTTTTCAGCACTTTTTGTTCTTCCTTTCCACTCAAAGATAAAAACTCAAACTGCTCCTGCTGCAACTTATAAGTAAATACTAATTGCTACAGTATCTTCCATGAACATCTAGCATTTATTATCATTCAGTATCTTGGGAAAGGCGAATATTTCCATTATTGAACATTTCCCCTTACCTACTCAATGTGAAAATCACTCTGTGGAAAGAGCACAGCCTATGAAAGAAAAGAGACTGCCTGGGGAGATGATCAAAAAAGATAAACGTAAAATAAAAACTCTCTTGCATAATTTGCCAGATTAATAAAATACAAAAAAAAAAGACATCAGTAACAACAGCTAAAACCAAAACTGTTCAAAATGTTCAATCTAGATACAGCGTTTTAGTCTATTTAATAAATAACTGAGCATGTGCCCCCACTCCCACACAAACCCTCTTCAAATTTTGTGGACAATGTTTCAAACAACTAACCTATATTTTACATTTAATTTATGCAACCTACTCATTTTACTAAGTAAATCCAAAGTAGTATATGAGGCAAAATAAATAAATAAGGTTTAGTAATTTGAGTTTTTCCAAAAGAACTTTTATTATTAAATCTCTGTAACAGAAACAGAGCATTTATACTGGGGAATGGATTTAGGTACTGAAGGACTTTTGTTTTTGTTGTTTTGGTAAAAATCAAAAAAATACAGAAGATTTACCATATAATGTTAGATATGTACAAGGCACCAACTATATGTATTTTAGATAACTATATATATTTTAAATAACTACAACTCATTTAAAATGATAAATGGTTAGTGAGTAAAACAGCAAAATCATTTTTAAAAAATAAATCAATAGCCTTTCTCCAAGAAAGAACTGACGGAACACCACATTTAAAAAACCTAGCTGTCTGCTTCTATATATAAGCACTCTGGTTGGTTGTGTAAACTATAAACTGGGCGAAATAAGAAATCCTGAAGGCAGTGCAAAGGGAAGTAAGTAATTACAACTGGCATTGTACAAAAAGGCACACAAGTAAAGTTGCTACTGCTGTTGAGGTTCAAAACCAGCAGAGACCTGAATACACCACTGTTTCTAACCAGCTATTTTTAAGTTATCTGGTGAGCTAACAGTAAATACAGCTGTGAACACAGCGGTACACACCATCTGGAGGCTTTTGACTTAAGCAATTTTTCAAATGCACAGTATATTCACTCTTTTTGTTCCTCTGAAGCTCAACAGTCACATATAAACTGACTCTTTTTTAAAACCACAGTTACAAAAGCTAATTCACTCTGTGAAAAACAAGACATGAGAAAGATCTAATTGTTCATTTTTAGAACCAAGTGATTATTTCAAATCTTTAGTGGCAGAAATACTTTAAATTTTATAAAGAATTTCCCATATTTACCTATTATAATCTTAAAAAATCTTCACAGGTAATTCTGATTAATACTCTAAAGTTTAAATGTTCTACTTTCAGAAGCGACTCACATCCATTACCTCATTTTATCCCAAAAGCCTGAACACAGACATCAGATTAATCACATAAAATCTTACCTACAGAATGTGATTGCCATGAACCCTACAGTCTCTTCTAGCTACCCTACTGCTATTCCTTCTCTCATTGACAAGCTTCTCAACATTTTCTTATCATCTACAAACTAGCCTCTACACATCACGAGCATCTTCCACCTCCTAGGCTACTCTGCTCTCACTAAATGCTCAGAGGTTTAACTGGCTCCTATTTGAATAAACAGGTTTTACGTAAGTGTGTTCAGTTCTCATTCTCTTACCCACAATCTAGACCATACTAATGAACCCTCTCTTTGAAGCTCTCTTCTCCCTTTATCCCTTTTATACTGCATTAACTTTCAGACCTCTGTCTCTCAAGCCAAGCTTCCCATCCTCAATTTCTTCCTCTTCCACATATATCTCCTATTTATAAGGACAGACATAATGTCTGCCTTGTTTGTTTCCATATCCCCAGGCCCAGCTCAAAGTAGAATGACCATGTATATTTGTTGAATGACTAAACCAATTTTGTAAGGAAAATTTTTGGAGAATACCATACTCTATGATGTCCTCAAAAAGGACAAATACAACATCTAAGCATTCCCTTCAGCCAACATCTCTTTTTCTAGCTATCCCAAAAAGTTTGTCTGGCATTACTTAGTCTTACTAAAGCCATTCTGCTTATTGTCCTGACTCCATTATCCTCAAATGTTAACAGAGTCTCTCCTAATTTCTCCTGCTATAAATTATAAACATTTTATAACTATAAACATTAGCTTAAAAAGGAATAGGAACTTCTAAGGAACTGACCATTTTCATCTTATTTGGGGTGTGTTTTAAATTTTTTAACAAATATATTTGATTTTTCCTAAAATTTCAAATATCTTCAAGAAACCCTTATTTGGCTAATTACCTTACCTTATTAACAGAATTTTCAGTAAAGCAACATAAGGCCCAGCAATTCTAGATCTAGGAATGTATACTACGTTTAAAGGGAGCAAAGATTTAACTATACTCAGATGCTCTCTTCAGCACTGCTTATAATTAAAAAAAAAAAAATCAAAATGTCCATCAGTAGGGGCCTAGTTAAGTAACTAAGACATCTACTCCTCATAAGTACAAACATGGAGAATGAAAAAAGTCAGAAGCAGAATAGTACATGTAGTATAATACTATTTGTATGTATTTTTAAGACATATATTTCCATACGCATAAAAATTTCTGGAAAGATACGCAAGAAACTAGTAATATTGATTACCCAATCCATGAGGGGTGGGAAGGAGCTACTTTTCACTATATACTTGTCTGAATTTTCTTAATAAAAAAAATTTCCATAAAGTAAATAAACTGTTAAAAACTTGTTTTAGAAGCTAGAATTTTGAAATAACAAAGCTTTACTGAGGAATTTCCATAAGAAAGAGTTTTATTATAGTTCTAAATTTATCACTATAGAACCTAAAGATCACTGAGCAAATCCATCACCTTTTGATTACATGGAGTTTTTGTCCAGAGTGTGGGCTTCTCTTTTCCAATTACTACGTGTACTTGCATTACCTCACAGTGAGCACCCCTTGTATAAGAACAAACAAATCACACAATGGTGTTGGTCACAGAGCTGCAAGCGGTGGGAAGGAATGCCCTTTATAAGGGTTGACTCGTAAAGAATGACAGGTGATCAAGTTTCATACTTAAAAATGGGATCATTTTATAGAAGAATCCTGATCAAATGGGGGGAAATGCAAAAGAAAATTTCAAATTCGCACAGAACCCATAGTTTACGGAACCATGGAGATTGGATGAACCTCCAGAATTACTGCCCTAAGATATCTTTAAACCTTAAACCAAAAATATCCCGTAAAGTCTTCTTAAAACCATAGTTTAGTTTAACTAGCAAAGAATGTCTGCCTTGAACATTATGCTCTTTTAAGATCTATCTATACAGAATCAAATTGACAAGAGCAACTTGAAAGATTAGACAGAAACCTTGGGGGTGGGGGCAATGAGTTTATGTTAATGAGGGAGGAACAACTCAGAAAAGGAGGGTGAGAATGGTTGCACAACTAGAATATAATCAAGTTATTGAACTGTACGTGCAGAAACTTAAACTGGTGTATGTTTTGCTGTGCATATTCTCAACAACAATAACAAAAAAATATCTCTTAAAGAAAGAACAGGGGATGAGGATTTGGCTTGGAATTCTGGCTTCACTTCTCATTAGTGAATTGCCTAACCTCTCCAAGCCTCAGTTTCCTCACTTGTACCTTACAGATTTAAACCTGCAAGTATCAAATAATTTATGCAAAGACAGAACAATATTGAGAAAATGAAATAATCCACAATCCCATCAGCCAGAGATTAGCACTGTTAACGTTTGGTATGTATCTTTCTAATCTTTTTCCTGAGCCTCTGTAGGTAAATGTGGGTGTATGCATAACTGGACTCCTACTGCATGAAGAGTTTAGCATCTACAGTTTTTTCCATTTAGCTTTACATGATAATTTTTACATCGTGATGATTTCTAATGGCTGCAGAGTATTTTCTTTTATGGATGGGCCATGATTTAAATATCCCCCTTCTACTGTTGGGCACGCAAACCGACAAGTCACTCTCCTTCATTTCTTTTCCGTTTCATTTTTTCTTTCCTAGGAAAAGTTTCCTCCTCCTCTGTTTCATCTGTGAGCAAAAAAAATTGTTAACAATGGCTAATAAAGCCTACTGGTAGTGTGAGAAATACATTTTTATCAAGGAAGAGAAAAATAATGGCTTAAAGAATAATGTTGAACTTCCCATATTAACTTCTAAAAACCACTGACATGCCCAGAAGTTATCTTTGGAAGTTTCATAAATCATCATGTTCCCTTTTATTTGTTTTGTCTTCCTCCACTGGAATGTAAGTGCCACAAGAGAAAGGACTTAGTCTTGTTTCTATCTTCAGCAACTAACATAGTACCTAGAACATAATTAGTGCTCACTTTATTAAGTATTCACTATTATGAAGTGTCATGCACGTCCCTAAGCATTTTGCATACCCTCTGAGGTAGGTATTACCATTTTACCCACTTCATGTATAAGGAAACAATCACAAAGAGGTTAAGTGACTTATCCAAGGTCTCACAGTGAATAAGAGGTGAACTAGGATTAGAACTCAGGCAGCCGAGCTATTAATCACCATGCTATGATGAATAAATTGATTAATTATACCAGCATGGCTCCATGCCCTAACGTTAAAAACTGAGTTAAATTAGGTGGATATTCCCTGCTAATTGAATGTCAACATTATTGTTTTACTGCTTTTCATTACAGACATACAAGTAAGTCAACTATACCACGGATTAAACAGATTTTGCAGAACAGGTCTAAAACCCTGATCACCATTAATATTTAGAATCTGAAAATACAGTCTCAATTAAAAAAAAAAAAACTCACAAACAAAAAAATTGTCTGGATCTAGGCTACTTCCCTGCTTCCTTCTATTTTTTCCTTGGATTCAGCAATCTCTGCTGTCAATCTAAATGTTTTAATTTCTTTTAATTAGAGAAAACATTTTCTAGATGAGTTACTTTTGAGATTATCACATTCCTAGAAAATGTTGCACTCTCTTTTCCTCAAGCTGTTGTAAGCAGGATCCATTTCCCCAAGGAGTTAAAAAAAGAATATCTTCCTGACAGGCGGCAGCGTGGGATGAAGAGGTGGAGCACAGGGCATTTTTAGGGCAGTGAAATAATTCTGAATGATACTGTAATGGTAGATACATGGCATTATACATTTGTTAAAACCCACAGAACTGTACAATACAACAAGTAAACCCTAATGTAAACTATAGACCTTAGATGATAATAATGTATCAATATTGGTTCATCAATTGTAACAAATATACCACAACAATACAAGATGTTAATAATTGGGGGGAGGGGGAGATAATATGGGAACTCCATACTTTTCTGCTCAATTTTTCTATAAACCTAAAACTGCTCTAAAAAAAAAAAAGGTCCATTAATTTCTTTAAAATATATATACCTTATAGTGTTATAAAAAAGATTAAATTAGATCCCTAAGGGACTGAATTACTGGGCTGAGGGCTGTGGGGACCATCGTCTCGGGGAACATCTAGCTCAAATGGCATAACACAGTTTATAAAGAAAATGTTCTACATTGTACTTTGGTGAATAACACCTGGGGTCTTAAAAGCTTGTGAGTGGCCATCTAAGATATTCCACTGGTCTGTCGGGAGCAAAGGCAAATGAAGAAAACCAAAGACACAAAGGAAAGATTAGTCCAAAGGACTAATGGACTACCACTACCACAGCCTCTACCAGACTGACTCCAGTACAACTAAATGGTGCCTGGTTACCACCAACAACTGCTATGAAAAGGATCACAATAGGGGGTCCTGGACAGAGCTGGAGAAAAATGTAGAACAAAATTCTAACTCACAAAAAAAGACCAGACTTACTGTCCTGACAGAGACTGGAGAAACTCCAAGAGTATGGCCCCCTTTTAGCTCAGAAATGAAGTCACTCTTGAGGTTTACCCTTCAGTCAAGTACCAGATGGGACCATAAAATAAAACAAGACTAAAGTGCACACGAGCCCAGGGGCAAGGACTAGAAGGCAGGAGGAAACAGGAAAGCTGGTAATAGGAAACCCAAGGTTGAGAAGGGAGAATGTTGACATGTTGTGGGGTTGGTAACCAATGTGACAAAACAATATGTGTACTAACTATTTAATGAGAAGCTAGTTTATTCTGCAAACCTTCATCTAATGTACAACAAAAAAAAAATTAAATTAGATATCCATGTCAATTAAACCATCTAAGCATACATTAGATAATCTATGGGTAGCGATACCTGGCACATAATTATCAATAAATATTATGAGTGTAAAAAAAAATACGTGTGTGTGTACATACACATATACATAACCTATAAAACCAAGCCAGTTGCCATCAAGTCAATTCTAACTCATGGCAGCCCCGTGTGTTAGAGTAGACCTGTGCTCCGTAGGGTTTTCAATGGCTGACTTTTCAGAAGCAGATCACCAGGCCTTTTTCCAAGGTGCCTCTGGGCAGACTCGAACCACCATCTTTCAGTTAGTGGCCAAGAGCACAACCATTTTCGCCACCCAGGGACATCGTAGATAGACAGACTGACTGATCATCTACCACCTGTCTGTCAGTTTGTCATACTGTGGTGGCTTTCGTGTTGCTATAATGTTGGAGGCTTTGTGACATGGACTGAACTGTATCCCCCAAAAATATGTTGTCAACTTGGCTAGGCGATGATTCCCAGTATTGTGTGGTTGTCTACCATTTTTGATTTGATGTGATTATCCTATGTGTTGTAAATCCTAACCTCTATGATGGTTAATGAGGCAGGATTAGAGGCAGTTATGTTAATGAAGCAGGACTCAATCTACAGGATTAGGCTGTATCTTGAATCAATCTCTTTTGAGATATAAAAGAGAGAATCAGAGATGGGTGGGACCTCATACCACCTAGGAAGAAGCACCAGGAACAGAGAGTGTCCTTTGGACCCAGGGTCTCTGTGCTGAGAAGCTCCTAGACCAGGGGAAGATTGATGACCAAGGTCCTTCCCCCAGAACCAACAGAGAAAGCCTTCCCCTGGAGCCGGTGCCCTGAATTTAGACTTCAAGCCTCTCAGACTGTGAGAAAATAAATTTCTGTTTGTTAAAGCCATCCACTTGTGGTATTTCTGTTACAGCAGGACTAGATAACTAAGACACTATGCCACCAGTATTTCAAATTACCAGCAGGGTCACCCATGGTGGACAGGTTTCAGTGGAGCCTCCAGACTAAGACAAATTAGGAAGTAAGGCCTCACAATCTACCTGTGAAAATCAGCCAGTGAAAACCCTATGGGTCACAAAAGAATACTGTCCAATATACTGCTGGGTCACAAAAGAATATTGTCCAATATAGTGCTGGAAGATGAGCCCCCTAGTTTGGAAGGCACTCACAAACATGGTGCAGGGCCAGGCAACATTTTGTTCTGTTACAGTCAGAGTTGCCACGAGTTGGGCCCAACTCAACGGCAACTACCAACAATATATTTATATATATCTCAACCTGAGCCAACCTCCCTCACCCCACTCCAGTCTCCTACACCACGGCCACCAATGCCAGCAGCCCTCACCTATCCCCAGGTTCTTCCATCAGTAAACTGGGCCTCTGAAAAAAGCACCACACTAGCTTTACGAATAATTTTGCTTTTTTGACTTTTCCTCCTTTTTAAAAATGTAGACAACAGAAGCCTGTGACAGTGATAACAGCTCTGGACAGTATCTCCTCCCCACAAAGGCAGACAGAAAGATGATCAAATCATTGAGAAAACTTGCCATTCACATCACAATCTATTTTACAGCCCTGATAATCTGACCCTGTGACAGGCCTATATTCAAAGACTCAAGTCTACTCAATTTTAAAGTAAATACTTTCCAATAACTTGCAGCCAAGAACACACTGTAAAATTTTAAGTTAGCCACATGGGCACCTGAGCAGAGACATTTCTAAACCCTTCTATTAATCATTTAGCCCATGGCCAAACTGCTGTTAGTCAAGGGCTCTCTTAATCCCTTTGGTACAGTGGAACATTGTAATGGGGGCAAGAGACAAGGGGGAAACATAACATTCCAGCCATGTTATCCACTGATGCTAACATTTGTTGTTTGAATTTAATCAACTAAGCCTAGAATAGTGAAAAAGAGCTCATGTTTTGTTTTTTAAATACAATATTGGCTTCCTATGTCATTATAAAATAGACAGTTCCTTTGGCTACTCAGACTACACTACAGCAAGCAAAACCCCCTGACCTCGGAAAAGCATGGTAATTGTAATACCTACTGATAAATTACATGGTTTACCAATTTCCTCAAAACCAAAAATAAATCTCTCACAAGTAAACTATTATATGAGTAAACAAAAGCTTGTCTTGTTCTATTGTCTGCTTAAAAGCAAGCATGGTGGTAGTGAGACAGGGATTAAAAAGCACAGCCAGCCAAGTCCATAAAACCTCCAGTGTAAGATAAAACATCCCTGCAGGAGCAGCCAATGCATTCTGGCCTAACAGCTGTACACAGTTGCACTAATTAAAATGAAAAGCTAGTCTGCATAACACACAGGCAATTCACTGAACCTCACTGACAAGTTGACTGAGTTCACCATCACACACTCTTCCCTCCCCAAACCTATGATGTAAAAACTAAACTGGCACATAGGTGAAGGTATCTGGGTTTAAAAACATACATACACTTAAGCATTTCAGAAACAAGCAGAACCACGTAGACTGGAATATATCCTATAAGCTATAAAAAACACATACACAAAGGAAGTGGTAAAGCTACATTACGTCAGTTCTCGTCCTAATTCATAAATGCAAAACCACAAACAAGACAAAAATCTAAACGGCCTTTTTCTGGAAACCTTCGTCAAGTGAATGAATGTAAGCTAAGTCTTTAAATGTGTTATTGAACAGTACTCGTTGATGCATCACTCTCAACAGCCACCGGGAAAAAGAAAGAGTAATCTTAGTCAATTCTATCATGCACCCAGATCAAATAACATTTCCAGCTCTGCCTGCCAAGCGCCAGAGCCTGCCAGAGTACAATGAGCACTCAAGTGCTCTGGACTCAAAACCACCTTTCACTAGCCCCAGATATCTTTATAAAACAGTTTAAACACTACTAAATTACAGAGTTGGAAAAAAAACAAATACAAGCTCCTAACTGCTGCTCCCACACTATTCTGAAGCTTCTGCTAAGCATCTAAAATGTCTGCCTCGTGTTATTTTACTAAGCAATGTAAATATTCAAAGGAACTGCCTCTTAGAGCCAAATCTGACACAGGCATAAAAATGCAGAGCTGGTTGTGTCTCTGGAAATAATTGCCCACAGATCAACAGGCTTACATGGGATATTGTTCCCGTCTGTGAAGTTTTAAATCATGTCTACTTTCAACTTGGAGTTCCAGTATTTAAAAAAAAAAAAAAAAAAAAAAAAAAACCGCCAGAACTCAATTTTGGCACAAGATTTTAAGGACTCTGTCAACTCTATCTTCAATTTTTATTCGGTATCTCCATCTTAAAGCACACTCATAATTTCAAAGGGAAAATTCAATCTCCCTTTGACCACTGTGTTCATTCACATACTTTTTTTTTTTTTTAATTTCCATATGGAGGCCTCCAGCCAAACAATGCCCCACAGAGCCCGGTGGCACATGTGCGCCAAAGAAGCTTAAAGTCTGAGAGTAAAACAAAGTAACCCATTACAAGAGTTTCTTTCTCAGCAAACAGAAAGTGGTCAAGCAGGTCTCCCCGTTGCTTCAACAGAGAACAAGATTAGAGTAAACACGAAAAGGGGGCAGGGAAGCCACCACCTCACACCAAAAAAAAAAAAAAAGTAACAATTTAAACTTAAAAGCAAGCAACCTTCTTCAAGACTATTTCTACATTTTTGCTACTCTGGCCAAAAAAATAAAAATAAAAAACAATTATTTTGGTCCAACAAGCAAATTATATTCGTCACTTAATGTAGCCCAAAATTACTTTATAATCAAGTCTATTAAATTCATTATATTTTTTAATTTACATTTACTCCATAGTAAGCAACGAAGTTCCTAAGAGCGACTGTTGGATTACACATTGCTCATCTTCAATAACTTTCAGAAAAGGAAAAACAAATATGTACATATAAATTTAAAAAAAAAAAAATAGCGTTTTGTCGGTCCCAAAGATGTTACCTATTCGGTTTATTTAACTGTGATTTCCACAGCTTTAGCAATTAAGAAAGTTGTACGCCCAGGAGAAATGCAATGGGACACAGCACATACCGATGTCTTAGTCCTTATTCCTGGAAAGCTGTCATCATTCTTAGTACTACCTGAGTTCATCTTTCTAGAGTCAGCTTGAATTCTGCCAGTCCACCCACCTCCGACAGCCCCTGCACCCACACTTGCCCAAGTTCCTGGCCCGCAACACACTTGCAGCATGAGGCCGCCGGCCAAGGTCTCCTGGGCACTTGCCTGCGGCCGGTCAGCGGCAGGAGCTGCCCCCGCAGGTCTTGTTCTCCTCCGGCGTCGGGCCGCCAGGCGCGCAGGGCTCCCGCAAACTCCGGGCCAGCGGGCAGGGGCGGGGCCGCGCGGGAGGGCGGACAGGCGGGCGGGGCTCGGGGCGTGAATTGCACTTGCTAAACAAAAGGAGGCCCGGACGGCCTCAGGGCAACGCGGTGCGGGCGCATCTCCCCGCACTCGGCAGCTACGGGAGGCGATGGCCGGGCGAGGTCCGGCCCGCAGCTGGGGGTGCGGCCGCTCCGGCCCGCGCCTGCTGCCCGCGGCCGCCGCGCTCGGCTCGTGCTCCTTCAGCCCGGACGGCCGAGCCGACACTGCCACACGTCTGTGACCCAGACGCCGGGAGAGAAAGCGCAGCCTCCCCGCGACGGCGGACAGCAAAACCCGGGCTGGAGCCCAGCCCGCTGCGCGCGCGCCCCTGCCCCCCGCGTGCGCGCGCGAACACACAATGCCGGCTGCAATTTTATCTACTTCCTTGCTTGGCCAGCCTCCATTCTCCCTCCCGACAGCCTGAACTGGGAGGCAGTCTGATTGATGGCAGCTCTTAATAGCGTGGTCAGCTAGAAAATGCATCCGCAAGCAAGATATTAAAGAGGCAGCGCATCCCCGTGAATGATCAGCAGTTCACACATCTAGAGCTGCCTCTGCTGCCGCCAAGAATATTAATGCCAACCACCTCTGACGTCTAACAAATGCAGATGAAATAACCTACAATAACAGACACGCCGAACTTTTGTTTCAAAGATGCACAGGAGAAAGAAGCTTTGTTTGGTGTCAAACATTTCTGACCCCAATTTTCCTTACAGTTTAATAAGTCTCTAAGTCATTTGTTTAAAAATCTTCCTCTCCAAGCCCCTTTTCACAAGGAAATAAAGATCCATCTGCTAGACCCAGGAAAGCTTAAATTGGGATTGATTGAAATTCATCTAATAAGGAAGCAAAATAAATGCATATTACTTACCATGTGGCTTTAAATAAACATATAACACACCAGCTACCAGATTCCAGACTCCCTCATTAATTCAATTTTTATGTGCATCTAAACAGAATTACCAACTGTTAATTTCAAATTAGTTTCTCCCCCATCTCCAAGGAAGCCTGGTAAAAATATATCAACTTACTAAAATTTATTAAAATTAATTTAAACTACATTTATGCCATGTGTTCCCTAGCGGTTAACAGCCTAGATCATCTTGGCCTATTAGATAAGACACTCCATAGGAATTTTTTTAAATACATGCTCTGAAAGAATATGAAATCAAAGTATTAACCTCACTCAGTGTCAACTCAAACTAGAAAGTTACGATCTCGAATTTTAAATGATCACTTCTGGTATCTTTAATATTACACCTCTCACTTTCCAAGCAAGTTTCATGTAACTCTGAAACAGCTCTATAAATGTTAATCAGACCTTCCAAGGTCCCATAAAGTTGCTGAATTATCAGGTAACCTCTTATCAATAGGCAGCTGAGATTCAGAAAGATGAAGTGATTTGTCCAAAGTCCCTCAACAAGGCATCCCAGCATAGAATGGAACACAGATAATCCAACTAACATTCACACTTGCTCTTTAAAGATCAAGCTGCTGATGTCTTTTAAAGAAAATTCAAGTTATTCTACAGAGATAGAAATATCTACTTAAAACTACTAACAGCACATGCACTGAGAGCTAGAGCTGATGAAGCATAATGCCTCTGCCACCCAGCAAGGCTGCTGTGATCAATACAGATCCGACGTGGTCTACAGTACCAGCCTAGCTCTCTCATAAACTCCACTGAACACCATTCCTCAGTAAGACCAACGTAAGGGGAACCATGGCTTGGAGATCTGCTTTATAACCACGAGGCTCTGATATCACTCCATATATGTCAGAGATTAAATCAATTCTAAAGCCTAGTTACAAAAGCTACTCCTGTACTTAGATACACTTTCAATTTTCTAACCAGCTATATCCAGATACATGGCAGAACCTAAAGAGGGTTTCTTTCTCCTGCCAACCATTTAAAAAGTGCCCATTTACACTGAGTTAGAAAGGGTGGTAAGAATAGCCAAACAGCTCTGTTCTGAATTCATGTTGTACCTAGTCTCTCAGGGGTTCTAAATGCTTTACCAGCACCTTTGCTTGTAATTCTTATGACACATACTCTCTTTCTTGTCCTGCACCCTCTGCTAATCCACACACACACACCTCCCAACCTTGCAGTTAGACCAGTCTTTCAATTCCCCCAAGAATTCCCCCAAGCAGCCAGGACTTGTACCACAGGCCTTTACGCTGCTTATTCCCACTAGCCCACTAGAGCAGGAATAATCTCACCACACACACACACACACACACACACACACACACACACACACACACACACACACACACACACACACTCTCTCTCTCTCTCTCTCTCTCTCTCTCTCTGCCTCTGTCTCTGTCTCTGTCTGTCTCTCTCTCTCTGTCTCTGTCTCTGTCTGTCTGTCTGTCTGTCTGTCTCTCTCTGCTGGCTCCTCCTTCAGATCTCAGGTCAAATATCACTTCTTCAGAGAAGTCTCCCTGAGGCCCCATTCTAGGACAAGTTCCTTTGTTAAAAGTTCTCAGAACTGTGTTCCTTTCCTTGAGAGTATTTATCTCAGTTTGTAATTCACTAGTGTGATTTTCTGACTAACGTCCATAGTCCCCTCTAGTCAGTGAGTTCCATTAGAAAGGTTTGCTCATCATAAAATACCAGGTATCAAGCACACAGATCTGTGGAATGAATAAACAAATCGAGGGCAACTATCTTGTTTTACTCATTTTGTATATCCTCCGCACAGTGTTTGGCACAAAGAAGCCTCTCTCAAAATAATATCACGTATGCAAATAAACGCCATACTTTTTTTAATTAACTTTAAAAGTCTAGGAAAACAAAGATTTTTTTATCTCCACTTTAAAGAGATGTAAATAATTGTGTCTGGGGTAACTCAGGAAAACACTGAGACTATAACAAGGGTCCTATATGCAAGCTACACTTTTTTTTTTAAAGAGTTAATGAGGTACGGCAGCCATCATTAATTTATTAATTTATTCAAGCCAAGTTCTTCCTACTTACCTGGCATTTAAGCAATATTCAAACAGCAACAGGTAAACTGGATCAATTACTAAATTCTGTACACACACAGCAGTATAAACAAAATATAAAAATTTGAAATCACATGATACACTAGTTTGCTTCTCTGAATGCAAAAGTACCACCAAATTCTTGCTGTGTTGGAGGCAGGGAATAACTCTCATCTCTCTTATACACTAATCTTTTTCTGTATTTTCAGTTTTTATTCTCTAAGTAAAAGACCTCTGTTTCCCTGACACAGAACCTGCATAAGAGTTCTTTTGATCTGAGGACTCCCCAGTCAATGGTGGCAGATCATTCTGAAATGTTGCTCCACTCAACTCCTCAAAGTGAAGAATTCCTTTCAAACCCCATTTGTGTGAGTTTGTGAATTAAGAGATCTGCAAATGAGAAATGGGAGTCATTTCAACCATACCAACAAGTTCTCAAATGTTTTGCACATGAGCACATAAAAAAGTGAGAAAAAAAATTGTGTAAGATAAATAAAAAATATTAGATCTATGCCCCACCCCCCCAAAAACAATCCTCACTCTTTTTGTCAGCATTCCACATGGCACTGCTTGGTCCTCCCACATGATCTCTCTCCGGTCTTGTCTATGGCATTGCTTATTTTTGTCCTAAACTCCATTCCACATAAATTCCAGCTCCCGGCTTCATAGCACCCTTCGTTTATCAAAACAGCCCTGTCAAGTTGAGTACTATTAACAGATAATGAGAGGAGACAACAGATGCGGTTAGAAGCCAAGCACTCCATATTCTACAGGCCTAAGCATGCAGCCAACTAAGCTGACATCTGACTTTACCCTAACAGTTATAATTAAATAGAAAGTCTAGTTAAACTAACATTAAAGCTATGACCGGGAACAGCACCCAGGGGAAATGTGAAGTATAACCTTAACATGAGTTGAACAGGGCCCAGGTTATTCCAGACCCTTAACCTCAAATAACTACCCCGCACTTTACTCTCTTAACCACTCTGCTCTGTCACAACAAGGAAGACTGGGCCACATCTTCTAAATAAGGCAGCTTTGGACCTCTCCCCAAGACCACCAAAGAGGAGGGGACTGCATTTTTACTTGAAAGTTTAAACAGTAATATTTATCCAGTAATAACTTGTGAGATCTGTCAATATTATAACTACCAAGTTTAGACAATCAATATTCCTTCCTATAGCATTATCTAATTCCATCATTCAGATCAAACAACTTAGCTCACTCCAGTGTCAAAATGCCAAAAGAACAATAAAGTCAATTAAGCAAATGGAATGAGTGAATCAAGGGTGGATATTAGTGCTAGTTAGCTATGTTTGCATAGTATGTTAGGGTGGGAGGTTTGGTCTGTATTACTACATAGAATGTGGTGTTGTAATTTTAAGCAAATTCATCTTTCTTCTTTCCCTTTTCCAACTCACCAAAATGGGACCACACAACCAAAATTCTAGAATTTTCAAAGTGAAAAAGAAAAACATATATTTCTTTTTGAACCCCCTTCAGTTTTGTTTTGTTTTTTTAAGAGTAACATATGTTCCTACAAAAAATTCAAACAATCTCACTCAACTGATAAGACTTATTCAAGTTTTACATGCAAACCAAGGTCAGACATTCACAAACACGAATTTTTAGAATAATTTCCTAATAACCTAGCCATTCATTTATCACATCATTTTCCAGTTAACATCTGATGATCTACCCACAAGAGTTATTTTGTAGGTAAAGGTGCTGAAAAACAGAAAGATAAAATCTTAAATCTCCCTTTCTCTCTCCAGACTTTCTTCTACAAAGTATGTATACAAACATACACACATACATAAGAGCATATATCTATTACTCTGTCTGGGGGCTCACTGTGATGATTTTTATTTCACAAAAATGAAATCTTACTATTCATGCTATAAGAAAACTTGCTTCTCTTCACTTTACAGCAGACCATTAACATCCAATTTCTTTTTACAGCTGCACAGAACTCTACAGTCTGGGAGTACCATAACTAACAGGTCCCTAATTGAGGTTTCTCCACATTTTTTGCTCTTATAAACATTGCTGCAAGAAACTTCTTATGCACATTTTTTGCACATATGTATTTCTATAGTAGCATAGGAATCTCTAGTTCAGCGGATATGCACTTTTTAGTCAGAGAGATATAGTCAAATTGCCCTCCAAAAAAGTTGGACCAAACATTCTTACGAACAGTTGGCCCTGTTCCCACACTCTCACTCTCATTTTTTGTTTTTTTGGATTATGCACCCTCCTGGATTTCCTACCTTTTTGGCCATTCTTTGTCTCTTTTGATAACTCTTCTTGATACAGGTAATCAAGGTCTATAGCCTGTTTGTCTAGCCTCTTCTCACACTCTGGTATCTCTTGTGAGTGGGAAAGATTCACTCTCAAGCTTCTTCACTGCTAGTAACTTCAAAATTTTATTTTTCCAGCCCTGAGCTTGCTTTTTAGCAACAGATCCGCGTTTTCAATTGCCCTCTGGCTTCCACCACGATGGTATTCTACAGACACTCTCAAATCATCCTAAACCAAATCAAAGTGTTACCATATAATATTCGTGTTGCCCTGGTGTAAGTATAAATACCAAGCCCCCCCCCTTTTTTAAGGAAATTATAACTTATATCCTAAAATGTATGTGAAGTCAGAATTAGTACATTAAACATAAACTACCCCCAAAGACTTCTAAGCTCTAAACACTATGGGATGAGTCATATTATTTTATTTTAATAGGTAACTATCATTTAATCCATAGTTCACAAGTCTTAAATGCACCTAGGTCAGGAATTTACTACTAAGAACTTTAAAAATAATTTTCCTAATCACCTATTCGTTCGTTTATCACATTCAGTGAACATTTAATGATCTACTCACATGTGTTTCTTTGTAGGTAAAGGTGCTGAAGGACAGAAATATAAACTCTCTAATCAATTAGGATAGTGATGATAATTACATCCATAGGAAAAGACACGGAGAACTATGAAAATACAAGTTGCAATAATTAGGCAAATACTTCATGAGCATTAGGGAAGAAGTGAGTTTTTATTTCCTTTAGTGCCAGAATCTTAATATCTATTCTTTTACATTTAGCAAAAAAAAACTGTGAGTTAATTTCAACCCAAAGTAAATACTGTTGAGATCTACATAATATACTGTTGAAAAATAACTACAAATAATATCAAATTCTAAAAATCAAGACAGGCTGATCTTTAGTAAAACTGTAAGCAGCACCCACTCCCAAATGAAATAGGTAAGCACTACATTAAGGTTGGACATTAATTACAACTTTTTTTTGTTTTACACTTCCCAACACAGTCTTAAACATATATTTAAGAGCGGCATACTGCTAATAAGTATTCAAAGTGTTATTTCATGAAGTACAAAATTATCAACATTATTAAAATATATCCTAGGGGAAAAAAAAAACTTGCAACATCAAATCTCACTTTTACAGGAAGAGGCAACAGGAGCTCTAAGCTCCCATGTGCACTCACTCACAGCAAACTCTTCTTATATAATAAGCCAATCAGAAGTCAGGTTTTAGTTTTTGGAAGTGTGCATGGATATTATAGCAAACCCAAACCCATTGCTGTCGATTCGATTCCAACTCATAGTGACCCTATAAGGATGTGAAACAAGCCTTAGAGCAACTTAAAGAGAAAGAAAGGGAGAGATAGAGACCTCTAAACGTTTTTAAGAACATCTTCATCTCTATTTCAAAACTCACTAGAGATCTCAGAGATCTCAGATTGTATTGATGAAATTATAAAGTTCCAGTAAAACGATACTTGGAAAGGGCAAAAAGACAGTTAAGAAGAGAGATTTCTCATTTGGAAAAGAGTTACTGGTTAAAAAAAAACAGTTTTGTCAAGCAAAGAGCTCAGGGACTTAGCACCTTGATGGGATGTTTAGAATGGGGCCCCATATGTACTCTGAGCTGACAGTTTGTGATAAAATCAGTGGGGAGAACCAGCCAAGTTTACTGGAAGGAAGCTATAAGACAACTGAAAACCCCAACTGGAATCATTATAACAAGAATTCAAAATATTAGCCAGACAGATAGTCATTTGTATAATTAAATTAATACAAACAAATCCAAAACATTGCTTTGTCCTTTATTTTTCATTCTGATATATGTTTCCTCTGATATGCCTCCAGTAAATGAAACTCTTCAAATAAAATCACACACATCGATTTCAGGAAAAATGCAAATTTGTATGTTTTGAAAAATTAAATGAGTAACAATTGCCAGGTTCAGTATCACAGGTAGCATTACTGATCTCATAATTACCTGCCTGAAACTAATCACTTCTCTCAAGAACAATGTTCCTTTATTTCAAGAAGACTAGTCCAAAATACACACTCAAACATGGACTACATTGGCTAAAACAAAAATCAAACGCTACAGTTTCAAGCATGTTCAACCTAAACAATACAGGGTGGTTTCTTTTCTTTTCTTTTCTTTTGGTGAGGGGGGATTAGAGGTAAGATTGTCATGAAGACAAATGCTAAACATCCATTCTGGAGTTTAATTTTAACCGACTAGAAAAAGTAAATATTTGGGCTGCAGGAAACACAACTTAGTACAAAGGAAGACACAGGCTAACTTCTAACATTTACATTATTTGATTAATTCTAACAATAAAATCTAAACACTGATCATCCCCTCCAATTTTCAGAGCAAGCTAACTCTACAATGAAAAATATGAGAGCCCTATCAGCAAGCTCTGGTATGTTGAAACGATTATAATGTAAAGTATGTTCATTCTCAAAAGTGAAAGGAAATGACTGCCAAATGCTTCCTTTACAATCTCTCCAGAATAGGGCGGTCCTTTAAAGTGAGATTTTCCTGACATTCCAATTGTAGCAGACACTGAACAAACAGAGATGCATTAAAAGCTGACCTGGTTCTATTATCTTTTACTGAAGGCCTAGCTAAGATCAAACATGAATCCAGTGCTATATACATTGTTTGGTGTATTAATCACTTTTATACTCAGGGGCATTAGAGAAATTTAATAGATTTTTCTTTTTCATGACAATAACCACAGGATGTAACCCTAGCTATATTGGTCTTCTTCTAAGGAAGGTCAGAAAAGCTTTAAAAACAGGAAGTCTGTGCTGTAAGGTTGAGCAATGTTTGTTTTAACAGTCTAAGGCTTTATGGTTGCAGTTTGCAGTTAGGTGTGACGGAAGACTAGAGTTTATTCTTTCCAGCCAAGGATTAATGTCCCTGAGGGAAAGGCCAAAAAGGTACCCAAACAACTAGAAAAGCAAATTATCCTAAAATAAGACTTGTTATAAATCTGAATTATAAATTTTCGAAAATATCCTTCAACATTAAATAGGAGCTAATTTAGTTATGTGTGTTTACAAGGAGATGGGGCAACAGTTTATCTTTTGTGATAATTTATAAAAGCTAAAGAAAAACCATAGTAACCAATGATAAGACAGCCTCCTAGCAACAATTACTTGTTAAGAATTGATACTTGCCATTTTATGTGTTTTCTATTGATTACCTCATTTGAAATCATTAAACTAATATCAATCATTGTAATCAGAGGTTAGAAGAACAATCTGTCTTGAATGCAAATTTTTGTTAAAAACTAAATCAATGCAGATTAATTAAAAAACTTTTTATCCAACAAAATGGTTGATTTCTAAAGACTTTTTAAAAGATAATTTTAACACTCTACTACAATGCAAAACAAATTCATATTACATCCAACATTAAAGAATATTTTATTTCAAAAAATCCAACTTGATGATTCTAATTCTTTATGTATCCTTTGTTTACTAAGGCAATCAAAACCAATGGCTTTATCGTTTGTGGAGTCTATTTTATATGGAATTAAATGTTATACAATGAAAACTTTAAGCCAAAAAGTCCAAATATTATACTATACATTATCATATCAATTTAAAATCCATTTGGATTCTAAAAAGCACTGCTTGGAAAATCATAATATCCAGCAAAATACTTTAAAATACAAACACACACACACAAAAAAAAAAAAAACACACACACACACACAAAGGGATATTACCACAAAAGCTTGTCATTCATCCAGGGTGTGACAAGAAGGAAACAAATCAAAGTAATTTTCTACTGATGTTGGAAGACAATAGAGGAATGCCTTCAAATGTTTGAGGAAAATTTGTTTCCAGCCTAAAATTCTATACCCAGCCAAACTGTGAATCAAGTATGAGTATAAAATAAAAACATTTTCAGGCACACACAGACTCAAAACATTTATTTTCCATGCACCTTTTCTCAATAAATTACTTCATAAATGAGACAGGGAACCAGGCAAGAACCCAAGAAAAATGATCTTTTTTACACAGGAGAGGCTGAGGGGATGCGTAGGTGACAAGAAAGGGAAGACTCACTTCAACAGCTAGGTGGCAGGACTAGACATTAACTCAGGCAAGGGGTTCCAGGAGGGATACCATCAAAAACAAATTATAGATTACCTGATAGTTTCCACTACATTGAAAGGAGTTTTATATAGTTCTGTTAGAAAATTCGGCACTGATTCAGAGATAGGAACACACAAAACTAAGCAAACAAATAAACAAAAAAAGGGACATTTATTAACACCAGGAAAGTGAAAAGGTTGTACAAGAAAGGAAATAAAGTCATAGTACAATATGTAGCTCAACTATGACAATATACATTGCCGTAACAACATAAACATTCAATACTGATTGGTTACAAATTGTGATACCACGACATTTAGAAGATGGAGGACAAGAAAGTGGATGACACAAAAAGACTAAACCCTAATCTCTCACTGTATAAAGTCAGCAACTAATGCCTAAAGTAGGAAGTTAGAAAAAAAAGGCATATTCTTTAGCAATACTGAGGCAAATAACAAAAGAAATGGTTCCCTCTGAGGAATGAGACTCGATTGTGGGAGGGATGGAACAGGAAACTATTTTTGTTTCTATTTTACCAAAGTAAGCCTTGCAACTCCATTTGACTCTTTAAGTTCATGCACATATATTACCTAGATAAAATTAAGGATTAACAAAAAGGTTGCTAAAAGACCTTAGTTACTTCATTTAAAAAATTCACTGATATATATACCATTAGCATTTTATAGCATGCTTTGGAGCCCTGTTGGTGCAGTGGTTGAGAGCAAGGGCTGCTAACCAAACAGTCAGCAGTTCGAATCTACCAGCTGCTCCTTGGAAACACAACCGGGCAGTTCTACTCTGTCCTATGAGTTAGAATCGACTCAAAGGCAATGGGTTTTTTCTTTGTTTGTTTGGCCCTTTTTTTTTTTTTTTGGTCATTTGGTAACAGAGTTGTTAAATTTCAGAACTTCAAAAAATAAAATAAAAATCTGTCTTAAGCCAAAAAAGCAGTCACAGGTACCAGAACTGAAATTTCCTCACAAGGCAGGTTGTACTACATTTTGCCACCTGCTGGCAAGACTCTTGAAATTTAGTCACTCTGTAATAGTAATAATCTCAAATCAAAAGAAAACAGAAACAATTACAAGAAATAGAAAAATAAATGATATACCAAACAAAATCAATCGCTGTGATTTTAGTATGTAAAACTGACATATTACTAAATGAAGTAACAGCTATTAAAAGACAATTGCTATAAAGCAAAAGTACAAATACATCATCCGGCTTCAAAGAACTTAACATGAATTTTTAAAATAATTTTTAGTATTTGTTTATTCTATGTACCATAATCAGCTCATGGTATTTTTAAAAGAGACAAAGGATAAAACGAAAGGAAAATCAAGAATGCTTTCAAATACTAATTAGAGGTAAAACTGCAAGATAATCGTTAAGATTAACAGTGGTATTTCTCAGTACAGTATCTCCCAAACACAATGCCTTGGTCTTTGAGAATACTGCTGAATTTTAATACCACTGTTTTGTCAATAAAAAGTGTTCTTGTATATTTCACAAGTTCATTAATAATCCTCTAGGAAGACCTAAATTAAAGCTTGGCAAGCAGCTTCTCATGAAACAAAATTTGCTTGTGGTTTGTTAGAACTAAATGTGCAAAGTGGCAAATTAAGATGTGGAAACACACTTTAAAGGTTATGCTTTGAAAGTATTCAATGACTCAAAGAGAGGCATCATTAGGCAGTAGCAAAGCAAATACTGGGACACCTACTTCATTCGCAATCTGTTAAGTTTCAGATGGATAATTTTACGATGACAACCAAGAGCTGTTAGGATAAACTTTGAAAGGAGATACACATACACTCCCTAGAATTCCATTAGAAGGCTAGAAGGTAACCAGAATGGATCTCACTTTCAGCAATAAAAGAAATAAAGAGTCCAATAATTCACATAGAAACTGCCATTGTGCCGACCACATCATGTGTGTTTTGAGTCCATGGGAATACTGACATGTACACCTCAAGTGGTGACTGAAGAGTCAGTTAAGTAGTGGGAAAGGGCTTGCAGCAAAAATTTAAACTAAAAATAATCCATTTACAGGAGAGCAGAACAAGAAAAGCTGGCTAAACTATAATCAAAGTCTGTATTTCCAGTTTCAACAGTAAACACAGTTATTAAGAGTAGTTAACACACAAGACCATAAGTGCACGCAATTTCAAGTAAGAAACATCTGTTTTACCAATAGCATTCTTGTTATATCCTCCATTTTGCTGAAAATAAGAACGAGAGCAAGAATGATACACAAAAGAAAGAGAACAGCCAATTTATCTTAGGGAATATTGGGCCTTTCATATAAATTCCTAAAATTATACATTCTAAACCTGTTAGATTTCTAGAACTTCACAGATCTTCTTTAAAAATAAGGTGAGATGAGAATCTAGACTCTCCCCCCTGATGTTTTAGTCCACATCAGCTGAGGCAGTAAGGCCGCATCCACAGTGAAGAGTGGCAAAATTAAGACAATCAAGTAAACTAGACAGGCAAAGGCAGTCATGTCTTACATTTCATGAGAAAAATGGTACAAATTACAAGCCAATGACCTCTGACCCAAAACAAGGCATTAGTCAGTTGAAAATTTTGTTAAGTTCTGAGGATCAAACTGTTGGTTAATTTCAGCAACGGTGAGGTTTTGTCCTATGTATTTTTCCAGGTGATTTAAGTGGTGAGTGATGCTCTCCTCACCTGGTAAATGGTGGCACCGTTTCATCCCTAGCTCTGATGGAGCTTTCCAACACAGAAGGGTTCCACCGCTTACATCAGATGGCTGGGGTTAACTTCAAGCTCTACAATTTACTAACTCTGTAACCTTGGGCAAGTCTCCACATGCTAATCTGTAAAATATGATCAATAATAGTACCTACTACATAAGATTACCATGAGGATAAAATGAAATAATTCAAGTAATGCCCTGAATGGAGTGCCTGTTAGGTATTATTAGCATATTATTAGCATTGTGATCATGGACTCTGTCATGGATTCATCATAACACCCTGATTAAAACAACCAGCCATGGCCTCCATCACTCCATCAGTGAGGTTAGTGATTCATTATGTGTGTACATAGAACATCATTCTGCTTCGGGTGGGGGGTGGGGGAGGGTACAGCAAAATCAGTACTTTCCTTTTCATTATTGTTACCACACTGCTCTATTATTTACATGAAAGGAGAAGTGTGACAGATGTTTGACTGGGTCCTGTAGGTAGAGCATCTATCGTGACAGTCAATGCCTGTCTCAGCAGCAAATTCCTTCCCTGCCTCCCCGTCCCCCTTCACCACTCATCCCACTAGGTGGTCACACAACTAGAGTGGTCACACAACATCAAAATGCTATTGTCTAAGCATTCTAGCCATAGATTTTAATGAAATGAAATGATCCATCACTAAATAATTCTTTTTGTTCCAAACTTATCCTTAAGATATAATTAAATATCCAAAGAGGCCCAAGGTGTATTAGAGGCAAAAAAAGGGGGGGGGGAGGGGAGTGCATAGACAAATTTCCAATAGGCACCCTAGTATATATTTAATAAAGCAATGCAATTATTGAAATAACACCAACTTAAAGAACATAACCATAAAGAAGCAACTGACAGAGATTTTCCATCTACTTAATTCAAACTGGAGGAAAGACATATGTCTATCAAAGTCAGGGTTTCTACAGAGTCACAAGCACTATATTCAAAATAATTTTCCTCATTCTATTTTCTCTGGACAAGTAAAAGTAGGCCTACCTACACTGAATGGATTAAAAGCTGTCATATTTTTCAAAACACTTAGAATAACGTACTTAAATGCTACCACCCCCAGAGAGTTAACTGCTCCCTTCTCAATGCTATCTCTCTACCTCCCACATAATTCTGCTGCGCATCTCACAGGTTTAAAACTATTTTCGTACAAATTGGTCTCCACTGCTACATGGAGCTCCTTCAGGGCACGGAGCATGTTTCATACATTTTTATATTCCCAAATTTTCCTAAATAACTTATTCATTCATTTAAAAAAGTTTACTGAGCCTACTGTGTGCCAGATGCTTTATTCATTCAATGTAAATGTACCGAACAGGCACTATTCTAAGCATTTGGAATACATCTGCGAACAAAGAAGAAAAGAATTCCTGGCCTCGTAGAACTTACATTCAGCAGAGGGAAGCAAACAAACCAACAGATACAATATGTACATATACAGTATGTCTGAAGGTAGTACTTGCTAAGGAAAATGAAAAAGTAGAACAAGATGAGGATGAAGAGTGTGCACCAGCTGCATAGGGCACCAGCTGCAGTTGTAAAATGGGCAGTTAAGGCAGGACTCATTGAGAAATGACAGTGAAGCGACCTTTAAAGTGGTGAGGAAGTTCGCCGAGACCATAAAGTGAATCTCTCGGGAAGAGCGTTCCAAGTACAGGGAACCACCAGGGCAAAGGCTCTAAGGTAGGAATGGGCCTGGCATGTTTAAGGAAGAAGACCAGAGGAGTTGGAGCAGAATTGGGGGTGGGGGGGGCGTTTGTTGCTGTTAGATGCCATCCAGTAGGTTCCAACTCACAGCAACCGTATGTACAACAGAATGAAACACTGCCCAGTCCTGTGCCATCCTCACTATTGCTGTTCTGCTTGAGCACATTGTTGCATCCACTGTGTCAATCCATCTCACTGAGGATCTGGTCTTCCTCTTTTTTCTCTGACCCTCTACTTTACCAAGATGATGTCCTTCTCCAGGGACTGGTCTCTCCTGATAACATGTCCAAAGTATGTGAGAGGTAGTAATAGGAGATGAAGTCAGAGAGCACTCCATCTTAATTGTGTAACCTGAAAAGCAAAAAACTTCCAGGTGCACACACCCCAAAATACATCTATTTGTGCATGAAATATATCCAGAACCCACTACGATTAAAAAGGAGAAGTTTTAGTATCTCTCCTTCATCCCAATGGATAATCTTGCACATCTCGTTCCTGGAGAAGCAGCACCCCACTTCGAAGGCCACTGCCCTATGCTGTGCAGCCTAGATGGGTAACAGCTGGAAGCAGAGGAGATGGTTTGCTTTCTTCCAGGCCTTTGAACCTAGGTCCTTCCAGTTGGAACCTCTGTTGAGAATTTGCATTTCTAACAAGTTCCCAGGCAATGCTAATGATGCTGGTTAGGAACCAATTCTGAGGATCACTAGTAGTAACAGTGGTTCTCAACATTTATTATACATAAGAATCACCTAGGGATCTTGTTAAAATGTGGAGTCTGATTCAGTATTATCTGGAGTTGAAATGCAAATTCTCAGCAGGGGTTCGAACCAGAAGGAACCAGTTCAAAGCCCTGCTTTCCTAAGCTGCTACATACAGCCTTTGCACCTCCCTTCTACCTTCACAGAAGATCCCTAGATGTGGGAGGTGTTGAACTGGAAGGGTTTTATTCCTACCCAAGAGTTTCTTAAAGCCTCTTCTCCAAGTGGGAGTGAGGGTGCGAATGAAGGCAGGTACCTGACCTGGGCCAATGGGATTTGGCTACTTGGCTTCCTGCCTCATACCTGCTTCTCTCTGTGGAAGGACTGCTGGTCTCTATTAGAAATTATAATTGCAATCTGGCAAATATATTGTCCTTTCTGACTGCTTAAACATGTGAAATGGAATTCTCAATGGTAGTTAATATCAAAACTCAGAACTAAATCATCTTATGAATGTAAAATCCTCTATCAGTGACATGGAGCTAAATATTCAACTATGTATTACTAAGTGATCAGCAGCTTTATTTTTTACATTGAATAATTTACTTTTATAAATACATTTTTGTAAAGTTTTTTTAAGTTTATATTGTTTCATTTCTATTGCATTTGTTTGTATAGTTACCTTCTATATTTATGGCAAATGACACAGGCTTTTTTTTAAATTTAGTAGTGATACAAAGTTTCATTTGAAAACAAATGTGTTTAACTGCAAAAAGTGAGAATTTTTAAAAATATTAAACCAACAATGCTGGTGGTATATGTCAAAAGAACAGAAATCATGACGGTGTATATAGCAAACGACTAAAGTTGAGGAAACAATGCCGTTGTGAAAAGCAATATAGCATGGGTGCCATAAGGCACAGGCCATTTGTCTTCTTCCCCTAGCACCTGGCCCAGTGCCTGGCACACATGCTTATGCAAATATTTGTTGAATAAATGAAAGTGATAAAGCCAGAATCTGAACCTAGATGTCTCTGGCTTCACAGTTCTCATCCTAACCTTCCTACCAGTGGGGCTCAATTGTGGCTACACAGTGGATCTCTGGTGAGTGTTCTAAAAATACTGCTGCCTGAAGATTGAGAATAAGGTCCATTGGTATTTAGAAAGCTCCCCAGATGATTCTAATGTGCAGCCATGGCTGCACACCATTGCACCATACCACACTGCATTCTAATTAAAGAAGTAATCACAGTTATGTGCAATCAGTGTTATACTGGGGCCACTACCATACCTAGAGCCAGGCAACTTAGCCTAGTCTAAAAGCCCTAGGGATGATTAACTGAGATCTGAAAGACTGAGAAGGAATTAGCCAAACTGTGTATTCTAGGCAGAGGAACAGCATGTGCAAAGGCCTGCAGATGAGCAACTGCATGATGAACTGAAGAACTTGCTTTCCTCCTAGCTCTCCCATCTAGCATAACCAAATGTATGGTTTCCCTGGACTGAGTGGTTCCCAGGACATAGGACCTGCAGGAACAAGTTGATTGTCCTATCATGCTACTCTGACCAGGGAAAGAGATTTGATAACATGATAGGTCAGGTTCTAGGACCCCGATTACTCCACATTTACTGATGAGTGGGAAAAACATTAGGTATTAAAAGGAGCTCACTCACTCTGACACATACTCTCTTTTTATAAGGCAGTATTCCTAAGACATGCCAGGGTTCCTGCCATTTTGCATTCTCTTCTCTTCCCATATGGGTGCTAAGGGAGCAAGCAATCAAAAGGTTTAAAGGAAGAGAGTGAGAACCAGATACGCTTTTATAATATCATCCTGGCTATAAGACCAGAGGACAGAGAAAGTGGAAGTAAATGAACCAATTCTGAGCCTAACTCATCATTTCAAGTAACAGATGATGGGAGCCTAGACTTGGCTGCAGGAACCCTGGTGGCACAGCAGTTAACCACTCAGCTGTTAACCAAAAGGTCAGTGGTTTGAACCCACCAGCCGCTCCATGGGAGAAAAATGTGGCAGTCTGCTTCTGTAAAGATTACAGCCTAGGGAACCCTATGGGACAGTTTGAGTCTATCCTATAGAGTCACTATGAGTTGGAATCAACTCGACAGCAATCGGTTTGTTTTTGTTGTGAGATTTGGTTGTACGTAGCAGTGAAGATGGTAAGATCAAGAGACATTTAGGAGGCAGAGTCAACAGGACTATATAATGATTAAATATGGGGGTAAATCAGAGAAAAAAATAAAAATTGAATCATTTTAGACATGACTTACAAAGCACAGGCTCTTCCCAACTTACAATCTCAGAATATTCCAAAAGTTCACTGTAGATTTATTACTTAAAATTCACATTTCCAAAGAAACAATTTTATAAATTATAGTTTGCATTTCCAGGCTAGGTTACAAATCTACTAAATCCACTAAGAGGTTGACATATATTTCCAATAAAAAATTACAGAAAACAATATTGCTGAATGAGTAAGAACTATTTTATATTTATTTTGAATGTTGATGTTTGAGGCAAAAACAGATTTAGCTGATGAAGGAGACACTTGCAGAGGCTTTAAATGGGTCTTCTGGGTATTTTCAAGGGCTGGGAAGAGGTTTCCTTATGATATTTGCTTTTACTTTTGCAGGTATTATTGGCTCTACTTTCTACACCTAACCAGTTATAATCAAGGACAGTTTTTGGAAAGAAACAGCTTCCAGAGGTAACCAAGGAAGAACTGAAAGAGAAAGTAGAAAGGCTGGACATTAAATATTGCCTGAGGTGGAATGAAGTGATTAAGAAAAGACTGAGGGAAAAGAAGTAACACAATGTGTCACTATCTGTGTCAAACCCAGTATGGGTGGAAAAGGGAGTGGTGGGGAAGACAGTTATCCCTGATAGCTTTCTCTGGAGCATTAGCTGAGGACAGAGGTGAGAGGAGGAGCATGCTGCATCACTAGTCAACTGTGTGCAGCCAACAGGGAAAGGACAAGAGGTCAACAAATTCTAAGCCCCTTATTAAAGTTTCAACAACCTACATTTTTTGAGGTCCATCCTATCCTCAAGGTAATTTCCCACATACTCCTACTGAGAGACAACTCATTACCCTTTCTTCAACTCCTTTTCTAGACTCACCTGCCATCAAGCCCCCTAATGGCCTCAAAACCAAAAAACCAAACTGTTTGCATTAAGTCGATCCCCATTCACAGCAGCTGAGTTCTTAATCACTGTGCCACTAGGGCTCCTCTAACGGCTTGGAGTCTAACGGTCTCAGATGACTCCACATCCAGCAAAGGTCAATCATTTCTATAATACTCTCACCAGCACATTCGATTGTCTCCCCTCCTTGTCTTTCTGTAGTATCTTCCTGGAGGCAGTTCTACTCTGTCACATGGGGTCGCTATAAGTCGAAATCAACTCGAAAGCACCTAATAACAACAACAACAAATCTCAACCCCAGAGTCCCTGGGTGGCACAAACAGTTAAGTGCTCAACTACTAGCCAAAAGGTTGGCAGTTAGAACTCACCCAGAGGCACCTCGGAAGACGGACCCAGCAATCTGCTTCCAAAAAGGCCACAGCGTTAAAAATCCTATGGAGCAGTTCTACTCTGCACACATTGGCCATGAGTCAAATCGAAAGGAAGGCAAGTAACAACAACAATCTCAAACCTAGACAAATCTGAAAATCCATTTTCATCTTCTCCACTCATGCCCCCAAGCTACAGAGTGTTGCTGAATAAGTCAAGAAAGTAGGTCAAGTGATTTCATTCCAAAGTTATTCAATCTAATCATCTCTAGTTGACTCTATCACATTTCCCCACTGTTTACTCCAAGTCTTTTCTGATCTGCTTCAGCACCTAACCTCCAACTTCGCTTTTCTCATTTTCCTATAGATTAGCTCACCTCTTACTTTACTAAACGACAAAAACATCTCACAAGTTCCACCTTTAACTCACATTTCTGTTTTTCACTCTTCATATTCTTTTCTATCCCTGAGGAAATGACCAAACTCTTTCTCAAGGTTAACTCCATTTGTACCCTTTCCTTAACTTCTTTCTTTGAAAAAATTATCCTCCATCTCCTTTCTCATTTCCATTTGCTATCTACAGATTCCTCACTGGATTCCTCTCAGCTAATAAAAATGCTAAAGTAAAACAATCTTCTCTCAGTTCCTTCACTTCTCTCCAGCTTTGAAAGAGTGGACCATATATAACTTCATCAATCTGTTCATTTCCACCTTGAAGTCTGGGCTTCCACTCTTCCTTCTTTTCTCTCAATTTTCTATTCCCAAATTCTACAAATTAATCAGATCCAGCTCAAATGCTTCCCTTTTCAAGAAGCTTTCCCTGATCCCTTTAGTTTTGTCTTCCTTAAAGAAACTATAATACTGATCTGTTCATCACTTATATTAGTATTATTTACACTATCTTCTCCACCAGACTGTGACCTCCTTGTCTTTACTCAATTATGTATATGCATATGAATATGTATGTGCATGTTCATATGTATACGTATGGTCATGTACCACATAAGGTCCATTCAGGCAATGTTCGACCACATATACATCCGTGGTCCCATAAGGTTATAATACAGTTCAGAAATCTCCATCGGAGAACAGGACATAGCAGACATAACCAGACGCAGCAAATGCAACACTTTCCCGCACGCAATACGTGTATCTCATGTCTCTTGTATACAAAGCGATTGCTATGCCAGGTGTATAATGGTACAGTACATATATAAGCTATATTACATATGTCTTGGTAGTCATAATTAACACCTATGTTACTGGCTTATGTATGTACTGTTCTGCACTTTCTATCGTTATTTTAATGTGAACTTTCCCTACTCACAGATAAAAAGTTTACTGTATAACAGTGTATGCTTCGACCTATAGGCAGCAGCATCCGATCTTGTGTTTGCACAATGTCCAAATCACATAACATCCTATTTCACAGAACGTATCACAGACATTAATTGACTCATGACTGTACATGTCCTGCATATAAAAGGATACCCAAAAATCCTGGCTGAAGGGGAAAATAAAAGAAACTTTATTGAACATGCCTAGTGTGTGTAAACATGTATAATATTTACCATACATATATCAGGTATTATGACTGGATAACTAGCCAGCCTCCAAATGGCCCCCAATGATCACTTCCTGGCATTCACACCCTTGTGAAATCTCCTTCCACACTGAATTAGGGCTAGTCTGTGTGCGCAATAGAATACAATGGACCTGATGGTATATAACTTCCAAAGCTAGGTCATAAAAGGCATTACAGCTTCCATCCTGGTCTCTTGGACTGTTCAGCTGCCATTTCATGAGGACACTAAGGCAGCCCTGTAGAGAGGCCCTCATGGAGAAGGACTGAAGCTTCCCACCAACAGCCAACAACAACATGACAACCACATGAATGTCACTTTGAAGGCCGGTCTTCCAGCCCCAGTTAACCATTCAGAAGATGGCAGCCCAGCCGACATCTGACAGCAACCTCATGAGAAACCCTAAGCCAGAACCACTCAGCCAAACCACTCCTGAATTCCTGAGCCACAGAAACTGTGATGGGTAATAACTGATGACTGTGATAAGTCACTAAGTTTTGGGTGATTTATTAAGCAGCAATAAATAACTAACACAATGACTAACAAGGATAGAGAAAAAGTAAAGTTTATTAATTAAGAATATGTTTATATTTTTACTATCAACTTTAAATCATGGATGAAAATAAAGTTTTGTCTCCATTAGCTTAATCAGTAAATGAAAATATATTTAGATGCCACCTTCCAGTAGGGTTTAAAGATCATTCTGCAATCTTCACATACTGAAACTAGTAATCAAGGAATACAGTGTTATCTTCTATAACAGAAACTTTTAAAAGTTAATTCATTTTTAACTTTAATAATTTACAAACAATTAAGTGCAACACCATCTCTGGTTCTTAACTGACAAGCCAAAAAAATGTGTAATTAAGATCCATTTGCCCTATGCCTGTGAATGTGTAAAAATTATATACCTCAGTATGAGCCCAGGTATGCTGATAATTCTTTAACTAATGTTTACCATGGATTTTTGTTATAATTTAGGATAAAAATGGGAAATTCCTATCTTCCTCTTCTTTCTGCTTGTTTCCAAATCCATCTCATTCTTTTAGAGTTAAACATTAATTGCTGAGTAAATTAGTAAATGCTAGCTACTTGCATTATCTAAAAAGAAGGTACCTTTAATTTATCAAAATATTCTCATGAACTAAGCAATCTGTATTTCCTAGAATACTGCTATTTTTATAATACAGTGAAACCTGTGAAAACCGGAACTCATCGGGATTGCCTTGTTTTTCCAGGTCTCACAAGTTTTCTGCCTTTGACAGGGTGAAGTAATAATCACTTTTCCATTGCGCTCTCTTTCTACTTAGTGGAAAATATCTGAGTTTTCTTTCTCTGACAGGTTTCCACCTTACACAGGTTCCAGTTTTTGCAAGTTTTACTGTAGCAAGGGATTGGGAATAGACAATAATGGTAAAAAGCTAAGTGCCATTCCTTTTTGGAGAAGTTTAATCCAAAAGAACAATATTGAAATGCTGAATGAACTAGATCACTCTGACTGATGTTTTCCTTTACTAAATTTTTGGGGCAAGCAACAGAGATAAACATAAGTGGAAAAACTGGATGGGCAGAGAAAGAGAAACTGAAATTAAGCAATTTTTAAATATCACCTGAGCATGAGAGAGAATACGTTTACTTCATTTTACATTGCATGTTATTACAAAAGGAATTACTGTAAGGTTAGCATAAAAGAATAATTTGATGCAAGTGCCTAAAGAAAAACGGAAGAACAATTCTAGAGTGAGAAAGGGACTCAGATCATATACAGCACATCCAATCTTCTCATCTGAGAGATGAAGAAATAGAAGTCCAGAGAGACAAAGCCATTGATAAAGGAAGAACAGAATTCAACTCAGCTGAATATTCCCTCTACCATTCCAGGCTGTCTCATTCACCAACAACCATAAAAACTAGAATCTTTATTACATTTAATTCTTCACATTTATATTGCACTATCAGCTACAAAGGATTTGTGCATATGTTAACTTAATTGACTTAATAAAATGTATGTTAAACAATTTCCCAGTTTAAACACAAATCGAATTTTCCTTTTTGAGATACAATTTTCTCAACCACTCATACAGTATTTGTCCTTTTGTGAATGACTTATTTCACTCTGCATAACGTTTTCAAGGTTCATCCATGTTGTTGCATATATCAAAATTTCATTCCTTTTTATGGCTGAATAATATTCCATTGTATGTATATGCCACAGCTTGTTTATCCATTCACCTTTTGGCTACTGTAAATAATGCTGCAATGAATACTGGTATACGAGTATCTGAATCCCTGCTCTCAAGTCTTTGGGGTATATACCTAGAAGTAGAATTGCTAGGTTCTAAGTTTAACTTTCTGAGGAACCAATGAACTGTTTTATTCCAGAGACTCATCTAGCAATGGATGAGGTTTCCACTTTCTCCACATCATCACGAGCACTTGTTATTTTCCATTTTTCTGATAATAGCTATTCTAGTGGATGTGAATTGGTATCTCATTGTGGTTTTGATTTATATTTCCCTAATGACTAATGATGCTGGGCATCTTTTCATGTGCTTATTGGCCATGCATATATCTTCTTTGGAGAAATGTCTATTCAAGTCCTTTGCCCAATTTTTTAATTGGATTGTTTGTCTTTTATTGTTGAGTTCTTCATATATTTTGGATATTACAGCTTACCAGATATATGATTTGCAAATATTTTCTCTCATTCTGTAGGTTGTCTTTTTACTTTCTTAATAATGTCCTCTGATGCACAAAAATTTTTAATTTTAATTGCCACTTTCATTTAATATTATTTTGAAAGTTCTAGTTAGTTGTAGTAAGATAAGAAAAAGAAATAAAAGGTTAAAAAAAATAGGGAAGAGAAAATTATTATCTGTAGACAATATGATTGCCTAACAGAAAAATCTAACTGAATAAACTGAGAAAGTATTAGCACTACTTAAGAGTTTAGTAATGTTGTTATCATATAATTTAAAAAAAAATCAGTTGCTTTTCTAAATACCAGCAATAACCTGTTAGAAATGGGGGGGGGGGGGGGGATGATTCACAATATAAACAATATTCCTAAGATTAAATCTAAGAGGAAACACACATGACTTATATAAACTCAAACTCAAAAACTTATTAAGGGCTTGAATAGAGAAACATGCAATGTTCCTACAAGGAAAAACCCCGTGCCTTACTCTTCAAATTAACTAATACTATTTCCATCCACCACCACCTGCCAGTCAGTTTGTCGTACAGTGGTGGCTTGCATGTTGCTATGATGATGGAAGGTATGCCACCAGTATTTCAAATACCAGCAGGGTCACCCATGGTGGACAGATTTCAGCAGAGCTTCCAGCTGCAATAATGGACTCAGACATGCAAATGATGCAGGACCGCGCAACATTCAGTTCTGTTGTATGTAAGGTCACCACGAGTTGGAATTGACTCGATAGCAACTAACAACAACAACATTTCCATCAAAATCCCAATAAGTTTTTGTTTCATCTGTTTGTTTTTGGGGAATAGGGGGAGGTGATATGAGAAACTGACAAAATGATTTTAACTTCTCAAGAGTCCAGCTGTGGGTTTCAAGCATTGGTTATCCCAGTAAGAGAAGCCCTTGGTCCATCAAGTTCCCTTTTGACAGCACTCTCCCTACCTGTCCAACTTCCCAGTCAACCTCTTGGCTTCCAGTGAGAATTCCAGTCCATTAATTTGTCCCATTTGTTCCAAAATATCACACCGAATATTCCATTTTCATTGACTTGCTCTCTCTAGCATCCTTGTTCCTCTATTTTACTTTGTTCTTGCCTCACACCTACCCAGAAAATCTTTGTTTAGGCTAGAAGGTTTCCTGCTGTAGCACCCAAGAACTCAAGCTCAGGAGTCAGCCCATCTGTGTTCATATTCTGACTTTACTGTTTACTCACGGTGTAATCTGAGGTAAATTTTTTTAGTTTTTCCAAGCCACATATGTAAGTAATAATAGTACCTAACTTAGAGTTGTAGTGAGGGTTAAATGAACTAATGAGTGTAAACTTGGCACAAGGCTTGACATGTAGCACTAAAAACATTAGCTCCTATACATGAGCTGCTGGGCACTGTGACAAAATCACCCAAACATGCAGACTGGAAATGCCTCTGATTTATATCTTCCAATCTTAGCAGTCCTCAACACCATCCTTTTGCATGTCTCTGGTGAACAAGTTCTTCTATTCCACAATTGCCCCTCTTGTGCCCATTTTTAAATTTAAGTATTCGTCAAAGTACCTGTCTATGGACAGGCCATACACTCACACTGAGCAATTTCCCCCTCCAATGTTCTCAACTCCTGCTTACATAAATTATGACAATTAACAAGTATCCTGAGCTTCAGATATATAATTACCCAACTGCTTATAAACCTCCCTGAATGTCCTACATGCACTTCAAACTAACATGTTCCACATGCCTTTTCCTCCTATGTTTTTAGTATTAATTACTGGCACCACCAACCACTCAAACAAAAAAAAAATCTCTACTCTTTCCCTCTCTCCTCCCTACACCCAATCAGTTACTAAGAATTATTGATTCTGCATTTTAGGCATCTCTCTTGTCTCCTTCAGGACAACTGCCATCGCCTCAGTTCAAAATCTCATTATCTCCCTAGCTGGTCGTCCTGCCTCTAGCTTTGTTCACTCAGCCCCCCATCTACTTTTCCCTCAGCTATCAAAGAAGGAATCTTTCTGAAACTCAATTCTGAAAATGTCGCTTCCCTGACTAAAATCCATGGCTCCCCATTAGCTCTTTTTCACCCAAACAGTGACTGATGATGATGATACCAGTATTTATTTAGTGCTAACTATGTGCCAGGTATTGTTCCAAGCCTTTCCATATTTCACAATATCCTCATAGATGGATACTACTATTATCTCCGTTTTACAAATGAGCAAACTGAGGGACACAGATGTTAAACAGCATATGTTAAATAAAGCCATGGAGCTAGTCAGTTTCAGAACCAGGATTTAAACTCAGGCTTTGTACCCCATAATAAAAAGCTATTTGACATGGAAATTCAATTGTTAGTCAATATAGCTTTCCCCTTTTGACCCTTTACCTACATATCACAAACCACCTACAGTACAATGCAGTTAAAACTTTCATTAGAGAAATGAGAGGGTGCTTAGAAGGGAATGTTGATCATCACTTATACAGCTATCAAATTCCTAATGCCTCAGGAACATCAGATTAGCCAACCATTACCAAAATAAAGGGGCTAGGCTGGGGCAAAGAGGGATAAAAAAGTAGAGAGAGGGAAAATAAATAACAACTCAGCCTGAATATGCCTTCAGGTTAGAAATAAAGATGAATAAACAAAGTGCCTTCCAGCTTCTAAAAGCGCTTTTACCAACAAGAGATTAATAATTAGACTGACTGGCTGTGGTTTAATATAAACTATACAAATATGGTGATTTTTCCCTCTAAACAAAATTTAGGACTAGCCCCATTAAGTTAGTCAAAGCGGGATTTTAAAAGGAGGAATATAAACTTTGAAGTAATAAAAAAATAATTTTTTTTTTTAAGTGTTAATCATTTTTTTCCTTGAATCTGTTTTAGTATGCTATCCAACAAGGTCTTTAAGGTGTTCACTGTTGATTAAACCATTTTCATGGCCTAATGAGTTTCAGCCCTATTAATTCAGACTGTGCTGTGTACATTGATTTTTGTGATAGCAAGGATCAACAGAAGTAACAGTTCTTCAAATTAAGCAAATGCTCACAATATTAAGTACAAAAATATGTCTGAAATACACAGTGTCCAAGCACTATTCAGGGCTAAAAAAATGCTGTTATTTCTAACTTTAAGCAGGAGAAGGAAAGTAATCCCTATCTGTACAGAAGACAGTTTGGCTCTTTCAATAGTTCAGATAAAAAGCTGTAATGCTAAGAAAGGATCAAAATTAGAGACAACCTACTTTCCAGCTCTGAATTACCATCATTACATCACACAAATCATCAGGTGGGGACAGAACACACCAAAATAGAAATCACAACCTGTAATAGCCTTGAAGGCAGTTCTTTCCCTTGATTTAGGAAATAATACTGGAGTTATTATTCCCTGTCCTTGAGCACAGAGAATATGACCCAGCTGGAGCTGGGCTCACAAGGACTCACAAGGACACATCAACTGGGCCCTGAGGTATAAAGACAATAGCTATAATAATCTTGGAAAATATCTTTTAGGGAAACTTTCACATCAAACACAACTACAAAAGACTTTCCACTCTTATCTTTTTCTATTAGCATTTAGTGAATAGAAATTTATTGGACCAATGAAGACCCTCCTGACTCTCCTTACTGAAACCTATACCAATGATTGTTAAGAAAGACAATTCAAAATGTAGGATCACAGTTTCTAGCCAATCTGAAAAGGCTAAGCTTTCAATGGTTTTGCCCATTTGTAATGTTAATATATACTGATGGCTCTTTAACTATTCTTTGGACTTGGACAGACATGGCTGTGGCAGCATGCTTGTCCATTTTCCCACTCTTGCCTGTTCTGTAATATTCTCTGGACTTGGACAGACATGGCTCTAGCAGCATGCTTATCTGTCTCCCCACTTTCGTCTGTTCTGTGCTATTGCCTTGGACTCGGGCAGACATGGCTCTGGCAGCACGGTTGTCTATTTCCCACTTTTGCCCTTTTGAATATATGCCAAATAAAACTTTCTTTTTGCTTTACTAAACTTTATGATGTTTTTCCCCCACAACACCCTAAATGAAGCCTTTATATCAAACAACTCTATACAGTTCTGTGTATTCTAGCCTTTCACCAACTTAAAAAAGCATTTTCTTCCACAGCCTTTGGCAATTTTCCACATTTAAAATTTGACAAAGAAAACCAGTTTTTATCTTCCATATGCCAAAGCTATACTATCACTAGACTCTCAAGTTACCATTATATTGCCTATCATATTAAGAAATAGATGTATTTTATATTTGGTAGTAACAAAAGAACCCTGAATAGATATTTGCATAAATCAGAGTTGTCTGTACCTCCTTCTTTGGGTTTCTAGCTCAGGGGTTGGCAAAATATGGTCCATGGGTCAAACCTAGCCCACTGCCTGTTTTTGTATTGCCCACAAGCAAAGAATGGTTGTTATATTTTGTAATGATTGGTTCAAAAAATATCAAAAGAATATTTATGACACAAGGAAATTATATGAAATTCAAATTTCAGTGTCCATAAATAAAGTTTTACTAGAAACAGCCATGCTCATTTATTTACATATTGTCTATAGCTACTTACTGCATAAATCACTATGAGTTGCTATGTGTCAGAACCTGACAGCACCTAACAACATCAGGGTTAAGCAGTTGGCGACAGCGGCGGTGTGGCACACAAAGCCTAAAATATTTACCATGTGGCCCCTCACAGACTAAGCTTTCTGACCTCTCTTCTAGCTATTCTAAGAGAGTTACAAAACATGTAATTAAGGAGGAATGACCAGAAGAGGTGTAATTACTGAAAGGGAATGTGCTCTAACAGGCAAATCTAGAGTTGAAAAGGAAATTCCCTCAAGTGTTGATCAGCTGACATCTCTGTTTCATGAATTACCCTACCTCTGAAACTGCTGTATACCCATAACATGTGATCCTCTTAAGTACTATCTAAAGGTGTGTGCTCATATAAAACAAGACTTATTTAGATAGACAATTCGAGGCATTTTATAATCAAAACTTGATAAAATTTGTTCTCTAAAACAAAAGGAGCAACTGCAATCAACAAGTAGAACAACAAAATCAACAAATGAAGACATAAAGGGTAAACTGGGTGTCTTAGTTATCTAGTACTGTTACAACAAAAATACTACAAGTGGGTGGCTTTAACAAACAGAAATTTATTTTCTCACAGTCCAGGAGGGGAGCAGTCCTAACTCAGGGTACCAGCTCTAGGGGAAGGCTGTCCCTGTTGGCTATGGAGGAAGGTCCTTGTCTCTTCTAACCTTCTGCTCCTGGGCAATCTTCATGTGGCTTGGCATCTCTCTTCCCCCATGTCTGCTCTGCTAGCTTATTTAATCTCTTTTATATCTCAAAAGAGACTGACTCAAGAGACATCCTATACTAATCCTGCCTCATTAGCATAAGAAACAAAACCTACTCCCAAATGGGATTGTAACCACAGACATAGAGGTTAGGATTTACAACACATATCTTGGGGGGACATAATTCAATCCATAACACTGGGGAAAATCATAACTCTAAAATTTGCTCCAAAGGACTGGGATGGGGTCTTAGACATAGGGAAGTTTTCAAAAGTGTGAAAAATAAATTGAATGGTAGATAGTAAATGGAATAAATTTAAATGGTGTTTAAATCTTAGATTAAGATACATTTCTCCTATATATTTCAAAATACTAGGAGACTTTGGCAAATTTACATTCCAATGGCTGTTGAGGGTGGGGGGAAATAAGTAATACTCTCTGTGTTAAAGTAATGTTCTAACATTACCTAAAATTTAAAAAGTAAACATTTAGTAAATCTGTTAATTTCAAGTTTGACAATTCAGTAGACACCTCCCAAGTCCTTTGTAAAATCAGGTTTAGTTGTTCTCTCTGCTTAAAAATCTTTAAATGAATATGCCAACCCCAAAGCTTCTCCTCCAAAAGACAGACTCTAACTTCATATTTTTTCTTTTAAAATATAAAATAAAATTCTGTGGTTTACTCTCACATCATACAAATTCTGTATAAATTTTTAAAACATAAACAATTTCATGTGAAATTTCTGATGTGATGTGTGTTGTCTATTTTGTACACATAAATAGATATTTTATATTACTCTTTGTGATTAGGATGGAGAAAAAAGATATGTACACAGGTAATGCCAGAAGTTAAGCTAACATCCAACAATCAAAGCTAATACTTAACACTAACTCTTGTTTCTCAAATGCCCTTCAGTTAGAACAATTCTGAAAAATGTGGACACTTAGTATCTGACGTTGAAAAAAGAAAAAAAATCCTTATCGTTTCTTTCCAAAGAAGAAATAGTTATGCCTAGGTGAAAATAACTGTTTTATCCAAACTGAAGTAGAAAGCCATGGGAAGCTGGGGTAACTCTTAAACAACTAGACAAAACAAAAAGACAGAGATATTATTCATTCACTTTAATTGATATCTATAAACTAATGTGAACACACACCAGAAACAGAATTCCCATAACGGTGTGTTTCTTAAATCTGCACTATTTGCACTTATACAGGAGACCTTTCATCCAAGAATTTGAAAGTGCTTTACAAACACATGCATTTCAAGCATGAATGTTAAACTCGAATTATCCTAGATAAGATTTAAAAAATGAGAAGGTTGAAAAATTGCAGTTTGTATGGGAGGTTATACTAGTAGATCAAAATAAAAACTAAAAATTCACAATCCCAAATGCCTACCAGTCACGTTTAAACACTGGCTATACCCACTTCCACACTATAATAATATATATATATACACACACACACATACATACACACAGAACAAAACTTTGGTTTCTCAAATTTTTATAATTAATAGTTTTAAAATCTTAAAATAAACCCAACATTCCAGGATAGTCATTAGTTTGTCCTCTGTAATCCCTACTTACAGCTTTTTTTTAATATATATTTTATTATGTTTCAGGTGAAAGTTGACATGTAAATTAGGTTCCCATTTAACAATTTTTATATAAATTATTCCATGACATTGGTTACAATTTTTCTAATTTGTCGGCATTCTCATTCTTTCCATTACGTTTGTTGTGTTTCCCTTCCCTCCTTGCCTTCTCATCTTTGCTTTTGGGTAAGTATTGACCATTTGTTTTCATATAGCTGGCTGTTTCAGGAAGCACATTAATCACAGGTGATACTGTTTATTCATAAGCCAATCTATTATTTGGCTGAAAGATGACCTCCAGAAGTAGCTTCAGTTCCAAGTTCAAAGGCTATCTTAAGGCAATAGTCTCTCTATCAGTCTGGTAGGTCTGGCCTTTTCTAGGAATTTGGATTTTCTACATTTTTCTCCCATTCTATCCGAGACCTTCTATTGTGTCCTGGTCAGAATGGTCCAAAGCCCACTTTCTGCTTTTAAGGGAAAAGAAATTTAAAGGCTCCAAAAGCTCCTTAAACTTCAAAAGAGTTCTTTCTACACCACATTTGATGACTTACGTGAAATGAGTAAAAAATACACAGATTAGATTTCCGCAGAAATACACAGAGGTTTAAAAATTAGAGGAAAAGGTGACTGGCATAATATGCTTTGGGTTTTGCTGAGCACAAACATTTGAAAAGTTCAGCACTGACGCAGACAATCACAAATCATGCATCTGGTTTCCACGTAAAAGAGATGTTTAAAAATGTGTCAGGAGAAGTCAAACTCTTTCCATTTGTTTGAATTCTCTAATAGAGGATACATTTAGTTCCTACTCAAAAAGATTTGAAAACACAAGCTATACCATTCTACTTGTTTAATGTTCCACAAATGCCTGAAAAGCAAACTCAAGTCAATTTAGTTGAATCAATAAGCAAATTCCAGTTTTTCTAAACCAATATGTTTTAAACTCAGTAGGAACACTTCCTAGGACCCAGTAATTATGATCTATTACCTAAATAACCTTTCCAAGTCAAACCTGAGCACTTTTTTCCCCAAACTCAAATTTCTACCAAATTGGAACACCATGTAGTGTGAAAAAGAGTTCAGAACACCTGGATTTTTTTTTTCCCCCCCAAAACAAAACCTCAAGTGCCAGGAGAATCATGAACATGCTGAGTTACACTGCCCTCTAGAGTCACCTTCTGATATATTTCTTTAGCCTGAAATACAATCACGCACCACATAACACCCATTCAGAAAACGTCCACATACACATCCACGGTCCCATAAGTTCAGAAATCTGGATTGAAGAATGGGATCTAGGGAATGGACCGGTGTAGCAAAAGCAACAGCTTCCCACATGCAACAGGTGTATCTCACCTGTCTTGTATACAAAGCGATTGCACTGCCAGGCATATAATGGTACAGTATGTAGCATACAGTCTACCTTTCTACACATTAAAAAATTAAAGAAATACTTCCAGATACACTAAAACATCTTTAAAATAATAATAATGTTTTGATGCACGTTGCAAAGTAATGCCTGTTTGTTATTACAAACCATCGTACGTACCTTGAATTTTTAATATAATAGGCTTTAGGAAGGTTGGTTCGTAACTCCGGGTTGTATGTAAGTCAGGCATTCATAACCCAGAGGCTGCCCGTATATAATAAGGTGTTCAAACAACATCCAAATCACGTAACATCCTGTGAACATATCGTGGACGTTAAGTAACGCATGATTGCAATTAAATTCTAATCATAAGGTCCTTCTAATTAAGCAGTCTTTTCGTATTCCAAATTGTAGACTGGCCTTTTTTTTAAATAACAGATTAATAGTAGTCTTTACAAAAACCTATAATATTTTAATTACCCACCATTATTAAAGGCCAGTAAAGCACCTAAAACAGAATCCTCTAATTTGCATTTTAAAAAAGAAGTTTTAAAATAGCTAAAATTTCAGAGATCTCTAAAACAAAAATTACTTGCAGCTTATATTAATTAACCCATGTGGCCAGGAGTTCTGTCTAGCAAAACCCCAAGTTCATGCATTTGACCACATATACAAACCTTGGGCCCCAATATAGCCAGTGTTCCCAAGGACTACAGCAGCTTGCATTTGTCCTCCCAACTCCCAGCAGTTCTCTGACCCACCTATTTTCTTGCCAGGCAACCAGGTCCCTAAAGGGATTTTAAGAAGCTAATGAGAAGCCATGGCAACCAAGACCTGTGTTAGCTGCAAAGCACAAGCACTAATATGCACTTTTACTAAGCATGTAATAAGCAACCTACCAAGGACTCAAAGTAAATTAAAATTATCCCTCCAACTTAAAAAACTCTACAGGCACTCATAACACACCATAACTTGATTCTTTTTATTGTTAATATCTGAGAATTTATTAAAGACATGCTTTACCATGCATCACCGGTAGTACAGCTTGCTTCAGCTCTTACAGTAAACGACAAGAGTTTTTCTTCTTGTTTGTTTTAATCTAGATTCACATGAGACCATAAGTAATCATCACTGCGCCTATCTAATTTGGGGGGGGGGGGGGAATCTATCTCTTCAACACCAAAAATCTATACCTCTTCAATATGCCTCATTTAAAAAAATAATAATAATAATAAGATGCTATGGTCCACACCCACACATCTATCATTACTTTTGAAAGCAACCTAATAAAAGTAATCTTGGAGCTCCAATCCAGTAAATAAAAGTAGTAGCATCCTTTGGAGCACAGAAGTAGTAAATAGGATTTCCATAGGCTCTAGCACAGGGATAGCAAACAAGGTCCACAGGCCATGTGCCTGTAGCCTGGTTTTATAAATAAAGTTTTATTAGAATACAACCATAGCCATTAGTTTACATATTGTCTGTGGCTGACTAATTTCCCACTACAATAGCAAAGTTGAGTAGTTGCAACATACACCATATACCCCACAAAGCCTAAAATATTTAATATCTGGTACTTTACCAAAACAGTCTGCCAACCTCTGCTCTATAACAAAAATCCCCAGTCTTCTCCAGGGAGAAACTTAGAGCTATGTCATGTATGCAACACAGGGCAGAGGCTGACTTGGAAAGAGTGAAGGGGATTAGAGCTGCTGTTCACTCTATACCAAAAATTAAGGAAATGAAATGACGGGAACTCATAGGAAAGAACTGAAAGACATAGCTGATTCTTCCCATATGATAGTCCACATTACGAGTTCCAAAAGACTGAAAGAAAAAGGGGGGGGGGGGTAATCTAAGGTTTTATTTTAGGTACTTTTTCAAATCTCTATAAGAAATAAACGGGGACAAGAAAATGTTCTGCATCCTACTTTGGTGAGTGGCATGTGGGGTCTTAAAAGCTTGCTAGTGGCCATCTAAGATGCATCAATTTGGTCACAACTACCTGGAGTAAAGGAGAACGAAGAATACCAAATACAAGGAAAGCATTAGCCCAAGAGACAGAAAGGGCCACATAAACCAGAGACGCCATCAGCCTGAGACCAGAAGAACTAGATGGTGCCTGGCTACTACACATGACTTCCCTGACAGGGAACACAACAGACAGTCCCTGATGGAGCATGAGAAAAGTGGGGTGCAGAACTCAAATTCTAGTGAAAAGACCAGACTTAATCATCTGACTGAGACTGGCGGGACCCTGGAAGACACGGCCCCTGTACTCTCTGTTAGCCCAAAATTAAAACCATTCCTGAGGCCAACTCTTCAGACAAAGATTAGACTGGACTATGGGACATAAAATGATACTCGTGAAGAGTGTGCTTCTTAGTTCAAGTAGATCCATAAGACTAAATGGGCAGCTCCTGTCCAGAGGCGAAATGAGAAAGCAGAGAGGGTCAGGAGCTGGTTGAATGGACACGGGAAATCGGGGTGGAAAGGAGGAGTGTGCTGTCACAGTATAGAGACAGCAACTAGGGTCACATGACAATGTGTATATAAATTTTTGTATGAGAAACTAACTTGAATTGTAAACTTTCACTTAAAGCACAATTTAAAAAAGAAAGAAAGAAATGGGGAAAATAAAGCTTTCTACATAACATACTCTGTAACTTACAGTGATGTTACATTAAGAGCTCGCGCCTGAGGTAGGCCTGAGGCAAGCTTCCAGATTAGCTACAACCATGCGCATGAATATAACCAGATCTCAGAATAAATATGGAGTAAATATCAAGGATTTAAATCAGTAAGACATCAAAACAGAGATATTTTCTACAACTTATGAAATACAATTAATCCCTTCAAAAGTATGGAAGTACAAAAATCAATGTGAAGGTGCTTTACCCAAACCCTGATTCTAATCTAGGTTTTGACTATCAATGTATTACCTTAGAGAAATCACTTCTCCTCTTTGGACTTCAGTGTTATCTGTAAAATGAGGGAGTTGGGTTAGATCTGTGGTTCTCAATCTTTAGCATGCATCAGAATCACCTGCAGTGGTTTGTTAAAACGAAGACTGTTGGGTGCTGAACTTCCAGTTACAGCTCTGACATGCAAAGACATTGAAAGTTGTCACTCCTACCACGATAGCAAGAAAAAAGCTGAAAAAAATGAAAATCAATTAGTTTTCTTAGATTCCTAAGAGAATTTAGGAAACAAGGCAAGCCACCACCACAAAATCTGAAGTGACAAGATAACACAGGGATTCACAGCCAAGATCAGCTAACCTGAAGTAGAAGCTGCTGGACCAGTAAATGGTAAGACACTTAAATGGCAATTTTGACAAATTGCTGGAGACTGAGTGTGGACTAATTTGAAAGTTAAAAACTCCAGGAGATCCAGTCTTAGGAGGGGACCCCACACTTTCATGGGTTTTACTTCCAAAAGCCCCACCAGATTCTCAAGTGAAGATCAGAGGAAAATCTCCTCCAGTTTCTAGCAGGAGGAAGAGAAAAGCAACCATTTTGAATTAGCTCATACTATTCTCCATAGTGGCTCCCTGATGGCGCAGTGGGTAAGAGCTATGGCTGCTAACCAAAAAGTTGGCAGTTCAAATCCACCAGCCACTCCTTGGAAACCCTAGGGGGCAGTTCTACTTTGTCCTATAGTGCCATGATGAGTTGGAATCAACTTGAAGGCAACGGGCTGTTTTATTGTTTTATTATTCTCCTGTCTTCTAACGGAAACTGCCAGAACCTTATCTGACCTGGGGAAAGGGCAATTGGTCAACTCCAGCCCCCTCTAGCCTTGTCGTCTCACATACCCATAGCCATCGTCAATTCCGATTCATAGCGACCCTATAGGTCACAGTAAACTGTCCCATAAGGTTTCCAAGGAGTAGCTGGTGGATTCGAACTGCAGACCTTTTGGTTAGCAGCCAAGCTCTTAACCACTGTGCCACCAGGGCTCCTCCCATCTCACAAAGGGAAGACAAAAAACGGCTAGGAAAGGCTTCTGAAGGTCACAGCACAGGGGCTTAGGCCCACTAAAAAACTAAGATTTAGTATAAGATCATTGAATGCTTCCTCTCCCCAACACCTTACCACCACATCAACAGGGCTCCAGTATATCAACAGTGAATTACAAATGAGAAAGCTGCAAAATATTTAAGGAGGTCGTAGGAAAGCCCAAAGACAACAGGGATGAAAAATAAATAAACAAGAAAACTGAAGCCTCTAGCACCTAGAACAAGGAGCCTTAGAGGTACAATGGTTAAGCACTCAGTTGCTAATGGAAATGCTGGTGGACACTTACTGACAGGAGAAATACTGATGTTCTGCTCCCATAAAGATTATAGCTTAGAAACCCCTACGGGACAGTTCTACTCTGTCACACGGGGTCATTAAGATTCAAGAATCAATTCACGGCAGCTAACAACCACCATAGAACCTAGAGCTACAGAAAACACTAAACACAGCTAGTTACTAGTCAGATTAACATAACACCTGACACTAAAAGCCTAATTACCTTATTCCCATTACCTCATATATTATGTGCACCCTTCAACAAAAAATTACAGGGAAGAAAAAAACATCCCGAAGAGACAAAGCAAGCATCAGAACAATACTCAAAAATGACATAGATTTTCGAATTTTCATATAGGGAGTTTAAAATGACTATGATTAATATGTTAAGGGCTCTAATGGAAATAGTAGACAGCATGCAAGACTACAAGGCAATGTAAGGAGACAGATGAAAACTCTAAGAATTAAAAGAAAATGTTAGAAATCAAACTCACTGTAACAGAAATGAAGAACACCTTTGATGGGTTCATCAGTAGACTGGATACCACCAAAGAAAGAATTGAAGCTTGAAGGCATGTCAATAGAAACTTCCAAACTGAAATGCAAAGAGAAAAAAGCACGGGGGAAAAAAAAAGAATATCCCAGAAGGAAAAGAGAGAAAGGAGCAGGAAAAAATATGTGAATAATGGCCATAATAGCCATTACAGTGGACTCAAACATACAAATGATTGTGAAGACAGCACAGGACCAGGCAACATTTCATTCTGTTATACATAAGGTCACCATGAGTCAGAGCCAGTCAGACAGCAACTAACAACACCAATAAGGTCTGAAAATTTCCCCAAGATTAATGACACAACAAACCATAAATAAAGAAATCTTAGAGAACACCAAACATGATAAATATAAAACACCTATATACATTATATTCAAACCGCAGAAAACCAATGACAAAGAGAAAATCTTGAAAGAAGCCAAAATCCTAAAAACCCACTGCTGTCAAGTCAGCTCTGACTCATAGCAACCCTACAGGACAGAGTAGAACTGCCCTATAGGGTTTCCAAGGCTGTAAATCTTTACGGAAGCAGACTGCCACATCTTTCTCCCATGGAGTGGCTGGTGGGTTCAAAACCACCAACGTTTTGGTTAACAGCCAAGCACTTTAACCAGTGCACCACCAGGGTTACTGAAAGAAGCTGGGGAGTGGGGAGAAGGGCGGTGGAGGACAACACCTTACCTATAAAGGAACAAAGATAATAATTACATCAGACTTCTCATCAAAAAACCATGCAAGTAAGAAGAGAAGGGAGTAAAATACATAAGTATTGAAAGAAAGAAAGAAAAAAAAAGACCAACCTAGAATTTTGTATTCAGTGAAATTATCCTTCAAAAGTTGAAGAAAAATAAAGATTTTCTCAGACAAACAAACCTGCAGGAATTGTCACTACTACATCTGCCTTACAAGAAATGTTAAAAGAAGTTTTTCAGAGAGAAGGAAAATGATACAGGTCAGAAACTCAAATCTACATAAAGAAAGCAAGAGCATTAGAGAAGAAATAAACAAAGGTAAAATACAATCTTAATTCTTCTTATTCCTATCTTATCTAAAAGACAACTGTGCAACAATGTACTGGATAATTATAACATGCAGATAAGTGAAATGAATGACAGCAATGTTATAAGGCATGAGAGAGATGAACAGAAAATATTCTACTATAAGATATCTACACTATCCATGAAGAAGTACAGTGTTATTGATAGAGGTCTTAGAATAGCTGTAAATGTGTACTGCAAACTCTAGATCAACCACTTAAATTAAAAAAAAAAAAATTATAGGAGAGAAAATGGTATCATATGAAATGCTCAATTAAAACCAGAGGCAGAAAAACAGAGGAAGATTAAAAAACGAAGAAGAAGAAACAAAGAGCAAGTGCAATGAATAGAAAACAGCTACAGACATGGTAGATATGAATCGAACCATATCAATAATCACTTTAAATGTTAATGGGCTAAGTACACCAAAAAAAAAGACTGAGACTATCAGAGTGGATTCAGAAAAAAAAAAACAACAACCATATGTTGTCTACAAGAAATCCACATGAAATAAAAAAATACAAGTACAATGAAAGCAAAGAGATGGACAAAGATAAACCCTGCTAAAACTAATCAAAAGAAGGCTAGAGTAGCTATATTAATTTCAGATAAAGCATACTTCAGAACAGGGAAAATTGTAAGGATAAAGAGAGGCATTAAAAAATGTTAAAGGGATCACTTCTCCAAGAAAACGTAACAATCCTTATGGTGCGTGTTTCTAATAGCAGAGTCAAAACACATGAGGCAAAAAAATCATAGAACTGCAAGGAGAAATAGACAAATCCACTATTATAGTTGGAGACTTCAAAACCCCTCTATCAGTAACTGACAAGATCCAGCAGGCAGAAAATCAGTAAGGATATAGTTGAACTGAACTATACTATCAATCAACTGGATCTAATTGACATTTATAAAATACTTCATCCCAAAACAGCAGAATACACATTCTTCTCAAGCTCCCATAGAACATTCACCAAGATAGATGACATTCAGAATTATGTCTCCCAAAAATTTATGTTGTAAACCCTAACTTCCATGCCTGTGTTAGAATCCCATTTGGGAATAGGTTTTCTTTGATATGTTAATAAGACAGGGTTAGTGCAGGGTGTGTCTTAAGTCAATCTCTTTGGAGATATAAAAGAGATTAAACAAGCAAGCAAGAAAAGTAGAAATGGGGGAAGGTTGATGCAAACCCACATGGAGCTCTCCAAAGAACAAGGAAACAAGATGAAGAGACAGGGACCTTCTCCCAGAGCCAAAAGAGAGAGAAAGCCTTCCCTTAGAGCAGATGACCTGGATTCCAACTTCTAGCCTCCTAAACTATGAGAAAATAAATTTCTGTTTGTTAAAGCCATCCACTTGTGGTATTTGTTGTAGCAGTACTAGTTAATTAAAACAGTGAACTACACCTTAACAAATTTAAGAGATCCAAAATTATACAAAGTATGCTCTCACACCACAATGGAACTAAACCAAAAATCATTAACAGAAAGATAGATGGAAAATCCCATACTATTTAGAGATTAAACAACACCTTTCTAAATAACATACGGATCAAAAAATTCTCAAGATAAATTTAAATATACTTTGAACTAAATGGAAATGAAAACACAACTTAATCAAAATTTGTGGAATGCAGCAAAAGCAGTGCTTAGAAGGAAATTTATATCATTGGATGTATATATTAGAAAAGATTCAAAATCAATAATCTAAGCTCCACCTTAGAAAACCAGAATAAAAAATAGCAACGTAAGCCTAAAGCAAGCAGAAGAAAATAAATAATAAAATTAGAGAAGAAATCAATGAAACCAAAAGTTGGTTCTTTGAAAAGATCAGTAAAATTGATAAATCTCTAGCCAGGCTAACCAAGAAAAAAAGATAGAAGACACAAAATACTAGTATCACAAATGAAAGAGAGCATCACTACTAATCCCATGGATATTAAAAGTATAATAAAGAAATATCATGAACAACTTTATGCCCACAAATTTGACAACTTAAGTGAAACAAACCACTTCCTTGGAAGACACAAACTACCAACAGTCACACACAAGGAGAAATAGATAATCTGAACAGACCTACCTCTATTAAAGAAATTGAATCTATAACAAAAGCCTTGCAAAACAGTGAGGCACTAGTCCAGATGGTTTTGCTGGTGAAATCTACCAAATATTTAAGGAGGAAATGATACCAATTCTCTACAATCTCTTCCAGAAAGCAGAAGCAGAGAGAATATTTCCTAAGTCATTCCATGAGGCCAGCAACACCCTAATACCAAAACCAGATAAAGACATTACAGGAAAGAAAAATTATAGAGCAATCTCCTATGAACACAGATGCAAAAACCCTCAAAAAAAATTAGCATCCTATCAAAATTCCAACAGCCTTCTTTACAGAAATAGAAAAACAAATCCTCAACTATGTAAGGAATGGCAAGAGGCCCCTAACAGTTAAAACAATGCTGAATGAGAAGAACAAAGTAGGACTCACACTTCCTGATTTTAAAACATACTATCCAGCTACAGTAATCAAAACAGCCTGGTACTGGTATAACAAAAGACACAGACCAATGGAATAGAACTGAGAATCCAGAAATAAACCCACACGTCTATGGTCAACTGATTTTTGACAAGGGTGCTAAGTCCACTCGATGGGGAAAGAAGAGTCTCTTTAACAAATAGTGCTGAAAAAATTGGATTTCTACATACAGAAAAATGAAACAGGAACCATGCCTCACACCATACACAAAAACAAATTAAAACTGGATTAAGGACCTAAATGTGCACACTAAACCCATGAAATTCTTAGAAGAACAAGCAGGGGCAATGCTGTCAGGCCTAGCTTTCAACAACAGATTGATTATCTAATACAATAACAAAAGCACAAACAGCAAAAGACAAAATAAACAACTGGGCATCATAAAAATTAAAAACTTTTGTTCGTCAAAAGACTCTACCAAAAAAGTGAAAAGACGAGCTACTGACTGGGAAAATATCTTCAGAAACCATATATCCAACAAGAATTTAATAACCAAAATATATGTAAAACTTTTACAATTTAACAACAAAATGGCAAATAACCCAATTATAAAACAGGAAAACAACTTGAATAGACATTTTACCAAAGAGGACATTCAAATGGCCACCGAACACATGAAAAGATGATCAACATCATTAGCCACCAGAGAGATGCAAATCAAAACCAAAATGAAATACATTCCACTCCCACTAGGAGGGCTAAGGAGACCTGGTTGCATAGTGGTTAAGAGCTCAGCTGCTAACCAAAAGGTTGGCAGCTCAAAATCACCAGCTGCTGCTTGGAAACCCTATGGGGCAATTCTGCTCTGTCCTATAGGGTCCCTTTGAGTCAGAACTGACTCCATAGCACCTAACAACAACAGGAGGGCTAAGATAAAAAATAATAATAACAAATGTTGGCAAGGATGTGGGGAAACTGGAGACCCTATCCACTGCTGGTAAGAATGCAAAATGGTACAGTTGTTGTGGAAAATAGTGTGACGACTGCTCAAAAAACTAAAAACAGAACTACCATACGATCCAGCAATTCTACTCCTAGATATATACCCAAAAGACTTGAAAGCAGGGACTCAAACAGATACTTGTACACCAATGTTCACTGCAGTATTATTCACAATGGTCAAAAAGTGAAAACAATCCAAGTGTCCATCAACAGAACCCAAGCATCCATCAACAGATGAATGGATAAGCAATACACGATGGAATATAATTCAGTCATAAAGAGAAATAAAGTTTTGGTGTTTTTTTTTTTTTTTAATGTTTGCATTCTTTTTTTTTTTTTATTGTACTTCAGGTGAAGGCTTACAGAACAAATAGTTTCTCATGAAACAGAAGTACACATGTTGTTTTATAACACTGGTTAACAACCCCACAGCATATCAACCCTCTAACTTCTCAACCTCTTTTTTTTTTTTTTTTTTTTTGGTGAAAATACACATAGCCAAAGATACACCATTTCAAAAATTTCTACATGTAAGAAAGTTTTGATACATGCTACAACATGGATGAACTTTAAAACCATGATGCTGAACAAAATAGGCCAGACACAAAAGGACAAATATTATATGACCTCACTTACATGAATTATCTAGAATAGGCAAAAAAGCACAATGACAAAAATTCATTAGTGGTTACCAGAGGCTGGTGAGGGGGAAATGGGGAGTTATTGCTGAAGGGGTACTGAGTTTCTGATAAAGGTTGTTATGGATTGAACTGTATCCTCCCAAAGTATGTGTTGGAATCCTAACTCCTATACTTGTGGGTGTAATCCAATTTCGGGAATAGGGTTTTCTTTGTTATGCTAATGAGGCCGTATCAGCACTGGGTGTATCCTAAACCTAATCACTTCTAGGTTATAAAAAAAGCCAATTAGACACAAAAGCAGACACATACAGGAGGAAGACAGACACTATCTGAAGATGATGGAGGCAGATGAACCTACAAATTCAGAAACTCCAAGGATGCCGGCTACTAGAAGCTGAAAGAGACAAGGAAGGACCTCCCCCCTAGAGCCACACACTGAATTTGGACTTCTAGTCTCCTGAACTATGAGAAAACAAATTTCTGTTTTTAAAGCCACCCATTTGTGGTATTCCTGTTACATTAGCACTAGTAAATCAAGATGAGGGTGATGAAAAATATTTGGAAATAGACAGCGATGATGGTTGTGCAACATGGTGAATGTAATTATATCACTGAGTTATACACTTTAAAATGGTTAAAATGGCAAATGTTTTATTATATATATATAAATTTTTACCACAATAATTTTTTAAAAATATATATATAACTGTAGAATCTAGCTGGTAGATACAGGGATGTTCACCATATAATCCCTTCAATTTTTCTATACATAAACTACCAAAGTTATACTTGTCCTTAAAGTGAGCATCATGTTTTTATCTTTTCAATAAATCACTAATATAAAATATTTTATCAATCTTCAAAACAATCCAAAAATTCCAAACATATAATAATAATAATAATCTGGAAACGGCTCTTGCCCTTGGTTTGTAACCCGAATAAGCGAAGGGGCAATTATCAGTAGAATCACACCTCAACTTTTGTCTTTTACCTAAGTATATTCAAATAAGATAAAATTGCCCCAACTGTCTTACTTGCTTTGGTCTCTCAATAGTCTTTTATATAAGTACTTGGTCTTTGCAAAAACAAAGGGTTCCCTATAGGTGTCTGTTATGTGTAAGAGAAAAAAAAGCCAAACCCATTGCCGTCGAGTCGATTCTGACTCATAGCAACTCTATAGAACAGAGTGGAACTGCCCCAAAGAGTTTGCAAGGTTTTGAACTGCCATCCTTTTGGTCAGCAGCTGAGCTCTTAACCACTGCGCCACATGTAAGAGAAGCAGGGGGAAATCAAAAACAAAAACATTCAGAGGGTCACAGTTTAACATCTTCCTTCTTAGCTTCCTTCCTGTGTAATACCCAGAAATGCTAGCCAATAAAAAATCTTTTAACTTTTCTTTCTGGGGGAAGAAAAACAATCAACAATTATTCTTCTAATTTTTCTTTAGAGAATATATTCATCCCTCCTCTGACAACTCTGCTTGCTGAAGAGTGAAGAGGACTTGAAGCTCTTACTGATGAAGATCAAAGACCACAGTCTTCAGTATGGATTACACCTCAACATAAAACAAAAATCCTAACTGGACCAATAAGCAACATCATGATAAATGGAGAAAAGATAGAAGTTGTCAAGGATTTCATTTTACTTGGATCCATAATCAACACCCGTGGAAACAGCAGTCAGGAAATCAAAAGACCCATTGCATTGGGCAAATTTGCTGCAAAAGACCTCTTTAAAGTGCTGAAAAGCGCAGATGTCACCTTGAAGACTAAGCTGCGCCTGACCCAAGCCATGATATTTTCAATCGCATCATATGCATATGAAAGCTGGACAATGAATAAAGAAGATGGAAGAAGAACTGATGCCTTGAACTGTGGTGTTGACGAAGAACACTGAATATACCATGGACTGCCAGAAGAAGGAACAAATCTATCTTGGAAGAAGTACAACCAGAATGCTCCTTAGAAGGAAGGATGGCGAGACTATGTCTTACATACTTTGGACATGTTGTCAGGAGGGAATAGTCCCTGGAGAAGGACATCATGCTTGGTAAAGTACAGGGTCAGCGAAAAAGAGGAAAAGATCCTCAACAAGATGGACTGACACAGTGGCTGCAACAACAGGCTCAAGCATAATGATTGTAATCATGGTGCAGGATCGGGCAAGTGTTTCGTTCTGTGGTGCATAGGGTCGCTATGAGTCAGAACCGACTTGATGGCACCTAACAACATCAACCTCTGACAATTCAGAAACAGAACCTTCAGGAGCACTTCTGGATCAGACAGTGCCATTCCAGACAAAGAACATCCTCAACAGGCCTAAACTGTCTTAAGATAACAAAAGTAAATGAATGTGTGTTTGCTTGTTTTGTTTTCTGGCAAGCTGAAGATCTTCGGTGAAACCACAAGCATTACAACAGACTTATTTTGAAGACAGTGCTTTGTATGACCAAATATTCAAAACCTTTCAGTGAAAGACTTTACAGAAAACTGACATTTGAGCTGTGTATTCAAGTACAACCAGAATGCTCCTTAGAAGCAAGGATGGTGAAACTTTGTCTCACATACTTTGGACATGTTATCAGGAGGGACCAGTCCCTGGAGAAGGGCATCATGCTCGGTAGAGGGTTAGCAAAACAGAGGAAGACGTTCAACAAGATACACTGACACAGTGGCTGCAATGATGGGCTTAAGCACAGTAATGACTGTGAGGATGGTGCCGGACCAGGCAGTGCTTCATTCTGTCATACATACAGTTGCTATGAGTTGGAACCACCTCAATAGCACCTAACAACAATAACAACATTCAAAGAGAGGCAGAAATTTTCCAAACAGAGAAAAGGGAAAAGAAAGGATGTTCTAGTCACAGAGAATAAAGCAAAGAGAGCTTTACGGCTGAATTGCTCCCTTTTTCCCTCTGAGGAATCAAAAGTTAACTATACTTCCATTTCCTAAATCTCAAAAAATGAGTTACTGAGAAAACAGTCATACAATTTTGAGGTATTTCCATTTCTTCAGTTGTTAAAACTTTTTAAAAAGAATTGCAAGTTGAAGAGAATTAATGTGAGCCATAAATAGTTCTGAGCTTTATCAGAGTCCATGAATCAGGCAAAATTAATCAGTCCTGAGGGCAAAATCCAATGAAAGGCATTAGTTTCAGTACTTCAAATTCCCTTCTAGAACATTTCAACCTACAACACTCAAAGCTCATATCAATGAAAGCTCAAAAAATATTGGCATTAAATAAAAAATTTTAAATACTTTTAGGTTGCTGTTCACTTGCAACCTAGAAGAAATTTTTAAAGCCACTAAATGAACAATAAATCTAGAAATGCAAACAAAGTACACCATGGAAAACAGAGGCGTGGAGCAGACATCTATTCCAAGTGTTTGTCTAGTTTATCCACCCCACTGTTATCGTCCCACCTTAACTCAAGGGGCAAGCCATGGGTGCACTGTGGAACTGGACTGTCAAGCACTCTTGTTCCTCTGTTGCTTATGCTGTCCCTCTGTTTGGAAGCCCATCCCCACCCCACCCTCCATGGGGCAAAACTGTACTTCGCCAAGATTCAGGCATCATCTCCTCTCAAACTCCTGATCAAAGCCCCTAAGGCAGAAGTCCTGACACTTGTTCACAGCTCTACTCTGACACTTGTCCCTCACTCTGTTACACTTAATAAGCCTCTTCCCAGTCCCAAACCTTCAGGGTTATCTTTCTATCCCTGTCACCCACGGTGCCCAACACTACAATAGCACAGTCAGTAATCACATTTATTGTTGCTGTGTGCCGTCAAGTTGATTCCGACTCATGGTGACCCTATACAACAGAGTAGAACTGCCCAATAGGGTTTTCTAGGCTGTAATCTTTATAGGAGCAGACAGCCAGGTCTCTTCTCCCAGGAGCAGCTGGTGGGTTTGAATTAGATACCTTTTGTTAGCAGCCAAACACTTAACCGTTGCGCCACCAGGGTTCCTTATAATCAGATTTACTAAGGGCTTATGTACCAGACACTGTGTTCAGTGCTTACATACACTAACTCATTATACAACAATCGTATGAATAACATGAACAGCATATTGTGAATAATATATCACTCCAACCCTATGAATAGTAAATTATTCCTATTTTACAGACGAAGCAGAGACACAGAGGGCTTAATAAACTGTCCAAGGCTATGCAGCAAGTAAAGGAGCCCTGGTGGCACAATGGTTAAGCGTTCAGCTGGCTAAGCAAAAAGTCAGTGATTCGAACACACCAGCCACTCTGCGGGAGAAAAGACTTGGGAGATCTTGCTCCCTTAAAAATTACAAAGCCATTGCTACTGGCTTTGAAGGTAGAGGAGGGGCCCTGAGCCAAGGAATGTGGGGGCCTCAGTAGCTGAAAAGGCCAAGAAATAGGTTCTCCTCTGGAGCCTCCAGAAGGAACCAGTCCTGTGGACACTTTGATCTTAGTCCAGTGAGACCCAAGTAGGACTTCATACGAAACTGTAAGGGAAGAAATGTGTGTAGTCAATTTAAAAAAAAAAAAAAAAAGATTACAGCCAAGAAAACCCTATGGGACAGTTCTATTCTGTCACATAGGGTTGCTGTAAGTCAGAATCAATTCAATGCCACCCAACAACGTTCCAAAATCAAGAAAAAGAATTCAAGTACCTAATATGTTCACATGCTTTTTTCCTTAAATGTTTTTATTCCAACTGATGTATATTTCATTTTCTATAAAGTTTCTTCATATATCCATAGTCTAATCAAGGGAAGCCAATCAAGAAAATGAAACTCAAAATAAGCCTCTGCACTATTCTCTCCACCAAAACATCTCAGACATCTCCATGGCTCACTCCCTCGCTTTTCTGCTCAAACGCCACCTTCCCCAATTATTCTTTAAAATTGCCATCCCACCATTCCCACTCCCTCAGCCAAGTCCTGGCACTCTCTTTCGTCCTTTCCTGCTTTATTGTTCTCCACGGCACTTATGACCATCAATATGTCTTTTTGCTTACTTGTTTATTGTCTGTTTACTCCCATTAGAACATAAAATCCATGAATAAAGGGATGCTTTGGTTTGTTTTATTCACTGCTGCTTCCTAAGCACATAGAACTGTGTGGGGTACACAGTAAAAACCTGTTGCCGTCAAGTCCATTTCGATTCATAGTGACCCTACAGGACAGAGCAGAACCGCCCCACAGAGTTTCCAACGAGTGGCCGGTGGATTCGAACTGCTGACCTTTTGGTTAGCAGCTGCAGGTACTCAATAAATACTGGATGGATGAATGGATGAAAATAACGTCCCAGAAACTGATCTTAATGTTGAGACTGTGAAATGAAAAGCTTTCCAAGTGGGAGTGAACATACATCTGACAGAGGATATCCCTTTAATTTAACATAAAGCCCAAAGGACATTACAAAATTAAGTTGCTACTCAAACTGCACCCATAGATCACCAAGGCTACCTCTGAGTAACTGCTCAAGTATGTTTTAACAAAAAGCAAAGAATTCTATGTCCTGCTAAAATTACTGGAGAAAACCTTGCTATGAAAAATGTAAATTACTTAAATTCCACATGTGAGTAGTTAGGGATTTTATATCACATATCTCATGATATTATTAGGTCCAGACTAACTACAGATAGAATTCAGTTTCACATTTGTTTATAACAATTTTCTCCAGGCATAATTGCTCTGATATTACAACTCTTAACAAACACTACGGAAAGACATGGTAGCGGTACTCTTAAACACTCTCACTACCTAAGGCTCCTTCCTATACATCACAATATAACCGACGGGCAAACTCCGAATTAAGTAACTCTGATGTAGAAAATTGTACCATCAGGTGTGTCATTTGTCCATTAAAACAGAATGAGGAATACAGAAATGATCTAAATAACTCACAACGTTTATCTGGTCAGGAAGAGATCACCTTTAGATTTTAGCAAGGCAAAATAAAACACAGAAACAAAGGTGTTACTGAGTCAGTTAACAAATATTTAATAGTAAGCCATGTGTGCACAGTTCTATATTGACTTCTGTGGTAAGAGACAGAAGAAATAAAACACATGGTCCCTATAGTAAAAGACACTTAAAATCTAGTCGAAAGACAAGAAGTGCAGTCTAAAATGGAATACTTCAAAGTTACCTAGACCCAAGAAGTCAAGAAAACAGAAATCACACATTAGAATAATTTGATTTTTCTTTGATATAACAGCTGTTGATGTAGTGCTTTTCTCACCTCCAGTCAAGTAGGTCAATGAATAGAAACTCTGAGATATATATACTACTCTTCCCCACCACTTCACCCCAGGCCATTTTAATTACTTCCATGGTTTACAGTTCCCCCATGTACTGTTATTTGGCATGTCCAGCTATTACTAAGTATTTTCATTTCTATCTCCCAAATGTTTCCCAAACTGTTCCTTCCTTTTCATACTACACTACTCCAGGCTGGTTCAACCCTGTAAACAGAGGTCTGATGAGATTACTCCCCTGCTTAAAAACTTCTACTCGATTCCACTGTCCACTGAATAAAGTCTGAACTCCTCAACCTCTGGTCAGCCCTTTCTTCTCCATGCTCCACCGTTCATGTCTTCCATACACATTTTTACCACCTAAAGCATATTCCCTTTCTTTTCTGTTTTTCAACATCCCTCTTACTTTTGAGCAGTCCTGTTTAAACACCACTTCTGTCAAGATTTCTTTGACCCTTACGATCAGGTTTATTTGTTCCTTCCTTGGAAGGGAACAATCCTTCAGACAAGCCTGGTGGTCACGGTCTTCCCACTCCTCCCCCTGCTAGCATCTTTAGGCTTTGGAACAAACTCGAAGCCTGATAAGCAGCAGGGCTAAAGTAATGAAATTCTGCCTGGCACCCAATCGTTTAACCACCCTCTCCTTGGGCTGTTGGATGGGAAAATATCCGTGTAGCAGCTCACGTACCATTGAGGTATAAAACTGGCCGGGAGAGGGATTTTTGGGTCCTTCGCATATGGTGCAAAGAGGGGACACACGTGGAAGAGTGTTCCATATCTGTCTGGACAGCTTTTGAGCCAGGGGGAACCACTTGTGATGGAACTGTTTTCTGTGAGCAATTAAAACAGTTTTCATTTGCCAACACTTGTTGAGTGTCTTATGTGTACAACCTGATAGGCTAAATGGACATAACACCCATGGAGTGGCTAGTGCCACTGGGTGGAATTCTCATCCCAGTGGTCTGGTGGCCACTTGGGATCTGGAAACAGCCTTTAAGGCAACCTGCATGTGCCATGCACTCCTCTGTACGATCACAGCACCTTGTGTATATCTCTATTCAAATAGATTGTATCTATGTTAAATTGTAGTCTAATGATAACTTTTGTCCATCTACCAAAGCACCCTTCTCTCATCCCCTTTCTTCTAGGAAAAGAACTTCTCCTTGTGGGAGCTAATAACATGCTTTCCGTGGATCCAGAGCTGCCCAATCAAGTGTGCTGAATCCTCCCGGCCACAATGACTGGTTCAAGAATGGGCCCATATCCCAAGCAGGCCAGCTGGAACCCTTCCAGAACTGTTACTAACCATCAGAAAAAAAAGAATCTCTTTTTGCTGGAACCCCTAGATATAGAGATGAGGCCTAGAGCTGCAGATGGCCATCGCTGGTACAACATGAAGAAAGCCTGATGAGAATGAGGCTAATACAAAGGAAAGCAAAGGAAGGAGGTGGAATAAAAGAAAGATTCTTGCTGCTTCTGTGAAGCTCTGGGTCTGCCCAAGTTCACCCATAAAGCTCGACAGATTACGTGAGCTAATAAATTCCCTTTTGTGTTTGAGCTGTATTTCTACCACTTTCAAATGACACAGCACTAACCAATACAAGTCATGATTATGGTCTGATTTACAATAAAATTAATTCTCTCTCACTCATTAGATTTAGACCTTCTTCTTCCCCAGTGTCCTAACGTACCTCTCAGCCTTTGACAGATCGAGTGGGCAAAAAAGTCAGGAAACAATAATCCAAATAATATGAGTAACCAAGTTAATGTCAATAAAAATACAATGAACTCTGTATGAGAATATATCTTTTTTTCAAGCACCTATGGAAAAATGACAAGATTTTCTCTGTGCTAGGCCACACAGAAGCCCTGGTGATGCAGTGGATAAGAGATGGGCTGCTAATCAAAAGGTCAGCAGTTCGAATCCACCAGGCACTCCTTGGAAACCCTATGGGACAGTTCTACTCAGTCCTATAGGGTTGCTATGAGTAGGAATTGACTCGAGGGCAACGGGTTTGGGTTTTTGTTGTTGTTGTTGTTAGGTCACAAAGAAAACCCTCTTAAAATATTCAAAGAATCAGAAACTTTACAAGCTATATCCCGTAGCCTCTCTGCAATGAAGCTGGAAACTACAAACAAGGGGGGGGGAGGGGGGGGGGCAATTTAAACACTATCTTAAATAACTCTAGGGCCAAGAAAAAATGAAAATTTTAATTACATATAATATACAAAATAAAAACAATGAGAACAAAGAAGTCACCCAAAATGACCAGATTCTTTGTCATTTAAGGCTCGTAGTATGTTTTTCTAGGAAGTCATTTCGACCAAAACTGATCCATGGCAAAAACACTAAGAATATTTCAGCATCATTTTCTCATGACCTCTCAAAATTAAAAATTACATACCAAACATATTAATCTATGATGCATAATTCTGGTTGAAAATAAATTTCACACCATCCAAATCTTCATTAATAAAAATAAAAATCCATTGCCATCTAGTCTATTTTGACTCACATAAACCCTATAGGACAGAGTAGAATTGCCCCATCGGGTTTCCAAGGTGAGGCTGGCAGATTCGAACCGCCAACCTTTTCGTTAGAGGCCGAGCTCCTAACCACTGCGCCACCAGGGCTCCAAATCTTCATTAGAGGATAATTTTCTAATTCCAGTATCTTTAAATTGTTCTCAGAGAAAGAAAAAAGAGCTACTAATTAATTTTAAGATGGTAGAAAAATTTTAACACCAAAGGAAGAAAGGATACCCCCCCACCCCCAAAAAAAAGACTATCATGTAGGCAAAAATTTGTTATGAACTTAAGGTCTAAAATTAGTAAAATTCTAAGAATATCAGTCTACAGCTGGTATTTACAAATTAGCAATGTACCATCGTCTAAGTCTCAAGAGTAGTAGTTGTTTTTTCATCAAGGGATCAAGAACCATTAGACAGCCAAGTGGCTCAAGTAAATAAAAGTCAAGTATTAACGGCAAATTTGCTGATAATCTCAAGTGCAGTTTGGGTGTTTGTAGTTACTACTTGTACCAGAGAAAGTATTTTTAATGAAAAACTGGTTGCCATGGGTTAGGCTCACTTTTTTCTCCTTTTATTTTTAGATCTCTACCCCTCATTTGGAGCCCTGGTGGCACAGTGGTTAAGAGCTTGGCTGCTAACCAAAAAGTTGGCAGTTCAAATCCCCTAGCCACTCCTTAGAAGCCCTATGAGGCAGTTCTACTCTGCACTATAGGGTCGCTATGAGTCAAAATTGACTTGACATCAACGGGTTACCCCTCATTTGCTGCCACTCCAGGTCCAATCTGGGGGTAGGAGGGAAGCTGGACAACAAACTGACGTTCTCTCACTCATTAATTTACATATTAACTTTTAGATCACTTTACTTTGTCTTTCTCAAAGATCTTTAGTTCCATTTCCTTTCCCCCTGCCGTACAACTAAATTCCCCTGGCTTTTACAGACATTTGTTTCATCTACTCAACAAATATTTAATGAACACCTTTGTTCCAGGCACCGTTCTAAGATGCTTGTGATATATCACTGAACGAAACAAAGAATCTCCTCCTCATGAGGCTTACATTCCATACTTTCTACGAAACGGAGGCAGAGACAATAATCAATAAATATAACATTAAGTAAATTGTATGCCATGTTAAGGAGCCCTGGTGGCAAAACGGTTAAGCACCCGGCTGCTAACTGAAAGGTTGGCAATTTGAACCCACCCAGCGGCTCTCTGGGAAAAAGACCTCCTCCAGTAAAGACTGCAGCCTAATCCTACTTTGGTGAGTGGCGTGTGGGGTCTTAAAAGCTTGCAGTGGCCATCTAAGATGCATCAGTTGGTCCCAACCACCTGGAGTAAAGGAGAATGAAGAATACCAAAGACACAAGGAAAGTAGCAGCCCAACAGACACAAAGGGCCACATAAACCAGAGACTCCATCAGCCTGAGACCAGAAGAACTAGATGGTGCCTGGCTACCACCAATGACCACCCTGACAGCGAACACAACAATGAGTCCCTGATGGAGCGGGAGAAAGGTGGGGTGCAGAACTCAAATTCTAGTAAAAAGACAGACTTAATGGTCTGACTGAGACTGGAGGAACCCCAGAAAGCATGGTCCCTGGATTCTCTATCAGCCCAGAACTAAAACAATTTCCAGGCCAACTCTTCAGACAAAGATTGGACTGGACTGCAGGACATAAAATGATACTCATGAAGAGTGTGCTTCTTAGCTCAAGTAGATACATGAGACTAAACGAGCAGCTTCTGTCTGGAGGTGAGATAAGAAGGCAGAGAGGGTTAGGAGCTGGTTGAATAGACATGGGAAATCAGGAGTGGAAAGAAGTGTGCTGTCACAGTATAGGGAGAGCAATTAGGGTCACATAACAATGTATGTATAAATTTTTGTATAAGAGACTAACTTGAAATGTAAACTTTCACTTCAACTACAATTAAAGTAATGAATTAATTTAAAAAAAAAAAAAAAAAAAGACTGCAGCCTAGAAAACTGTATGGAGCAGGCAGTTCCTACTCTGTCATACGTGGTCACTATGAGTTGAAAATTGACTTGACACCCAACAACAACAATATACCATGTTAGAAGGTGATAAAAACAAAACAGCTGCCATCGAGTTAATCTGACCCTTGATGATCCCATGTGTGCAGAGAAAACTACACTCCATTGGATTTTCAAGGCTGTGACCTTTCAGATGCAGATTGCCAGTCCTTTCTTCTGAGGCACCTCTGGGTTGGTTTGAACCACCAACCTTTTCTGTCAGCTCTTAACTGTTTGCTGCAAGGGTCCCCTAGAAGGTGATAAGTGCCATGAAATAAACAAAAACTGCTGTAGTTGTCGTACAACAACCCTATGTACGACAGAATGAAACAATGCCTAGTCCTGAGCCATCCTCACAATTGTTATGCTTGAGGGCAGGGTGAAAAAGGCTGGTCACAGCAGGTAGGGGTGGGTGGGGCTAGCTTGCAGTATTAAATAAAAAGATCAAGGCTGCCTTCTTCAGAAGGTTGTTGTTGTCATTGAGTCAGTTCTGGCTCGTGGTGACTCTGTGTGCAGAGTAACTGCTCAGTAGGGTTTTCAAGGCTGTGACCTTTTAAAAGCAGATCACCAGGCCTGTCTTCTGAGGTGTCTCAGAAGTAGCCCAGCACTCAACCATTTGCTCCAGAAGTGAGTTAACCTTATGAATGGAGGAAGAGTGTTTGGGCAGAAGAAGAAACAGTCACAGGAACATGCCCCGCAGGTAAGAAAAATGGCAAGAAAGGTATGTGGCTGCAGTGAGTAAGCAGGTGGGTAGACAAAGATCTGGCATGAGGAGTTGATGCGTGAGTGAATGGCCTGGATGCCACTGTAAGGATTTTGAGTAAAATGCCAGGCCACTGTAAAGTCTCAAGCAGAGGAGGGACAGGCTCTGACTTGGGTTTTAAAAGGATTGCTCTGCCTGCAGTGTTGTGAAAACACTGCCTATTTGGGGTGGGGGTGGGAGCAAATGTAGAGGGACAAGATCTATTAAGAGAGACTGCTAGAGAGTAACCCAGGGCATCCCTCGGTGGTGCAGTTAATGCCCTTGGCTGCCAACTGAAAGGTTGGAAGTTCAAGTCCACCCAAAGGTGCCTCAGAAGAAAGGCTTTACGATCTATTTCTGAAAAATTAGCCATTGAAAACTCTATCGAGCTCAGTGCTACTCTGACACACACAGGGTCTCCACGAGTCGGAATTCACTCGACTGCAACCGGTTTAGAGTTATCCAAGCCAAAGATAATGGTGGCTCCAGCCACGGTCTGCTTGTTTTAATGCTTTCCCATCTTTTTTGTTACCCATTACAACTTGGAAAGACAGATAAATCAGATACATATTTATGCTTTATTTATTATTAAGACACTCCTCTTCAATTATCACCTCTTTGCCAGATTGAACTAGCTAGCCCTAGGACTCTTTCCTAAGCTCAAGGCCCACATACAAACAGCCTATTCTCTACCTGGATATCCTACATGCACACTTTACCCCAAATCCTACTGCTTCTTTACTTCCTAACCTGGTTGTTTCACCGATATTATTCCCTAGCCTGCTTGTTATTATATATAACCATACTATAGAACTTACTAAATACTACATATGATCTCACTTAAACCTCAAGATAATTCTGTGGGTGAAACACCGTCACTTACTTTCACCATTTTACAGACAATGAAACTAAACTCAGAAAAATGAAATAATTGGCGAAGGTTACTCTGCTGTGAACAGAGCTGAGATTCAAACCTGTGCTCCTAATCCACCCAGTCACTCGAGCCAGAAGCTGAAAATTATCTTATACTCTTCTCTCATACCAAAGATCACAAATGACTAGCCTCCATTCCCCTCCCTCTATCCATTCTCACACCATCACTACCTTAGTTCAGAGTTTCCTCACCTCTAACCTCAGCACAGAAGTCTCACAGCTTATGTTACTATTTCCTGTATTGTGTTCCAAATCAAGCATAAAGTTGGGAACCTCTGGATTGAGGAAAGAGAGTTAAAAGTGTCAGGGGCAGAAGGTTACAGCTTTCTATATCAATATGCATGCATTAATCCTAGCACTAGCAACTTACCGTTTTCAGTAGCATCCCAGCTTCAAGACTCTCATTAATATTGCCAAGTAGGAAAAATCTGGTGTTTGCTGAACCTCCCCTTTCACCCTTCTTCCTCCCAATCCCAAAGGCTTAAACTTGAAGCAGTTCAAGAACTTCATCCCACCAAGCCCCACCTTCCTGAATTATTCCTTTCTCCTCTAATCCAATCAAAACTGCCATTCCTAGAAGACTCAACTAGGTACTGATTTGATTAACAGTATTTCCTAATAAGGTTATCAGGGCATACATGTTCTAAGAGAGAAACTCTAACGAGGCACATCATAGACATGAAGGGCAGTGATGGTAATAATAATGTCTAACATTTACAAGATCTAGTAAGCTGCATGCCAGATACTGCTTTACTTGCTTTACAAATATTTAACCATCTACTTCTTTAATCATCACAACAACCCCATGAAGTGGATATCATCATCATCATTACAATTTTTGGATACGGAATTTGAGAGTTGAAGAAGTAAGTAACATGTCCAAAGTCACAGTTAGTAAAATGGTATCAGGATTAAAAAACTAGGCAGTCTGAATTCAGACCCAGTGTTCCTAACCACCTCATTATAGAGGCTGACTCTAACAGGGGTATGTGAAGGAGATCATTGTGAGCATATCCATTCATTTTTAAATGTTTCTTGAGAGCTTACTATGTTCTGAAAACTATTCCTGGCGGGAATTCAATGGTAAACAATGCTTTTATAGAATTTATAGTGGGTGAGGGGGAGACAATGCAGAAGTAAATGAAGTAAACAACATAATTTCAGATGATAAATACTTTGAAAGGGATAAAACAGGATAAGATGATGTAGAATAATGGACTACTTTAGCCCTGGTGGCGCAGTGGTAAAGAGCTTGGCGGCTGACCAGTAGGTCAGCAGTTAAAATCCACTAGCCACTCCTTGGAAACCCTATGGGGCAGTTCTACTCTGTCCTATAGGGTCGCTATGAGTTGGAATTGATTTGATGGCAATGGGTTTTAGATGGGTGGCCAGGGAAAGCCTCCCTGAGGAGTAACATTGAAGTGAGACGTAAATTATAAGATGGAGAAAGTGAAGGAAAACCTGACGGAAGAAGACTCCAGGAAAGATCTTACGATAAATGCAATGCACCTAGGGTGAAACAACAGGACAGCAGGTCACAGTGACTGAAGCTAATGGAGCAAAGTAAAGAATGGTCAGAGCTTACATCAAAGACTTACAAGAGCCAGACCATCTGTCAAAAGAAATTTAGATTTTATTCCTAACGGGATGAGAAACTCCTGAAAAGTTTTAAGCAGGGGAATGATGTGATCTGTGTTTCTAAAAGATCACTCCTATTCCCATTACGTGAAGAATGGATTATAGAGAGGCAACAGCAGAAGACTGGAGAGAAATTAGGAGGCTATTGCTCCTAGAGCCATGTCTGGCACATAGTCAGTAGTCATTAACAAAGATTTATTGAATGAATGAATGGGTAACTGAATGTTGCAATACCCTAGGCAGAAGATGAAGACTAGGGTGGTAGAGTGGCAGCAGCACATGTAGACACAATACTATATTTGCACAATACCTGATGAGTGTCAGAAATTTAGTAGTCATATAAGAACCAGTAGACATTCTTTCACTGAGCAGGGTCCAGGCTCTTTCAGCAACCTCTTTCCTACTCAAGTTGTGGTTAAGAGTTTGGACTCTGGACTCAAACTGCCTAAATTCAAATCTTGGTTCCATCCTTCAGCAGCAAGTTATTTTGCCTCTCTGTGTCTCAGTCGGTTAACTGTAACATAGTAATCTGGTTGGAGGAAGACTCAATGAGATAATTCATGTAAAGCACATAAAACAGTACCCAGAATATACCCAGGATTCCATAATTGTTGGCTCTTACTATCATCATCAGTAGTGCTGTTAGCAGTAGTAGTAGTAGTTGTTGCTGTTGCGGTTGTGCTACTATGACTCACCACTCCTCTCAGCCTTTTCCTCTGCCTCTGCAGTCTCCTTCCTCTAAATATTGAATGCTACTGATGTCTCCCAAAAAAATTTAATAATTGTGTACCAGTTATCTAAGATCAGTATGCAACATCCTTTTACACAACTGTTAACTTTTTGAAAGCGCTTAACTAAAGCCGCACATGCTTACATACACTATCAGTTTGTTTTATTAATATTTGTTCTTCAGGAACTTTTCTGTATCAGGTGATTGATAAAGATCAGTCTATTAATGCCTAAGGTTTCTTGTCAGGAAAGCAATAGTGTTAAATCTTCTCCAGAATAATGCTGACTAAACGACAAACTAAGTTTTTTTTTTTAAGTTTCCAAAGCTAATCAACTTCAGTTCCTTTCAGAACTACTAGTTAAATATTCCTGTTAAATTGTAAATTGTTATACCATGTTGCGCCTTCAAAATATCCACTGCCAAAATAAGATACCTCCTATCTCAAAGGCCAAGGATTTAAAAAAAAAAAACTTTTTTATCAGGCTTCATAATAAAAAAAAAAAAAAAAAAAAACCTCATTAGTTAAAATTGCATTAAAAACCAAACCCACTACCGTCAAGTAGATTCCGACTCATAGACACCCTACAGGACAGAGGAGAACTGCCCCACAGGGTTTCCAAGGCTGTAAATCTTTACAGAAGCAGATGCCACATCTTTCTACCTAGGAGTGGCTGGCAGGTTCAAACCACCGACCTTTCAGTTAGCAACCAAACACTTAACCACTGTGCCACCAGGGCTCCAGAGTGGCATTAGTCATCTACAAATAGTCATGATTGTTTTATCAGGCTCTGCCTCTGATTTCTGTAATTCTATGTTCTTTTTCCTGTTTTTAAATTTTAGCTAGCCACCAAACACATCATACTGTTGCCAATCACTAGCCCACATTAAATATCACAGATTTTTATAAAATATCAATAGTGCCTTTAAAAATAGAACTGGAAAGAAGATGTATGATACCAATTATTTCTTTACATCAGATGTCTTAAATTGCTAAAAATAAATACTGTTCTTAGGCACAAAAATCTTAGGATACTGTTTTCCTCTACTATGACAGCTGAAGCTATGTAGGTACCAAACAGACAGTAAGCATAGCAAGTATTCCTTTTAATAAACTGCCAGGAAAAAGAGTAGAGAAATGCTTCAAGCGGAAGACATAGTGGTGGGTACAGAATCCTCCCGGCTTCATGCAGCAGCTCGCTCTAGCAAACAGATTGATTTAACTGCAGCAACCAGGATCTATCAAGTCAGTCACCCCAGGGAATTCCCTGCGAGGACTGGATTCTGTGGACGTCTTCTGTAACGGTCGAAAGCTGTGCATGGTAGACAGAAAGAAGAAATGCTAAGAAAATATCATGCTAATAACTAACAAGATTTCCCCATTGTAAGGATTTTTTTCCCCTGAGAAAAAAAAAGGAACAATAATTTAATCAGTATTTTTCAAAATGAATTAATACATGCATATACATATATTTCCATTTGCTAACATGTGCATAATATAATGAAGCAAATGCTGTATTAAAATCCTTTGGCTCTTGATGAAAATTGTGTGTGTATGAAAAGACCTTTCTTTACACTGAAAGACAGTAGTAGTTATATAGTAGGGAAAGTAGAAAGATCATACTTAAGAATGGAAAAAAAACTAAAGATTTAAAATGGGAGTAGAATCTGCACTTCACTCTTCAATGTTGTTGTTGCTGTTAGGTGCTGTCCAGTCCATTCTGACTCATAGCGACCCTATGTACAACAGAACAAAACACGGCCGGGTCCTGCACCATGCTCCCAATTTTTTTTTTTTTTTTTTTTTTTTTTGAGTGCCTTTCAACCTGAGGGGCTCAACTTCCAGCACTATATCAGAAAATGTTCCGCTGCTATTCATAGAGTTTTCATTGGCCAATCTTTTTTTAGAAGTAGACAGCAAAGTCCTTCTTCCTAGTCTGCCTTACTCTGGAAGCTCTGCTGAAATCTGTCTGCCATGGGTGATCCTGCCGGCATTTGATATACCAGTGGCATAGCTTCTAGCAACACAGCAGCACGCAAACCACTACAGTACGATAAACTGACCGACGATAGTGTTAGGATTTCATTTTACTTGGATCCACAATCAACACCCATGGAAACAGCCAGCAGTCAGGAAATCAAATGATGTATTACACTGGGCAAATCTGCTGCAAAAGACCTCTTTAAAGTGTTAAAAAGCAAAGATGTCACCTTGAGGACTACGGTGCACCTGACCCAAGCCATGGTGTTTTCAATCACCTCATACGCATGCGAAAGCTGGACAATGAATAAGGAAGATCGAAGAATTGATGCATTTGAATTATGGTGTTGGCAAAGAATATTAAATATACTATACACTACCAAAAGAACGAACAAATGTGTCTTGGAGGAAGTACAGCCAGGATGCTCCTTACAAGTGAGGATGGCAAGACTTCATTTGACATACTTTAGACATGATATCAGGCGGGACCATTCCCTGGAGAAGGACATTATATTTGGTAAAGCAGAGGGTCAGCAAATAAGAGAGACTTTCAACGAGATGGACTGACACAATGGCTTCAACAATAGGCTCAAACATAGCAAGGATTGTGAGGACGGTGCAAGATCGGGCAGTGTTTCGTTCTGTTGTACACAGGGTCACTATGAATCGGAACCAACTGGATAGTACCTAACAACAACAAGGTAATGAAGGCAATATTCTGATAGGAAGCATGTTTTTCATTACTTGGCACCTACCTGAAAACCTCTCTGACAGGAGAATTTAGAGGGGAGGGTAGAGGTGAGCAAATACCATGTTTCTGCCAGGGTCCTGACCTCTCCCAAAGTCAAACACATGCAAGCCCGGTTAGTTTTTCTCTGTTGATCCCCCCTCTACAACAGGGTGAAAGAACATGTAGAATATGCATGGTTTTTAATTCTGAAAAGCCAAAGTACTGTGCTTATTCCTACAGCAACTAGTAAACTAAACAGAGACCCGGTGTTAACTCCATAGGCTACCTCAGACAATCACTTCCTTTACAGTTTTATATTCTTAATACTAACTAAATCTTACATTCTTGTACTAAATCACCACTAGACTGTACTGTATGAACACTCCATAACTAAAATGCAACTGTTTTCATTAAAGATTGCAAAACAATTTTTAAGAAAGAATAAGTAATACAAAAACAGCTAAAACCTACATGGCTCTTAATAATTTAATCCTCATAACAGCCCCTGAAGGGACACTACTCTTACCCACAGGTGGCAATGAGATATAGCAGCCAAGTAACTTGTCCACATGTCACACAGCTAACAAGTGGTGGAGTCAGGATTTGAACCCAGGCTGACTGCCTCCAGAGTCTGTGCTGTTATCCACTACATTGTGCTGCCTTCACAAACGGAAGGGAAAAAAATGGCTGTCATCCAACACAGTCATATGATGCTGAATTTTGACTCTGCTTTATATTTTAATCCTTCCACGTAAGAAAAGCGCCTCCTTTGCAGTTTTATATTCTTAAAAATCTTTAGCTTAGAAACCTTTTCATCAAAAAAAAAAAAAAAAAAGAACACTATCAATATCATTATCTAGTTATATGACATATGGAAGGCATTAAACTACATGATAACTACGACTCTTGCAAGAGATATTCAGGTATAGAGAAGAGCCTAACAAAATGATACACAACTGTAAAGTGGCAATTTGGAAAATGTCAAACAACACATATTTTATCTCACTGAGGGACACAAATAACGTGACCTGCCCTTGGTCATAAAGCTATAAATGAATCAAGATTTCTTGATAGCTAGCCAGTCTCCTTTCTTATCTAATGTTTCAAGTAATAAACCTGTTTCCTTTGTAGGAAACTGATATGATCAAAAGAAATAAAAAAAATAAATGAAACTAACCAGAGAGAGTTCATGTTGAAAAAAATTTAAAGTGCCAAACTTTAAACCATCTTGTAATATATAAAGTTCGCTTTCACAGATAATACTTCACAAAGAAAATTATTATCCAAAAATATTTTAATCAGTCTTATTTAAAGAAATTTTTAATTAGAATTTATTCAACTGTATATGTATTGTTACAAATAATAATAATCTGTCCTGCACTATTAGATAGAGATGTATAGCATGTTATTTTAATAGGCCTAAATGAAGAAGGATCAATATTATTTTAATTTTTAAAGGTCTGTTTATGAAATGCAATCATCCTTCATTAAAAATGCAAGCTGTGCTTCAGCAAGAGGTTAGCGTAAATGATTCATAGAGAGATCTTTCTCCAGTATAATCTTCCTCTCCTGGGAGTTTCCTCGGATGCTTCATCAAACCACTCAAGCTATTATTAAAACTGCTTCCCTGTGATAAAAAAATAAAAATACATTTCCCCATTCCCATTCACCATTGCCTCTTCTGTTTGAGTGATTTATATCTTTTTCAGTCAAAAGTAAAATTAATTCTTCATATTCTACACATTTTGTAATTATTACTTTCCACAAGCATTTTAAGTTACAATCCTTTTACAATTTTCAAAAACAAGGAATTCAGTATTTTAAAAAGTCAGAAGGTTTTAATTCACTTATCTATCCTGATATTTCAGTGTGGGTGCTGTTGTCTATTGAAATTAAAAGAAATTTACCTTGTATTTGATTGATTTAAAATGTTAACTCATCAAAGTTAAGGTGCTCCAAATTTGAATTCAATTCTCTTTGATTTAAAAATGCTAATGAAAATGGCTGTTTCAATGCAGTAGCATCTGGCTCATTATAACATTTAGTTTTAACTAATAAATCCTTAATTATTAAACTCTAGTGTTCAATTTCTTTCACATGGATAAGCCAAACACATATTGCTACAATTATAAATATCTGGGATAAATTAGTTACAACAACTTATCAAGAAAAAGCTTTCCTCTTGACTCTCCAGCTGTTAAATAAGATGCCAAGTATCTAAGAGACGCACGTTTGAAAGACCACCATTAAACATTTGGGCTCTGGTGTATGTAGGTACTACATTTACTGGATAGCAAATATTTAACTCGCTGGGTACTCAAGCATAATGCACAGAGTAATTTGCTTGTGCAAATGGGCTAGTTTTTTTCCAAGAGTCTTTTCAGAATAAATGTGTCTAAACCAAATGTAATCATATGCCCTAATTCCAGCTTTACAAAGCAGACGTTAACTCCACCGAACTTGATGTTTTTATTAACATGTTACTGAACATATTTAATCAAAGTATTATTGCACATCATGATGCTGGTAAAGGTTGAAATCCCTGAGAGAATATGTTTGCTTTTAAGCCTTGATATATGTTAGGGAGTTTTTCCTTTCTCTCCCCCACCCCCAATTCCTTTTTCTTCCCCTCCATTTTTAATCAGTAACACCGACTATACTGACTGAATATTTCACAATGGAGTCACAGAGTATGTGTGTTCAATCGTTTGGCTTCCCAGAAGATTCATTATAGTTACATTAGAAAGTCAAATCAGGCAATTCTGCAGTCTGGTGAAAGCTAGCATATGAAAGAAGGTTAATACAAAAGAATGTCATTTTAAATAGAGGACATTTAGGACTTTAAAAAGCAACTTTATGATAAAATTTCTAGGATATTTGTTCTGGCATTGACACATGCTTTACAGGTCTAATTTCAGAGATGTCTAAATGATTTTCTAGGAAAGAGTGACAGCATGTATGGGAGGAAATGGTTTGGTCTGCAAGGTCTGCCATCTTAATGATCCTCATGCTAAGAACACTGCAGATGTATGTTTTACCCACACTCATAGGGAAAGAATCCATGTGTTCTACAATTATGCTGATAGAATAGGAAGTGAGTCAAAGTCAAGGTGTATACATTTAAATCCTTATAAAGGTTTTGAGAGATTTTAATACTTGTCTTGGGGTGTAACTAAAACTAAATACTGGGATTTTCAGATCTCCATAGTTTATATGACAAAACCAGTAAGTCAATTATTTTTTCCATGATAGTAGCAGGTATAGAAAAATCTTCTCAGGCATACATATGTGTTAAACTGACGCTTGAGTATAATGGTTTCCTTCTCACTAGGCTTCATGCCTCAATAAACTCCTAACAAATCTTATTTATTTGATTTGTTTCCACTGGTTTAGAAGCAAGCAAAAATAAAAACTATCTACTGAAATGAAGAGGAAAATGCAGTCCTCTTCATTCAGTACAGATTTACAGAATACAAATTTCAATTCAATACAAAGGCTCACTTTTACATGAGCAATTCCAAAGCCTAAACATTGTGGCAAGAGGGAAACAGCAGCTAGCAGTGGTAACAGACATGAAAGACGTTTGTCTTCAGCGCTACCTTTGGCAGCAATACAGATGGACTTTGGAGGCCACTGGATATGCTTAATTTAATATGAAGCTAAATACAGTCAAAACATCTGGTGCACTACTGATGGTTATCATGATAAATTAATTCTGACATCACCCACAAACCCACTCTATAATACCCTATTTGTATCCTTTTTACCTAAAACACAAAGCTAAAAATCTTCACTTTTTACTTCTAAATTCTGTTTAAATTTTACTTTTGTGTTTTATCTAACAGCAGTAGATAAATTTTTTATCTAACAGCAGTAGATATATTTTTAAAGATCAGGTTTTGTGGAGTCTGATATTTATACAATTTGCAGGGCTTATTTAAAAAAAGAACTACAAAATCTTACACATAAAATGTCTAGGAGCGCTCCCAAGGGTCTTAGAAGGCGCCCACACAAGTGAGGGTCCCTGTAGCTTAAGTTTCATGAGCTGATGGAAGGGGAAAGGCAGTGTAAAAGACAAGACTAAATGGTACACCAAGTGGTACATGGAATTGGTACAGAGAATGCAAAAATAAAAATGCAGATGATTTAACTGACAACCTGCAGAGGAAAAAAGACTTTCTAGGCAGGTACATCAGCAAAAATAAGCTAACTACATTCTTAGAATGGACTTATCACATATGTTTCTTAAATTCAGAACCCCAAATCTGTGGCAGAACACTGGAACAAAAGTACTATAATAAAGGCAAAAAATGCAATGAAAGAACCAAATCATCAATTTTACAACAGCTACAGGACAAGGAACAACTATAATTTTTACAAGCAGCTCTCCTAAAACAGAATTAGAAAATCTCTAACAATTTGTTATTAAAAAAAGACAGAAGACCACTTGTAACTGAAATAACTACTGTCTAGACCGCTACACTCAAATTATTGCATTTTTTATTACATTGCTTTGAATGATATTTAGTGAATAGAATTTTTAATTCTACTGCTATAGAAAATTAGCTTCACCCCCATTCTTTTAAACAAAAAGGACCCAAATCTTGATACTGCATCTGAAGGGATAAATTCAGTACAATAAAAATGAGAACCATATTTCTGTTAACTTTTCTCATCCTGACTACAGAGCTATAAAAAAAAGTTATTAAAATTGATGCATCAAACTATCATGGCTCTGTCCTTTTATTACTGATAATATTCTTTCTAAAATATTAGTCTGTTCTGCTGTACTAGTATATGTTCTTGAAAGTTCTTTTTTAAAATCAGGATCACTTTAACATTAGGAGAAAAACATACAATTATATTCATTTGGCACTGAAAATAATCTCTTCAGTTTTAGCAAGTTTGAAATTTTGAAAAGTTATTCCTTCATTAGAAAGACACTTATTTTTCTTAATGCTTTCAATGATAATAATAAAGGTGAAAGATAAGAAGCTATCTTGCTATTCAACACACACCAAAAAAAAAAGTGTCAAAAACTGGCAAATGTCACAAGTAAACATTTTCCTATTCCTGTTAAATAAATTTAATTTCTAATAACCTTGTCCTGTATGAACTTCCTCTAGTTAGCAAGTTATAGTTCCATTTCTTCTTCAATAACCAACTGATTTTTTCTAAAGTTAACAATGAAGAAATACCACTGGCAACTCTTTCTCTACCCACATCTACGTGAATGAACCACGAGGCCAGCCAAAATCAAATTGTCTTCTCCATCATTAATCAACTGAATACTAAACGTGATGCTCCACAAAAAGGGACCAAGAGTTTACATATTTTCCCATAATTTTATCAGAGGAACAAATGTAAAAGGAAAACATGACAGGCTCATCGTTTTTTGTTTGTGTATTCGTGTTTTTCTCAACTCCCTACACCTGATCAAACTTTGCAGCTGGGTTGACAGAGCTGCTAGAATATACTTCACTAATATTTTTTATTTAATTGTACTTTGGTTTTTTTTTTTTTTTTTGCTCTAAATTATTAGTTCAACCAAAATACTAGACATTCTAAGCCTATCCACCAAAGACACTCATCTTCTCTATTGTAAGAATATTCAATACTTGCATAATGACATAAAATGGGGTTATTCTCACTTCAACATCCGAGGACTGACTAAGAAGATACTTAGGATGGACTGGCAAAAAACAAACAGAAGTACTAAATCACTGAAAAGTTGTATTTTTTCTTCAGAAAAATGAAAAATTAGTATTTTTACTGTCAATTATTATCTTTTTGACACTTTAAATAATGTGAGAAAATTATTAAAGCAGGCACTACACCTCAGAGTTCACCAAATGTAATATGGAAAGGAGTATCATCTTTTCAAAGGCAAGGATGAAGAACATATTCAATGATTAGAAAGAAGAAGACCAGAAGCACCTTAGGTCTATGCTTGTACAGGCTCAAAAGACAGATACTATTTTCAAAAAGGGGAACGAAAGACTTCTGCAGTTACTTTACAACAGAGTTAAAAATTTCCAAAGCAAATTCTTCCTAAGGAAAGGAAAGCAAAAATATATTGGAGACTGCAAATTTCCTTATCCTCTCCTTTGAAGAATATGATTTAGTACAGAGTTTTATTTAAAAATCAAAATCAGGAGATTTGAGTTCCAATCTTATTCCAATAACTAAGTCACTCTTCTGTTTTGATTGCTACTTGTAGGCAATTATACACGCACCAGTCTCAACTGCAAAACAGCCATAAAGAAGTTAGAATACTACAAAATTCAATATACATAAAGAAAAATACTACAAAATTCAAATAAGGGGCAATCTTCCTGCTAATAAACATGATAATTCTTATTATATATAAGATACTTACTGATTATTAGAGCACTATTAAGGAGCCTTGGTGGTGCAGTAGTTAAGTGCTCGGATGCTAACTGAAAGGTCATCGGTTCAAACCCACAAGCTGCTGTGTGAGAGAAAGACATGGCAGTTTGCTTCCATAAAGATTACTGACTTGGAAACCCAATGGGGAAGTTCTGTTCTGTCCTACAGGGTCGCTATGAGTTGGAATCAACTCTATGGCAATGGGTTTAAAGCACTGTTAGACTGTGTAACTCTAATTGATAAAGGTCACTTTCCTATTGACTTTGGAAAAAGGAGAATTACCTGAGAAATGACTCAAAATAAATTCTCTGTAAGTAGACCCAGGCCTATAAAATTTGAAAAAAATCATTTATATATAATTTACAATCAGTTAGAACAATCACCACAGTCTAGAAAAGTCAGTTTTGGATAAAATGCTGAACAAAGTCCAAGTTGAATGAAAAGAAATGGTCCTGGGTCAGAAAATCAACTTTGTTATTGCGTATTTGGAGAGAGCTCGGTAGAGGTACGGAAGAAAAAATTTCCCTGATGTGGAAAGTAAATAGAGGGCCACCATGTGGAGGGCCAGAGGTTACAAAGGATGGGAACAGCAAACAGGGAACAGGTAATATGAACCTACACCAATCTATGGAACCAGGGTACCTTAGGATCAGAAAACCTAGCCGTTCTAAGTCTGGTATTTCTATTTTTTTTTGTATTTACAATAATTATTTCTTTTCTATCCTCCATTAATACTAAGTAAAACTCTCTGTGAAAATCCAGCTGGTCTCAGTTATGCTGGGTGAAAACAAAGAAAAAAGAACAATATTTTGAACAAATTTAGCCTAAGATTTAAAAAGCAGGAGACCATTTTGGATCAGAGGCAGCAGAACCAGTAAGTATCCAATACTAACATTAGCTACCATTTATTAAGCATTTACCATGTTCCAAGCACCAGACTACATTATTTCCATACATTATTCCATTAACTGATAGACAAATACTAGGTTTTCAGTACTATCATCTCTATTTACACATGAGGAAATTGAGGCACATAGAAGTTACATAGCTCTAACAAGGTTACATGGCTGATAGGTGGCACAACAAGGATTCAAAGTGGTCTTTCTTCTCTCATGCTCACATTCTCAACCATTATGCTTTACTACCCCCCCAAAATGAGAATCAAACTGAAAGAACCCCAAAGAGAAAGGAAATCTCGAAGGATGAGTTACAGTTCTTTAAACAACACCCTCTATCCTGAAGTATTCCTATCCTAAAGCTGGGGGGTGGGGGTGGGGAGGGGGGGTTCAGGTTTTGCAGTGTGACATTCTTCATAAAGATAAACAACATTCAAAACTACTTTGGCAATTCACTCCATCTCAAACCTTGAACTATCCTCACTCTCAATATCTCCCCATCTACAATCTTGACTTCTTCTCAAACCAAATAAACCAAACTGGCCGCCATCAAGTCAATTCTGACTCATGGCACCCCATGTGTTACAGAGTAGAACTGCTCCATAGGGTTTTCTTGGCTGTAATCTTTACAGAAGCAGATCGCCAAGTCTTTCTTCTGCAGTGCAGCTGGGTGGGTTCGAACCACCAACCTTTAGGTTAGTTGTCAAGTGCAAAGCATCTGCCTAATGACAAAATCACCCAGGTATCTCAATGAAAAGTCATATTTTTTATCATCTTCCTTCTCAAATCTATTTCTCCTCGTTTCCCAATTTCTTAATGGCATACTGTACTCCTAATTACCTATGCTTAAAACCCCCAGTTAAGACTATGCCTTGCTCCAACAATTATCAAATCTAATTGATTTTACCTCTATAACATCTCTCACATCTTTCCCACCTCTCCATTTCCACTACCACTTACAAAGGTTAGATTTGTATTACCTTTCACCCAGTCTCCAGTCTCTATCTTTGATCACATCCTATAAATGTCGGTGTGTTAGGTACTATCAACTTGGCTCTGACTTATTGAGACTCCATGTATAACAGAACAAAATGTTGACTAGTCCTGCTTCACCCTCACAACAGTAGGTACGTTTGAGGCCATTGTTGCAGCCACTGTGTCAATCCATCTCACTGAGGCTCTTCCTCTTTTTCAATAACCTTCTAATTGTTGTTGTGGTTGTTAGGTGCCATCCTGTTGGGTCCAATGCACAGTGACCCTATGTACAACAGACAAAACACTGACCAGTCCTGCGCCATCCTTACAATCATTAAGTTTGAGCCCAGTGTTGCAGCCACTGTGTCAATCCATGTCGTTGAGGGTCTTCTTCTTTTTTGCTGACTCTCTACTTTACCAATCATGATGTCCTTCTCCAGGAACTGGTCCCCCCTAATACATAATGTGTCCAAAGTAAGCAAGAGGAATTCTCGCCAAACTCGCTTCTAGGGAGAATTCTAGCTGTTTACTCCCTCCAAGACAGATTTCTTTGTTGTTCTGGGCAGTCCATGGTATATTCAATATTCTTCACCAACACCATAATTCAAACGTGCCATTTCTTCGGTCTTCCTTTTTCATTGTCCAGCCTTCATATGCGTATGAGGTGACTGAAAACACCATGGCTTGGGTCAGGCACACCTTAGTCAAAGTGACATCTTTGCTTTCTAAGATTTTAAAGTGTTCTTTTATAGCAGATTTTCCCAACGTAATAGATCGTTTGATTTCTTCACTGCTTCTTCCATGGCTGTTGACTGTTGATCCAAGTAAAATGAATTCCTTGACAAGTTCAATCTTTTCTCCATTTATCATGATGCTGTTTATTGGTCCAGTTGTGAGGGCTTTTAGTTTCTGATCCTCATCAATAAGTGCTTCAAGTCGTCTTCCCTTTCGGCAAGCAAGGTTGTGTCATCCTAAAGCACAACTATAATCGTGTCCCTCCCTTACTAGAAAACAAACCTTCAAAAGCTTACTTCCTACCATACAAACTTTCCTGACCCTTCAAGAGTCAGATCAAATGCCTCCTCCACGCAACTTGTCTAACTCCTTCACCACCCCACCACCCACAAAGAGGTCATTGCCTCCTCCCCTGAACTTTATAGCACTTTAGTAGTACCTCATTTGACCCCTACCAGTTTCAGCCTCATGTTGCAGACATACGTGCACCATTTCCCCCTAAGACGACAAGCTCCTTAGTAGTTTCCCATAGATTCTGGCAAGATTACAGAGCACATGGTAGGTACTCAAATATTTGACAAATGAATGAAAAATTCTAAATCAGTTTTCTGGGTATGATACAAGCTTTTTATCAAAAGGACTTGTATCCATTAACAAGCTATATAAACAAATCTGTGAAGAAAAATCTTAATTTCTATGGAACCAGCTCTTTTAAAATTTTTTATTTGGTTCCTATCATAGTCAAGAAAAGGTACTTATTTTATTTGAAAACTGCAAAAAAAGTTGCACCAGTCTAGGTCAAGCAGCATCAATCCATCAATTCACTGAGGACATGAACCATGTTGCCTCAGCTTTGGTACTTCTGGCTGAAGCCTCAAGAGGGCTTTCTTTCTGACAATGCACTAAATGATTTGAGATGACTACTCTGTTTAAAACACCCTCCTCATTTCTTAAAAATTTCCTTTTTCAAACATTCAGACATTTCTGCCTTCAGACATTTCTGCCATAGGTCAGCTCCTCTTTTTTCCCCCTTATGATAAGGTCCTGGAGTCCCTGGGTGGTACTGACAGTTAATGTGTCTGGCTGCTGACTAAGTCCACCCAGAAATGCCTCAAAAAAAGGCCTGACAATCTACTCAAAAAATCAGCCACTGAAAACCCTATGGAACACAGTTTTACTCTGACACACAAGGGGTTGCCATGAGTCGGAATCCATGCAATGACAACTGATATTTTTATGGGAAGGGCCTAGAAGCATGAAGAAATTAAGCCACAATAATGAAGACTAAGGAGTTCAAAATGCCTGGATGACATGGGGTAGTGGAGAACTAATATTTTGTCCTCCATTTTAAAAGTTAGTGAGCAGCCACATAAGATGCATCAATTGGTCCCAACCCACCTGCAGCAAAGGAGACTAAAGAACACCAAAGACACAAGGAAAATATTAGCCCAAGAGACAGAAAGGGCCACATAAACCAGAGACTCGTTCAACATGAGACCAGAAGAACTACATGTTGCCTGGCTACCACCAATGACCGCCCTGACAGGGAACGCAACAGAGTCCTGATGGAGCAGGAGAAAAGTGGGGTACAAAACTCAAATTCTAGTAAAAAGACCAAACTTAACGGTCTGACTGAGACTGGAGGGACCCCGGAAGACATGGCCCCTGGACTCTCTGTTAGCCCAAAATTAAAACCATTCCCGAGGCCAACTCTTCAGACAAAGATTAAAGTGGACTATGGGACATAAAATGATACTCATGAAGAGTGTGCTTCTTAGCTCAAGTAGATACATGAGACTAAATGGGCAACTCCTGTCCAGAGACAAGATGAGAAGGCAGAGAGGGTCAGGAGCTCAATGAAGACACGGGAAATCCGGGGTGGAAAGGAGGAGTGTGCTGTCACAGTATAGGGAGAGCAACTAGGGTCACATAACAATGTGTGTATAAATTTTTGTATGAGAAACTAACTTGAATTGTAAACTTTCACTTAAAGCACTATATATATATATATATATATATATATATATATATATATATATATATTTTTTTTTTTTTTTTTTTTTTTTTTTTTTGCCCTCCACAGTAAAGTTATAATCATAGGCAAGGTAAGAAAAATAAAAATATTATCACAACCTGCAATCAGCAAAAATCTAGGCATGGAAGAGTCAAGGAAATTAGGTCCTAGTGAGTTAAAGGAAATATTCTATTCTGTGAAATTTCCTATCTGCAAACTACAGCAGGTTTGGAGGACAAAAATGAAAACAGAAGACTATTTCCAGATATCCTGATGGAGAATAACATTTATTCAGTAAAGTCATGACCACAGAAATAAATCCAGATTCTGTTTTGTTTCGTACAGCCCTGTACATATGGTTCTGATCCACTTTTCAGTTCAGAAATATAAGGTCCTTCTTGAAAATTAGAAGGGAAAAAAATCTATCCCCATGATCAGATTTTCCATGCAGTATTAAAAATGAACATCTGGACTATAACTCAGGAACTAAAGGCAAAACTAGAGTACTAGTTGACTGTATAGATTTATTCCCACGCAAAAAGATAACCCAAGGTCAAGCAGACCTCAGCCACCATCTGCGATGCACCAATCATAGGAGGCTGGTTCCCCTTATCTCCACCTCTTTCAGGTGAAAGAGCACCCCCCCGCCTCCAAGACAAGCTGTGCCTGCACTTTCTTCATTCAGCCCTCACTCAGTGGCAGAAGCAGCACATGGTGGAAAAGAGGGCACACAAGTTTCACACGACCTCTACTGCCAGTGGCCCTGGGGGAAGCCCTCTGTGCAGAGTAAAAGCAATGCAACCGCTTTCTGTATGATCTTACTCTAGTGTCATCTGTAAAAACATGAGGGGAACAAAGGATGCACAAACATCACAGAATACTGCCTCAAGTCCAATTAAAACTACGAGACAGAATTTAGGGGGGAAAAAAAAAACTTTAAATGTTAAAAAAAAAGAATGCTACAGTCATTCTGCCAATTATATGACAGGCACAATCCCTGCTCACTGGTTGGGGTAGGAAGTCTAGGTAAACAATTACAACGTGGTGGTTAACTGCTAATAAAGGGGGAGAGAAATGGTTTCTAGGGAAGGCTTCCTGAAGGAAATTACATCTAAGCTGAAGCCCAAAAATTAAATGTGTAGGAGCTAACTAGGCAAAGAAAGAAAGAATGTTCCAAGATAATCAAAACTATTTTTTAAAGATCAAAAGGTTCCAAAAAAGATAGGAAAGAGTCAACAAGCACAAGTAAAGATACTGATTATTAGGCATCAAACCAAAAAAAACCAAACCCATTGCCATCAAGTTGATTCCAACTCATGGCAACCCTACAGGACAGAGAGGAACTGCCCCATAGGGTTTCCAAGGAGTGGCTGGTGGATTTGAACTACCAACATTTGGTTAGCAGCCGAGCTCTTAACCACGGTGGCACCAGGGTCCCCATTAGGTATCAAGAAATGTAAATCAAAACCACAATGAGATACCACTTCACACTCACCAGGATAGCTATAATCATAAAGATAATAACAAGTGTTGGTGAGGATGTGGAGAAATTGGAACCTTCATACACTGCTAGTGGGCATTGTAAAGCTGTGCGACCATTTTGGAAACAGCTTAGCAGCTCCTCAAATGGTTAAATACAGAGTTACCATATGACCCAACAATTTCATTCCTAGGTATATACCCAAGAGAATTGAAAATATACACCGACCCAAAAATTTGTACATGAACACTCACAGCAGCGTTATTTATAATAGCAAAAAAGTAGAAACAGCCCAAATATCCACCAACTAATGAAAAGATAAATAAAATATGGTATATCCATACAACAGAGTTTTATTCTACTCACCAATAAAAAGGAATGAAGAACATACAACATAAAAAGAGAAGAAACCATTAATAAATAAAACAAACAGACAAAATAAAATAGGAATGAAGCACTGATGCATGCTCCAACATGGATGAACCTTGAAACATTATGCTAAGTAAAAAGGGTCCATCACAAAAGACCACAATATATTGTACTATTCCATTGTTATGAAATGTCCAGAATGGGTGATCCATTAGGGCTCAGGAGTAGGGGGTGGGGGGTGGGAGGGTAGGGGGGAAGCGGGGAGGAGAGGACAATGGGGAGTGACTGCTAATGGGTACAGAGTTTTTTTGGGGGGGGTGATGAAAATGTTCTAAAATTATTATAGTGATGGTGAACAGAGTAAAAACAACTGAACTGTTCACTTTAAATGGGTGAATAAATTCTATCTCAATAAGGCTGTTATAAAACAAAACAAAAAAGATCAAAACATTTGCAATGGTGAAGAACATTAGACAGGTACATGATCTGAACAGGCAGACCAGTACGGAAGTTATAAAGTAATTCAGGTGAGAGACAGTGGCCTGAACTAGGGTAGTGGGACTAGGAAGAAATAGGAGGAAAAGGAAGCAATACGTGATTACAGATAGCGGGGAGAAGAGAGGGAATCAATACTCCCCAGAGTTTCTAGCTTGAATAATTGAGTAGCATTTACTGAAACCCAAAAACACAGAAAGACACGTTTGGGTTAAGGGAAATTCAGTGCATTTTTAAGTTTAATTATATTTACAAAGATTGTATAAGTACTTGGAGAAGGTTTTGTTTTAAAAGGTAGTAGGCTTTCCCCGACAGGCATTTATTTATTCAATTTTTAAATGTAATTTAATGTTAATTCTATTTGTAGATGGAACTGGATATTTAAAGGGAATTAAGTCTGTTCAGGAGCCCTGATGTCACAGTGGTTAAGCGCTCAGCTGCTAAACGAAAGATCGGTGGTTTGAACCCACCAGCTGCTTCATGGGAGAAAGATGTGGCAGTCTGCTTCTGTAAAGATTTACAGCCCTGGAAACCCTACGGGGCAGTTTTACTCAGTTCTATAGGGTCGCTATGAGTTAGAATCAACTCAGTGGCACTGAGTTTGGTTTTTTTGGGAACTCTGTTCACCTTGAATTAATCAACATACATCAAAAGCTATTTTTACAGGATAGTTATTTTTCTTGTATTTTTATATAAAATTACTGGATTAATGAAAAAACTGGTAAGATTTATGAATTGAATTTAAGGCTTAAGGAAAACAAGGTTTTAAATTTTCTAATTTTAATTAATTAATTATTAATTTTAAACACCAGTAACTATAAGGAATTGTATACCACTGACATGTAGCATTAGTGTCTGGAAGTTGAGAAGTTCCAAGCTGACGGCTTCTTTCTGTGAAATAGAAAGTAAGATCATTGGTTCAAGAGATGGAAAGGAAGAATGGGTGGTGAGAGAAGGGGGACAGGAATCCTAGGTATAGGAATAGTAAAAACAATAGCAATGAAGAAAGAATGAGAGTCAGGAGGGATACAGAAGGTCCACCTGGCACTGTCATATGCCTAGTCTAGAGTGTGGAGAATGTGACTTCACAGAGGCTGGATCTCATCTTTTTCTCTACAACTACTTAGCTGCATGACGACTACCTTCTAATCAATGTTGTATGTATTTGGTTACTCTAAGGTGTAAAAAGAACATGTTTCTAGAATTTTTATTTTCAGCCATAACTTAAAGATAGAAATGGGAAAATAGATAAAAAGAGGAAAATCAACTAATATAATCAGAGGTGTAGCCGAAGAGGGGCAGAGGACAGCACTTGCCCCTGGGCGCAAGTCCAAGGGGGTGCTAGATAAGGCATGGAATGACATTCCGAGGCGCCACAAATATGAAAAGTATCAAACTGAGACAGCCAGACAAGAGGGAGGAAAGCATTTCTGCTGATCTGCCTACGTTGCTATCAACATCTATTCTTCTTGAAACTGGGGGAGAAGGACACACAATTTAGCAATTGCCCTTGGGTACTTGTTACCCTTGCTATGCCTCTGTATATAATATACTTAAAGAGGAGTACTTCTGCATTTTAATCCTGACCATGGAAAAAAATTCTTTCCATAAAAGAAATGTAAAATACAGTATCTCTTCCAGAAGATAAAAGTATCACTTATTCATTATACTGTGATATCATTTCCATGTCCTTTTTCCTCTAATCCCTAAGTCAGGATTCTAGACCAGTGTTGTCCAACAGAACTTTTGGCAATGATAGAAATGTACCATATCTGCACAGTCCAATACAGTAGCCACTGGCCACATGTGGCTATCAAGTCCTTGAAACATGGCTGGTGCAAGTAAGGATGTGAATTTTAATTTATTCAATTTTAATTAATTTAAATAATTCCATGAAGCTAGTGGCTACCATATGCGACAGCACAGTAGACTTTTCTACTAAAGAAAATGAACAAATGTATGGACCAGCTAGGGTGCCCACAAGTCCTAAGTTTATAACATAAATAAAGAAAACAAATACGTGAATTCATTCATCCACTCATTTAGGAATGCATGTAACAACAATGATCCTTGCCCCAGAGCCTTAAGAGAGTTCTAACCCTTTTTAATACAAGAGTTATGAAGTCTAAATAGTGTGGGTGTGGTGGAATAGAGGACAAAGGAACCTATTTTAAAACCTAAGTTCCAAGAGTAACCAGTATACTTAAGAGGAGGAACACATCCTCTTTACAGGGTGTTTATCAGGCATCTTCTAAAGGAAAGGGGTCTGCAAACTACTGCCCGAAGTCTCAATCTGTCCTTGTAAATAAAGTTTTCTTGGGACACAGCCACACCCACATGTTTACATATTGTCCATGGCTGCTTTGGGGCTACAACAGCAGAGCTGAGTAGTTGTAACAGACCATAAAACTTAAAATAATTACTATCTGGCACTTTACAGAAAAAGACTGCAGATCCCTGTTCTAGGCTAAGGGATGCAAAAGCTGTTTTACCCAGGCAGGGTAAGGGACAAGGAGACTCCACAGACCACAATCATCAACTGAAGAAACAATTCCTGACATATAACCCACCCAGGTTAGAGGAAAAAGTTAAACCTAAAAACTATTTTTAAAAATCTTAAATCTAAGGGCATTTTCTGTTAATTTGTAGCAATGATACAAAACAATAAAATTCCTTACTTATTTGTGAAAAAACTTCTGTTGCATCTTATTTTTAGGAAAGAAGCAATTATAAGAAAAAAAACAAAAACAAGCACATATCGGAGATTTATTTAAAATACTGCATTTCCAACTCAATCTATGTTACTCCACAAGAATAACTAACCTATGAAATGACTGCCCAGGAACAAAGTGATAGGCAGGTAATAAATAAATGTGTTGCCAATTCAGAATGATGGCCTTAAGACACTGAATTCCTGAATCATTTTAAAAGTTGTAAAATACATTACACCCACTCCTCACTTAACAATATGGTTACATTCCAAAGACCAGGTAGTTATGCAAAAATCAGCGTTATGCAAAAACTGAGGATTTTTTTTTTTCTGTTTTCAGACCATCCATTTGTCTGATATTTTTTTATTTACAAAATATGGTCACGGAAATAATAACAACTAAATTTACTTAGCATATTCCACAGCCAGATGGAATACACAGGAATCAAATCAACTACATCTGTGGAAAGAGAAGATAGAGATGCTCAATATCATCAATCAGAACAAGGCCAGGGGCCAACTGCAGAACACACCATCAATAGCTCATACACAAGTTCAAGTTGAAGCTGAAGAAAATTAAATCCACAAGAGCCGCTGTACAGCCTTCAGTATATTCCACCTGAACTTAGAGACCATCTCAAGAACAGATTTGACACATTTAACACTAATGACAGAAGACCCGATGGGCTGTGGGATGACATCAAGGACATCATACACAAAGAAAGCAAAACATCATTAAAAAGACAGGGAAAGAAAGAAAAGACCAAAATGGATGTCAGAAGAGACTCTGAAACTTGCTCTTTAACTTACAGTAGCTAAAGCAAATAAAAGAAATGATGAAGTAAAACAGATGAACAGAATATTTCAAAGGGAGGCTAGAAAAGACAAAGTATTATAATGAAATGTGCAAAGACCTGGACTTAGAACACCAAAACGAAAGAAGATGCTCAGCACTTCTCAAGATGAAAGGACTGAAGAAAAAAATTCAAGCCTAGAGTTGCAACACTGAAGGATTCTATGGGGAAAATACTGGATGACGCAGGAAGCACCAAAAGAAGATGGAAGGAATGCACGAAGTCACTGTACCAAAAACAATTGGTCGACATTCAACCATTTCAGGAGGTAGCATATGATCAAGAACCGATGGTACTAAAGGAAGAAGTCCAAGCTGCACTAAAGGCACTGGTGAAAAACAAGGCACCAGGAATTGACAGAATACCAATTCAGATGTTTCAACAAACAGATGCAAGGCTGGAGGTGCTCACTCATCTATGCCAAGAAATTTGGAAGACAGCTACCTGGCCAATCGACTGGAAGAGATCCATATTTGTTGCCATTCCAAAGAAAGATGATCCAACAGAATGCAGAAATTACTGAACAATATCATTAATAACACACTTAAGTAAAATCTTTCTGAAGATAATTCAAAAGCAGCTGCAGCAGTACATCAACAGGAAACCGCCAGAAATTCAAGCCGGATTCAGAAGAGGACCTGGAACAAGGGATATTATTGCTGATGTCAAGAGATGGATCATGACTGAAAGCAGAGAATTCCAGAAAGATGTTTACCTGTGCTTTACTGACTATGCAAAGGCATTCGACTGTGTGGATCAAAACAAATTACTGATAACAATGCGAAGAATGGGAATACCAGTACACTTAATTGTGCTCATGAGGAACCTGTACATAGACCAAGAGGCAGCAGTTCAAACAGAACAAGGGGGATACTGCGTGGTTTAAAGTAAGGAAAGGTATGCATCAGGGTTGTATCCTTTCACCATACTTATTCAATCAATCTCTATGCTGAGCAAATAATCTGAGAAACTGGACTATATAGGAAGAAGAACATGGCATCAGAATTGGAGAAAGACTCATTAACAACCTTCTGTATGCAGATGACACAACCTTGTTTGCTGAAAGTGAAGAGGACTTGAAGCACTTACTGATGAAGATCAAAGAACACAGCCTTCAGTATGGATTACACCTCAACATAAAGAAAACAAAAATCCTCAAACCGGACCAATAAGCAATATCATGATAAATGGAGAAAAGACTGAAGTTGTCAAGGATTTCATTTTACTTGGATCCACAATCAACACCCATGGAAGCAGCAGTCAAGAAATCAAAAGACACACTGCATTAAGCAAATCTGCTGCAAAAGACCTCTTTAAAGTGTTGAAAAGCAAAGATGTCACCTTGAAGACTAAGGTGCGCCTGACCCAAGCCATGGTATTTTCAATCCCATCATATGCATGCAAAAGCTGGACAATGAATAAGGAAGACCAAAGAAGAACTGACGACTTTGAACTATGGTGTTGGCAAAGAATACTGAATATACCATGGACTGCCAAAAGAACGAACAAATCTGGGAAGAAGTACAACCAGAATGCTCCTTAGAAGGAAGGCAGGCGAGACTACGTCTTACATACTTTGGACATGTTATCAGGAGGGATCTGTCCCCGGAGAAGGATATCATGTTTAGTAAAATAGAAGGTCAGCAAAAAAGAGGAAGACCCTCAACGAGATGGACTGACTCAGTGGCTACGACAATGGGCTCAAAGATAGCAATGACTGTGATGGTGCAGGACCAAGCAGTGCTTTGTTCTGTTGTACACAGGGTTACTATGTGTCAGAACCAACCTGATGTCACCAACCAACAAGAACAACAATACTGATGTGTTCATCACTGTGACAAGTCCAGTTATGGATTATTCCTCTGAGAAGAAGGCTTGGAGGAGACGAAGTTGGATAAAGCCAGGCTATGTAACTGGAAGGCCCAGGGCTTATCCACGGCTTAACCACTTCACCTTCCTCCTGTGCTAGGTCAGACCTCCCCTCACAGAGCACAGAGCGGCCTCCAGGGCTCCACTCCCACCCCTGCAAGCCCTGCATTCATGATCCCAAGCTTGCTCTGACCTCCAGGCCTGCAAGTCACTGGGGCTGGGAGCTTTCTGGGAGGCAGAGGCTTCAGGCCCATTTCAGCTCACTTTGGGATGTCATTAAACTTGCATACATTTCTTCCAAGCACCCTATCCGATGTCTCTTTCCTCCCTTCCCACCCCACAGGAGTTTTGAGCTTCAGGGCCTCAGACAGCATAGGTGCTGGGAAATCAGAATAGCTGCCAGCTGGCTGGGTGCTGCCTGCTTGGCCGTGGTCATGGAGAAGGTTGATCCCACAGGGCGGCTGGACGCAGGACCCTGCCAGCAGAAGGGAATGGAGGACGCAGGTCAGTGTGGCCCAGCTTCCCAGAGACTGTCCAGAGACCCTTTGTTTCACCATGCCCGCCACCTCACAATGTTTAAAACAGTCAGGTAGTAGATTTTTTACTATTGTCATAAGTCCAAAATGTTGGATAAGGAGATAGTCAGAAAGTGAGGAGCAGGTGTATATTATTTCTGAAGTACATGAATATATTGAAGATTTTCTAAAACAAAGTTTGAAACAACCACCACTACAAGTTCTGTTTTCTACAGTACAAAGACTTGGTATCACTGAGCATAGTGTCTTCATCTATAATGGAAAGAACATTCTCACCTCACAAGATTATTGTGAAGATTAAGTAAGGTGTTTGCAAGGTGCAGTACCTGACACAGAGGAGATACTCAGTTATTAAAGAAATATATATATTTTTTTATACTTATATTTATATATATATTTATATTGTAGTTGTTAGGAGGTTCCATTGAGTCGATTCTGACTCATAGCAACACTATGTACAAGAGAATGAAACACTGCTAGGTCCTGCGCCATCCTCACAACTGTCGTTGCTATGTTTGAACCCACTGTTGCAGCCGCTATGTCAACCCATATCGCTCACGGTCTTCCTCTTTTTTTGGTGACCCTCTACTTTACTAAGCATGGTATCCTTCTCCAGGGACTGGTCTCTCCTGATAACACGTTCAAAGTACGAGAGATGAAGTCTTGCCATCATCATTTCTAACCAGTAATTTGGCTGTACTTCTTCAAAGACAAATGGGTCTATTTGGATAATTAGGGCTTTACTACCAGTTGCCATCAAGCTGATTCTGACTTATGACAACCCCATGTGTGTAGAGTAAAACTGTGCTCCGCAGGGTTTCCAATGGCTGATTTTTCAGAAGTAGATCATCGGGCCTTTCTTCCAAGGAGCCTCTAGGTGGACTCAAACCTCCATCCTTTCAGTTAGCAGCCAAGTACAGTACCCATTTGCACCACCCAGGGACTCTCAAACTGGGGCTTTACTTTGTCAATTATGCAAAACTACATTTTCAGCACGGGAGTGGCAACAAATGTTTTGGTCAAAGCTAGATCTAAGAGGAAACGTCACCTAGTGATTAAGAGTTTTACTCAATTTATGTGCAGCCCTACTAGCTTACTAGCTGTATTCCTCAGTTTCCTCTCCAAGGAAGCAACAGTACCAACTTCATGAAGAAGGCGGGGAGGATTATAGTGATGTAGAGCAGTACTGGCACACTGCAAGCACTCAACAAATGCGGTATTTAAAAAAAAACTATGGCTAGTGCACTGATGGTAGGAACATAAATTAGTACAACCTTTCTGGAGGCTAATTAAGCAATTCCTATTAAAATTTACACGGGGGCTACTTTTGACCCAGTAATTCCACTTTTAGGAATTTTTCCAACAAAAATATTCACAAGCTTATGTAACAATATTGACAAGTGTGTTAATTAGAGCACTGTTCATAATAACAAAACAGGCTAACCACCCATCAGCAGGAAACAGGCTAAATTACAGCACTAACATACCTACTATGGAATACCATGCAATCATTAACAACTAGATTGACTGTGTACACTGATAAGCAAAAAGTCAAAGATAAGTAGTTAGGTGAAAAAAAGTAAGTTGAATTACAAGATGTAGATTAGAATCACATTTTTTGTTTAAAAAAACAAAAACTATATAATCTCATTTTTGTTAATTAAAAAGAAGATTGAGAGGTATATAGTATAGATGCTTTCCACAGAAAAAATTAGAAAGAATGTGTACTGTCATGGTTTGAATTATGTCCCCCAAAAAATGTGTGTATCAATTTGGCTGGGCCATGATTCCCAGAATTGTGTGGTTGGCCTCCATTTTATGATTGTAATTTTATGTTAAAGAGGATTAGGGTGGGATTGTAACACCACTTACCCAGGTTACATCCCTGATCCAAGGTAAAGGGAGTTTCCCTGGGGTGTAGCCTGCACCACCTTTTACCTTACAAGAGATAAAAGCAAAGGGAAGCAAGCAGAGAATTGGTAACCTCATACCACCAAGAAAACAGTGTCCGGAGCAGAGCGCATCCTTTGACCTGAGGTTCCTGCGCAGAGAAGCTCCAAGACCAAGGGAAGACTGATGGCACGGACGTTCCAGAGCCGACAGAGAAAGCATTCCCCTGGAGGTTTGACGCCCTGAATTTGGACTTGTAGCCTACTGGACTGTGAGAGAATAAACTTCTCTTTGTAATGTCATCCACTTGTGGTATTCCTGTTTTAGAGTAGCATTAGATGACTAAGACATATACCAAACTACTAACACTTACTATTTTGGAAGCCAGATTATGTACTTTTATTTGCTAAATTATAGGTTTCTATATTATGTAAATTTTTATAATTAGCATATATTACTTTTGTAATTCAAAGAAAGATAACCGTAGAAAGCCCTTTAAAACGAAGTTTTGAAAGACTTTAATATTGTGAGAATTGTTTATGTTACAAACGTTGCTTTAGGAAAAGATACACGACACTATATACGCAATATTACCCCTATTTTGGAATACATATGACTAGAAAAAGAGACTGGAAGAAAAGATACCAAAATAAACAGTTGTTTTCTATAAATTCCATAAAGGTAGGGGCTTCGACTGTTTTATATTTTTTGAATGAAAAAAATATTTCTAGAAATCTATTTCTAAATTTGAAACTTACTAGTACTTCAAATATTTTGTTCCTGATACATGATATTCTGTTTTAACATATTCTCTTAAAGCATCATTCCAAATAAAATTTTACCAAGTAAACTTGTGATTTCATCAAGGAACAAAATAAGATCACATACTTACTTTGATAAGGCCTTTATTTTGGCCTGGTGCAACTGAACAACAAAACACAATATTTCTAAGGAAAAGAAATGTACTTCTTTAAATTTAAAAAAAAAAAAAAAAAGACCTATTTCCACTGAATAAGTGAACATCTGGTCTGTACCTTTAATATTATATCAAATAAATAAATAATAAAGAATTTTGTTCGAATTACCAAAAAAAAGGTTTTAAAAAAATTTTAACCCCAAAAATGTCACTACTATTTGGCATCTCAATTTAAAGATCTACGAGTCAAACATCTGCCTAAACAAAGACGTCTAAGAAATATTCATTCTTTGAAACGCTATAGCAATAACATGAAATTACATTAAATCATATCCAGATGATATGTCTTTCATAACTAGTCTCATCTAAAGAAAGTAGTTGCTGAAAATAATCTGCCATTTTTCTACGATTTGTATTAACTGAAGGCAAAAAAAAAAAAATACTGTCAACATGGAAATGTACAAGCATAGTATCATTTCCAGAATTTATAAAACATCAAATAATGTTTTTATTCACATTTTACTTTTATGACTCAAGATCTCTTATATCTTTAAGTTTTTTCATGAAATACATAAAACATATAGACAAATTTTAGAAAATAATAAAGGAACTATGTCCCCATCATCTAGATTTAACAAGTTAACATTTTCCTATATATGCTTCAGATATTTCTTCCCCTAAAGCAATTTTTAAAATCTTACAGATACAGTTAGATCTCTTCCACCTACCTACTTTTTTCTTTCTTTTTTTTCAGTATTTAAAAAGGAGGGACTGGATGTACCAAGCTCTGGGGCTCCTGGATTTTTTCAGTCCTATAATAACACATGTTTATTATCCTGGCTAAACTCTTCACCAATTCAATGTATAAATTTCAGCATCAGCAACAAAAACTTACTATGGTCATACGAACCTATCTATGCCAAACAACCTTTAAAAAAAAAAACATTAAAGCCATCCTCAGAAAGATTATGAAATGGATATCTTTATCCTCGCTTATATTATTAGCATTTTGGCTCACAGTTGTTTTTTTTTCCAATGACTCCCCAGCTCTGCACTATCCAAGAAGATACACACCAGCCTCATGTGGCTTTAAAGCACTTGAAATGTGCTAATCCAAATACAGATGTAAATGTAAAATATACACCAGATTTCAAATAGTATGGAAAAAAGAATGTTCATTAATAATTTTTATATTATTTACATGTTGAATGATATTTTGGATGTTAAAAATATATATTACTTAAATTAATTTCACCTGTTTCTTTTTACCTTTTTTTAAGAAATTTTTTAATTACATATGTAGCTTGTATTTAAGGCTCATAGTATACTTCTACTGTACAGTGCTGTCCCAGTTTCATCAAAGCAGCAACAGAAAAAAACTAGAGATTTTGAGCACTGACAGAAAAATACATGATCAACTGATTTTTGACACAGGTGCTAAATCCATTCAGTAGGGAAGGAAAAGTTTCTTCAATAAATGGTCTGAGGAAATTGGATTTCCACATGCTGAAGAATGAATCACGATCCATGCCTCACACCATGCAAAAAAAGCACTTCAAAATGGATCAAACACACAAATGTGAAATCTAAAACCATAACATTTTTAAAATACAGGGGCGTGGCTGTGAGACCTAGTTTTTAACAATGGATTATCAGATATGACAACAAAAGCAGGACAAAAGACAGAACAGACAAATGGAACCTCATAAAAATACTTTTGTTCACCAAAGGCCTTTAACAATCAGTAAAAAGACAACCTACAGATTGGGAGAAATGTTTCAGGAACTATATATCTGATAAAGGTCTAATATCCAAAATACATACAATACTTCTACAACTTAACAATAAAAAGACAACCCAATCAAAAAATGGAAAAAGGACCTGAACAGAGATTTCACCAAAGAGAATATTCAAATGGTCAACATGCACATGAGAAGACTCTGAATTAGCCATTACCCATTGCCTTTGAGTCAATTCTGACTCATAGTAATCCTATAGGACGGAGCAGAACTGTCCCATAGGGTTTCCAAGGCTATAATCTTTATGAAATCAAACTGCCATATTTTTCTCCCATGGAGCAGCTGGTAGGTTCAAACCCATGACCTTTCAGCTAGCAGCCCAGCGTTCAACCACCGCGCCACCAAGGCTCCTTCCATTAGCCATTGCTGTTGTTAGGTACTGTCGAGTCGGTTCTGACTCAGCAACCCTACATACAACAGAACGCAACACTGCCCAGTCCTGCGCCATCCTCACAATCATTGTTATGCCTGAGCCCATTGTTGCAGTCACTGTGCCACTCCACCTCCTTCAGGGTCTTCCTCTTTTTCACTGACCCTCTACTTGACCAAGCATGATTTCCCTCTCAAGGTACTGATCCCTCCTGATAACACGTCCAAAGTAAGTGAGACGTAGTCTTGCCATCTCTGCTTCTAAGGAGCATTCTTGTTGTACTTCTTCCAAGACAGATTTGTTCATTCTTTTGGCAGTCCAGGGTATATTCAATATTCTTGGCCAACACCACAATTCAAAGACATCAATTCTTCTTCAGTCTTCCTTATTCATTGTCCAGCTTTCACATGCATATGAGGCAATTGAAAACACCATGGCTTGGGTCAGGTGTACCTTAGTTTTCAAGGTGACATCTTTGCTTTTCAACACTTTAAAGAGGTCTTTTGCAGCAGATTTGCCCAATGCAATGTGTCTTTTGATTTCTTGACTGCTGCTTCCATGGGTGTTGATTATGGATCCAAGTAAAATGAAATCCTTGGCAACGTCAATCTTTTCTCCATTTATCATGATGTTGCTTACTGGTCCAGTTGTGAGGATTATGTTTTCTTTATGTCGAGGTGTAATCCATACTGAAGGCTTTGGTCTTTCATCTTCATCAGTAAGTGCTTCAAGTCCTCTTCACTTTCAGCAAGCAAGGTTGTATCATCTGCATAATGCAGGTTGTTAATGAATCTTTCTCCAATCCTGATGCCCCATTCTTCTTTATATAGTCCAGCTTCTAGGATTATTTGTTTAGCATACAGATTGTATACATATGGTAAAAGGATATAACCCTGATGCACATCTTTCCTGACTTTAAACCACACAGTATCCCCTTGTTCTGTTCAAACGACTGCCTCTTGATCTATGTACAGGTTCTCATGTGCACAATTTTAGTGTTCTGGAATTCCCATTAGCCGTTAGGGAAAGATGCAAATCAAAACCACGATGAGATACCCACCTTACCCCTATTAAAATGGCAATAATCCAAAAAAAAAACAGAAAACAACAGATATTGGTGAAGTTGTGGAGAAACTGTAACCCTCAGCCATTGCTGATAGGAATGTAGAATGGTATAGCTGCTGTGGAAAACAGTCTGGCAGTTCCTCAAAAAGTTGAACATAGGACTACCATACAACCCAGCAATCCCAATCCTAGGTATATACCCTGAAGAAGTGTAAGCAGGAACACAAACAAAAACCTGTACACCAATGTTCACTTGCAGCACTTTACACAGCAGCCAAAAGGTAGAAACAACCTAAATGCCCACCAACAGATGAATAAACAAGATGTGGTATATATATTACAATAGAATATTACTCAACCATAAGAGAAATGAAGTTCTGATGCATGTCACGACATGGATTAGCTTTGAAAACAAGTTGCTGAGCAAAATAAGTTACACACAATTAAGGATAAATACTGTATGATCTCTCTTATGTGAAATAAGCAAATATATAGGAACCAAAGATTATGGGTACCGGGCTGAGAGGGAGTGGGAAAGGGAGAGTTTTTGCTTAGGAGGCACTGAGTTTATGTTAATGGTGCAGAAAATTTAGAAAAGGATAGCGATAATGGCTGTACAACATGAATAATGTAATCATTATCACTACTGAATTGGCAAATGTTTTGTTGTGTATAGTTTAACAATTTAAAAAGAAAACCTTAGAAAAACATACAAAGGTTAAGATGGTCAAAATGGTGGTGCTGGGGTTGTCACCTAGGCAATATTGAGGGAAGAATACTATTTAGGAAAAACTCTCAGATGATGATTCTACATCAACAGAACAGCCCAGATAAACCCTATTTGCTTCATTTCATTTTACTCATGTGTATCTGGCAAGTTACTCTCTGAAAAAAAAGCCAGTTCTTTGGTCACTTAAATAGACTAAATACAGATCTAATACAATTCATTCATTCATTTAACAATTTTTATGAACTGGGCACTGGGGGATACAGTAGTGAACAAAACTTGCTTTCTGTAGGGGGAGGTGAGGTCATGTGCAAGTGATGAACAAGTTAATAAATGAAAAAATCATTTCAGAAAAGTGCTTTGAAGATGTTAAAAAAAAAAAAAAAAGCCAGTAAACAGTCTTTCAAGTCCAATCCTATCTTTAGAATCTGCTCAAGTTTGGATGCTGTAAGCACTGAGATTATTTTAGGGGTGATAAATTAGTTATTTCAACGTGTTCATACTACAAGCTCATTTTCTGTGTAAATATTTTCAATCAAAACATTCTGCTAAAAACATGTACTGTTTCTAAGGACATCACACAAAAAAATGTAAGGCAATTTATGTGTCAGTGTCATGATTCTCATAACACTTAAACATGCAATTTGGCTCTTAATACTTAATTAAGAAAAAAGTCAGCGATTATTTACCTTTTTTCACTGAAGAAAGGCAAATGAGAATATCTTGCTGAAAACATGCAAATTAAATTCCAAATTCTTAAGCATCTAGTACCTTCAACATAAATCTTCCGGTCCAGGAAATGGCACAAAAACCTCATGTGACATGGTCAGTTTCTGCCACCTCCCTCCCAAAAAAAAAAAAATACAACCTCCAAAACCCCTGGGAATTTATATGTGAAATGTTAATGTGTATGGCCATAACTACACAGTTGAATTGACCTCTATAAATTATACGTCAATCAAAGAAATGGTTAAAAAGAGACCCTTCACTAACGACTGTGGGCTCTCAGTATATCCATGTGACCATTATAAACCACATCAGTTTAAAGACATAATACACAATTAGGTGAGGGAAACAGAAAATGTTACAAATGTTCAGTAATAATTGCATTTGGTTAGTAAATTATAGCAAACTCGGATAACAGAACATTACACAGTAATTAAAAAATAATCCTGAAAGTATATTTACTGACATTGAAAGACACATGAAAATACTTATTTTACTAACTATGCAATAACTGCAAATATATACCGAGCATGATACCGTTTTTGAAATGCATTTATATTGCCTATGTAGAAAAAGGAGCCCTGGTGGCACAGGGGTTGAATGCTTGGCTGCTAACCCAAAGGTTGGTGGTTAGAACACACTAACCACTCCACAGGAAAAAGATGTGGCAGTCTGCTTCTGTAAAGAGTACAGCCTTGGAAACCCTATGGGACAGTTCTTCTATGTCCTGCAGGGTCACTATGCCTCGGAATAGACTCGAAAGCAATGGGTCATATATAAGAAAGCCTGGAGGGGTATACCAAAGATAGGTGGATTATCAGATGTGACAACAAAAGCACGTGTTAGTTATCTATGGATACTTTTTGGTTTCTTCTTTTTTCACCTTATTTTTTTTTACTTCTCCACAATGAACATCTATGACTTTATACTAAGGAAAACCAAAAAGGTATGTTTAAAGCAAGTTACAAAATAGTATATACAGTATAATATCAATGATATTCAAAGACAATGGAGACAAAAGAAAACTGGACAAAAGAAATGCCTAGTGTTGTTAAGGCTATCTCTGGGTGGTCCCTCCCCCTCACTCACTGAAGTCTGACATCTACTCATAATCTTCCTTCTTATCCAGGTCCTGCCATAATCCAGGGTGATGGCTACAAAAAGATAGCTACTAACAGGCAGGAATGACCTCTACCTTCAATCCACAAAGCCACCTACCTACACAGCCACGATGTGTTCCATCTCTAAAACCATCAGTTCAAGGTATTCCATTCTCTGACCACAACCTCCAGCAATCCTGAATGCTCAAGACACATTTGTTCTCCAGCCTCAATAGAATCTTTCCTTCTTTGATCTTCTTTTCTTCCTGTCAGCGTCTTTCAAATTTCACTTCCACTGACTCTGGCTTAACACTTGCTGACTTAGAAATTTCATACTTCCCCCTTCATTCTGGTAAACTATCTAAAATCTATACCCAACCTAATTTACTTTAATGATTTAAAAAAAAAAAAAAATCAAACCAGAATCATTATTCCATTATACAGAGCAGAACCATGCTTTTTCTCAAGAAGATAATCACTGAATTGCTCATTCATTGGCAGATATTTTAACTCTTCAATGGTCCAGCCCTCATCTCTTGCTTTCCTCAAAATTATTTCATTATTCTAGCAGAGAAGAATTCAATTATGTGGTCTATCTAAATCCTCATACCTCCTCTCATGATATTCACCTTTTCTCTCCATTGTTCATAAATGTTTCCCATATCTGTATCTCCTAACATGAAATATACATGGGAGATGTTCAATAAACATTGGAGGGTTTGACCTCTCTCATCATTTAATGCTTCGTATATATTAACTCATGTAATTCTCACAACAATCCCATGAGGTAGGAACTACTATTATCTCCATTTTATAGATGAGGAAACTGAGACCCAGAGAAATTAAGGAACCTCCTCATTAATATAAAGTTACTATGTGGCAGAACAGGTTTCTATGCAGCACAAACAGTGTGCACTCAACTGCTAACCCAAAGGTTGACAGTTCAAACTCACCCGGCAGTATCATGGAAGAAAAGGCCTGGCGATCTGCTTGCATTGAGATTACAGCCAAAAACCCCATGGAGCAGTTCTACTCTGTTAACACATGGGGTCAACATGAGTTGCAACTAACTCGATAGCAGCTAACAGCAACATGTGGCAGAGCTGAGAATTAAACCCAGGTAGTCTGGCTTTGGAGTCTGTGTTCTGAACCATCATGCCACAGTGCCTCTCAAATAGAAGTTTTTTGCTTAATTTAGTTAAACTGAGTTAACCGAGTTTTGCTTAATTCAGTTGAAAACATGGTTAATAACTGATTTCAACATATGATTCATATAAACATCAAATTGTTATACAATTTCCATACCAATTATAATAATCCTGAAGTTCTCTAGTATCAGCTTATCATTCCCAATAATACATTCTTTCTATTTTCACAAACCATTCCTTATATATAAATTTCCTAAACTGATTTCACTTTAAATAGCTCAGGGACTTTGTAAATTTTTTCATTTACCTGCAATTAGCAGGTACTCCCCCCACCAAAAAAGAATGTCTCATTCTATTTTAAGTATGTAATACACAAATTTTAAAAATAAGTTTTCCTCTTTCCTCCCTTTAAAAGTCATCAATATTTGAGCCTCCTCTTAAATATTTTCTCTTTTACTGATTGTAAAAATACCACCAAAGAAAAAAATTAGAACTACTTATTCTAAGTGAAGCCAATAAGCACTTCAGCCTTTGAAGGCACTGTTAAGTATAGCAAGAGAGAAAGTTATCAATATTTTATCAGCTAATATTTACACTGTAATCTACTAAGACAATAAGTTATATGGCTCTTTCAATTTCTGAAAAATCTTTTTTCTTTGTCCTTCTAGAAAAACATACTATCAAGTATCCCCAAATATTTTCCTATATTTTATATTAAAATTTAATAATGGAACTTACTATGAAAGGAAAGAAAGGAGAAAAGAAGGGAAGGGAAGAGAAAGGGCCTACTTTAGGTTCAATTTTCAGAACTTCATTAAGAAAAAAGAATCAATAAAATGGGAAAATAAACAGAAGAGACTGAACATTTTCTAAATGAAATCAAAGAAAAACAGTAGTTTCAGACAGGTCACCCTGAAAACAAAATATGTCCTTTTAAAAAGGAAAGGTGTATGGTATGGTAGAAAAAGATCTTCAACTACCCCAGACTTGAGTTTAAATCCCAAATCTGATATTACTAGCAGTGAAGCCTTGCAAAATTAACCTCTCTGAACCTCTGTTTCCTTACCTTGAAATTAGTAATAATACTACCTACCTTGAAGAAGGGGTTATTAAAAGCAATGAGAGAATACAGTGCCTAAAACATTCCTTTTTTCCCCAACCCTCTCTTATATTCACCACATTGAGTAAACAGCAAGAACTGACTCAACCTCAAGCATGAGCCATTATGCAGAATCCATCTAATGCACATATTACTAGACAAAGTATCAAAATAATTCTTACTGTCTTCATCCTGCACAAAGTATGATTTGAAAGTCTCTCTGCTCTGTTCAGCTATAGGAAGATATTTTCCTGATGTGTAATTTGAACAGGTCAACTAGCTTCATAGTGCTTTCGATCTGAGATTTGGTTTTAATTTTTTAAAAGAAATGTTTCTTTGTTACTAAATATAAGCATACTTCACTTTGAATAAAAGTTCAAACTGGACATTTCAGAGCTGACCATACCACATCTAATGCCATCCACCCAAGTCATCTAGTTTTATTAAAGATGTTGCCAAGTCCCTAGGGAATTTCTAGAAATGAAAGCAGGAGGGTGGGAGAATCACAATACACAAGGGAGTAAGAAATCACTAGTCAACTTTACAACCTGAAATTTGAATTCAATATAGATCTTATCAGTTAAATTTACAGTCAAAAATCACAATACCTATTAATACATTTTAGCTGTTTAGTGGGAAAATGCAATTAACCAAGTTCTTTAATTATCAAGAATTGATGAGACTTGAAACTTCCTTTCAGAGGTACCTATTCACTTTAATTTTTGACAGTGCTTGTGTGTGAGGAGGCAAACACCACACATTTTAACCAAAGCAAATAAATAGTGTATGTAAAAGACTTCACTTTTGATAAATAGTTTAAAAGAAAGTTGGTTCTGGTATTTAGAAATGCATGAATCATATCAGAACTCATACTCTATCCTAATGAAATAATTCTAAATATAAGAAGACAGTTATCTGTTAGAATGCAAGCTCAATGAGGGCAGAGGTTTTTTTTCCTGTTTCTTACTATATTCCCAGTATCCAGAACAATGTTTAATACATGGTAGACACTCAATAAATATTTGTTGAATGGGGAAAAAATCCATACAATGTTACTGACAATAGAAAAAACTGAAAACATTTATGAAACATTATGCACTCATTATAAAAATAAAGAAATTATATAATTACATGGAAATGCTTAAACTTTTAAAAATAATATATATATACATATATATATACGCATGTATTAATCTATGCATTAAGAAAACTGGGTTCTAATCCTAGCTCTGTCTCTAAGTGGATTTGTGCCTTGGGGTAAATTATGATCTACCTGAGCTCCAGTATCCTCACGTGCACCGCTTTTTCCCCTACTAGTTCTTCCCCTACCTATTTCACAGAGTTGTTGTGAAATCAAACTGGAGAATGGTTGTGAAAGCATTTGGGAAAATAGAAAGCACAAATAGAAATGTCAGGTGGTTGTGTTATTCAATTTATCTAAGCATTTGCTTCTCTGTAGACTGCCAATTTTCCAAATTAAAGTACGAGTAACACTAAGTATTCCTCATAGGTCATGCTTGCAACTTTTGTATATGAAGATGCCACAGAAAACTGGAGACAAGAATCAGACTGTGAAATATAAAAGAGAAACAGGGACTAGGCCAGAGATTGCGTGACCCCATCCCGCGTCATGCTTGCAACTTTTGTATATGAAGATGCCACAGAAAATTGGAGACAAGAATCAGACTGTGAAATATAAAAGAGAAACAGGGACTAGGCCAGAGATTGCGTGACCCCATCCTGCTCTTAATCTATCAGTAAGAATATACAGTCAATGCCATCAGGTCTAAAGGGTGTAGGGCAAACAGAATTAACGCAAGACAAAATAATCAGAGAACAGTTTATTGCCTATGTCTGGGAAAGTCGAATCTTGACAATGCAGTAAGATCTCGACAAGGCATATCAAGAGATAGGACTGTCCAACCAGGTGGCAGAAACCAGCTAAGTAAAGGCAGTAAGTCAGGATGAGAATCCTGTAGAAAGAGAACAACCCAACTAGGGGCACAAAATAGAAAGGGAAATAAGGCCAGCCACCAAAGGTTCAAATAAGACCTAAAAACTAAGCAAACCCAGCAACTCCAACCCAAAAGAACTGAAAGCAGGAATGCAAACAGAAACTTGTATACCAATGTTCATTGCAGCACTATTTACAATAGTCAAAAGGTAGAAAAAACCTAAATGTCCATTGACAGGTTAACAAAATGTGGTATATGCATACAAGAGAATATTACTCAGCCATTGAAAGAAATGAAGTCCTGATACATGCTACAGCATAGAAAAAATCCTGACATTATGCTGAGCGAAATAAGTCAGTCACAAAAAAACAAATATTGCATAATCTCATTTATATGAAATAGGCAACTTTATAGAGACCAACATTTATTAACAGTTACCAGGGGTAGGAAGGAGGGAGAAAGGGGAAGTTTTCTGCTTAGAAGGCACTGAGTTTCTATTAATGGTGGTGGAATAATTTGGAAACAAACAGTAGTGATAGTTGTAAAACACGATGAATGTAATCAATGTCTCTGAACTGTACATGTAAAAAATGATGACGTGGCAAGTGTTTTTGTTATATATATTTTTACCAAAACAAAACAATTTATTAAAAAGGGAGAGGGGGGCTAAACAAGAAGAAGCCATCGCAGATTCTCTACCATAGGAATAACACATTCAAAGGGATATTTGAAGCGATGCAACTGGCAGGATGATTTGGCGGACAGAAACTGTATCGAGAAAGCCCAGAGTTTCTCTAAAAGACCCAATATATTCCATCTCCTCAATATGAGCTATTTTAAAAATGAGTTATTTTAACATCTCTTAACAAAGCCCACTCATTCCATTCTCCCTTTCAACTGGCAAATATGTGAAAAAGAAAATTTTAAAATGATGTATGTATAAGATTATTCATTGCAACACTGCTTTTAATAATAAAAGGCTAAAACAACTCAAAAGTTTATCAATAAGGGCTTCTTAAATAAATGAATAAAATAGAATTCTATGTAACTATTGTAACTACATATACATATGTCTAATATGTATGTATATATAGAAAGAGAAAGAGAAAACAAGGACACTCTCTGAGCACTGATGTGAAAAGATTCCAACACAGATTTCCAATATTTTAAAGGAGGTGGGTGACACCAAACAATGTATCTAATATAACAAAGGAAAAAGATGGGACTATCTTTAGGTAGAGACTACAAGGAAAAGAACATGCCTGAGTTACCTGGGAAAACAAAGAACTGGTTGCATTATGGAGAAAAGGATCGTGCACACAGTACCAAACCAAATAGAATCTGTGTGATCCAGTCAGACTAGGAGATCCTTAGTGATATGCTCTTCAAGCCACACTGACTAAGAAGCATCATTTTAACTCTAGAGCCCCAAAGGCATACTTGAACCACTCTACAGTAAACAGAGCCAGTAATTTAGGTCAACTGATCCAAGAGAACAATGCCATCCAGGGTATACCAAAATATCAAGCCTTCATGTCAAAGGAACCAGAAAATAAAACACAGGTGGAGAGGGAGCAATTTCACCTGCTGGAAATAGAAAATGTAGATCTGTGTGCCAGCCAACAACTCATACACAATGGAATAGTATGCTAACCCCTGCTGGAAGAAAAGCAGCTATTCTCAAGTCCTTAGAATAAAAACTATTATATTCTTACTATATTCATTATCTATCACGTGGGACAAATTCATGACAGTGCTTTTTCTCTTTTACATAATCTTTCAGATGAAAATCTCAAAGACTTCCCAAAAGCATCATTTGTCTTTTAATACCTACTTCTTCTCCACTTTCCTCACTCCACGCTCACAAGCTTTATTAGCATCCAAAACTAAAAAAACATGAGAGGGAACACAGTCCTTTGGTTAGAAGCACAGACTCTGGAGTCAGAGAGCCTGGGTTCAAAAGGTGGCTCTGCCACTTACTAGTTAGGTAACTTTGGACAAGCTACTTAACCTCTCTATTTCTCCATTTCCTCACCACTGTAAAATAGGGGTAATAATACCTATTACATAGGATGGTTATAAAGATTAAATTCACGTAGAACAGTGCCTGAGTAATTAGTAAGTGTAATATAATTTTTTTTTTTTTTAAATGTAAGGCAAATAATTTGTACCAAGGCTTATACCTTAAAAAGGAAAATAGAAGACACTTGGGAATTCTCATTCCTTGTGGTCCAATTACCAGACCATGCAACCTCTTAATATAAAACAGAAGTCTTAAGGGAAGTAAGGCTACTGTCCCATGGTTTTAACAATAATCTACAGGTCAGGAGTTTTTTTGTTTTAATTTTATTTATTTTGTTGTTGTTGTGAGAATACATACAGCAGAACATACACTAATTCAACAGTTTCTACATGCACAATTCAGTGACACTGATGACATTCTATGAGTTGTGCGATCATTCTCCCCCTCTTTTTCTGAGTTGTTCCTCCCTCATTAACATAAACTCACTGACCCATATGTTTCCTATCTAATCTTTGAGTTGCTGTTGTTAATGTGATCCCATACAGATTGATACTGAAAGAGCAAAATGCTCGCAGCAGACACTCTTTACTAGTTAAGTTAATCTACTGTTTGGTTTTAAGAAGACTTCAGGGGATATTTTTGGTTTAAAGTTTAAAGATTATCTATCTCAGGGCAATAATTTCAGGGGTTCATCCAGCCCCCATGGCTCCAGAAAGTCTGGAGTCCATGAGAATTTGAAATTCTGTTCTGCATTTCCCCCCACAACCCCCTTGATCAGAATTAGGCCAGGAGTTTTTAAATTCCAGGTTCACGGAGGGACTAAGTAGACTCATTAATCCCCTGAAATTAAACAAAATGTGATACATCCATACTGTTATTTCTCCTATCTTAAAAAAAAAATTTTTTTTGGTCTCCACTAAATTTCCACCAACTACAGTCCTATTTTTCTATTCTTCTTTACAGCAAATATCCTCAAGAAAGATGCTATACTCACTCTCTCAAATTCTTTTCATTTTTTCTTAAATCCACTCCAATAAGGCTCTTGACTCAATGACTCCACTGAAACTAATCTTGCTCAGATCACCTCTGACCTTCACATTGCTAAATCCAATGATCAATTCTCAGTCCTAATCTGACCTGATTTAGCAGATTTTTGACACAGTTCATCTCCCTCTCCTGCTTGATACATTTTTCTCACTTGACTTCCAAGATTCCACATAGTCTACAGTCTCTTGGTTTTTCCCTTCTTTTCTGCTTTGATTGTTCTTGTCTCAGACTTTTTAATGTCCCAGGGCTTAGTAGTTTTTGGACCTTTTCTCTTCGCCATATGCCTTCGATGATCTCTTCTAATTTCCCAGCTTCAAGTAACAAATAGTTGCTAAGGATCCCAATTGTGTATCTCTAACACAGGTTTCTCACCTGAATTCCAGACTCCTATATCCAATGATCTTCTCCACATCTCCATTAAGGTGTCTAATACCTATCTTAAACTTAGTATGTCTAAAACTAAACTCTTGATGTTCCCTGCAAAATCTGCTCTAAAAGCAGCCTTCTCAGGTCAGTTGATGTCAACTCCATCCTTCCAGCTGCTCAGTCCCAAAACTTTGGAATCATCCTTGACTCCTTTTTTTCCCTACATTGAAATTCATTAGAAAATATTGTTAGCTCTACCTTCAAAATATATCCAGAAGCCAAACACTTCTCATTATCCTAACACCATCCTGGTCAGAGCTGCCATCTCACATGGATTATTACTGCAATAGCCTTCTACATGGTCTTCTTATTTCTATGCTGTCGTCTCAGTCTATTGTTAACACAGCAGTCATAGTGACGCTTTTAAAATGTAAATCGTAACACATCACTTCTCTGCTCAAAACCTTCCAATGCCTCCCCATTTCAATTTAAGCCAAAGTCCTTAAAAGGGCCCACAAGGGCACCAAACACGTCTACTTGCCCCTACCCTCTTACATTTTGTTTCCATCTTAGGAGTCAGTATAGTTGTAGTGAGCTAAATGGTGACCCCCAAAAAGATATGTCCAAGTTCTAACCCCCAGTACCTATGAATGGGACCTTATTTGGAAAAAGTCTTTGCAGATGTAATTAAGGACCTCAAGATGAGATCATCCTGGATTTAGAGTGGGCCCTAAATCCAATGACAAGCGTCCTTATAAAAGTGAGGCAGAGGGAGATGAGACACAGACACATAGAGAAGGCCATGTGAAAGCAGAAGTGGAGACTGGAGTGATGAATCTACAAGCCAAGGAATGCCACATATTGCCAGCAGTCAGGAGCTAGGTAAAAGGCAGGGAAGGATTCCATCTCAGAGGCTCCACAAGGAAACAATACTGCCAACACCTTGATTTGGACTTCTGGCTTCCAGAACTGTGAAAGAATAAATTTCTGTGTTTGAGGCCACCAACTTTGTGGTAATTTGTTAAGGCGGTCCTAGGAAACTAAGACACTACTTTTCCCTTGCTCATCCTGCTCCTGCCTTAAACCTCCACATGGGTTATATTCCCCTGTGCCTGGACTGTTCAAACCCCAGAACTCCACATGGCTAACTCCCTCACTAGCATTAAGCTTCTGCTCCAATATCACCCTCTCTTTGCAGCCTATCCTAACTCCTCTGCTTAAATTGCAACAATCACCATTCTTCCCCTACTCCCAACTCCTTTGCCTATTCTATTTTTTTATAGCACTTATCGCATTCTAACATACTATATATATAATGTTCTTATTTGTTATGTTTACTGCTTGCTGACCTCACTAGAATATAAGTTCCACAGAGGCAGTGTTTTTTTGTTTGTTTGTTTATGTTTTTTTTCTATTTTGTTCACTGGTGTATCCTAGGCATCTATAACTGTGCCTGGCAGATAGTAGCTGTTCAATAAATATATGCTGAATAAATTTGCTGAATGAATATGTGCACATCTTTTTCTGAGAAGAGAGCCCAAATTTTCATCAAATTAACAAAGAAATGTTACCCCAAAAAAGTTTTCCAAATTTTTTTTGCCCAAAAAAGGTTCTAAATCTTTAAGCGGTTAAAGAAAATAGGATTCTAAAATTCTGTCTTAAAAGACTCCATCCCTAAAAAAAGCAAAGCAAAAATCAAAAAGCCCACAATACCATGACTTAATATCATACCAACAGCAGTTCCTGTAAGTTTAAATTTTATACCCCCAAAACTAAATTTTGCAAAACACACTCAACTTCAATTGAGTGACTAGAGAAGTACCTTCTCCCACTTTTCACAGGGCCAACTATACGGAGGGGTATACTAAGCTCATGTCTCTGTATTGCAAAAGCAATAAAAAGGAGTGGCCATCAATGTGAAGCACTCAAACACAGCCAATACTTAGCTAAAATCCTATCCAAAATAGGGGTGTTGAACCCAAGCAAAACATAACTTATCTAGCATCTTTCATTACTATGGAGTAAACAAATGTTTACTCAAAATACAACATCACTGTTTGTAAGGGCTTGAGACACTGTTGTAGAATGGATGTCATTTACATCTACAGCTTTAGTGCGAACCATAAAGCATTACAATGAAAGGCAGTCAAGCACAGCAAAACTTGTTAATGGATTTTGATAACAGCAGAAAGGCACGCACTGCATTATTACTGCTGCAACATATTTCACAGTTAATACCAAACAGGTCTAGCTGAATACAATCATACTAAACACCAGAATTCAGCATATTACTTATCCAAGCATACATTCTTCAGACATACCTTTTCATACCATTACAGATGAGAATTTGTACATCTGCTGTTATGGAATCTTTCTTGTTCCATCAGCAAATGGATTCACATGACCAAGTCCCAGCCCTTACCTTTCCTGGTTCCTTTCCCCACTTCACTAGTTTAATAACTTCAAGGATATGGAATCTACCAAATACTTTGAGAAGAAAGGCATTTTGAACACTAATTCATATTCAGCAAGGTGTTTGCCTTGAGCTATTTTTTAACTAGTGGTAAAGACTTTCATTTTTCAGGAAATGTCATTTTCACCAAGTCCTAAACCTGACCACTTCTCATCCCCACTGCTACTACCCTAATCCAAGCCCCCATCATCTCTCACCTAGATTACTGTAACAGCCTCAGAACCAGTCTCCCCACTTCTACTCTGTTAACAGTCTTTTACATAACAGCCAGAGGGATCCTTTTAAATAAATCAGATCCTGTCACACCTCTGATCAAAACCATCCAATGACATTCAATTATACTTAGAATAAATGCCAGAGGCCTGACCATGGTCTACAAGACATATACGACTCGGCTGCTGCCTGTCTCACAGGCCTAACCTCCTAACTGCTCTCCCAGAGCTGTTCCAGTGTTCCCTGACCATACCAGTATGCTCCCACCACAGGACTGTGACACTTAGTGTATGCTCTGTCTGGAATGCTCTATCCCAGATCTCTACATGGCTAGTTCCTTAACCTGCTCAAGACCGTGCTCAAATGTCACCTCTTCAGAGAATATCCTGAATAACCTACTTAAAATAGTTCCCTGAATCATTCCCTGAATATCCTACTTAAAATAGTTCCACCTCCTCCTGCCCCATAAACCCTGTCTGTCCCTCCCCTTGTCTAAGCATCATAGTTGCCTTATTTTATAATCTATTTAATCTGAATGAGAATAAAACCCATTGTTGTTGAATCAGTTCCAACTCATAGCAACCCTACAGGACAGAGAACTGCCCCACAGGGTTTCCAAGGAGTGGCTGGTGGATTTGAACTGCCAACCTTCTGGTTAGCAGCCAAGTTCTTAAGAACTGTGCCACCAGGGCTCCGAATGAAAATAGAGATATATATATTTCCTCATTCAAAATGAACCCCAGACAAAAACAAATGCTATGTTATAGGCCGTTCACTATGAAGTTAGACACAATAAATAAACATACACACACATCTTTTTAAAAATACAAATACATGTTTCGGTGTACGGTTTTCTTTGTCATTTTTAATTTAAAACTATTAAAAAGAAGTGCTGTACGTACAAGAACATTTATGGTAACAGTATTAGATACAGTAGGGAAAAAATAGTGGACATAACCTAAATGCCCAAAAATAGTGAAATAGTTAAGGAATATACATATTAAAGGATATAATGCAACCATAATAGATAATGATAAGAAGAAGAAGTACTTAGAAGCAGAAAAGTGTTTTGGAGATGTTAAGTTTAAAATCCTATAATTACAATGACCAAAAACTCAACATTTATATTGTACAACTATTTACTGACCACATAGCATGTTCATGATACACCCTGGCAGATGAGGAGTCAACAGCAAACAAGACTAGCCCCTGCACCCTTTGAGCTCACGGGGTAGCAGAAGCCACGACCACTGAACGTGCAATTACAATGTAGTGATAAAAAATGTCACGAGGAAGACAGGTGCCACAGGGAGAGCACAGCTGGATGCCGACCCTGACTGAGGAAAGGCTTTCCAGATGAAACGATGCCTAAACGGAGACCTGAAGAATAAACAGGAAACAACAAGGGAGGAGTGAAGGTAGGACGCAGAAGAGAGCAAGAGAGAAGAGCTGTACAGGTATGAAACAGTTGCTGTTTGGAGTGAAGCAAGAGAAACTGAAAGCATGCATAAACTATAAATTTATAATTTAAAGAAACTAAAACAACTTCTTTATCTGAGTGGTAGAATTTTGGGTCAAATTTTTTTTTTTTTTTTTTTTAAAGAAACAGTGATACTTTATTACCAACCACTTGCTTAGACTTCTAAAAGCCCATTGTGTTCTGTGGCTTTCTCTTCCTTCAGTCTACCCTGCTGTTTGTCCAAATACAAGTAGGGACAGGAAACATATTTAATACACACCACACAAGTACACACACACATACCTCTTTACCAGGACTGGCCAGTGCAGTTCCTATCCCCACATTACAAATTTGCGGCCAAAAGTACTCAGACAGATTTAACCTCCACAGTCCCTGGCTGCCCTGCTACTTTATTACCTGTCCCCCCATTCCTTTCAAGTACCACCATAACTCTGTACTTAACATTCTCAGCCTCTGTTATTTGGTCCACCTAACTTATCTCACCGTATTCCTCCCCACAGATTCTTTAACTCCAAATGGGCTCTCCTTACTTGACCCTGTACATTACCATCATACTCACTTTGCCTCAGGGTGGCCCCAGTGTGGACTGTCCCAACCTGCTCTCCCAGTCTCTTACTCAAACAGTAGTCATTCTTCAAGGTCCTACTCTTATCTTTTCTATGAATCCTGAGTAATTTTTTTAACTCATAATAATCTCTAGGTAACTTGAATTCCAACTATACAAATTTCTTATGTGAAACAATTAAGTACTTGGTTATATTCCACTTTTGTTCTAGATATCTATGTTGTATTCTTGCAAGCCTTGCCTCCTAGGTTGTGAGGCCAAAGGCAGTAACTTTTATTTCTTTTATATCCCACTTACCATCAATATTAAACCTAGAAAACACACATTCAACAGCTACTGGCTGCTGACAGATTCTGGGTGGAAGGTTAAGCCAGGCAGCATTCAGTGCCACCTGTTCCCCTCTGGAGCAATAGGTTTAAACACCAAGATTAGGACTGGTTTCATGTGCTCCTTTAGGATAGGAAATAGAGCATATATACTGATAATGCAAGATAGTAAAAGGATAAATAAATAAAGGGAAAAAAAGAAGATAAACTTTATTCCTAATGTGGGCAAACACCACCATATTGCAAGTCTCCCCAGCACCTTCTATATTATTTGGCAAATAATATATAACAATAACACAAATTAATAAATCTACTTAGTGAATGAATAGATTTAATGCCAGAACCAAGACTTCGAACCAGTTTCAACTGGTTCAGCCATGGCCGAGGAAGCAAAACTAGAAGAGATCCAGGTTTTTAAACTCTGGGTGAACAGGAACAATAACTGGAACGGAAAAAATTAACAGGTCCTGGAATGGGAGACTCGGAAGAGGCCTAGTAAGCCCTCTCAGGAGCCTGATGAGGGAGACTGGATAATTAGTAAAACTGCAGAGAGCAACAAACACTCAAAGTGAGGTGGTTGGCCACCATCTTTGAGCTAGGCACAGCTGCTTCCCACTCTACAGGCAAGAGAGTTGGTTGCTATGCAACGTGTACGATGCCCTAAGAGGAAGATTAAGTTTCTAGCAGGGCTACGACCCATAACTTTTCCAGTTATCGCTCTGGTTCACCCAAATTTTAAAAATTCACAACTGTTCCGGTGTCACTTCTCAGCCATGATTGAACCGGGCTGAATCAGCTTGAAGCCATGGCCAGAACAGAAATATGGAGGTAACAGGCAAGGCTAACAGCTTAGAGTTTAATTAATAAGGTCCAAAGGTGTTCCCTGTGTTCTTAAAAGAAAATGCTAGTGAATTTATTTTTAAATGATTTTTCAAATCACAGCCATACCTTGAATTTTCTGAAAACTAAGCCATTTTCCAAGAAGAAAAAAAGCTGAGCTTTACTTATTTAGGGGGATAGAAAAGTTGGCAGAGGAGAATGAATTTAAAAAACCCAATATTGTCCCACATATTTACAGAAAATATGTAAATCAGATCAGCACTAGATTTACTTGTAGCATGTGTCCACAAAACAGTGCCCACAGGTTCCCAAAGCAGAGGAAAAGCACAAGGGCAAAGCTAAGTCCTTCTCGTGCAGGACTCCCTTTGCTTAGAAAGAGCTCTTTTTCCAAAGAAGGGGTTCAAGAAATGAACACAATTACTTCTATATAAAGCTCCAAGAGAATGTTCTTGAAAGTCAACAAAATATACAGAAAGGTATCTCAGGTTCAGTTTTAGAATACAGGGTTAAGGTGTCCAACCTCTTTCAAGAGATTTACTGTCTACTTCCTAGAAACCATTAGTGACACTGAAGACCATTCTCATTTTCCCCACCCACGTTACATCAGGCCACACAGCCACAATAAATGTACCTCCTGAAGGTGGGCTTTGAAGAACCAATTTGTTGATAAAGAAGGACTTCTGCTGTTGGTGATGTTTTAACTCCATAATGCTATGCAAATGTCCAGGGTGTACGCTCACCCCTCATTCTCTAGGCTGTCAATGAAGTATGACGTTTTTACTTTTATTACTGTTCTTTTCATATTTTAGTAATTTTTATTCATGTTTGTTTTTCCCTTCAGGTCATGAACTATGTGAGGAAAGGGACATTGTCTTACTCATTTTTGTATCCCCAGTGCCTACTACAGTGTCCTGCAAGATACACTAAAATAAATTACTGCTGAATGAATGGACAAAGCCAAAGTATCGCTCACATGCTCCCTTATTAACAGCTGATTTCCCAGAGAAAAGGAAACTTAAATGAGAGCAGTCTCCTAGAAGGTATGGCCTGAGATTACAGATCATTTATATAACAAAAGGTACAAGTCTCACTTGTTAATCATCTTGTCTATCCTTTCAGAAAAACAGAATTGAGCTTTGCTTTTCACAATTAATGTAGGTACCTGGAAAGTATGATTCTCTTGAAATTGCTTTTTTTTTTCAAATTAAGCACACCACTCCTGGGCCCTCATAGAAGCCATCAGAGAAGAAAAGGAAGCATACTATATTTGAGAAGAAAGATATTAGTTTCAAACCTATAATTATCTAAAAATCAAGCAAAATAGATAATATGAAGAAAAAAATTGTCAGAAACTATTTAAGGACATTAAAAACTTTGAACAATTCTCTCCCAGAATTTATCATCAACAGAACAGGCAAAACTTCACCAAGACAAATTAGAAGGTGCCCTCTTCACTTAATGAAACCCAAGTTATATCTTTTCATAAGCCATTAAGTTTATAACTGAGAGAATACCAAGTGTATAACTTGTTCTATCCATATAAAAGCAAACATTAGTTCAGTAATTCACAACAGGAACTAGGAAGACACAAGTGCAACCAGTTTACCACATCTCTAAAATATAATTTTAACTATTAATTTGGCTGATTTCAGTCATTCATCATTCTTATGGGACCCTCTTATATTATCTGCTGAAACCGAAAATTTCAAGTACTGACCTCTAATTCAGTGTAATACAAACAGGTCTTCTGTTCTGAATCACATCAAATGATCACACTTCCCTTTTTCAGTAACACCATGAGCAGAAAGCTAACATCCTCCACAAATCATCTCCATAAGTGGATCCCACCCGCGACTGTGACACGGTGCTAAGAGTGAGGGTACGTATAGTGACTCCAAAACAATCACCTCCTAAAAGAAGACAGACAACTTTCACTGTGTCTAAAATGAAACTGAACCTCAAAAATGCAGCTAAGCCAATTCAGTGTCAATTGAGTTTTCCAAACTAAAAAGGTGTCACAGGTGAGCTCAAAATAAATCAAACTCCTCTCTCCTTGGTGCTTTAGCAACATTCAGTTCTCTGACACTTGCCCCAGATGTTAGACTCTTTTTAGTGTCATCTTACACCAAGCACTTTTTCTCAATACTAAGAAGGTTTAAAGAAGTTGTGAAGGGGGGGAGGGGTAGCATCAAAGAAGCAGGGGTCTATTTTTACATTGCAGCTTAAAGTGAATCATTTCGGAGAGATGCACAGCCAGGGCTGAGGCCCACCTTGATGACAGCTGTATCAAAGGTCTGTATTTCCAAGGATCATAAATCACTACAGTAAGCATATCAACAGCATGTGGTACTCAGCAAGCATTTTGCAACCTTAACATTTCCATCCTCTACAGTCCTTTGATATCCTTAAAAGATGCCTTGGATTTCAAAGGCAGCCCCACATCAACAAGACCGGCATCCTAGAAAACTGCAAGAAGGGCAAGACCCAAGCAAAATGGACTTTGGATACGCAAGGCATTTGTCAGCACCTGTATTATTCTAAGGGAGGGATGACCATTTCCTGTAGACTTTGATTCTTAAGAGAAGAAACTATCCTAATATCCAAACCAAAAGAGATATAATACTTAAATTATATGAGCACCTCATAGGAAGTGGCACTTAAAAAAGAAAGAAAGGACCCACTATTAACTGTTTTTATCACAAATTAATCTCTGATTCCCAGAAAGCAAAAAAAAGCTTCACAGCCTCCCTCCTGAACAATTAGATTGCAATAAACAACTTGAGAGAGGAAAAAAATGGCCTGTTAAATAATTTCAGAGGCTACAAGCTAACTTTAGCTCTTTCAGTATTTTTACATTAAAGGGCCCTGGGTTCTGTGATTGAGGTGGCAGGAAAAACTGCTACCTGCTCCCATTCCTAACTCTAACAAGAACCTACTGATACCATTCCCATTGTATTTTTCCACAAATGGTATTCCTACACATTTCTGGGACTAAAAAATTGCTGAATTTATTAACAGAGAAGAAAATGGCAATGCATTATCACCCTCTGTCATGGATTGAATTGTGTACCCCCAAAAATGTGGGTAGCAACTTGGCTAGGTCATGATTCCCAGTATTGTATGATTGTGTTATCTGATGTGATTTCCTTATGTGTTGTAAACTCTACCCTTACGATGAGATTATATGTGATTTTCTCATGTGTTGTAAATTCTATCACTGTGATGAGGTTATAGTGATAAGGTTGACAAGATCAGTGTCTTAATGCAATCTCTTTTGAGATATAAAAGAGAGAAGCGAGCAGAGACACACTGGAACCTCATACCACCAAGAAAGCAGCGCTGGGAGCAGAGCGCGTCCCTTGGACCTGAGGTTCCTGCGCAGAGAAGCTCCCAGACCAAAGGAAGACGGATGACATGGACTTTCCTTCAGAGCCAAGAGAGAAAGTGTTCCCCTGAAGCTGATGCTCTGAATTTGGACTTGTAGCCTACTGGACTGTGAGAGAATAAATTTCTCTTTGTTAAAACCATCACTTGCAGTATTTCTGTTGGAGCAACACTAGATGGCTGAGACACCCTCATAAAAAAATTTTTGTTCATGTCTCTTTATCATATAATAAAAATGAAAGTCTTACGGACAAAATACCTAAGAACAAAACAATAGTTCTCTACTATATCTAAAAACCAGTAAGCACTACCCGAGTAATATCTACATAAAAACATTCGGAACAAATATATCTACATGTAGTGTTAGAAAAGGAAACATACCAAGAAAATAATGGATTTTTTCTAGACAACATTACAGAGGATAAGTATTGCTAGATTAAGTGAGGGGCTGCAATAGCCCTGAGTTCCTGAACAGAAAAAAAAGATAACTAAAATATTTCAAATTTATACAGTATTTTTATATTTTCAAAATATTTCCATATCTATTTTTATGCATTTATCTAGAGTTTATGCATTACTGTTCCCATTTGACAGGTAAGAAAGCTAGTCACTTAATCATACTTCAAAGCCATGGTACAAGCGGAACAGGAATCCAGGTCTTCGCATGCTGACTAGGAGGCATATCAAGTTTATTTACAATGCATGTAAGGCTGTCACAGTGTAGGACATTTTAGTGAAACAAAAAAGAAAAAAAAAACATGAGTTACACAGTACATACATAGCATATTTAAAAGACCCAGCTATTCTCTCCTATCAAATCAACATCACATCTCTCAACAAAATATGATTTCTAGAGTTCTAAACACTGTTCTCCCATAGGTCACCCAGTTCTCGTATCTCAGCTTGACTGGAATGCACACGTTACCCAAGAATGTTATTTTATTACATTTGAGGTCACTGCATCTAAGCCCAGTAAACAGTCTTCACGTGGAAATGGAAACAACTACAAGCCAAGCTAAATGCCATGTTCGAGCCACTCGACAGTCACATTAGTCTCATCCTAAGTAATCATGCCAGTGATCCAAGTGTCAGCCAGAGTCATCTTCAATCTCCCTATGAAGAGCTAAAGGAAAAGAAAACCTAATTACAAGGTCAAGAAAAAACCCACTTTAATCAAAATTACAAATCAAAGACCAAAGGACATTAAACCCGTTGCCATCGAGTAATGATTCTGACTCACAGCAACCCTATAGGACAGGGTAGAATTGTCTCATAGGGTTTCCAAGGCTGTAATCTTTACAGAAGCAGACTGCCACATCTTTCTCCTGCAGAGTGGCTGGTGGGTTGGAACGCCAGCTTTTCAGTTAGCAGCCAAGCACTTAACCACTGTACCAGCAGGGCTCCTTAAAGGACATTAAGGTAAGAAAAATTCTAAGACATGAAAAAAATGGTAAAAAAAAAAAAAAAGGGGGGGGGGGTGTCAAAGGAAAAAAAATAGGAGACAATTTAATTTAAAGGACTAAAACTAAAGCCATGAAAAATAATTTTCCAGACAAACAGTAGCATAAAAATATGGAGAAATAATAGAAGATAAGGGGGGTAAAATACAGACAAACACACTTTTAAGGACAGTTTACCAAGAAAAATAGGAAACTACTTGTTTAAGTATTACGTTATAAAATCAAAAGGAAAGGGAACGATGTATTTGGTTCTGGCAAAATGAACAGAAAACCATTTACTATGGGCCTCTGTCAGCACCTTTTCCCAAGTGGAACAACAGAGACCAGGGTCCCACACTTACCCAGCAATAAGGGCTCCTATTCTGTAAATTGGAGCCCTCGTGGCACAGTGGTTAAGAGTTATGGCTGCTAACCAAAAGGTCGGCAGTTCAAATCCACCAGTCACTCCTTGGAAACCCTACGGGGCATTTCTACTTTATCCTACAGGGTCCCTATGAGTCGGAATCGACTCGACAGCAACAGGTTTGGCTTTTTTTTTGTTGTTATTATTCTATAAATCGTCCTTGGTTAACTGACAGGAGCTGCCAGGGGACTCCATTAGATGGGAACCAATGCTAGATGATAGAAATTAGTTTATTCAAAACAAATCAAACAAATTATTAGTATGTTTTTCTCCGCACTAAAATATCCGTGTGAATCACAAGAGAAACATACATAGGCCAGATCATTACTATTCTTAAAGTGAAGGAACTTATTCATCTTATTCTAAACACACATACACACTCCTTCGAACACACACACTTTAGTAGCTATTAAGAAATCTCTGAAATAAAAAAATATCCACAGTAGCCACAAAGGAGTTCAATTATCCACCTAAAAAACTGACTTACTAATTTTAAACACCATATTTTTAAAATCTTTTTACCTCAAAAGCCTTTTTCACTGCAGATTTCATGTTTAAAATATTTCAGAAAAAATCTGAAAAGTTTATATCACCTCTAGCAGTTGGAAATCAGTTTCAACTACAAGTTGTTTAAAACAAATCACTCCCCATCCGGTACCAAAGCACTGAGATTCCAAAGCAGTTGTCATTATTAATTCCATTTCAGAACCTAGCTAGCCTAATTGCACTCTCAGGTAAGGGAGGGCTGCAGACTGGGAAAATATCAGGAAAAGTTGCATTTTCCATTTTGTATTTTCAGCCTAATATGTTGACAAGTTTGGAAAGAAAGACAGGCCCACAAGTTCAACCTCACTGTTATTTACTACAAATAGTAGAGCAATATTTGGCATGTGATTTTAAAATAAATGACTAAAATCCACTAAATTGTGAATTTTTAAATCCACCCTGTTTAAAAGGGTGAATTTTATGTTACATGAATTATATCTCAATTGAACAGTTATTAAAAAAAATTTTTAATGAAAAACAAATATTCCAGGAAGGAATACGAAGGAAGTATTCCATATAACAAATTATCTGGCTCTAAATTACTGAGAGCCCACAAAATGTGTATCTTAAAATTCTGATATATGAAAAGATCATCAACTTCACTCTCGGTCAAAGACATGCAAACTAAGATACTGTACGCTTTTTCACCTATCCGATTAGCAAAGATTGCTAAGATGTTTCTTAACATCTAGGGTTAGTGAGAAGGTAAGGAAATCCAAACCCTAGAACACTCTTAGGTGTAACACTGGCACATCTTAGGGGGAAATTTGTTAATAACTTTCAGATTAAAAATGCACATACTCATTGATTTTATACTACAGAAATACCTGTACAACTGTAAGACAGTATAGGTATAAGGATGCAAAAAACAAACGAACAAACAAAATTCAGAACTAATGTTAAGTGTCCATCAATAGGAAATTAAAGTACATGTCCACATAACATTCCACTATGCAGTCGTTTAAAAAAACAAAACATAAAAACACTGAAGTATAATTACAGGTATTGACTTATATTAAATGAAAAAGCAAAATTCAGGATAGTATATATAGTGTGCACATAGAGGTTCACATATGCATAGAAAAGGTCTGGAACAGTATTGGGGGAGTGGGGCACTGCTCTTTTTTTAACTGTATGAATGTGATCACAATGAGAATATATTAATTTTATAATTACAATCTGTATTTAATTCGAAAGCATGAAGCTTTCAATTCTCTTTCTTAAACCATAGTACCATCATCTCGAGGCACTTACCATTTCTTCTACCTAGTACTGAGATGTGTACGTATCTTACCATTCTCATTAGTGAAAAAACTCATCAAGGGCACAAACATGTCTTGGTCATTTTGTATGCCACATTTAATATATAAATTAAAGGTAAGGATCCCTCAAATAAAGTTTTACTTTGGTGCTACCACTCCCTATGCTATGACCCCAACCTGTCTTTCCAGCACTTTATGGTTCCAACCAAACCAGCCTGTTCTTCCTTTGAGAAGGACTCCTCTCTGAACTGCTCTTACAGCTTCGTTCAAACAGCTACCAGCAAAGATTTCAAATATAAATTACCTGACTTGGAAGAACTGTATCTGCCTGTATCTTCTACAGAATGTTTTTAAAAAATAATTAAACCCAAAAAAAAAAAAAAAAAAACCCCACAAGTTAATAATCCTCATCATAGAAGCAACATAAGTGCTTACTATTTCCCATGCTTCCCAGCCCCTATGCCTTTGCTCCATGTAACATTCAGGATTTGCCTGAAATCCTCCTAGTTACTTATCACATGTCCATTACTGCCGATCCTTCAAACCACTGGCTGAACATCACCTCCTATATGAAATCTTCTCTAACACTCCCAGCCAGTGCTAATTCTCTTTCCTAAACCATAGTACCATCATCTCTGGAGGCACTTACCACTTTTCTTCTACCTAGTACTATCTAGTACTCATCCCATTAGCGAAAAAATTCATCAAGGGCACAATGTATGTCTTGGTCATTTTATATGCTACATTTAATACATAAATTAAACTGGAATTTCACTAAAGCATATAATAAAAAGAGAATGGCAAGACTCTAAGAATAAAAAAGTATAGCTATTATTACATATTTTCATTTTAATGAGGTACCGGTTACATATGACAAACAGTATTTAATAGAATGAAAGGCAAGGGTCCCTCTCTTTCTGTCCTCCTCCCCAGTATGTCTTCTTAAAGGCAATCACTATGACCAATTTCCTAATACAGTTCTTGACCACTATAACTTTATAATGCATTCATAAGTTGACAAAAATAATTTATAAATGGCATTTTAAAGTAAATTTATTTAAGACAATCATATAATTGCACACAATGTATTTGTATGCTGGGGCAAATAAAATTATGACCAATAGATGGAAAGATAAGCTGTGTCCTCTGACTTACAAAACTGAAGTCTATCTGAGCTGTGAGGAGACGATTCATTACTCATTATCTGGAAAATTACAGATTCTTTCAAGCATACCTATGTTGTTGCTGTGTGCAAATGAGTCGATTCTGACTCATAACAACCCTATAGGACAGAGAAGAATAGCTCCGTAGAGTTTCCTAAGCTGTAATCTTCACAGGGGAGCAGATCGCCAGGGCTCTTCTCCCGTGGAATCACTGGTGGGTTCAAACCACTGACCTTTTGATTAGCAGCCAAGTGCATAACCATTGCGCCACCAGGGCTCCTTAGCATACCTATAGTCTAAGTTATTAAAGTTCTTTACAGCGTCAAAACTGCTTAAGGATTCTGTGAAGACCCTAAAATTTTCACTAAGCTATGAAAATGAAGGTGCTAAGCCATTACAAACAAAACATTAAAATTTTGTAAAGTTAGATTTTTAAACAATATTAACAAGGGTTAATAAGGTGTTGAAAGCATTTCTTAATATCAAATTACTAGCAATAAGATGCACATTTTTCTAGTCTACAAATGGTAAGAATTCTAAGAGGTCTTTAATCACAAGCTTATAGTATAAAATTTATAATGAATCACATGAAAATAAAAAATATATACAGGGCAGATTATGCTATTATGATCAGGGTGTTCAAATCAAAAAGCTATTACTTTGTCTTGTTAGAAAATTTACCTAGCAATAAAAATCTGAAGCCATCACTAGATCTAGTCAAATTTTAGCATAAATTCTTTACTGGACACACTGAACTCACCGCTGGTTGTTGTTAGCTGTCAGCCCCTGACTCGTGGCAACCCCATACACAATGGAATGAAACACTGCCCAGTCCTGCATCATCCCCATGATCAGTTGGGGATGGGACTGTTGTGGTCCATAGGATTTTCACTGGCTGATTTTTGGAAGTAGATTGCCAGGCTTTTCTTCCTAGTCCATCTTAGTCTGGGGGTTCGGCAGAAACCTGTACAGCATCATAGCAACACAAAAGCCTCCACTGGCAGATGGGTAGTTGCTGTGCATGAGGTTCATTGGCCAGGAATTGAACCCAGGTCTCCTATACAGAAGGCAATAATTCTACCACTGAACCACCAATGCCTCCCAAATTTACTATAGTAGTAGGATATTCTTATAAACAATATTGAATGGTAAACTACCAAATGCTAATGCTATATTACCCACTGGGGTGTATGGCACAAATGGCCAGATTCAATGCAATACTGATTCCTCCCTTCTTCCAAAGTAACAGAATCCCTGATTTTTGACTAGACACACAGTCATCTCCAGGAAAGACATCATTTTCTAGCTTCCCTTGCAGCTATCTGTGGCCCTGTGATTTAGTTATAATAGGATGGACATAAGCAGAAGTGATGTGTACAACTTCCGGAAAGTATCCTCACAGTATGGGGATATACCCAGCTTTTGCCCTTTCCTCCTTCCTGCTGTTGAGAACGCAGAACTGATGGCTGGGACTGGAAAAGCTACCTGTGAGTAAAAGGGGGAAGCCACATGCTAAAGGCGGTGGAAGCTGGGGCCAAATGAGCATGAAGGTACTACAACGGCTCAGGACTGCCTATGAATTACAGAAAAGAAAGGAAACATCTATCTTATTTAAGCCACTGTTATTTTGGGTTTCTGTCACTCACTGCTGAACCTAATCCTACCTAATATAAGGCAAAATTATAATAAAAGAATACCATATGTACTTAAGTACTACTTCATTAAACAATTTCTTATATTTTAAACTTACTAGAAATAAAAACTCAATTTTTGATAATTCAAATGACTAAGAAGCTATATAATTTTTTTCCTATACTATATTTGACATATGAAAATGTTATTATCAAGAATTTGTCAAAAACTCTGCTTCTTGGGCATGCCTTGGGGTCAAATCTCCGTTAACATCTACCTCAGTAACACTATACAATAATATTATTCATTCATTCACTTGACAAATGAATGCCTACTGCATTCCTCACATGTTAGGTGCAAGGCGCACTGAAGTGACCACCCCCTTCTGGAGTTTGCAAGCCAGCAATGTACCGAGGCTGCTGAGTCTGAATGCAACAGTCTGGATACCTCTTTTCTAGCCACCAAATTAATCATCCCCTTTCTGTTGTCATATTCTTGCTTGAGACTGAGTCTAATATGATCTGGCTCCAGTTTTGCTCTGCTAATATAATCATATAATCATATTCTCCAAAGATTACACGCCAGTTACCAAAATTAGAATCAGCATACTACCAAAATGCCACAGTAGCCATCACTAATGGTAAGCCGCTTTTCCAAATAGCAAATCTTATTTATCACATATCATTTTTCCTTAATTTCATCTTCAGAGGGTAACCTATCCTTAAATTTGAATTTGAAAAGTACTTCCCAGGTCCCCCCAGGTCCCAGGGACTGCTCCAGATAAAAAGTCAAGAGTATAGGGCTGCTAGACAGCCAACTGTTTATACTTATTCCTCACAGGCCAGTAAACCAAGCTCACTAGAGAGCTGAAACTAGACCCAACAAGATGCCTTGCTCTCCTCATCCTTTGCCCTCCTGAACTCTCTTAAAGGAGGGAACACTAATCTGATTGGGTCAGAGTCCAAAACACTAATCAGGACTCTGCTGCACTTCTATATGAGGGTTTACTATCTTGCTCTTGTTCGTTTCTCTCACACATGCACTAAAAGATTAATATTTGGACTTCTGTAAAGTAGCCAGCTTGAAAAATAGTGGCATCTTACACCAAGTAAGTGGAAATCCCTTGCCTAGGCCTTGAACTTAAGCAGTATGCTCCAACCCAGTTTAGTAGATAGCTCTGCATTGTTATTTTGGCCAAAAGCCCAATTAATAATAAAGTAGTACTTTGTTCTACATATATAAGTTTCTTTCAGGGACATCACAAGAAAGAGGAACAGCTAAGGCATGATATTCTGATCATTTATTAATACCCTGAACCTCACCATTATTCTATCATCTATGCCATTCACTTGGCATCATGTGCTGTTTTATAACGTTTCCTATATTCCAAAAATTGCAAAATTTTAGACTTGGAACCTTGTTGTTAGTTGCCATCAATTCAATTCTGACTCATGGTGATCTCAGGGAACAATGTGGAAGGCTAGATGTCTAGATAACGATGACAAAAAAAATCAGTAATAATAATAAAGGCTAATATTTATTGTGCAGGTACATTTAAGCACTTTATATGTATTAATTACTTTGGTCCTCACAATAAACCTATAAGGTGAGTACTATTATTATCCTCATTTTACAGATGAGGAAACTGAGACACAGGAAGGCAAGTAACTGGTCTAAAGTCATGGAGTTAATAATCAGCAGGCTGGGAACCATGTCTAGAGCTCTTAACTACTTTGCTACAATAGAATAATGGTTGTTGTTGCTGTTGTTGTTAGCTGCTGTCAAATCAGCCCCCAACTCATGGTGACCCCATGCACAACGGAATGAAACACTGCCTGGTCCTGCACCATGTTCATGATCGGTTGCGGATCAGACTGTTGTGATCCATTGGATTTTAACTGGCTGATTTTCAGAAACAAATAGCTTAAGAGCGGACAAATCTAGTTTGATACGTTTTGATGCTTAGCGCCTGAAACACATCCAAGAAGCAATGGCTAGGAAACAGGTTGACATGGATCTGCATCTAGGAGAGAAATTAGGGCTGTATTTATAAATTTGGTGGTTGAGAGGAAACAGATTTTAAAGGAAGCTATGGAATGAGATCACCCTAGAAGATGGTGCTGAGGAAAATGTTAATGGTAGAATTATGAGGAAAACCAATACTTAAAGCTAGCATATTTTATAGGTCAAAATGATAATGCAGTGGAGTGGTAAATATTTTTGCATATTTATGTATAATGTATAATATTTTACAAGTCAAAAATTTAATGGTTATACCTACTCTATGGGAACTAGAACATAATTTAACTATAATGATTATAGGTTTATTGCTGTTGTTGTTGTGTGCCATCGAGTCAATTCCGACTCATAGCAACCGTATAGGACAGAGTAGAACTGATCCATAGGGTTTCCTGGGCTATAATCTTCACAGGAGCAGAACATCAAATCTTTTCTCCTGCGGAGCCCCTGGTGGGTTGGAACAGCCAACCTTTCGGTTAGCAGCTGAGAGCTTAACCACTGCATTGCGAGGGCTCCTGATAGGTTTATAGTGGCATCTTTTTTTATGGTGCTATTGGCCATAGCTGAATTGATATTGACATATTTGAATTGTGGTGTTGGCAAAGAATACTGAATATACCATGGACTGCAAGAAGAACAAACAAATCAATCTTGGAGAAAGTATAGCCAGAATGTACCTTAGAAGTGAGAACAGTGAAACTATCTCACTTACTTTGGACCTGCCATCAAGAGAAACTGATCACTGGAGAAGGACATCATGCTTGGTAAAGCAGAGGGTCAGTGAAAAAGAGAGACACCCTCAATGAGATGGAACTGACACAGTGGCTGCAGCAAAGCACTCAAACATACCAGTGACTATGAGGATGACGCAGGACTAGGCAATGTTTCGTTCTGTTATATATAAGGTCACTATGAGTCAGAGCTGACCTGACAGCAACTAACAAGAACAACAGTTATCCATAGCTAAGATTTTTTCATGCTAAATTCTTAGGCAAGAACACAAACTATAACACTGCTCCTATTGGAGAAAATAATCTGCTTTAAGATGTATCTTCAGACATGTTTTCCAGGGAATATGCAGTTGTAAGACTGCCTAAATAGATAGACCATATTTCAATGATTCTAAGATGCACAATGTTTTACATTTGTACATCACTGGAATTAGGATGGGCCTTACACAGTTTAAAGTGCTGGCGGCACAGTGGTTATGAGCTCTGCTGTTAACCAAAAGGTCAGCTGTTCGAATCCACCAGCCATTCCTTGGAAGCGCTATAGGACAGTTCTACTCTGTCCTATAGGGTCGGTATGAGTCGGAATTGACTCAATGGCAACAGGTTTTTGGTTTTTACACAGTTTAACTGGCAGGATTTTTTTCCTTTCTTACTGGTACATAAAATAATGGTGCATCTTATAACCAAAAGCATCTTAGACTCAGTGAAATATGCTTTTCAAAACACATCTAATTTCAAAAGTGAGCACACATACTGGCATAGTTAAAGGAAAACTTTCTGCCTTCAAGGGGTTTATAATCTAATGGAAAGGGCATGATTAACACTAAGATATAAATGCAAGTTAATAAAAATTAACACAAGACATAAAGTGATAAAAATCAATGAGAAGGTTAAAGGACTGAAGAAAAGGTACTTAAATGACTAAAAATTGGAGTGGCCAAACTCCAAAAAAACGATTCAGCATTCAGATGCTAACCAAAACACTGGTGGTTCAAACCCACCCAGCAGCTCCCCAGGAGAAAGACCTGGTAACTGCTCCAAAAAAAACTACAGCCTAGAAAACCCTTTGGGGTAGATCTACTCTGTCCTATAAGAGTCACTATGAGTTGAAATCAACTTGATGTTACCTAACAACAACAAACCCAAAACACTTAAGGCAATGTGTTTTAAGACTGTTTTAATTAAAATTATGGTCTAATGTAAGATCAACAGGAAGAAGGTAGGAAGTAGGTAATACTTCAACAGGGGAAGAGGGAGAAGACGACTAACAGGAGGTTTTGATGTCACTCTCCTCGAAGAACCACCAACTACCTTCCAGTCAGAGTCAAGCACTCGCTTTAAGATAATTAATCAAGAGGGAAATTTTTTTTTCTTCATCTGCTATTATCTCTCTTGAACCCCTACGGTGGTTTTAAAATAAGCCACACATTTTTTGATACTCCTCCCTTAAATGAGCTTAATTAATAAATAAGATATGGTGGATGGTGTGTTACTTAATTTTAATGAATAGGATATGGTGACGGTGTGTGACTTCTGAGACTAGGTCATAAAAGGTATTGAGGCTTCCTCCTTGCTTTATCTCTTTCTCTCTCTGATCACTCATTACAGGGGAAGCTAAATGCCACATCTTAAAGTCACTCAAGGAACCCCATGGAAAGGTCCACATGGCAAGGAACTAAGGCCTCCTGCCAACAGCTATCAAGAAACTAAAGCCTTCTGCACACACCCATGTCAGTAAGCCATTTTAGAAGCAGATTTTCCAGCCCCAGTTAAGCCCTGACTGCAGCCCTGGCTGATATCTTGACAACTTCAAGAGAGACCCTGAACCAAAACCACCCAGCTAAGTCACTCCTAAACACCTGACAAAATGAAGGACAACCACACAATACTGGGAATCATGGTCTAGCCAAGCTGACACATAACTCCAACCATCACAGGTTCCATATAGCTTATTTGCATAGTCGCACTCAATCACTGTATGTGAGTCACATAGACCATTGCTAGAAGGGTCATATTAAGTATTTCATGGCACTACAACCTGACCCACAGAAACTGTTTGCTGGGTTAAGTTACTAAGTTTTGGTAATTATAAATAACTAATATAACCAGCCTCACGGTATTTTGTGTCTAAAACACTTAACTTTATCTTCTGACAGTTATGGCCACAGTGATGGTCAGTATAGAGCATAACCTTCTAGAAAGCTGTTCTCTGCATCTTTACATCCCTGTAAGGCTTAGCCCAATGCACTGCACAGAGTGAGTACTTGCTTTTGTTTATTATTTGCTGAAAGATTCTTGCCAGTGCTTATACAACTGACTGCAGTTATTCAAAAATAAAATGATTAAAACTTGAACAAGGGCATAGCTACCAGAGTACGGTAAAAGAAAAACAATGATTTGATTGAGAGATGGAATGAGGGCTAATGGAGGCAACAATCAAGATGACTCCAGAATGACATGTATATAAAGGTGGGAAAATCAGTCATTTTGAAAATACTGGAGTACAAAAAGGAGCCCTGGTAGCACAGTGGTTAAAGCGATCAGTTTGAAACCACCAGCAGCTCCACAGGAGAAAGATATGGCAGTCTGCTTCCATAGAGATTTACAGCCTTGGAAACCCTACAGGGTCACTATGAGTCAGTCAACTCAATGACAATGAGTTTGTGGGGGATGGAATTCAGCAAAGCATCGTGGTAACAACACTCAGAACTCACTTCACCAAAGTATGGGGGAAAAAAAGCCACTGGTAAGTAAGGATTAATTTTACATGTGTTCCTCAAACTGTGTTCTACAGAATATTAATATGAGACGGCCACAGATATTCTTTGAGGGAGGAAAAACAAAAAAAGTATTAAGTTTCTATACTATAGGACATATCTGAGGCTTTAAGGTACTAATGCACACTATAAATTTATCTGACCTCAGAACACTTAAAATACTTGCAGTATATTATATTAGTATGCCATGAATACAGTCTGGGAAGCACTCACTTGGGTAGGCAGGAAGGTAGACAGGTAGAGAGGTAGGTGGGTAGAGTCACAGAAAATAAGAGACAGACGAATGAAATGATCTTACCTAAACAAGGAATTGTAACTGACTCTCAGTTATGCCTATATAGAGTTTCTTTAAGCAAAATAAACTATTAGAATAAGCTATGAAAAGCAGCAACAGCCACACCAGAAGATGTGAGAGACAATGAGATGGGAAAAACATGATAGCACATAACAGAAGAAAAGGAATTACCTTTCCAAAGGGAATTTGGAATGCCTCCCAAGCCCTGAGCTCCTCTTGTGTACCTCCATCAGAGCTGGCTTGAAGGGGTGAGCACCCAAGCCAAGGGCAGCCCATCTAGAGGGCCGGTCGGTAGTTTACGAGGCGGCCTGACCCCAAAGCCTTACCCAGCAGTGATAATTACTAACAACTATCAGATACTCTCTTGGGAAATTTTAATTAAAGATACAAAGTATCCTTAGTAGTAGAAGTGGAAGCAGAAGCATAAAGACACAAAGAAACCAAAGATAAAACAGCTGAGTTAATGGTAGAGGATTAGGTGGGCCAGTACTGGCTGTTCAGCACCTTTGTGAGGGAAAGGCACACCTTCCTTCATTAAAAATATTAAGTATATTATTGTCCAACCTGAACAATCTTATGTGATAGCCCTGCCAGGGAGTGTAGGATAGTGGACTGATGCTCCTTTGGATAACATTCAGTGACCCACAAGTAAAGAACGCTGGCTCTGGATTTAATGAGGAGCATCCAGTTTAAAGAGCCCTGGTGGCATAGTGGCTAAGAGCTCGCTGCTAACCAAAAGGTCAGCAGTTCAAATCTACCAGCTGCTCCCTGGAAACTCTATGGGGCAGTTCTACCCTGTCCTATAGGGTTGCCATGAGTCGGAACCAATTCATCGGCAACGAGTTTGGTTTTTTTTTTTTTCCCCTTGTATCCAGTTCAAATTCACCTGAATGATGTTTTCATATATCAAACTTCTTTTCACATCGGTGGCCAGAGTCTATGCACCCCATTAGGAAGAAAGCAAAGCTGCTATTGCGTGGGTACACTTCCAAGTGTGACCAGGTTCTGCCAGGGGGAGAAGAGGTTTCCAGAGCCTCCCGAGACAGCATCTCTGAGTTCCCACATGCAGACGCATGCCTAAGGTCTCACCTGCTAACACTCTTCCTGGACACTGAATTGTGTTCACTCCATACACGTTGAGTGCCACACCACTCCAGCCCACCCCACCCCCAAAGAAGTTAGGGGTCAGGATCAGACCTCTGGGAGCCTGGTGGGCATGTACAGGTGCTAATGAGTGCACACATGCACGTTCTGCTGAGTATGTGCATGATCGTGTGTGCTGGAAAGGGGTTTTCTAAGAAGGGGCTCTCCCTTGCTACTCCAGGACTCTGTCTAGAGATGTTGCACAGCCATGCTTGCTTGCAAGTTCCCTTTCAAGTTAGTCTAGGCCCACGATGTAAATATTGTCCCCTCTAGATGTGGTATCCTTACGCTATACACAGCATGGACAGCCATATGCAGCCCTGGCACTAGGGTATGGCTCAACAAATTCATGCTGCTGAGGAGGTAACAAGGTAATCTAGTCCTAGCACTATTCTAGTTTCCTTGAGGCCTGGATGCACCTGGGATTCCTGTTCTTTCATGAGGCCTCACGCTAAGGTATAAATTTCTGTTCCACTTTGAAGTGACTTGGAAGACTTTCTGTCCCTTGCAACCAAATAAGCTTAACTAAAGCCCTCACAAATCACCTGTATAGTAACTAGTTTAAAATTAGGGCACGGCTTCAACTTTTGATGCAAAAGCCCAAGGCAAACAGGCTGCGAACATTCCTCAAATACCAAGTGGTCAATGAATTAGAGTTCAATCATATCATTGTAATATAACCATATTAGGAAAAAATTCACACTTAAATATATTTACTGACATAAATACATGTTACTGACATTTTGGCAAATTTAAAAAATTAAAAACAATTTTATGCTGACAGAAATAGGTCATTTTCTAAAAAAAATTCTTATACAGTCATGCGTCACTTAACATACACTATACATTCTGTGAAATAGGATATTATGTGATTTGGACATCGTGTGAACACCACAGTATTTTCTTACAGCAACTCTGAGATAGCAGAAGTGTTCCATACCAAGAGACAGGGAGGGCCTGGAGTTCTGCTGCCTGCTGTTCGGCCCAGTCAACGGCTGCCTGGCTGTGTCCCAGAGGAGCAAGAGCAGGGTAAGGGCCCACGCTAAGCTGGTGGAGCCTGGGGACTGGGCCTTTAAGCAAGGCCCTGGGGCATTCGGAAAGTCTAGGCCCCTTGGAGGCCCAGACAGCCCTGCAGGCCCAGTTTTCTGAAGATGAGGTCTAGGGGCACGGGCAAGCCCAGAACAAGCTCCCCAAGCACAAACTGGTCCGAGGCACAAAGGTGGTGACTGTCTCCTGGCTACGTCCGGTTACATCTGCTAAGTCCCATTCTCCAATCAGCATTTATGAATTTATAGGACCAGAAACATATATACGGCCAGATGTCGCCTGAGCAGACATTATGCAGCGCATGATTGTATTAGCAGTACTATCTGGCCTAGTGACCTAACATATGGAGGCATTATTATACCCTACATTACTTGCCACATCAACAAATAGTTACATACATCAAAATTCCAACCAAAATTTCAGTTAATAAATATATTCAGTATTTGGCCTTGACTTATTTGTGGTCCGATGCTTATTAAAATGGCTTAAGCAATCTTAACAATTATCTAACACATATTTAAATGTTCTTTTCTGCTTATTATTTAAAACTCTAGAACTCTGTTAGAAAAGAAACCAAGCACAAGTCAACAAGCTCACCAAACTCACACTTAAATAGGACATGCAAAGCTGTAACTTTGGAATAATCAGCAGGATACAAATAATTAACAATCACTTAAATATGATTCAAGATGAATTCCTCGTTTTCGAGAAACTCTGTGATCACCTGGAGCACAACACTATCAGAAATTAATTATGTAAGACAACAGTGTATTGTTTCAGGGTGTGTGTGTGTGTGTAATGAAGTTCACAGTCAGATTACACTAACGACTCACTTAAACATCTGAATTTTCTGCTATCTTAACCTTTAAATTAACTGAAAAAGAAGCTGCCAAAAGCAGTAGGAAAGCATACTATTCCCAAAAGAACCTGGTATATACAACTTATTTTACTACCTACATGTTTTTTTGACTACTAAGATTTGAACAGGATGTTAAAGATTCAACTAATTTTGAAAGCAATGGCTGCTTACTAAATCCATAATAATATTCAACATATACAGCCTTTTAGAAGGACACAGATCATATTCCTCTGTGTGTTGTGTGTGTGTTTTACAGCACCTGGCATATTTCTGTTCAATATTACATATAATTATTGCAGAACCTGACAGTGAATACTGTCCCACTTTTTTAAAACTTTTTTGACTGACCAATAAATCAAAGCTAAAAAAGTAACAGGTGCATTTTATACCTTTTTGTCATGAATCAGTTCTCGGTTACTCCAGTTTCCTTGCAACAAAACACTGGCAGATAATATACTGGATTGAAATTACCTGATTCTATTTCCATCTGAACTGTTCACATTTCATTATAAAAAATACACAACTTTAGAGATTATGCTTTAAGTTTTGGAAGCAAAGTGAATCAGAAGTCACACTCCTAAGAGTAGCCAGCCTGGAACAGAAGATGTTTACCTACATACTGAGTCCCTCTTACCACTGCAAACCTCTCTTAATAGTTCATCTCATTAAAACAATTGAGATGGGTTAGGATGTGTGGTAATAAAAACCCTCCAAGACATTTATCCAGTGATTATCTCAGCAACTACACCTTGGTTTAGAAGGCTTTGAGCTGGAATTTGGCCATCTTCTATGTTAATCTATGTACACGCTCATTTCACATTTTCTCTTGCCTCCAATTTTCATAAGGAAAAACATTAATCCATAGAATGAGTCATTCTATAAAACTAATTTATGTTTATATGACTACTGAAAACGAAACTATCACATTTGCAAAACTGTTGAAGCCCCACCCCACCCCAAACTCCTCCTGGGCTAGGGGTCCAAGCCCTAAGGAAAACCTCTTTGTTCAGCGCTAGGATTTTCTTTAGTATAAGGTAGGCCTCTTGGACTTTTTACTAACGCTACTACAAACTTTTTTAAAAGACTTCCCATGCCAGAATGCAAATGAACCCCCTTATTTAGTTTATTTTTTCAAGACAAACTATATTTCTCATAAAAGATGGAAAGAGTATCAATTCAAAGAAGTCCTTGGAAGTCACAATGTGTAAATACTTCTGATAACAGAACAAATTAATGTCAAGACACAGCCAATAATGTAATAAAGCCCTGATGCAACCATGCCTGTCAAAGGGCATCTATATTAGCAGCTTGGGGAAGTGGCATTTGCAGAAAGGCACTACAATTGCATTCAAAAGACAATCATTAAGCCTCAGCCGTTAATCCCTTCCCCCCATCCTTCAAAGCAATTAACCAGTAGAAGGTGCTATTCCACAACCCACACGTATCCCCAGTAGCCTCCACTGCTGGCCCAGGGCAGGGGTTTACCCCAGGCGGACCCTGTCAGCCCATTCCCTGCCCAGTTTTCAAAGGCACCTCTACACTAGCCCCAAAAGCAGAAAACCAAATCTTTTCTTCTAACTCCTACTCACAAAAAAAAACTGTTCAATAGCCAAAATACCTGGCCATCAAACGACTAATAACTCAAAACACACACACCATTTTGCCAAACACTAACCTGAAATATGATCTTTATAAGCTTAACCCCAAGATAACTAACACAATCTATTTCTACCTAGAAAAGAAAACCCTGGTCACATTCACAACAATAAGAGTCAAGTGAACAAATCACTGTCCCCAACAAAGTCAGGGTCAATGAGCAATAGAAAAGCTGAATATCAGATTCCAACATACAATGTGGGATTTTATCTTTACAGACACAAAAAGAAAGAGCAGCAGAAACCAGGGCTGCAAAGGAAGAAAGAGAAGTGAAGAAGAGGAGACTCTGATCATGTTTTTGAGTGTCCTTTAGTTTCCAGTGTACTCTTCTGCCTCTTGTAAGGTTGCAAAAAAGGCCAGACATGAGATGGGTGAAAGAAAGCTGAAAAAGAAAAGCACCTTCCCTTCCCCCATGTTCTCTCCTCTCTCTCCCAAAAAGAGCTGTGTTTGTCTGTGCAAACGTAGCCCCAAACATGGGAGAGAATTAATGTGTGTATGGAAGAACAATGAGCCCTCAGCCTGGTATTGTGTGTGTGTGTGTCTGTGTGTGTGCGTGTGTGTGTGCGTGTGTGTGTGCGTGTGTGTGCGTGTGTGTGTGCGTGTGTGTGTCTGCCTCTGTCTCTTTTCCCTTCGACCTCAACAAGGAGAGCTGGAAGCCAGCTTTCCACCCAGCCTAGGCCATCAAAACCAAAACTGGCTTGTAATTTACAGTGGAATTAACTCAGCAAGCAAATCCATGGAAGGAGACAGTTACCCAAAGATGGTTTTATTATTGTATAGATCCATCCTCTTCCCCTCCCCCAACAGCCTGAGACTAAAGAAATCAGTGTACATCAGACAAAAAGATCTCTCTTTAAATGGAAAGCAATTATTAAAACTGTTTCAAATCTAAAGATAGGATGCATTAATTTATGTTATATTAAAATGTCCATTTTGTGATTCACAAAGTTTCTCTTTTACCAGTTACCTTTTTGTGTTTAAAAAATTGCTTTGATGAAAGCTATTCAGGAATCATACAAAACTACTTTCTAAATGTACCTTAAAATAGCAACACATACTGAAACATTTAAAGCACCCCGTCTCTCAAGGACACATTTTGCTTAAATCAGTGTTTGAAGTCTGGTATCCAGAAAATTGTAAGCAAATCTTGGAAGAGAGGCAGAAGGAAATGACAATTCAACAATGAATCATTTTGTTTTCCTTTCAGCAACTTCTCAAGCAACCACTTTCAAAGGAAACCTGCAATACTCTGCCCCTTCCCCTCCCCCCCCCATTCTATATAAAACTACTTTATCTTCTTTCCATAACCTTAAAGGGGGGGGGGGGAGCCACCGTCCTTCAGGGAGCTAAATTAAAACATGATAGTAAGAATTCTATTCTGCTGCAACTGATTTGGGGTTTCACTACTTTGTAATCACACAGGACAGAGAACTAGAGATTTCGAATACAAAGATGGAATCTTCCCGGAGTGTGAAAATGAGACTTTCAAAGTCCTCCCCGCAAGACCCCCCAAATTCACAAACATTCAAGCCATTTATAGTTGTAATCCTTGACTTCCTTTCCTCCCCCAATTCAGCCAATAATTTAGTCCCATAAAACAGGTGAACCTCAGACAAATACAACCAGAGCATGAATAAGAAGCAAAGAACAGGGGTCAGAAGACAAGCAGGACAGTGACCTGCCCGGGACAGGACCAAAGACGTCCCTGGCCCTTTCTTCCCCCAAACACACCCTTCTTCCCTGCCCTCGCTTCACTTCCCTCGACTTCTGCTGCTTCTTCCCCAGCCTTTTCTTTCTGGCTTACCCTGGAAGAGAGGTTTCACCAACCGACCCTCTTTCCCCACTCAACAACATCCCGTAGCCAGGATGGGAGGCCAAAAAATAAACCCCACAACACGGCGCAGGCAAGTTGGAGACTTACCTTCCCCTAATGCGCTACACCATCAATAGAAGGGTGTTTGTTGCCCAGTTCCTCGGAAGTGGAGGGCAAGGGGCGGGAGGGCCGCGGGCAGGGCTGCGGGCGGCCGGGCTCAGGGGCCGAGAAGGGCGGCCCGTTGGGACCGGAGGCGCAGGGGCTGCGGGGGGCTTCCCTGCCGTGACCTTTAACGCGATTTTAAACTAGGCTTTCTCCTCCTCGGTCGGGGAAAGCCGTCAGAAACGGGCGCCCAGGCTCATGTCTGGTTTTGTTTTTCCGAGGGCGAGGGGGCTCCCTAACGATGATGGTGATTCCCCCCCCCCCCCCTCAGCTAGGGGAGAAAATGAGGCAAAGACAATGTGAGAGGCGAGAGGACGGCAGAGAAGGGGGAAAGGAGGAGACGGGCACCAACACCCGGCTGACGGGAGCGTCTCGGGTCGTGCAGCAGGAATAGGAGGTAAAAGAGCGCGGAGGGCGGCTCGCGAGCGACTGTGGGAGCAGCGGCGCCTCCGCGATGGTGGCGGAGCCGCGGCAGGGCTGCTGCACAGACCCCGCCACCCACTCCTCGCTCGGGCCCGGCCCACCTCGCAGTATCGCGCCTCCCCATTGGCTGAGCTCGCCGTGACCCGCGCGGGGGCCAGGCCAATGGGGGGCGGAGGGCGGGGGGAGGGGAGGGATTTTCCACCACCCCTAATTTTTCTTCTTTTTAATAAAATCAGCAGAGGGGAAGGTCGGGGAGAGGTTGAGTGTCCCGGTCGCCGCGTTCTGGGGCCCTAGGGCGGCAGGCTGGACTCCCCGCCGAGGGATGCGTCTTTGTGCAAGCCCAGCCTCCCCACTACTACCGCCGCGGGTTGCGCCCCGTGACCAACTGGCCACCCCTCACCCTGGGCTGGGCCGGGACGCTGAATCTGGGAGCGGCTGGCGGCGCAGAGCCGGCAGGTTCGCAGGGCCAGGGTCGCCGAGAGTCAAGTTGCTCTAGTGTTTGCCTGGTTCATAATTTGCCTTTTCAGTCATTTCAGAGGCGGATTCATAACCCGGGGCGGGGGGGTGGGGCGGGGACGTACAGTGGATTTGAACGTTTCGCTTTAAGGATTCTTTGGAAATCCTGATGAGTCCGTTTATAGCATTTAAAACATAAGTATTTGAATTGTACATGTAGAAATTGTTGAGGTGGTGTATGTTTTGTTATGGATATTTTCACCACGATAAAGTTTGTTTAAAAATTAAAACTATGTGACAAAAGATGAATAAGCAATAGAAACACAAAACTGATGAATCGCACTGCTTGTTTGAAAAAAAGAAAGAAGTCAGAAAGCCTGAAAAGTCTCCTCAATAAATAAAGAAGGAACTATAACCTCAGATACAGAAGAGATTTTAAGGAGAGCAATGTACAACGGTATGCCGTGCCTTTGAAAAATCAAAAAAAAAACAATTACAAACATCACCTTTTTTTCTTTAGGAACATAGTATTGTGTTCCACTTCCCAAAAAGGCAGATAATCACAGGTCTATGATACTATATGGATATAAGGAAGGGACAGTGGAATAGACCAAATCCTCATTTTCTATGTAATGTAATTTTATGCAACTGAAGGGTTTGGAAATTTTAATTATGTTATAGCAACTTTTGAAATGCATATCATGATCACTGAGTTCTTGCACAGACACTGGCATGAATCCGGGGTGACTCATCAACCTATTGTTGGTTCATTAATATACTGTAAGTGCTTATTGGTATCTTGGTTCTTATACCATTCACTCTTCCTAAAGGAGTTAAGAGCTGTGTATAATAGAATAAGTGATGGAACACAGCTCAAAATAATTCACTTCTCTATTAAAAAGAAAAGTGATAGTTTTGTCTTTGAATTATCCAGATTGTATTTTACACATTCAACAGTTTCTTTTAAGAATAATTTGAACTAGCAGATATTATTGAACTGTTGTCCAAGATATCTAAAAACAAATGGATCTTGCCATTACCTTTCTGAGTAACTTGCAGCAAGAAAAACCCTCTCTGCTGCAATTCCTTCGCCTATTAAACGAAGGAACTAGCTAATGGTTCCACATATATCTGATAATGTGAAAACTGAATTTTAGAACATAATAAACTGCTTTAAACATCCTAGGTTTGAATGGAACAATTTGATATCAGTTTGGAAATAACAAGTGGTAAAAATGCATTAGTTAGATGGCTTCAGTTTCCATAAAAATCTACATTTATAGAAACATTATTCGTAATAAAGGTCTGACTCTGTGGTGGGTGAGTGGACACTATTCCAAGAAGATGCCTGTGGATTCTGCACTGCCTTTCAGCAGGAAGGAGAGAAGCTCTCAAGATTAAGAAATGACATTTTCTGCAGGATTAGGGAGTGGTGCTGTTTTTACTTATTTGTAAAATCATAGGTTTAGAAGTCTAGAAATTCCATATAGTTACAAAGCATAATATTATGGTATCTGGGCCGCAAATTTAGCAAACTGAATCTATTTAACTATAATAACCCCATGCAAGAATGTGGTCTAGCCACAAAGTCAGAGCGTACGGCCTTACTTCCAAGGTTCTGAGAAACTGATAATGTAATAACAACAATCATAAGAATAATTATTAAACCATTGAGTAAAAGCTTATTACATCCCAAGCACCTTGCTAGGCCCATTGCATTCCTTTGCCCACTTAGGCCTCAAAACAGCCCTCGAAATATGTTATTATTATCTCCATTTTAAAGGCCAGGAAACTGGGGCTTAGAGAAGTTAAATAATTTGCTCAAGAGGTTAAATATCTAGTGGGCTTGTTTTTTCCCCTATGAAATTAGGAAAACTTTCCTTACTCTTTTTTCTGCAAGTTTTAGAAAATGGGGGTTACTTTGGTTATTGAATCAGAAAACATCAAGAACAGACATTGAGATTTTTTTGTTATTTTATCTATCTTACTATAGGTAAGAAGTAATTTTGTTTATAGAGGTCACATCATTATTTAAAAGAAATCAGGGTAAAAGAAGTGTTATTTAATAAATTAAGCTGGGACAACCAGATAGCTACATGAGAAAACAAAAGAAAAGGAAAAAAACAACCTGGATTCCTACTACCCCTAAACAAGCAAATAAAAAACTATGGACGGATTTTTTTTTTAATTAAAAATGAAACCACTATTTCTTAGGTTGGGTGTTGAGTTGACTGGTGTTTATTTTATCACCTTCTATAACCTACCTACACAATATGTGTATTCTTTTGTATATGTCACGTATTTAATTATTTTTTTAATAAAACCATAAAAATATTAGAATACTAAAACTTTCTAAAATCGTGGGATGCATTGAGAGCAAAGGAGAATGAAGAAAACCAAAGACACAAGGAAAACATTAGCCCAAGGACTAATGTGGCCTAAATGACCACATGAAATAGGCTCAACCAGCCTAAGCCCAGAAGAACTAGATGGTGCCCGGTTGCCACCACCAACTGCTCTGACAGGGATCACAACAGAGAGTCCCAGAAAGAGCAGGAGAAAAATGTAGAACAAAATATAAATTAATGAAAAAAGACCAAACTTACTGGTCTGACAGAGACTGGAGGAACTCATGAGACTATGGCCTTTAGACACCCTGCTAACGCAGAACTGAAACCACTCCTGAAGACCATTTTTCAGACAAAGATTAGAAAGGCATATAAAACAAAAAATAACGCACGTGAGGAATGTGTTGCTTAGTTCAATCAAATACATGAGACCAAATGGGCAGCTCCTGCCCAAAAGCAAGACGAGAAGACAGAAAGGGACAAGAACTGGACGAATGGACACAGGGAGCCAAGGGTGGAAAGGGGGGTGTGCTATCACATTGTGAGGGTTGCAACCAATGTCATAAAACAATATGTGTATAAATTTTTGAATGAGAAATTAACTTGAGCTATAATTTTTCACTAAAGCAAAATAAAATTAAAAAAAGAAATCATGGGATAAAGAAGCTCTTTCTAGGCATGACAGGAAACCCAGAAGCCATAAAAGAAAAACACCAATAAATTTTACTGCATAAATATTTTACATCTCTATATACTGTAATGGAGCCCTGGTGGCGAAGTGGTTAAGAGCTATGGGTGCAAACCAAAAGGTCAGCAGTTCAAATCCACCAGCTGCTCTTGGAAGCTGTCTGGGGCAGTTCTACTCTGTTCTATAGGATCTCTATGAGTTGGCATCAACTCGATGGCAATGGTTATGGGTTTATATACCGTAAAAACACCGTAGCAATGCAAAACAAGCAAATGGGGGGGGGGTATATTTAAAAAGTGTGATAAAGGGTTATTTCTTTAAATTAACTTCCTTAATACAAAGAGCTCTTACAAATTTGTAAGAAAAACAATCAATCAATAAATGGACAAAATATATGAAAAAAGTCCACAGGAAGATATATGCCCAATAAACATATAATAATAGTGTCATAATGAAATAAATATAAATTAAAATCATCTCTAAGATTAGGATTTTTTTTTTTTTTTTTACTTTATAATATCCAGTATTGATAAGGATATAGGAAAACAGAAACTCTGAGACACTGTTGGTAATCAGATCATTTTTTAGAATGCAATTTACCAACATCACTCAAAATTTTAAATATCCATACCCTTTAACCCAGCAACTCTGCCTCTAGAAAGTCATTCTACAAATAATCTTGCACAAGTGCACAAAGATATATAACAAGGCTTACAACATTATTTATAAGACAGAAAACTAGAGAAAGCTAAACTTCCATCAATAAAGAATGTTCAAATAAATTATGGTATAAACATACCATGGAAGAGCTCACAGCCTTAAAAAAGAGTGAAGTAGATGTGAATTGATATAGAATAATAGCCAGGAATCAGAGTTAAATGAAAAAAACACGTCACAAAACAATTAAGTATAATTCTATTTATATTTAAAATCTCACAAATTTGTACATACTGGAATAATTTCTAGAAACATATACACCAGACTGTTTGCAGTGAGTCCACTGGTTGTGGAATAGAGAGTGGCCAGGGAACAGAAGACTGACTTTTGACTTCATCCACGTTCTGTTTGATTTTTTTCTTTTCTTTTCATATCAAGCATGTATAATTTTTATAATTGAAATAAAAAATATCTAAGTTCTTTGAACATATAGCTGGTAACTAGCCTTCATAATCCACCAGAAGCGCTCAAGCTTTAGAACAAGTAAATTGTTTTCTCCTGAAATGCCTGAAGCAGAACTAGGCTGCTTTAGCAAGCTTGTAACAGATTGAGCTTGTTTCTGTGCATTTTCTTTGAAATTGGCTTCCAAGTTACCTAGTGCAAATACAAACCAGTAATGAGCTTCACCTACCTTCCACTGCACTTTTTCAGGCTGAGCAACCTTCCCACTGAGCCCTCGCCTTGCATTTATCCACAGTGAGTATTCGTCTTAAAATTTGTTGTAAATCAGAATTGCTCCCTTTCCAGCTTTTTCTCTTGGCCAGGTAAGTAACCCCTGGTTGCCTCTGGAATTCCCTGCACTTGGAATGGAGAAATGGGTGATTTGGGGGCTTCTTACAGAGGGCACATATCATGCGTGTACAAACTCATGTAGAGGTGAAACAGCTTTCCCAAAAAGGATCAAATCAGAAACTCTTTTCCTTTGTTTGGACGTGACTAATTGTGAACAGTGGTTAAGGTTCCCAGTTCAACTCCAGACTCTAATGTGTTTTATTCCACCCAAAGCAGAAGTAGTTCTGCTTACCACCATGCTTATGGGTAATCTCAAGGAAACCCTGCCCAAACCCATGTCCATGATTTGGTGGAGTAGACGGTCTTCCCTTTGTGTCACACCTAGCCGACGCCACAGCATGTTGTCTGAGGGCATTAGATGCCTTTAGGATGAGATCTAAACCCAACATCTGACTCCTGACCACTCGTGGTTATTTGTAGTCTCAGAGGGCTTTGTGAAAGAATTAAGGGGAGGAGATGCTGATTTTCGTGGCCCTGGCCCAATTCCAAGTTTGATAATTAGCAGTCCTCCTCCCTCCTTCTGTCTTCCTGCCATTTCCCTGAGACAGACGTGCTATTCCACAGTTCCTGTTATAAACAGCTGTCCACTGTTCACTGAGCGAAGCCAAAGAGCTAGCAAATTCCACCCTGGAGGAAGCTGCATTTCAAGATAAATATTTCCTCCGCATCTATTGGTAATCTACTTAGGTTTACCTTGGAGGAAAGGTGTTGTTTCCTAGGGATATTAAGGGCATAATAATGGGGAGTTAAAAATTATCCCCAAACCCTATTTTGTCTACATAGTGAACAATCAAGACTTGCATTGATTGCAGAGGGGCCCTAGAAAAGAGGAGTCTCTTCATCAAAGAAAATACATTTTTTGCAACTAATGTCACATAACAATGTGTATAAATTTTTGTATGAGAAATTAACTTGAGCTGTAAACTTTCACCTAAAGCACAATAAAAAATAATAATTTTTTTAAAAAGAAGAAGATAGATTTTAGACTCTAAAATTGTATTTGGGACCTGAAATTTACCTTCATAATACTGATGTGGCAGGTGCTATTTGCCACCAAAATTTGTTTCTTTAATCCAAGGCATCTTTACAAACAGAGCAGCCAAACAGGTAACTCTAACCCAGAAGAAACAGTGAGATTCACACTCTGCTGTCCAAGCTAATGTCTCTATGATGAAGGTGCCTGGGACACTCACCTTAATGAATCCCTCTTTTTCATTCAATACACACACACACTTACACGCACACACACACAAAAAGTTGCCATGGAGTCAATTCCAACTCATGGCAACCAACCCTCTGTGTGTCAAAGTAGAGCTATACTCCATAGGATTGTCAGTGGCTGATTTTTCAGAAGTAGATCACCAGGCCTTTCTTCTGAGGCACATCTGGGTGGATTCGAACCGCCAGAGTTTGCAACTGAGCACATTAACCATTTGTGCCACCCAGGGGCTCCATTCAATACTAAGGCACCTTCATTTCAAATTATTCACTTTCCAGTTCTTCTCAACCCCAAATGTCTCCTCCTTATACTCAAACTTCCGGAATAAACTCTGCTGTGTTCACCTTCTTCATCTTAAAAGATCATTTTAGTTCTGTTCTTTGTATTGCAAAGAATGGAGACTCACTCAACATCTCAAGCAACAGGAGGTTTATAAGGAGGCTGCTCCTCTGCAGAAGCCCAGGCAAAACTAAACAATCTGACTTCCGGAAGAGGAGGATCTAGAAGTGGGGCCCTGGGGAGGTCTGGACTGCTAGTTCACCTCATCTTTCCACCAACTGGCCTGCTCACCCTTAACTACATCACTTTTCTTCACATTAGAGCATCTGCTTTCTGGCAATTTCAGCTCTCTCATAAGTTCGGCCTGTGTGTGGTCTCTCATGGCTTCTCTGCCATTTTCTGTAGCTTGTAACTTGTAGCTTCAGCGGCTTGTGCCAGCTGCCTCGTGACTTTTGTATTTCCTAGTTCAAATTCCTAAGAGGGACAAATCTAGCTAGCCCGGTTCATCATCTTGCTGTTGTTGTTAGTTGCCACAGGGTCAACACTCACTTGTGGTGATCTTATGGATAACACAATGAAAACATGGCCCAGTTCTGGCCATGTCCTTGTCCCTGGTCCCTGGCCCACTGAGGGGTGCAGGGATTGAGAACGTCATGTGGCACAAAGGCACGGTGCCTCAGGGCTGCTGTTTCATCAGGGACCCTGGCAGGGCAACTACTTTCTAGCAGGGTCTATGGGTATGGCAATGTTCTTTTATATTTTTTTTTAATGTTTCATTGTGATAAGAATATATATAACAAAACATTCACCAATTCAACATTTCTTACATGTACAATTCAGTGACATTGGTTACATTTATCATGTTGTACAACCATCACCACTAACCATTTCCAAATTATTCCATAATTAACAGAAACTCAGTGGCCCCTAAGCAATGACTCCCCTTTTCCCCCTCCCTTCCATCCCTCATAACAACTAATGAACTTCTATTTGTATGTGTTTGCCAATGTTATACAAGTGGGACCATACAATATTGGTCCTTTTGTGTCTGACTTATTTCACACAGCATAGTATATTCGAGTTTTATCCATGTTGTAGCATGTATCAGGAATTTATTTCTCTTTATGACAGAGTAATATTCTATTGTGTGTATGTACCACATTTTGTTGATCCATTCATCTGTTGATGGATATTTAGGTTGTTTCTATCTTTTGGCTATTGTGAGAAGTGCTGCAATGAACGTTGGTATACAAGACAGCTCTCTTTGCATGGGTTGTGTCAAAAAATGATGGGAATAAAATTGAACCTGAGCAAATAGGCATTTCCATATTTTTTAAATGGACTTTATTTTGAAAAAAAATTTTAATAAACTATTTTTCACAGTAGTTTTTAGATTTACAGAAAAATCATGCAGAAAGAACAGAGTTCCTGTATATATACTCCCCCTCTTCCCCTATGCACAGTTTCTCCTAGTATTCGTATCTTGCATTAGTGTGGAACATTTGTTACAATTGATGGACCAATGCTGATATATTATCATTAACTAAAGTCCATAGTTTACACTAAGGTTCACTCTTGTGGTATACAGATTTATGAATTTTGACAAATGCATAATGTCATGTATCCACCATCACAGTATCATACAGAATAGTTTCATTCACTGCCTTATAATTGACCTGTTTTCCACCTGTTTATCCCTATCTCTTCCCCAACCCGTGGCAACCACTGATCTTTTTACTGTGTCTACAGTTTTGCCTTTCCCAGAATATCATATAGCTGGAATCATACAGTATGTAGCTTTAGGGGACTGGCTTCTTTATTAGCAATATGCATATGAAATTCCTCCATGTTTTTTCATAGCTTGATAGCTCATTTCTTTTTATCACTGAGTAATATTCCGTTGTATGGATGTACCACAGTTTGTCTACCCATTCAATACATTTTTTTATATTTATCTGTACAATGGAGGTTTGGCCTGTCTTAGAGAGGAAGTAAAAAAGTTATACTTAGGTCACTCTCTCTCTGGTCAGTGCAAATTCTACAAAAATGATCCCTGAAACCCATTCTTCCCAAAAGGCCTTCCAAACAACCTTCAAAAGAGCCCAGTTACCTTCAAAATAATAAAAAGTCCCCACTACATATATGCAGAGTAAACATAGGGCCAAGAAAAATTATGATGGATATTTGCTTTACACTGAAATACCATCTAACCTAGTAATATGTGACCCTAGTTTTAATCTGAGGGTGAAAAAAATAGCCTAGAGCTAGTGAGCCAGGGAGAGGCAACAAAATGACTTTCTTCCAGTGCATAAAAAGCTTTGGGTAAATTGATGACCACAAATAAAGGAAATTAATTTCAGTCTCTCTAAGAATAAAACAGAGGAATAAAGAAACTGGTAAAAGCAATAGGTTCCTGGCCACAAGCGGTAAAGACATACAAACTAGCACATATGCAGAGGGAAGTACTATGATAGAGAAAATAAAAGCTGGTAGTTACCCAGTTGTATTTTACAAAGTATTATGTAATTATTTTTTAGCTTCTTTTAGGAGTCCATGACAATATATTTTTTTTATTGATGTAATTAAATGAAGTTTACATTTCAAGTTAGTCTCTCATACAGAGAGACTAACATACGTTGTTATGAGACCCCAACAGCTCACCCCACTCTGCGACAGCACACTCCTCCCCTCCGCCCCTGATTCCCCATGAACATTCAACCAGCTCCTAACTCTCTCTGCCTTCCCCTCTAACCTCTGGACAGAAGCCGCCCCTTTGGTCTCTTATATCTACTTGTCTAAGAGGCACATTCTTCACGAGTATCACTTTATGTCCCACAGTCCAGTCCAATCCCCGTCTGAAGAGTTGGCCTTGGAAATTGTTTTAGTTCTGGGGTGATGGAGAGACCAGGGGCCATGCTTTCTGGGGCACCTCCAGTCTTAGTCAGACCATTAAGTCTGGTCTTCTTACTAGTATTTGAGTTTTGCATCCCATCGTTCTACTGCTCCATCAGGGACCCTCTGTTGTGTTCCCTGTCAGGACGTTCATTGGTGGTAGCCGGGCCCCATATAGATCTTCTGGTCTCAGGCTGATGAAGTCTCTGGTTTATGTGGCCCATTCTGTCTCTTGGGCCAATACTTTCCTTGTGTCTTTGGTGTTCTTTGTTCTCCTTTACTCCAGGTGGTTGGGACCAATTGATGCATCTTAGATGGCTGCTTGCAAGCTTTTAAGACCCCAGACACCACTCACCAAAGTAGGATGCAGAACATTTTCTTAGTAAGGTTTGTTATGCCAATTGACAGAGATGCATGACAATATATTAATAAAACTAGACTCCCAAACCCATTAGAGAAAACAAATAGTATGGATTAAAGCCTCTAATGTGAAATGCAAAACTCAAGAAACTTTAGAATAAAATATATGTTTAGTAGTTGCACAAGACCCCAAAAGTACAAATTGTTCAAAGACACATTTGACTAAAATACAGTTAAAGACTTCTTATGAATAATTTATATCATAATAAGTGAAAGTCACAGATTGGGAAAAGATCATTTTATTTTCTATAACCATGGAAGAATTAGTGATCCGAATACACAAAGAAAGCTTACAAATCTATATGAAAAATACAAATAGCCCAATAGAAAAGTGGGCAAAGGATAAGAACAGGCAATCTATAAAAAAAGAATTGTTGAGTGCCATCCAGTCAGTTTTGACTCATAGCAACCCTATGTACACCAGAACAAAATACTGCCCGGTCCTGTGCAATCCTTATAATCCTTGCGATGTTTGAGCCCATAGCAAAGGATAAGGACAAGCAATCCATAGAACAAAACTTAGTATGTTCAACAAGCACAAAAAGATATTCAGCCTACTTCTGTCTTAATTTTTGGCAGTTTCAATATACACATAGATGACCCTTCTAACAACGTAGTCTTGTAGGTTCTTGAATGTCTCTCCTGCAATGATTTTAGCCTCTATCTTTACTCCAAACCTTATATTCCAAAAACTGCAACCCCAACCTAATTTTAATGTCATGCATCCTATCTTCCAACCACCTCCATCTAGCCTTTTATTTTTTTTAATCATTCCGCTTGTATCCCAATTTCAACAATACTTTGACCCCAGTGGGATATCTAATCCACAGATCCTACCACCTTTTCTAAGGACGGCTAGGTCCTAAAATTCAGGTGGACTTCTCCCTTCGTGATGCTAAAGAGATGATCTATATAAATAGTGTGTGTTCACTTGCATTTCTACCTGCCCATTTTTTCTTCTTAACATTTTTAATTGCTTAAATTCATACGGCAGGAAAAAAACCTAACTACTTAGCTAAAATCACTAAAATACATCACATCAATTTCTATTACCTCATGTAAAATAAATGCTTTGTCCTATTTGCATTAACTATTTTTTTAATAATTTATTTTATTTTTGTTGTTGTTGTTGAAAATATACACAGCAAAACATACACCAATTCAACATTTTCTATATTTACAATTCAGTGACATTGATTACATTCTTCAAGTTGTGCAACCATTCTCACCCTCCTTTTCCAAATTGTTCCTCTCTCATTATCATAAACTTACTGCCCCCTAAGCTTCCTATCTAACCTTTCAAATTGCTGGTCAGTTTGATCCCATGTAGGTGATTCTTTAAAAGAGCACAATACTCCAGGCAGACATTCTTTACTATTTAATCTAAACTTAATTTGGTTAAAATAAGACTTCTTGCATTAATTAATTTTAATACAGACTTAAAATAGACAAATAAATATTAAGTGTATAAACCTACAGGCATTGTTTTAGTTTTAAATGTCTTTCCAGAACATGTGGTTAGACTGTATATACATCATTGTGTATATCTGTGTGTTTGTGAAGAATTCTCCACTTAAAGTCAGATTCTTGTTTTCCTTAGACAAGTCTGAATCAGTGCTAATATCATGTCAACCAATGACTTGATGTCCTCTCTCACCTCCTTCCCTGCTTACATTCCATAGTCAATCTTTGTCCCCTCTCCTTTTGCATGTACTCTCAGCAAATCTCCCCCCTTGCTTCCTAATACTCCCTAGGCAAAATCACAAGCCTGGTGATAATTCCACCTCGCTGCCTGCTATGTACCTGTCCAGTCAAATGTGGCTGGAATCACACACTGACTGGTTTCACTTCAAATTCATGACCACAAACCGCAAGCAGACTCTTAATGCTGCTTGGCAATCGTACAACACTTACCCAGGTTAATTTATCTTCCAGTTTTCCAGCCAATTAGTTCACGTTCTCTCCTCCCTTCTCAGATCTCCAACACCTCCTCCTCACCTCACTCTCAGCTGACAGCTTTGTTTTGGAGTTCACTGAGAATAGTGATGAAATCAGCAAAGAAATCCCACAGAGACACCCCCCTCCCCAATTCACACACATCTACCCAACCATCTCTAAACCCCTACACTCTGGCTTCCTTCCTCCTAGTCTGAATGAACCATTTTTGCTCTAAACTCTAAACTGTAGGCCTCTGCTTGTGCACTCGATTCCATCCCCACTTATCACACATGATATCCTCGGCAATTCTCCCATCTGTCTGCTACATCAAATTTTGTCCTCTGCTGGATCATTCCATTAGAATACAGATAAATTGTTTTTTTCTTTCACCTTCAGCCTTTTCTTGACTACATTTTACACCTGAACTACTGCCCCCATTTTTTTGCTCCCTTTTGTAGCAAAACACCTTTGAAAGGTGTTTTTATATTTGTTCTCACCAATTCTTCTTTTCTCATTCTCTTTTAAATCCGCTCCAAACTCACTTTTGACTCCACCTCTTTACCAAAACCGTTCTTATCAAGGTTACCAGCAAGTTCCATGTTGCTAAACAGAAGAGCCAACTCTTAGTCCTCCACTTTCTTGATCAATTGGCAGCATTTTATACAATTGATCACCGTCTTTGATACAATTGAAGTTGATACAATTGACATGCTCTTTCAAGGCAGTAATCCTTTTGTTTTCCTCTTGCCTCACTGATGACTCCTTCTCAGTCTCGCTTAATGATTCCTTCTCTTCTTCTCAACCTCTTAAAGTTGGAGCCCCCAGGCTCAGTCCTTGATCTTTTTTTTTTTTTTAACCAGCTCTCATTCCCTTGTTGATCTCATCCAGTCTTGTGGCTTTAAAGACCATCCAATTGTCGATGGTTCTCACATTTACATCTCCAACCCAGACCTCCCTCCTGAAACCCAGGTTCATATAGCTAAGAACCAACTCAACATCTCCACATGTGGATGTCTAACACCCGAAACCAAACCAAACCTGCTGCCATCGAGTCTATTCTGACTCATAGTGATCCTATAGGACACAACAGAACTGTCCCAGAGGGTCTCCAAGGAGCGGCTAGTGGATTCGAACTGCCAACCTTTTGGTTAGCAGCCAAGCTCTTAACCACTGGATGGCTAATAGATATGTCAAATTTAACATGTCCAAAACTACACCCCTGAATTTCCCCCCCAGTACCTGCTCTACCTGAGGTCTTCCTATCAGTTAATGGCAACTCCATCCTTCCGGTTGCTCAGACTAAAACTTTCAAGTCTTTCATATCTACATCCAATCCATCAGAAAAAAACCTGTTGGCCCTATCTTCAAACTATGTCCAGAAGCTGACTGCCTCTCATCACTTCCTCCATACCCTCTGTGATGGTTAAGATTGTGTGTCAACTTGGCTGGGCCATGATTCTCAATGTTTTAATGTAATCACTCCCATGATTGAATATACTGTGAGTAGCCAATCATACGAAAGGGGTCTCCTTGGGGGTGTGGCCCGCATCTGTATATAAGCAGACATTCTGGCTTTTTGCTCTCTCTGGATCCTGTGGCTGCTTTCTGTGGTCTCATCTCCCGTTCTTGGGACTTGAGCTGTCAGCTTATCTGCCGAACCTGGGATTCGTTGATCTGCACAGCCTGTGAGCGGGAGCCCTGCTCTCCGGCCTGCCGATCTTGGGCTTGCCAGCTTCTGCAGCTGTGTGACTTGGGAGAGGCCTCTACCCTGATCCATGGACTTGGGATGTTCTAGCCTCTACAGTCACGTGAGCTGTTTCCTTGATATGATTTCTCTATATATATATATATATTTATACACTTTACTGGTTTTGCTTCTCTAGAGAACCCAGCCTAAGACACCCTCCTAGTCTCAGTTAGCGTCATCTCTTGTCTAGATTATTGTAATTGCCTCCTAACTACCAGTGCCCCTGCTTCTACCCTTGTCCCTTGGGTGGTCTCTTCTCAACAGCAGGCACCAATCCTTTTAAAGCATAGGTTAGCTTATGTGACTCTTCAGCTCAAAATCTGATCATGGCTCTGTATCAGTCAAGGTGAGCCAGGCTATTCTGTGATAACAAACAACCCCAACATTTCAGTGCCTTAAAATAGTGATCAGTTTTTGCTCATGCACCATGTCCATCTCAGGCAGGCAGTGGGCCCCTGCTCATCACCATCATTACTCAAGGACTTGGACTTTCAGCTCAGGACACCATCTTGAATGTTTCTGGCCACCTTGGCAGAGAGGTATAAAGCTCTAGAACATTTATTTCTGGCTATTAAGAATTCCAAAGATGACTTCTCAAAACTGTGGCCCGAACTAGTCACATGGACTCATCCATCCTTAGGAAAGCCAGAAAGTGTCATCCTACTCTGTGCCCAGAGGGCAGAGAGCCGGAAATATTTCATGAACCACACTAATGACCATCACAGTGTTCCAGTGGTGCTCAGAATAAAAGCAAAGTCCTTTCAATGGCTTAGGAAGCCCTGCATATCAAGGCCCCCATCATCTCTCTGACTGCTTTCCTCCTGCTCTCTTCCAGGTACAATGACACCTGAGAACCTGATTCCTCTGCTTGGACAGCTCTTCCTTTTACACATCTGCATGACTAATTCCCTCACTTCCTAATCACTTTATTAAAAATTACAATTCACCCCTTCTTCATTCCCAATCCTCCCACTCCCAGCCCCCTCACACACCAGAATGAAACTTTCATGAAGGCAAGGAGGGTAGGTGATTTGTCTGTTTTGTTCACTGATGTACCCCAAGAGTCCAGATCAGGGGAACCTGGTACATGGTAGGGATCAAGAAGCATTGGTTGAATGAATGAACCTCACTAGTACTTGTTGTTGCGTGCTGTCGAGTTGATTCCGACTCATAGCAACTCCATAGGGCAGAGGAGGACTGCTCCATCAGGTTTCCTAGGCTATAATCTTTACAGGGAGAAGATCACCAGGTCTTTTTTCCCATGGAGGGACTGTCAGGTTAGAACTGCTGACCTTTCTGTTGGCAGTCAAGCTCTTAATTAACCACTGCAACACCAGACTCCTTATCATCGTTATCGTTGTTAGGTGCTGTCGAGTTGGTTCGGACTCATAGCGATCCTGTCTATGTACAACAGAACGAAACACTGCCCGGTCCTGTGCCATCCTCACAATCAGTGTTATGCTTGAGCCCATTGTTGCAGCCACTGTGTCAATCCATCTCATCCAGGGTCTTCCTATTTTCTGCTGACCCTCTACTTTACCAAGCATGATGTCTTTCTCCAGGTACTGGTCCCTCCTGATAACGTGTCCAAAGTACGAGAGACGAAGTCTCGCCATCCTCGCTTCCAAGGAGCACTCCAGCTGTACTTCTCATTAGTTCTTAGGAAAACACAAATTAGACCCACAAAATACCATTTCACATCTATCAGATGGCAATATTTTAAAAAGTCTGACAACAGCAAGCCCTGATAGGGGTGTAAATTGGTACCATCACTTTGGAGAGCAACTTTGCGCTCAGCAGTCAAGTCAAAGATCAGCATACACTGTTACAATTCAGCGATTCCACTTCTGGTGTTTATCTTGGAGAAACTCTTCCATATAGGCCCAAGGAGATATGTACAAAGATGTTCATAACCGCATTGTTTATAATAGGTAAAATTTGGAAAAAACAAACAAACAAACTATAATGTCCATCAGCAGAGCAATAGATAAGTAACTGTAATATACAAGGGAATACCCTACAGCAGTTAAAAGGAATTAATTTAATCTACATGTATTGATATAAAAAAAATCTAAGAAATGTAAAGTTGAAGGCAAAGGCATTTATATAAACTATAAAAACATACTAAATACTGCCATATGTATTTTATGGATACACACATAGATAGTAAACATATAAAAATATTCACTAAAAAAGAGTCACTCCAACTTCAGGATAGGTTACTTCTGGGGAGAGTGGTAGAAATGTGTAAAGACTATTTTAGTTGTAGTTGTGATATTTTCTTAAAAAATATCTGAAGCAAATATGAAAAAAGAACATTTTCAAAATCTATTTGCATATTATATTCTGTACTTGTTAATGATAGGTTTTTAAAAAAATTCAAGAAAACAAATAGTAGAAACAGGATCCTTAAAATATTACAAAGAGTCACTTTCTGTTTTTCCTGGTATTTTTAAACAAATCCCTGGCACTCAATTTACAAAGAATTTTTCACCAGTAGAGATAAGCTCAGCAACATTTGAAAAGTGACAAGAGACCCAGTAAACAAAGGTTCCATTGCTTTGCATAGGATCTTGTATTCTCAAAGCTGAATTTAATAGGATTTAAGATCCAGTTTAGGAAACAGTTCTTTGAAATGTACCCCTGCTCAGAGTGGAGAAAATTTTTATCTGCCTTTAATCTCCATGAAAAAGGCTTTGGTATCAATGCTTCTGATCAGCACTGGGTGAACTGCTGACAGATGCTATAAACCAAAAAACCAAACCCCTTGCCAATGAGTTTATTCTGACTCACAGTGACCCTATAGGACAGAGTAGAACTGCCCCATAGGGTTTTCAAGGAGCGGCTGGTGGACTCTAACTGCCGACCTTTAGGTTAGCAGCCACAGCTCTTAACCACTGCGCCACCAGGCTTCCAAAGGATGATATAGCACATCCTTTTTTTTTTTTTAAATACTTTGATCCTTGTTGTTGTTAGTTGCCATTGACTCAGCTCTAACTCATGGCAACATTATGTATAACATAGCCTGATCCTGTACCATCTTCATAATCATTGGTATGTTTGAGCCCATTGTTGTGGCTGGTTATTGTGTTTATCTGTCTCATTGAGGGTTTCCCTCATTTTCGCTGACCGTCTACCAAACACGAAGTCCTGTTCTAGAGACTGGTCTTTCCTGATGACATGTGCAAAGTAAGTGAGACAAAGTTTCGTCATCCTCGTTTCTAAGGAGCATTCTGGTTGTATTTCATCTAAGACTGATTTGTTCATTCTTCTGGCAGTCCACGGTATATTCAATATTCTTGATCTTTAGGAGACATAAATATAAATATCTGCAAATACTGTATAAAGAGCTACAAATCAATAAAATGATACTCAGTTAACTAAACAAGAAATAAGACAGCCATTGTTTAGAGAGGCTTAGTACTTGGGCTTGTTGTCACTCAAAAGCAGATCTCTGGAAATTGGAAGATTGATTCTAGGAAGACCTATATTATCCCTGTAAATAGCTACTTTTCCCCACTTAGTCAAGGCTATTAGTTCTGTTCAAGACCTGTAGGATGGCATCAACATACAAATCAAGGTAAAGGTGAGAAAAGTACAAAGTTAAAAGTTAAGAATTTTAAATCCATTAAAACTTACCTTAGAATCTTAGAATGTTTCATTTGGGTAGAATTCTGAAATCATCTAGTCAAACTTTCTGGGCTCAGAATATCTTTAAACTCTTAAATAATATTGATGACCCAGAAAGCTTCTATTTAGATGGGTTATATCTTCTGATGTTTATCATATTAGATGTCTTCAAAACACCAGATTATGCAAGTACACATTCCATGAGCAGTCAGAGCAATGCATCATCCCAGGTCATGTAGCTTCTGGAAAATTCCGTTGTATACTCACGAGAGGATGAGAGTGAGAAAAGCAAATAAAGCCTTAGTGTTATGGATTGAATTGTATCCCCCCTGCCCCCAACCAAAATATCTGTTGAATCCTGACCCCTGTATCTATGAATGTAATCCCATTTGGAAATAGGATTTTTTTGTTATGTTAAGGAAGTCATACCACTGTAGGGGGTGTCTTAAACGTAACTGCTTCTGAGATATAAAAAAAGCAGATTAGGTACAGAAGCAAGCAAGCACAAATGGAGAAAATGCCACTTAGAGATTTCCAGGAAACCAAAGAACAGAACCTGAAAGAGACAAAGATATTTTTCCCAGAGCAGACGGAGAGTCTTCCCCTAGAGCCAGTACCCTGAATTTGGACTTCTAGCCTCCTAAACCGTGAGAAAATAAATCCCTGTTCTTTAAAACCACCCACTTGTGGTATTTCTGTTACAGAACCACTAGGAAACTAAGACACTTAGTTTTATTATGAAGAAAGTTTTGACCTCCCAGATCCGCTGAAGGGTCCCTGGACCTCACTTTGAGAATGGCTGACTAATCCAAATCTCTTCTTTTTACAGATAAGAAAACTGAGGCTCAATAAGGGTAAGTGTCCTCACTAGAATCCCAACTTACTGACTCTGTTGTGGGGTTTCCTAGAATCAATAAGCCACAGGATGAATGTTTTGCAGCGGGGGGAGGGAGGAGTCGAGGCAAGTACATGGCACACAGTTCTACTCTGACACACATGGGGTCGCAATGAGTCGAAATCAACTCTACGGCAACTGATTTTGGAGCAAGTAACTAGTGTGACACCAGCTAGTTACTCTAGACTAGTTACTGGCTCTAGATTTTGTTACATCACTAAGTGCTTGTCCTTTAAATTTGCTTAAATTTATTTTAAAAAGTATTGTAAAGAGTATGGTCCACATTTTAAGAGAAAGGAATAACCTCTTTCCTCTACTTCTAAGGCAAGGATTCTTATTCTGATTCCAAGGACTCTTAGGGCACACGTGAACCTCCTGAAATTATATAAAGAAACCTTAAGTGCATAGACAATTTTTGGAAGGAGAATCTATAGCTTTCATCAGGTTTTCAAAGGGGGTCCATAACTCGAAAGAAGGTTCTAAACCACTGCTCTGAGGGAAAAGTCATCGGAGGATGGCCAACTTAGCAGCTTTCTCTCTCCACTGTGTGTGGATTTTAGAATCAAGCTGCTTTTTCCTTTTCTGCCCACAGGATGAGCCTTTCTGCAGGGTTCTTGCTCTCCATGGACGTGTGGACAGGGCCCTCCCTCAGCTTTGAACCTTGGGTTTCACTGTCTCATGACATGAAAACAGATGAGCACAAAACAGCCAATTCATTACAGTCACTTGAAGAATGACCTTCGGCTGTGGTAGCCACTGCATAACAGGATAATTCAAGGCTGGAAGGTCAGGGAAGGGATACTACGTTGCATAGAGTTTGTTTGTCCTTTCATTCTCTTCAGTTTGGCCAGAAGGACCAAACGTTCCTATAAATATGAACCCTGTAACAGCTACATTAAGGAGTCCTGGTGGCGTAATGGTTAAGCAGTTGGCTGCTAACCAAAAGCTTGGCAGTTTGAACTCACTCAGCCACTCTGCAGGAGAGACTTGGGAATCTGCTCCTACAAAGATTACAGCCTAGAAATCCCTATGGGGCAGTTCTACTTTGTCACATGAGGTCTCTATGAGTCAAAATCAACTCAACGGCACCTAACAACAATAACATTCAAAAGGCTAAATATTTTAATACTTGAACACATAGTGGATGGATCTTGGCAAACTAAATTCAGCTCCAATAAGTTAAAGTAAGATTTTTCTAACTGGAAATAAACAGTAGATAAAAAAATTAAATTTGAGAAAAATAAAATCTAGTCTTTTTATCCCTCCAACTATCTGAAGTTCCATTTCATGAAAACCAAGTGCTTCAGTTATCTGTCTTTGCACGGTCATGTTCATTACTCAACTGCACTTTCCAAAATCACACGATTTTTGGAGGACTCTGAGAAAATTAGGAAATCGATTTCTCATCTAAACCCCAAACTAGGCAGCATATAAACAATAAAACAATAACTTCGATGGAACAGACGTTTGCAATAAGTCGTTACTTGTTTTTGCATATTTCTTGGCACAATGAAAAGATGGAATGGCCTTTACAGAAAAGGAAATTTATCTTCCAAGAGTTCTATTTGCTCACCTTCAAGTTCACAAACGCTGAAACTTGCTTATGGTCAGTGAAGGTCTCCTCCCCCCACCCTCCCCTGGATGGGATTTAATTGCATATTACCCAGATTCCTGCTTAAGTATTCTGTTTATACCCTGGAGGAATAAAAAGTAGTTCATTCTTGTGTTATATCTAGTAAAATATCACAGTTTAATTAAATAATTTTGATCTGAGTCCAGAACAGCCTCTTCACACTGTCAAAGGAGTTATAGGTTTCCTGATGGATGCCAAGACTATTAAGACTATATATTGTGATCATTATGCATCTATGTATTATGTTCATCTCCATTTTACAGTTCATTATTTAACTGTGCTTATCTAAAAGGTTAAAGTCTTTATGGGATAATTTGGCTGATTCCTAACTTGGCTAACTTATTAATAATTCACAACTATCTTTATGTCATCATTATTTGTCTACAATGACCTAATTCAAGGCATGGAGCCTTTAAATCATAAATACTTTACTGCTTTAACCAGATACCCTTCCACATTTCCTTACACCAAATAATTACCAAAGCCCATCGCCAATGAGTCAATTCCAACTCCTAGAGACCCCATAGGACAGAGTAGAACTGCCTCAAAGGGTTTCCAAGGAGCAGCTGTTAGATTCAAACTGCCAACCTTTTGGTTAATAGCCTGAGCTCTTAACCACTGCACCACCAGGGCTCTGAGAAAAATAACTACCACCTCCTCAAAATAAATGTGATAGACACTTGTAGTATGGTAAACTGATTTTTGTGTTGATATGTGACTTAGGAGACCCCAAGTGTTACTGAGTAGCACTGAGTTTCCTAGGGCTTTCTTAGCTGTAATCTTTACAAAAGCACATCTTCAGGCCTTTCTTCCACAGTGCCACTGGGTGGGTTTGAGCCACCAACTTTTTGGTTAGCATCTGAGAGCAAACCGTTTGCACCACCTACAGACCTTGATAAACTGATTTTTGACTCATCTTTCCTTCATTGTAAATCTCAGAAATCAGTAATCTAATTTGTATCTCCATCATTAATACACATTAGTAAGTCTTCATATGAAGAAAAGGAAAGCTGAATAAATGGAAAAAAACATTAAAATATATTTTTCAGAGTAAAATATTTTGTTTCTAGTGAAACTAACTGAAAGCATAAAAATTCTAAAGGAATCCTACAAATACAATAAATCATTCAAAAAATTAAAATGCAGTTCATGTTTATAGGGTTGTTCCCACACTAGGGATGGGCACTAGGGTTATGTTAGCCAGATTGTTGCAATTCTGGCCAGTAGACCCTCTGTCAACCCATCCCTTATAGAGGGACACAAGGTGATTTTTGAAGCCCGTTCAAAAGAGCAAAGTGATTGTTTTATTCACATCTTAACTCAAAATTCAAACCTTTTCATTTACTAAAAAATGATAAGAATGTCAAAGCTATCTATAATAATTAGGCCATCACACAAACATTTGTTCCCTTCTTATGCAAGATTTTTTTCTTGGGAGCGTACTATCATTTTGGACTTAGCAAACACTTTGGAAGCACCCATAATGCTTTACATTTCATTGCTCACATAACATTCCTTTGAGGTTGTAAGCAAGCTTCATGATTCTTGGTATGTTTGAGTCCATTATTTCCGCTATTGTGTCAATCCATCTCATTGAGGGTTTCCCTCATTTTTGCTGGCCCTCTGCTTTACCAACCATAATGTCCTTTTCTAGCAATTAGTCTTTCCTGATGATGTGTCTAATGCTTCTAAGGAGCATTCTGGTTGTATTTTGTCTAAGACTGATTTGTTCATTCTTTCGGCAGTCCACTGTATATTCAGTATTATTTTCCAACACTACAATTCAAACACACCAATTCTTCTGCATTCTTTTTTTTCATTGTCCAACTTTCCCATGCATATGAGGTGACTAAAAAGGCCATGGCTTGGGTCAGGCCCCCTTAGTCCTCAAAGTGACATCTTTGCTTTTTAAAACTTCAAAGAGGTCCTTTGCAGCAGATTTGCCCAATGCAATATGTCATTTGATTTCTTGACTGTTGCATCCACAGATCTTAATGGGATAAGTAGGAATAGGTAATATAATGAATGGGCTTATTGCCCTGCAAATGTCTTCTGAACAAATGTACGTCAGCCTTGCTGCTGTAGTGGGCTCAGAATATCCTGGTCCCAGCTCTGACATGCACACGTTGGTGTTCCAGGGATGGCGCCACTGCCTTGTACCTCCCCCCCTCCCCACACACACTATGGGGTGATGACTCAGGTGACAGAAGGTTGGTGGGAAGCAACAGATGGAAGACAGTGAAGATGGTCACAAAGTCCAACAATCAGAGAGACCAAGGGCTGAGTCCTCTGGCAGGCCATGCTCCAGGAGCAGATGCAGAGAGCTCAGTGGAGGTGACCCTATAGGACAGAGTAGAAACGCCCATAGGGCTTCCCAGGCTGTAATCTTGGAGCAGATCGCCAGGTCTTTCTCCTGCGGAGCTTCTGAGTGGGCTGAACCTTCAACCTTTCAATTAGTAGTGGAGCATTTAACTGTCGTACCACCAGGGCTCCTTATAAAGCTCTGTAAAAAACCAGAAAACCCATTGCCATTGAGTCAATCCAGACTCATAGAGACCCTATAGGACAGAGTATAACTGCCCCATAGGGTGTCCAAGGAGCGGCTGATGGATTCGAACTGCTGACCTTTCTGGTTAGCAGCTGAACTCTTAACCACTGTGCCATAAAGCTCTGTAGGAAACTGTAATAAGCCTAACAGCAAAGAAACCTCCTGCAAGTGTTGCCAGGAAGAAAAGGGAGAGGTTGACAAGAGTGGTTGCCTCTACTTGGGGCTTTAATCATAACTTTAGGCAAACCAGCTGAGAGTCACCAGGAACAGAAGGAGCGATGGGTCATCCCCACTCTGCTGGACCAAGCAAAATCAGGCACGTCACTGGCGCAGATGCAGAGGAAGGTCATCCACAAATAGGTCAGACGACAGCACCACACAGGCTGGGTTCTAAGAGCTCACTCAGGCTCCAAGGGACATGGCTGCCTCACAGAGCTGTGCTTAGGGCTCCTGTTGTGGGTGGCTCCCCAAAATCAACACGCTACCTAGCCCAGATGCTGCAAATATATATATATCCCCCTTTGCTCAGGCCATCACAGCAAGAGCAGAGGGCCAGATGGTGGTGCCGGATTCCCATCTGCAATTATCCCCAACCACCCTGAGGCCTCAGAGGGAGAATTTATGGTTCCAACACAAATTAAGATAGGCCAGGACCTCAACATGGTCAACATGGTCACCTGCTCCTGCCTGTGCCCTTAAACTGGTGCTGCTCCTCACCAGAGCTCCACGCCCCCCTTTCCTTTGCCAAAAGCTTTTAAGGAAGGTAAGGAGAGCAAACCTCGCAGAGTTGACTTTGCCAGAATGATTGTTTTCCTTTCTTCTCTATTCTCTGCTTAGAAAGGCATAGCAATTGAATTCTTAATAAATCACCATGTAATCTATTCTAACCAAAGATGCAAATACTGTAGGAGCCCCAGAACGCCCCTGTCCCCTTCCCTGTTTTTATAAAAGGGACCATCAAGACTGAAACAAGATTTGTTTCCAGCCAAGGCTCAGAGAAGTTAAGTGACCTGGCCAAAGACACACAGTGAATTGGTGGCAGGAATCACAGCTCGGAGAGAGAGGGCCTCTCATGTATTTTTGCCTACCTATCATCTGGGGTGCTGAAATGGATTGGTATTGGCCATTTTGAATTGGACAACCGTATAGTCTACAATGCTGGGAATGACAACTTGAAGAGGAATGGCATTGCATTCATCATCAAAAAGAACATTTCAAGATCTATCCTAAGTACAACGCTGTCAGTGATAGGATAATATCCATATGCCTACAAAGAAGAATTGATGCCTTTGAATTGTGGTGTTGGCAAAGAATATTGAATATACCATGGACTGCCGAAAGAACAAACAAATCTGCCTTGGAAGAAGTACAGCCAGAATGCTCCTTAGAAGGAAGGATGGCAAGACTTCGTCTCACACACTTTGGACATGTTATTAGGAGGGATCACTCCCTGGGGAAGGACATCATGCTTTGTAAAGTAGAGGGTCAGTGAAAAAGAGGAAGACCCTCAATGAGATGGATTGACACAGTGGCTGCAACAATGGGCTCAAGGATAACAACGATTGTGAGGATGGCGCAGGAGTGGGCAGTGTTTCCTTCTGGTGTACATAGGGTCGCTATGAGTTGAAACTGACTCAATGGCACCTAACAACAGGATCAAACAATATTTGTCCTTTTGTGACTGACTTTTTGCACTCAACATAATGCTTTCAAGGCTAATCTATGTTGTAGACCTGGTGATCTACTTTCTAAAGATCACAGCCATTGAAAATCCTATGGAGCACAGTTCTACTCTGAAATACATGGGGTCACCACGAGTTGGAAACGACTGGACAGCAACAGGTTTGGTTTTATGGTTTGGTAGCATGTATCACAACTTCGTTTCTCTTTCTGGCTGAGTAATATTCCATTCTGTGTATAAGCACTTTTGTTATACCATGGATGTTTCTTCCTGTTGTTAGGTGCTGTTGAGTCAGCTTCTACTCATAGTGACCCTACGTATAACAGAATGAAACCTTGCCTGGGTCTGCATTATCTTCACGATCAGGGATGGATTACCCAATAAGCAAGGTACACACAGGCTTACTTGTGCTTACTTACTAATCTGTATTGCACAGTTTCACTTGTTTTTTACTGCATCTGAAATTGTACACTACAGATTAGTAAGTAAACACAATTAAGCTAGTGCATGCTTCGTTTACTATAAGCTCGTGCATACCTTGCTTACTAGTTAATCCTCTACTCCTCACAGATTAGGCATCTTGAGCCCACTGTTGCAGCCACTGTGTCAGTCCATCTCATGAGGGTCTTCCTCTTTTTTGCTGACCCTCTACTTTACCAAGCATGATGTCTTTCTCCAGGGATTAATCCTTCCTGATGACATGTCCAAAATAATCAAGACGAAGTCTTGCCATCCTCACGTCTAAGGAGCACTCTGGCTGTACTTCCTCTGAGACGGATTTGTTCATTCTTCTGGCAGTCCATGGTACATTCAATATTCTTTACCAACACCACAATTCAAATGTGTCAATTCTTCTTTGGTGTTCTTTATTCATTGTTCAGCTTTCACATGCATATGAGGTGGCTGAAAATACCATGGCTTGGGTCAGGCGCACTTTAGTCATCAAAATGGTTTAAAAAGAGAAGAGATCCCTTACCAAGGGAAGAAAGTTGAGTGAGGGGCTGGTCTGTGACTGTCTCTGTGTGAATTCCTGACAGCCCTGTCGATGTGAAAAATGCAGCTGCTCTGCTGCAGGCTTATGTGTGACAGACATTGTTTATGGCAAGAGCCAAATCTAGAGGTCTCCTGCGCTGTCTGAGGACATGTCACTCCCTGATCCCCCTGGCCTGTGTGAGGTTCCGGAGGGATTCTGCTCTCCCGAACCTTGAACACCAACAACCCTATGGAGCCCCTGCCCCACCCCCACCATGTCCATGGACTTCAGGTTCTGGCAAGGAAATACAGTAAATGCACTGCTATTTTGCAGGGATTGGTTAGGACAAAGGACACCCAGCAGACAAGAGCATAAGGTTGGTGACTCAAACACTTGAGGTCAGTGGTTGATTTCTATACAAAGGTTCTATACTTCTGGTCACTTGAATTGAGGTGACTTGTATGTGGAGACATCAGTTCTGTGTTTATCAGTGTGATCCAGTACTGATGGAGGGACCTTCTTTCGGGAGGAGGGGGCCACACCCATGCTGAGAGCCCCTCAATACACAGCCTCCACTGCAGTCAGAGAAGGGTAGGCCAAGCCTTTGCTTTTTCAGCCTTTGTCTCTACTTCTGCTCCAGGGTTCCTATCTCTCTGCTGCTAATCTATCTAGGGCTTATAGGAGTTCTAAGGAGCCCTGGTAACGCAATGGTTAAGTACTTTGCTGCTAACTGAAAGGTCTGCACTTCAAACCTACCAGTGGCTCTGTAGGAGAAAATATCTAGCAATCTACTCCCATAAAGATTATGGCCTAGGAAACCCTATGGGGAAGTTCTACTCTGTCACATAGGGTCGCTATGAGTTGGAATCCACCCGGCGGCACACAACAACAGAGGCCCTGGCCAGAGATTTACAAGGGCCTTTTAACACCACAGGTTCTTTCTACCAAGTACTTTAGCCTCTTTTCTTTGGAGGCTAATGGTATTTATTTGATATTGGAAGATAAGATTAGGCCAAACATTCCACAAAAGCAGGGAAAAGACATGAACAGGAAGACCAAGAGAAAAGAACAAGCATCTGGTTACTTCCCTCACCTCCATCTCTGTTGTTCTTCCCCAGACAGGTCGGCACAGAGACCAGGGCCCTGCCCTGTATCAGGTCACTGACACCCCCTGAATTGAATAAGAACCCAGGATAGCATTGGGGCAGAGCCAGCCTTCAAGCCCAGAAATCAGACCCGAGAGCGCCTCTGGAAACAGATGCTGTCACTCAGGTGGGGACGGGAGCTGGCATAGGGCACCTATGGGAAGCTGTCAACTTAAGTCTCAGTCTGATGACCAGCAAAACCAGCTGCCATGAGGTTGATTCTGACTCATGGCAGTCCTATGTGTGTCAGGGTAAAACAGTGCTCCACAGGGTTTTCAATGGCTAATTTTTCAGAAGTATATTGCCAGGCCTTTTTTCCAAGGTGCTTCTGGGTAGACTGAAACCGCCAACCATTTGGTTAGCAGCTGAGCACCTTAACCTTTTGCACTACCCAGAGACTCCATGACTGACCTTCCACAAAAAATAAAACCAAACCCGTTGTAGTTGAGTGGATTCCAACTCTTGACAACAGAGTAGAACTGCTCCATAGAGTTTTATCAGCTCTAATCTTTACAGAAATAGATTGCTAGGCCTTTCTTCTGTAGAAACCCTCGGTGGGCTCAAATAGTCAACCTTTAGGTCAGCAGTTGAGAGCAAATCATTTGCACCACCCAGGGACCCTAGTCTGACCACAGCAGCCTCCAAGTCAGTTATTTTGCATTGTATCTGCTAGTGTGCTTTAAAGCAGGTGCACATGGACTTGAGAGCTTACTAGATGGCTACCTTGGCCCCGCTCATTTTCAGAGTGCTGGGCTGGTCCCAGGAAGTCCTATTCTGAGCCCTTGTTTGCTTGTGTCTCTGTTACGTGGCTGGCAATGCTGAACACAGCTGTGCTGGAGGACAGGCCCAGCTCAGCACCTACAGCGCTGCTTTGCTTCCAAGCAGGCAGGGGAGGTGAGAGGAGACCCACCTCTTTAAGACCCCAGAGTTCGGTTTTATGGTCTGCACAGAAAGGGTGGCCAAGTGGAGAGGGCAGGGAGGCGTACCATTTCCTCCTTCTTTGACTCAGTTTCCTTCTCTTTCCCTTTGTTCCTTGAAAAGTCCTCAACACGTGGAAGATTTGAGGGAGAGAGGCGCTTCCTAAGAGGTCTAAAACTAGAGGAAGCCAAGGAGGGGGTCTCACCTCACTGTCCCCTGTGAGTGCTGAGGCTGGCTGTGCGGGGGCAAGTCCTCGGCACCTTGCTGCAGTGTCTGCGGTGATAGAGAGAAGAGGTGATGACAAGGACTTGCTGTCCAGGAATTTCCCTTTATCCAATAACAGCTCCATTTGCCTCACCAAGCTTCGTCCGGAGCTTGGGCTGGCTTCACCCCTGGCTCAGAACCTCCGTGAGCCACAGGGTACAGGCAGCTCGGAGGGCAAACCATGCCAGCCAGCTGTCCCAGGGGCTGGATAGAAGGGCCAGATGGCAAAGCCAGCCAGGCAGGGCCAGTAAGCAGGACAAGCCGCCAAAAGCTCCGGGTAGCTCCCACAGCACCCCCTGCTGCTGAAGGCACGCTCCTGCGCAAACTCCTACTCCCAGGTCCCCAGACCATTAGCTTACCTACTGCTCAATTAGATAACTGTCGTGAGTCACTCCAACTCATGGCGACTTTACGTACAAAAAAAACCAAAATGTTGCCCAGTCCTGTGTCATCTTCACAATCTCCATCATGTCTGAGTCCATCATTGCGGCTATTGTGCCAATCCATCTCACCAAGGGTCTTCCATACCCTCTACTTCGTCAAATATGATATCCTCCAGTGACTGATCCCTCCTATTGACACGTCCAAAGCAAGTGAGCTGGACAATGTTCTGTTGTGATCCATAAGGTTTTCATACGTTAATTTTTAGAAATAGGTCACCAGGTCGTTCTTCCTAGTCTAAAAGCTCCGCTGAAACCTCTTCACCATGAGCAACCCTGCTGGCATTTGAAATACCAAGGGTGTAGCTTCCAGCATCATAGCAACACACAAGCCACTGCTGTACGACAAACTGACAGGTAGTGGTGGACTGCCCAGTTGAGGAGTAGCAAAGACGAGCACCCTGACTAGGGCCAGTGCTAGTGAGAATGAGTGCCTCCTTCCATTTGCCCCCTCGGTGCCTCTCTTGCCTCACCTTAGTCCTGGCCCTGACTGTGGCCCTAGGATGGTGGATGGAGGGACCCCTCACTGTCATACCAGTGGGGGCAGAAGCTGCACTAGCATAAGGTTGGGGGAAGAACTGAGGGTCACCTTTCTAGCCCCATAGCCCTCAAGCATAGTATGTTCTGGCTGTGAGTTGTGGGCCTACAATAGCAGACAGATGGGAGGTTCAGCACTGGCTTAGGGGCTCAGTTTTTCCCAGACCTAGCTGGGGTTTAAGCTCAGATAAGGCAACAATTTTGACAGCTCTGACTGCACCATAAGGGCTCTTTGCTTAACGATAAGGAAAACATACCTGGTGGTGGGTGGGGTGCTGAGGATGGCCACAGCCCGTGAACACATTCTCTAGAACTGCCACCTTTTCAACAGTTTTTAAGGTGATCTGGTGATAGTTGTTAAAACTTCGACGAAAAAGAGGTTAGATCTTTTCAACAAATGGTGCCAAGCTAACTGAATATCCACATTCAAAAGGATAAAGTTGGACCCTTACCTCACACCTTATACAAAAATTAACTCAAAACGGATCAAAGACCTAAATGTAAGAGCCCAAAGTATAAAACTCTCAGAAAACAGGTGAAAATCTTCATTGGATTAGGCAATGATTTCTTAAGTATGACACCAAAAGCACAACCAGCAAAAGAAAACAAAAGGTAAAAGACAACCCACAGAACCGGAGAAAATGTTTGCAAATCATATATCTGATGGTATCCAGACTATATAGAGAATTCTTACAACTCAACAACAAAAAGATAAACAACCCAATTTAAAAATGGACAAAGGACTTGAGTAAACATTTCTCCAAAGAAGATATAAAAATGGCCGAGGAGAAGGTGCTCAATATCATTAACCATCAGGGAAATGTAAATCAGAACCACCATGAGATACCACTTCACACTCACAAACCAAACTCATTGCCATTGAGTCAATTCCTACTTAGAACGACCTTACAGAACAGAGTAGAACTGCCCCATAGGGTTTCTGAGGAGCGGCTGGTAGATTCAAACTGCCAACCTTTAACAGCTGTCACTCTTAACCACTGAGCCACCAGGGCCCCTACACGCACAAGGATGGCTATAATCAAAAGGATAGACAATAACAAGTATTGACAAGGATGTAGAGAAATTAGAATCCTCATACATTTCTGGTGGAAAAGTAAATTGGTGCAGATACTGTGGAAAACAGTCTGGCAGTTCCTCAAAATGTTAAACATAGTTACCATTTGATTCAGCAATTCCATTCCTAGGTATATACCCAAAAGAATTGAAAGACTTTGCCTCATCCAAAAATTTGTACACCAATGCTCATATCAGCACTACTCAAAATAGCCAAAAAAGTGGAAACAAACCAAATATGCATCAACTGATGAATGGATAAACAAAAGGTGGTATACTCATATAATGGGATATTATTCAGTCATAAAAAAGGAATAAAGTACTGATACATGCTACAACATGGATGAACATTGAAAACATTATGCTAAGTGAAATAAGCCAAACACAAAAAAAACACAAATTGTCTGATTCCATTTACATGAAATGTCCAGAGTAGTCAAATCCGTAAAGGCAGAAAGCAGATTTGTAGATGCCAGGAGCTGGGGGAACAGAGGATGGGGAGTGACTGCTAATGTGTGTGGAGTTTCTTTTGGGGGTGATGAAAATGTCCTGGAGTTAGATAGTGGTGATGGTTGCACGGAGCCCTGGTGGCACAATGGTTAAGAGCTTGGCTGCTAACCAAAAGGTCTGCCATTGGATGCTACTAGCTGATCCTTGGAAACCCTCTGGGGCAGATCTATTTTGTCCTATAAGGTCGCTATGAGTTGGAATTAATGGCAATGGGTTTGGGTTTTTTTTTTTTTTTTTTGATGGTTGTATAACTTTGTGAATATACTAAAAATCACTACATTGTACATGTTAAAATAATTAAAATGGTGAGTTTTATCTCAATGGAAAAATGAAAAGATCTCAGAGAGAACAATGAGGTACCTGGATTAGGTGGCCAAAGGGTAGTCCCCTTTTTACGTCCTTTCTGCAGCCCTAGGCTCATACCCTTTGATGTGAAAGCCTGGCTAGGCCTCTTGTTATACAAAATCCAAAACACATTGCCATCAAGTCGATTCCAACTCATAGCAACCTCATAGGGTTTCCAAGGAGCAGCTGGTGGATTCAAACTGCCAACCTTTTGGTAAACAGCTATAATTCCTAACCACTCTGCCACTAGGGCTCCTCTTGCCATGGGGTGGCCCAAAAAGCAAGTGGGCTCCTGAGGTGGCTGCAGTCATTTCCCTGGCCTTGCCCTTGTTTTTGCTAAGTTTCCTGGTCTGGAAGATTCTGGCTTCCCCAAGGTTATCCCTGCCTGTGAGGATCCCAGCAGCCCTAGGCCGTTTCCTGCAGCTCAGAGAAGCCCAGAACTGTGGGATCCAGGAACTAACTCAGCATCTTCCAGAACCAAGGCATTCACCTTCCTCATGATCTTATGACCCCTCCTTGTGTAAATACCTTAAGGCCTGGGGGATCCCTCTCTAGTTCATTGCTTCTGAGATCATGCCCTTGGGATTCAACCACCACCTTTTTTTTTTTTAAATTGTGCTTTAGATGAAGGTTTACAGAGCAAATTAGTTTCTCATTAAAGAATTAATACACATACTGTTTTGCGACATTGGTTGCTAACCCCACGATGTGTCAACACTCTCCCCTTCTCGGCCTTGGGTTCCCCATTTCTATTCATCCAGCTTCCCTGTGCTCTCCTGCCTTCTTGTCCTTGCCCCTGGGCTGGTGTGCTCATTTGGTCTCATATACATGGTTGAGTTACATACTATTGTTTGTTTTATGGGCCTGTCTACTCTTTGGCTGAAGGTTAAACCTCTGTCACACCAGTAAGTCTGGTCGTTTATTGGGAGTTTGAATTTTGTTCTACATTTTTCTCCAGCTCTGTCCAGGACTCTATTGTGATCCCCGTCAGAGCAGTCAGTCAACCACCACCTTTTTGGAAAAAGATCTCTGCAAAATTAAAAACAAAACAAAACAAATACAAAGGTTCCCTCTCTTTTTCATGTTGAGCACCCAAACTTCAGAATCAACCAAGATCCCACCAGCAGAGGACCCTGTGTGCCTTATGTGTGGCACCTAAGGGCATCTGTGTGGATTGTGGGGTTTGTCCATTCGCTTGTTCATTCCTGGGCACCTGGTGTAGGACACCCCACAGTGAGCAAAATAAAATCCCTGCTCTCATGGAGCTTGCATTCTAGTGAAGGAAGAATAAAGAGCAGATACATAATATTTCAGGCAATGTTAAGTACTTTGAAGAAAAATAAAGCAGGGTAGGGGGCTAGAGTATCGGCTGGAGTAGGGGCTGGAGCGGGTATGCATGTGATATTCACAGAGACAGCAGCCCCTCTTTCCTTGTAAGTGTTTCTCAAAACGTCAGAGCCCCAGCATCCTAATGTCCAGGAACTGGTTAACAATCCTGACTTGCCCAGACTCTGCAGAGAGCAGGTGAAATGGAAACTTTCTCAGAAGAACTCCTCACGTGGGTCAGAGCCACAGTCAGACACAAACAGCCCAGGGATTCCTTCTTGTAAGGTCAAGGTTAGCTGAGATGGGAAGAGGGCAGCTTCAGACGTTACGGAAAGGGAGTTTGTAAGCACTCTGGGCGGAGGTGCCAATGGCCTTTTGGGGAAAGGAACTTTTTGTCCTTAACTGGATCATAGTTGTTTGGGGATCCCCTTCTTTCTCCTGGACACCTCCGGCTTTGGAATTCTGATTACCGGAGGCCTGGCACGTCATCACCTGACATTGCTTTGGAGGTTGTGAAGGTACCAGAATTCATACCTTCTGTGTCTGTCAGCCTGAAAGAGGACTTGCAGCATCAGCTTGCAAGGTGACAACGCATCCACCAGCTTGCTTGTTGTTGTTGTTAGGTGCCATCGAGTCAGTCCCAACTCATAGCAACCCTATAGGACAGAGTAGAACTGTCCCACAGGGTTTCCAAGGGGCAGCTGGTGGATTTGAATAACTTTTTGGTTAGCAGCTGAGCTCTTAACCACTACGCCACCAGGGCTCCACTGGCTTACTAGTCACCTGTTTAGGCCTGAGAGTTTCTCAACACAATGCTGTTGTTGTTGGGTGCTGCTGAGTCAATTTTTTGACTCATAGTGATGCTATGTGACAGAGTAGAACTGCCCCATAGGGTTTGCTAGGCTGTAACTGTTAGAATAGCAGATCACTAGGTCTTTCTTACATACAGCGGCTGGGTGGGTTCGAACTGCCAGCCTTTGTGGTTGCTTAACCTTTTCACCACCAGTGTTCCTTTCTTTACACGATAGGGATGATTATAATGCCTGCTTCATCGTGTGTGAGAAGTAACTGAAAGGATTGGCGTGGAAGACTGGCACCCCGCTTTGCACTGCAGCATCTCCGTGATAGCCTCGTGGGCCCTAAGAGCCTGGGGAAGCTGCTACCCCTTAGTCTGAGCGTTCCGCTCCTTAAAATCATGCAGCCTCGGTGATGGCCAAAAGAGGGCGCCCTGAAGGTGACTGTCATCAGTTAGAGCCAGTCTCAAAAGTGGTGGCAGTGTGACAGGTGACACTGGAGGGTTTTTAATTGCTTCTGAATTAATGTGCTTACTTCTCACCCCTGGGGCGCCTGGGTTTAATTACTGTCTTAGGTCACATATGCAAATGAGTCTGCTATCATTCCTGGTCCCAGTGGACAGCAGCCCTGATTACACTTTGCAGGAAGACTGGCAGGGAGAAGCCAGATGCCAGTGGCCAGGCTGGCCTCCCACTAACTGTGGAAGGGAGGGCCGGTGGTGCTGTCCATGTACTGGGTCTAGGTGAGCTGTGGAGTTCAGGGTCGTGTCAGGGGAGACCTTGCTACCTTAAGGCACTAGGGAGACCAGTTGTGGATGGTAGAAATGCCCTGGAGGACCTGGACATGGAATCCTTGGGGATAGAGGGTTTTACAAAAAAGGAAAAACCTGGAAACATATCAGTTTGCAGAAAAGACCAGGGGTTGCAGGCTCAAAAGCCTTGGAGGGCCGGACAGGCAGGTACAGAAATGTGTGAAGCAGGCAGGTGTGATTGTGGCGAACAGGAGTGCAGCTGCCATCAGAGTGAGCGGCCAACTGCTGCTTTCTGGGAAGGCACACCCAGGGTTGTCCACTTCCCAATCCGACTCATGGTGACCCCATGTGTGTCAGAGTAGAACTGTGCATCATAGGGTTTTCAGTGGCTGATTTTTCAGAAGTAGTTCACCAGGCCTTTCTTCTAAGGAGCCTCTGGGTGGACTTGAACCTCCAACCTTTCGGTTAGCAGCCAACCATGTTAACTGTTAGCTCCACCCAGGAACTTCACTGAAATCCAGTAGAACCCAGACATTCGAATTTTCACATGAAATCTGTTTTTTAGATGTTGGCAACTAATTAGACTTTTTTTAAAAAACACTGTAGGTTGTCTGTGCCAGGGGTGGGGTGGGGATTGCCTGGGAAGGGGCAGAAGGGAAATTTTAGGGTGCTGGGATGTTCTATGTTCTGATTGTGGAGCTGGTTTTGCAGGTGTATATACATATTTGTTAAAACACACCAGAGTGTATACTTAAAATGGGTGCCTGCTACTGAATGTAAAGTGCACCTCCAAAAAGTTGATGAGACAGAAAGGGGAAACAGTGGGGAGAGTTCCCAGGGTCCTGTGAAAGCGCTGGGACCTGCTGAATCAGTCTGCATGTAAACAAGACCACAGGGCTTCATGTGCGCTAAAGACCCACCCCGCTGTCCCTCTGCCCTGTACCGCCGCTTACCTAGGTCTGTACTGTATCAGCGCCTGAATTGTTCAGTGTAATTCATATTATTCAGAGTGGAAGCCATTGATGTGATCGTTTATAGTACTCACTATATGTAATAACCCATGAGGTAGTATTAACGTTATTAGCCCCATTTTACAGATGGGGAGATTGCAGCACAGTTGGTAAGAGGAAGGGCCAGAATTCAAACCCATGTAGTCCAGCTCCTTCTGTATCTGTCACCATGCCTGCAATTCTGGCTACAATAGGGTGGGGAGGGGCATGGAGAACAGGTGTTGGGATCTCACTGCTTTGAGGAAAGCTGACTTGCCTGCATCCACTAGCCACGGGACCCAGCATGGATTTCCTAGCCAAGAAGCAGGCTCCTAACACACCCCCCTACGCTGTGACATGGTGCAGCCGTGTGGACTGTGTTGATGGCATTCAGCTGACATCTTCCTGCTCGGATGCATTCATTAAGAAGAAAATTACCAGGGATTGGGGCTTTTCTAGGGCAGCCTGGCTGCTTCACATCGTCTCCTTGAAAAGCTGGCATTACAGCCCTGCCGGGTCACCACCAAACCTCTAACCCATTCCCTTTACACCAATGGTTCTCAAGCTTGGCTGCACTTCGAGTCAGCTGGGAGCTATGGAAATACTGAAGCTTTGGGTTCCGCCCCTGGAGATTCTGACTTAACTGATCTGGAACGAGGCCCGGACAATGGGCGTTTTAAAAGCTTCCCAGGTGATTCTAAGGTATGGTTACATTCGAGAACCACGGTTTCAAACCGTCAAGTGATTTTTGTTCTAATGCCAGAGGTCCAGGAATTTGGAGGCTGGAAAACCACCACAGAGGAGGAATACATGCCTGATGAGAAACATTTGTAATATGAAGTTAAAAAAAAGGAAAAAGGATAAAAAACACAAACCCAGCCCAGAGAGTAGTAACATGTGCTAAGATAGCTGTTTATTTTAAAAATACTTTAAGTCCCTGTAAACTGATGTGGTCCAAAAGCATATTTAACATCTCAGGACCATCTTAAATGTTTAACTACGAATGCCTTTCTGGAAACTTAATGTTGCCTGTTCTGCTTCAGAGAGGGTCCCCAGAAAACAGGAAATTCAGCCACAGCCAGCTTTCCTTACCTGGGGCCTCTGTGTGCCCAAGGCCAGTGTGGCAAGACACTCAGGCCCACGTGCAACAGAAATGCCACCAGCCAGCTTGGCAGCCTTTTCAGGGTCCAGCAAATATGAAAGGGCTCCTACCTACACCTGCCTTCCAACCCCTAGAGTGTTAACTGTCTTTATCTTCCAGTCATTGTTTTAAGAGCTGTCAGGAAATGCTGACGTTAAACCAAATTTTAAAGTATTTAAAAATTAAACTTGCTGCTTTAAAGTTGGGATAAACCTGTAAAACACATATTGTCACGTTATTGTCCATGACATGTTGTCATAAACGTAACAGTTTAAGACTGTCAACCCAGCTCCCCTCCAGAGTCGATTTTCAGAGAAACTAGTCATTAAAATCTGGAAAGGGTTGGTATGCTTTCGTACAAAGAGCTTATCGTGTTAGGTGAAGGTCTGACTTTGATATTGTCATTATTTGGAGGTTAAGTATGGTGTAAGGAGATGTGTATGGGCATCAAGGTGCCAAGAGGTGGACTGGGCTGCCTTTGTGATGTGTCACCTTGACTAGTCTCCAGTTATTTAATCAAATATTAATCTAGGTATTTATTACTGTGGAGCTATTTTGCAGATGTAATAAAGCCACTATCTGTTGGCTTTAAATAAGAGACTATCCTGGATAATCTGGTGAGCCTGACTCGATCAGCTGAGGTGTTAAAAGCAGGGCTAAGGTTTCTCCAAGAGAAGAAATTCCACTTGTGAAACAACAGATTCACCCATGCCTGTGGAGTTCCGTCCAGCTGCTCGTCTGCCCTTTGGACTGGCTGCACTACAGATTTGCTTAGCCAGCTCCCATAATCACCTAGGCCAATTCCTTGTAAGATATCTCTTAATAAAGCAATGAACAAGGATGTCCTCAGAGAGGGGCTTCACAGTTCTGACTATACACACATACAGCATTCAAGAGACTTAGGGAAAGAAAAATACTTTAATATCAGGCCTCTTCAAGTGGCAGGGAGCAACCATGGTGTTCTCACTTTTAAATAAACGTACTGTTTCACAGTGCTTAGCATGTCCCTGCAACTGTGCCATCTGCCTCCCCAATACAGCACCCATCAGCTACGTGTGGCTGTTGAGTAGTTGAAGTAAGGCTGCTGAAAGTGAGGAACTGAACTTAATTTTAATTAAACAGGGTTCCAAGACCCTTTAGTTGCCCTCTTAACTCTCCAGAGCCACCTTTTAATCATTCTTTTACCTGCTTCCCCTAGAACAGAGAACCAATATTTCAGTTTGCCCAAAGACTCCTGTAACCCCTGAGTTTGGACAATTATAGTTAGCCATCCTGAAGCCACTGCCCTTGAGATTATCAGAAATAGCACTGCATTTGTATTTTCTTCCAAATAAGATGTCAGAATTTGAAGCCATGCTCTGCCTCCCAAATCAGACCTTGTTTTGAGCCAGCTTCTTTTGAGAGCACCCCCAATACCACCCCTCTCCCACCTTTTTGCCTAAACCGGCCTTGGGGTACACGGTCCCGCAATGCCCCATGAGCACTAAATGGATGGACATTTAGTCCACACAAAAAGACAGACACACAGTGACACACTAACCCAGACTGGCACTATATACAAACGCAGAGAGTACTCTTATGGGCTACTGATGCTTTATTTTGCACACAAAACCACTAGGGACATTGCCTGTTGACACCTAGGGGATCACACTGTAGTATACATGGCCCAATACTTGGTGGGAAGCAGGATGAGATAAACAATGATTTCGGCTGCTCACAGGATTACACAGCTAGGGTTTCCAACAGGGTTCCAGATGGTCAAGCTTGGCATCTATAGCAGCTCTAATGAAGCAGTGAGAACATCACCAGGATTGAGAGAGGGGAGTTAACTACCGAAGGCCCCGCAGTCCTGGTCTGAGCCTGGAGCTGCCATTTGCATCAGGAGCAGAGGTCTAACTAGCTGACTGGGGGCTAGCCTGCCCAGAGCTTAGTTGGCGAAGGGGTTTCTGAACTTCTGGCCGGCAAACTTAGCCTTGCTGCCCAGCTCCTCTTCAATTCTTGGCAAGCAGAAGGACAAAGACAAACGGAAAGGAAGAAAAGTCAAATCTCAATGTAGGAAGTTTTCCCACCCATCGATCTGGTCAAAGTCTCAGCCCACTCCTACCAGGAAGTTCTGGGTTCTCAAGGAAGCTGAGAAGCCAGAACCTCCCCAGTTTGTCCAACTCAACCAGCAACTAAGACAGCAGGAGTAGAAGAGCATTGAGCTCCCTGCATCTCCCAAGTCACCCTGCAAGCTGTTGTCCATCTGTCCCTCTCCTCTCCACCTGCACATCCCTCAATATACTTAAGGGCAAACTAGGAGAAATGTGAGGATTGCTACTTCTTAGAATATACAAGCCCTAATACTTTTTTTTTTTTTTTTTAAATGAAAAGCCAATCCAGTTTCTTCAACAAATAAATAGCATAGTGAAAAAAGGAGGGGGAAATTAAAAGATACAATGTGTGAACCTTTTTGGATCCTGGTATCAAATAAATAAATAAACAAACAAAACAAAAAAAGCATTTTGAGACAAGTGGAGGAGACTGAATAGACTTGGTATTAATATTACCGGATTACTATTAATCTTGGGCAAGATAATAGCAGAGTGGTTATGCTAAAGTATAAGTCTTTATCTGAAAGAGATATATACTAAAGTATTCACAAGTGAAATCGTGTCTGGAGCTTGCATTAAAATTCTCCAGCAAAAATAGGAAAGTGGGCTGTAAAGAGAAAACAATGGAAGACTGCTGACTGTTATAGCTGAGTGTGATAGATATGAGGGAGTACATTCTACTGTTGTTTTTTTATGCTTGAAAAGTTTCAAGATAGTTTTAAAGAGGGGTTAATGTGGGACAAAAGAGCCCTGGTGTCACAGTGGTTAAGCACTTGGCTACTAACCAAAAGCTTGGTGTTTTGAACCCACAAGCCGCTCCACGGGACAAAGACGTGGCAGTCTGCTTCTGTAAAGATTACAGTCTTGGAAACCCTACTCTGTCCTACAGGGTCTCTATGAGTCGGAATGAACTCAGTGGCAGCAGGTTCAATGTGGGACAACTTATGAAAACTAGAAAAAAGTAAAAAAGGAGCAAATCTGTGTTTAGGGGCTTCCCAAGGAGACATCATGACAGGAAAGCAGGCAGTTAGAACATCCAATGGTCCTGAACAGGGTAACCCTGCCTGTTTGCCCTTGGGCAAGTTTCTTCATCTCTTTGAGCCCTGGTTTCCTTATCCGTAAAACAAGGACACTAAATTAGATCACCACCAAGACAGGTCTTTTTAGCTCTAAAAAATTTAAGGTTAAATTGTCCAAAGAGGAGCCTTTGCTCTTTCCACCAGAATACGGCAACACCGTACAAAGCAGGCTTTTGGAAGAGGATCCAGGCAGATGGACACTCAGAGTGGGGTTGCCAAGCACTGCTGGTAGTAAAGATACTGTACCTAAACTCTGCCTCAACCTAGAACTGCTCAGGCTCCCTGCCAGCTGGCTTGCAGAAGGTTCAGGGACCCTGAACTATGCACTCTGTACAGCCAGAAGCCCTTACAAGGGTGGTGCCCACACACTCAGCACAGAGCCCTGGGCTGAGCCACGGGCCTGTGGTTATCACGTGCACCTCTTTACCTGAGGATCTGGTTGTACTTGGCCAAGCGCTCAGATCGGCAAGGTGCACCTGTCTTGATCTGGAAGGAGAGAAAAGGTCACATGTGCTTGCAGAGGATATTGAATCTTCATGGGTGTTTTGGGGCAGGGGGAGGGGGCTGTGGCAGAGAGACATCAACTTAAGGAAGACCAGACTCTAGAAAGGAGTGGGGAGGCATTTGTGACCCCAGTCTGTTCAGGCTTGTAAACCATGGCAACTACATGGGACACGACAAGAAGAAAGAATAAACAAACACAAGGCCCATTTCTGACGAGCTTCATCAAGCTTAAGAAGAACCTCCCACCACCTGAAGGTTTTGGGTCTTCCCAGGAAGTGGAGATCAGAGAGAAGAAGTAAGGGCACCTTTTCTTCCATGTAGTTCTTTACCTGCCCAGTGCAGAGTCCCACCACCAGGTCGGCAATGAAGGTATCCTCAGTCTCCCCCGAACGATGAGACACCATGACGCCCCACCCGCTGGACTGGGCCAGCTTGCACCTAAACGTCAGAAGGAAATCCAGACAGCATGACTCCATTTCCCAGGTACAGCTGCCTCTTCTACCAAGTACCATAACCAGGCCGATAACCCGGCTGCCTGAGGAAGTCCTCCTGACGCCATTACTCATCAGTCCTGGGAGGGTCTGAATCAAGCGGGGCATGAGGGAGAGCTGAGGCGCTCCACTTCTGGGCTTTGTTGGGAGCACAGAACTTGGGAAAATAATCAGGAAGGGCCAGGCCATACAAGGAACACCCCCGAACACACACAGCCCCTAGGAACTTGTCAGCCCTCTAGTCATGTTTGAAAAACTAGGTTCAGCCTCCTTTGAGGGGAGACCAGTCTCCTCTGACAGAGCCTTCCAGAGCATCAGAAATGATAACATTCTCCATGTGAAGTTGTTGTTGTTAGGTGCCCTCGAGTCAGTTTCGACTCATAGTGACCCTATGTACAAGAGAACAAAACATTGCCTGGTCCTGCGCCAGCCTCACAATCGCTGTTACGTGAAATTAAGAGTGGACGTTTATTCCCTTCCAATTAAATCGTCCGTGGCTAGGGCTGTGAAGTTGTCATGATTAGGTCACAAGGGCTCAATACTCTAGCCCTCAGTATGAGAGCTTACTTGAAAAGCTACTTCCAGGGTATCCTAAATTCCCATCACAGGACTCTCTAACCCTGGAAAAATCTTGTTCTTCATGAAGCCGCTATCCTGAGGGGGCACTTACGCCTGAAGAGACTCAGTCACGGAACCGATCTGGTTCACTTTGAGCAGGAGACAGTTGCATGACTTCTCGCTCACAGCCTTGGCAATTCGCTTTGGGTTGGTCACTGTGAGATCGTCTCCTACCACCTGGATCCCTGAACTGGCGGTGAACTTGGCCCAAGCTTCCCAGTCATCCTGGTCAAAGGGGTCTTCGATAGATACCACTGAGGAAAGGAAACATGTCTCATCAAAGTGTGACCCTTCAGGTATGCTGCACTCCAATGCCCACGTGGCCTCACACGCTAGCACCTATAGCTAGTAACAGCTCCCTAACTCATCTCCTGGAAACTTTTCCCCTGCTAACCTGCTCCTGCAGCTGGGCACAAGTCACCCACTATTCCTGGGGCCCTAAATTTTTAAAAAAGAGATACTAACCTGTCCAGGGTGGTTTGCGTTTATTGACATAGAGAATAAGAACAGAGCTGTAGACCGAGAAGTTTGAAGACCTGAGTCTGAGTCTTGGCTCAACCTTGAGCAAGTTATTTACCATAATGGTTAAATGCAGGGACTCTGGGATGAGACTTCCTGGCCTGAATTCTTGCTCCACTATTTGCTGCCTGCCCTCGGCAAGTTATTAAACCACTCACTGCCTCTGTTTCCTGTCCTGCGCAATGGTAGTAACAGTCCCTAACCTGGGCACATAAAATAATGCACAGAGCCTACAACAGCGCTCAGCTCACAGTAAGCATAACAAGTGGCAGTTGCTGTGATGGTGACAGAAAAGTAGCCATACCTTGTAAGTAACTTATCAAATGATGGTGTTGCCAGCACCTGAAGAGCTACTTCCTGACTCCCCTGCTGCACCTGAAGCCTCAGTCAGGCCCTACATGCACTGTGTGCTGTATCACCGGAGAAGCCCCCAACAGCCCCTCACCCCCATCTCATCCCTGTGACCAGCAGCAACTAGCCCAATGCTTCAGCTGCATGGTTACGAGTCAGTGGGCCTGTGGAGCACTCACCTGGGTAGTCCTTGATGAAGGACTTGTACAGGTCTGCCAGTTGATCAGGTGAGATGTATCTGCTGGGATCATCAGGAGACTTGAAGTCCAGGTCATACTTCCCAGACCGGAAGAACTCCGAGGCAGCTACGTCCATGCCGATCACCACCTTGTCAGTGTAACCAGCTTTCCCAATCGCATTCTTAAGCAGCTCCAGGGCTGGAAAGGGAAGGTGGCCACATGTTTAGAAAGCTGGCAGGTAAAGATAAAATCTTCCCTTAACGGCTGCCAAACGGGCACTGTAACAGGAAGAGCGAGGGATACTCCGCCCCTACCATCAGTTTGAGTCACCAAGTTATTCTTTCTACTTTGGGGCAAGAAACTATTGGTCATGGCTCCCAGTGCATCAGCAAGTGGACAATTCAATATCAACTCGAATGAAAGTCTTTCTCACTGACAAACGCTCCCAAATTTAGCACCCAGGATGAGCTATGTTGGCCAAGATACAGTTACAGTGATCAGCTGAGATCAGGTGTCCCAAGGAACAGGCTTTAAATAGCCAAGGCTGGAAGCCAAGAGCAAGCCCTTGGAAGGGGAGCTCTGGACAGGGAGGACTTGCGCAAAGCTCTGCTTTCTGGTTTCAGCCTCAGGGTTCACCTTACAGGGCAGTGCTGCCCTGCCCAGACGAGTAATGGACAAAGACACCTGGCTCTAGTCTCACACCAGATTCCCAAGCCGCTGGGTTCAACCAGGTCAGAAATGGCTATCAGCAACTTCACATGACTGAACTGAAGAGCAGAAGGGAGATTCTCGTTCTTTCGTTAGTTGCCCTTTAAGACAACGGGAATATGCTTGAGCACTTTCCTTTTAAATCACAAACCTCACCAGTGAATTCCTGTGCTGTGACTTTCTCCTCAATTCTCACATTTAACTCTTACCCAAAACTCAATTCTCACATTTAACTCTTGCCCAAAGGAGTCAAAGCAAAAGCCTGTTTAGATCTGACTGCAGGTAGTTATTGACCACAGCCCTGAACAGCTGAATCATCTCCGTGTACAGATGATTTCAACTCTTTCCAGCTGCAAGATGACGCACGCATGTTGAGAGGAATAAATCGCCTCTTTTGTCATTTACAAGTCAAATTAACAAAGAAATTCCTTATTATTCGTTGTAAACAAGACCCTGTCTGCAGACTTGCACTTTTATACTCAATGATCAAAAGAAGTTAGAAAGACCATTGTCCCCAAAGCAGTGTGTGGACAAGATCCATCTGGAGAGAGGTGACAGTGCTGTGGGCTGGCAGAACTTCGGGACTCCACATGGAGCCTGTACCTTCTTTGTTCTCCAGGATGTTAGGGGCGAATCCTCCTTCATCCCCCACGTTGGTGGCATCCTTGCCGTACTTCTCCTTGATGACATTCTTCAGGTTGTGGTAAACTTCAGCTCCGATGCGCATAGCTTCCTTGAAGGTTGCTGCTCCGACGGGCAGGATCATGAACTCCTGCATGGCCAGCTTGTTGCCGGCATGAGAGCCACCATTGATCACATTGAAAGCCTGGGAAGAGGCAGAAAGGAGAAGGTTCAGCACCCAGTCCAGAGGACCCCATGGAACAGCGAGTTCCTCCTGCCCAATTACACAGCTCACAGATGGGCCTGACCCTCGGTCTTCGGAGGAGCATTTGTGAGGCCAGGTGTGGCCACGAAAGGCTCCCCAGCTCTCTGGGTAACAGTAATTCAGTCATCATGATGAGTGTTGACTGTTCTAAGCACCTGCTGTTATGTCAGCTAATGTTGCTCTCACCCTAATGAGGTAAGTATGGTTATCATCCCCCATCACAAACGAAGGACCTGGAGCCCAGGGAAGTTGAATCACCTGTCCAAGGTCACTCCTAGCAAGTGGCAGAGAAGGTGTTTGAGGCTGGGCCTGCCAGAGCCACCCTTATCCGCTGTGCTGGGAGAGGCACACGTGGAAGAGATCAAGACATGGGAGGTCTTCGGGCCACCTGCTAACACCTCAACTCCCCACCTGGTAAGTTCAGATAAGCAACTCACAGGAACTGGCAGGATGACTTCGGAATTGCCAGCAAGGTCAGCAATGTGACGGTACAGGGGGACCCCCTTCTCAACAGCTCCAGCCTTGCAGACAGCAAGGGACACGCCCAAAATGGCATTTGCACCGAATTTCGCTAGAACAGAACAAGAGCGTTAAATGATGGCATTTCTCACTCTCCCTGCTTTCTCCTACTGGCCTCTCCCCTGTAAGTCCCACTACTCTGTGCTGTATCTTTGACTGTACTCTGACCTCTTTCTCCTCCTCAGATATTACTTTCAGTGTCCAAGCTAAGATGCAAATAGCATTCCATGTGGACCCACCCTGGTTTCCCCCCTAAGAGAAAGCCCTTTTTCTGGTTAATGGAACTATAGCAAATTCCAGAAACTGCCTGATTATAAAGGGCAAACCTCTTTTGAGTAACCCTAGACATGCTGCTGTCACCTGGTGATGCTCCGAAACTTAATTCCCTCAGGCCACTCACATTTATTCTCAGTTCCATCCATCTCCATCATCAGTTTGTCGATCTTCTCCTGTTCCACAACATTCAGTTTCTACAAGGCAGAGGAGAAGGTAAGCCTCTTGGGAGGGACTTAGGGCCACTCTATCGGCATTACCTTTGCACTCCTGTCAGAGTCTATACTACCTTATGAGCTGGGCAAAGTCACAATCAGCTCTGGATTACACATTTGCTTTACAGGCACAAAAGGGGACAAAAAACAAAAACAAGGGAAAGCAACCGGGAGACCTTAAAGGTGTTAGGCATTGCTCTAAGCACTAGGGAGCCAACGATGAAACACCTAAGGAAGGCACAAAACAAGGTCCTTGTGTCATGAAGGGGATTACAGTCCCCTGACGGAGCTCAAAGCTACATTATACATAAAACAACACCGGCTAGTACACACTACATAAGGTATTACCACCAAGTAATGTGACTTTGGAGCCCTGCTGGCACAGTAGCTAAAGCTCTCAGCTGCTAACCGCAAGGTTGTTGGTTTGAACCCACCAGCCACTCCTTGGAAACCCTACGGGGCAGGTTTACTTTGTCCTGTAGGGTCGTTACGAGTCGGAATCGACTCTATGGCAACAGATTAATGTGACTTTTGGGACAACAGATGAATAAACACATAAAAATACAGTATTCACTCCCATCATTCGCTCACGTGTGGTGTGCCCGTCAACCATCTGCCGCCACTCTGGGCTCTCCCCAGTGACGGCACATTGCCATCCTCTCACTGAGGAGATGATTTTTGCAAGTAGCCAAAAATCATTTAGCATGTTTGATGATTGAGCAAAATGAATATTTTCAGTGAGATGAAAATACTAAAACTGGTGTTACGTCTCGGAAACTAGCTCAAGATAATTTTTTTCTATAAAAGTTGGCATCACTTTAAAAACTTTATAGTTGAAACATACGATTATTATTTTACATAATGTCCTTTAGATAAAAACTAAAATATGGAAAGAAAAGTACCCATAACTCCCCTTCCCACGCCAGGTTAACAATTTGGAGTCCTTTGCTTTTTTAACAAGGCATCTTTGGAAAAAATAAACAGTCACACAAGCAGATGGCTTCAGAGGTGAATCCTCACTGACAGTGCAGTTGAATGATTCCCCCAAGGGAAAAAAAAAAGCAACAAAAGCCCTGTTCATGATGCTAGTCATGCCATGTGAGGGTGTGGGGAAGAACGTGGTGTGTATGCCGGTGCCCAGAGGCTGGGGTGGATGGTGTACACCCTAGAGCAGCAATGAGGAACTAGTCTGGGGACTAATAGGGCAGGGATCAATTAGAGTGCCACAAAGGCCAGGCTAAAATAAATAAGCAGGGGAGGGAGACAACCAACGAGGACCCATTTGCCTTTGGTGACAGGATGAATCCTAGGAAGCACAGAACTAGGCTGTGGCTGTGTTTGAACTTGAGAAAGCTTCTCTAGACAGGAGTTTTGAAATCATTCCCTTCTCGGGAAGCATCACAGGAGTTACAGAGGAAAGGGCTGTAGGGTGTGCCAGCCCTACTTTAACTACAGTAGCTCCATTTTGATCTGTTTACCATATATACAGAGGTTCTAAGTAAAATTTTACTTAAAAAGATTCTGTTAAAAAAAAGTCAGTAAAAATATAGTAAATAACTCCACAGTTCATGAAAAATGAGCCCATCACCATGGATACTAACTCCAATTCCCCTGACAGAGATGCTCTCAAAACTTTTGGATCTTCACTTCCCAAATGTCAAGACAGTTGCAGGGAAGCGTCGGGGCTCTAAGACAGTGTCCTGTCCCTCTGATCCAATTCCATGCATTATTAGACGTGGACACACAGACGGGAGGTGGGTTAGAAAAAGTGAAACTATTCTCATGCATTTGGACAGGGAATCCAACTGGCTCCTTTAGCTCTCAGAGTAAGCTCTTCAATAAACAGGAAGCCCAATGACCTGGGAAAAGCTCTAATGACATTAATATACATTAGTTATTAGGAGGCAGGCTCCTACCTTGCTAACCAGGGCAGGAGCAATGCTTTTATTGATGTACTCAACAGCCTTTGAGACACCTAGAAGGAATAATCACATCAAATTACTGGTATTAATTAAAAAACAGGTTTGAGCAACATTGCTAAAGAGATTTATTGAAGATGCTAACCAGATATTCAGAAGCCACCAGAAGACCTTCAACGGTATCTCATTAAAGTCCCCATCTCCCTCTCCCCCGCCAGAATCAGAGGACTTTCTGGCCCAATCTGAGTGCTCTGACCTAGGACCCCAATGGGTTAGAGGCAAACACAGAGCAACCACCTCAGAAATGTCTGAAGGAAGTTAGTTTGCAAGGCCATGCACTGGAGACACCAGCTGCAGAAAGACGGAAAGGATGTCCCATGTATTACCTGGGTGCACAAGGCTGGCGCCAGGAACTCATTAATATACTTAACGGGTCTGGAGACACCTGACCAGTAGAGATTGACAGAAAACGAAAAAAGAAAAGACTCAGAAGAGAACAGGCTATGAAGAACTCTGAGTGAGAGAAAGAGAGAAAACAGGAAGGCAGGGGAGAATATTTCCGGGACCATGAGTTTATTTCTTGCTAAGTATTTATTATAGTCAAGGCACAGTGCTCTCCTGCTTTAGACAACGACCCAGGTAGGCTATAAGCAATGATAATGTATGGGAAAGTGCTTTGGAGTCCTTACAGTAGGATAAGTTATCATTTTACATAACCTTCCTACAGCACAAATACTGAAACTCTATTTCAGCATTTCTCAGCCTTATTACTGACCCCACCCCAGTGCAAGCCTTTTTAGACTTTCTTCCTAATCACCCCATCATGAAATTTTCATATCACAGACACTGGTACCTCTGGAAAGCTACAAAATATTGAAGTATTTAACATCATCCCTGTTGAGAATGCATGCTCTAGCACCATCTGCCTTCTGTCATTTAGCCATACAGGTTCTGTCTATAGAAAAATGAAAGTTACAAATACAGTAAAAAGTCAACATGAAAATTAGCCCACCAGCGGCTGGTTTTGCCACAAAGTAGTGCTTTTGTGAATTGGTCAACAGATCAAACTACAACTGACCTGTAGGTCACCAGAGTGGTAAACCACTACTAGACCTTCCTTAGACACTTCCTTTCCATGAGACTAGACCCCTGAAGAAGGCAGAAGGCCTGGAAGACCCCCAGAGCCCTCTGGAGAGAAGGAGAGGCTTTTCTTTACTATCAGGTAACAGGCCCTCTTCTCATTCTTAGGTTCCCTGGCCTAATTATGAAGGAGACTGAAGACAAACTGCATAGGAACAAGTATTGAAGCCCTTGGCCATGAGGTCACAGGCTGTGAAAAGGCCAGAAGAGGGAGCGGAGGCATAGAAGCTGCCCTGCAGCCATCCTCCACAGAGGCAGCCATGGGTCCAACTCTTACCTTTCCCCATATACCGGGTCTTATCATTGTCCCGGAGCTCCAGGGCCTCATAGATACCAGTTGAGGCACCACTGGGCACTGCAGCTCTGAAGAGACCTGGAAGTTGAAAGAGAGAAGAAAGAAAAAATAGTACTGATTAAGAAATACAGTCAGAGCATCTGCCCAAGTTCCTCTCCCACTCACAGATGGCATCCGTCCTTAGGAAACACTGTTATTTCCTTCTACCAACTGACTCAAGTGGTCTGTTCTTCCTGCACCTTCACATTTCTACCATTCTGCGATGCAGACCCAACTGCAAAGCTGATGAATTTCTCAAGTTTAATGGAAATGCTCCAGAGCAGGGCTTCTCAAATTCTCAAGTGTGTACACATCACCTGCAGATCCTGATACAGGAAGCCAGAGTCTGCACCTCTGGTGAGCATGCAGTGGGTGGCCTGCAGCTGCTCTGCAGACCACACCTGGGCAGCACTGTCCAACGAGATACAACGCGAGCCTCTTACGTGATTTGAAACTTAAGATGTTCTAGGAGCTACGTTAAAAAGCAAAAACACGCAGGGAAAATAAATTTATTTAACCCACTATATCCAAAATATTATCATTTCAACACGTGGGAGATACAAATATTATGGGATAGCTTACATTCTATTTTTCATACTAAGTCTTCAAAATCCAGTGTATACTTCATGCTTCATACACCACATGTCAAGTGGTCAATGACCATGTGTGGGCAGTAGCTGCCCCATGAACAGTGCAACACTCGAGTACTGTTGCTGCATCGCCTTTAGGCAGCTCTGAAATCAGGCTGCCAGCTTTCGAGTCTTGAAAGTGTCAGCTCAAGTGCTCACAGAGGAATCTATGCAGCTTGTTTGTTTCAGTCTGGACAGTGGTAAGTACTATTTTGGGGGTTCCCTGCACAACAGGAAGCCAGAAAACAAGATGGCTTGGGGGAGTAGAGAATAAAGGCAATAAAAGTTATAAAGTTTAATAATATTCGACACAATTAAGCATTGAATCACGTAGTCTTGCAGAAATAGAAACCAGCCATCTGGCTAAAGCTACCTTATGAACCATAAAAATGGCAAACCCTGGAGAAGGCAGAAGGACAGACAGTGCAAAGAAAGGCATTGCGGACAGCGGATTACATAAAGCAGACAAGTTTAGGGGAGCAGGAAGTGTAGGCAACCATCTGAACCAACCCTGAAGTGTAAGGAACTGCTCCATCCAAGGCGTGTGAAAACTGGTGAGGAGGAGGGACGTTAAGGCAAATGAACAAAGAGGGAAAAACCAATCAGGTATCTTAATTAAATGACCTGTTAGTCGCCTGTGTCACTTGGGTGATTGTCTGCGATAAGGACACACATTCTTCTTGGAACATGCACCAGCTGCCTACGTACCAATCAGGCACCAGGTCAGCGAGGAAGCGATGAAAGGCTCTTAACAAATCCACCCTTCATGTTTTTTCTTTTTTTAAAAAGGATTAAGATAAATGAACAAGACAGTTCCATTTACTTAAATTTCAAAGAATATTAATTTAGTCATTTTAAAGTGTTTCAAATAAAATATAATCATTTTCTTTCATGTTTAGATATGCTCCCCTCCTGAAATCTTCTAATGTACAGGTCTTTTTTGTTTGCTCATTTAAGTCCATTAATTCCCACATGGAAAGTTCCACCCCCGGACTAAGCAGGGCAGTCTCACCAGATGAAGGGAAATTCTCAGCTCCTTTGAGAACCCATGGCATTAGCCACACAGCACATGCTCAGAAGAAACTTCGCTATGTGTGCTCACCACAGCCAGTGAATCTACTCAGAATTCTTCTTTTCCTGTTTAAGTGGGATGGGTGGGGATGGTGAGCAGCCTTGTGACTCACTGTGACTCAGCCCTGACTGGCAGGCCTTGGTGAGCTCAGCACCACCGGTGATTCTGCCTGAAGCTACTTCTCAATCTCCCCTAGACACTGCTGTAGAGAAAACAGGGCTACAAAGGGCTGAATTTTCTTCTGAAACTAAAAAAAAAAAAAAAAAAAAGAGGGAGCTTGTTTTAAGAGTCTCTACTCTTCTTTTCTTCACATGGGAAAACTCCTCCTAGGGGGACTTACCCAAAAAAAAAATCCCCATTGCTGTTGAGTCGATTCTGACAGAGTAGAAGGACAGAATAGAAGTGCCCTATACAGTTTCCAAGGCTGAAATCTTTACGGAAGCAGACTGCCACATCGTTCTCCCGTGGAGCAGCTGGTGGGTTCCAACTGCCGACCTTTCACTTATCAGCTGAGCACTTTAACCACTTCCCCACCAATGCTCCTTTAGGGGGACTTACAGCCCAGTAGGAGCCCTGGTTGCACAGTGGTTCAAGTGGTTCAAACTTAAGAGCCACTCTGCTGGAGAAAGATACAGTAGCCTTCTTCTGTAAAGATTACAGCCTCAGAAACCCCATGGGGCAGTTCTACTCTGACCTATAGGGTTGCTATGAGTCTGAACCAACTTGATGGCAGTGGTTTTCTTTTTAGCCTGGTAAAAATAAAAGCCTCTGGGTTTTCTCCATCCTTTGTTTAAGAGTGAGTTCTGGAAAGAAAGGTAACAGTGCTATATTTGTGCCTGCTTGCACTCCCCTAATGTCTTTCCTTATCAAGGGAGGAAGATCTTCCTATCACACCACCAATGCTTATTTGGTCACAGAAAGCTGAGAAGCAAACAACTAGTGATGGGACCTTTTAGGGACAAGGCCCTACCTTACCCACCTAGGGCCAACCTGTGTTCTGTTTTAAACGCTACCCAAGAGTCAAGGACTCCGTGCCTTATAACCTGCTCCCCACCCAATCAGGAATCACAACCGACTAGTATGTACAGAAAGGTTTTCACAACAGACATTTTTCGTCTAAGACTCTATCACTTTAAGAAGGTTTTAAAAATGGAGTGCAATGGGAAGCACCATAGAAACCATGTAGCACATACCTTTTGCAGTGTAAAGATCAACCTCAACAGTGGGATTTCCACGGGAGTCGAAGATCTCTCTGGCGTGAATCTTGAGAATAGACATGGTGAATTTCTGTGGGGGAAACACAGTACATATTTTCCATAAACCAGAATGCGCCCATTACTCATTCATTCAAGGGATTGCCTCTGAGGCTTCCTGGACTAGAAGGTGGCTGCACTGGACTAAATATTGTAGGTAGGAAGGCTAGCCGGAGTAGAAAAAAATGTCTGCTGGAAAGCAGCAGTCATTGCTCCTAAAAAGGTAGGCTGGCCTCAGCTTTGGAAGGCCCGAAGCTCCTAAAAAGGTAGGCTGGCCTCAGCTTTGGAAGGCCTGAAACCCAGCAGTTCAGGTCTCGTCCTGTAAGCAGAGCAAAGGCGGCCAAAAAATGTGCACGCCAGGGAGAAACCAAATCTACCTAGAAAGACAAATGTGGTGGATGCAGAATGGGTGAGAGGCGTTTGAAACTGGTGATGGTTGATAGTTAACAATGAGGCTTGGCATGGGAATAGAAAAGGGTCAAGTCAAGAGCAAAGAGCAAAGGAAGAAAGGGCATGAAGCTCACAAGAAAAACCACCTAGGCCAGGGCCAAAAAAAGAAAAAAAAAAGGTGGGGGCACAGGAGAAAAACCAGGCTTATAGTGGAATAACGAATTAAAAGCTTAGGGCATAACTCATTAAATTCAGTGTTTGAGGTAGGAGTACAATGTTCAGTCGATACCCCATTGCAATGTTGAGTTTGGAGTTCAGGAACGATGAGCTCCTTGGTCTGTGCTCTTTGTTACTGTCACTTTCTGGGCCTTTTGAACTTCATAGTATCTGGGTCTTTATATAGAACACATTAATAATGACATCTAGTTAGCATTTTACCCCTTTAAAAAAAAACTCAATTCTGAAATGTTATGACCTGTAAATAGAAGAAAGATTCTATCTTTGAACGCCAGGATACTCCAAGGGAACTGCAGCCACAAAGAGCAAACAGCAAGTCCCCAAAGGAAGTCTCTTTTTTACTTTTCCCCTCAGGGGCTAAGAAAGAAACTCAACAACTTAAACAACTGAAGCGGATAAGAAGAAATGAATTAGTATTCAGAAACCATTATCTAGCTGGGCTTCCTTCCAACATCTTCTCTGGAATGTTGTGAAGTAGCAATTGGCATCATATGTTTTTGATTTTCAAAATTACATACTGAAGTCCCTTCTGTGTAACAATGGAGATTTATTCATTAGCCAATTAAAAAAGTATCTAGATTTTATGTACTATCATCCAAAAGGGCAAATTTGTTTAAACGTATTTTTGAGTTTTTAAATTTTAGTCAACTTGAGGAATAATTTACATACAATAAAATATGCCCATTTTAAGTGTGCAATTTGATTGAGTTTTGACAAATTATACACCTGTGTAACATTTCCACCATCCTGAAAACGTTTCTTCATTCAGTTGGCCATCAATTCCCTCATCCCCAGGCAACCACTGATACGCTCTGTCACCGTAGATTTTAAGCACACTTTTAAACACATCTTTAATACAGTACTGCAGCGTACAGTTGCTAAGATCTAATTTCAGTGACAAGGTAATTAACTCATTTCCTGACGTGCAAATAAAATGTAACACATCTTTAAATTTGTAGAAAAGCCATTCTCCGAAGTAATTGAAGTTCAGGGAGCACAGACAGAGAGAGCAAACCTGCTCGTGATCGCTTCTGTCTGGACTGAACCCCGTAACAGGCGCAGAATGAGTGGACCGGGCAGTGACCTGCAGCAAGTCAACCAAAGGAACGCACCTCCCAGTAGTCAGACCGCAGTGCAGGGGAAACAAAAAGTTTTTTTTTTTTAAAGGAAAAAACAAAACAAAACAAAACACTTTTCATGCCACATGAGGGCCCCCTCAGGGACTAAGTCGGGGAGCGGGGCACAGTTCTTGCATGACTTGGGCGAGGTCGACTGAGGGCTTCCCAATCATCCACCGGCACTGCTGCAGTTTCCTCAATAAGCACCTTCTAGAAGTTATATAAGCCATTTCTTACTCCGGAGCGGCGATGGGCTGGACACCCAGACGCCGAGCTTCAGGCCCTGAGCCACCAGTGGGACGCAGGGGCCACTGGTGGGGAGAGGAGGAACTGCAGCTTTCTGGGCATCTTTTTTTCCCCCTGCCCCTTCCTCCATTTTAGAAAGAGCCTGGCTTTAATTATCACCCAGGGTAAGTCTGTATCCCTCCCCAAAAACCTTTACTTGGCTACTTATAGAGAAGCACCTTCCACCCACGACGCCAGTTATCATAAACGCCTTGTGTGTTCTAGTCCGGACTCTCCAGCTACAGCTATTTGGCCCTTTGACTCCGTAATCACATGTTGATCGGTACCTTCTCCCTCGAAAGAAATCAGGACCCCTACACATGCGCCTGGCGCCGCGCCCCCGCCTCTGGGCCACAGGAAGAACACTGGGTCCTGCCAGGGCATACCGCGGGACTTTGTGAGCATCCGGGAGCAGACTGAGCTCGATCGGCGGCGTGCGCCGAGACACTCGCCGGAGAGGGCGGCTGGAAGTCGGCGCGCACGTGCCGATCGGTCCCGTCCGCACCCGAGCCCACGAGCACGCCACGTCTCTGCGGGAAGGGAGCTCCCACAAGCTTGGCCGAGGAAAATCCACGCGCCACCTGCCCGAGACCTCCCTCGGCAGGAGTCCTTACCTAGCCGCCGGTTCTCGTCGCCCAGGAAAGAAGCGGAGAGAGCTGCACACACCAACGCGAGCGTTAGGCCAAAGACTAGCCGACGTGCCGACTCACCGGGATCCTCTCCTAGCCACCTCCCTCAACTTCCTCCCTAGCCCGGGAGGCACCGCCCACTTCCCGCCTCCCGGGCCGGCCCCCTCCGCGCCGCCTCGCCATTGGCTAAGTGCGCCGTCCCTCGGGCCTTCGCCTCCCGGGCAGAGGCAAGAGTGCTGCTGCAGCAGTGACCTCGAATTGGGGGCTATGACTTGGGGACGCGGGGCCGTGTTGGGGACCCCGGGGACCTGACTCCCCAGTGGCTGTACCCGGATCGTGGCTAGCCCCCCTCCCCGTGGGTACCCCTGAGGAGAGCGGGGACCTGGGGAGCCGAGGCCCGGGAGCGGCGGGGTGGCGCGGCGGGCATGAGGACTCGGGGCGCCGGCACGTACTCCGAGTCTCGCACGCACTCGGCGTAGCTCCTGCTGCAGGCCGCACGTCCGGCCACGACCTTGGTGACGACCTTCGCGGTACACCCTTTCCGAGCCTGTCCCCCGGGTCTCCCCCGCCGCGGAACTCGGTGCCCAGGAGTTGAGGCGTTGAGCGGCCGCGCGGGGCGCACGACCCCCACAACGTGGACCTGACCGCAGCGAGGCCCGCCGCCACGTGCGCCAGCCTGCGCCTGCGCGCAGCGCGCCCCACGCGTGCCAAGCCCAAGGTGACCTTGCCGCTTTCACCTTGATGAGCTGGCCTGACATTGAGGATGAGACAAAGTAGCTGAAAGGAAGGTTCATCTTCCTTAAATTACAGCCAATACTTAAGTATTCTTCCTCTGTGCCAGGGATATCTCCTCATGCTTTCCCGGTGTTAATTCATTCTCTAGTACTTGTTATTAAGACTACGTATCCCTCCCTTTCCATCTACGGGATTTGATGGATTCGTGCGAACTGTGAATGATTTGGGAGGGGAATTTCTCAAAGTACTAAACAGTAGGTAATATCCCACGGTGGTCCAGCAAATAAAAAACGACCAGTAGGTGGAGTGACTTTGCCATTGTGATCTAGAAAGATCTGATAGGCCGTTAAAAAGTTAGCTCTGTAACATCTCCCCCACCCGAAGAGAGGGCTGAGATGATCACTTGGTGTTTTAATAGAGTTACGTTTGTATTTTCTCCATGGCCATCTTGGTTTGGAATGTGAGAACTTAATGTAATACATTTTCGTATTTCCCATACTGCCTTGCATAGAAATATTCAAACGTGCATTGAATTTAGTATTTCTTCTGGTCAGCTGTAAAAACTGCTGTTCTTCCATAACTCCTAGCATCTTTCTTCCCAAGCTTAGGTTTCCAAGGCATTGGAAAGGTGAGGGCCTATGAAGTCCACAGTGTTTGTTTTACTTTGACTAAAACAAAAATTTTAGGATTAAATTAAGCAAAAACACAACAAGGAGATTGTAAAATGGTTCACTAAAGAATTATATGAATTTTGCAAGCAAAGTTCCTGATTTCACCACTGTGATTTCTGGCTGCTTAAAACCAATTATCTGAGCCCCATGACTCAGCAGTTCATCGCAGCCAACATCTCTCAAGCCTTACAAGGCTTCCAAGGAAATCAGACATTTAGAGCTCTTATTTTCAGAGCAATTCTAAGGCATGGCCCTGAAAGGGCTCCAAACAATCCCTTCTAATTTATACCAACATTGTTAGAGATAAAGATAGACAAGGCTCTCATAACGCTTGCTGGCCAGAACCAGTGACTCCAGCGGGAAACCAAATGCAGAACATGATCTGAGTCAGCTGCTGCTGGAATATTCTTGGAGGCCACAGCACAGTGTTCTGAGCCAGCACTTGGGCTTTAAATTGTAGCTCAAACGTTAATGATTACTACAGATGCCCTTAGAGTGAGGTTGTTGAGCAGTGGCATATCAAAGGCTCTCCTTGCTGGTGGTGCTCCAGGTTACTGTCAGCATACTATACCTGAAGCATTGCAGTTAGCCTTGCAGGAGATCTGCAGGTAGACTGGGATGGAGGGAAGGTGAATCTGCAGCAGCATATGACCCAGCTGTGGTGCAAATGGTTAAGCACTCGACTATGAGCCAAAAGGTTGGAAGTTTGAACCCACCCAGAGATGCCTTGGAGGACAGACTGACGACCTGCTTCCGAAAGGTTACAGCCTTGAAGACCCCGTGAAGCAGTTCTGTACACGTAGGGTTGCCATGAGTTGGAACAGTGGCATCAGTACAGTTGATGTCACCCAGTAACTCATGGTGTCATCCCCCCGGACCTCAATTTTAATCACAGAATATGTGATAAATATGGTTGTATACTGCTTAAATGTAAAATTTCTTAGATTATATGCGTACTAAAAAAATTATTTTGTAAAATCTTTCTACATTGAATTACATTATTAAATTACTAAAAAGTGGAAGGCTTTTTCGATTTTTCTCCTTAAATTACTACTTCATTCTCAAAAAAATTATTGATACAGGTTCACAAATACTACTTACCACAATACTGTAGCTAAAACACCAGCAAATGTGACAAAATCATCAACTGTAAAAACACCAGCAGCAATGAAAACAACAGCATGTGCTTGTAACTTACGAAACCACATGGTTTGAAGCATCTTTGTAACTGGGTAATAATGACAGCTCTGACTAGTGTGCATTAGAAGGTTCAAAAAGTAAATAAGCATAGAGTTTTAGCCTTGTAGGTATATTAATACATGTCAGCTGGTCTTATGAAAAATGTATTTGTTGTTATAACTACAGGGATATTTTTTATAAAAAATAATAAATTTCTGCTGAAACACTACACAAAAATTTTATAGACAAGTCATTTTGGTGTTACCCCCTCTGACAGTGCCACCCAGTGTGGTCTGCACCCTCCTCCCCCAGTGATGCCACTGAGTTGGAGTCAACTCCACAGCAACTAACAATGACCCACCTGGATTACTGATTCCATCTGTAGTATGTGTACCACTGGTTGGAAAATGCTGGTTTATTGAAAAAGGGACATACTGTTTCTGAAAGCAGGTCTCCAGCCAGATAGGAAACTTCAGGGTAGGATGAGGGGCCCAGGGAGGTAGGAGATCAGATAAGTGCAGAAGGGCCTCAGAGGCATCTGTGTCCCTCCTCATAATCATGAGGTTTTCATGTTTGTTTCTTTATCATTAAATGTCTCAGCCATCTAGTGCTGCTTCAACAGAAATACCACAAGTGGATGGCTTTGAACAAGAGAAATTTATTCTCTCATAGTCCAGTAGGCTACAAGTCCAAATTCAGGGCATCAGCTCCAGGAGGAGGCTTTCTCTCTCTGTCGGCTCTGGAGGACTTGTCCTTGTGAGGCATCAGTCTTTCCTTGGTCTGGGAGCTTCTCTGTGCAGGAACCTCAGGTCCAAAGGATGCATTCTGCTCCCGGCACTGCTTTCTTGGTGGTAAGAGGTTCTCATGTGTCTCTGCTCGCTTCTCTCTTTTATGTCTCAAAAGAGATTGGATTAAGACACCATCTAATCTTGTAAACCTCATCAGCATAACCTCATCACAGTGATAGAATTTACAACACATAAGGAGATCACATATAACCTCATCATAGAGACAGAGTTTACAACACATGAGGAAATCACATCAGATTACACAATCATACAATACTGGGAATCATGACCTAGCCAAGTTGCTACACACGTTTTTTGGGGGACACAATTCAATCCATGCAATTAAATATTTCATATACACCAAAGACTATATAAGGTTCATATGGTTCGTTGCTGTTGTTAGTTTGCCGTCAAGTCTATTCTGACTCATGGGTAATAAATGAACGTCTGTGTACACGCCACTAGCTTAAGAAATGGAACATTAGCAGTGCTGTTAAGGCCCCCTATGTATCCCTTTTGGTAAACTAACCTACATTTTGTGTTTATTATTCCCTTGCTTTTCTTTATGGCTTTTTAATAGTTTTTTGAACCTTATATGAATGGCATCACACTGTGTATAGTCTTTTGCTACAGTTATTTTGCTCAACTTGATGTTCGTGAGATCTATCCTTGTTAATCCCTGTAGGTGTAAAGGTGTAGATGGTTCCTTGTCAGTATTGCATAGCAGTCCATTGTGTGAATATCACACATTCTCCCATCAATGGACATTTGGGTTGTTGCCAGTTTTTTTTCCCCTTTCTAATGTGAATAATGCTGCTATGAGCTTGGTTGCAAATGTCTCCTAAGCACAGATGCAAGCGCTCCTCTAGGGCCTATGCCTTGACATGGAATTGCTGGGTTGTAGGGTGTGGGTATCTTCACCTTTATTTTCTAAAGTGTTGGTATATCTACGTACTCCCATCAGCAGCTTATGAGTTCTGATCCGGTTTGAAAACAAAAAATCAAATTCAGCTCTTTCCTTGCAATTTTTTCTGCAAATTAAACCCCCTCTGTTTCTGAATTTACCACCCTTTCCAAGTCCTTCACTTAAAAAAAACAAAAAACAAAAACCTTACCTTTTCTCTCCGTAAATCACCGTCAACACTCTACAGTGGCTCTGGGGCACCTCTTAGGACTTCCTACTGTCAACAGTGCCCCCTTGTGCCTTCTTCAAAGCTGACAAAGTCAGCTGTATGAAGTAGGGATTGGGCAAGGCTACCCTAGAAACTCAGCATACATTTGGGCAGACAGATGAGAGAACACAGTATAGTTTTTAAACAAGGTCATGTGAGGTAGGCATTTGTCAGGGGTGCCCAAATGAGGAGATTAAGAAGAACAGAGTCAAGGGGACCCAGGGGCTTGGGAAAGCAAGGAGCAGGCACCCACAGAGCAGAGTTCCTTTTGGAGGAGCTAATGATGGGGAACCAAGTGAGGACTGAGTGGGGCTCTAGGCGGGCAAGAGATTACATTCAGGAAAATCAGTCCAAACAGGTGCCAGAGGAAAGAATCTATCGTGGTATCAAAGAGCTCCTCGGGGATACTTTTGGTGCCTATCTTGGTTATCTAGTGCTGCCATAACAGAAGTACCACAAGTGGATGGCTTCAACAAACAAAAGTTTATTCTCTCACAGTCTAGGAGGCTAGAAGTCCAAATTCAGGGTATTAGCTCCAAGGGAAGGCTTTCTCTGTTGGCTCTGGAGGAAGGTCCTTGTCATCAATCTTCTCCTGGACTAGGAGTTTCTCTGTTCAGGAGCCCCGGGTCCAAAGGATGTGCTCTGCTCCCAGTGCTGCTTTCTTGGTGGTATGAGGTCCCCTCCCTCTGCTCGCTTCTCTCTCCTTATCTCTTGTAAGATAAAAGGTGATGCAGGCCACACCCCAGGGAAACTCGCTTTGCATTGGATCAGGGATGTGATCTGAGAAAGGGTGTTAAACATCCCACTCTAATCCTCTTCAACATAACCCAATCCTGCCTTATTAACCACAGGCAGAGATTAGGATTTACAACATGTAGGAGAATATCATCAATCACAAAAATGGAGGGCAACCACACAATACTGGGAATCATGGCCTAGCCAGATTGACACACATATTTCTGAGGGACGCAATTCAATCCATGACAGTGCCTCAGCTCCATAGTCTCTGAAATGGGTGCAATAATGCCAGCTTTAGGAGGAAGGAGGTCTGAAGCTGTAACAGCTCTGCATGGCTCTTATCATCAGTTTGGGAATCATTGCTTAAAGCTAGGACATATCTGTAAGTCTGAGTAGCGGATGCAGTGGATGAGCCCAGTAGCATTTTTCTTTTCATGTCTATCTGTTTCTGCCTTTCTATTCCTAGACTCCTTAAGGTTCTCCCTTGAGGAAAGGGCCAGGGCCCACTAGAGGTGCAGGACCCTTGGATTGCCCACTCCAACATGAGAGTCACTGGGAAAAGAAGAGAGGTAGGGTGACGCAGAGCAGGATCCCTGAAAGGAAAAGCAAGTGCTGAGTTCTTCCTTCAGAAGGGAATTAACTCCATGTGAGTCACTCAGAGAAAGGTTTCCATGGAGGCCTCACATGGACCACAAGATAGGGAGAAAGCTCTTCCTCCATCTATCACAAATAGATAATATTATTGAAGCCTTCCTTATCTCTTACCAGGCACCACTTTGCTTATATGTGGAACTCATTTGTTTTGCCAACAAGGCCATGAAGGGGTTCCGTTATGATCATCTCCAGTTTTCACATAGGGAAACCAGAAGCACAGAGAGTTTTACTGACTTGCCCAAGTCCTCAGTGAGTGGAGGAACTGGGGACAAACCTAGGCAGTCTGGCTCCCCAGTCTGGCTCCCCAGCCCTTGCTCCCAGCATCCTGCTCCTCCAAGATGAAGGTCACCTAGTTCCTGGATTTGGATAAGATGCCACAACACTAAACTTAGTTCACAGAGCCGTCCCATAATTTGCACAGCTACACTATAATATAGCCATAAATACAATTCACTTGGAGCAACAGTTAACTTCTTGACTGCTAACCAAAAGGTTGGCAGTTCAGACCCACTCAGTGGCTCCATGGGAGAAAAACCTGGAGATCTGCTCCTATAAAGATTGTTGTTATGTGCTGTGGAGTGGATTCTGACTCATAGCAACAGCCTAAAAAACCCTATGGGGCAGTTTCTACTCTGTCACATAGGATCGCTATGAGTCCATGGCACCTAACAACAACAACAAGCATCAGGATTTGAGAAACATTACTCATGAAGCCTTCATATCAACTAGATAAAGTACCCTCTCTAGAACAAGTCTGCAGCTGGGAGGATCAAGCCCCTTGCACAGAGTCAGAGAGGCCAGATACATTGTATCACCATTTGAGTTCCAGTTACAAAATATCCCTAATCTCACCCTGGCCATGGCATTTTCTGAAAGTTCCTGCACAAAGAGATAAACTGTCCCTGATTTTCCACAAACTCCATACAGTGTCCTTGAAGTGAGGCCCTTGGGTGTCCTTCAGTGGAATTCCTGACTGATCTTCCTTTTGTTTGTTTGTTTCCTGCTGGTCAGGAAGCTGCCGAGGAGAGGATGGATTTGAGCACAGCCTTGGTCAGAGCTGGAAGAGAAATGGCGACTGAAGGGAAGAGTGAATGGGTAGATTTATAACTGGTTGACTGGGACTTGGGGAGGGGCAGATCTCCAGCACTGTCCTGGAGGAGTTGATGGCATGCTGCTAAAAGGTCACAGGCCATCAGAGCTGGTCAGGACAGCTACGCTGGGAATGGCCGACTGCGCTGCAATCTGCACTAGACTGGCCAACCAAGGGCCAGACAAAGGCCTTTTGAGGGACTTCGGGGTGCCTACCACAACCATAGCCCCTTTGGAAGGATTTCTCAGGCTGAGCTGGACTGTGGGTGACAGGCCAACCAATTGGAGCCTCTCCTTTGGGAAGTCTGGATTCAAGATAACTGGTTTTTCTCCTGCGGAGCTACTGGGTGGGTTCAAACCATCAACCCTTCGGTTAACAGCTGAGCACTTAAGCATTAAGCCAGTTGAATTCTATTCATGGCTAGAGAATGATCCAATGGTGGAAAAATACAGATGTACAGAGACACAGAGCAGCCTAGAAGCCTAGACAATCCATGAGGAAACACACTCAATGAGACAGTGAGAAGCAGAGTCGCTTGGTTGCTTCGTGGCATGGGAAGAACTGCTGTTGGGTGCCAAGCTGCCCTATACAGAGCTGTAGTGACATTTTAGTCCTCAGGAGGCTAGATGTGCAGCTGTTCTGATTCCTGCCCTCTCTACTTCCCTGTGATTCCGCCAAGAAGCCCCCATAGCTGAGGAACCTGCATGAGTCTTACGCTTTGCAATTTGAAAGAGCCCAATAAACTCATTTTGACCAGTTGAATGTAGGTCCAAATCTGACTCAATGATATTGAAAAGAGAATGACAAAGTTCACAAATGAGGAAAAAGTGGTTTGAATTCGTTGATCCAATAACTTGAGCCCCTACAATGTGCCAGAGCCCTGGTGGTGCAGTGGTTAAGAGCTCAGCTGCTAACCAAAAGGTCAGCAGTTCGAATCCACCAGCCACTCCTCGGAAATCCTTTGGGGGCAGTTCTATCCTGTCCTATAGGGTGACTATGAGTTGGAATCAACTTGATGGCAATAGGTTTGGTTTTTGTTTACTATGTGCCAGGCACTGAGTATATAGCCAGGAAAACAAACAAAGCCTTACCCTCAAGGAACTTGCTTTCTAACAGAGTAGGAGGAGGTAGACCAATAAACCAATTGCAGTCAAGTTGATTCTGACTCATGGTGACCCCATGGATATCAGAGTAGAACTGTGCTCCATAGAGCTTTCAGTGACTAATGTTTTGAAAGTAGGTTGCCAGGCCTTTCTTTCAAAGTGCCCCTGGGTAGACTCAAACCTCCAATCTTTCGGTTAGCAGCTGAGTGCACTAATTATTTGTACCACCCAAGGACTCCAGGAGGAAGACAGACAATTAAAAAAAATAGATGTGAATATACATGTGACCTTATCAGATGCCACATTTGAGCAGAGACCTGAGGAGGCCAGTCGCTGGGGAAGAGCATCCAATCAGATGAACCTTAAGCGCAAAGGCCTGGGGAGCTTGCCAGGTGTGTCTGAGTATGAAAGAGAACAGTAGACTTGAATGAACAAAAGGAGAGCGCTGGACCTGAGGCCAGAAGTGGGCGGGCTGAGGGATCTCATGGGTAGTGGGAAGGAGTATAGCTTTACTCCTTCAGGGTAGTCATGGTGGGTTTCCAGCAGAGGAATCACATGCTCTGACTTCTGTTCTAGAAGAATCACTCTGGCTGCTGTTGAGGAAAGACTAGGGGGTGTTTCAATTACCTAGTGCTGCATAACAAACCACCCCAAAACTTAATGACTTAAAACAGCAGTCTTTTTATTTGCTTATGATTCTGTGGGTTGGTTGGGGCTCAGTTGGCAGTTCTTCTGTTGGTCTCACTTGGAGTCTCTCATGTGGTGTTTTCAGATGGGAGCCTGGTGAAGGCTGACTTGTACGGGGGGAGGGGGCAAAAACCCCAAAAATAAAAAACAAATAAACAAATGGAAATAATCTTCGGATGCAGGCTGCCCTTTGCCACAAGGGTGGCAGTGATTAGAAAAAGACATGACGTTTGCTTTCATCCTAGGAGTCAATGCAATTATAATAAAAACACAACATTTTCAAAATACCAAAGATGTCTATGATTGGAATAGAGCCCCATTAGAGGCAGCTTCCTTGGGTAGCGCACACTCCAAGCACATGAACTTGATGCCCCGCTTGGGGACTTACCTCCCTGCCAGCATCAGGGGTGCAGTCGGCCAGAATAATATTGAGTACATTATGATAGATTTTGAAAATACTGCTGATGAGTTTGTTTCCACTAAAGCCTGGAAAGTAAAAATTTTAATAGCTTTTTTTATTGTAGTAAATATGTATGTAACAAAACATTTGCCTTTTCAACATTTTTTATGTGTACAGTTTAGTGGTACTAACTGTATTCATCATGGCGTGCAACCATCACTGTCATCTGCTTCGAACTTTTGCCATCACCCTTCACAGAAGCTCAGTGTCTCTTAAGCAGTGAATTCCCTTTTCCTCCTCCTCCCCATTTGCCCCTGGTAACTGCTAGTAAGTTAGATCTGTATGTATTTGCCTGTTGTAGACCTTTCATGTAAGTGGGGTCGTACTATATTTGTCCTTTTGTGACTGACGTATCTCACTCAGCACGATGTGTTCAAGGTTCATCCGTGTTGGAGCATCCATCAGGACTTCATGTCTCTTTATGGCTGAGTAAAGAATTATTTTTTGGGGTCAATAAAATATCTCAACTTAAAATAATGTTGTGAGTTTTCATACACCAAAACTTCGATTTTTCGATATTTTCCCGATCACTTTAATGTTTTAGAACAAAAATCAACCATTAAAACTACATAAAGACATCTGTTTGGGTGCACATTTTTCCTTTTGTTTCAGCCTCCAATGTTATGGGTCCTCTTAATTGAAATTTTGATATTTTGCTCATCGTGATTTTTGGCATTAATTTTGACTTTTTAAAAAACATTGCATTAAAGTATGCTTTCTCTTGATTGCTGAGTTTTTTGGTGCCCCCTTCAATTTTGTGGAACCCTGGTGGCAAAACAGTTAAGAGCTTGGCTGCTAACCAAAAGGTTGGCAGTTCGACTCTACCAGCCACTCCTTGGAAACCCTATGGGGCAGTTCTACCCTGTCCTATAGGGTCGTTATGAGTCGGAATTGACTCAATGGCAATGGTTTTTTTTTTTTTTTTTTTTTCAGTTTTGCACCCCAGGTGAGTTCCTCACTTGCCTAACTCTAATCTGGGTCCAGGGTGATGTGGCAACTAATACTTAGCATTAATACAAGAGTAACATCCAGTGTGAAGGCCCTGCTCTGGAGAATGGTGTTTAAGTCTGAGTAACAAGCCTGCACTGGCCCCCAGGGGAGACCAGGCTGGGGAGGACCCAGGACTATAGTGGGGATGGGGGGAGTCAGGGAAGGGCAGGACCATAACTAGAGGGAGGCTTGAATTAGGATAAAAATAGAGTGAACCTTTTCTAAATGGCATGCAGTTCCTGCTGTTGGGAGCTGATCAGGAGAGGCCGGGGCCTGTCATCAGGTGCTCTGGAAAGTCTGGGTCTGAGGGCTGCAGTTGCTCCCTCTGTATCAAAAGAGATTTGTGATGTATTTAACCAGTTGCCATCAAGTCATTGCGAACTCATGGTGATCCCATGTGTGTCAGAACAGATCTGTGCTCCATAGGGTTTTCAATGACTGATTTTTCAGAAGCAGATGCCCAGGCCTTTCTTTGGAAGCACCTCTGGATGGACTTGAACGTCCAGCCTTTAGGTTAGCAGCTGAATGCTTAACGCTTTACACCACCCAGGGACTCCATGTATACTTAAAGCAAATAAAATTAATTTACTTTCAATTTATTTGAGATTTTTAGAATATGTTTAAGATAATTTCTGAAACCTCAGTATTAAAACCAAAAAAAAAAAAAAAAAAAAACTCAAACCAAATCCATTGCCATCAGGTCGATTCCAACTCATAGTGACCCTATAGAACAGAGTAGAACTGCCCCATAGGGTATCCAAGGAGTGGCTGGTGGATTTGAACTGCCAACCTTTGGCTTAGCAGCTGAGTTCTTAACCACTGTGCCACCAGGGCGCCAAACCCTGCTCCCCCGCCAAAACCCTCCAAAACAAAAACTCAAACACACAAACCAAACAGACTGAGAATCAACATCCCAGGCTCTTTCACCTCTTATCCATTCAGCACAAATGGAGTTTTGGGTCTAGGAGTTCAGCAAAGAAAGAAAGATGATTCTGTTACCTTCCAGTTAAAGTCTGCCCCAGTTGAACACCATCCCAGGCTTACTAGCGTGGTGCTTCTGCACAGATTCCTGGCAGGACAGGGGCTTCCCAGGCCACTGCCCAGGACCCTTTTTGGGTCCCATCCCAGTGGTGTCCCTGGGCTCACTCAAGACCGAGCTCTTACTACTCTGGCCAGGGCTGCAGACACCAGCTCCTCAAGGAGGAGTTTACCTTGGGCCAGTGCTTCTTATACTAGGGGTTTGATTATTCTCATTCATCAGAAGGGTCGATATGCTATGTCCCACTTACTGTAAAGCCTGGTTTCTTAATCTGACTAGGAGCCCCATGAAGGAGCTTCGAGGAGTCAAAGGAATGCCTCAAACATAGTGTGGTGTGTGCATTTTCTGTGGCAAGGAGCTCTACTTTAATTCCTGAAGGAATCTGTGGCCCAAAAAAGATTAACGACCTGTCATAGGTTGGATTGTGTCCCCCCAAAATATGTGCATCGACTTGGCTAGGCCATGATTCCCAGCATTGTGTGACTGTCCATCATTTTGTCATCTAATGTGATTTTCCTGTGTGTTGCAAATTCTATCTCTGGGATGTTAATGTGATGGGATTAGTGGCAGTTGTGTTAATGAGGCAGGACTCAATCTACAAGATTAGATTGTGTCTTAAACCAATCTCTTTTGAGATATAAAAGAGAGAAATGAGCAGAGAGACAGGGGGACCTCATACTACCAAGAAAGCAGTGTTGAGAGCAGAGCATGTCCTTTGGACCCGGAGTTCCTGCGCTGAGAAGCTCCTAGATCAGGGGAAGATTGATGACAAGGATCTTCCCCGAGAGCCGACAGAGAGAGAGAGAGAGCCTTCTCCTGGAGCTGGCACCCTGAATATGGACTTCTAGCCTCCTAGACTGTGAGAGAATAAATATCTCTTTGTTAAAGCCATCCACTTGTGGTATTTCTGTTATAGCAGCACTAGATAACTAAGACAGGACCATTGATCCGGGGGTCACCCTGAACAATTTTCTTTGCTCATCCATGTCCAAGGGGAGAGGGCAATTATTTAACTTTTCTTTAAATTCTGTAGAACGTTGCTATGTTGTATTTTCTGACCTAAAACTTAACTTTCCAGTTTATGCTCAGGAACTCTGTCACCTGGATTATAGAAAGAACTCATTTATTTTCTCTCCTCTCCTCCCAGCTTCTCTGGATGGGCCCACAGAAACAGGAATCGAGAGGCCCTCTCACATGGGTCAGCCCTGGCTCCCAGCCCTTTCTTGTAAAGATCTGTCCTTGGTAGTGCCTCTCACGTGTGTTGGGTTGTTCTTATAGCATACATCAAAGTCAAAGGAACATGGCCCTTCTGGTTAGTTCTCATCTTGCTTCCCAGAAGTCCCCCCTCCTTCACCTGAAACCACTTGCTGTTGAGTCGATTCTGACTCATGGTGACCTCATATGTGTCAGGGTAGAACTGTGCGCCATAGGATTTTCACTGGCTGATTTTTTGGAAGTAGATCACCAGGCCTTTCTTCTGAGGTGCCTCTAGGTGGACTTGAACCTCCAACCTTTCAGTTAGCAGCTGAGTGTGTGAACCGGATGCACCACCCAGGACTCCCCCTTCCTCAAAAGCCTTTTTGATTCTGGGATTTTACTCTCTAGAAAAAAAAAGTCAGGAGCCTAGCTCAACATCTTATGGGAGGTAGGCAGGAGAGGGTCACTGTCCTTAGCAGGCAGAGCCCACCCCCTGCCAGTTTAATTGGGAGCAATGCCTTGGGCAGAATATATGATAAATATGCTAGCAGAGGGTAAACAAAAAGGAAAGAAACCAATTTCTATCAGCTCTGACAGTAATTTTTACCTTCTTAAGAGGGTTACACACCCTTTCTGAATTGGGGCTCTCTCCCAAGAAAAAAGTGTATATTCTTGTGTGCATTGACGTAGAATTTCAGGGTGTTCTTGCTCACAGGTAGGGGAGAGAGTGTCCTCTTCTTGGTTGCTTTATGTATAAGCTATTCAGAAAAGCAATATCTGCAGCAACATTTAGTTAGAATGGTCCACTGATGCAAGTGTGACGCAAAATTAAATGCCGTAACCGAGGTAACAACACATCTGAGTTCTGATTTTGTGTTGAAAAATGATTCAAGCTACACAGTCTAAATAAAGTTACTTTGCCATTCCTCTGATGGTCAAGGTTTATCCATTCATTCAACAGATATTTATTCAGCACCTATTATATGTCAGGTGCTGTTTTAGGAGCTAGGGACAGAACAGAGAACAAGACAACGTTCTTGCCCCCAGGGTGCTTACTCTCTGGTGCAGGAAACAGGCAAGCAAATATATAGATTGTCAGTTAGTCGTAAATGCAACAGAGATGGATAAAGCAAGCCCTATTAAGGGTGAGGAACGAGGAGGGAGTCCCTGGCTGGTGCAAACAGTTAATGCACATGGCTGCTAACTGAAAGGTTGGAGGTTTGAGTTCAAAGGCACCTTGGAAGAAAGGCCTGGTGATCTACATTGGAAAAATCAGCCACTGAAAACCTTATGGAGCACAGTTCTACTCTGACACACATGAGGAAGAATGTGCTGGTGAGGATTGTATGTACAGTATGTTATGTGACCCATATACAACAATTTCTCAATATAAAATTCCATCAGTTTATCTTTTTAGAGACTCAGTTTTTTTTTTTTTAGGAAAAAGAATAAGGCATGAAATAAGTTATTGAGTTTTTTACTGCTTGCTTTTAAAATTTCAGAAGTACTCTATACTTGTTATAAAAAATTCATACAGAACAGACATGAACTCCTTCCACATCCCTTCCTATTTCACTCCAAAAAGTTAACAGTCTGGTATGTGGCCTTATATAAAGATGGATACATACTTATAAAAAAGTAAAATGTGATAACTGTTCTGCATTTTGTTCCCGCTGACCTCCATTGTTGTTGTTAGTTGCCTTCAAGTTGACCTCCAACTCATGGCGACTCCATGCACAATGGAAAGAAACACTGCCTGTCCCGAGCTATCCTCATGATCTATCAGTGGAGGCTTACATGTTGCTATGATGCTGAGCAGGTTTCAGCAGAGCTTCCAGACTAAGACGGACTAGAAAGAAAGGCCTGGTGGTCAATTGGGGTTGGAACACACCCAGTGTCTCCAAGGGAGAAAAGACCTGGCCATCTGCTCCCATAGAGATTACAGCATAGGAAACTCTACAGGGCAGTTCTACTCTGTCCTATAGGGTTGCTGTAGGAATAAGATTCGATGGCACACAACAACAACAATAGGAATTCAGTGCCTCCTAAGCAACGACTTTCTTTCTCTATGTATTTGTCTATTGCAGGTATTTCATATAAGTGGGATCACACAATATTGGTCCTTTTGTGTCTGACTGATTTCACTCAGCATAATGTTTGTAGTATTATTTTAATAATAAAACCGAACAACAAACTGCCCATGTATGTGCTGTGTGGAGTTGGCAAGGATTCCTTGTTATTGGGACTCTGGCCACTCACTTGCTTTGGATCCCTTCAGCCCAGGGTACTTTGCATTTTCCTGCCTAAGAATGAGCCCCTTCCCAACAAGCACACTGTGGGAGGGAGCACTGGTCTCACCAGGGGGATATGGGGGCGCAGACCACACCCAGTTGTCAGAGAGGGTGACACCAAATGACCCCAGGGTCTGCGGGTGAGCTGCTGCTGCTGTTGGGTGAGGGGTCCCCAAGGAAGCGGTAACTCATCACCACCAACCACCTTGCTTCCGCCACCCCCCATCACACATCAGTCACTAGGGTTGGTGTCAGCCAGAGTGGAACTCGTCACCATCCCTCTGCCTACGCAGGCCCCCCATTCCCCTCACCCCCTCTCACCCACCAGTCAGGGTGCTGCCGGCAGCAGGGCTGCAGTGGGAGGGATGGGGTGTGGCGGCAGGGCGGGGCTCTCTGCCCAAAGCGGGGTTCGCTGGCTGGCCCTGGCAACCCCCGGTGGGCGGAGGGTGACACCATGAGTTGCCACACTGGGTGACACCAAACCTAGTGATGCCACTGTGAGGGAGAAAGGCCCCTTCTCCTTGCAGAGAGCCTGAGGGCTGTTAACTGTGTGTTGAGTGTGGGGCCACAAGCACTTTATGGAGTTGTCACATTGGGCTCCACTCCTCTTTGTCCTCCTCTGCCTTTGGGATCCTTTGACCTTCTTGGGAGGGGCAGAGGGCCCTGAACTGGCAACAGAGCAGCCTTCCTAAAAGAGATTTTAGGGACTTTTCAATTCTATTTTTGAAAACATTTACTTTGGGTATAAAAACGCCTGACACCAAGAATATAAAATATGCATAAAATGAAGTTCTGGAATTAAAAACTATTAAGGATAAAAATTGTCCAGAATGGCAACACTGGACACTTGTGGCACTGTCATGGATTGAATTGTGTCCCCCAAAAAATGTGTGCAGCAACTTGGCTAGGTCATGAGTCCCAGTACTGTATGATTGTGTTATCTGATGTGATTTCCTTACATGTTGTAAACTACCACTATGATGAGATTATATGTGATTTCCTCATTTGTTGTAAATTCTATCACTGTGATGAGGTTATACTGATGAGGTTGACAAGATCAGTGTCTTAATGCAATCTCTTTTGAGATATAAAAGAGAGAAGCGAGCAGAGACACATGGGAATCTCACACCACCAAGAAAACAGTGCTGGGAGCAGAGCGTGTCCTTTGGACCTGAGGTTCCTGTGCTGAGATGCTACCAGACCAAGGAAAGACTGAGGCATCACAAGGACCTTTCTCCAGAGCCGACAGAGAGAGAGAGAGAGAGAGCCTTTTCCTGGAGCTGATGCCCTGAATTTGGACTTGTAGCCTACTGGACTGTGAAGACAATAAATTTCTCTTTGTAAAGTCATCCACTTATGGTATTCCTGTTAGAGCAGCACCAGATGACTGAGACAGGCACATACTTGAAAACCACCCCTTCTGATCCTGTCATAGATGACAGAACAAACCTTAGAATGGGGGAGGAAAAGAAAAGACCGGAACAGAAGAGAGTGTTTGCAGACAGAGACACAGGCTCACATCTCTTTAATTGTTTTGAGTAAATTTTCGTTACAAACAAAAAGATATTTAAAATGTGAGATATAAACAATGATTATGATGCATTGAATACCTGGTACTCACTCCCCGGCTGAAGAAAAAGAACATGATGGTTCTCTGTGAAGACCCCTGAGCCCGGCTAGATTCCATCTGATTTTCACTCCCTTCCAAGATGCTCACCATCCTGAATTGTGTTTTATCGTTCTATTGCTTTTCTTTGAAGTTTTATTATGTGTGCTTGTTTTCCTAAATAATATATTGTTTAGAGTCTCATGTTCTTGAACTTTGTATGAATGAAATTATACTCTATGTTTTCTTTTTCAATGTATCACCCCATTCTTGGCCCCTGCCCTTGCCAGGATTTTTGAGATTCATCTGGGTTATTGCATGTGGTTCTAATCCACTCTTCTTCACGACACAGTAGAGCTCTATTGTTAGGAATAATCCAACCTTTTGTTTTTGGTGTACTGATGATGGATTTTTTGGGTTGTTTCTCACTTTTTGGTATTATAGACAGAGCTCTGATGAACATTCTGAACATTCTTGTACGAGTGTTTGGTCCATGTGCTGGTTCCTTGATTTTCCGCAATGGTAACTCTTCCCGTCCTCACCACCACCAGGTATTCCTGCTGCCCTGCCTGTGCCCAGGTGTCCTGGCAGAGCACTGGGCTGAGCCACCTGAGTGACTAGCTCTCTCAAACCCACTTTCTGAGTCTCCTATTCCTTGCATTGTCCTTGTATTTCAATGCTGAGATTTGGTGGTGTTATAGGTTGAATGGTTTCCTCCAAAAGATATGTTGAAGTCCTAAGCCCTGTACTTGTAAATGTGACCTTGTTTGGAAACAGGGACTTTGAAGATGTTATCAGAAATTTAGCATGAGGAAGGGTTGGACTAACCAGTAAGCAAGGTACACATGGGCTTATTTGTGTTTATTTATTAATCTGTAGTACCCAAAGTGAAATTGTGCACTACAGATTAGTAAGTAAGCACAAGTAAGCCCCTGCATACCTTGCTTATTGGGTAATCCGTCCCTGGGTAAATTCTAATCCAATATGAGTGGGGTCCTTATAAAAGAGGAGAAGAGACACAGAGACAGAGGGAAGGAGGCAGAGATGGGAAAATGCTGCCACAAGCCAAGGAATGTCTGGGGCTACCGGAAGCCAGGAGAAACATGGTCCTGGAGTGTTTGGAGACAGCATGGCCCTGCTGACACCCTGAACTTGGATTTCTAGGCTCCAGAACTGTGAGACAATATATATCTGTCATTTTAAGCTACCCAGTTTGTGGTACTGTGTTACGGCAACCCTAGAAAACGAACACAGGTATTGACCTTCTTCAGCAATCCACCCATACTTGTGAGATTCTGAAACAGAAACAGACCTGGCCATCACAGGCACCAAAACCCCGTGAGAACTGCTTGTAGGCATCACAGAAGACACCTGCATCTTCCTGGGGCCTGAGCAGGATTTCTCCGGGCTCTGGCAGCCACCAGGATTACTGAGCCAGCCTCAGCTTCCTGGGACCGGAAGAATGAAAATAGTCAGAAGCTCAGCAAGCTGCCCAAGGCAGCATTGGCCAAGCATCCGTGATCTGCAAGTTTTGGCACTGGCCTGCTGTTTCGATAATATTTTTCCCCTTCATCAGCAATTTACAAAGTGCTCATTGGCACAGTTCCAAACATGTCAGAGCATGTGGAGTGAGCTGTAAAAACTTCAGTGCTCGATCAGTTTCTCCTTGACTTGACTTTGAACTTAAAGAATGGCAAGACATGTACGTGGCCTGGCTATTTCCTGGGGGATCCACCACACCTTTCGCATTTTCTTGGAAGCATTTCTCCCTGCACCTTTCTTTGCAGGACAGAAAGTTGAATGGAGAGAGGGAAGGTATTGATTTCTCAGCAGCTAATGAACATACCTTCAGTAGGGCACTCAGAGAGGGACTTTAGCTTCCCTTGTAATCTCCATTGAAGTCCTTGGGCAGTACAAATGGTTAAAATACTTAGCTGCTAACTGAAAGGTTGGAGGTTCAAGTTCACCCTGAGGCACCTCAGAAGAAAGGTCTGGTGATCTGCCTCTGAAAAATCAGCCATTAATCCTATGAAGCACAGTTCTACTGTGACACATGTGGGGTTCCCATGAGTCAGAAGCTTTGTCATTTTCCATCTGGCAGCTAATTGATGGTGTTATAAGTCGCTGTTCTCTGGAGGAAAGCATCCCCAACTTGGCCACAGGATTACACATATTAAATTCAACTAAATATAAACTCATGATAAACAATTACCAAACTCACAAGGAAGCAAGCCACCGAGACTGAGAATCAGCAGACCCTACAAACAGCAGACGTAGACCATATAAGGATTTCATATAGTGGCATGATCTGATAAAAAGTATTAAATAACTAACAGAACAAGGGGATGCTGCATGGTTTAAATTGAAAAAGGTAGGTGGCAGGGTTATATCCTTTCACCTTACCTGTTCAATCTGTATGCTGAACAAACAATACATGAAGCTGGACTATATGAAGAAGAATGCAGTGTTAGGATTGGAGGAAGACTCATTAACAACCAGCAATATGCAGATGACACAACCTTGACTGCCGAAAATAAAGACAACGTGAAGTATTTACTGATGAAGGTCCAAGACTACAGCCTTCAGTGTGGATTATAACTGAACATGAAAATCGTCACAACTGAACCAATAAACAACATCATGATAAATGGAGTAAAAATTGAAGCTATCAATGATTTTATTCTACTTGAATCCAAAAGCAATGTCCACGGAAGTGGCGGTCAAGAAATCAAACGACATACTGCATCCGGCAAATCTACTGCAAAAGACCTCTTTAAAATCTTAAAAAACAAAGATGTCACTTTGATGACTAACGTGCACCTTAGTCATCAAAAGCCATGGCCTTTTCAATCACCTCATATATATGTGAAAGCTGGACAATGGAAAAGGAAGACTGAAGAATTGACGGATTCAAATTGTGGTGTTGGTGGAGAATATTGGACATACCAGGAACTACCAGAAGAAGGAACACATCAGTCTTAGAAGAAATATAACTAGAATGCTCCTTAGAAGCAAGAACGGCAAGACATCCACTCGCTTACTTTGGACATTTCATCAGGAAAGATGGATCACTACAAAAGGATATCACATCTGGCAGAGGGCCAATGAAAATGAGGGGAGCCCTGAATGAGATGGATTCGCACAATAGCTGCAACAATGGACTCAGCAAACCAACAATCATGAAGATGGTTCAGGACCAGGCAACGTTTTGTTTTGTTTTGTTTTACATAAAGTCACCATGAGCTGGAGCCAACTCGATGGCAACTAACAACAACAAAAAATATGAAATGTTGGGGGAAAAAAAAAAAAAAAGCAAATAAGAAGAGACTTCCAAAAATGGCTGGGTAGTTTTTGGAAAGAGCCAAATAGAATTTTTAGAAAAGAAAATGAAAAACAGATTGTTAAACAAAGTTGGTCACCAGAAAGACTAAGTGGAAAAAGTTGGTTAAGAATGCAGTGCAGAGAGACAAAGAGAAAGAGACATGGAGGACTGAATGATAAAGTCTAACATCAATGGTTTAGTGGTAGCATTCTCACCTTCCATGCGGGAGACCAGGGTTTGATTCTCGGCCAAGGCACCTTATGTGCAGCCACTACTCTCCCGTTGGTGGAGGCTTGCATGTTGCTATGATGCTGACTTGACAGCAGCTAACAACAATAAATGAGTTTAATTGGAGTTCCAGAGGAAGGAGATAAAATGGGGGAGAGGCAATATTTGAAAATACAATAGCTGAGAATATGCCAGACATATATAGATTAAAGGGAGAGGTTCCTATGGTCTTCTTAGTAGGTATAGAAAAAGCATTTGAGAAAAGTCAACAATTATTTATGGTGAGAACTCTTAGCAAGCCAGGAATAGAAGGGAAATTTTTTAGTCTGAAAAACTGTCCTTTTAAATTAGGAACATAACTAGGATCTTCACCATTACTGATTCTATTTCATATTAAATCAGAGTTCTTAGCTAATGCAGTAAAACAAGAAAAATAAATAAAAGGCAGAAAAATTTGAAAGAAACCAAAATGTCATCATTTGCAGATGGCATGATTGTCTACATCAGTGTTGTCCAATAGATATACAATGTGATCCACACACGAAAAAAATTTAGTAGCCACACAAAACAAAGCAAAAAGTAGCAGGTGAAGTTAACTGTAATACTATATTTTATTTAACCCAACTGCTATGGATTGAATTGTGTCCCCCCAAAATGTGTATCAGTTTGGCTAGGACATGATTCCCAGTATTGTGTGATTGTCCACCATTTTGTCATCTGATGTGATTTCCCTGTGTGTTGTAAATCCTAACCATGAGGTGGCCTGGTGCAGTGCCTCCGTGCCCTCAACTGTGTGGTCGGATCAACGGAACTCATGAACATCTCGTGGCTATTTTTATGTGTGTGTCCCTATGCTCCCATGTGTTGTTGTCCACTCTGTTTTTTTTTAATTAATAGACTTCATTTTTTTTTATAGCAGTTTTAGGTTTACAGAAAAATTGTACAGAAAGTACAGAGTTCACATATGCTCCTGTTATGGTTTGAATTGCTTCCCCCAAAAATGTGTGTCAACTTGGCTAGGCCATGATTCCCAGTATTGTGTGATTGTCCACCATTTTGTCATCTGATGTGATTTTCCCATGTGTTGTAAATCCTACCTCTATGACGTTAAAGAGGCAGGGTTAGAGACAACTATGTTAATTGATTAGGTTGTATCTTGAGTCAATCTCTTTTGAGATACAAAACAGAGAAGCGGGCAGAGAAACAGGGGGACCTCATACCACCAGGAAAGTAGTGCCAGGAACAGAGTGCGTCCTTTGGACCTGGGATCCCTGTGCTGAGAAGCTCCTACACCAGGGGAAGATTGATGACAAGGACCTTCCCCCAGAGACAACAGAGAGAGAAAACCTTCCCCTGCAGATGGTGCCTTGAATTCAGACTTCTAGCCTCCTAAACTCTGAGAGAATAAATTTCTCTTTGTTAAAGCTATCCACTTGTGGTATTTCTGCTATAGCAGCACTGGATAACTAAGATACCAATGTACCCAAAATATCATTTCCCATGTAGTCAGTACAAAAATTATTAATAATTTTTCCTGCTTTTCTTGGGCCAACTCTTCAAAATCTGGTGTATATCTTACACTTACAACCCATCTCACATTAGACTAACCACATTTCCAATGCTCAATGACTGTTTGTGGCTCCTGGCTACCATACTGAACAGCAGAGATCTGCATAGATAGATAGCTGCCATCAAGCCGACTCTGACTAATGGCAACCTTATGTACAATAGAATGAAATATTGCCAGGTCCTGCACCATCTTCATGATTACTAGCATGTTTGAGTCCATTATTGAGACAGTTGTGCCAATCCACCTCACCTTCTCTGGCCCTGTACTTCAGCAAACATCATGTCCTCCTCTAGCGACTGATCCCTCCTGATGATGTATCCCAAGCAAATAAATTGGACAATGTTCCGTTGTGATCCATAAAGTTTTCATTGGCTGATTTTCAGAAGTAGATTGTCAGGTCTTTCTTCCTAGTCTGTCTTAGATTGGAAGCTCCACTGAAACCTATAAAAACAAAGTTGGCAAAGTGTTGATAATGGTTGAAGCTGAATGATGAGTCTAAAGGAGCTCATTGTACCATTATCTCTACTTTTGTATAGGTTTGAAAGTTTCTAGAACAATTTAAAAATATATATTATCTTGTGAATGAGGTGATCCAGAGCTCTATTCTCAAACTGCTTCTCTTTTCTATCTTTACTCATGCCCCTGTGATTGCATCCTGCCTCCCAAATTTGTATCTCTAGCCAGACTTCTCCCCTGAGCTCCAGTCACGCACATCCAATGGCCAACTTGACCTCTCCCTTGGATGTCTGATGGGCATTTGATCTAACATGCCCGTGGAGTGGTCACCAGGATATATTGCAGAGTGAACAAAACCAGGTATAGAACAGGGTTGACAGTATGCTATCTTTTAAGTAACTTGGGCGGAGGGGATGTGAATAGGTATGTGTGTGTTTGTGTGAGTGTATCTGTTTACATTTTCAAGGAGAAACAAGGCACAGTCACAGAAGTGTTTTTTAAATTGAACTTTAGATGAAGGTTTACAGAACAAACTAGCTTCTCATTAAACAGTACGCATATTGTTTTATGACATTGGTTAACAAACACATGACAAGTCAACACTCTTCCCTCTTGACACTGGGTTCCCTATTACCAGCTTTCCTGTCCCCTCCTGCCTTTTAGTCCTTGCGCCTGGACTGGTGTGCCCCTTTAGTCTCGTTTTGTTTTATTGGCCTGTCTAATCTTTGGATGAAGGGTGAACCTCAGGACTGACTTCATTACTGAGCAAAAAGAGTGTCCGGGGGCCATACTCTTGGGGTTTCTCCAGTCTCTGTCAGACCAGTAAGTCTGGTCTTTTTTTGTGAGTTAGAATTTTGTTCTACATTTTTCTCTACCTCTGTCTGGGACCCTCTATTGTGATCCCTGTCAGAGCAGTCAGTGGTGGCAGCTGGGTACCGTCTAGTTTCATTGGACTCAGTCTGGTGGAGGCCGTGGTAGTTGTGGTCCATTAGTCTTTTGGACTAATCTTCCCCTCATATCTTTAGTTCTCTTTATTCTCCCTTGCTCCCAAAGGGGTGAGACCAGTAGAGTATCTTAGATGGCCACTCACAGGCTTTTAAGATCTCAGATGCTACTCACCAAAGTAGAATGTAGAACATTTTCTTTATAAACTATGTTATGCCAATTGAGCTAGATGTTCCCCGAGACCATGGTCCCCACAGCCCTCAGCCCAGCAATTTGTTCCCTCAGGGAGTTTGGATGTGTCTATGGAGCTTCCATGCAGAGTCACAGGAATAATTATTCCTGACCTGCCTCACTTTCTTCTGCTTACGTGGGATCACCCCCAAGTAAGCCACTTGCCCGTAAGTCCTTTCCACAGCCCTGTCTTTGGGGAGCCCACACTAATTCGTTTATCATGTCCAAAACCAAACTCCTGACCTTCTCCCCAAAACCCGCTCCTCCCACCATCTTCCCCAACTCAGTAAGTAGCAGCTCCAATCTTCCAATTGTTGTTAGGTCCTTTAAGTAGATTTTCGACTCATAGCGACCCAATGTGACAGAGTAGACCTACCCCACAGAGTTTTCTAGGCTGTAATCTTTATGGGAGAAAGTCGCCAGGTCTTTTCTCCCATGGAGTTGCTGGGTGGGTTTGAACTACCACCCTTTCAGTTAACAGCCAAGTGCTTAACCATTGCACCACCAGGGCTCCTTCCAATTGCTCAGGTCAAAAACCTCAGGGTCATTCTTTGGTCTTGGCCACAGAAGCTAGATGACGAAGGGAATGTCATTGTTCGGAACGGTTGTAATAAGATGCACAACACTGTGCATCTTATCGCATGTTGTGGCTCTAAGGCCTACGATCATCAGAAGTTGACCTGTGGCAAATGTGGATACCCTGCTAAGCTGAAGACAATGACAAGGCTAAAAGATGAAATACTACTGGTACTGGCTGAATTTTGTTGTCAGGTTGTTAGGTGCCTTTGAGTTGGTTATAACCCACAGTGACCCTGTGTACAACAGAACAAAATACTGCCCAGTCCTGTGGCATCCTCACAATTGTTGTTATGCTCGAGCCCATTATTGCAGCCACTGTGTCAATCCATCTCGTTGAGGGCCTTCTTCTTTTTTGCTGAGCCTGGTTGAATGAGATGCCTAAAATTGTATACTACAGATTTAAGCATGGATTCCATGAAGGAACAACCCCTAAACCCAAGAGGGAAGCTGTTGCAACATCCAGTTTATCTTGATTTCAACATTTAGTTATGCAGTAAATGTTCTGGTATTAAAAACAGACAAACAAAAAATAAAACAAACAAAAAGGCTCGGGGTCAACCGACTCCTTTTTCTCTCATATTCCATGTCCAATTCATCAGCAACTCCTGCTGGCTCTAGTTCAGAACAGATCCAGGTTCCTTATATTTCTCCAAACAATTCTCTCCACTTCCTGTTCTTTACAACAGGAAGCCAGGCCTTCTCTTGCCTGTGTTACTGTAATTGCTTGTTAACTGCCCGAATTGCTCTGCCCTTGCCCCCTACAACCTGTTTTCTGCACAGTGGCCACAGTGCTTCAGTTAGTCAGATCTTCAGACCATGGTCATCCTCTGTTTACACAGGTCATCCAGTCTGTCAGTAACCCACCGAAGGTCTCCCGAATGACTCAGAGGAAAAGCCAAAAGTTTTACCATGGCCTGCAAGGCACTGTAGCATGTACTGTTCCCCGAACCCCCCGTTTCCTCTGTGAACTGATTTCCTGCTATCTTCCTGTGTTTTCTAATTTTGACATCATCAAGGGACGAAAGGAAGCCAGTGTGACTGGATCAATGTGAGTAAGGGGGAGAGAGGCACAAGATAAGCATGAATCATGGAGGTGGGCCCCTTGGATTGCCTTTCAAGAAAGAACTTGTCATTCAGTTGCAAAGAGTACTTTCAGCTGACAGCCTCCAGCTTTTGAGCTAAGGCCATGATCTTTCAGGCAGCCCCAAGCAATGACAGAGCCTGGGCATCTCTGCCCAATGGGATGGCACTGATGGGCCACATTTGCTCCAGAGCTCCCCATTGGGTTAGCTGAGGTTGTTGGCTGTACACCATGACCTGAGGTTCGCTCTGCCCAATCCTGCCCCTCCCCCTTTGTCTTTCACTGGTGTTGCTCCCAATACACCTCTTGCACGCCTTCTCGGTGCCTTCCTTCCTGGAGGACACAACTGACTCAAGGAGTCTAGGGAGGAGAGGTAGATAAGGATCGGATCATATAAGGTCTTGTAGGCCATGGTAAGGAGTCTGATTTTACTCTGTTTCTAATGGGAAGCCGTTGCATGATTTTAAGGAGGGATGTGTAGTAGGATTTACCTTTAAAATGATTTCCCTGGGTCGAATGAAGTCCTTGGGTGGTAGAAACGGTTAACAAGCTTGGCTGCTAGTTGAAAGGCTGGAGGTTCCAGTCTACCCAGAGGCACTTCAGAAGAAAGGCCTGGAGATCTACTTCTGAAAAATCAGCCATTGAAAACCTTATGGAGCATAGTTCTACTCTGATACACACGAGGTTGCCACAAGTCAGAGATGAGTTGATGGCAACTGGTTGGTTATAGCGAATAGGAGTGGAGACAAGGTGCCTGCTAGTGTTCAGGAGAAAGACACTGGTGCCCTGGACTAGGATTGTAGCCAAGAATACGATAAGCAGTGGTTGGATTCAGAATGCAGCTTTGGAGGTAGAGCTAACAGAACTTACTGATAGATCGGATGACTAGTGTGAATTACTGAAGGTGGTGATAGCATTCATTTGGTGAGATGGAAAAGGTTTGGAGGGCAGGGAATTGGAAATGGGGGAGATGGCAGGTTGGAGGCACCTGGTACAGTGGTTAAGAGCTCGGCTGCTAACCAAAAGGTTGTCAGTTCAAATCCACCAGCTGCTCCTCAGAAACCGTATGGGCAGTTCTATGCTGTCCTATAAGGTGGTTATGTGTCAGAATCGCCTAGACAGCAACAGGGTTCAGGGTATCAGACATTCAGGTGGGGATGTTGAGAAGGTTGGAATTACAAGACTTAAGAGTTAGGAGGAGAGATCAGGCTAGAGACAGAAATCTGAGAGGCTATATTTAAAGCTGTGGAGTTGGCTGAGACCAGGGAGAGAGCATGCCAGGGTGGAGAACAGAGGTAGAAGGATGGAATGTGCTGTTTCTTTATCTTTCCCTGATGTCTCAAACTGATAAACCAAGGAAATAGAGATATAATTTAAAGCAATAATGGAACCCACCAGAAACTGTTAGTAGTGGTTACCTCTGAGGAATAGGGCGGGGGGCTGAGGGAGGTAAACTAACTTTCCAATTCATACTTCTGTGTTTGAATTTCGTTTTATCACTTGTGTGTATTGCTTCTATAATTGATGACAACAACTAGTTGAAAAAGAAATATATTAAAGTACATACATAAAATGGAATATATTTCAATAATTAAAAGAATGAGGCAATTGATCATGTATGTACAACATGTAAAGGTGTCCATAATATATTAAGTGGAAAACATCAATGCTTGATTCATATGCATAATATGAACCCAATTGTGTGTGTGTGTATGTTTGTGTATCAAGAGAATAGAAGGACACATACCACATGGTTAACAGTGGCTACCTCTGGGGAGCAGGCTAAGTGTGGAAGGGAAACGGAGGGATTTACTACACATGGTTAGTATATTTTATTTATTCATTTACTTATTTAATTTATTTTATTTCATGTCATTTAATTACCATGACCCATCTGTCAGTTTGTTGTACTATAGTGGCTTACCTGTTGCTATGATGCTGGAAACTATGCCACCCGTATTTCAAATACCAGCTGAGTTATACATGGGTGAAGCTTTCAGACTAAGACAGACTAGAAAGAAAGACTTGGTGATCTACTTTCAAAAATTAACCAACGAAAGCCCTACAGATCACAACAGAATGTTGTCCGATATTGTGCTGGAAGATGAGCCTCCTAGGTTGGAAAGCACTGAAAATACAGTGTGACCACAACAATGGACTCGAACCTATCAACGATTGTGAAGACGGCGCAGGACCAAGCAACGTTTTGTTCTGCTGTACATGGGGTCGCCATGAGTTGGTGCTTACTTGACAGCAACTAACAACAACAACATTTTATTTATGTCATTGAATTTAATTTTGTTTTTTACAACAAACATGTATAACTTGTAGTATACAATTTTTGGAGCCCACACATGTTTGCCTGGGTCCAATAAAGGGTAACCTGAGCAAATGGGGCAATATCCTGTGTGTCCCTGGGGCAGATGTGAGAAGAGTGTAGCAGAAGATGGAGCTGAAGCAGCTGGTGATGAGACCCAGCTGGGTTTTTATCTTCCCTTCCTTCACGTTCCACTGGGTCATAAGTCTCCATCTGGGTGGACCCCCAGTGGCACTCAGGAGGGTCCACTCTGTTTGACCTGAGCTATTTCCTCTTTTGTGGGAAATGGTATTTTTTTTAAATTGTGGTCATATGTATATATATATTTATATATATTTATATATAAATATATGTATATGACAGAACATCTGTCATTTCAACATTTTTTCATTGCTGATAAAAAATATACCCAGCAAAACATACAGCAATTCAACAATTTCTACATGTACAACTCAGTGACATTGATTGCATTCTTTAAGTTGTGCAACCATTCTCACCCTTTTTTTCCCAACTGTTCCTGCCCTGTTAACATAAACTCACTGCCCCTCAAGCTTTCTATCTAACCTTTCAAGTTGTTGTCAGTTTGATCCTATGTAGGCAGTTCTTTAAAAGAGCATAATGTTCAAGGCACAGTCTCTACTAATTAAGTTAAACTATTGTTTGGTTTAATGAAGACTTCAGGGCATATTTTTGGTTTAAGGTTTAAGGATTATCTGAGGGCAATAGTTTCAGGATTCATCCAGCCTAATGGCTCCAGAAAGTCTGGGTTTCATGAGAATTCATTCAACATTTTTCACATGCACAATTCAGGGACGTTAACTATGTTTGCCATGTTGTGCAACCATCCTACTATCTGTCGGTAAGGGCTTGTTTTAGGATTAGTTTTCTTGCTGGGAAGAGTTGCCCCAGGGCTCCTGAGGAAATAAAAGCAATCCACTTTCTTCAGTCTCTTTTGCTTTGTCTTCCCCGGTTGGGTGTTAAGGACAGGACAGGACATGTTTCCAAAAGTCCCTGTGATCACACAGAAGAAACCTTATGTAGTTGAGCCAGTGGGACACCGGGAATAAAGTGTACAGTGGCTGCAGACCACCTTGAGCAGAAAGTTCAAATTTTGGTGAATAGGATTGTTTTCATTCATTAGATGCCTCATTCTTTCATTAGAAGGTGATACAGTGGCAGAGTTCTTGCTTTACATGCAGGAGACTTGGGTTCGATTCTTGACCAATGCACCTCAGGCACAACCACTGCTCATCTGTCAGTGGAGACATGTGTATTGCTATGATGCTGAACAGGTTTCAGCAGAGCTTCCAGACTAAGACAGACTAGGAAGAACTACTTTCGAAGACAGCCAGTAAAAACCCTATGGGTCACAATAGTTTAATCCGCAACTGGTCATGGGCATGGCGCAAGACTGGGCAACATGTCATTCTGTTGTGCATGGGGTTGCCACAAGTTGAGGGCTGACTTGACGGCAGTTAACAACAGCCACAAGAAGAAGAAAGTCTGTAATGTCTTTGCTAGCACAGAAAGACCTCTCAAGTTAGCTTCTACATAAACATGGTGTCTTTAGTGGGTCTCACTCTAGGAGGCCAGCTGTGTTAACCCAGGAGCCTTGACTGGGTCAGGGTGGCTCCTCTGGTGACCCTGGCCTGCTGGCTGGTTGACTGAGAACTCAGCTGTTGCAATCTCTGAAGTTTGGCTGATGGAAAGTGGCACAAACTCAGCGTGATTCAGGTCTCGAAGATTCTTGCCATTATTTATTTTCTGAATTGTTCCTCCCCCATTAACACAAGCTCACTGCCCCCTAAGGTTCCTATCTGATCTTCTGAGTTGCTATTGTCAGTTTGATCCCATCTAGACAGTTCTTTAAAACAGCACAGTGCTCAAGGCAGACAGTCTTTACTAATTAAGCTAAACTGTTGACTGGTTTTAAGAAGACTTCAGTGGATATTTTTGGTTTATGGTTTACAGATTATCTGAGGGCAATAGTTTCAGGGGTTCATCCTGCCTCAATGACTCCAGAAAGTTGGGATTCTATGAGAGATTCTTGCCATTTTTCATGAGTAGTTTAAAAATACATTTTATTACCTGGAGGACTCTTCAGAAATCATTCCAATATTATTCTTGTTGATTGCTTTATGTGTGTGTCCTAAAAATGCAGATAACGTACACCCTACATTTGCTCTCTTAATGAACTCATGTTTTCCAGATTCTAAAGAGCAAAGGGTCAGAGATGCAGGGCACCATCCCCTCTTGGGCACACATGAAGGATGATTTGGTAACTGGTTTCCAGATGAGAAACACCTGCCCAGCTTCCCACAGAACATATTCCTCCCCTGCTTGTGACCTAACCTGGCAGAGAGATGCAGTGTAGCAAATTCGTAGAGGCCAGCCCCCCAAAGAGGGAGAAGTTTCCAGAGCATGGGCTTTGGAGATTGAGTTGAGTCCTGGAGTCTTAGACTGGGTTCTCTTTTTTTTTTTCCTTTTTAAAAATTGTTGTTGAAAATACAGACAGCAAAACACACCAGTTCAACAATTTCTACATGTACAATTCAGTGACGTTGATTGCATTCTTCAAGTTGTACACCATTCTCATTGACCTTTTCCCAACTGCTCCTCCCCATTAACATAAACTCACTGCCCCACAAGTTTCCCATCTAAACTTTTGAGTTGCTGTTTGATCCCATACAGATAGTTCTTTAAAAGAGCACAGTGCTCAAGGCTAGACTGGGTTCCCTTGAAACACTGCAGAAGGTTGTCTGTGGAGTCTCTCTGGAGAGATGCCTTAAGGCAGAGAGGGGACAGATCTGCACAGAAGGAGAAGTCGACCCCAATATGGCTGCAACTGAGGCCAATCCTGCGGAGAAACTCTGGTCCCAAATTGAGACAAGAAGCTTGGGCCTTCACATCTATGCATCAGCCAGTCACTGGTGGGGCTTCCCCCTGAGGGCAGGCTGATCCTAACATTGGATCAATGAAGCACACAGCTGTGAGCAATCAGCAGCCAGAGAGATTCCTGCTCAGAAGACGGATTTGGGTATGACCACATTAACCACTACACTTGGTGCTGCCACTGATACCTCTGTGTTGCTTGAGGAAGTTACTTAATGCCTCTGAGCCTTAGCTTGCTCATCTGTAAAATGGGTCCAATAATGCCCTACCTTTCAGGGCTGTTTTAAGGATTAGAGATAAAATGTGTGTAATGCCCCTAGCACAGGGCCTGGCTATTAGTGTAGATGCTCAATAAAAGTAGTTGCTATTATTATTGTTGTTGTTGTGCGCCACAGAGTCGATTTAGCCTCATAGCGACCCCGTGTGACAAAGGAGAACTGCCCTATAGGATTTTCTTGGCTATAATCTTTATGGAAGCAGATCTCCAGGTCTTTCTCCCAAGGAGCCATTGTGTGGGTTCAAATCACAAACTTTTCAGTTGGCAGTCAAGCCCTTAACCGTTCAGCCACCAAAAAAACCAAAACGAAACCCGTTGCCCTCGAGTCAATTCCTACTCATAGCGACCCTATAGGACAGAGTAGAAATGCCCCATAGGGTTTCCAAGAGCAGCTGGTGGATTTGAACTGCCAACCTTTTGGTTATTAGCCGAACTCTTAACCACTGCACCACCAGGGCTCCTTTTATTATTATTATTAGTAGTAGTATTAGAGAAAAGGTAATCATTCTTGAATATCTGTTTATTGGCCAGTTGCGGCTTTCAGTTTTTTGCTCCATTTCTTTCTTGACCTTTTTACTTCCGTCTTCTTGGACAGGAACTAGATGTTAACAAAAGGTCAATCAGACAAAAAAAGCGGCCAAAAAATTGTGTGCTAGAGTTCATAGAAAAGGCAGGCCCCCTTCCCAGAGCTCATTTATTCTTAATTTAGACTTACCTCCAACAAGCTTGGCTGTCTGCATTTCTAGTCCACGAGAGATCAGAAGCAACACTGGAAGGGGCCGAGGATTGGAGGCTGCTAGGAGCAAGCATGCTATCAGGAGAGGTGACTGTCAACTTTGCAGGAAATGCAGAAAATCCCTAGAAGCAGAACACGAATCAGGATTTGGCAAAGTGCTGTTCACAATTATTAGGGTCCATAACTGGGAGGATTTGGGGGGATAAATATCAGTCACCTCCAGTGGTTAGAAATAGGTAAGGGCTAGGAAAAAGGCCTGGAAATCTACTTCCAAAAATCAGCCAATGAAAACGCTATGGATCACAGTGGTCTGACCCACAACCAATCGTGTGGATGGTGCAGAACCAGGGAGCATTTTTTCCCATTATGCATGGAGTTGCCATGAATTGGGGTTCACTTGACAGCGGCTAACAACAAGTGGTTGCCAAGGGCTTGGGAATGGTGGGGGGGATGAGGAGTGACTAGTTAATGGGTATTGGATTTCTATTTGGAGTGGTGAAAAAGTTCTCGGTTAGGTGGCTCCTCAAAAAGTTAAAAATAGAATTACTTTATTCCACTATTAGGTATGTGCCCCCCCAAAATTGAAAACAGGGACTCAGACAGATGCTTGTACATCAATTGTTCACAGCAGCGCTACTCACAATAGACGTAAGGTGGAAACAACCCAAGTGTCCATCAACAGGAGTGGATAAACAAAATGTAGTACGTATACACAATGCAATGTCATGCAGACATAAAAAGGGATGAAGTTCTGATACATGGTACAACCTGGATGAAACTTGAAGATTATTATGCTAAGTGTAACAAGCCAGATGCAAGAGGATAAATATTGACAATTTCACTTACATGAGGTATCTAAACCAAATAAACCAAACCTGTTGCTGTCGAGTCAATTCTAACTCATGGCAACCCAATGTGTTATAGAGTAGAACTGCTCCATAGGGGTTTCTTGGTTGTAATCTCTATGGAATAGATCTTTTTTTCCATAGTGCTGCTGGGTGGTTTTGAACTGCCAACCTTTAGGTTAGTAGTCCAGCGCAAACCATTTGCACCACCCAGGGACCTCTACGAGGTATCTAGAATAGGCAAATTCATAGAGTCAGAAAGTATAGGTTATCAGAGGCTGGGGGCAGGGCAGGATGGGGAGTTGCTGTTTAATGGATATAGAGTTTCTGTTTGGGATCATAAAAAAGGCCTGAAAATAGATAGTAGTGATGGCTGCACAACATTACGAGTATACTTAATACCACTGAATTGTACACTTTAAAATGGTTACAATGGTAAAGTTGTTATGTGTATTTTACCACACACACACACACACACACACACACACGCAGACGCACGAATGCTAAAAAGAAATAAAGGAATAGGGCAGGGTATGGGTGCCTGCCCCAACAAAGAAAGCAAATCTCGGACGGAGTTCTGCCATCTGCTAGATCAAACAGGCAAGCAGGTGCAAGACTGTCAAACAGGGCGGCCCTGCAGACTGTGAGCCCAGGTGAGCTCTCTGCCCTTGCAGGTGCTCTCACGGCCCTTTGCACAAAAGGTGTGGTCGGAGAAGGCAACAATATTCCAGCAGCAGGAGGCCACTTTCTAGGTGGAGGCCAGTGACAAAAATCCTTCCCCACGTCCTTCGAGGCTACCCGATGCGTGTCAGAGTAGAACTGTGCCCCTTCAGGTTTTAATGGCTGTTTTTTATTTGGAAGCAGAGGCCCAGGCTTTGCTTCCAGGGTGCCTCTGGGTAGACTTGAACCACCAGACTTTCAGTAAGCAGCCAAGTGTGTTATCCATCTGCCCCACCCAGGGATTCCAGGTTGAAACTAACTAACTTGGACTCTACTATTCCGGTGAATCCTGATTCACCAAAGGAATTCAGCTCCCTAAAACCTGCCTCGAGATGTTGGGGGAAAACATTAAAAAATAATTAAAAAAAACCTACTTCCCCCCTCAAAAAAACAAGCCAACAAAAAACCCTAACTCACTTATACAGAGCATGTGCAAGAATTTTAAAGTAAATTATAGACACTGTAACACCCTGCCCAAACTCTTAGATCTTGAGGCGACCACTGGGTTGTAGCTCATACTTAGTCCAACAAATAAAATGTCTGTAATCATGTTCAGCATCTTCTGTTTAAGATGGCAGGAAACTGAGCATTCCATTTTAGAAAGCTGTTTGTCCAAAATGGTTAACTTATTTATAATGAGGGTTTAAAGGAGTCGGCTCAAATTTTCTGGAACATTCCCTTATGCCAAATAGCGTCTCCATGGATGTCAAATCAAGGCTATTTTATTGCAGAGGGGCACCACAACAAATACACTCCTCACTGTTTTTTCCTTTAAAGAAAACACTACAAATTAGTGACCTGGAAGATCTGAATGAAAACACATCAGAGAAACCATTGTTTTGAGAGCTCTTTTCAGCTTAATTAATTCACACTGGCTGTCCAAATTCATTCTCGGTCTGGAGGAAATTTTCCAGCAAAATGTTGTGACAGCGTTCACAGCAAAGATTTGGGGCAAGAATTTGTGTTTGCTGAGCCGTCACTGCAAGTTCAACAAACGTCAATAGAGAATGCTTCAGCAAATTACCTTTCCCCTGAATGCGTTCTTTAATCTGATCCTTCTTTGCGTTCACTCCCATGGGTACTGGGCTGACAAGTCAGACACACATGAATGATGGAAACTGCTGGGGAAGTGGGTGGAGGGAACCAACGGTTTATTCGAGAAAATTTGGTCCTGGCCTAAATGAAATTCTTTCTCTATCAATTTCAAGGAGTCTAAAAATCTGTCAGAGTCCCTGACTGGTGCAAACGGTTGACACACTCGGCTACTAACAGAAAGGCTGGCACTTCAAGTCCACCCAGAGGTGCCTTGGAAGAAAGTCCTGGCAATCTACTTCAGCCGTCAAAAACACTGTGGAGCACAGTTCTACTCTGACACAAGTGGGGTCGCCGTGAGTCAGAGTTGACATGATGGCAAGTGCTCGATGACCTGTGAAACGGGGTTTTCTGAATATCCAAACAACCTTTTATGGGCCTCTTCTCATCCATCAGAGGAGTTTCCCCAGGTTAGCGTGCACTCTACTTGACATTGTAGTGGGGAGACAACAAGGTCATTCCTCTTTCCTGCTGCTCCCTTACCTTTCCACCCCACAGCCCTCTACCAACCAACTCTCCGCGATTACACCCTGGAAGAGCTTGTGTGAAATCAAAAAAATAGAAGTAAGACATCTGCACGATACTTTCTCTGACCACTGGATGTCATGAGTGCACAACGTTTGTTTCAGGTGGAAAAACTGCGCACCCGGAGGAAAGCAGCTTCATGTAGTACAGCGATGGTTCTCTTTGCGCCTGTGCAGAGGTCAGGGAGCAAGTAACCAGCCGTTCACAAATTGTTTTGTTTGTGCAAGCGTGACATTGAGGAGCAAACAAAGTGTAGGCAATTGAAGATAAGCAACAGCACAGCGCTAACTTCTTTGTATTTTCTAGAATATTTCAATGGAGCAGCAGTTACTGGAGGAAGACCAAAATATCAAATAAGGTGCTCTTGGGATGCTTCTCAAGAATTCTGGCCAAGAAAGGTGAATGACCTGTAACCCTTTGGCCTCAGACAGTACAAAAAACAAACAAACAGAAACCCCCCCCAACACCAAACTCATTGCCGTTGAGTTGACTCCAAACTCATAGTGACCTTATAGGACAGAATAGAACTGCCCCATAGGGTCTTCAAGGAACGGCTGGTGGATTCAAACTGCCAACCTTTTGGTTAGCAGCCAAGCTCAGGACCTGCTAACCTGGCAAATTAAAATCAGGACGAGTAGCACAAAAGGACAAATACTGTATAATCTCACTTATATGAAGTAAGCAAATATACTGAAACCAAAGATTATTAGTGGTTTCCAGGGGAGGGAGATAGGAGGAAAGGGGGAGTTTTCGCTTCGGGGCCATTGAGTTGATGTTAATAGTGGTGGCATAATTTGGAAAAGGCTAGCGGCGATGGTCGCACAACACGATGGATGTAATCACTGAATTATACATGCAGCAATTGTTGAACTGATGTTCTGTTATGAATATTTTCACCACAATAAAAAAACGAAGTCAGGACTAGTAGACAGATGCTGTCATGGATTGAACCACGTCCCCCCAAAAATGGCTGTATCGATTTGGCTGGGCCGTGATTCCCAATATTGTGTGATTTTCCTGTATGTTGTAAATCCTGCCTCTGTGATGTTAATGAGGGAGGATGGGCGGCAGTTGTGTTAGTGAGGCAGGACTCCGTCTACAAGACTGGATTGTGTCCTGAGGCAGTTTCTTGAGATATAAAAGAGACAAGTGAGCAGAGAGACGTGGAGATCTTATACCACTAAGAAAGCAGTGCCAGGAGCAGAGCGCGTCCTTTGGACCTGGGGTCTCTCTGTGGAGAAGCTCCTAGTCCGGGGGAACACTGAAGAGAAGAAGGCCGACAGAGACAGAAAGCCTTCCCCTGGAGCTGACGCCCTGAATTTGGACTTTTAGCCTACTTTACTGTGAGGAAATAAACTTCTCTTCGTTAAAACCACCCACTTGTAGTATTTCTGTTATAGCAGCACTAGATGACGAAGACAGATGCTCAGCATCACTATCTTATTTTCCAATGATTTGTCTTTTCATTTCATGACAGATAGACAGATAAATAGCTATCGAGTGGATTTCGACTCATGATGACTTTATATAGAACAGAATGAAGTGTTGCCCAGTCCTGCATCATCTTCACGATAGCTAGCATATTTGAGTCCTTCATTGTGGCTCCAGTGTCAATCCATCTCACCGAGGGTCTGGTTGGCCCTCTACTTCACCAAGCATGATGTCCTTCTCTAGCAAGTGATCCTTCATGATGACGTGTCCAAAGCAAGCAAATCAGACAATGTTCTGTTGTGATTCATAAGGTTTTCATTGGCTAATTTTCAGAAGTAGATCACCAGGCCTTTCCTCCTAGTCTGTCTTAGTCTGGAAGCTCCACTGAAACCTGTCCACTATGGGTGACCCTGCTGGTAATTTGAAATATCAGTGGCATAGCTGCTGGTATCACGGCAACACACAAGTCATCACAGTATAACAAACTAACAAACGGGTGGTGATTTATTTCGCTAGAGAGTAATTTTCTTGTTAATTGTCCTGAATACAGTTGATCACACTTTAGAGTTCAGTATGATTATGGAATTTTCAGCTATACCAACTTTTGAGGTTAATATTTTCTCATTGATGAAGATAGTCTTGGTTCCCTCCTAATGCTGGGGTGGTTCAGAGAGGCCTGAATATACAAATCAGCACCTTTGATTATTCCTCTTGGCTGTGGGAATTCATCTGTGAAAATAACATCATTAACGTGCTTTTTCTTTAGATTAAAAAGGGAGGTCGATGAATTAAGCAGAAAGCAAATTGGGGCTCTTGACAGGTTAAAGCTAGCACTTCAGAGGATACCAGAGTCATTTATAGTCAAGGGTGGGTTTGTCTGTAAGTTATGAGGATTTCAATGGTTTTTAAAAAAGCCTATTCACATTCATAAAGGTGGAACTGTTAAAATCTGGGCTTAAGAAAAATTGGAGTCAAGGGGATAAAAACAGAAGGAAATATCCACAAATCTGGATAAGATCTTTAAAAAAAATTTTTTTTTTATTTCTATGGGCAATTTAACAATCAATGGTGTCAAGCAGCAGCCCGGCGTCTGAGCGCGAACCCAGGAGTAAAGGGAGGATAGGCTTTTACTTTGAGAACACATCCAGTTCTTCCCATCCTTAACGCCAACCACTTCTATTGCAGAGCAAAGATCACAGACTCAGAGCTTAAGAAGAGTTGGCCATTCTTCAGAAACGAAGCTCAGAAAGACATCGGAAAGACCAAGACTGTCAGGTGGTGTTTTAGAATGAGTGGTTCGAGAAAACGTCTGTCAAAATATGTCCCTTGAACAGTGACCTGAATGGGAGGAGGAGAGAGCCATGTGGATATCTGGGGAAAGAGCATTCCAAGCAAGAGGAAGAGCAGGTGCAAAGGCCCTGTGGTGGGAACTGATTTGCTTGGCTTAAGGAACAGCAGGAGGTCAGAACCACCAGGACTCAGTGAGATGAGGGTGGAGCAAAAGGAGATGATGATGGAGAGAAAGTGGGGCAGGTAGTATAGTCTTCAAGGCCATGGTGAAGACTCAAGGTTACTTGGAGTGGGATGGGCGCTATTAGATGGCTTTGAGCAAGCAGTGCCATGATGTGACTCATGTTTGAGAAGGAAACTTCTAGATGCCTGGTGGAGAATAGACTAAAGGGGCCAGAGTAGGAGCAGGAGACTAGGTGGAGGCCATTGCAGGTATCCCATCAAGAGAGTTGTTGGGTTAGATGAGGCTAGTAACGTGTGGAGTGAAAAAACGTGGTTTCCTCTAGCTGACCCTGCTCACAGCACCCACGTAGAAAGCAGTCCAGGGAGGCTGAGATTACCGATCTCTGACACCAAATGTGTGGTGAATAATAAATCCTACTCCATGCACTGCCTGTGTCCTGGGGAAATGTCAGCTTCCCTTCCCTGGTCAGTCTAGCCCCTAGGTGCCCCATGCAGCCCTTTCTCTCTCAGCCCCATTCACCCGGGGCTAGGTCAGTGAGTAATGGCTCCTCCTCTGTTTCTTAGATTTGATAATTTTCTGGAACAATTTACAATCCAGGGAAAGGAGATATCTTTAATCTAACAGAAAAAAAGGATAAAAACACAAAAGGCAAGGTCCAGGTGGGGTCCCAGCACAAAGCCTTCATGTCCCCAGGGGACACACTTCCCCTCCTGAGAGCAAGTGTTTACCCTTACCACCCAGGAAGCTCCAGTGAGCCTCAGTCTTCCAAGGCCTTTTATTGTCTTCACCATGTGGCCACGATAGATCACATCATGCCTCCTGAGGCTTAGTTAACATCATCCCCCAGGTGATCCCTCTTGGTCCATCAGCCCCTACTCATTGGCCTCAGGAGTGGCCCAGCTCTCAGGAACCAGGAACAAAGGCCAAATATTTACTGCAAGGGATTTCAACACCTTGCAATCCTCTTTGAGAAATTCTTGCCAATTCCTTCATTTATTGAGGTCTTTAATTTCTATAAGTAATCTTTCATTAGAGTTATTCATAGGCACTGGATCTTTTCTGATAGCAGTGTAAAGTGATATATATATATATATTTTAAATATATTTTTTATTTTAGAATAGTTGTAAATTTATGGAAAATTACAGAGATAGTACAGAGTTTTTGCAAATGATATCACCTTTAAAATAAAACAATTAAAATTTCATTTTTAATTATTGTCACTATTACATAGCAAATAATCTGAGAAGCTGGACTATATGAAGAAGAATGTGCCATCAGGATTGGAGGAAGACTCGTTAACAACCTGCTATATGCAGAGACACAACCTTGCTTGCTGAAAGTGAAGAGGACTTGAAGCACTTACTGATGAAGATCAAAACCTACAGCCTTCAGTATGGATTACACTTCAACATAAAGAAAACAAAAACCCTCACAACTGGACCAATAAGCAACCTCATGATAAATGGAGAAGATTTGAAGTTGTCAAGGATTTCATTTTACTTGGATCCACAATCAACTGCCATGGAAACTGTAGTCAAGAAATCAAAGGATGTATTGCACTGGGCATATCTGCTGCAAAAGACCTCTTTAAAGTGTTGAAAAGCAAAGCTGTCACTTTGAGGACTAAGGTGCACCTCACGAAGCCATGGTATTCTCAGTCGCCTCATATGTATGTGAAAGCTGGACAATGAATAAGGAAGGCCAAAGAAGAATTGATGCCTTTGAACTATAGTGTTGACGAAGAATATTGAATATACCATGGACTGCTAGAGAAGAATGAACAAATCTGTCTTGGAAGAAGTACAACCAGAATGCTCCTTAGAAGCAAGGATGGCAAGACTTTGTGTCACATGCTTTGGACATGTTATCAGGAGGAACCAGTCCCTGGAGAAGGACATCAGGCTTGGTAGAGAGTCAGTGAGAAAGAGGAAGACCCTCAAGGAGATGGATTGACATAGTAGCTGCAACAATGGGCTCAAGCATAACAACAATTGTGAGGATGGCGCAGGACCGGGCAGTGCTTCGTTCTGTTGTGCATAGGGTTGCTATGAGTTGGAACTGATTTGACAGCACCTAACAACAACAGCAAAAATTATATAAAAATCCCATTATGTTTTGTATACTACCTCGTATATATCAACTTTGTATACTCGCTTTTTAATTGTAATAACTTATTTATTGATCTTTTTGGACTTTCTGTGTACCCAATTACGTTACCTGGGAATAAGACAGTTTTATTTCTTCTTTTTCAATCCGTAAACCTTTCTCCCTTTACTGCACTGGGCAAGACCTCCAGGAAAATGTTAATACAAGTGATGGTAGCAGGTATCCTAGTATCTTTTCTAATATCAAGGTGAAATGTTCAAAATTTCTCCTTTAAGTGTGATGTTTGCTGTAGATTTTTGTAGCTATCCTTATTAAATTAAGGAAATCCCCCTTTTCTCCTAGTTTCCTAAGAGTTTTTTTTTTTAAATCAGGGGTGGATTTTTATTTCCTTTTTTTGGATGATGAATACTATCAATTGAATTTTCTGCATGCATTGAAATTATTTTAATATTTTTTTCATTACATTGATTTTCAAATGTTAAACCAGCTTTGTACACCTGGGACAAATCCAACCTGTGTGATATTTTATCCTTTTTGTATGTCACCGCCCGGGGTTCTGTGAGGCCTTCAAAGAGATTAAAAAATATTTTGTATGTATGTCCAGCATTTCTAAATTTTCTTGGTGAGGGGTTTGGTATAAAAGAAGCTAGTCTGCTTTTGCTGAAGTGGAAAAATTTAAAGATTTTTAATTTCTGTGTGTCTGTTTTGTACCCTTTTACTTTTTTTTGTTAAATCAAATAGATTTATTAGTTAATTGGACAATCAGTCAATATAGGAATTATGGGCTTAATAACTTTTCCCAGCTGGCTATCTTGTGACGATGCTTTTGATCTGGATAGATTGTAGACAACATGAGGAATGCTAATTCTGGAAATACCTAATTTCAGCTTTTGACAAGGACGTTCAAGAAGTTTTCAGCCAAATCTCTGCAGCCTTTGAGGACCTCTCTCAATGGTTTCTTTTCACCTAAATCTCTTTAATCTGTAAGAATTCTTTCTAGATCTGTACCCTCATCTGTTTTATTTTCCTTGTAAGAGAAATTTCTTCAAGCTTGCAATACTCAGCACTTTGCACTACAACATAGTTCAGTATTTAATTTTACACTTTTGCATTTCTTTTCAAGACCAAGTTTGACTTTTATTAATTTCTAACTTTTGCGAACTATCTTCATGTACATCATTAAAAGCATAACCTTAGAACATTATAAAAATAGTTTTAAGCAGAATTAGGTGTGTTTTTAAAACAGAGATGCAATTTGACTTTATTACCAATGATTCTGTGATTACGAAGTTCTGTCTTTTTCTCTTGGTCTCGTTTTACATCTTGTCCTCAGGTTAAATATTGAAATTCGCAAGTGAAAATGAGTAGGATCATATATCATCCATAAAAGCAACTATTCTTTTATTACATACAAACACTCCATGGAAATAACTAATCCCATATTATTCATTTTGTTAAATCTCTCTCTACATGAAATTAATTTAAAGATTATTTCTAGAATATAGCTACATTTAGAAAATAAACTATAGAATTTTATCTGTGAGGTTTCTACTACTGATGTTTGAAGATAAACAAGTAAATCATTCCTGTCATTGAGAATTTCAGCTTCCCCTTACTTGGGTGATTAGGCGTACTTGTTGCTGTCAGCTGCTGTGGAGTCGGCCTCTGACTAATGACAACACCCAGGGAGGATTAACCAATAAGAAAGGTATGCAAATGTTTACATTAAGCAAGGTACACACGGGCTTACTTGTGCTTACTTACTAATCTGCAGTGCACAATTTCACCTACCTTGTTTATTGGGTAACCTGTCCCAGGCAACACCATCAAAACTAAACAAAGCACTGCTCAGTCTTGTGCCACCCCCATGAACGGTTGGAGATAGGTTCCTTGTGATCCACAGAGTTTTCATTGGCTTATTTTCTTTATTTAATTTTTTGTTTTTCAAGCCAATCAGGTTATCTGGTTTGTTTGATTTTTTTTTAATTGTGCTTTAGGTGAAAGTTCACAGAGTAAATTAATTTCTTATTAAACAATTAATGCATATATTGTTTTACGACATTGGTTGCCAACCCCACGACGTTTCAACACTCTCCCCTTCTGGACTTTGGGCTTCCCATTTCCATTCACCCAGCTTTCTTGTCCCCTTCTGCCTTCTCATCCTTGCCCCTGGGCTGGTGTGCCCATTTAGTCTTGTATACATGGTTGAACTTCATGTGTTATTGTTTGTTTTATACGCCTGTCTAATCTCTGGCTGAAGGGTGAACCTCAGGAGTGATTCAGTACAGAGTTAAAAGGGTGTCTGGGGGCCATACTCTTGAGGTTTCTCCAGTCTCTGTCAGACCAGTAAGTCTGGTCTTTTTTTGTGAGTTAGAATTTTGTTCTACGTTTTTCTCCAGCTCTGTCTGTGACCCCCTATTGTGATCCCTGTCAGAGTAGTCAGGGTTGTCTTAGTTATCTAGTGCTGCTATAACAGAAATACCACAAGTGGATGGCTTTAACAAAGAGAAATTTATCCTCTCAGAGTCCAGTAGGCTACAAATTCAGGGCATCAGTTCTTGGGAAAGGCTTTCTCTCTCTGTTGGCTCTGGAGGAAGGTCCTTGTCATCAATCTTCCCCTGGTTTAGGAGTTTCTCAGCACAGGAACCACAGGTCCAAAGGACGTGTTCCTCTCCTGGCGCTGCTTTCTTGGTGGTATGAGGTCCCCCTGTCTCTCTACTTGCTTCTCTCTTTCATATCTCAAAAGAGATTAAGACACAATTTAATCTTGTAGAGCTCATCAACATAACTGCCACTAATCCATCTCATTAACATCATAGTGATAGGATTTACAACACATAGGAAAATCACATCAGATGACAAAATGGTGGACAATCACACAACACTGGGAATCATGGCCTAACCAAATTGATACACATCTTTTTGGGAACACAATTCAATCCATGACAGTGGTGGTAGCCGGTTACCATCTAGTTGTGCTGGACTCATTCTGGAGGAGGCTGGAATATGTGGTAGTTGTGGTCCATTAGTCCTTTGAACTAATCTTTCCCTTGTTTGTTTGGTTTTCTTCATTCTCTCTTGCTCCAGATGGGGTGGGACCCTGGGAGTATCTTAGATGGCTGCTCACAAGCTTTTAAGACCCCAGACACTAATCACCAAAGTAGGGTATAGAACATTTTCTTTATAAACTATGTTATGCCAATTGAGCTAGGTGTCCCCCAAGACCATGATCCCCAGCCCTAAGCCCAGTAATTCAGTCTCTCAGGGAGTTTGGATGTGTCTATGAAGCTTCCATGACCTTGCCTTGGTCAAATTGTGCTGACTTCCCCAGTATTGTTTACTGTCTTACCCTTCACCAAAGTTATCACCTATCTATTGTCTAGTTAATGTTTTTTCCTCTCTACCCTTCCCCTCCCTTGTAACCATCAAAGATTGCTTCTTTCTCTGTAGATACATTTTCTCAAGTTTTTATAACAGTGGTCTCATACAGTATTTGTCCTTTTGTGATTGACTTATTTCATTCAGTGTAATGCCCTCCAGATTCATCCATGTTGTGAACTGTTTCGCAGATTCATCATTGTTCATTCTTGCATAGTATTCCATCGTGTGTATGTACCATAGTTTGTTTATCCATTCATCTGTTGATGGGCACTTAGGTTGTTTCTATCTTTTTGCTATTGTGAATAATGCTGCAGTGAACATGGGTGTGCATATGTCTATTCGTGTGACAGCTCTTGTTTCTCTCGAATATATTCCTAGAAGTAGGATTGCTGGATCATATGATATTTCTATTTCTAGCTTTGTAAGGAGGTGCCATATCATTTTCCAAAATGGTTGTATCATTTTGCATTCCCACCAGCAATGCAGAAGAGTTCCAGTCTCCCTGCAGCCTCTCTAACATTTGTTATTTTCTGTTATTTATTTATTTTTTTTGATTAGTGCCAGTATTGTTTGAGTGACATGGTATCTCGCTGTAGTTTTGATTTGCATTTCTCTAACAGCTAGTGATCGCAAGCATTTCTTCATGTATCTGTTAGCTGCCTGAATGTCTTTGGTGAACTGTCTGTTCATATGCTTTGCCCATTTTTAAATTTGATTTTTTTTTTATTGTAGAGGTGTTGAATTTTCCTACGGATTTTAGAGATTAGACCTTTGTCAGATATGTCATAGCCAAATTTTTTTTGTCAGTCTGTAGGTTCTGTCTTTACTCTTTTGGTGAAGTCTTTTGATGAGTAAGTGTTTAATTTTTAGAAGATCCCAGTTATCTAGCTTATCTTCTGGTGTTTGCATATTATTAGTTATGGTTTATATCCTATTTATGCCATATATTAGGGACCCTAGCGTTGACCTTATTTTTTCTTCTATGATCTTTATAGTTTTTGGTTTTATATTTAGGTCTTTGATCCATTTTGAATTAGTTTTTGTGTATGGTGTGAGGTATGGGCCTATTTCATTTTTTTGCAGATGGACATCCAGTTTTGCCAGGGCCATTAGTTAAAGAGGCTGTCTCTTCCCCATTTGATGGACTTTGGGCCTTTGGCAAAAATCAGGTGACCATAGGTGAATGGATTTACATCTGGGTTCTCAATTCTGTTCCATTGGTCAATGTGTCTGTCATTGTACCAGTACCAGGCTGTTTTGACTACTGTAGCTCTGTAGTAGGTTCTGAGGTCAGGTAGTGCGATTCCTCCTACTTTCTTCTTCTTCTTCAATAGTGCTTTACTTATTTGGGGCTTTTTCCCTTTCCATATAAAGTTAATGATTAGTTTTTACATCTCTTTAAAGAATACTGTTGGTATTTGGAATGGGATTGCATTGTATCTGTAGATTGCTTTGGGTAGAATTGACATTTTCACAATGTTGAGTCTACCTATCCATGAGCATGGTGTGTTCTTCCATTTATGTAGGTCTCTTTTGGTTTCTTGCAGTAGTGTTTTGTAGTTTTCTTTGTATAGGTCTTTTATGTCCCCGGTTAGATTTATTCCTAAGTATTTTATTTTTTAGGGGCTATTATAAATGGTATTGCTTTCCTGATTTCCTTTTTGTAGTTCTCTTATTGGTGTATAGGAATCTAACTGATTTTTGTATGTTTATCTTGTATCCTGTTACTCTGCTGAATCTTTCTGTTAGTTCCAGTAGTTTTCTCCTGGAGTCTGTTGGGTTCTCCATGTTTAGTATCATATCATCCACTAATAGGGATAGTTTTACTTCTTCCTTACCAATTTGGATGCCCTTTATTTCTTTTTCTTGCCTTACTGCTCTAGCTAGGACTTCCAGCACAATGTTAAATAGGAGTGGTGATAAAAGGCATCCTTGTCTTGTTCTTGTTCTCAGGGGAAATGTTTTCAGCCTCTCTCCATTAAGAATGATGTTGGCTGTTGGTTTTGTATAGATGCCTTTATTATGTTGAGGAATTTCCTTCTATTCCTATTTTATTGAGAGTTTTTAATCAGGAATGGGTGTTGGACTTTATCAAATACCTTTCCTTTTTTTTTTTTTCCTAGGTCAATGTTGCAGAGGTGTGTCTGGGCACAAAGTAAAGGAATCTATGTTTCTGATGCAGAGGTTCCCCTTGCATGCTAGACTGGTGACTCCTGACAAAAGTTGACTCATCTGCCTGGTGGTAAATGAGGCCAGATTGCAAGGGGTTTTGGGTATGCCTGCACCTGGCAGATTGACAGCATTGGACCTTTGACCCCTCTCCTCAGCATTGTTGACACTTTTTCAGGTTACAGGGTTGCTGTTCCACTCCCGTCAGCCAACTCTAGCCACACAATTGTGACCCCTAAGAGCTCAGAAAAGTACCTGGCAATCATGTGTTCACCCAACATGTTCATTGTTGTTCTTCTTGGTTCTCCATAGTCACCTCCATTCCTGGTGTGTTTGTCAGCATCATTGACTTATTACTCTGTTCTTTGACGTGTCAATCCAACTTTCATCAGATCATGGTTTAATTTAATGTGGTGGTTTCCTATGTCCTTGAGGTAGGCTGAAGAATGGCCCCCAAAGATGCCCATACCTACCTCCAGAATTTGTAATGTTACTTTATGTGGGAAAGGGGACTTGCAGATGTGATTAAGTAAGGCTCTTGACATCGATAGATTATCTTGGATCATTTGGGTAGGCCCTAAATATAATCAGGGCCATAAATATAATTAATCAAAATCTAAACATAGGTCCTTATAAGAGAGAAGCAAGAAGGTCAAAGGAGAAAGTAGGAGATGTGACAATGGAAGGAAGAGATAGGACTGATTCCAGGAAACAGTTATGAGCCAAGGAACACAGGAGACCACTAGAAGCTGAAAAAGGTGAGGTAACAGAGTCTCTCCTCAGATCCTCCAGAAGGATTTTAGCCTAGTGAATCCAATTTCAGATTTCTGACCTCAAGAAATGTAAGAGAATATATTAGTATTTTTTTAAGCTTTAAATTTGTGGTGATTTGTTATGGCAGCAACAGGACACTAATACAGGGACTTTATGAATTGAATTATGTCCCTCAAAAAATATGTGTTAGAAATCCTACCCTCTATAGCTGTAGATGAAATCCCATTTGGGAATAGGATTTTCTTTGTTATGTTAATGAGGCCATATCAGTGTAGAGTACGTCTTAAACGTAACCACTTTTGAGCTATAAAAAGAGCAGATTAGGCATAGATGCGAGTATAAATGGAGGGGAAGATACATGCCACGTGTGACTGGCAAGCAATAAGGAATGTTGGATCTACAGAAATTGAAAAAAATCTTCAAATAGAGAGGGCAGAGAGACTTCCTTTAGAGTCAAACCCAAACCAAACCCATTGCCGTCGAGTTGATTCTGACTCATAGTGTCCCTTAGAGCAGGCACCCTAAATTTGGACATCAAGCCTCCTAAACTGTGAGAAAATAAATTCTGTTCTTTAAAACCACCCACTTGTGGTATTATTGTTACAGCAGCACTAAGAAACTAAGAAGGAGCCCTGGTGGTACAATGGTTAAGCATTCGGCTGCTAACTGAAAGGTTGGTGGTTCGAACCCAGCAGCTGCTCCATGGCAGAAAAGACCTGGCAATCTGCTCCTGTAAAGATTACAGCCTAGGAAACCCTGTTGGGCAGTTCTTCTCTGTCTTAAAGGGGCGCTATGAGTCAGAATTGACTCGATGGCACACAACAATAAGAAACTAAGTGAAGGACTGTACTTGCATAACCAGTCCTTTAGGGATGATAGGTGAAGGTTAGGGCTCAGTAAAGATTTGGGATTGATTATTGGCCAGTTCAGGGTGGAGTTGAAAGGCACACAAACCTGCTTTACAAACATAAACCTGGGGTGGAGTACATTAAGGCGATATGAGCAAGACTCTGGCCTGCTCCAAGAAGTAGTAGGTACAGCCAGCAAAAGATGCAAAATGAGACATCCAAATCCAACTGCAGGCCCTAGGGTGAGTTTTCATAGAGAAAGGGGCTATGATTAAAAATACTTTTAGGAATTTTTGTTCCTATTTTGCTTATACCTAAATTAACAATGGAGCCCTGGTGGCGCAGTGGTTATCAGCTCACCTGCTAACCAAAAGGTCAGCAGTTTGAATCCACCAGCTGCTCCTTGGAAACCCTATGGGGCAGTTCTACTCTGTCCCATAGGGTTGCTATGGGTTGGAATTGACTCGGCAGTAACAAGTTTCGGTTTTTTGATTTAGTTGATTATGACTCACGGCAACCTTATGGGTGTCAGAGTAGAACTGTGCTCCATAGAGTTTTCAATGGATGATTTTTTTGGAAGTAGATCACCAGAAGTTTCTTCTGAGGCACCTCTGGGTGGACTTGACCCACCAACCTTTTGGTTAGCAACTGAGCATGTTAATCGTTTGCACCAACCCAGGACTCCAAATTAATAATAGAGGAGTATTTCCACCAGGGCTTGGATCTGGGTGTTTTTTTTTTTTGTTGTTGTTGTTGTTATTTGTTTAAAAAATAATTTTATTGTAGTAAAATATATATAACCAAAAAATTTGCCATTTTAACCACTTTACATGTACAATTCAAGGATATTAATTACATTCACCATCTTGTGCAACCAACACCACTGTTTCTAAAACTTTTTCATTACCTTAAACAGAAACTCAGAACCACATAAGCAGTAATTCCCCGTTTCCCTTCCCCTCTGCCCCTGCCAACTACTAATAAACCTTTGTCTGTATGCATTTACCTATTCTAGAGATTTTACATAACTGGAAAGTTATAATATTTGTCCTTTTGTGTCTGACTTATTCACTTAGCATAATGTTTTCAAGGTTCATCCATGTAGTGGCATGTATCAGAACTTCATTTCTCATTTTGGCTGGCTAATATTTCATGTATGAATGTGCCACATTTTATTCATCTGTTGATGGACACTTGAGTTGTTTTCACCTTTTGGTTATTGTGAAGAGTGTTGCCAGGAACGTTGGTGTTTGAGTCTCTGTTTTCAATTCTTTTGGGTATATATCTAGGAGTGGAATTGCTGGGTCACATGGTAATAGCATGTTTAACCTTTTCAGGAACTGCCAAACTGTTTTCTATAGCAGCTGCACCATTTTACATTCTTACCAGCAGTGGATGAGTGTTCTAATTTCTCCACATCCTCGCCAACACCATTTTTTTTTTTTTTAATCATAACCATCTTAGTGGGTGGGAAGTGGTATCACATTGTGGTATTGATTTGCATTTCCCTAATGACTAGTGACACTGAACATCTTTTCATGTGCTTATTGGCCATTTGTGTATCTTCCTTGGAGAAATGTCTGCTTACGTTCTCTGTTAATTTTTTAATTGGGTTGTTTGTCTTTTCGTTGTAGAGTTGTAAGGTTTGGGTGTTTTCTGATGTGGATTACTGGTCTCCAGCAACAAACAGATGGGTAGATATGAAGGAGAAAAATTCCTACTGGTAGGCATACCTAAATAACAGGTGTTGAATTCCAGGAGGATGCATGAGACTGGAGAGATACGATATAAGACCAAAGGATTCATCAACAGGGAGGCTGGTGAGAGAAAGCATGGGCATCCCCACTGAACAGGACTAGATTCAGCTGATTCTTCTGAAAGTAAGTTATTAACATGATAATTTGGTTATGTTCATCCTTCACTTAAATGGACATAGCTGAGAGTTCGAAAGGAAATGAAAAATTTTTGAGTAGTTAAAAAAGGTGTTTCAGGGTGTGGGTATTTTAGTTACAGGAAAGCCTCTGGGCTTGCAGTTCGTGGTATCCATTCTTCTTGTACGTGTAATTGTAACAAGTGTAGTCATCTGGTGTCTGGCCACAGCAGATAAAAAATAGCAAATAGGAAGCTAGGAGATGAAGGTGACAGCTAACTGCCTGTGTTAGAAATGCTAAACTATAAAAAAAAAAATCAATATAACAGGGCACCGAAACTATTTTGTATGACACTATAATGGTGGACACATGACATTAGGTATTTGTCAACACCCATAGGACTGTATAACACACGGAGTGATCCCTAATATCAACTATGGGCCTTAGTTAATAATAACATGTCAATATTGGTCCATCAATTATAACAAATGTACCGTGTGAATGCAAGATATTAATAATAGGGAAGCTGTGGGCAGGGGGAGACAGAATGTTTGGGAACTTACTGTATTCTACTCAATTTTTCTGTAAACTGAAAAGTGCTCTATATAATAAAATCTATGGTTGTTGTTAGTTGTCACTGAGTTGATTCCAACTCATGGCGACCTCACGTGTACAGAGTAGAACTGCTCCATAGGGTTTTCAAGGCTGTGACCTGTCAGAAGCAGATCGCCAGGCTTGTTCTCCAAGTTGCCTCTGGGTGGATGCGAACCACCAACCTTTCAGCTAGTAGTCGAGTGCTTAATCCAGGAGAGAAGCCAAAGCACCCTGCTCTGCTGAGAGTTAACCCTTTAGTTGGTGGATTATACTGAGATTAGAGGGTCCTGGGGGAGGGCTGAAGCCCTGGTGGTGCAGTGGTTAAGCATTCGGCTGCTAATCAACAGGTCAGCAGCTCAGATCCACCAGTCCCTCCTTGGAAACCTTATGGGTCAGTTCTACTATGTCCGACAGGGTTGCTATGAGTCAGAATCGACTTGATGACAGTGAGTTTGGTTTTTGGTTTTTTTGGGGAAGGGCTGGATACCAGGAACAGCTAGAGATACCCATGAATATAAATTGATTTTTTATTGCTATATTAACCTTTATTAATATATTAATATACAATTTACATATTAATAAAATATATTAATTAAAAACAGCAATATATATTGGATTGAATTGTGTCCTCCAAAAATATATGTATCAATTTGGCTAGGCCATGATTCCCAGCATTGTGTGATTGTCCACCATTTTGTCATCCGATGTGATTTTCCCATGTGTTATAAACCCTATCACTATGATGCTAATGAAATGGATTAGCAGCAGTTATGTTGATGAGATCTGTAAGACTAGACTGTGTCACAAGACTATCTCTTTTGAGATATTAAAGAGAGAAGCAAGCAGAGAGACAGAGGGACCTCATACCACCAAGAAAGCAGCGCCGGGAGCAGAGAATATCCTTTAGACCTGGGGTTCCTGTGCACAGAATCTTCTAATCCAGGAGAAGATTGATGACAAGGACCTTCCTCCAGAATCGACAGAGAAAGCGTTCCTCTGGAGCTGCTGCCCTGAATTTGGATTTCAAGCCTACTAGACTGTGAGAGAATAAACTTCCATTTGTTGAAGGCATCCACTTGTGGTATTTCTGTTACAACAGCACTAGATGACTAAGACAATATCCATGAGTACCTCAAGCTGCTCCTGATGCCCAGCCCTTCCGCAGGACCCCCTAATCTCTATACAATTCCCCACTAAAGGTCAACTCCCAGCAGAGCAGGGTGCTTTGGGGTCCCTGCTGCAGCTCCAAGATGGGCTTCTCTTCTGATTGCTCATGCCCTGGCCTTACAAATATTATTTGAATATCATTCATGAATGGGGATGCACATTACCTTAATAGTTGAGTAAGCTTGTTAGTTTTTTTTTTATCAGTATCTGATATAAGAACTCTAACAACCTAAGCTAGGGGTTGTTTCATGTAGGGAGAACTGTCTCCTATAGTCATAGGTTCAGCGGGCATCAATATATTACAATGTAGAATAATAATTGATACTCATATTAGTGGGCCTCAGTCATTAAAAAGTTTAATTATATTCAGCTTAATCTATTTAAGAAAGCAGGCAGTGTAACAGATTTTAGAAGTTTTAATCCAAAATGTAAGGAGTCCCGGTGGCATGGTGGTTAAGCACTCGGCTGCTAACCGAAAGGTTCATGGTTTGAACCCACCAGCATCTCTGTGGAAGAAAGACTTGGTTATCTGCTCCCATAAAGATAACATCCTAAAAAAAAACCCACGGGGCAGTTCTGCTCTGTTACATGAAGTTGAAATCGACTTGATGGTATACAACAATAACAACAACAATCCAAAATGGATTAAATATGTTGGTGCTTATTCAGGGCTGAGTCTTTAACCATCTGGAAAGCTCACTTGTCCAGAATGACTCATTCTCCAGGATTCTAGAGAACCAGCATTCGTTCCTGTACTGAAACAGAACAAGGGCCAGTCTGTATTACTTACAGCCAAAATGTACATATTCATGTATAGCCAGACTATTTTTCCATGCCTGTCCTGTACAAACATGAGTATTGGATCACCTGGGCTGACTGTGTCTCCCTGCTCACCTGGGCTGTCCATGTCTCCCTGCTCACCTGGGCTGTTCATGCCTCCCTGCTCACCTGGGCTGCTCATGCCTCCCTGCTCACCTGGGCTGCTCATGCCTCCCTGCTCACCTGGGCTGACCCTGCCTCCCCGCTCATCTGGGCTGACTGTATCTCCCTGCTCACCTGGGCTGACCATGCCTCCCTGCTCCCCTGGGCTGACCATGCCTCCCCGCTCATCTGGGCTGACTGTATCTCCCTGCTCACCTGGGCTGACCATGCCTCCCTGCTCCCCTGGGCTGACCATGCCTCCCCGCTCATCTGGGCTGACTGTATCTCCCTGCTCACCTGGGCTGACCATGCCTCCCTGCTCACCTGGGCTGCTCATGCCTCCCTGCTCACCTGGGCTGTCCATGTCTCCCTGCTCACCTGGGCTGACCATGCCTCCCCGCTCATCTGGGCTGACTGTATCTCTCTGCTCACCTGGGCTGACCATGCCTCCCTGCTCCCCTGGGCTGTCTATGTCTCCCTGCCCTCTCCATTTTCTTTGTCTCAGTGGGCCTCTGCCGTGGGCTGTGGTGACACCAAGGAAGAACAAAAGCTCCTTTCTCACTTTTGACATTATGTTATGATGAAAATAGCATACTTGTCAACTCATCTCATATAGTCACTCAAGCTGTAGGCCCTAGAAGAATAGGAATTTAGAATAAAAAAACAACCCTGATGAGTTAGAGATGTTGTTGGATGGAGGCAGAAGGAAGTTCAGAGTATAAAGTGACAAGCTCAAAGAAAAAAAAAATGCCTCCCAAATACAAGAAGAAGAAAAGTCATGTTCAAGGTTAATGGAAAATCTTACGGTCGGAGAAGACAGTGAGTTAGAAGTTAGGCGACAAAAGTGAACTGGTTATTTTGCCTGATTATTTGTCTACTATGTCATTGGGATTATGCTACACAGAAGCAGGGAGGGGACCCTCTCTCTCTAACAACATGCTCTTGTTAGCAGATGACCCTAACACTCAAAGAGCCTATCTAATCTGACCCTTTTATTGACATATTTACTTACTTTGGAGTCACTGGGTAGCGCAAACAGTTAAGCGCTTGGCTGCAAACCAAAAGGTTGGAGCTTTAAGTCAACCCAGAGGTGCCTCAGAAGAAAGGCCTGGCGATCTACTTCCTAAAAGTCAGCCTTTGAAAAACCCAGTGGAGCATAGTTCATACTCTATCACACATGGGGTTGCCATGAGTCAGAGTCGACTCCACGGCAACTGGCTTTTTTTTGGCTTTTACTCACTTTAACCACCTATTCTCAATATTAGCCAGCTCCACAGATCACCGAACAGATGGATGAGTCTGTTGCAGTGGAGTCTGCAGTGGGGTTGCTAAAATTAGACTCACAACAGTAACAGTACACTTACTGTCAGGATATGGGGGGGCAAGAAAAGCGGCAGGGATCATTAGGGAATCCCAAACACTAATCAAAGGACAGTGGAACCCCACAGGAGGTGGAGTTGGGGAGCTATTTGTAGTGGTAGATGTTCTCTCTTTCCCCATCATGGGCTTTGTGGGTTCCTCCTCCTGGACCTCCCTTTCTCTGAGGGTCTGTCAGGTCTCCTGTCACACACCACGGCCCGTTCTTCCTTCTCTCTTTCTGTAGTTTCTCTGCCCCACAGCTCAGGCTCACTCAGACCCTTTACTCACTGCACCTCCCCTTGCACCTGCGGATCAAAACCTCCCTGGGGGCTTCTGTCGCAATGTGACTTTTCAGCATCAGCTCCATCTGCAGCTGCCTAATTCTTTCTGTGTTTCCTAATTCAGATTTCCAAGAAAACAATTTGGATGGGCTCAGCTCGTGTTTTCTTGGCAGATCGATGTCAGAGGTCCCTGGCGGGTCTAAGGGTGATGCCCACCCTTGCTCTTTACAGCAGTGGGAGAGGGGAACATCTGTGTCATGTGATGTACAAGGTGGCCCTTCCCACAGGCCTATGGGCACAGGCAGGCAGAGGTGGAGAAAAGGTTCTAATTTCTGAAAATGTGGAAAAGAGGTCCATGCAGAATTTCAAATTCTCACGGAATCCAGACTTTCTGGAGCCATTGAGGCTGGATGAACCTCCAAAACTACTGCCCTGAGATAATCTTTAAACCAAAAACATCCCCTGAAGTCTTCTTTAAACCAAATAATGACTTCTACCATTGAGTTGATTACGACTCAGAGTGACCCTGTAGGACAGAATAGAAATGCCCGATAGGCTTTCCAAGCCTGTAAATTTTTATGGAAGCAGACTGCCACATCTTTCTCCCATGGAGAGACTGGTGGGTTCAAACTGCTGACCTGTCTGTTAGCAGCTGAGTGCTTAACCCCTGTACCACGAGGGCTTCTTAAACCAAATAATAGTTGAGCTTAATTAGTAAAGACTGTCTACCTTGAACATTGTGCTCTTTTAAAGAATTATCTACATATATGGGATCGAACTGACAACAGCAACAGATGAGATAGGAAGCTTAGGAGGCCACTGCCTGTTTATGTTAATGAGGGAGGAACAATTTGGAAAAGGAAGGTGAGAATGGTTGCACAACGTGAAGGACGTAATCAATGTCACTGAAGTGTACTTGTATAAATTTTTAAACTGGTGTATATTTTGCTGTATATATTTTCAAGAACAATAAAAAATAAAATAAACTATTAAAAAATAAATCCATATACAAAGAAAATGAGATAAAGCAGCTATGGCAAAATGTAACAATTAGAGACTCTAGATAAAGGGATCCATGGAAATTCTTCATATTAAATAGGAAATTTTCTGTAAGTTTAAACTTGCATCAAAACATTAAAGTTTCAGAGATATTTAGATGGTTACCAAAAAAAAGAAGAAAGGAAAAGAAGAAAAGAGTTCCATGAGTTGGAGATTAAGATTCCTCGATTTTTCTCTCTTGTTTCTTTACTTACTTTCTGGATGACAATGGTAAGTCCTTCTTTTCCCCATAAAATGAGGGGACTGAATAGATGATTATGGCTGACCCATGTCATTTGCCAGGCACTGCTCCCAGTACTCCCTACAGATTTACTGTACTACCATTAACCCCTCTCAAAGATGGGGAAACAGACACAGAGAGGTTGAGTAACTTGTCCAAGGTCACACTTGGTAAGTGGCAGAGCTGGGCCTGAACCCTGGAAGTCTGGCTTCAGAACGCTTGCTCTAAACCGTGCTTTGCTTCCTCTAAGGTTTCTTTCAGCTGCTGTGCATTGTAGTTTTGTATTTTCAGTGGGATCTCTTCAGCAACTGATGCAAAAGGATGCCCTTTTGAAATATCCGGGAGCTTGCGTATTCACCTTCAATGTCCTTGTTGGAACTCATACTGCCAGTGCGCTCTTACCATTCCATCATCCCTCTGACTCGGGGGAAAGTGAGCAATGAGCTGCGCGATGCCAGGGTGGGGATTAGCTCTGCCAGAACAGGATGCGCCTTTGTATCTGGCCTGGGTGACAGGTGCCCTGCAGGAACTCTGCCTGCCTTTTGCCTTCTTTGCCCTCTCTGAAGGTCGTGGGAAACGTTGGCTTGTCAGCAGGCATAAACTCCAAAGTTTCCCCCTCAGTACATTTCAAGGACTGTTTACCCAGGTGGACACACATGGATTAGGCAACCCATTGATCAGACGCGTTTGATTGGTTTGGGTGTGACTGAGGGCACTGCAGCTGTCAGAACCAACACCTCTCATGGAGACACATGGACACCCACACTTGCTGGGATGGCCCAAAGACGTGTGCTGGGTTGTGGCTCATGAGCTGTATGCTCAGGCTCGCAGTCAACCACCGACTCAGGGTGAGGGTAAGCACGTGACTGTCTCTAGATGGGATCCTCCATTCCGTGCCAGACCATGGAGCCCTGGCCATTTCCTCAAGTGTCTGGTTGTGGTTAGGAATCCCTGGGTGTCACAAACAGTTAAGCACTCAACTACTAGTCGAAAGGTTGGTGGCTTGAACCCATCTAGAAGCATCTCGGGAGAAAAGACTGACAATCTGCTTCTGAAAGGTCATAGCCTTGAAAACCCTATGCAGCACAGTTCTACTCTGCAGACATGGGGTCACCATGAGTCAGAGCTGACTCAATGGCAGCTAACAACTACAGCAACTGGCTGTGGTCAGCTCAAGTCTAGAGGGGTGGCTTGTGTCCCTGAGACAGGCAGGAAATACCAAGCGGGATCCAGCCAGGGCTTCCAGGGCATTGGCGATGCCCCTCACCAGTTTGCCAGGAGTGAGGGGACAGGAAGTACCATTGTTGGAGAAGGCCTTGCCACCTGCTCCTCTCTGCCTTGGGCATTTTCCCTTTCCCTTCGACCTGGTCCACAAAGGCTGTACTGTGTGGCCTCGCAAGTGAATTTTCCTAAGCGGAGACCTTTATTTAATAACCAAACCCAGGAACTAACTGGTCATGGTAATGACTTGGGAGGAGATCAGGTGAGAGTGCAGGCCACCTGGCCAAGGGAACCAAGTCAGAAGGACCCTTGTGGGGAGGATGTTATTGTTTCAGTGGGCGCAGCAAAGGCGGGATTAGCCAGCCCGACTTGGTAAATTCTTATTTATAGTTTCTGAGCCTTTAAAAGAAGAGCTTCCTCAGGATCTGTTCTGATTCCAGGCCTGGATGCCATGAGGATGCTGGCAATTCTGCTGTCCCTTTTCCTTGGTGCCCATGGGTCCGAGTGGACCTACTCAGGTAAGGCCCCCACCCCTCTCTCCACAGAAAGAGTGCGACTCCGCTTCTTGGGGAGAGAGAGAAACCTGGTATTTTCCAGCCTGGCCAGGTAGACTACTCATGATTTTGTGTTCCTCGGTTGCTCATTTTGGGCTCAGACACCACCTTTTCAATGTCTTGGAAAGCATGGAGAACAAGCCAAATTTAAGCTTCAACTAAGGAAAAGAGGAAATAATTCTCCCCGTCACCAGCCCTTCCTCACTCGCAGGTGTTTTTGTTTGCTCTAAGCCCTTTTCCACCCATGATGTTGGCTGGTTCAAGAGCCCGATCACTGCTTCCGATTGCAACACCACTTGCTTTATTGGTCTGCATAAGTGGAAAAGGAGGTTGCTAAAAAGGATGTCCTGTAGTCTCCCAGACGGGGTTGCAGCCTGGTGACAGGCTTCCTTCTTGGAAATGTCATGATACACACTGTTTACCCAGAACGTCTCGGCTTGACGAGAACACCAGTTACCTTTAGGTTGCCACCAGCCTGTCGTCTCTTGGTGGCAATGGCCTTGCTGAGAATTGAACTTGCACGTCATCTGAAACCCGACTTTCCAAGGTGAAATTGAGAATGCTGGCGTTTAGCATGGGCTCGGGACCACATGTGACCCAAAGATAGGAAGGCTGTGTCTGTGGACACCAAAATACTCTTCCCATGTGGCACCCGATAGAGCTCCTGCCCCTCTTTTCTGTACTGGGAATATACATGGAACGGGGTCCCAGGAGGAGATGAGGCTTGTGACCACCGGCAGAGGCAAGAGGCGAATGCAGGGTTGAACTTGCTCTTGGTACCATTTGCCCTTGACCCAGGCACCTGCCTGGCAAAGAATAAATGCAGGTGAATGCTATATTCTGTTAAGCCAAGGGACATGATGTGAGGGTAGGAGAGTCCAGCTTCAGAGGGCAGGACTGCATACTCTGACCAACCATTCAGTTCGCAAGCAGAGGAACTCCACACACCTGCCTGTTCAACAAAGACTCTGGGGCTTTCTGCCTCACCTGGCCCCACCTGTACTGGGGGTGTTTCAGAGACCAAGGAAGACAGAGGACTCAAACAATGACAGTCTTGTCCTTCCCGGGCTCAGCCTAGTCTCTGAGACTGTGTGCCTTCTGGACACTAGGCATCCCAGAGAACTTTCCAGAAACTACCACGAGTGCCTTCAGGATTACTTGAGAGACACCCCAATACTGGTAGGGGTGCGGGCCAAGACGTTTTGATTTATGAAGGGGCAGCTCTTGGAGCCTCTTGCCTTGGTTCTGATATCCTGCCTCTGGGAAACGAATTGTTTAAAAATTGGTTTGTATTATTAAATGGAGTCCCTCAGTGGTGTAAACAGTTAATGTTCTCGTTTGCTAACAGAAAGATTGGAGGTTCAAGTCCACCCAGAGGAGTTCAGAAGAAAGGCCTGGAGATCTACTTCTGAAATATCACCCATTGAAAACCCTGTGGAGTGCATTTCTACTCTGATACACATGTGGGGGCGGGGGTGGGTTGCCATGAATCAGAATAGACTGGACTGCAACTGGCTTTGTTTTATTTTTTATTATTACATAGTGAACAGAAGAGGAGAAAAATAGTCAACTTTTCTATTGATTGCAAAACCAAGAAGCGGCGAGAGAGCGGCGAGAGGCCCAACTACAAACTCCTTTCTTAAAACAAGCTGTGCATTTACCACCTAGCTACTCCCTAAAGTGGGGAGGGCGAGCATGCGTTCCCAATGGCAAGCAGGGCAAACCAGGACCTGCAGTGATTTGGAGGCTACGTCATCCTCCGTTACCATCACCCCCCAACCCCGTCACTATTCATCCTCTTTAAAAAGAGAAACGTCCTTTTTAAAATTTGAAAAGATTTTTTAGTTTGTCATTCAATGTCATCTTTGAACCTAATGCTTCCTTAACCAAAACCCTTTGCTACTGCCCCGTAGGGTTTCCAAGGCTGTAATTTTTACAAAGCCGACTGCCACATCTTTCTCCTGCAGAATGGCTGGTGGGTTCAAACTGCCGACCTTTTGGTTAGCAGCAGAGTGCTTAACAATTTCGCCACCAGGGCTTTTTAACCCTTCCTTAGTTGCCCTCACTTCACAGGTGTAGCTGTCACCCAGGGGGTCTTTACCATTCCGGGAACCTGTAAAAGGGGCTGAGCGCAAGAAAACAGATGAGGGAGGTCCTGCAGCCTGAGGTGGAGGGGGCTGTGTTACTGTTGGGGGCTTAGAAAGGAAAGCTGTGCTCTTCAGAGGAAACAAGGAAAAGCCCCTGTTAGTAACATGGTAATACCATACCCAAGGATTTCAGCTGAAAATAATTCAAAGGGAAAATAAATCTATGTATTAAAGACTTCCATTGCTTTCAAAGCACTAAGCAATGCTTGCGGGGCCAGTGGTTGCAAGTAGGAACATGAAAATTAGAAATCAGAACAAAAGCCCCAAAACACCTGGGGTCCTTGGGGTTCATTTAAAAGCCCCTTTATCCTCCTTCCACAGGCCCTGCCTCTGCTTTCTAGAAGGCAGCCCCTTGGGCCTCCCACACGGTGGGCCCTGGCCTCTGCCCTGGGTGAGGTGGCTGGTGGGTGCACTCCTGCCCACGGGGAGGGCTCGACCTGGGCAGCCCCTCCACCTTCGCCCTGCTTGGTTCTGTCCTGTTTCAGAGGGGCCGGTGGGCCAGGAACACTGGCCTGACTACTACATAGCCTGTGGCAGGCAGAGGCAGTCGCCCATCAACCTGCAGAAGAAGACGGTGAGGTACAAACCCTCCTTGAAGGAGCTGAAACTGAAGGGCTATGAGGCCCAGCAGGGCAAGTTGACCAACAATGGCCATACAGGTAAGGGGGTGGGCAAGAGGCTCCCAGTCCCAGCAGCCCCAGAGAGAGGCCGAGGGAAAGGCAGATGATGGCCACCAGGAGCAGCCAGAACAAAGCTACAGAGCCCAGCCTTGGAGCTCAGGGCCTCAGACAGGAGGACTGACAACAGCCATGGGACCAATATGTATATTTTTAAATATCCAAGAATACATTTTCATAGGCTCCAGAAAAGCTTGAAGGCCCAAGGCACTGGGCTTCTAATGTTTGGTGAGAAAAGGAACACACACTCTCTCTTTTTTAAGATTTATTTTATTTTTGTTGTTGTTGAGAATGTACACAGCAGAACATACACAGCAGAGCATACACAAAGCCAGCAATTTCTACATGTACGGTCCAGTGACATTGATTACATTCTTCAAATTATGCAACTATTCTCATCCTCCTTTTCCAAACTGTTCCTCCCCCATTAACATAAACTCACTGCCCCCTAAGTTTCCTATCTAATCTTTCAAGTGGCTGTTGTCAATTTGATCCCGTATAGATAGTTCTTAACACAACATAATGCTCAAGGCAGACATTCTTTACTAATCAAGCTCAACTATTGTTTGGTTTAACAATAGTTTAACTTCAGGGCATATTTCTGGTTTAAGGTTTAAATATTATCTCAGGGCAATAGTTTCAGGGGTTCATTCAGCCTCCATTGCTCCAGAAAGTCTGAATTCCATGAGAATGTGAAATTCTGTTCTTCATTTGCCCCCTTTTGATCAGGATTCTTCAACAGAATCTTTGATCAAAACATTCAGTAATGGTAGCCAAGCAACACTGCTCTCTTAATGCATACTACCTGCCACTCCATCTACTAAGCTCCTTGAGAGTGGAGACAATCTCTCATTCATCCTTCTCTCACAGTACCTGGCACAGAGCTTGGCATAGAGCAGATGCTTAAAAATGTTCACTGCATTTGGGAAAAGACCTGTACATAAAAGGATAAATCCCCAAATAGGCCACCACGAGGGCCTTGGGCTTCTGAGCAGGTTTTGATCTTTGAAGGTTGTAGGGGAGGCTGGTGTGCCCTTTTTCTTTTTAAACTTTCATTTTGAAATAGTTTTTGACTTGCAGAAAAGTTGTGAAAATAGCACAGAGTTCCCATATTCAGGCAATATTCCCTAATATTAATATTTTACAACCATAGTATAATAATTATCAAACCCCAGAGTTAACATTAATACAACGCTATTGACTAATCTACATACCTTATTTGAGTTTCATCCCTTTTCCCATTTGTGGCCTTTTTCTGGTCCAGGATCAAATCCAGGATCTCACGTTGCGTTTAGCTGTCCAATTTCCCAAGTCTCCTCCAATTTGTGCCAGTTCCTCAGTCTTTCTTTGGCTTTTGTGACCTTGCCATGTTTCTGATTGTATCTTGAGCAAAGAAAATGTTCAGATCATGTTGTTTTTGTGGTCTGAGAAGAAATCAGCTTAACTGGTTGCCCATGAGGCGGAAGCAACGTCTCCTGGAAGTTAAATTAATTTTCAGAATCTGGAAGGTTGCTCAGCATCAGATACCTCAGTATTGCCTTTTTAGAGATACAGAGACAAGCTCAGAATTACCGCCCTTTTCCAGGCTGCCTGCAATGTCCTGTGGATGTCACTTGAGAATTGAGACAGTCTGTCTCTGGAGAATTGTGTTTTGGGGAAACATGATTGTCAGTATCCCTATCCTTGTTTAGGTGGTGCTAACTGTTCACCGGGGAAGCCCTGGCCTGGTTCCTTAGCTCCCCAATCCTCCAATCAGCTCTCTGCACAGCTGATTCTACACACTTCTTTTTAAAGACGCTTCCATTTTTTTCCATATGACTGTTGATTTGAGGCTGACCACATCCTAAGGAGCCCTAGTGGTGCAACGGTTAAGCACTTGGCTACTAACCGGAAGGTCAGTGGCTCCGCAGGAGAAAAGACTGTCAATCTGCTCTCATAAAGATTACAGCCTAGGAAACCCTATGAGGCAGTTCTACTCTGTCACATGGGGTCACTATACGTCGGAATCGACTTGTTGGCCCCCAACAACAACAACATCCTAAACACTAAATACAAAGCACCTCCACCACCAGAGGACAAGTTCGAATCTTCGAGGCAAGAGTCCTGCCTTACAGCATATTACATTATGAATTTAATCATAGCTTCCCACTCCTTTAGACAATTTGGAAGGGAAAAACGGGCATCTGACAGATATCAGATACCTAATATTTGCTTTTTAAAAAAACATATTTGTTTATAACTCTCTTGGTTACCTAGTGCTGCTGTAACAGAAATGTGGGTGGCTATAAAGAACAGAATTAATTTTCTCACAGTTCTGGAAGACAGAAGTCCAAATTCAGGGCATGGCTCTAGGTAGAAATCCTTCCTTGTTGATTTCAACTTCTAGTAGCTGCCAGCAATCTTTGGTGTTCCTGGGCTCGCAGATGCATCTGTTTCCGTCATTGGTCTTCCTTTCCCCTCTGTGAGTGTCTCTGTCAGTATCCCTATTCTTGTTTATGTGGTGCTAACTGGTAACCGGGGAAGCCCTGGCCTGGTTCTGTTCTGCTCTTTTTATAACCCCAAAGAGATTAGGTTTAGGACCCACTCTACTCTAATGTGGTCTGGAATCACCACGTTAACACAATCCAAGAAAACCCCAGTTTCCAAATAGGGTCTTATTTACAGTACAGGGGCTAGTATTCCAACACATATTTTGCGGGAGACACAATTCAATCCATAACATGAACCATCTTTGATGACTTCAAATAGAAAGACCTTGCCAGTAAGACAGATACTGCTTGTCCCTTTCCATAATCTCATAGATATTTTTTTTAGTCACTCTCTGTCACTCTCCACCTCTCCTTTTTGCCTAGCTCATTCCCAAAGATACAGATTTCCCTAAGACCTGAGTCAGTGAAACCAACAAGTATAGTTGTCTGCTTGTAGTTCTTCCCTGGTGTGACTGGTTGTAGAGCATGAGGCAGGAGGAAGCTAGGAGAATGATCTGTTTTTCCCATCAGTAAGGGCCTTGCATTTTAATGCATCCATTTATGATCACAGTCAATGTGCATAAATCCAAAACCAAGAGTCTAATAACAATAGCATATTCCCTGACTTGCTATAGAGTACAGTCTCTTCTTTGGAAGACAAATTGAGCCATGTCATGAAGAAGTGGGAAAAGTTCTGGATGGCGTCTAGATGCCTGTTTCATGGCCCAGCTTTGCCCCTGACTGATGACTTTGAGCAGTCTTCCCACCTCCTTGAGTCTGCTTCCTTGTCCATAAAATAAACTTGTCGAACCCCAGCAGGGATTACCTCCAAGTAGAGTTGGCTTTTAGTTGGGCTAGTTCTAGAAGGCTACATGGCATGAGGATTTTAACCACATCATGAAGTGGATAGCTACCTCAATGTGGCTTTATAAACAGTACAATTCTGGGTAGCAAAATTTATCAAAATAGCCCCAAGAGGCCCAGCTTATTATTCCTACACTTTGCATAAATTCCAAATTTGGCCAGAGGTGAAGAGAGGATTTCTGAGTTTCCTCACCCACTGGCCATATTTTTTTCAGAGCCAACAGGCTGGGATCTGCCACTCCATGGTCCTGCCCCTGACCAGATCTTGGGCAGGAAGTTGTGTACCCTGGAGAGGTGCCTGTCCTAGCCCAGCATAATCAGCGCCCAGTACCTGTCTTGACCTCACCCTGTGCCCTGAGTGCCAGCTACCGCCTCCCCACTGGTGGCCTGCTCATAACATTCTAAGCCAGTCTACAGTACTGGCTTGTCCTAGGAGCAAGCAGGTGGGAGGTGACCAGGGAGGTGACCCAATCATGTCCCACTCTGCACCATTCCTGCCCCTGCCCTCTTTCCAGTGCAGATCACACTGCTTCCCACCATGCGCATGACAGCCCCCGATGGCACCAAGTACATCGCTGAGCAGATGCACTTCCACTGGGGTGGCAGGTCCTCTGAAATGAGCGGCTCTGAGCACACCATCGACGGGCGCAGGTTTATGACTGAGGTATTGTAAAGACCCACTTCCCTTGTTAAAATAGCCAAAAAGACTTTTTATAATGATGACAGTCAAGTCGTCCCGAGATCAAGTTGATTTTTCATTTATTCAGCAGCTATTGGATTGATCAACACTCTGTGCAGGGAGTATACAGGCAGGGTCCCCGTCTCCATGGAATTCACAGCAAGGTAGGAGCTCACAGCCACAGGGCAGGACTAGCCTCTCGTGATTTCAGCTGGATTTCCATGTGTTAGATTTTCTGTCTGCTTTCTCTTGACTGAATTCCTCCTTAGGATGACTGCAGGTCTACAGTGGCCTCCTGGGGCAGGGGAGTGTCACATGGTGGGTTTCTCCTTATGGAACAAGGACTTCGGGATACTACAGAGGCCGTAGTCATTTAGCAGCTACTTACTTCAAGAGATGGATGCTCTGTGCTAGGCTGAGCTGGCTGCTGGAGATGTGGTCCCTGCCCTCACAGAGCTCAGAGTTGACTGAGAAACTCACGGTCAAGTCCTCTATCTGTAAGAGGGGGTCACTTCTCTTGTTAAACTTTTCTCAGAGCTGGACTCTTCCCTAATCTGAAGGTGACCTCCCAGTCCATTTGCTCCCCACTGGAGTTTCTCATCTTCTTACTCAGCATTTGGTCGCCTCTCTCTGGCTGCTATGTTTCTTGAAATGGGGTGTTGGTTTTCTCCACTGCCCATGGCCCTAGGAGACCAGGATGTGAGGGTCCATGGGGTGGTGGCTGCCCTGTGAGCATGGGCGGCCTGGTAGTTTCTGTTCTTTGGACCAGAAGGAACACAGGTCTCCTCTGGGTCCTTCACATTCAGAAGGATGCTGCAGGTTCCCTCATCCCCCTATTCCAGGATGCCAGCAGCAGGCAAGCAGGTATGGGTGCCCTCAGATGAGCCAAGCTCCATTTTCTGCCGCTGTTCCCTAGCTCTTTTTTCCAGAAGAACAAAGGCTCATGCCCACTCATCCCCAGAGACCTCAGAGAACCTGGTGGCTTCATATGATCCCTCGACTCTGCCAGTTTGTTTGCTGGGGAAGGAGTTAGGGGCCAGCGAAATGCCCTCGGGTTACCATCTCCCCAGAATCCCACTCAAATTCCTTCCATTCTTTGAGAATTTTGTGGTCTTGATAGATGGGGTTGGTAGCCCAGATGGAGGAGATGAAGGTAAGAAGTTGTTTGTATGGGGCAGTCTGAGGCCTTGGAAAAATCACCTTTCTTTCCCTCCTTCCATGAAGTCTGTATTAACTGCCACTGACATATCCTTTCTTGCCCCCACAGATTCACGTTGTTCACTACAACTCTAAATACAAGAGCTACGATATAGCCAAAGATGCCCCTGACGGTTTGGCTGTACTGGCAGCCCTCTACGAGGTAGGCTGAAACTACGCATGTGTGCCTGCATTTGAAGTTATCAGTTTACGTCCAAACATGGCTTTAAGTCTAGATAAAGGATCTTTCTTCCTAACCCTTTTCATTCTTCCTGAGCTCACAATTCTTGGAGATCCTGACTAGATGGAAGATCGACCCCTTTCCAGTCCTGTTCACAGTCACTGTGCTCTTTCTGTGTTATTAACCTCAAGGACCTTGGAAGACTGGAGAAGCAGACTTAAAAGAGCTGGAATCACAAAAGGGTTGACTGGACACACCTGGTCTGAGGGGCAAGGGAAAGCCCCATAAGTTGATCAGACAAAGGAAATACCACTGCATTTCTAAGAAAATCTGGTGGGAGGACTTCTGGCTACGGTGATGAGAAGTGGGGGGCAAATCCAATCCCCACAAAATAAGTATTAAGCTGGTAAAATTGTCAAAAACAACCATTTCAGCAGTCTGGAAGTTGACCAAAGACAAACACGAAATTGAGAAGCATTTATTTGTGAAAAATGACTAAAATTTTGAGTAAGAACAATGGGAGTATGTGGCCTTCTTGCTTGAGGCTGTTCTCATCCCCACCCCTAGCTTGGTCAGCAAGGTTGTTTTATCAGGACAAGGCTGATCACAAAAAACCAACTTCATTGCTGAAGGAGCTGACTTGATTTGGGGTGAAAGCTGGAACCCCACACTCCAGGGCACTGTCAGTAAAAAGCAAACTCAGAAAAGACAGAAAACAAACAAGAGAAACTTGCAGTTCTGCGAATCTGAGGTTGTGACCCCAGTTGGGGTCAGTGGCTGACCAGCCAGAAATTGAATGAAGACATCCTGGAAATGAGGGAACTATGTAATTTTTACAAGACTTACTGGTGGAAAGTAAAAGCTGAGACCGACTTGAAAATTGTCTGGACTTTGAATGTGCTTCTCAATCCACACACAGATCAATCTGCAGAAGGTTGAAGTCTTATGGGCTGAGGATTTCAGCACAACCTATGTCCAAATCATGGGCTCACCATGAAGCTATGCTGACTCCAGTTGACCCCTAGGAAGTCAGGCTAAAATACAAAAATAAGTTAAAAATGGAGCAGAGATATCAGTGGCTGCATACTGCTGGGGAGACATTTCTTGCAGTTTAAGTCCAGGTGAGTTACTAAACAAATACACAAACAAAAAACCCTGAGGACAATTAAAAAAAAATCAAGATCCAGAGTTGCCACCATGTATTATCTAAAATGTCTAGTTTTCAACAACAGCAAAAAAATTGAAGCATGCAAAGAAACAGGAAAATGTGAGCCGTACTTAGGAAAAATTGCACTCAATAGGAATGACTCTGAGTGGGCTGAGTGATTTAGTAGGCAGGTCTTCAAAACAGCTATTATAAATATGTTCAAAGAATTAAAGGAAACTATGTTGAAATAGTTAAAGGAAAATATGTCAGTGACTTAAAAAAAGGGGGGGAGGTGAATCTCACTAGAGAAACAAACTATAAAAATGTACCAGATGGAAATTCTAGAGTTGAAAATTACAGTTAAAAAAAGAAAGAAAGAAAAAGTCACTAGATAGGCTCAAAGCAGACTTCAGATGGCAGAAGAAAGAATCACTGCATTTGAAGATAGACTGAAGAAATCATCCAATCTGAAGTACAGAGAAAAAAGACTGAAGAAAAATGAACAGAGCCTTAGAGACTCACAGGGTATACCAATAGATGTGTAATGGGAGTCCCAGGAGAAGAGAGAGATAAAGTAGCAGAAAAAATATTTAAAGAAATAATGGCTGAAAAATCCCCAAATTTGATGATCTGAGAAACTCAACAAATTCCAAGTCAGATAAACATTTAGATACAACATAGTCAAAATGCTGAAATCCCGAAGACAAAGTGAAATCTTAAAAGCAGCAAGAGAAAAAGGATTCATTATGTACATGGGAATGACAACACCATGAATGGCTGACTGATCATCAGAAACAAGTCATTAGAAGGCAGTGGAATAACATTCAAAGTGCTGGAAAAAAACCTGTCAACCAAGAATTCTATATCCAGCTAAACTATCCTTCAAAAAAATGAAGGCAAAATAAAGACATTTCCAGATTTTTAAAAAACTGAGATAATTTTGTTTTTAGTGGAACTGTTTACAAGAAATACTAAAGGAAAACCTTCTTCTGAAAGGAAATTACACCAGACAGTAACTCAAATCCACAGAAAGAAATGAAGAGTGCTGAAAATTGTAAATATAAAAAACTATATAGTTTTTTTTACTCTTCTTAATTTCTTAAAAAACATAAGATTGTGTAAAGCAATAATTAAAACACAGTATTGTTGGGCTTATAACATATGTAGATGTAATATGCATGACAAAAATAGAAGGAGGGGGAAGAAAGCAAGCTGTATTGGAGCAAAGTTACTATATTTTACTGGAATTAAGTTAGTATTAACGTAGATTATGATAAATTAAGTGTATATTGTAATTACTTGAGCAACCACTAAGAAAATAATTGAAAATGATTAAATGGTAGACTGAAAGTTTTTGTTTAACAAAAAAGAAGGCAGCAAAGCTGGAACAAAGGAACAAAAGGTCATAAGACATGTAGAAAACAAACAGCACAACGGCAGTTATAAACCCAAGAAAGCTTGAGTTTATGCACAGTGGAAGAGGAACTGGAGGCTGAATCAACAACACTGGCTGAAAAGAACCATTGAAAGTAGATCTTTTTCACCAAATGCAACTTTTCTGTATCTCTGAAAATAAACATTCATACAAAAATTTACGAATGGCGTGGCAGTGGGTGGAACTGGGACACTTTGCCTTGAACATCTGGCCATCCTCTCCCCAGTCAAAAGTCTCAAGGACGAAGAAGACAGCTCATGAGTTTAAGCTTCCTTCATCACAATGAATTTGATTGTGACCAACACTGCCCCAAACAAGCTGGTTGGGGCTGTTTTTAGCAGTGCCTTTGGCCATTCTCTGAGGACATCACCAGACACCAAAAATCTCCTTTCCCTGGAAGCTTCAGGGAATGTCTCTCTTGAAGAGACTTATAAGCTTAGAGAATAACCAGGTGGTCTTCCCCTACCATAACTGGGGCATATGCTGCCTCCTCCTTGCTTTCAAGGCTCTGCCCAATTGGCTAGAAAACAATATAGCTGGATTAGTAAGGACAGAGCAGGAGGTCTCTTCACTTATGTTAAATGCTCTATATTTTTCCTACAGGTCCATGATAATGCTGAAAACACTTATTACAGCAAGCTCATTTCCCAGTTGCAGAACATCAAGTATCCAGGTAAGGGAAGCCAACGTGGCTGCAGGAGGGAAGAAGAATGAGCAGGAGGGATGGATGTTGCAAAAGGCTGGAGAGGGTGCAGGGGAAGGGTGAAGCTGGTGGTGAGGGTGGCAGATAAGCCCTACCAGGGGAGCACAAAGTTTCTTGTTCATGAACTCTACCACTCATAAACTCACATGACTACAACTTCTGAATGGCTAGAGTTCCACTACCTACCCAGTTGCCACTAAGTTGACTCCGACTCATGGCAATCCCATGTCTGTCAGAGTGGAACTGGGCTCCGATGGGTTTTCCATGGCTGATTTTCCAAGTAGACCACCAAGCCTTTACTTCCCAGGCACCTCTGGGTGGACTCAAACCTCCAACCTTTTGGTTAGCAGCCGAACATGCTAACCATTTGCACTACCTAGGGACTCCACTAACTAGGGATTTCTTTAGTTAAGTGACGCTCACCTCTGGCCCCAGCTGGCAACGATTACCTTATTTTAGAGTCAACCCTGGTTACTAAAGAGAGATGCCCTTCTTAGTTTCAAGCTGAGAAGAGTCTCAGAAGTGAAGCCCCTCATCATCCCACCTAGACCCACAGACACTCGGGGGTGGTCTCCCCTTCCCTCTGTTCCCAGGAGCCAGATATCTTGTCAGAGCCACCACCCACTGTCATGCACAACCCTGACCTTGTAATCACCAATAACTATGTCAGCTCTGAAGTCTTCATTTCGTAGCCTCCCAGATCACGGACTTCGGTATCCCCTTCTCACCCCCCACCACCAGTAATTCCTCTGACCTGAGTCTTCCCACTCAAGGGCCTCCGTGTTCTCGCTACTAGTCACCCCTCATATCCTTCCATCTCTCCTTACCTAGTTTAGACTCCAGGGGCCATTAGTATAACACTCCCATACAAATACCCTCAAGGTCTTCACCCTTCCACCCACAAACTCACTGGCAGAGCCCCGAACAAACTCTTGGCTACTCAGAACCTGGAGCCAAAAGGCCGAATGTTGTTGGAAAGACAGAATGCACAACCGTGTGAGTGGTATTATTTTTATGGGGTTGCCATGACTCCACAGCAACTGAAACACACAAACAAAAATAAATATGAATAGATACTAATACTGCCTGGAAATCCTACCATATTAACTCTGGGAATTTGCTTTTCCCTCTCCAAATTATTATTTCACACTTTCTCCTCTCCACTGAAGCCCTCTTTTCCCTGCCCCCGCGCCTACCTCATTGTTAATGACCTTGCCTCCCACTTGATTGAGAAGGCAAAAGCAACCAGTGAGAAACGCATTCATCTTCTTCTCAACCCACCTGCCTCGGGACCAAACCCCATGTCTCCTGTTACAATGGATGAAAAATCCCTGCTCTTGTCAAAGACCAACACTTTCCTTCCATGTGAGAACTGACAACACCGCTCTCTTGTTCTCCAGGCCTTTTCTTCTGCTCTTATCCCCATTCTCTCCTGTATCGTTAATTTCTTATTCTTCCTTGAGTGAGTCATTCTCCCAGGCACATCAGTCTAATACCCCCCACCTCAAATCATAAACACAACTATCTCTTGACCACCACCAGACCCCCAGCTTCCACCCCACTCTTCTGATCCTTTTGAAAGAGTTGTACTTCCTCATCCCATGCCCCTCTAATCTGGTCCTACTACTCCACTGAGCCTGTGAGGATGCCCCCTACTGGCCACTTTTCTGCTCTTAATTGACCTCGCAACAACCTCTATTACACCATACACCACAGCTTTCATTCTGGTGAGTCCAACCCCACCCCTGTAGCTCTGTTCTCTTGGTCTCTTTTAATGGTTGCTGCTCTAAATGTTGAATGTTGCCACAATTCTGTCCTTGCTTGGCACAACCTCATTCAATCCCATGGTTTAAAATCCTTCCAATGACAGTGTTGCTGTCAGGTGCTGTTGAGTCTGTTCTGACTCATAGAGACCCTATGTACAACAGAACAAAACATTACCTGGTCCTACTCCATTCTCACAGTCGTTATTACACTTGAGTCCATTGTTGCAGCCACTGTGTCAATCCATCTTTTTTTTTTTTTTGACTTTTTTATTGTACTTCAGGTGAAGGATTAGAGAACAAATAGTTTCTCATTAAACAGTAGTACACATATTGTTTTATGACATTGGTTAACAACCCCACGACATGTCAACCTTCTCCCTTCTTGAGCTTTTTTTTTTTGGTGAAGATATACATAGCCAAATATACACCGTTTCAAAAATTTCTACAAGCACAGTTCAGTGACATTGACTATGCTCTTCCAATTGTGCTGCTATTCTCACTTTAGATGAAGGTTTGCAGAACAAAATCGTTTCTCATTAAACAGTTATTACACATGTAGTCCTATGACAATGGTTAACAACCTCACTACACATCAACACTGTCCTCACTCAACTTTGGGTTCCCTATCACCAGATTTCCTGTCCCCTTCTGCTTTCTACCCTTGTCCCTGGACTGCTGTGCCTCATTAGTCCCATTTGGTTTCATGGGGCTGTCCACTCCCCAGCTGAACGGTGAACCGCAGAAGTGACTTCACCACTGAGTTAAAAGGGTGTATGGGGGCCATACTCTCGGGGTTTCTCCAGTCTCCTTTAGGCCAGTAAATCTGGTCTTTTTTGTGTTTGTTAGAATTTTTTTCTACATCCCTCTCCAGCTCTGTCCAGAACCCTCTGTTGTGATCCCGGTCAGAGCAGTCAGTGGTGGTAGCTGGGCACCATCTAGCTGTACTGGACTCAGTCTGGTGGAGGCCTTGGTAGCTGTGGTCCATTAGTCCTTTGGACTAATCTTTTCCTTGTATCCTGTTCTCTTCATTCTCCCTTGCTCCCGAAGGGATGAGACCAGTGGGGTATCTTAGATGTCTGCTCACAGGCTTTTAAGACCCCAGACGCTACGCTACTCACCAAGGTAGAATGTAGAACATTGTCTTTGTGAACTGTATTATGCCAGTTGATCTAGATGTTCCCCGAGACCATGGTCCCCACAGCTCTCCGCCCAGCAATTCAGTCCCTCAGGGAGTTTGGATGTGTCTATGGAGCTTCCATGACCTTTCCTTGTATAAGTTGTGCTGGTTTCCCCTGTATTGTGTACTGTCTTACCCTTCACACAAGATATCACTTGTCTATTGCCTATTTAGTAGTTCCCCCCACCCCTCCCATCCCTGGTAACCAACAAAGATTGTTACTTTTTGTGTGTGAACTTTTTCATGGGTTTTTACAATAGAGGTCTCCTACAATATTTGTCCTTTTGTGATTGACTTGTTTCACTCAGCATAATGTCCTCCAGTTTCATCCATGTTATGAGATGGTTCACAGATTCATTGTTGTTCTTTCTCGTTGCATAGTACTCCATTGTGTGTATGTACCATAGTTTGTTTATCCATTGTTCTGTTGATGGGCATCTAGGTTGTTTCCATCGTTTTGCTATTGTGAACAATGCTGCCATGAGCATAGGTGTGCATATGTCTATTCGAGTGACAACTCTTATTTCGCTAAGATATATTCCTAGGAGTGGAATTGCTGGATCGAATGGTATGTCTATTTCTAGCTTTCTGAGGAAGTGCCATATCGTTTTCCAAAATGGTTGTAACATTTTGCATTCCCACCAGCAGTGCATAAGAGTTCCGATCTCCCCGCAACCCCTCCAACATTTGTTATTTCCAGTGTTTTTGATTCTTGCCAGTAATGCCGGGGTGAGATGGTATCTTATTGTGATTTCAATTTGCATTTCTCTAACGACTAGTGATCCCGAGCATTTCCTCATGTGTCTGTTGGCCATTTGAATATCTTCTTTGGTGAAGTGTCTGTTCATTTTCTTTGCCCGTTTTTTAATTGAATTATTTGTCTTTTTGTTGTAGAGGTGTTGGATTTTCTTGTAGATTATGGAGATTAGACCTTTGTCTGACTTGTACTGTCCAAAAATTTTTTCCCAGTCTGTAGATTCTCTTTTTACTCTTTTGGTGAAGTCTTTTGAAGAGCACAGGTATTTGATTTTTAGAAGATCCCAGTTATCTAGCTTATCTTTTGGGGTTTGTGCGTTGATGGTTATGATTTGTATCCTGTTAACGCTGTGTATTAAGGCCTGTAGTGTTGGTCCTGTTTTTTCTTCTATGAACTTTATAGTTTTAGGCTTTATATTCAGGTCTTTGATCCATTTTGAAGTAGTTTTTGTATATGGCGTGAGGTATGGGTCCAGTTTCATTGTTTTGCAAATGGATATCTGGTTTTGCCAGCACCATTTGTTAAAAAGACTGTCTTTTCCCCATTTGATGGACTTTGGGCCCTTGTCGAAGATCAGGTTACCGTAGGGGGATGGATTTACATCTGGGTTCTCAATTCTGTTCCATTGGTCAAGGTATCTGTCGTTGTACCAGTACCAAGCTGTTTTGACTACAGTAGCTGTATAGTAGGTTCTGAAGTCAGGTAGTGTGAGTCCTCCAACTTTATTCTTCTTCTTCAGTAGTGCTTTACTTATTCAGGGCTTCTTCCCTTTCCATATAAAGTTAATGATTAGTTTTTCCATCTCTTTGAAGAATGTTGTTGGTATTTGGATCGGGATTGTGTTGTATTCATAAATTGCTTTGGATGGAATTGTCATTTTCACAATGCTGAGTCTGCCTATCCATGAGCATGGTATGTTTTTCCATTTATGTACATCCCTTTGGTTTCTTGCAGTAGTGTTTTGTAGTTTTCTTTGTATAGGTCTTTTACATCCCTGGTTAGATTTATTCCTAAGTGTTTTATCTTTTTAGGGGCTATTATAAATGGTATTGTTTTCCTGATTTCCTTTTCATCATTCTCCTTATTGGTGTATAGGAATCCAACTGATTTTTGAATGTTTATCTTGTATCTTGCTACTCTGCTGAATCTTTCTATTAGTTCTAGTAGATTTCTCATGGAGTCTTTAGGGTTTTCTATGTATAGTATTGTATCATCCACAAAAAAGGACAGCTGAACTTCTTCATTACCAATTTGGATGCCGTTTATTTATTTTTCTTGCCTTATTGCTCTAGCTAGAACTTCCAGCACAATGTTAAATAGGAATGGTGATAAAGGGCATCCTTGTCTTGTTCCTGTTTTCAAGGGGAATGTTTTCAGCCTCTCTCCATTAAGAATGATGCTGGCCATTGGTTTTGCATAGATGCCCTTTATTATGTTGAGAAATTTCCCTTCTATACCTATTTTATTGAGGGTTTTTATCAGGAATGGGTGTTGGATTTTGTCAAATGCTTTTTCTGCATCAATTGAGATGATCATGTGATTCTTTTCTTTCCTTTTATTTATGTGGTGCATTACGTTGATTGATTTTCTAATGTTGAACCATCCTTGCATACCTGGTATAAATCCTACTTGGTCCTGATGTATTATTATTTTTGATATGATGCTGAATTCTATTGGCTAGAATTTTGTTCAGAAGTTTTGCATCTATATTCATGAGAGATATTGGTCTGTAATTTTCTTTTTTTGTGACATCTTTGCCTGGTTGTGGTATCAGTGCTATGCTGGCTTCATAGAATGAATTTGGAAGTGTTGCTTCCTCTTCTATGCTCTGAAATAACTTGAGTAGAACTGGCACAAGCTCTTCTGTAAATGTTTTGTAGAATTCTCCAGTGAAGCCATCTGGGCCAGGGCTTTTTTTGGTTGGGAGTTTTTTTTATTACCTTTTCAATCTCTTCTTTTGTTATGGGTCTGTTCAGATTTTCAACATCACTTTGTTGTAGTTTGGGTAGGCCATGTGTTTCTAGAAATTTATCCATTTCCTCTAGGTTTTCAAATTTGTTGGAGTATAGTTTTTCATAATATTCTGGTATAACCCTTTTTATTTCAGTTGGGTCTGTTGTAATGTCCCCCATTTCATTTCTTATTTGGGTTATTTGCATCCTCTCATGTTTTTCTTTTGTCAGTCTGGCCAGTGGTTTGTCGATTTTGTTGATTCTTTCAAAGAACCAACTTTTGGTTTTGTTGATTCTTTCTATTGTTTTTCTGTTCTCTATTTCATTTATTTCTGCTCTGATCTTTACTATTTCCTTTCTTCCGGTGGCTTTGGGCTTTTTTTGCTGTTCTCTTTCTATTTGAGTGGTGTGGTCAATGTTTGATTTTGTTCCTTCTTTTTGATGTGTGCATCTATTGCTATAAATTGTCCTCTGAGGACTGCCTTTGCTGTGTCCCAAATGTTTTGGTATGATGTGTTTTCATTCTCATTTGATTCTAGGAATTTTTTGATTCTATCTCTGATTTCTTCTATTACCCGATGATGTGTAAGCGGGGTATTATTCAGTTTCCACGTAATTGATTTTTTTTCCCTTGCTCTTTCTATTGTTAATTTCTACCTTGATAGCATTGTGGTCAGAGAAGATACTTTGAATTATCTCAACGTTTTGGATCTTGTTGAGGATTGCTCTATGACCTAAGATGTGGTCTATTCTGGAGAACGTTCCATGTGCATTGGAAAAGAATGTGTACTTTGCAGTGGTTGGATGGAGTGTTCTATATATGTGTATGAGGTCAAGTTGGCTGATTGTGCCCTTTAGGTCTTCTGTATCTTTGCTGAGTTTCTTCTTAGTTGTTCTGTCCTTTACTGAGAGAGGTGTGTTGAAGTCTCCTACTATTATTGTGGAGCTGTCAATCTCTCTTCAGTGTTGTTAGAGTTTGTTTTATGTATTTTGGAGCCCTGTCATTGGGGGTGTAGATGTTTATTATCGTTATGTCTTCATGATGGATTGTCCCCTTAATCATTATATAGTGTCCTTCTTTGTGAAGACTTAATATCTTTTTAGGGCCAGCCAGGAAGATGGACCCACACGGAGAAACCAGTCCCCTCCTAATCCAACAAGACTTAAAAAAAAAGGGGAAAGAAAAGGGTAGAGCAAGAACATATGCATACACACCAGCATGCATACATGCAGCGTACACAGTGTGCACACAGAATAAACACACCGTGCATGTATATAGTGCCCATACAGTGCATCCAGGGGCGGGAGCCCACACTGCCAGCACACACATGCATACACATGTAAATGCATAGACAGCGACATATACAAAGTAGCATCCTCAGCCCCAAAGGGCTGGCCCAGAGAAGGGGCAGAAAGAGGCAGGAAAACCCCTTCCCTCCTCCCTAGAGGCAAGCCAAGACCCAAGACTCATCGACAGAGGTCAGTTTGGGCCCAGGGAATTTCTGACTCTGCATCTGTCTTGGTCCCTGCAGATAATGAAGTCAGGGGCTGATTTCCCTGAGAGGGACCCAAGAGAGGGCGTAATTACCGGGGACAGAGGTGGGGCTGAAGGACAACCCCAGGGAGGCTCCCTGAGCCAGCCTGAGGCCTGAGGTGGGACAGGCCCCACCCTGCCTGACTGGTCCCTTCTTCTCTCTCTGTTACACCCATAGACCCAGGAACCCCAGGTAGGGGCCAGAGAAGGAAGCAGAAAGCCCCCACACTGGGAGTCAGGAGGCCTAGTGTAAGCCTGGTGCTGCCTCTGTCCAACTGGCCACCCTGGGCAGAGCCCTGCATGTCCTGAGTTCCCTGCTGTCCAGGGGGAATACCCTTGGCCCTGCCGCCCTCTGCTCATATTGAAGCATGGCCAAATGGGTCACCCATCACCTACACATTTGACCCCACTTGACAGTGAGCTTCACGGGCAGGGTCGTAACCTCCGTCTCACTGGGACCTCTCCAGCACCAGCAAAGAATGGACTTATTGAAACGGTCAGTAAGAGACTATCACCACCCAGGGAGGGCCTGGTCCTTCCGTCTGGCCTATGCAGGACAGAGTGTAGGGTCTTCCTTGGAAGCCTAGAAAACACGTGCTTTTTAGGGGCATGACAATCCTAGGATTATGAAAGGAGCTCAGGCTAGAGGTCAGAATGTGTAGGTTCCAACCGCTGACCCTGTTACCTTGGGCAAGTGCCACACTGAGCCTCAGTTTCCCCATTTGTAATAGAAGGAGGTTGGACTAGAACTGATCTCCAAGGGGCATCCCATTCTGAGATTCCATGTCTTCAGAAGCACCAGGAGGGCCAGGCTGGGAGTAGGGCAAGGAACCATCTCTTGGGAGAGGCTTCTCCCCAAAACTGACATTTCCAGAGCCCTCACCCTGTGTCAAGAACTGGCTCTAGCCCTTCATGCATATGATCTCATTTACTCCTATGGGGAAGATGCTAGTAGGATCCTCAGGATATGGCAGCTAAGAAAGGACCTACAGTCAGTGGTAGAGCCAGGACTGAGTCTCACATCTATCTGACTTTAGACATTAAACCCATGAGAACTATGTCAAAGGCATTGTTGACCTGCAACTATGCAAAAACCTAAAACCAAACCCGTTGCCGTGGAGTCGATTCTGACTTATAGTGACCCTGAAGGACAGAGTAGAACTGCCCCATAGGGTTTCCAAGGAGTGCCTGGTGGATTCGAACTGCCAACCTTTAGGTTAGCAGCTGTAGCTCTTAACCACTATGCCACTAGGTTTTCAAAACAACTGTGTAAAGGCATAGTTTTTCTAAGTGTTGTAAATGTATTAACACACTTAATCCACATAATAACTGCAAAGGTGGAGTGTATGATCATCCAGCTTTTAGAGAAAACCAAGACCATTCTGTTGAGTAACTTGCCCAAAGTCACACAGCTAGCAAGTGGAAAAGCTGTAATTTGAAACCACTCAGTTTCCATCCAGAATTTAAGCTCTTAACTACCCTGTCCAGTCCCACAAAGAGAGCCACAGGCAGACCTCAGTTGCTGTCCAGTCAACCCCAACTCATTGCGACCTCATACATGTCCGAGTAGAACCGTGCTCCAAAGTGTTTTCCATGGCTGATTTTTCAGAAGTAGATCTCCAGGCTTTCCTTCTGATGGGTGGACTTGAACCCCCAACCTTTTGGTTAGCAGCCAAGTGCATTAACCATTTGCATTACCCAGGGACTCCAGCAGTGGTCATACACCAGATCAAGCCCACACTTTTTTCCACTGACTGTGTGCATCAGTTACCTATTGCCTCAATAATGCTGTGTTACAAAGAACCCCACGACCTCTGTGATGGTTAAGATTGTGTCTCAACTTGGCTGGGCCATGATTCTCAGTGTTTATATGTGATCATTCCCACAACTGAATATACTGTCAGTAGCCAATCAGATGAAAGGGAGCTTCCTCGGGGGTGTAGCCTGCATCTGAATATAAGCAGACATTCTGGCTGTTTGCTTACTCTGGATCCTACGGCTGCTTCCTGTCATCTCATCTCCGGTTCTTGGGACTTGAGCTGTCAGCTTATCTGCCGAACTTGTGATTTGTCGATCTTTACAGCCTGTGAGTGGAGCCCTGCTCTCTGACCTGCTGATCTTGGGTTCACCGGCTCCTGCAGCTACATGAATCAGGAGAAATCTTGCAGTCTTGCCTGCCAACATTGGAATTCGTCAACCTTCACAGCCTGTGAGCGGGAGCCCTGCTCTCCGACCTTCCAATCTTGGGCTCTCCAGCTTCTGCAGCTCTGTGAATTGGGAGAGGCCTCTACCCTGATCCCTGGACTTGGGGTGTTCTAGCCTCTACAGTCGAGTGAGCTGTTTCCTTGATATAAATCTCTCTGTATGTTTATACGCTTTACTGGTTTTGCTTCTCTAGGAACCCAGCTTAAGACAACCTCTGTAGCACATGACAGTAAACATTCATTTTTTCTCACTAGTCTTCTGCTAATCTGGACCAGACTCAGCTGATCTCGGCATGTCTTGCTCATGAGTTTGCTGACAGCTATCAGATAGGTTGGGGACTGGTTAGTCGGAATGGTGTCACTCATGTCTGAGAGTTGGCTGGCTGTTGGCTATGATTATGAAAGTGACTGGGTCATGTGTCTCTTATCCTCTAGTAGGCTAACTCAGAATTGTTCACAGGGTCAGAGACAGACAGAGAGAAAGAAACAAAGAGACAGGCCCCCTTGAGACCTAAGCTTGGAACTGGCATATCATTGCTTCCTCCATCTTCTGTAGCCAAAGCAAATCACCAGGAGAGCCTAATTCAATGGGAAGAGTGGGGACAGTGGAACAGGTGCCACCTCTTAAAGGGAGACTCTGCAAAGTCATTTTGTAAAAGGCTTGACTACAGAGAAAAGGGAAGAACTGGGCACATTTTTACAATCAATCTACCATGCTATGTGTCTCTTTTCCATTTTCATTTTTACACACTCTCCTATCCTATCAGGGAGTCCTTTGGTGATGCAAATAGTGCATTTGGCGGTTCGAGTCCACCCAGAGGTGCCTTGGAAGAGAGACCAGGATCAATCATCAAAAACCCTATCTAGCACAGTTCTACTCTGACACACATGGGGTCTCCATGAGTGGAAGTTGACTTGACAGCAACTGGTTTTATCCTATCAGAGTTACAGAAAATCAGAGCTAGGGTCTTAGAAACTGGCTAGTCTCCAATCACTCATTTTATAGATAGGGAGACTAAGGCCCAGAGAGGGAAAGGAATATGCTGGGGTCCCAGCCCAGGGCTTTTTATTTTAGCTTAGGAAGCAGTGTAGACTGGCAGCCTTCTCTCTGCCTCTTAACTGCTGGTGGCCTCATTGCCATCCCACTGAGCTGGCACTTGGCACTTAGTGCTTGGGGAAGATGGTTCTCCTCTAGGCCCTCACTCCCCCCTCCCACTATCCAGACTGAACAATCCGTATTTATATGAGTCACATCAAGCCCTGACATTTGTGTAATTGTCTTCCACATACAAAGTGCCTTCACGCATTATTCAATCCCCACAATCACACTACAGGGAGAGGTAACAGCAATAATAGTAATCACCACTTACGTTTACAGAGCACATTCTAAGGGGCAGGCATTGTTCTGGGGCTTGACATATACTTACTCACGGAACACTCACACTAACCTCATGAAGAAGGTACTGTTGTTATCCCAAATTACAGAAAGGGAAAGTGAGGCTCAGAGGGGTGAAGTAGCTTACCCAAGGCGACATCACTAGTAAGTATCAGAACTGGAACACAAACCTGGGCCTGTCCACCTCTCGACTGCAGGCATGTTCACTTATGTGTGTAGCCTGGAGAGATGGCACTTTGACTCCTTTATTTTGATCTCCCCCAGAATTTGGGTCTGAACAAGATGCTACACGAGCCCACCAAGAATCAGGGTGGCAGAGAGAAAGAGCCTAAGAGCTTGGCACTTGGAGCTAAGCTGCCCAGGTTCAAACCCTGGTTCTGCCACCAGCTAGCTGTGACTTTGGGCGGTATATTTAACCTCTCTAGACCTAAGTTTTCCAATCTATAAAATGGGGATGATAATAATAGCACTCACTTCCTAGAGTTGTGAAGATTAAATGAGTTAATGTCTACACGGCAATTGTTGGCACATAGTAAGTGCTCAATAAACACTGACTATTATTATCACTATGTGGTCCTTTTGGCTTCTGGGACACCGAGGGCAGATCTCACCTGCTGCTGACAAGTCAGCACACAAAGCTGCACTGTAAGAACTGAACCTCTCTGTTAGAGGGATGGGAGGGTAGCTGCCCAGGGGTCCCCTCCTCTCCTTTCATGCCTCCCATAAGGGCTGGGTTCAGACCCTCAGAGGCACTAAGCAACGGGAAGAATATGATACCCCATCCCCACCATAGAAGTCCAAATAAAATCAATACTAAATGTCTTAGCTATCTAGTGCTGCTATAACAGAAATACCCTAAATGGGTGGCTTTAACAAACAGTAACTTATTTTCCCACAGTTTAGGAGGCTAGAAGTCCGAATTTCGGTGCTGGCTCTAGGGGAAGGCTTTCTCTCCCTGCTGGCTCTGAAGGAAGGTCCTTGTCTCTTTGAGCTTCTGCTCCTAGACAATCTTCATGTGGCTTGGCATCTCTCTTCCCCCATCTCTGCTTACTCGCTTGCTTGTTTTAATCTCTTTTATATCTCAAAAGAGATTGACTCAAAACACACCCTACACTAATCCTGCCTCATTAACATGATAAAAATAACCCATTCCCAAATGGGATTATAACCTCAAGCATAGAGGTTAGGCTTTACAACACATGTTTTTGGGGGACCCAATTCAATCCGTAACACTAACCCATAAAATGAGCACAGAGAAGTGTAATAAGTTTCCAATTTGGGGGACGATGACAACATTGACGCTTTGTCTCAAATATCATTTGAGTTGATTTTGGGCCTCCTTGTTGGCATCCTAAGGAAGTGCTTGGTCTGACTTTGGTGTGCCCCTACACTGGGCCCCAGGTGGCCTGAGGAGTCCATAGGCCCCAAGCCAGGAGCTAGGGGTTGTAAGGACTCCATATGCAGATCCTTTCCCAAGAGCACCCACCCTTCAGGGGGATGCAAGGAGAAAAGCCCCCATCCGGGACGCTAAAAAAAGCCTCCACCCAACAATTCGGCAGCTGCGGTTGCCAGGGAGATGGTAGGGATGCGTGTGGTGCTGCCTCCCGCTTGGCAGAGCTCCCGCCTCTGCGGCAGGGGGGCAGTCTCCTGGTGTCACCCTGGGGGCGAGGGGCCTGGCCGGGAAACAGGAGCCTGAAGATCACATTCCCCATTGTCACTCGTCCTCAGAGCAAAGGGCTTGGGCCAGACAATGGCTGATGGACAATAGGGAGCAGCACATGGTCGCTCCCCCAGCACAGAGCACCCCCTCCATCTGGTGCCACTGTCCCTGCCAGACCTGCCTGAGGTCGGGGGTGGGTGAACAGGCTCAGCTGGCTGCAGACCCTAGCCTGGCACCTGCCCACAGTGGGTTTTGAAAAGAGGCTGGGAATGGGAATTAAATCCCCTGAGTGATGAAAAATAAGAGGGAGAACAGCAACTGCTAGCACTCATTTGGGTCTAAAATAAATCTGTTCGTATAAAATTCAGACTCCTGCAAAGCCTGGCCCACTTCTCTGGCATCTCTGTATGACTCTCTTGCTGGATCTCCATGCCAGAGTTGCACTGCCCTTCTGTGCCCAAAATACCATAAGTCCTTTCCAATCTCCAAACCTTTGCAAATGCTGTTTCCACACCCTGCAACACCATCACCTTCCCATCATCAAGCCCCACCTTAAATATCACCTCCTCAGAGAGACTCTCTGGTCACCCTGTTGAAGTAGACGGTAATTTGGTTCCTTCAAATAGCACTTTGTCACACTTTCTAATTAGGGATTGTGTTTGTTTGTTTCCTCGTTTGTAACCTTCCTCCCCAACTGTCAGTTGGCTCCGTGAGCACAGGGACTGTGCTTACCTTGTTCTCCCCTGTATCCCCTGCACCAAGAACAGTGCCTGGCACATAGTAGTGCTCAATAAATACTTTTTGAATTTACTGAGCTCCAGACACTTAATCCTGTCAACCTACCCTATGAGGTTGTTTTTGTCCCCATTTTACAAAAGGAAAAATGGAGGCTTGTTGGTGTTAGTTGTTGTCAAGTCAGCTCTGACTCAAGGCAACCCCATGTATAACAGAATGAAATGTTGCCTGGTCCTGGGCCACCTTCATTATTAATATGTTTGAGTCCATTTTTGGGGCCATTGCGTCAATCCATCTTACTGAGGGTTTCTCCCGTCTTTGCTGACCCTCTTTACCGAACATGATGTCCTTCTCCAGCAATTGGTTCCTCCTCATGATGCATCCAAAGTAAGCAAGTTGAAGACAGTATTCTGTGATCCATAGGGTTTTCATTGGCTAAGTTTCAGAAGTAGGTCACCAGATGACCCTGCCGGTATTTGAAATACCAATGGCATATCTTCCAGCATCATAGCAACACACAAGCCACCAGAGTGGGAGAAACTGACAGGAGGTTCGGAGAGGTTAGTAATTGGTTAAGCCAAGATTAGAAACTGGAACTAATCTGACCAAACTCCCTGCACTTAATCCCAGCTCACTCCACTGCCTGCTCTCAGCTCTACCAGCACCAGCTCCCTCTGGGGCTGCAGCAGTTCCCTTCTCGTTCTGGGCATCTGTTTTACCATCTGTAAAATGATAATGTAGGGCTTGACCATCCCTGGAGGCCCTTCTTGCTCTGACAGCCTAAGACCCGCACGGAGAGAAGTAGCCCAAACCATGATCCACTTCCACCACCCACCTGTCAACTCTACTCATGTTCTCACTGCTGCCTGAGCTTTGGAAGCAAGAGTCTTGGGTTTACGTTTTGGCAAGGATGTAAAGGAACTGGAACTGTCTCGTACACTGCTGGTAAAAATGCAAAAGGGTAGAGCCACTTTGTAAAATAGTTTGGCATACACTCACCTGTGTTGTTAGTTGCCATCAAGTTGGCTCTGATTCATGGCAACCTTATGTATAACAGAACGAAATATGGCCTGGCCCTGAATCATCTTCATGATTGTTGTCATGTATGAGTCCATTGTTGCAGCTATTGTGTAGTGCCTTCCACCCTCGGGGGCTCATCTTCCAGCACTATATCAGACAATGTTCTGTTGGGATCCATAGGGTTTTCATTCTTTTTCTTTCTAGTCTGTATTAGTCTGGAAGCTCTGCTGAAACTTGTCCACCATGGGTGACTCTGCTGGTATTTGAGACACCAGTGGCATAGCTTCCAGCATCATAGCAACATGCAAGCCACCACAGTATGACAAACTGACAGACATGTATGGATAATTATCTTATGTGGTAGACACTCACCATATGACCGTGCAATTCCACTCATAGGTACTTACTCAGGAGAAATGAAAACACATGTCTATGCAAAAACCTTGTATGTGGAAGTTCATAACAGCTTTATTTGTAATAGTCAAAAACAGAAAAGAACTCAAATGTCCATCAACAGGTGAATGGACAGATTGTGATACATCTATACAATAGAATACTGTTCAGCAATAAACAGAAATGAACTTCTGAGACAAGCAACAACATGGAATCTCAAAATAATTATACTGGGTGAAAGAAGCCAGACACAAAAGATATATACCATAGAATTCAATTTATATGAAGTTCTAGAAAGGGCAAAACTATAACGATGGAAGACAGATCAGTGGTTTCCTGATTCCAGAGATGGGGAAGGGGATTGACTGCCGAGGCGGCATGATGGAAACTTGTGAAGTGATGAAATGATCTATATCATGATTGTGCCATGGCAACATGACTATATACACTTGTCAAAACTCTTCCAATTGTGCAATTAAAATTGACAAATTTTATTATATATAAATTACAACTCAATAAAGTGACCAAATGGAATTCCTAGGTAGTGCAAACAGTTAACACACTTGACTGCTAACTGAAAGGTTGGAAGTTTGAGTCCACCCAGAAGCACCATGGAAGAAAGTCCTGGCAATCTAATTCCAAAAAATCATCCATTGAAAACCCTGTGGAGCACAGTTCTACTCTGACACACATGGGGTCGCCATGAATCACAATAGACTCAACAGCAACTTTTTTTTTTTAATAACCAAAAAAGGGGAGAAAGGGGGAGTCCTGTGTTTAAGTCTTTGCCATTCTCTCCCCTAAGCAAGTCATTCCTTTCTCTGGGCACAGCTGTGGCGTCTACCTGGGGACTGAGTGTTGGCCTCACAGATGCCAGGCTCTTGCTAACCTGTGAGTAAAGCCCAGGGGGGTGCATTTGCAACCCGGCCAAGCCCCTCATTAGGGCTGCTCATGGTGACCCTATTCCAGCAATCACCTGCAGGCCCTGGCCCTGGATACGGTCTGGGGCTCCCACTACTCTTTCTGTCCCTGCTCCCCTTTCTTCAGCCCCAACTTGCCAGCTCCTGGGCAGATCCAAAACTCAGACCAGAGCCACAGATGGCATTTCAGTCCCACCCAGGGCCTGGGGAAAGTCCCCTTCAGGCCACCTGCCCATCGTTCATAGCCACCCCATCCCCAGGTCAGACACTCCCTGCCATGGACTGAATAGGCTGTCCCTACCCAGAGGTGCTGCCCATGAATGAGACAGCCCCAGGTCCAGAGAACACAGAGGTCTCCAAACCCCGGCCACACCTTCCAGCCTCCACACCTGAGCACCCTCTTTTCTGCAGGGAGGCAGAAATGAAGAGGGGTAGTGGCCCCCGCAACATCTGCTCGGCTCAGAGCAAGCATACAGATGGAGATCCCTGTCACAGCCCCCCCCACCCCTTTTCTTCCCAACGCCGACTCTATCCCACCCTGTAAGAGGTCTCAAGAGCACAGATGTGGACACTGCAACCTGCATGCTAAAGCATCATCCACAGGTGGGACAGATAGCCACCCCTTGGCTGTCTTTTCTGGGGAAACACTGGTTGCATGGTGGTTAGGAGTTCAGCCGCTAACCAAAAAGGTCTGCAGTTGGAATCCACCAGCTGCTCCTTGGAAACTGTATGGTACAGTTCTACTCTGTCCTATAGCGTCACTATGAGTTGGAATCGACTGGACAGCAATGGTTTTGTTTTTTTTCTTTTTTTTGGTTTTGGTCATCTCTTGGGCCTAGGACACACACACTGGAGTTGTGGTCCAACCGCAGGAGGAAGGCCCATGAAAGAGGCCACTCAGGCCCTGGAAGCAAGCTTAGGGCCAGTTGAGAAAGGAATTTGGGGCCTGGGTCCCAAACATAGTCCAGCAGAGGAGGTGTGGGTTCTGGGTGGACACGTCCCCTGGCCTTACAGACTCCTTGCCCCGTAGGGATAGGCCTGGCCAGAGGAAGGCCAGGTCTTCTAAAGCCCAGAGCCCAGGTCAGGGACCCCATTGGCCTGGATCTAAGGACTAAGGGTGGTATCGGAAGGTAGTGATTCCAGGGTCAGATCACGAGAGGTTTTGAATGGCAGGCTAAAAACTCAGCCTGCTCTTCTGAAGGAAACGAAGTTCCATTGGAGAGTTTGGAGACACAAGAGTGTCATAGCAGATTCAGATTTTGGAAAGACTCATTTAACAAGCATTTACTGGTCATCCACTGCATGCCAGGGCCTGGGCCAGGAGCTGGGGATATGACCATGACTCTGATGAGGTCCTGAGCTTCAAGATGCCAGTCGCACACGAACAGAAATGAAAGGGAACCCTACCGACTGAACGTCTGCTCAGTGCCACGCTCAGAGCTGGGCATTTCATAGAATTTATCTTGGCTAATCCTCCCCAGAATGCTCCTTGGAAGCAAAGATGGTGAGACTACGTCTTACATGCTTTGGACATGTCAGGAGGGATCAATCCCTGGAAAAGGACATCATGCTTGGTAAAGTACAGGGTCAGTGAAAAAGAGGAAGACCCTCAACGAGATGGATTGACACAGTGGCTGCAACAATGGGCTCGAGCGTAACAATGATTGTGAACACTGCGCAGGAGCAGGTGGTGTTTCATTCTGTGGTACATAAAGTTGCTATGAGTTGGAACCAACTCGGCGGCAGCTAACAACAACAACAACAATCCTCCCCAGGAGTCCCTGGGTGGCACAGAGGGTTAAGCATTCGGCTACTAACCAGGTTGGTGGTTCAAATCATCCAGAGGTGCCTCAGAAGAAAGGTCTGGTGATCTACTTCTGAAAAACCAGCCATTGAAAACGCTACGGTGCACAGTTCTACTCTAACATATATGGGGTTGCCCTGAGTTGGAGTTGACTCGACAGCAACTGGTTTGGTTTTGGTTAATCCTCCCCATAGCCTGTGAAGGAGGTACTACCTCCCCATTTTACGGATGAGGAGAGTGACCCTCAGGCAAAGTGAGTTGCCCAAGAAAGATTACACAGTCAGAAAGGGACTGAGCTCGATTTTAAACTAAGTTTGACTCTAAACCCAGGGTTCTTTCCACCTCCACATAGAATGCAGTGGTAACTCTTCCTATGGTGGGGGCTGGAAGGTGGTAATATTTTATAGGAGAAGGAGCTGATTGCCCCCGAGGACCAGGGAACCCCACAGCGCAGCCAGCCAGCGCAGACATCACCTTACTTTTTTTAGAAAGAATTGAAGACCGTGCAAAGCAAACTTGATTCCAGTGGGAACGGCCTCCCAATTCCCAGCGATTTCATAACTCTTACCTTCCTCTGGCCCCTTCCCAGGTGGATTTTCCATCATCCTCTCAGAAAAACTAGGAAGAGGCAGGGGAGGGGGATTTTCCTTTCCAGGAAGCCTGGTTGTTTGTACGCTTTGGAGGGACTGGATTGGAACCAGCCAGGGAATACCCAAAAAGAAGGTTCCCCAGAAGTTACCGCATATGGGGACCCTAGCCAAGACCTCAGGGATCTTCTCCAAAGACCACTACTCAGGGTGTGTGTCTGTGTGTGTATCTGTGTCTGTCTGTGTACGTATCTGTAGGTGTCTGTGTGTGTATCTTTGTGTATCTGTCTGTGTATCTGAGTATATATATATATACCTGTGCATATATTTGTGTATATGTGTATGTATATGGCTGCATCTGTGTGTGCTGTGTGTCTGACCGTATGTCTGTGTGCATGTTTATGGGTGGGTATGTGTATGTATGTGTTTGCATCTGTGTGTGTATCTGTGTGTCTGTGCAGGTATATGACCAGTGGCTTATGACAGGTGCAATGCTCCACGTCAGACAGACTTAGGATCCAGTCTTGTCTGTACTGCTCAGTGCGCTGGACTGGGCAACACTTCCTTCTTTTATACATAGTGTTGCTATGAGTCAGAACTGACTCGATGGCACTTAACAACAACAATACTTAGCATGGTGCTTGGAACAAAGCACTGGATAAAGGATCACTAACTGTAGTTCTATCATATTGGGTTTCATTTGTGCAACTTTCTGAGGTTTTGAAAGAATGGATGGATGATTGTAGAGATGGGTTGTTGGATGGATGATTGGATGGATGGATGGATGGATGGATCATAAAGGTTAAATGAATGTTTGGTTTGTTGACTGGGTGGATGATTGAATGGATGAATGATTGGTTGTTGGATGGATAAACGGATAGATGAGATACTGAGACGTGTAAAGCATACTGCCTGTCCTCACTCAGCTCACAGTTCAGTGCAGAACAAAGACACAGAAACAGATTATTACAACAGAGAGAGGCAGAGAATCCAAGCAGGGGAGGGCAGAGGGTAAGGGCAAGCAAGAGGTAACCTGTCAGAAGAAGAGGAGAGAGAATAAAGATAGTTCCTGGCCTTGAGGAGTTGACAATCTAATGAAAAAATTAGCCACTTCAGATTCTTTTTGAAACTGAGCCAGTATAAGTAAGTCTGTAAACAGAACAGTTAAGTAAACAAGGTGTTCTTTAAAAGTCAGTGAGCTCAGATGTATAACTCCTGATTCAAAACATCATTTTCTCCTTGGAACAACCTCAGAGTTAATTCCCCAAATTTGCCAGAACACACACATTTCTTTGTCCCTGCTGCTAGCCTCACCTCCTCCCTGGGCTGCCTGAGCTGCCCTGATAGGAAAATAAATACACGACCGGCCTCCACCTTGCACGCCTGCAGCAGGCACGTTACAAGGTGAAATGGGGTGGGCCGGATCATCACTGTTCCAGCTCTGCATCCCTCCCTGGAGAGAAACCGGGGCCAAGCGCTCACAAACTGGTGCCGCAGTTTCTTCCCATTAGTGGTTTAGGTTTCAGTCTTAAATGGGAAGTAATTTGGGGCATGAAAATGTGAAGAGTAATTAAATGAGCCCCAGGCTTAGCCCTAGCTCCAGTGCTGCCTCTGGTCACTGTGCAACCTGGAAGTCGGGGGACAGGGGAGCTTGCTCAGCACCTCAGTTTCCCCATCTGTGATACAAAAGGATTGGACTGGATGATTTCTAAGCTCTCTCTCCTTTCTGATACTCAGCAACATATGTGTTTCTGATTATAAGTTAAAAATAAGGCGATTTCGAGGGTTCTCAAGATTGAATGGCCTGAGGCACCCGCTTCCCCTGTCTGGACTTCTGTTTACCAACTGAGCCAGGAAGATGATCATCTCTGCCTCCAGGTGCTGCGTTGCTGTTAAGTCGGTTCCGACTCATAGGGACCCTAGGGGACAGAGTAAACTGCCCCATAGGGTTTCCAAGGAGCAGCTGGTGGATTTGAACTGCCAACCTTTTGGTTAGCAGCTGAATTCTTAACCACTATGCCACCAGGGCTGGTGCTGTGGTGGGGCTCAAATGAGACCATTTTTGTGAAGATGCTGGGTAAACTGTAAAGTCCTGCACCTGGGAATAATGAGATGGCTTTCTGGGCATTCAGATGGTGTGAGGACAAAAGTCCTGTGGGATGGCCGAGTAGATGGGAGTTACCTGAATGTAGCTCTGGAAGAGCCTTAGGGGTCCATCTGCCTGTCTAGGAAGGGGAACTGAAGTCCAGAGAAGCACAGGGACTCCCGAGTCAGTGGCAGTATTGGGACTAGAGCCCAGGTCTCTTCACAGCCAGGGCCAGCCAGAGCCTCGGTCCTTCTGGGATCTTGGTTCTTCCATCTCAGCTCTTTCAGGGTCTCAGATGTCAGGGTAAGGCGAGACTAGATTTCAAATCTCCCCTCACAGCAGTTTTCCCAGCTGCACCATCCACAGTGCACAGGTGAAGACACCACCCCTGGCGGTGGTAACAGTGGTGTTACACCGGCAGCTGGGGAGTGGGAGGTGGAGGGAGGTGTTGCTGTCCATTGCGTGATGTTGGCATGCTGGGAAGGCTCATGAAGACTGTTGCTGCTGTTATCACAGCTGCCAGCAAGATGGGACAGTGAGCAGGGGCACGGGGTCATAGGGCAAAGGGCAATGGTCCAGAGCCATCCTCAGCCAGCTCTCTGCTTACTGCCCATTGCTGACTGCCTGTGGTGTGATGGGCCAGGCTCCAGATGGTGGTTAGGACCTGGGGCTCTGGAGTCCAAGTGCCCTGTGTTCAAATCCCAGTCCTGCCACTTCTACCTGTGTGGCTTCAAGCAGAGATTTAATCTCTTTCCACAGCTTCTTTTTGTATACAAATGGTTTAATCATAGTGTCTCTCTCAAAGGACCACTGGGGACGTTAAATGAGATCAAGCAGTCAAAGGGGTGTCCTAGGTCAATTTCCTGAGAAAAGGCTCCACGACGAAGATTTGCCTGCAGGAGGTTTATCTTGGGAAGTGCTTTTGGGAAGAGGTCTCTGGGTGGCACAAATGGTTAACAACCAGCTGAAAGGTTGGCGGTTCAAAACCATCCAAAATCTCCTCAGAAGACAGGGGTGGCGATCTGCTCCTGAAAGCTCACAGCATCGAAAACCCTATGGAGCACAGTTCTATTCTGCACACATGGGGTCACTGTGAGTCGGAATCGACTCAATGGCAACTAAAGGAACAACAGCTCTTGGGAAAGCACCTGTTCTGGTGTGAGGAGGCAGGAAGCAGAGGTTGAACTTCTATGCAGTTGCTACAAATCAGAGCTGTGGGCAGGGATCGCCATTCAAGCGGCTGTGTCAAGATCAGTCCTGCCTCTTAGCTGTTCTCTCTGCCTGGGCCGATTTTCTCCTTGATCATCTTGGGGCTGACTCCTTCATACCGTGCATGCTATCACTTCAAATGTCATCTCCTCTGCAGCACCTTCCCTGACCCCCTTATCTAAAACACACGCCCTTGCCTTACTCCTGCCCTCTCCTATTCCCTTGCTTTGATTTTCTTTTTTAATATAATTTATTTTATTTTTGTTGTCCTTGTTGAGAACATACACAGCAAAACATACACAAATCCAACAATTTCTTAATGTACAATTCAGTAACATTGATTACATTCTTTAAGTTGTGCAGACATTCTCATCCTCCTTTTCTCAGTTGTTCCTTCCCCCTTAACATAAACTCACTGCCCCCTAAGTGTCTTATCTATCTTTCAAGTTGCTCTTGTCAATTTGATCCCATGTAGTTCTTAAAAGAGTACAATCCTCAAAGCAGACATTCTTTACTAGTTAAGTTAAACTATTGTTTGGTTTCAAGAAGACTTCAGGGCATATTTCTGGTTTAAGGTTTAAAGATTATCTCAGGGCAATAGTTTCAGCGGTTCATCTAGCCTTCATGGCTCCAGAAAATCTGGATTCCATGAGAATTTAAAATTCTGTTCCTCATATTTTCCTCCTTCTGATCAGGATTTGTCTATAGCATTTTTGAAGAAAATGTTCAGTAACATTGCTGGGTACCATCCAGTTCTCCTGGTCTCACAGCAGCTTTGATTTTCTTTACTGTACTTATTACTGTCTTTTTTCTTGTAATTTGTGTATTGTCTGTATCTGTCTCCTCCTTGTGGATTATAAGCCCCAGGAGGCAGGGAACTTGCTTACCTGGCTCATGCTGTATTCTAGTGCCTGGTCCTGTGCCTGGAACATTGAAAATGTTCAATAAATGTCTTGTTCTATGGGTGAATGGAAAATGGGAATAACAAGATTATCTGCCTCATAGGATTGCTTTTTAGAAGCGAAGATAGTGAGACTTTGGCTTGCTTACTTTGGACACATCAGTGGAGAGACCAATCGTGGGAGAAGGACATCACGCTTGGCAAAGTAGAGGGTCATCAAAAAAGAAGGAGACCCTCAATGAGACAGACTGACACAGTGGCTGCAACAATGGGCTCAAATATATCTACTATTGTGAGCATGGCACAGGACCGAGCAAAGTTTCTTCTGTTATACATAAGGTTGCTATGAGTTGGAGCTGACTCGATGGTAACCGGAAGTTGTTGAGACACTGCGTTGCTGCTGTTGCTAGTGTATTGTCAATAGCTTGGCTTCTTGCTCCTACAAGCTCCGACTTGGATGACAATTATTCCCAGGCTGTGACCCAATTGAAAAGTGTGAAACTCCCTCCATCAGCCAGCTGGCCCTTTTATCTCCTCCATAAATAAAGAGGTTGATGTGATTGTTTCCTTCTGGGAAAATGGACTTCAGCAGTAGCTTTGCCCTTGAAAAGTCTCCTGGGCTAGGTTTCAACCAACAGTAGGAAGCTCAGACGGTCTGGCTTTTGATTTTCAAGGTCTTCAGAGACCAGTAAAAACCTCATCACTACACTGGCCAAATAAAAGAGTTGGAAATCATAGCGGGGACATGCTCGTAAGGAGGTGACTAAGGGCTGGTGTTTTTCTGAAGACTTAGCTTTTCCCAAAGAACTTCTTTTTGGGGCCAAACCTTAATCTCTTCTCCAAGAGGCCATTCTCGGTTTCTTGACCCAAGACAAGTAGCAGTACAATCTTTGTTATTGTTGTTAGTTGTTGTTGAGTCAGCTCTGACTCATGGTGACCTTATGAATGAAATGTTGCCTGCTTCTGCGACATCCTTACAATTGCTGGTATGTTTGAGCCCATTGTTGTTACCACTATGTCAGTCCATCTCATGGGGGGTTTCCCTCATTTTCGCTGACTGTCCACTTTACCAAACGTGATGTCCTGTTTTAGTGGTTGGATAACCAGGACCCCTGCCCTGGGCATGGAATCTGCAGGCCAAGGGCATGTGCCAGCCTGGAGCCCATGATCCTCTTCCTAGACCATGATCTGGGTGTTGGTGACTGTAGAATTTCCTTGCCCAAATAGCCCTGAGAACCTGCTTGCACCATGGTTTCTCTTTATAGCACACTATAATCACTGGTTTCAGCAAGACACCACTTTTCTTTCATTTTATTCATTTTTCCTTCATCCTCCATCTCCTCTACCAACTTACCCTTCAAATATTTATTTAGATATATGACTGCTTGAAAATATTTAGTGTTGGGTGTCACTGTGTGTGTGTGCTTTTAAATTATACACAAGCTATCGTGTTGTGCATTTCAATTTTTTTTCTTCTGCCAAGATTACAAATTCGCATAGGCTGTTAGCTCCCTTTGCCAAAACCACTCTGTAAAACTACAGATATGAGGGGGAAGCTTGGATTTGAAGAACAAACAAAAGAATGCGTGTGCCATCCTACAGGAAGCATGAAGACAGTCTTGACTTCTGGGTGAGATTGTTGGGAGAGGAGGCTGGCTGTACCCTGGAGCAGAGGAAGTCCAGGTTTGACAAGCAGTGGATAGGTTGGAAGGAAGCTTTTAAGTTTGCCTTGGGACAATCATTGCCTGTCTCCTTACCTCAGAAGCAACAGTTGAGATGTTCAAGTTCTGGAGATAATATTATTGTTGTTAGTGTCATTGAGTCAGCTCTGATTCATAGCAACCCCATGAACAACAGAAAAAAATGTTGCCCAGTCCTGCACCATCATCATGATGGTTGCTATGTTCAAGTCCATTGTGTGGCCACTATGTATTTTGAATATCTTCCAACCTAGGGGACTTATATTCCAGCACTATATGTGATGATATTCTGTTGTGATCCATAGGATTTTCACTAACTAATTTTTGGAAGTAGATCACCAGGTCTTTCTTCCCAGTCTGTCTTAGTCTGGAAGCTCTGCTGAAACTTGTCCACCATGGATGACCCTGCTAGAATTTGAATACTGGTGGCATGGCTTCCAGCATCATATCAACATGCAAACTACCACAGTATGACAAACTGACAGATGGGTGGTGGGAGATAATATCGTTGTGTGCTGTCAATTCTATTCTGACTCATAGCGATCCTATAGGACACAGTAGAACTGGCCCATAGGGTTTTCAAGGCTGTAATCTTTAAGGGAGCAGATTGCCAGGTCTTTTCTCCTCCAGAGCAGCTGGTGGGTTCAAATCACCAATCTTTTGGTTAACCATTGCGACATCAGGGCTACTTTTGGAGATAGTATTAGGGCTGTCCAAAAGTCCTGCTTCGGTGAGTAATTGCTGAAAAGTGCTCAGGCTGCGCAGCTACCCCCAGGCATTCATTCTGTCATCTTAATCTTCCTCCCCTTCTACCCCCCACCCCATTCCTGCTCACTCCCCACCAAGGATGGCTGATTACAACCTTGGGATACTTTTCCTGCCAGTGCTGCTGCTTCGCAGGTGTTTAATGGTAAAACCCTGACCAGAACACCTGCCTGGGAAGTGATAGCAAATGACACAGGGTTTGGAAGGTTTGATTGAGGAATTCTCCCAGGAGGTGGGGTAAAGAGTAAGACAAAAGAAAGATAGAAAATAGAAAATAAAATCTAAGCAATATGGAGGATAGATCTACCAACAACCAGGTAATATTAGTTCCAGGAGAAAGGAAAAATGGAGGAAAGGAAATATTCAAAGAAATAATGACTATAAAATTCCTATAATTAATAGTGCAAACAGGAAATATAAAGAAAAACTGACTACTACATATATTGTAGTGAAATTTAAGAACACCAGAGACAACGAGGGAAATTCTAAAGACTTCCAGAAAGAAAGGGCAGATCCCTTTTGGTTAGCATCTGAGCTCTTAGCCACTTCGCCACCAGGGCTCCAAACAAAGATTAGGAGTCAGATTAATATCAGACAACACATTAGCAATACCAGATGCAAAAAGAGAGTGGAGAATATTTGTAAGATATAAAAGAAAAAAAATTAAACCCAGAATATTATATTTTTTGAGATTGTTATTCACTGTGAGTTGTAAAAGAAATGTTCTCAGGCATAAAAACCTTTTGCACACAAACATTTACATCAAGAATTAAAAGTACGAAGTCTTTACTGAAGGGAGAGATGTAGCCAAGAGAATAAGCCAATCCTTTCCCTTTTCCCTAGGTCAAGGTGGAAGAAAAGAAGAGTTCTTGCCAAGCATTGAATTGAAGTTTTATTCAAAAGCGCATTTCGGAGTCTGTTTTCAAGCTAAGAAGCAATTAATGAGGAATAATGTGGTCTTATCCTCATTCCAGCAGGTCCTGAAGGGTAGCAGGAAAGGAAAGAACTTTAGCTACATAGTAATAAATGGCACTTACTCCAAGACAAGTGATAAAGCATATTGTTGATTATAAAATCATTAAGGGCATTTTTCTTGCCTCAATATGGGTTTGACAGTGCTTCCCAAAGTGTGCTCTGTTATCCATTGTGGTCCCTGAACTGTTTCCAGTCCACAGTGAGATACGTATGGAGACTGAGAGTGTTCAGAAAATTTAAGGCAATTTGACAGTTAATTTTATGTTCATTGAATCTAATAATAAAATATTGGGGTTTGTATTTTGTTTGTCTTTTATTTTACAGGAGATTAAGGCACCATGTTGTTGTTAGGTGCTGTCGAGCTGATTCTGACTGATAGTGACCTCATGTGACAAAGTAGAACTGCCTCAGAGGGTTTTCTAGGCTGTATATAATCTTTATGGAAGCAGATCAACAGGTCTTTGCTCCTGAGGAGCGCTGGGTAGGTTCCAACAGTCACCGTTTCAGTTAGCAGCCAGGTGCTTAACCGTTGCACCACCAGAGCATAGTCGTGCAGAATTAGGAAAAGGCACTCCTTCTGGGAAGTTGAATTACAGAAAAGTGCCAGCTCTGGTGAAGGCAGAGCTTGCTGAGCTGTGCTCTGGCTAAAGTTCAGCTCCCAACTATGCCCCTCAGCAGGGTGCCTTTATGCAGGGCTCCCATCCAGCAACCCTGATTGTGATTATTAAAGAAACAGCTGGTCCAGGTGGGAAGATCCCAGAGCAACCCTGGACAACAGGTGAGGGCAGGACCAGCTACAGAATTTGTGAGGCCCAGTGCAAAATGAAAATGCAGGATCCCTTGTTTAAAAATTATTAAAAATTTTAAGATGGTCTCAGGAGAGCATTAAACCAAGTGTGGGAAGCTTCTGAGCTTGGACCCCTGTGGGAACCCACAGGTCACACAGGTCACACCTCCAGGGTGCAGCTGGTGGCCAGCATTAAATCGACCCCCGCCTCCTTTACCTTCCACTAGGCTGGCAGCAACAGGGGGAGAACATACCATGCAGAGGATGTGGAATACAGGTCCCCAGCACATCAGGACCAACTTTTTTGTTATCCAGGGACAGGCCAGTAGGAGCTGTTCTCGCCCAGGGAAGAGGAGGAGGGTGGCGCAGGAGGGGAGATGGGGTGGAGGTGGGGGCTCACTTGTAATACAGGTATACCTGGCCCCATGCTTTCCATTCATGATCTCATTTAACTCCCAAACAACCCTGTGCAGTGTTATCTCCAGTTTATAGATGCGAGAAGGAAGGCTTGGGGAGGCTAAGTAACTCGCTCAAGGTCATACATTTAGGAGGCGGTGGAGGTGGGACTTGACCCAGCCTGTCTGACTCCAGAGCCTGTATTTTTAACCCCTACACATAAAGAAAACAAAAATCCTCACAACTGGACCAATAAGCAACATCGTGATAAACAGAGAAAAGATTGAAGTTGTCAAGGATTTCATTTTACTTGGATCTACAATCAATACCCATATGAAGCAGCAGTTAAGAAATCAAATGATGTATTGCATTGGGGCAAATCTGCTGCAAAAGACCTCTTTAAAGTGTTAAAAAGCAAATATGTCACTTTGAGGACTAAGGTGCTCCTGACCCAAGCCAAGGTATTTTCTGTCGCCTCATATGCATGTGAAAGCTGGGCAATGAATAAGGAAGATGGAAGAAGAACTGATGCCTTTGAATTACGTGTTCGTGAAAAATATTGAATATACCATGGACTACCTGAAGAACGAACAAATCTGTTTTCAAAGAAGTACAACCAGAATGCTCCTTAGAAGCAAGGATGATGAGACTTTGTCTTGTGTACTTTGGGCATGTTATCAGGAGGGACCAGTCCCTGGTATTGGTAGAGGGTCAGCAAAAGTAGAGGAAAACCCTCAATGAGATGGATTGACACAGTGGCTGCAACAACGGGCTGAAGCATAACAACGATTGTGGGGATGGCACAGGACCTGCCAGTGTTTTGTTCTGTTATACATAGAGTCAATATGAGTTGGAACCAACTCGACAGCACCTAAGACGCTATGTGGCGCAAGATTAAGCGCCAGCTGCTACCAAAAGATTGGCAGTTCAAACCCACCCAGTGACTCTGTGGGAGAAAGACCTGGCAATCTGCTTCCATAAAGATTACAGCCAAGAAAACCCTATGGAGCAGTTCTACTCTGTCACATGGGGTCGGTATGAGTTGGACTCACCTCAATGGCACACAACAGCAACAGCAACAAAATACTCTATATTACGAGTCCCTGGGTGATGCAGACGGTTAAGCGCTCAACAGCTAGTTGGAAGGATAGCAGTTTGAACCCACCCAGGGGCATCTCGAAAGATAGGCCTGGCGATCTGCTTCTGAAAGGTCACAGCCTTGAAACGCCTAAGGAGCATTCTACTCTGCACACATGGAGTCGCCATAAGTCAGAATCAACTGGATGGCAACTAACAGCGACGCTACATTAACTTGTACGGTTTGTTCTCACACTAGGTGTGCATGGGGCTGCCCACCTCACAAGACCCTCATTAGTCTTGGGTGGTGTTGTGAGCACTTGTGCATATTCCCACAAACGCATGTGCATGGTTTGCCAATGAATTGCTTTATTCAGAAGAGACCCCCAGGATTGTAGATGCTACGGCTAAGCAGGAAGTTGGACTAGAAGGAGAACAGAGGAGCCATCATTGGAGAAATCTCCTGCTGGCCAAGGAAGGAGGGGGAAGGGGTCAAGCATAAATCACCTAGGTTTTGACTTCTCATTCTGGGCAAGGATAGAAGGGGAGGCCTGGGCTTGTCCCTAGGATGGGAAAGGGATGTTTTCTTCATCCCCAGGGAACTTGGCTAGGGCAGGGAGTGGCAGTGTTACAGAAGGAAACTCAGCATTGGGTGGTGAGGCTTCTGGGGGAAGAGGCGGCTCTCAGCAGCTGGGGGCTGTCCCACTGCACTTCCAATTGGGGTAGTACTGGTACTTTTTATTATAGGTGTTCAGGTTTCTCTTAAAACAGTAGGTAGCCATTCTATCACACTGACACAGCTGACTCCTGCAGGAGTCCTGCTTCTCTGAAATCACAAGAAAATAGACACGGGACAGGGGGTTTGTTAATATTCTATGACTTCTTCTGGGAACCCTGGGTGAGAAGACATAGTCCCTGTTCTCCAGAAGTTCCTAGTCTGAGACAAGCACTTATGTTCCAGATATTCCTGACTAATGGAAACAGAATTCCTGCCCTCAGGAAGCTTGTCTCCAGTCTGATGGGGACACACAGCAGCCAGCTGTGGGAAGACTCTGTTAAATGCCTTCCTAACTGCCACTGTCTTCTCCTTCTTGCTACCAGATTTGTCCAGGTGGCCAAGTGCCCAGCCCCTGAGAATGGCTCCTGATTGATGTAAGCCAGCCATGGTTATCCTTTTTTTCTTTGCAGTGATTTGTTTCTGGCTAACATGTGACCCCATGCTGGCCAATGAGACACAAGGGGAAGTCACTGAGGGCTTCTGGGAAGGATTAATTTCCTCCCTGAAAAGAGAGATGTACAACAGGAAAGCCCCTTTTGGAGTGTGAGGCCATGATGCTTGGAGCTGCAGCTTGTGTTTTGACACCAAGAGTTAGATACTGCCAACATGGCAGAGCAGAAGGTTGGAAAAGGCTGGGTCCCTATGGTTGAGAGGCTGCCCCAGTCTGGCATTGCCTTCTTCCAGACTTCTTGGTGTTTGAAAGTCATATAGCCCCATTATCTAAGCCACCTTTAGTTGGGCTTCTTGTTGCTTACAACCCAAAGCCTTCTGAACATACATGATCCTATGGAGAGGTCACAATGGGGGAGATGCAATTTCTGATCCTAAAGAACTCAGGCTGTTGAGTGAGAGTTCATGATCTCTCAAAATCTCAGCCATGGATCTACTATCTGGGGACATTGAACAAACCCTTCCAGGCACCACCCCACCTCTTTCTTCGCCTTCAGAGTCAAACTTTCTCTAAAGTTATCTTGTACTTACGGTCTCTACTTCTTCATTTCCATTCACTCCCCAACCCACTCCAATCTGGCTTTGCCCTCACCACTCCATGGGAACAGCTCTCACTGAGCTCCTCATGGCCTTCCTGCCTCTAAATCCAAAGGACTCTTGACAGGCCTTCCCTTGGCAAACTCTGTTAAACTGGCTCTTGTTAATCTTCTCCTCCTTCTTGCAACCATCTTCTTACCAACTTCTTTGACTCTCCTCTGTCAGTGCTCCTCCACCCTCTCTGACTATTCCTACTCTGTCTCCTTTCTGAGCCCTTCAGCATCAAATGGGTGATCATGTCCAGTTCTGCTGCCAACTCCTGACTCTATGACCCCAGTGGAAACTTCTGCCCTGAGCTGTAAGTTCATACATCCAACTGCCTGCTGGACATCTCCTGGGTGTCCCAGAGGTGCCTTCATCTTAACAAGCCCTGAACAGAACTCCTCCTTCTCCCCACACCCCTGACCAAGCCCTCCTCTTATGGTCTTTATCTCAGCTGTGGTACTACCGTCCATACAGTGGCATACCTACTCAACAGCTCCCTATCCTCACCCCCTACCTAGTCAGTCACCAAACTCTAATAATTCTACCTCTCAAATGCGTCTTGATTTCATTCTCCAACCCCTTCCATCTTGATTGCCATTGTTTATGTCAAGATCTTACTATCTCTTGTCTGGATTACGGCAATAGCCTTCTCACACTTTCCGCTGCCATCCTGTTTCCATCCACCCTGCAGCCAGAGTAAGTCCCCAGAAATGCAAATCTCATCATGTCACTCCTTTGCTTAATACCCCCCCCTATTGCTTTAGGAAGGAACTCTGGTGGTGCAGTGGTTAAGCTTTTGGCTGTTAACTGAAACATTGGCGGTTCAAACCCACCCACTGGCTCCATGGGAGAAAAGGCCTGGTGATCCGCTCCTATAAAGATTACAGCCTAGAAAACCCTATGAGGCAGTTCTACTCCGTCACATTGGGTTGCTGTGAGTTGAAAATCAACTCAATGGTACTGAACAACAACAATAATTGCTTTCAGATAAAATCTAAATGCAATATGGCCTCAAAGGCCTGGCTTGATCTGTTGTTGCTGTTGTTGTTAGCTGCCACTGAGTGGCCTCTGACTCATGGCAATGCCACGCACAACTGAATGAAACACTGCCTGGTCCTGTGCCATCCCTATAATCGGTTATGGATTGGACTGTTGTGATCCATAGGGTTTTAACTGGCTGATTTTCAGAAGTAGATCACCGACCTTTCTTCCTAGTCCTCTTTAGTCTAAAAATTCCACTGAAACCGGCATCATAGCAACATGCAGGCCTTCACTGAAGGATGGTGACTGTGCATGAGGTGCAGTGGCCAGGAATCGATCCTGGGCCTTCCACATGGAAGGTGAGAATTCTACCACTGAACTACCATTGCCCCTAATCAGCTTGAGCTAGCCCCTTCCTATCTCTCCAGCACTGTCTGTCATCACTCCTTCTCTTCCTCACGTGGTTCCATTCAGCAACACAGAATTGCTTGCAGTTCCCCTGAGCACAATCCAGGCTTTGACCATGCTGTTCCCTCTTTCTGGACTGCCCATCCACCTCCTTTACCCTTGCTATCCCTGCACAGCATTTATGACTCAGCCTAGAGGTCACCACTTTCAGGAACCTTCCTTGAACTTCAGGCTGTGTAAAGGGCTCCTTCTTTTTGCTTACTTCCAATTGGAGTCTTTACCATATTGTGCTTTCATTTTCTTTACTTCTTACTCAACTATGAGCCCCTTGAGGCAGGAACAATATCCCCTTGTATTTCTATCTCTGGTGCCTAGCCCAGTATTCAGCACAGTGGACACTCAGTAAGGAAACCATGTGGAGTTGTACAACTCTTTCTTACCGCAGACAATTTGGCTCCCATGGTAGGCAAACTTGTAGCTCAGAAGTTTGGGCTTGCACCCACGTTTCTCCAGACCTTTATAGCAACAGTCATGTTTAGCACAGCACCTGTAATAAGGACAGCCCATTGGGGCAGCTTTTCTGTAGTTCACAGGAGCTGGCCTCCCCCTGGCTCTCACCTCCTTGACCCTGGGCAGAGAATTGGTGACTCTGGAGTCTAGAGCAGAGTTTCCACCCTGCTGGCTGCTTTTCCAGCCTCAGCCTCCTGGGGTTATGAGTCGGAAGTGAACAGAGGGAAGGGAGGTGAAGGGTGGCCTCACCAATCCGTCGCATCCTTGGGGGTTCCTCTGCCGCCAAGGCCACAATAGCAACCATAGAAACCATAGCTGGTCACGGCTTCCTTTCTTGTCACCAACTGGATCATTTTCCAGAAATCTAGCAAACTCCCCTGGACCTGCAGCAGGCCTGGAAGGAAACTGGCTGCTGATGGTGACTGGGCCCTGTGTCCTCCCTCCCTGCCCCTCTCTGCACTCCCCTCGCTCACCCCACTGGTCTCTATCCCTCTCCTACCAGGAGAGGCCCTGCTGCCATTGGAAGGAAAACTGGGAGATGAGGGTGCTTTCCACCCTGGACTGCCCCCTTGGGGTCAGAGACCAGGGTCAGCTCTTACCCAAGGCCATGATTACTACCAACAGCAGGAGGGTCTTCATGTTGAGAGTTCTGTGAGGGAGAAGTGCAGGTGGATTGGCCTAGATTCCTCTCCCAGGTGGTACCAGCTCCTTCCCTTGGCCCCCTGCTCTCCTGTTCACAGTCAACAACTCTGGAGAATGGAATTTGCAAAGCAGCACACAGAAATGCTCTTCAGTCCCAGGCTAAGTCCAGGGTGACTCCCTTTGTCACACGCAAGGTATACAGGAGTGACCTCCAGTGATGCATGTGCACACACACGCCCTCCTGACTTCCCAGCTCCGTTGAACAGTTTCACACACACACAGGCCCTCAGAGCCAGCTAGACACTGCATAATACACTAATGAGATGCCCACGATCCTTTTCAGATGGAGAGCTCTTGGAAGGTTGGACCAGGTTCTTCACTACAAATGGGAAGGTTCCCAAAGTCAAAGTTGTGTCTCCCTGATTAGGCATATCATACATATCCCCAATTGAATTTAAGGCTTGGGAATTCCATGCATGGAGTCTAATCCCGGTATTTTTCTCCAGCATCCTCTCTTTGCAAGACTTTCCAACCCCTTACACATATACACATACACAAACACATATTACTCTCTCTCACACACACATACACACACTCTTGTACTCAAACACTAATGCAAGCATCTTTTCATACAACACACTCACATACCCACACAACATCCTTGTGTAATATACCCTGTTGTACACAACAAACCCTGCACATGCATGCATGTACACTTACATGCCCATCTATGCATGCATACACACATATGCACACACATACACAACACAGCTACTCTCCAAGGCAGCAAGTAGGCATTAATTTCTGGGTTTTTACCTCTCAGAGGATGTCAGAGTTGGTACCTTCAATAACTGTCACGTCTATTCTGAACTCCAGCTCCCCTTAAATAGCTGCTTCCTCTGGGAGGCTGGGAGTGGTCAGGGGTGAGGATGAGAGCAAGGCCAGTAGGTGGACTCACAGTGTGGCATGCCTATGCCCTGGTAAATCCCCTTTCCTTCCCTTCATCAGCTAGCAGGACAGAACTGAGGATGGAAAAAAACTTATGTGCCATTGGAGAGATGCCAGAATAAATTTTAAGCGATGTTGAAATGTTTACTGTGGGTTTAGCTCCTGACTGAGTAAATTTCCCTAGCTGGCTCTCGGTGTGACCACCAATCACCTCCCTATACCCACTTTCAAGGGTGAGCAGGGACTGTCAACTGTTTCAGGCTGGGCACTCATTTGCAGAGCCAATGGGCCCACTGACTGAATTGAGGGTGACGCTTTTCTTCTGCTAAATGTGGCTTCCAGGACTAAGAAAGCGGGCATTCATTCATTCACTACAAGCACACCCTACGTCTCTACAAAGTTCCAGGACCTGTGCAGGCCCTTTGGGAGGGGATGAGGATTATACCCTAGTCCTGCTCGTGGAGACCCCACAGTCCAGCAGGGAAGAGAGTGTGATGGGGTAGGTGTTTCCCTTCCTTGGGCCGTTGCCTCCACCTTCCCCTCTTCTCATCTTCATCTCCTCCTTTCCTTCTTCCTGTTCTTCATTTCCTTCTTTTCTTCTTCCTGTACTAGTTTCTAAAACTGGAAAAAGACAAAGGTTGTCCTTGAATTTCCAACTTAAGCAGCTCCCCCTCCACATTTGCCCCAATCCTCATCTGTTTGGCGACAAGACTGATTAACGCTCCCTGGATCTATTGCAAGGTCCCTGGGTGGTGCAAGTGGTTTGCAATCAGCTACTGACCTAAAGGTTGGTGGTTTGAACCTACCATGGGAGAAGGGCTTGACAATCTGCTTCTGTAAAGATTATAGTCGAGAAAACTCTATGGAGCACAGTTCTACTCTGTAAAACATAGGGTCACATGTTGCTATTAACATATTTACATGTTGTTATGGATTGAATTGTGTCCTCCCAAAGTATGTACTGGAATTCTAACCCCTATACCTGTGTATGTAATCCTGTTTGGACAAAAGGTTTTCTTTATTATGTTAATTATTACAGTGGGTCTATCTAATCACTTCTGAGTTATAAAAACAGTGGATCAGACACAGAGACAAACACATATGTGAAAAGACAGACACCACGTGAGGATCGTTTACAAGCCAAGGAACCAAGGAATGCCTGGGCTACCGACAAGAAAAGAATCGACACAGCCAAGACCCTTATTTGAAGTTTTAGCCCCCAGAACTGTAAGAAAATAAATTTCTGTTTTTTCAAGCCACCCACTTGTGGTATTTCTGTTACAGCAGCACTAGGTAACTATGACACATGTGATTAACTTTTAAATCTGTTGACCTTAAGTAAAGCAAATTACCATCCATAATGTGGGTGGGCTTCATCCAATCAGTTGAAGGCCTTAAAAGCAAAAACTGAGATTTCTCAAGGTTTTCAAAACTGTAAATAAACATCCTGCCAGAATTTCCAGCCTTCCTCCTGGCCTACCGATTTTGGACACAAAACTCAGAGTTTTCAGCCTGTTGTCTGACCTACAGATTTTAGACTTGCCAGCCTCCACAGTCTCATGAGCCAATTCCTTAAAATAAATCAATCTTATAGATAGATATATAGACAGATAGATAGACAGATGTTGTTGTCAGGTGCCGTCGAGTCAGTTCTGACTCATAGCGACCCTACGTACAACAGAACAGAACATTGCCCAGTCCTGCACCATCTTCACGATTGTTTGTATACTCAAGTCTATTGTTGCGGCCACTGTGTATTTTGAGTGCCTTCCAGCCTAGAGGGTTCATCTTCCAGAGCTATATTGGACAATATTCTGCTGTGATCCATAGAATTTTCAGTGGCCTCACGGAAGAAAGACCTGGTGATCTGCTTCCATAAAGATTACAGCCAAGAAAACCCTATGGGGCAGTCCTACTCTGTCACATGGCATCATTATGAGTCAGAATAGACTCCATTGTACCTAATAACAACAACAATTTTCAGGAGTACCTCACCAGGCCTTTCTTCCTAGTCTGTCCTAGTCTGGAAGCACTGCTGAAACCTGTCCACCATGGCTGAGCCTAGTATTTGAAATACCAGTGGTGTAGCTTCCAGCATCATAGCAACATGCAATCCACCACAATACAACAAACTGACATACAGGTGGTAGATAGATAGATGGGTGGATGGATGGACAGATAGACAGGCAGACAGATAGATAGATAGACAGACAGACAGATGTTGTTGTTATCAGGTGCAGTCAAGTTGGTTCTGACTCATAGCGACCCTACGTAAAACAGAACAAAATACTGCCTGGTCCTGCACCATTCTCACAATCGTTATGCTTGAGCCTGTTATTGCAGCCACTGTGTCAGTCTATCTTTTTCTCTGACCCTCTACTTTACCAAGCATGATGTCCTTCTCCAGGGACTGATCCCTCCTGATAACATGTCCAAAGTATGTGAGACAAAGTCTCACCATCCTTGCTTCTAAGGAGCGTTCTGGCTGTACTTCTTCCAAGACAGATTTATTTGTTCTTTTGGCAGTCCGTGGTATGTTCAATATTCTTCACTAACACCATAATTCAAAGGCGTCAATTCTTCTTTGGTCTTCCTCATTCATTGTCCAACTTTCGCATGTATATGAGGCAAAACATAGATAGATAGGTACAATCTTACTGCTTCTGTTTCTTTGGAGAACACTGACTAGGACACCCCAAACCCTGCCGAGGTAACAACATTCACCCCATCATTTGACCCATTGCCTCAAAGTTAATGATCTCAAACCTGCATATCTGGTTCCCATAACTTTTCTGAGTTCCTCATTTCCAATGGTCTATGGGAGTCATGACATTTTGATACAGTTTTTGGACCCCAAAACATCAAAGTTTTCATGTCTAATTGTAAATGTATGCTCTTTATTATCCAGTAACATTCCCAACCCCCATCGCGGAGCCTTAGCCTATTGAGTTGTGTAAATCTGCTCTTGGGAAAGGAGAGGGGAGCACATAAAACTATTCCTCGCAGGCATCCGACTCTCAGCACCATCATCCATGACACTTTTGTTTCACATACATTCCCAGAGCTCAGCACATGGCAGGTTTTAATAAATGTTTGCTGAATGAGTGCATGAATGAAGTAATGCACAGGTATGAGGTCTCTCTGGAAGGATCTCAGGACAGGAGAATGGTTGTTTTTGCTGATTCAGAACCCAAGGAGGAGGGCTGAGTAGTTGGTGGAAGACCAAAGCACTCCTTCAGGCATAGAAAACAGAGGTCCTGGGGTGGGTAACATGAATCTCCAAGTGAGAAAGTAGAGGCCACCCAGAGATGGTGACACGGAGACCTCAGGGACACTCCAAACATCAAAACCAAACCATTGCCATCTAGTCAATTCCAACTCATAGAGACCCTATAGGACAGAGTAGAACTGCCCCATAGATTTTCCAAGGAGTTGTTGGTGGATTCAAACTGCTGACCCTTTTGGTTAGCAGCCAAGCTCTTAACCACTGTGCCACTTGGGCTCCCAGGGACACTAGGGTGGGTGAAATCTTCACCCTTCATGTGTAAGACTTGCAACCAGGCCTGGGGTAATTAAGCTCAGGGGAGGACAATCAGATGCCAATCAGTCTTAAGTCACTGCGTTGACATGACATGCCCTTAGACATTACATCACAATCAGACTGGGGCTTCAGCCTCAGGGATTCCAGTCCTCTCTGAATGTCCCCTGCACTCCTGGCCAACTGGTCCTCTGCCTCTGCAGGGGGAGCATCTGTGGAACACTTAAAACTTTTAGAACGATGCTCACACTGACATGCTGCTTGACAGTTTGCAATGACCCTCTGCACACTACTTAATCCTTTCAATCCTACGTGCCAGGTAGGTATTATTAGCTTCATCTCACAGATAAGAAAACTGAGGCTCAGAGGCGTTAAATGACTTACCCCAGGGTGTAAAGCTAGCAAGAGGTTTGGTGAGATTTGAACCCAGGCCAATCTGACTGGGATCTCACCCTCCCTACTCCAACAAGTTATCTTTTGAAGAAAGCTGAAATCTAGACCCAAGTGAAATTCATAGTAAAGGCATACATTAAGGGTCCAATAATGCAGTCAATACACACAGTCAGTGCTCAACATACATGATAATTCCACACAGTTGGGGCTGAATGATGCACATTGTTCCCAGCAGGTGGTTTCACAGTGCACAGTAAATGCCCTTCCTAGGTGAAAACATTGAAGTTGTCAAGGATTGCATTTTACTTGGATCAACAATCAATGCCCATGGAAGCAGCAGTCTAGAATCAAAAGATGTATTGCAGTGGGCAAATATGCTGCAAAAGGCCTCTTTAAAGTGTTAAAAAGCAAAGATGTCACTTTGAGAACTAAGGTGCTTCTGACTCAAGCCATGGTATTTTCAATTGCTTCATATGCATTTGTAAGCTGGACAATGACTAAGGAAGCCCAAAGAAGAATTATTGCCTTTGAATTATGGTGTTGGTGAAGAATATTAAATATATCATGGAATCCCAGAAGAATAAACAAATCTGTCTTGGAAGAAGTACAGCCAGAAGGGACTTCATCTTATGTACTTTGGACATGTTATCAGGAGGGATCAGTTCCTGGAGAAGGACGTCATGCTTGGTAAAGTAGAGGTTCAGCAAAAAAGAAGAACTTCAATGAGATAGATTGACACAGTGGCTGCAATGATGGGCTCAAGCATAACAACTATAGTGAGGATGGCACAGGACCATGTAGTGTTTCGTTCTGTTGTACATGGGTTTGCTATGAGTCAGAACTGACTCAAGTACATCTTGACCTACAAGTGGTTCTGCCTCCAGGTAACTGTCAAATCTCTTGGTGGTACCCAGAGGACCAGAGAAAATTCTGAAAGTTTCCTAGTCACTCATCCCTAAAGCCTCTGTGATGCTTGCTTCCAAAGACAGGCACACAGTCTCTCCCTTTCCTCATGCCCTTTTGCTATTGTGACTGCCGCTCCTCCCAAGATCAAGAAGAGGTGGAATTGACTTCTCCCCACTCCCTTGAGTCTGAGCTGGCCCTATGATTTGCTTTGACTGATAGAAAGCAGTAAATATGATGCTGTGTGACTTCCCAGTCAAAGTTTTAAGAAGTCTTACAGCTTTTGCTTTTGCACTCAGTACCTGGCACTCAGGAGGTGCTACCCAACTCTTGGCTGCTAACCAAAAGGTTGTCTGAATCCACCTAGCAGCACCACAGAAGAAAGGCCTGGAAATCTACTTCTATAAGATTACAGCCAAGAAAATCCTGTGGAGCACTACTCTGAAGCACATGGGGTCACCGTGAGTTGGAATCAATTTGATGGCAATGGGTATCTGACCTTTAGTTGATAGAATCCCACAAGGATTCGTCCCAGTCCCTCTACTCATTCTAAGATCCATCCAAGGACATAAATACCACCTATATGTTGAGATCGACACAGTGGCTGCAACAATGAGCTCAAGCATAACAATGATCACGAGGATGGTTTAGGACTGGGCAGTGTTTCATTCTGTTTTACATAAGGTCACTATGAGATGGAATCGACTTGATGGCACCTAACAACAACATAACAGATGCACAAAGATGATGACAAATGTTACGGGGGAGGGTTGTCAGCACCCAGCAGCCCATTTGCACAAGCTGGATTATCAGCCTAATTAGTTATTTTCTAGCAGGAAGCAGGGCTCTGGGGACAGGTGCATTTGACAGGTAGGGGTGAGGATGAAGGAGGAGTCAGGGAAGAGTGGAGAATAGGGCTAGGAAAGGTAGCAGAGTAGAGCACAGGTGAAAGGGAAAGGAGGGTCAGGGAGCTGGGGACGAGGGAGCCAGGCACCAGGCTGAGACCCACAGGCCAACTTTGCTAATGACTCCATTTGACCATGGCCCCACCGTTGGTCAAAGAAGTCCCAGTGGTGATGATGATAGTGGCCATGGTGCCCAAGGTGTCATTCCTCCATCATCCTTCCCTGAGGCTCCAGATGGGTGTCAGGCCCTGCTCTATACCTGCAACATCCTGAACTTGCCCTGTCACCACAGTGTCTGATCACCTGTCTCCCAGACTACAAGGTGATTTAAAACGAGGCAATCTGGCTCTATCCACTTTTTTTTTTTTTAAACTTATCCACCATTATACTGCATCACAGTGGAGGATGGATGGATGGATGGATGGATGGATGGATGGTTGGAAGGGAAATAGAGGGATGGGGAGGTGAGAAGTGGTAACGTGCTGACAATGGCAACTATTATGGTCATTTAAACCTATATCCCAAGAAGGATTAGGAGATAAACTAAATAAAGTTCTAGCGTAGACCCCTGATGGCATATCCGAAGTAAGCTTACATGTCCGCGTAAGCTTGGACATGTCATCAGGAAGGATCAATCGCTAGAAAAGGACATCATGCTTGGTAAGGTAGAGGGTCAGTAAATGAGATGGACTGACACAATAGCAGCAACAATGGACTCAGACCTGCCAAGGATCATGAAGATGGCACAGGACCCGGTGACATTTCATTCTGTTACACACAAGGTCGCCATGAGTCCGAATTGACTCCATGACAACTAACAATAACAACAACATAGACCCCTAGCTCAGGGACTACCATCTAAAAGCAAGAACTCATGAAACCCTCAGTAGAAGGGCTTGAAAGGCCCTATCAGCCTTTACTCCTTTAAAGTGAGCTCATTCCATCAGCATGCTCCTCCCCTTGCCATGACACCCACACACAGTGCCCAGGACAGAGCTGTACATGTCAGCTGCACCTAACAAACTTCTAATAAAATTTGACAAGGAGTTATTGAACACCTCTTATGTGCTCTGCACAGCTGGTTTACTGACCAGCTGGCTGGCTGAGTCCGTATCAGCGGTAAGCAGAGGTGTGATGACAACGGGGCGATCAGCATGATTTCCTTTCATCTTCAGAAGTTCCCTGCCTGGGGAATTCTCATTGTCATCGGGTGGTGAACTTTATGGTTGTGGGTGTTTAAACAGCTTGGCTATTTGTTTAGATAGGCATCACATAAAATTATTAAACGAGCAGAGGAGAGGTGGAAGGGACAGCATGATCTGTTTGGGGAAAGCTTACCTGAAGCTACTGATCTTAGCTAAAGAAAAATATTGACATGGGTGTGATCCCAGGTGTTAATTACAGAGATGGCTCCCTGAGGTCACCCCTCTTGGGTACGGAGGGAAAATGCTCCTGAGTCTGTCTCCCCACTGTCGTCTTCTGCAGGGAAATAAAGTTTATTCTCTCATAATAATAAAAATAATACATCCCCACTGTATATCACTTAAATAATTTAGAGAAGTGGAAAAAAAGAAAGTAAAAATCATCCTTGAACCCACATCCCAAAGAAAACACTGTTAACATTTCCTTTCATCTTTATTTTTTCTTACACAGTAAAACCTTCAGAAGCCAGAAACAGTATAAGGCAGAAACCTGTCAGAGAAGAAAAATGCAAATATTTTCCACTAAATAGAGAGTGTTATGGATTGAATTGTGTCCCCCCAAAATACATGTTAACTTGGCTAGTCCACGATTCCCAGTATTGTGTGAATGTCCACCATTTTGTTATCTGATGTGGTTTTCCTATGTGTTGTAAATCCTACCTCTGATGTTAATGATGTGGGATTAGTGGCAGTTATGTTAATGAGGCAGGACTCAATCTACGAGATTAAATAATGTCATAAACCAGTTTATTCTGGTATATAAAAGAGAGAAGGGAGCAGAGAGATATGGGGACCTCATATCGCCAAGAAAGTAGTGCTAGGAGCAGGGGTCCCTGTGCAGAGAAGCTCCTATGCTAGGGGAAGATTGATAGCAAGGACTTTCCTCCAGAGCTGACAGAGAGAGAAAGCCTTCCCCTGGAGCTGATGCTCTGAATTTGGACTTCTAGCCTGCTAGACTGTGAGAGAATAATGAAGCCATCCACTTGTGGTATTTCTGTTATAGCGGCACTGATAACTAAGACAGAGAGCAAAAGCAAAGTGATGACTACACCCTGTCAAAGGCAGAAAACTGTCAAGAGCCGGAAAAGCAAGGCAGTCCCGTCAAATCCTGGCTCTCATGGATCTCATTGTATATATTTGACATGGCTGCGACAATCATAATTAATCATAATAACCAAAACTAACACTTAACATATGCTAGGCAGTGTTTTCAATGCTTTAGGTGCATCAACTCATTTAATCTTTACAATGGCTCCGTATTAGATAGGACTATTATTAAGCCTGTTTTACAGATGAGGAAACGAGGCACAAGAGAGGTTAACTTGCCTGAGTTCACAGCCAGTGAGCAGCAGAGCTGGGACTCAAACCATCTCACAACACTATCACAGATATATCATAGATATAATTTACATTCTCTGTTTCGCCTTGAAGATTATGACATACGTGCTTTCCTATGCTGATGAACCAACTGCAGGAACATTATTTGTAATGGCTGCCAAATAGTCCACCAAGTGGACGGACTAGAGTTTACTTAGTCATTCCCGATTTTGGATAGTTTCCTCTCTGATTTTTCAGTGCAACAGCACGGTGGTGAGTTGACTCTTCACAGAAGCAAGTCACTGCCTAGCACAGTTTCCCCTCCAGAGAAGAGGTTCATCCACACCCACCCAATCACCACCACCACCCAAAGCTTTATTTCCTCTCAAACAAAATAGTGAGGAGACAGACTCGGTGAGTCTCAGTGCCACACTAGTGCTTGAAAGCAACAGCTTCTATCATTTAGCTGCTGAGTCAGAAAGCCTGGAATCGGAACTCTGAGAAGGCTCCATTCTGGACCGAATATATCACAAATCTATCCACACCTGCCTTGGGCAACGTGGGCTGTGGGCCTGCCCCATGGTCCTCCTGGACAACATGCCTAACCTCTTCCAGCCTCAGTTTCTTCTCTGTAAAATGTGAACACTGATGCAAACCCTACCTACGTTAGATGACAAGTTTTCTGTGAGGATCAGATGACATAATAGCCATAAAAAGGCTTTTGAAACTGGAAAAGAGCTCTACATATGCAAGAGATTATTATTATAACATCAAGTCAAAAACATTCCGCGAGAAGCTGCTACGTGCCAGGCATTTGTGTGAAGCCCTGGAGATCCTGAGACCAACAAGAGAGACCCAGTGTCTGCCCTAGAGGGAAGGACCAGGACTGCAGGAGCCTAGGTTAGGGGCCTAATTCAGTTGGAGGGGTCTCCAAGAAGGCTTCCCAGGGGAGATGATATCTCAGCTGAAACCTGGAGAATGAGCAGGATTTGTTAGAATAAGAAGGGGTGGAAGGCTGAGAGAGCAGTATATGCAAAAGTACAGAAGCATAAAAAGTACGACATTCTGGAAAGGACAGTGTGGCTGGGCCAGTGCTTATGGAGAAGTGGAAAGAGCTGAAGCTTGCAGTATAGACACACCCCTATCTGCTCTTTTAGTTGCCAGTGATCCCTGTGTCTGTTTTGAAAAGTAGGCTTCACCAGCACACCTGTGGGTGATGAAGCAGCAACACCCACGTTACAGGCTAAGGGCAGCACAGCATGATAGGAAGGGAATCACAGAGATGGGGGAAGCCATGTTTCACAGAGCAATATAGGGTAGTCTTTGGAGGCTTCCCACCAAACCTCTGCCTGCCTCCCCTTACCCCTTTCCTCCAATTTTGGCTCCACTGTACCTTTGCAAGGCAACCCAAAGATCAGACTTAAGAATGGATCCCCAGGAAGCCCAGTGAAAAAACCGGTTGTTATTGAGCAGGTCCCTGGGTGGTGCAAACAGTTTGCGACTACCAGCCTAAAGGTTGACATTTTCAACCAGCCCAGCGGTGCCATGGATGAAAGTCCTGGAGATCTGCTTCTGTAAAGATTACAGCTTAGAAAACCCTGTGGAGCAGCTCTACTCTGTAACACATGGAGACGGCATGAGTCGAAATCAACTCAGTGGCAATGGGTTTGGTTTTTTGGTCTATTTATTGAGCTCCTATTGTAAACCAAACCAAACCTGTTGCTGTCAGGTCGATTCCGACTCATAGCAACCCTATAGGACAGAGTAGAACTTCCCTATAAGGTTTCTAAGGCTGTAATGTTTCAGACTGCCACATCTTTCTCCCAAGGAACAGCTGGTGAGTTCGAACCCGAGACCTTTTGATTAGCAGCCAAATGCTTAACCACTGCTACACCAGGGGTACTGGGTATTTTATCATTGTTACTGCCTTTAAATCTTTATGATAACCCTATGAGGTCAGGATTCATGGTCCCATTTCACAGATGAGGGTCAGAGAAGTGAAGTCTTAGGTCCAAGGTCACCCGTGGAACGTGTGATTAGGGTTCAGGTTAATGGAAGTGGCAGTGCCAGGCTTGAATAACTGACATCAGCTTCCCATTGGTGCCCTTGGGGAAATCACCACTTCTCCATGCCTCCATTTCACCATCTGTTGATGGGGATAATGACAACCCCACTTCCTCATGGAAAGGTGTACCTAAGGCGTGCAGTACCTAGTTCCCACTGCAAAGCAGCTGTGATGACTATTTTATGCCACGTCTAATCCTCCTACATGCCCTGCAGGTACATACTTCCTCGAGGTTGAGACTAGGGCTGGGTTAAATCTGAAATCTCTCCTCATTCATCAGGGGAATGAACAAGCCTAATCCCTGGCTCACAATGACACATTCCCCAGCTGACTGAGCCTCCAGGTTTGGTCAGACTCAAGATGTTAATCCTCCCCAGCTCTGCCTGGATTCCAGGAAGACCAGGGCCCCTTCACCCCCTGGACATCTCGGAAATGCCCTACACATGTCAGCCCCCTCTGCCAGTGGCAGGAGCACAGCCAGGCTCCAGTGTCCCAGAGAAACCACCCAGGGGCTTTCCCAAGTCCTAGGCTGCAAAGCAAGTGGGTGGAAGAGACTCGGGCAAGACCGTCGACCTTTTTGCGTCTCAGTTTCTTCACAATTGCAGCATACTGATGGACTCAATAAAGCCCACGGAGGGTTTCTTTATCTTTCAACAAATACGTATTGATACACTGCGTTAGAAGCTGGAGAGAGAGCCCTCAGGAAGCTTCCATCCTCTGTGCCTCTATCTCCCCATGTGTTAAATGGAGATAATAAGCGTGTCTGCCTCATACAGTTGTTGTGAAGGTTAAATAAATTAATACACATAAAGAGTTTAGAATAGGGCCTGACACTTAATAAATGACCAACAAATGTTGACTGTTATTTGTAGTAGTAGTGTTCACCGGGTTATAAGGATTCAAAAAAAAAAAAAAACCAAACCAGTTGTCGTCAGTCAGTTCTGCCTCACGATGACCCCATATGTGACAGAGTAGAACTGCTCCATAGGGTTTTTTTCGACTGTAATCTTTACAGGGTGCCCTGGTGGTGCAGTGGTTATACCTTTGGCTGCTAATCAGCAGTTGGAATCCACCAGCTGCTCCTTGGAAACCCTATGGGGCAGCTCTACTCTGTTCTACAGGGTCGCTATGAGTTGAAATTGACTCGATGGCAACGGGTTTGGTTTTTTTTAATCTTTACAGAAGCAGATTGCCAGGCCTTTCTTCTGTAGTGCCACTGGGTGGATTTGAACCATCAATCTTTAGGTTAGTGGTCGAGTGTAAACTGTTTGTGCCGCCAGGGACCTTTATAAGGATTAGGTGAGATAATATATGTAAAGCACTTAGGGGTGTGACCAGCACACAGTAAGCAAGAAAAGGATAGCAGCTATTTCCTTAAACGTGAGCTATTACAATCAACCCCATCTTAGAGAAGAGGAAACTGAGGCATGAGAAGTGACTTGCCCCAAATCTCATTTTTTGTCAGAGTGATAAAAGCTCTTAATCATGCTCTAAACCACGGTTTCTCAACCTTGGCCATTGATGTTGCGGTCTGTTGTGGGGGGCCATCCTGTACAGGATGTTTAGCAGCATCCCTGGCCTCTAGTCACCAGATGCCAATAAAACCCATCCCCCATTGTGACAACCAGAAATAGCCCCAGACATTGCCAAATGTCCCCCTGGGGAACAAAATCATTCCCAGTTAAGAACCATTGTTCTAAACTGACCCTTGAGTTCATATTTCAAGAACTCTAAGATCTGATTCTAGGAAGAAGAACCTGCTGATCAACTTTGAAAAAAATTGGCCAATGAAAGCCTTATGAATAGCAGCAGAACACTGCTTGATATAGTGCTGGAAGATGAGCCCTTCAGGTTGGAAGGCAGTCAAAATATGACTGGGGAAAAGCTGCCTCCTCAAAATAGAGTTGACCTTAATGATGTGGATGGAGTAAAGCTTTCGGGATCTTCATTTGCTGATGTGGCACAACACAACAGAAGAAGAAACAGCTACAAACACCCATTAATAGTAGGAACATGGAATGTACAAAATATGAATCTAGGAAAATTGGAAGTCATCAAAATGAAATGGAATGCATAAAGATCGATATCCTGGCACTAGTGAGCTGAAATGGACTGGTATTGGCCATTTTGAATTGGACAATCATATGGTCTACCATGCTGGGAGTGACAAAGCAAAGAGGAATGGGTCAAATTCATTATTAACAAGAACATTTCAAGATCTACCCTGAAGCGCAACGCTGTCAATGATAGGATACTATCCACATGCCTACTAGGAAGACCAGCATTATAATACGACTGACTATTGTTCAAATTTACGCACCAACCACTAATGCCAAAGATGGAGAAATTGTACATTTTTACCAACTTCCACAGTCTGAAATTGACCAAACGTACAATCAAAATGCATTGATAATTACCGGTGATTGGAATGTGAAAGTTGGAAACAAAGAAAGATCGGTAGTTGGAAAATATGACCTTGGTGGCAGAAACGATGCTGGATATCACGTGATAGAATTTTGCAAGACCAGCCAACTTATTCATTGGAAATACCTTTTTTCAACAGCATAAGTGGTGACTACACACGTGGACCTCACCAGGTGGAATACACAGGAAACAAATTAACTACATCCATAGAAAGAGACAATGGAGAAGCTCAATATCATCAGTTAGAACAATATTTTTTAGGCAAAATATTGAATGACACAGGAAACATCAAAAGAAGATGGAAGGAATACATAGAGTCACTGTACCAAAAAGAATGGGGCGACATTCAACCATTTCAGGAGATAACATACGATCAAGGTCTAACGGTATTGAAGGAAGAAGTCCAAGGTGCTCTAAAGGCATTGGCCAAAAAACAAGGCCCCAGGAATTGACAGAATACCAACTGAGATGTTTCAAAAAATGGATGCAACACTGGAAGCGCTCACTTGTCTATGCCAAGAAATTTGGAAGTAATCTACCTGGCCAACCTACTGGAAGAGACCCATATTTGTGACCATTCCAAATCAAGATGTTCCAACAGAATTCAGAAATTATTATTTATTATTTTATTTATTTATTTTTCCCATACAAAAATTTATACATACATTGTTATGTGACTCTAATTACTCTCCTCATACTGTGACAGCACACTCTTCCTTTCTATCCCTGATTCCCTGTGTCTATTCAACCAGTTCCTAACCCTCTCTGCCTTCCCATTTCACCTCCGGAGAGAAGATGCCCATTTAGTCTCTTGTGTCTACTTGAGCTAAGAGGCACACTCCTCACAAGTATCACTTTATGTCCCACATTCCAGTCCAATCCCTCTCTGAAGAGTTGGCCTCGGAAGTTGTTTTAGTTCTGGGCTGATAGAGAATCCAGGGGCCATGCTTTCCAGGGTTCCTTCAGTCTCAGTCAGACCATTAAGTCTGGTCTTCTTACTAGAATTTGAGTTTTGCACCCCACCTTTCTCCTGCTCCAGCTGGGACTCTCTGTTGTGTTCCCTGTCAGGGCAGTCATCGGTGGTAGCCAGGCACCATGTAGTTCTTCTGGTCTCAGGCTGATGAAGTCTCTGGTTTATGTGGCCCTTTCTGTCTCTTGGGCTTATACTTTCCTTGAGTCTTTGGTGTTCTTCATTCTCCTTTACTCCAGGTGGTTGGGACCAACTGATGCATCTTAGATGGCTGCTTGCAAGCTTTTAAGACCCCAGAAGCTACTCCCCAAAGTAGGATGCAGAACATTTTAATAAGCTTTGTTATGCCAATTGACTTAGATGTCCCCTGAAAGCCTGGTCCCTAGACCCCTACCCCTGCTACTCTGTCCCTCAAAGTGTTTGATTGTATTCAGGAAACTTCTTAGCTTTGGTTTAGTCCAGTAGTGCTGACTTCCCCTGTAGTGAGTGCTGTCCTTCCCTTCACATAAGATAATTCTTATCTACTGTTTAGTTAGTAAATAACCCTCACCCTCCCTCTCCACCCTTGTAACCATCAAAGAATGTTTTCTTCTGTGTTTAAACCTTTTCTTGAGTTCTTATAATAGTCTTATAAAACATTTGTCCTTTTGTGACTGACTAAATTCACTCAGCATAATGATCTCCAGCTTCCTCCATGTTATAAAATGTTTCACGACTTCATCGTTGTTCTTTATGGTTGTGTACTATTCCATTGTGTGGATATACCATAATTTATTTATCCATTCATCTATTGATGGGCAGCTACGTTGTTTCCATCTTTTTGCTATTGTGAATGGTGCTGCAATGAACATGGGTGTGCATATATCTATTTGTGTGACAGCTCTTATTCCTCTAGGATATATTCCAAGGAGTAGGATAGCTGGATCGAATGGTACTTCTATTTCTAGCTTTTTAGGGAAGTGCCAAATCAATTTTCAAAGTGGTTGTACCATTTTACATTCCCACCAACAATGTGTAAGTGTTCCAGTCTCTCCACAACCTCTCCAGCATTTATTGTTTTGCATTTTTTGGATTAATTCTAGCCTTGTTGAGGTGAGATGATATCTCATTGTTGTTTTGATCTGCATTTTCTCTAATAGCTAATGATCATATTTCTTTATGTGTCCATTAGCCTCCTGAATATCTTCTTTGGCGAAGTGCCTGTTCATATCCTTTGCCCATTTTCTAATTGGGTTATTTGTCTTTTTGTTGTTGAGGTTTTGAAGTATCTTGTAGATTTTAGAGATTATATCCTGATCGATCATGTCATAGCCAAAAATTTTTTCCAGTCTGTAGGTTATCTTTTTACTGTTTTGGTGAAGTCTTTTGATGAGTATAAGTGTTTGATTTTTAGGAGCTCCCATATATCTAGTCTCTCTTCTGGTGCTTGTGCATTGTTACTTATGGTTCGTACTTTGTTCATGCCATGTATTAGTGCTCCTAGCGTTGTCCCTATTTTTTCTTCCATGATCTTTATCGTTCTGACTTTATATTTAAGTCTTTGATCCATTTTGAGTTGGTTTTTGTGCATGGTGTGAGGTATGGGTCTTGTTTCAGTCTTTTGCAGATGGATATCCAGTTATGCCAGCACCATTTGTGAAAGAGATTGTCTTTTCCCCGATTAACGGACTTTGGGCCTTTGTCAAATATCAGCTTCTCATAGGTGGATGAATTTATGTCTGGATTCTCAATTCTGTTCCATTGGTCTATGTATCTCTTGTTGTACCAGTACCAGGCTGTTTTGACTACCATGGCAGTATAATAGTTTCTAAAATCAGGTAGTGTGAGGCCTTCCGCTTTGTTCTTCTTCTTGAGTAATGCTTCACTTATTCGGGGCCTCTTCCCTTTCCATATGAAGTTGGTGATTTGTTTCTCCATCTCATTAAAAAGTGCCAGTGGAATTTGGATTGGGATTGCATTGTATCTGTAGATCCCTTTGGGTAGAATTGACATTTTCACAATGTTGAGTCTACCTATCCATGAGCAAGGTATGTTTTTCCACTTATGCAGGTCTCTTTTGGTTTCTTGCAGTAGTGTCTTGTAGTTTTCATTGTATAGAACTTTTATGTCTCTGGTTAGATTTATTCCTAAGTATTTTATCTTCTTGGGGGCTATCGTAAATGGTATTGATTTGGTGATTTCCTCTTCGAGGTTCTCTTTGTTGGTGTAGAGGAATCCAACTGATTTTTGTATGTTTATTTTGTATCCTGAAACTTTGCTGAAATATTCTATTAGTTCCAGTAGTTTTCTTGTGGATTTTTTGGGGTTTTCTGTGTATAAGATAATATCATCTGCAGATAGAGATACTTTGACTTCTTTCCTACCAATTTGGATGCCCTTTATTTCTTTTTCTGGCTTAATTGCTCTGGCTAGAACCTTCAGCCTGATGTTGAATAAGAGTGGTGATAAAAGGTATCCTTATCTGGTTCCTGTTCTCAAGGGGAAAGCTTTCAAAGTCTCTCCATTTAGGATGAGGTTGGCTGTTGGCTTTGTATAAATGCCCTTAATTATATTGATGAATTTCCCTTTTATTCCTGTTTTGTTGAGAGTTTTTTTTAATCATGAATGGGTGTTGGACTTTGTCAAATGCCTTTTCTGCATCAATTAATAAGATCATGTGGTTCTTGTCTTTTGTTTTATTTATGTGATGGATTACATTGGTTGTTTTCTAATGTTGAACCATCCCTGCATACCTGGTATAAATCCAACTTGATCATGGTGAATTATTTTTTTGATATGTTGCTGAATTCTATTGGCTAGAATTTTGTTGAGGATTTTTGTGTCAATGTTCATGAGGGATATTGGTCTATAATTTTCTTTTTTTTGTGGTGTCTTTACCTGGTTTTGGTATCAGGGTTATGGTGTCTTCATAGAATGAGTTTGGGAGTATTCCATCCTTTTCTATGCTCTGAAATACCTTTAGTAGTAGTGGTGTTAACGCTTCTCTGAAAGTTTGGTAGAATTCTCCAGTGAAGCCATCCGGGCCAGGGCTTTTATTTGTTGGAAGTTTTTAAATTACCTTTTCAATCTCTTCTTTTGTTATGGGTTTATTTAGTTGTTCTACCTCTGTTTGCGTTAGTTTAGGTAGGTAGTGAGTTTCTTGTCCATTTCCTCTAGGTTTTCAAATTTGTTAGAGCACAATTTTTCATAGTATTCTGTTATGATCCTTTTACTTTCAGTTGAGTCTGTTGTGATATCATCCATCTCATTTCTTATACGGGTTATCTGCTTCCTTTCCTGTTTTTTTGTCAATTTGGCCAATGATTTATCAATTTTGTTGATATTTTCAAAGAAGCAGATTTTGGTCTTGTTAACTCTTTCAATTGTTTTTCTATTCTCTATTTCATTCAATTCTGCTCTAATTCTTATTATTTCCTTTCTTCTGGTGCCTGAGGGCTACTTTTGCTGCTCTCTTTCTACTTGTTCCAGTTGTAGGGTTAATGTTTTGATTATGGCCCTTTCTTCTTTTTGGATGTGTGCATTTATTGCTATAAGCTGACCTCTGAGCACTGCTTTTGCTGTGTCCCAAAGGTTCTGGTAGGTTGTGTTTTCATTCTCGTTTGATTCTATGAATTTCTTTATTCCATCCCTAATTTCTTCTGTAACCCAGAAGTTTTTGAGCAAGGTGTTGTTCAGTTTCCATGTGTTTGATTTTTTTTCCTTGCTTTTTCTGTTGTTGGTTTCTACTTTAATGGCTTTATGGTCAGAAAGGATGTTTTGTAATATTTCGATGCTTTGGATGTTGTTAAGGCTTGCTTTATGGCCTAATATGTGGTCTATTCTGGAGAAAGTTCCATGTGAGAATGCAGAAATTATTAAATAATATCATTAATATCCCACACAAGTATAATTTTACTAAAGATAATTGAGAAGCAGTTGCAGCAGTACATTGACAGGGAATTGCCAGAAATTCAAGCCAGATTCAGAAGATGCTGTGGAACGAGAGATATCATTGCTGATGTCAGATGGATCTTGGCTGAAAGCAGAGAATACCTGAAAGAGGTTTACCTGTGTTTTATTGACTATGCAAAGGTATTCAACTGTGTGGATCATAACAAATTATGGATAACATTGCTAAGAATGTGAACTCCAGAACACTTAATTGTGCTCTTGAGGAATCTGTACATAGACCAAGAAGCAGTCATTCAAACAGAACAAGGGAATACTGTGTGGTTTAATATTAGGAAACTTGTGTCAGGTTGTATCCTTTCACCATACTTAATCAGTATGCTGAGCAAATAATTTAAGAAGCTGGACTATGTGAATAAGTGTGTGTCAGGGTTCTATACTTTCATCAAACTTACTCAATCTGTATGCTAAGCAAATAATTTGAGAAGCTGGACTATATCAGTAAGAACGTGGCATTAGGATTGGAGGAAGAGTCATTAACAACTTGCCATTTGCAGATGATACAACTTTGGTAATAGCAAAGACTTGAAGCACTTACTGATGAAGATCAAAGACTACAGCCTTCAGTTTGAATTACACCTCAACATAAAGTAAACAAAAATTCTCACAGCTGGACCAATAAGCAACATCATGATAAATGGAGAGAAGATTGAAGTCATTGAAGATTTCATTTTACTTGGATCCACAATCAACACCCATGGAAGCAGCAGTCAGTAAATCAAACGATGTATTGCACTGGGTATATCTCCTGCAAAAGACCTCTTCAAAGTGTTAAAAAAGCAAAGATGTCACTTTGAGGACTAAGATGCGCCTGACCAAGCTGTGATATTTTCAATCACCTTATATGCTTAAGAAAGCTAGACAATGAATAAGGAAGACTGAAGAAGAATTGATGCCTTTGAATTATTGTGTTGGTGAAGAATATAGACTATTCCATGGACTGTCAGAAGAATGAACAAGTCTGTCTTGGAAGAAGTACAGCCAGAATGCCCCTTAGAAGCAAGGGTGATGAGACTTGGTTTCACGTTCTTTGGACATGTTATCAGGATGGACGATTCCCTAGAAAAGGACATCATACTTGGTGAAGTAGAGCATCAGCAAAAAAGAGGAAGACCCTCAATGAGATGGACTGACACTTTTATCAGGACAGGGCTGATCACAAAAAACCAACTTCATTGCCAGAAGGAGCTGACTTGATTTGGGGTGAAAGCTGGAATCACACACTCCAGGGCATTGTCAGTAAAAAGCAAACTCAGAAAAGACAGAAAACAAACAAGAGAAACTTGCAGTTCTGTGAATCTGAGGTTGTGATTCCAGTTGGGGTCAGTGGCTGACCAGCCAGAAATTGAATGAAGACATCCTGGAAATGAGAAAACTACATAATTTTTACAAGACTTACTGGTGGAAAGTAAAAGCTGAGACCGACTTGAAAATTGTCTGGACTTTGAATGTGCTTCTCAATCCACACACAGATCAATCTGCAGAAGGTTGAAGTCTTATGGGCTAAGGATTTCAGCACAACCTATGTCCAAATCATGGGCTCACCATGAAGCTATGCTGACTCCAGTTGACCCCTAGGAAGTCAGGCTAAAATACAAAAATAAGTTAAAAATGGAGCAGAGATATCAGTGGCTGCATACTGCTGGGGAGACATTTCTTGCAGATTAAGTCCAGGTGAGTTACTAAACAAATACACAAACAAAAAACCATGAGGACAATTAAAAAAAAAATCAAGATCCAGAGTTGCCACCATGTATTATCTAAAATGTCTAGTTTTCAACAACAGCAAAAAAATTGAAGCATGCAAAGAAACAGGAAAATGTGAGCCGTACTTAGGAAAAAATGCACTCAATAGGAATGACTCTGAGTGGGCTGAGTGATTTAGTAGGCAGGTCTTCAAAACAGCTATTATAAATATGTTCAAAGAATTAAAGGAAACTATGTTGAAATAGTTAAAGGAAAATATGTTAGTGACTTAAAAAAAGGGGGGGAGGTGAATCTCACTAGAGAAACAAACTATAAAAATGTACCAGATGGAAATTCTAGAGTTGAAAATTACAGTTAAAAAAAGAAAGAAAGAAAAAGTCACTAGATAGGCTCAAAGCAGACTTCAGATGGCAGAAGAAAGAATCACTGCATTTGAAGATAGACTGAAGAAATCATCTAATCTGAAGTACAGAGAAAAAAGACTGAAGAAAAATGAACAGAGCCTTAGAGACTCATAGGGTATACCAATAGATGTGTAATGGGAGTCCCAGGAGAAGAGAGAGATAAAGTAGCAGAAAAAATATTTAAAGAAATAATGGCTGAAAAATCCCCAAATTTGATGATCTGAGAAACTCAACAAATTCCAAGTCAGAGAAACATTTAGATACAACATAGTCAAAATGCTGAAATCCCGAAGACAAAGTGAAATCTTAAAAGCAGCAAGAGAAAAAGGATTCATTATGTACATGGGAATGACAACACCATGAATGGCTGACTGATCATCAGAAACAAGTCATTAGAAGGCAGTGGAATAACATTCAAAGTGCTGGAAAAAAACCTGTCAACCAAGAATTCTATATCCAGCTAAACTATCCTTCAAAAAAATGAAGGCAAAATAAAGACATTTCCAGATTTTTAAAAAACTGAGATAATTTGTTTTTAGTGGAACTGTTTACAAGAAATACTAAAGGAAAACCTTCTTGCTGAAAGGAAATTACACCAGACAGTAACTCAAATCCACAGAAAGAAATGAAGAGTGCTGAAAATTGTAAATATAAAAAACTATATAGTTTTTTTTACTCTTCTTAATTTCTTAAAAAACATAAGATTGCGTAAAGCAATAATTAAAACACAGTATTGTTGGGCTTATAACATATGTAGATGTAATATGCATGACAAAAATAGAAGGAGGGGGAAGAAAGCAAGCTGTATTGGAGCAAAGTTACTATATTTTACTGGAATTAAGTTAGTATTAACGTAGATTATGATAAATTAAGTGTATATTGTAATTACTTGAGCAACCACTAAGAAAATAATTGAAAATGATTAAATGGTAGACTGAAAGTTTTTGTTTAACAAAAAAGAAGGCAGCAAAGCTGGAACAAAGGAACAAAAGGTCATAAGACATGTAGAAAACAAACAGCACAACGGCAGTTATAAACCCAAGAAAGCTTGAGTTTATGCACAGTGGAAGAGGAACTGGAGGCTGAATCAACAACACTGGCTGAAAAGAACCATTGAAAGTAGATCTTTTTCACCAAATGCAACTTTTCTGTATCTCTGAAAATAAACATTCATACAAAAATTTACGAATGGCGTGGCAGTGGGTGGAACTGGGACACTTTGCCTTGAACATCTGGCCATCCTCTCCCCAGTCAAAAGTCTCAAGGACGAAGAAGACAGCTCATGAGTTTAAGCTTCCTTCATCACAATGAATTTGATTGTGACCAACACTGCCCCAAACAAGCTGGTTGGGGCTGTTTTTAGCAGTGCCTTTGGCCATTCTCTGAGGACATCACCAGACACCAAAAATCTCCTTTCCCTGGAAGCTTCAGGGAATGTCTCTCTTGAAGAGACTTATAAGCTTAGAGAATAACCAGGTGGTCTTCCCCTACCATAACTGGGGCATATGCTGCCTCCTCCTTGCTTTCAAGGCTCTGCCCAATTGGCTAGAAAACAATATAGCTGGATTAGTAAGGACAGAGCAGGAGGTCTCTTCACTTATGTTAAATGCTCTATATTTTTCCTACAGGTCCATGATAATGCTGAAAACACTTATTACAGCAAGCTCATTTCCCAGTTGCAGAACATCAAGTATCCAGGTAAGGGAAGCCAACGTGGCTGCAGGAGGGAAGAAGAATGAGCAGGAGGGATGGATGTTGCAAAAGGCTGGAGAGGGTGCAGGGGAAGGGTGAAGCTGGTGGTGAGGGTGGCAGATAAGCCCTACCAGGGGAGCACAAAGTTTCTTGTTCATGAACTCTACCACTCATAAACTCACATGACTACAACTTCTGAATGGCTAGAGTTCCACTACCTACCCAGTTGCCACTAAGTTGACTCCGACTCATGGCAATCCCATGTGTGTCAGAGTGGAACTGGGCTCCGATGGGTTTTCCATGGCTGATTTTCCAAGTAGACCACCAAGCCTTTACTTCCCAGGCACCTCCGGGTGGACTCAAACCTCCAACCTTTTGGTTAGCAGCCGAACATGCTAACCATTTGCACTACCTAGGGACTCCACTAACTAGGGATTTCTTTAGTTAAGTGACGCTCACCTCTGGCCCCAGCTGGCAACGATTACCTTATTTTAGAGTCAACCCTGGTTACTAAAGAGAGATGCCCTTCTTAGTTTCAAGCTGAGAAGAGTCTCAGAAGTGAAGCCCCTCATCATCCCACCTAGACCCACAGACACTCGGGGGTGGTCTCCCCTTCCCTCTGTTCCCAGGAGCCAGATATCTTGTCAGAGCCACCACCCACTGTCATGCACAACCCTGACCTTGTAATCACCAATAACTATGTCAGCTCTGAAGTCTTCATTTCGTAGCCTCCCAGATCACGGACTTCGGTATCCCCTTCTCACCCCCCACCACCAGTAATTCCTCTGACCTGAGTCTTCCCACTCAAGGGCCTCCGTGTTCTCGCTACTAGTCACCCCTCATATCCTTCCATCTCTCCTTACCTAGTTTAGACTCCAGGGGCCATTAGTATAACACTCCCATACAAATACCCTCAAGGTCTTCACCCTTCCACCCACAAACTCACTGGCAGAGCCCCGAACAAACTCTTGGCTACTCAGAACCTGGAGCCAAAAGGCCGAATGTTGTTGGAAAGACAGAATGCACAACCGTGTGAGTGGTATTATTTTTATGGGGTTGCCATGACTCCACAGCAACTGAAACACACAAACAAAAATAAATATGAATAGATACTAATACTGCCTGGAAATCCTACCATATTAACTCTGGGAATTTGCTTTTCCCTCTCCAAATTATTATTTCACACTTTCTCCTCTCCACTGAAGCCCTCTTTTCCCTGCCCCCGCGCCTACCTCATTGTTAATGACCTTGCCTCCCACTTGATTGAGAAGGCAAAAGCAACCAGTGAGAAACGCATTCATCTTCTTCTCAACCCACCTGCCTCGGGACCAAACCCCATGTCTCCTGTTACAATGGATGAAAAATCCCTGCTCTTGTCAAAGACCAACACTTTCCTTCCATGTGAGAACTGACAACACCGCTCTCTTGTTCTCCAGGCCTTTTCTTCTGCTCTTATCCCCATTCTCTCCTGTATCGTTAATTTCTTATTCTTCCTTGAGTGAGTCATTCTCCCAGGCACATCAGTCTAATACCCCCCACCTCAAATCATAAACACAACTATCTCTTGACCACCACCAGACCCCCAGCTTCCACCCCACTCTTCTGATCCTTTTGAAAGAGTTGTACTTCCTCATCCCATGCCCCTCTAATCTGGTCCTACTACTCCACTGAGCCTGTGAGGATGCCCCCTACTGGCCACTTTTCTGCTCTTAATTGACCTCGCAACAACCTCTATTACACCATACACCACAGCTTTCATTCTGGTGAGTCCAACCCCACCCCTGTAGCTCTGTTCTCTTGGTCTCTTTTAATGGTTGCTGCTCTAAATGTTGAATGTTGCCACAATTCTGTCCTTGCTTGGCACAACCTCATTCAATCCCATGGTTTAAAATCCTTCCAATGACAGTGTTGTTGTCAGGTGCTGTTGAGTCTGTTCTGACTCATAGAGACCCTATGTACAACAGAACAAAACATTACCTGGTCCTACTCCATTCTCACAGTCGTTATTACACTTGAGTCCATTGTTGCAGCCACTGTGTCAATCCATCTTTTTTTTTTTTTTGACTTTTTTATTGTACTTCAGGTGAAGGATTGGAGAACAAATAGTTTCTCATTAAACAGTAGTACACATATTGTTTTATGACATTGGTTAACAACCCCAAAACATGTCAACCCTCTCCCTTCTTGAGCTTTTCTTTTTTTGGTGAGGATATACATAGCCAAAGATACACCATTTCAAAAATTTCTACATGCACAGTTCAGTGACATTGACTACGCTCTTCCAATTGTGCTGCTATTCTCACTTTAGATGAAGGTTTGCAGAACAAAATCATTTCTCATTAAACAGTTATTACACATGTAGCCCTATGACAATGGTTAACAACCTCACTACACATCAACACTGTCCTCACTCAACCTTGGGTTCCCTATCACCAGATTTCCTGTCCCCTTCTGTCTTCTACCCTTGTCCCTGGACTGCTGTGCCTCATTACTCCCATTTGGTTTCATGGGGCTGTCCACTCCCCGGCTGAATGGTGAACCGCAGAAGTGACTTCACCACTGAGCTAAAAGGGTGTCTGGGGGCCATACTCTCGGGGTTTCTCCAGTCTCCTTTAGGCCAGTAAATCTAGCATTTTTGGGTTTGTTAGAATTTTTTTCTACATCCTTCTCCAGCTCTGTCCAGAACCCTCTCTTGTGATCCCGGTCAGAGCAGTCAGTGGTGGTAGCCGGGCAAAATCTAGCTGTACTGGACTCAGTCTGGTGGAGGCCTTGGTAGCTGTGGTCCATTAGTCCTTTGGACTAATCTTTTCCTTGTATCCTGTTCTCTTCATTCTCCCTTGCTCCCGAAGGGATGAGACCAGTGGGGTATCTTAGATGGCTGCTCACAGGCTTTTAAGACCCCAGACGCTACGCTACTCATCAAGGTAGAATGTAGAACATTGTCTTTGTGAACCGTATTATGCCAGTTGAGCTAGATGTTCCCCGAGACCATGGTCCCCACAGCCCTCCGCCCAGGAATTCAGTCCCTCGGGGAGTTTGGATGTGTCTATGGAGCTTCCATGACCTTTCCTTGTACAAGTTGTGCTGGTTTCCCCTGTATTGTGTACTGTCTCAGTCTGCACCCAAGATACCACTTATCTATTGCCTATTTAGTATTCCTCTCCCACCCCTCCCATCTCTGGTAACCAACATAGATTGTTACTTTTTGTGTGTGAACTTTTTCATGGGTTTTTACAATAGAGGTCTTCTACAATATTTGTCCTTTTGTGATTGACTTATTTCACTCAGCATAATGTCCTCCAGTTTCATCCATGTTATGAAATGGTTCACAGATTCATTGTTGTTCTTTCTCGTTGCATAGTACTCCATTGTGTTTATGTACCATAGTTTGTTTATCCATTCATCTGTTGATGAGCATCTAGGTTGTGTCTATCTTTTTGCTATTGTGAATAATGCGGCCATGAACATAGGTGTGCATATGTCTATTCGAGTGACAACTCTTATTTCTCCAGGATATATTCCTAGGAGTGGAATTGCTGGATCGTATGGTATTTCTACTTCTAGCTTTCTGAGGAAGTGCCATATCATTTTCCACAATGGTTGTATCATTTTCCATTCCCACCAGCAATGCATAAGAGTTTGGATCTCCCCGCAGCCCCTCCAACATTTGTTATTTCCAGTGTTTTTGATTCTTGCCAGTAATGCTGAGGTGAGATGATATCTCATTGTAGTTTTAATTTGCATTTCTCTAATGGCTAGTGATCACGAGCATTTCCTCATGTGTCTGTTGGCTGCTTAAATGTCTTCTTTGGTGAAGTGTCTGTTCATTTCCTTTGCCCATTTTTTAATAGGATTATCTGTCTTTTTGTTGTAGAGGTGTTGGATTTTCTTGTAGATTATGGAGATTAGACCTTTGTCTGATTTGTACTGTCCAAAAATTTTTTCCCAGTCTGTAGGTTCTCTTTTTACTCTTTTAGTGAAGTCTTTTGAGGAGCATAGGTGTTTGATTTTTAGAAGATCCCAGTTATCTAGCTTATCTTTTGGGGTTTGTGCATTGATGGTTATGGTTTGTATCCTGTTAATGCTGTGTATTAAGGCCTGTAGTGTTGCTCCTATTTATTTTTCCATGAACTTTATAGTTTTAGGCTTTATATTCAGGTCTTTGATCTATTTTGAAGTAGTTTTTGTATATGGCGTGAGGTATGGGTCCTGTTTCATTGTTTTGCAGATGGATATCCAGTTTTGCCAGTACCATTTGTTAAAAAGACTGTCTTTTCCCCATTTGATGGACTTTGGGCCCTTGTCGAAGATCAGGTGACCATAGGTGGATGGATTTACATCTGGGTTCTCAATTCTGTTCCATTGGTCCATGTATCTCTCGTTGTACGAGTACCAGGCTGTTTTGACTACGGTAGCTGTATAGTAGGTTCTGAAGTCAGGTAGTGTGAGTCCTCCAACTTTTTTCTTCTTCTTCAGTAGTGCTTTACTTATTCAGGGCTTCTTCCCTTTCCATATAAAGTTAATGATTAGTTTTTCCATCTCTTTGAAGAATGTTGTTGGTATTTGGATTGGGATTGCATTGTATTTGTAAATTGCTTTGGGTAGAATTATCATTTTCACAATGTTGAGTCTACCCACCCATGAGCATGGTATGTTTTTCCATTTATGTAGATCCCTTTGGGTTTCTTGCAGTAGTGTTTTGTAGTTTTCTTTGTATAGGTCTTTTACATCCCTGGTTAGATTTATTCCTAAGTATTTTATCTTTTTAGGGGCTATTATAAATGGTATTGTTTTCTTGATTTCCTTTTCATCATTCTCCTTATTGATGTATAGGAATCCAACTGATTTTTGTATGTTTATCTTGTATCCTGCTACTCTGCTGGATCTTTCTATTAGTTCCAGTAGATTTCTTGTGGAGTCTTTAGGGTTTTCTATGTATAGTATCATATCATCTGCAAACAGGGACAGTTTAACTTCTTCATTACCAATTTGGATGTCCTGTGTTTCTTTTTCTTGCCTTATTGCTCTAGCTAGAATTTCTAGCACAATGTTAAATAGGAGTGGTGATAAAGGGCATCCTTGTCTTGTTCCTGTTCTCAAGGGGAATATTTTCAGCCTCTCTCCATTAAGGATGATGTTGGCTGCTGGTTTTGCATAGATGCCCTTTATTATGTTGAGAAATTTCCCTTCTATACCTATTTTACTAAGAGTTTTTATCAGGAATGGGTGTTGGACTTTGTCAAATGCCTTTTCTGCGTCAATTAGATGATCATGTGATCTTTTCTTTCCTTTTATTTATGTAGTAGATTACGCTGATTGATTTTCTAATGTTGAACCATCCTTGCATACCTCGTATGAATCCTACTTGGTCATGGTGTATTATTTTTTTGATATGATGCTGAATTCTATTGGCTAACATTTTGTTGAGAATTTTTGCATCTATATTCATGAGATATATCGGTCTGTAATTTTCTTTTTTTGTGGTGTTTTTGCCTGGTTTTGGTATCAGCGTTATGCTGGCTTCATAGAATGAATTCGGAAGTGTTGCTTCCTTTTCTATGCTCTGAAATAGCTTGAGTAGTACCGGTACAAGCTCTTTTGTGAATGTTTTGTAGAATTCTCCAGTGAAGCCATCTGGGCCAGGACTTTTTTTTATTGGGAGTTTTTTTTTATTACCTTTTCAATCTCTTCTCTTGTTATGGGTCTGTTCAGATTTTCAACATCACTTTGTTGTAGTTTTGGTAGGTAGTGTGATTTTAGAAATTTACCCATTACCTCTAGGTTTTCAAATTTGTTGGAGTATAGTTTTTCATAATATTCTGTTATAACCCTTTATATTTCAGTTGGGTGTATGGTAATGTCGCCCATTTCATTTCTTATTTGGGTTATTTGCATCCTCTCCTGTTTTTCTTTTGTCAGTCTGGCCAGTGGTTTGTCAATTTTGTTGATTCTTTCAAAGAACCAACTTTTGTTTTTTTAAATTCTTTCTATTGTTTTTCTGTTCTCTATTTCATTTATTTTTGCTCTGATCTTTATTATTTCCTTTCTTCCAGTGGCTGTGGGCTTCTTTTGCTGTTCTCTTTCTATTTGTTTGAGTTCTGTAGTTAATGTTTTGATTTTGTCCCTTTCTTCTTTTTTGATGTGTGCATCTATTGCTATAAATTGCCTTCTGAGGACTGCCTTTGCTGTGTCCCAAAGGTTTTGGTATGATGTGTTTTCATTCTCTTTTGATTCTAGGAATTTTTTGATTCCATCTTTGATTTCTTCTATTACCCACTGATGTGTAAGCAGGGTATTATTCAGTTTCCATGTAATTGATTTTTTTCCTTGCTCTTTCTGTTGTTAATTTCTACCTTGATGGCATTGTGGTCAGAGAAGATACTTTGAATTATCTCAACGTTTTGGATGTTGTTGAGGATTGCTGTGTGGCCTAAGATGTGGTCTATTCTGGAGAACGTTCCATGTGCATTGGAAAAGAATGTGTACTTTGCAGCGGTTGGATGGAGTGTTCTATATATGTCTATGAGGTCAAGTTGGCTGATTGTGCCCTTTAGGTCTTCTGTATCTTTGCTGAGTTTCTTTTTAGTTGTTCTGTCCTCTACTGAGAGTGGTGTGTTGAAGTCTCCTGCTATTATTGTGGAACTGTCAGTTTCTCTTTTCAGTGTTGTTAGAGTTTGTTTTATGTATTTTGGAGCCCTGTCATTGGGTGCATAGATGTTTATTATGGTTATGTCTTCATGATGGATTGTCCCCTTAATCATTATATAGTGTTCTTCTTTGTCTTTTATGGTGAATTTTGTTTTAAAGTCTATTTAATCTGAGATTTGTATTGCCACTTCTGCTCTTTTTTGGTAGTTGTTAGCTTGATATATTTTTTTCCAACCTTTGGCTTTTAATAAATTCATGTCTTTGTTTCTAAGGTGTGTCTCTTGTAGACAGCATATTGATGGATCCTGTTTTCTTATCCATGCTGTCACTCTCCATCTCTTTACAGGTGCATTGAGTCCATTTACATTCATTGTAATTATTGATAGATGTAAGTTTGTTGCTGTCATTTTGTAGTGCTTTTTTTTTTGTGGTGCTGACGTTTTCCTTGTTCTTGTTACTCTCCTGTGCTGGATTAGTTTTGTTTGTGGATTTTTTTTCATTTCTTTTGTTTTTGTAGGTTTTGTTTTGCTGAGACTTTATGTTTTTCCTCTTTATTTTTATGAGTATGTTTGTTAACTTTCTTTGTGGTTACTGTGAAATTTACCCGTATCTTTCTAAGTTTGAAGCAGTCTGTTATTACTTGGTATCATCTTGCCTTCCTCTCCATTAGAAGGTTCTATACCTACACCGTTTATTCCCTCTTTTATTGTTCTGATGTTGTTGTCATTTACAGATTAACTGTTCTGATTTCCTGTTGAATTTCTTTTGGTTTTGGATAGTCCTTGAGAGTGCATTTCCCAGATTGGTATCTGGCTGGTACGATCCTGCATCCTAGATTCTGCCTGTGAGCTGAAGTTGTTTAATAATTCTTGTAAGTTTGGTTTGGTTTTTACATATTCCCTTAATTTCTGTTTATCTGGAAATGTCCTAATTTCACCGTTATATTTGAATGAGAGTTTTGCAGGATATATTATTCTTGGCTGGCAATTTTTTTCTTTCAAGGTTTTGTATATGTCATCCCATTGCCTTCCTGCCTGCATGGTTTCTGTCAAATAATCTGAGCTTGGTCTTATTGTTTCTCGTCTGTATGTGACTTCTTGTTTTTCATGAGCTGCTCTCAGGATTCTTTGCTTGTCTTTGGTTTTGGCGAGTGTGATTATGATATGCCTTGGTGATTTTCTTTTGGGGTCTATCCTATATGGGGTGCGTTCATCTTCTTGGATGGCCAGCTTTTCATCTTTCATGATATAGGGGAAGTTTTCTGTCAGCATTTCTTCAATGATCCTCTCTGCGTCTTCTGTTTTCTCCCCGTTCTGGAACTTTGATCACTCGAAAATTTTGGCTTTTGATTGTATCCCACGTAACTCTCAGGGTCTCTTCATTTTTCTTCCTTTTTTCTGAGTTTTCCTCAGACAGAGTTGTATCCAAGTGTTTTTCTTCAATTCCACTGATCCTGTTTTCCACAGTTTCAAATCTGCTCCTCAGTCCTTCTATGACACTGTTCATTTCTCAAATCTTGTTGTTTATCTTTTGGATTTCTAATTGTTGTTTTTGTATAATTTCTAGTTGTGAATTTATTTTGGCATTTTGTTCCTGCATTATTTTCCTGAATTCTTCCAATTGTTGGTCTGTATTTTCCATGAATTTGTCTATTTTTTACCCATTTTTGTTTGCTTTTTGCTTCAATTCTTGGAGAATTCTGAGTATTAGAGACTTGAATTCCCTATCAGGTAGTTCTAGTGCCTTTTCTTCCACTGGAAAGTCATCTGGTGTTTTATTTTGGACGCCTACTGGAACCATCCTGTCCTGTTTTTGTAAATGTTTTGATATTGTCTGCTGTCTTCAGGGCATTCAGTAGTTATTTTTCTCATTTATTGATTGTAGATTTGTTTCATCCTTTTTTTATTTGGTTATGTCTGAGCAGGTGGGCTGTGTGTTCTTCATTGTTTGCTTGTCTGTGGGCACGATACTTTTCAGCTCCTTCTCCAGTTGGCAGGGTCTGTTGCTCAGATATGGCACAGCAGGGCAGGTCTAGCTGAAGAGGAGTTACTGGGACAGTTGTTTGTGGCATTTACTGCAGCCACCAGGGCGGGTCAGTAATCAGTGCGGGCAGGTTCCGGTAGGCCGTGCCTGTGCTGCTTGGTGGTGTGATGTTAAGCGCACAGTGCAGGTAGGCAGGATTGAGGGGGGGGATTGTTATGTATAGAGCTAAGATGGATATGGGAGAGAAGAGAGAGGAACAGGAGCCAAAAACATACAAACAAAAAGACTGCTAGGGCACTTGCTTTTGGAGTGGAGAGATGAGAGACTATGAAATGGAGAAAAACAAAAAGGGGAAGAAGAAGAAAAAAAAGAAAAGAAAAGAATTAAAAAATAAAAATCATAAAGGAAAAAGAACAGCAAAGTTCCCAGGGATCCCACCGGTGTTGCTACAAAGTCTGGGGAAGTTGTTCTCAGGTGTTGCAGTACAGCCTGGCTAGAAGGTGTAGAGGTATTCAGCACCAGGTGTTCAGGGAACAGGAAGAGAAGGAAATTATAGAGAGACAAGAAACTGAGTAATGAAGAAAGACAAAAAGGGAAAAATAGGGAAAGGAAAACAAAACAAATTAAAAAAAAAAGAACAAGAAAAGCCCCCCCCAAAAAAAAACAACAACCAAAAAAACTCACAGAAAAAGAAATGTCCTCAGGGATCCCTCTGCACATCTGCACAAGCTGGGGGGGTAGGTCCCAAGCCGTGTAGCACTGCCCGGCCAGAATGGGCTCCCAACTAGAGGAAAGGAAAAAACAACAAACAGTTCAAAACAAACAAACAAACAAAAGCCCCGGGATCCCACCAGCGTGGCAGCCCAGACCGGGAAGCAGTTCCACACTCAAACAGAGCTCCTAAGTCCCTCAGGAAGAAGCAAAGGTGGTGCACGGAGCCAGGCATTTGAGCGAAAGGAGGGGGAGGTGGTGAGAGGTAAGGAAGAAGTCAAAAGAAGCGGAAAAAAGCAACAGCAGCAGCCAACAAATGTCACTCAGGGAGCCGGCCAGTGTGGGCGGGTAGAACCCAAGCAGCTGGTGCTTCCCCACCAAGAGACTGTGGCCGTGGGAAGCAGAGAAGATAGTGTGGGGGTGAAGAAGGGTGGGGGGGTGGGAAAGCGTATCTTGCAAATTACTGATTGTTTCGTCTCCTGCTGGAAGATCCGTGAAGCTGCTTTCTCATACCCCCTATTTGCTGGTCTCCGATAGGAGTCCAAATGGCAGATCTGTGCTGCGTTGGCTGATAGGGGACCTCTGCATGAATCTCTCCTCGCTTTCCTTCCTCTGTCAGTTTTCTCACTCCATTTCATGCTTGGCTGAGTTCTTTATCTCTTCATTTGATGTTTTAGGGTTTCAGGATTGTTATTTTCTCTGTTTGGCTTAGTTTTTTGGATCTTTGCTGTGGAGGGACAAAGTGGTGCTTCCGCCTAGAGTGCTATTTTGCCAGAAGTCCGTGTCAGTCCATCTTGTTGAGGGTTTTCCTCTTTTTCACTGACCCTCTACTTTATCAAGCATGATGTCCTTCTCCAGGGACTGATCGCTTCTGCTCTCTGGATAACATGTCCAAAATATGTGAGACAAAGTCTCGCTATCCTTGCTTCTAAGGAGCATTTTGGCTGGACTTCTTCCAAGACAGATTAATTCATTATGGTGAATTTAGTTCCCTAACAGTACAACTTAGAAATCTTTTGCTTATTCATGGTATTATGCAGACTTCACGGCCTTGGTTAAAGAAGATTATATGTGTATAGATCAAAAACTGCCATTAAAAAGTGCAAAAGTGCTCAGGGAAAAGGAAGCAAAATCCAACTCAATTCCATGTTGCTTTGATAGTCTCTTGCTTAGCTCAGGGTTAAGCACCATTGACATGAAAAAAACAATAAGTCTCTAGATGTAGTGATGGCTGAGGCTGCTGCAGAGGCTTCAGACACCCTGCAGAAAGCCCCCTCCCTACATCTTGTGGAAGTACCTTCTTCCTACACCCCACCTGTGGCTAACCTTGGTTCCCAATGTACGTAGCAGGAAGAACTCGGAACCAGGTATCTGGATCTTGGCTTGGATCTGACTCTGCTTTTCTAATCTCTATCCACTCACTTCTAAATGACCCCAAACTGAGAATTTCTGGTACCTAGCCAGAAGCCTCAAGGGGTCATAATTCATTTCTTTCATTTATCATAAAACATATCCTTTGTCTAACAATAATGATGATGATGATGATGGCAGTTATGTCTATGAGTGTTTCCCCATGTTCTATGCCAGCCATTTTATGAATATTATTCCCCTTTGCCCTCACAGCGATCCCGTTTATTGCCCCCATTTTACAGACCAGGAAACTGCCTTAAAGGAGGCAAGTCCAGCTAAGGCTATTCAGCCAAGGGAGGCATCTTGGCAGGTCTGTCCTCAGAGTCTCTGCTCGTAATTCCTTCTGGGAAGCAGCAAACTCAGGAAGCGTTTCCCAATGATCAGCTTCTAGGTTGTTCTTTTTAAATCAGGAGATTCAAACGTGGTGAAGTCTGAGCCTGAGCTCCCTAGAGGCAGCAGTGACCCCTAACGTTCCTTCTTCCTCCTGCCCCCTCTGTTACGACAAAGCACAACTCTGGCTGGCCTTGACATTCACGGCATGCTGCCTGGGAACCTCCATGACTACTACACCTACTTGGGCTCACTCACCACTCCTCCCTGTACTGAGAACGTCCGCTGGTTTGTGCTGGCAGAGCCCCTCAGTCTTTCCAGTGCACAGGTAATGTGTGGCATTGCTCTTCCAAAGCCTCCCCTTTGGACCACCTGGTTAATAAGAGTGCTGCCCGAAATCTTACCTGATATCAACACCTGGGACTCCTCTGGCATTTGTCATCCACAGGGATACCAGTGCTAAGGTGGGGAAACCGAGGCATCGAGGAATCCAAAGAACTTAAGAGTTGATGCATGACTGGAGCCTGGTTTAAGTCATAGGAAAAGAGCTACACAGTGAAGGCAAATATTTGTTGAGTGCTGCTGTTGCCAGGCACCGTTCTAGAACCTTGATATACAAAATCCCTGTCTTCATGGAGCTTACATTCTAGCTTCTTAAATGGCTTTATGCAAGAAGGATCACATCACATTTAACTCTTTACCTTCTAAAATGCCTGTAACCCTTTGAGGAGAAGAGCCTTGCCAGTCATCTTTTGTCCCCTAGCACAGCACTGGAACATGTTGGTTGAATCGAATAAAAGGACAAATGTTACTGAGGTTTCAAGGCCAAGGTGACATTTCCTTCTGGGTGATGTTCTCAGAAACAAATATTTGTTTCTTATTCCTAAAGTTTTCATTTTCCTACTCCAGGAAAGAGGTAGAAAAGATCTCTATGCAAGGACACCCACACACAAAAATGTTGCCAACTAGAAGGGTCCAAATTGTATCTGCATGCAACATTTTCTTGTAGACACCACGTTTGATTATAAGGAACATTATGTACTATCTACTCTCACTTGGTTGGCATTTATCTTGAAAGCAGGGAATTGTTTTAACACAAAAAGACAAAGACTCTCAAATTAGGTTCACACACACACACTTGCACATACACACACACAGAGCAAAATTGACTGAATAATTACTGAGGTGCCAGGCAATATCTTGGAGCCCTAGTGGCACAGTAGTTAAGAGCTTGGCTGCTAACTAAAAAGATCAACAGTTTGAATCCACCAGCCGCTCCTTGGAAACCCTATGGGGCAGTTCTACTCTATCCAACTGGGTCACTATGAGCCAGAATAGACTTAACAGCAATGAGTTTTTAGGCATCATCTCATTTAACCCTGACAGAAAAATCCAGAGTGGTGGATTTTTTTTTCTTTTCATTTTACAGACACAATCACAAGATAAAATAACAATGGCTGAAATAAATGTATGGCAAAAATCTAACAAATGTAAACATACAGAGATGAAGGATGGCAATAGCAGCATGAACTAAAGTAGACTTTAGGTCAAAAAGTGTTAAATAGGACAAAGGAATATTATATTTTCTACAAAGAAATTAAAACAATCACGTATACTTACATACCAGGCAATTTGTCAGATAAGGAGACACAAAATATAATTAAGGATAGAAATGATTTGAACAACACAATTAATCTTCTTTTAATAAAATAATCTAGAATTTCATACCCAAAAGAGCATACTCATTCTTTATAAATATCCATGCAGCGGGTCAAAAAAATTAGCCAGCTATTATTCTACCAGAAAATTAAATTCCAAAAAAAAGAAATCCTATCAGCCACACTCCCATTATAATGTAAAGTAACTGGAAATCAACACCAAAAGTATAATAATAGCAATAATAACGTATTTGGGGATCCAGAAACATTTTCATAAATAGTTCTTGGATGAAAAGGGAGCTCAAAGTTGAAATTAAAATAATATAGAGTTCTGCTAGTATAGCAGACTAGGTTTCCTGAGAGATGTTATTCCGGTTTAAAAAAACAAAAAACTAAACATACCGCACAGAGATTTCTTAGGATACCTTTTAAAAATGTATCAGTAAACTCTTAAACTAATAAGGAATATTCAGAGGCCAAAACGTAAATGAAAGTGGGAACCCACAAAAATAAGTTGAGCACTGAAGTTGGCTCTCACATGTGGACATTTGCTGAACCTGGTGAAATGATAGTTTGGTTTTCATAGACTTGCAAGTCATGGACCGCTGGAGTCAAAGCCCAAAGACCTGGCAGAATAGGGCAGAGTTAATATTTAAAAAATATATTGTCTGACAACTTCCCAGAAGAACTGAAAGACACAAAGCCATATATTCAGGAAGCCCATGAGTCAGGATAAATAAAAAGAAACCCACAACTAAATACATCACAGTGAAATCACAAAACATCAAAGAGAAAATTTACAAATCAACCAGAGAGAAAAGACAGATTATCATGAAAGAAATACAATTAGACCAAGAGTTGATTCAACACAGCAACAATGGAAGCCAGATGGCAGTGGAATCATATTTTCAAAGTGCTGAGAGATAGCAATAGCTAGCCTAGAATTGTATATGCAGGAAAAATATCTGTGAAGAATGTAGACCATAAAGGAAACCGGAGAAACCCCGAGAGTATGGCCCCCAGACACCCTTTTAGCTCAGTGGTGAAGTCACTTCCGAGGTTCACCATTCAGTCAGGGATTGGACAGCCCCATAAAACCAAACGGAACTAATGAGGCACAGCAGTAGAGGGACAAGGGCTAGAAGACAGAAGGGGACAGGAAAGCTGGTGATAGGGAACCCAAGGTTGAGTGAGGACAGTGTTGATGTGTAGTGAGGTTGTTAACCATTGTCATAGGGCTACATGTGTACTGTTTAATGAGAAACTAGTTTGTTTTGTAAACCTTCATCTAAAGTGAGAGTAGCAGCACAACTGGAAGAGCATAGTTAATGTCACTGAACTGTGCATGTAGAAATTTTTGAAATAGTGTATCTTTGGCTATGTATATCTTCACCAAAAAAAGAAAAAGCTCAAGAAGGGAGAAGGTTGACATGTCATGGGGTTGTTAACCAATGTCATAAAACAATATGTGTACTACTGTTTAATGAGAAACTATTTGTTCTGTAAACCTTCACCTGAAGTACAATTAAAAAAAAAAAAGAACGTAGACAAAATCCAGACATTTTCAGAACAACAAAAACTAAGCTTGCCACTTTATATATTTCTGTTGTTTACTTCTTTCTCTCCCTTCTACTATTGAACAAATATTCATAGGAAAAAAAAATTAAAAGAGATTGCTAAATACTTGTTTCAAGAATGAATGGAGGAGTGAGCTTTGGAGTAATACCTCTGGGCTTGAGATCTCACAACTGCTTTATCAGGGTTTGCTAACTTTCAAATTACACAGTGCCTCTTCGCCTCTATAATTTGCTTCATGTTGCCTGCAGGTTTGGAAGATAGAGGACTCCTTGTTTGATCACCAGAACGAGACCCTCCACAATAATTACCGTAGGACCCAGCCCCTGAACAACAGGGTGGTGGAAGCTAACTTCAAATATCTTCCTAATCATCGTGAGTGAGATCAAGTGTTAATTATTTTTTGTAATTTGTTGGCTCCTTGATTTCCTCCCTTCTCTGGGTGGATCCATTTCTTCTAGTAATAGTAAGGAAAGTAGAGCCATTTGAGCAGCAGGAGGCTCAGATAGGCCAGCGTGCACAGGGCTTGGGGCCAAGGGCGATGACTCATTTTCCCAGTTCGGACAGTGAGTGAGGCCAGTGCCCAGACCAAAGAAGACAGTGGGGATAGGCAACTCCATGATTTATTATCTACGTGGTCTTGGCCAGAGACAGTTGGAGAAGCAAGATGTCAGCAGCATCCAGAAGTTGTCATAAGAGTGAAGACTCAAGTTACCCTTGTTAAACCCCATGCAGATTAGGTTCCTCACATCTTTATCTTGGTCTGTATTACAAACAGATACTCAACTCCTTCTAGACATTCCCTCGAGATGGGGTTAAGTAGATCACATGTTGTTTACTACGTTTGCATCAAGCCCCAGACACCAGGCTACTGGAAGTATGCAAGAGAAGTTTAGCCTCTATCAGGTCCACTACTCCATTGGGTTAGGCTTCAACTGTTTTCTTGGATCACTTCATTTCTGTGGTTGCAAGTAAGCAGATATTCTGCAGTCTTCCCATCCTTATTTTGTTTGCTTCTTCATAAAGTTGTGGTGAACTGCACACATTCCCTAAATTCACTGCCTTTACAATATGTTTCTATTAGCTATTCCTGATACTTCTATACCCTCTAATAAACTAGAACCCAGCTCCAATCAATATTGCTAACTTAATATTACCCCACCTTCGTATGTGTCTTTCAAAACTTTAAAGTCTACACCCTGCCCCCCACCAAAGGTCCATTTATGATTTTCTCCCTGCCTCTCCTTCCTGGTTCATATATTGTTTTCCCTTATTTCAGTTTGCTCCCCCAATACAATACTAATAGAGGAAAAAGTGACACCAGCTATAGTTATAATTTTCCCACCCTATGCTACGTTGTTGTTGTTAGGTACAGTCGAGTTGGTTCTGACTCACAGCCACCCTATTTACAACAGAAGGAAACACTGCCCGGTCCTGTGCCATCCTCACAATCGTTGTTATGCCTGAGCCCATTGTTGCAGCCACTATGTCAATCCATTTCACTGAGGGCCTTCCTCTTTTTAGCTGACCCTCTACTTTACCAAGCATGATATCCTTCTCCAGGGACTGATCCCTCCTGATAACATGTCCAAAGCATGTGAGACGTAGTCTCGCCATCCTTACTTCTAAGGAGCATTCTGGGTTTACTTCTTCCAAGACAGATGTATTTGTTCTTTTGGCAGCCCGTGGTATACATCCTATGCTATATAAATATTAATAGCAACAGTACCTTTATCTTAAACATGTCCAATTGCTAGAAGCCAAAGAGAGCTTATACCTACTGGTCTGTCCCCTTGTTCTAAGTTTTGCTATGTTCGCCTACTTTCTCTAATTATAATTTTACACTATTCTTGCAACAGGTACCAAAAAACTATATAATACATCATGTGCCACATCTCAAATGCTTTTTCCAAATAGGGACTCACTCCAATTTACCCTCAGGAGGGAGCTCAGATGTTCCAGATACCTACCTCCTAGACAAAATGGTCCGTGTTGCAATTTGCCTGTATCTTCATTGCCGCCCTTTGTCCTGAGACTTGTCGTTTAGGATTATTACTTCAACTCCCAATAGACAGTAAGAGCTTCTTCTCCCTCCTCTACCTCCCACAACCAAGGACTCTGAATTGTGGCCTCTCTTAGCTGATAAAAGCATAGAGAACTGGATGTAATCTTGCTCCACCTCCACTCAGGCACACATTTCCATGCAGCAGTGATTGGCTCCAGCTAACCCAGTTGTGTGGCCTGCACGATATCTCGTAGTTCTCTAGACTTCCACCCCAGAAAGGTTAATGTGACCTATCTGTTAATGCGGAATGACCTGAGAAACCAAGATCAGTTATAAGAACTAGACAACAGCAAATACAGGTCTCTTCTCATTGATTTATGAGAAAGCACCCATGAACCCTAAGGTAAGGGCCACCGAGCATCAAATGAGAAACCAGGGTCTGAGAGTAGAACCGTCTTCAAAACGGAGTCCCTTGGATTCTGGCAGCTTTCAAGCCCAAATTCAGACACAGTGAAGATGCTTGGAGTCAACAGGAAGGGAGCATGGGAGGCATTCTAAGGAATAAAAAGTGCATCCCTTAAACACAGGTATGGGGAGTGGGGTCTGGCTGCCCTGTGTTCGGTTTGCATGAGGACCTTCAAAGCTTCAGCCTTTTTCTATTAACAGCTATTCTCTTTTATGGGTATATTCTAGACTCTGAGTTCAAGTATTACCTAAGAGAGATCCTTGGTATAGTCACTGACTTGAGAGGATCTATTGAAAAGAAGAAGCCTAGGGAAAAAAGTGATGATTAACCAGACTGAAATGTGCACTCGTAGAAGAAGAGGGGGCCTCACTCTCGGGCCTCACCTGCCCTGTCTAAGAAATCCTACGTGTCCGGATAATCGCTCCTCCAGCTACCTGTTGAACTGATTAAAACAGGGGAAGCCGTCATCGATAAAAGGAAGTGGGATGGTTTAAATATATGAGAGGGAACTTGCGTTAGACAACATCACTGGAAGTTGATTGGAATGGAAACTTAACTATCCTCCTGTTAAATCATTCACTTTGATCTGCCTAAATTGCAAACCAGCCTGACCTTCCCTTTAGCATTCAGATGTAATAAAATAATTTTGGAAATTTGCCATATAAAAATTTCTCTTTTCTATTTCTTTGTACCGCTTCAAATATGCCTTCTTTGCCCTTTCCCGAGGGATCAAAAATGAGGGGATAGAGATCAAGATGGGAGAGAAAGGAATTTCCAGGACCAAAATTAAGAATAAGAAAATAGATTCTCTTACTGGGAACTTGTTAGTGGGGACATTTGGAGCAGTGATCATGCCCCATGAGTAAAACAAAGACAGGAGAAGTGAAAGAAGGCAGGCCACTAAAGAGATGGAGGAAGGAGAGAGGACCTCATTGCAAACCCTGTCCTTATGAGTTGAATGGAATCTGGGCTTTGTTGTCACTAGACCTGGGTTCAAATGCTCTTCTTGCCATTTACCAGTAATGTGGGAAAATAAAAAAAAGTGTCTTTTAGGGCCATGGTTTGATTAAATAAGATAATCCTTGAGAAATACGCAGCAGAGTGGCTATTATTTTTATGAGTCAGTTGTACATACTCTTCCTTGCTGCCCCTTCCTTACTCATTCTTTAACTTTCTCCTTGTCTCTGAGCTCTCCCTCATTTTTCTGAATTCCTTTATCTACTTTCGTACTACCTTTGTTCTTCCATGTTAATATTCATCATATCCAAAATCTCATATGTCTTCATTTAACCCTCAAGGCAATCTTCAGTGAAATTCTATCATTGCCAATTTTCAGGAAAAGAAACTGAGTTGCTGTGCTGACATGAGTTCCTTTACGTGCAATTTTGCTTGGTTCTTTGGAAAACCAGCTTGAGAGGTTTTTCCTTTAAGCCCAGAGGCGTTAGCTTTGCCCTAGTTTTCTACCCTGAAGGGTTTGTTACTTTTGTCCAGACTGATTGATATTTCCTGGGTAAGCTGTAAACAACTTGGTTTAATACTTTTTTGTCTGGTCCTTGGCTGCAGCCTGTTCTGTGATTGGTATGCACCTTGCAGGAACTGGTCAATAGTCTATGCAAATGAAGTGTCTGTGGCGTACCAAGAGGGAATTGGTTAGTTCATGGCCCTGGGGTGGGGGGCAAGCCTTGAAATTGATGAGGAATTTGTGTATATAAGCAGCCAACCCCACAAGTTTTTTCAGACAGAAATAAGCAGGAAGAAGCAGAAGGAAGAAAGAAGAGAGAAGCAGAGAGAGAGAGGAGGCAAGGAACCTCCTAAAAGAGTTGTAACAGGGTCAAGGGCTGTAACATTAAAGACAGTGAGAGGCCCAGAATAGGCCCAGCTGCAGAGTCTATGGTGACAGACCGTAGGGCCTAGAGGAGCCTGTCCTGAGGGGGCTGAGAGGAGCCTCTCCTGAAAGTCCCAAGAGGAGGCTTGTCCTGAGGGCTGAGAGGAGGGCTGCATGGCTGAAAGGAGCTTAGAGAGCTGTCTTGCACAAAAAAGGGAGACTTTGCCTACATGCTTCCTGATCCTGATCCCGAGTTTTACCCTGTTACTTCCTTAATAAACCACTTAACTGTAAGTATGGTCTGTGAATTCTGTATGGCCATTGCAATGGATTATAAAACCCAGAAGAGAAGTAGGGAGTGCTTTGGGAGGGATGGCTAGTGTCAGAATTGGTAGAAAGGTTGGAGGGTGGAGGTATGTCTGACTTTCACCTCATGAGAATCAGCTTTGGACTGATCCTGGTCATTTTCCGCCCCCTGAAGTTAGACAGGTTCTGACATCTTGACTACTACAGCCACCTCACAGGAGATCACCATCAGCTTTGGGCTGATGGTGATTCTCTCTCATCTTCCTGAAGTTAGAGGACTTCAGGTACTACAATCTTACAGATGCAGAGAGGTCAGGTGATTTGCCCAAAATCTCCTAGGTAGTAGGTGGTAAAGCCAGGATTCCAATCCAAGTCTTTTGTATCCAAATTCCTAGTTCTTTCAACTGCAGAAGTCTTCCCTTTTACTTATTCAGCAAGCATCTGTTGAGCTCCTGTTAGTGCACTCGAAGTACTGAAGGTACAGAGATGAGTGAGGGGTGGTTCCTATTGCGTGGAGTTCATGTTCATGAGTAGAACAGATATTTAAACAAGTAATCTCCATGTGATAGGAAGAATTCCTGTGTTCAAAATCTCCACGGAGGAGCTGGTGCTTGACCTGAGTTTTGAAAGCTGGGAAGCAGTTTGCCTGGTGAACACAGTAGGGGTAGGGAGGGGACATCATAGGCAGAGAGAATAACATGTACTGATATGAAAACACATGGGAAATGAAAGTCATTTGGTACAGTCAGAATATCAGGTTCAGGGAAACTGGCAGAGAAAGTGGGGTGCAGTTAGGTGGAGGTGAGGCCATGCTAGTGCTTTCTGTCCGATTTTATCCTGTGGGTGATGGGCAGCTATTGCAGGGTCTTAAATAGGGGAATGACATGATAAGATATATTCTTTCACCAGAAATGTGTCTACAATGAGTTGGAAATGCAATGATGAACAATGCAACCAAGTACTTTACATCCCTGTGAAGAAAGAGATATTATAAACAAGTGAACAAGGAAGTAAACAAATAACATGACATATGCTTGTACTTTGTGACCCACCCCTGAGACTATCCCAAAGAGAGACTTGCAAAAAAGCTATTCATTGCAGCCCTATTTTCAGCAACATAGTGCAAACAATACAAATGTCCATCCATTGGGGGTTGGTTGACTAAACCAGGGTAATTCGCACAATGGAGAACTATGTAGAGAATAATCTCTAGGCTATACTTCTAAGTGAAAAAAAGCAAAGTGCAGAACAGTGTATGTGTGCATGTATTCTTATGTATGGCATAAGAAAGTTTGGATACATGAATATATTTAGGCATTTGCTTATGTTTTCAAACATAAACAAGGGAAAAAGAACCCAAAAATTATTTAAAATGGTTTTTTAAAAGGAAGAGTCAGGGGAAAGAGTAAGAGGATGGAGTTGGAAGATGGACTTTTCTGGATATTCTTTGTTCTGTAGTTGTGACTTGGGAACCTTGTATCTGACATAATTATAGGACAAAATTAAAGAAAAAAGAAAAAAAAGCAATCCCTAAACTTAAAAACACGCTAAATCAATTGAGCAATTATACACTGAGTGGGTGGCATAAACACATAGAGAAAAATTATTCCAAGTTTTTTCAAAACATGCTATTTTTACCGTTCAGACCTAGTGGAGTAAGGAGCCTGGTGGTGCAACAGTTAAGCGCTCAGCTACTAACCAAAAGGTTGGTGGTTCAAACCCACCCAGAAGCTCTGTGGGAGAAAGATCTGGTGCTTTGCTTCCGTAAAGATTACAGCCAAGGAAACCCTATGGGGCAGTTCTACTCTGTAACATATGGGGTCTCTATGAGTCAGAATTGACTTGACAGTACCCAGCAACAACCTAGTGGAGCTATCCTCAGGACAAGAAAAACTGCAAAGAAATCTTACACAACACTGACGAATCTTGTTAGTAATCATATTGGTATTGTTATTTTGAAACTATATGTGTGTGTGTGTGCTGAATGAATGAATCAGCATCTAGACTACATAAAGAAATCCAAAAATCAATGAGAAAAGGACAAACTACCCAATAGAAGAGTCATAAAAAAGAGATGAAGTGGCAATTTGGAGGAGAAATAAGAATGATCAAAATACATGAAAAGTCTCAATCTCGTGAGTAATCAAGGCAATGCAAATTAAAACCACAAGGAGATAACATTTCATACCCCTCAGATGGCAAAACTTTAAAGTCTGACAATATCAAGTGCTGCTAAGGATGTGGAACAGTCTTCCCCTAGACAGGGGGGAGTGTAACTGGCTCAATCTCTATGAAAGCACTTTGGCAATATTTTGTCAACTTGAACATGACCCAGAAATTCTATCCGTATGTATTTACCTTAAGGAGCTCTGGTGGCACCATGGTTAAGTGCCCGGCTGCTAACTGAAAGGTTAACGATTCAAAACCACCAGCAGCTCCGTAGGAGAAGGACCTGGTGATCTGTTTCCATAAAGATTACAGCCTAGAAAACCCTATGGGGCAGTTCTACTCTGTCACATGAGTCGGAATCGACTTAATAGCACCCAACAACAGCAGGTATTTATTTATCTTAGAGAAATTTCTTTTATGCATAAGAAACAGGTACAAGAATGTTCATAGTGGCATGACTTGTAACTGAAAAATACAGGAAACAACCTAAATGTTCATCAACAGAATAATATTAAATAAGTGACTTCTTACAGTTCATACTATGTAGCAGTAGATAACGAATGAACTAGAACTACATATATCAACATAGTAGAAACTCACAAGCATGATGTTGAGCAACAAAAGCAAGTAGCAGAAAAAATATATAGTATAATATTATTTACAAAGGTCTGAAAAATAATAAAATAATTATATAAATGTATAATGTGTAAGGTGGTAAGAATGATAAGCACCAAATTCAGAATAGTGGTTACATTCATTATGGGAAGGGAACACAGGGCCTTGGACTGTGTTTGTAATGGTTTATTACTTAAGGTGGGTGGTGGATACATGGGTGTTCATCACTCTGTATTACCTTTATTATTACTTATTTCTTTTAAAAGACAAACCTGATCACATCATTTTCCTACTCAAAACTCTCCAATGGCTTCCCATTACATTTTGAATAAATTCCAAAGCCCTAATTGTGGTCCAAATGATTTGGGCCCTGGCTGCTTCTTGGACATCATCTGCTGTCACTCTCCCATCTGGTCACTGAGCTCCAGCTCTAGTGTTCTGCAAACCAAGTATGTTCCTGCCTCAGGGCCTTTGCACATGCTATTTCCTCTTCATTGAATGTAGGGCACGGTCCTCTTCTCTTTCTTGCTGTGCTTCTCCACCCATATCCACCATAACAGACACAGATCATTTGTTTTACTCCAGAGACTGACAATGAGCTTGAGATGATCCTGGCTCTCTCAGGTGACACGGAAGTGGGCAACTTCTTCACCATTTTGCTGTGAACCATGATCCCAGTGCTTGGCCCATTACTATGTAATCTAGGCCCATCTGTGGATCAGGCAGAAGGGAATGGAGAAGGGCATCAGACAGGCTATGTCATGTAGGGGGGAGGAACTGTCATCCAGTTAGAATCCCGATGGTCTGCAGAAATCCTCTCCAATGGATTGCTGGGCTGCATGAACCATGCAACCCACTGCAGCCACCCTGGACCACCAGAAGACTCAGGCATTGGCCCAGAACAGAAGCACAGATCCACATGCAGAGATGAGGCTGGTGGGACTATGGGGGGAACAGGGCAGGACTCATGCTCAGCACTGATCCAGCTCTCACCGACATTCTCATAACGAGGGTCACTCACATAAGTGCTGTGCTTCAAATGTTACCAAAAGTCCCCATTGAGCTCATCTCATCCCATCCTGGTCTCCACAGCAATGCCACGAGGCAGGGACTCTGATTCCCAACTTGCTGTGTTGTTAGTTGCTGTTGAGTCGTCTGCAACTCATGGTGACCTTATGTATAACGAAACTTAACATTGCCTCGTCCTGTGCCATCGTAACCATTGTTGGTATGCTCGAGTTCATTGTTGAGGCTTCTGTGTTTGAGTGTCTTCTAACCTAGGGGGCTCACCTCCCAGCACAAATCAGGCAATATTCTGTTGTGATCCATAGCGTTTCCATTGGCTAATTTTTCGAAGTAGATCAGCAAGCCTTTCTTCCTAGTCTATCTTAGTCTAGAAGCTCTGCTGAAACCTGTCCACCATGGGTGGTATTTGAAACATCAGTGCCATAACTTCTAGTATCGCAGCAACACACAAGCCAGCACAGTAGGACAAACTGACTGACTGGTGGGATTTCCAAATTAGAGGTGAGGAAACTGAGACCCAGAGGTCATCAGCAGTACACTGGGATTTGGAATCAGTCTCGGACTCTAAGCCAGTCATCTTTCCACTCTTCTGTGATACTGCCCTTCAGGATGGGGAGGAGGACCAGGCAGTGCTCCTTCCCTGATGGTTAAAAAAAGTCATCACTTTCAGCACTTATGAAACACTACAAAGACCAAAAGCTTGAATTTCTGAAGCACCTTCTATCTCTGGGCAAACCGTTGTTTTCCCTCTGAGGGCATTATTCCAGTGTTTACAGTTCACATGGTGGTCATTAGCGCTTGCAAGTGTGGTTTCTCACCCAGGAGTGGCAACTTGGGGATCAGCCGAGAAAGCCTGTTCTCTAGAAAGGAGGCTGAGAGCCTGATGCTGTTGGTGGGCCCAGAAACTCACCCTCAGCTGTCCCAGGCTGGGCAATCAATCCTTGGTCATTTTACTGGGTGCCTGTCTTAGTTTCCTAGTGCTACCATAGCAGAAATACCACAAGTGGGTGGCCTTAAAGAACAGAAATATATTTTCTCACAGTTCAAGGGGCTGGAAGTCCAAATTCAAGGCATCAGCTCTAGGGGAGGCTTTCTCTCTGTCAGCTCTGGGGAAAATCCTTGTCCTGGAGGTCACAGTGGGTGGGGAAGAGGCAGGCAGCACCTTTTATCACCATGTGAGCACCTCGGGGGTGTGCAGCAGGGAGGGGTCAGAGAGGGTGAGTGGAGGGGTGAGCAGGAGCTTGCCAGGCCCAGAGGCCTGGAAGGACAGGACCAGGTGACCTGGGGAGGCTGGGCAGGTGTGGTAGCAGGAAGTAAGTCAAGGGCCTGAGCCAGAGAATTGAGTCTTCCCAGGCCTTAAGATTGGTTCCGACTCGTACTGACCCTATGTACAACAGAACGAAACACTGCCCAGTCCCATGCCATCCTCACAATCATTGCTATGCTTGAGCCCATCATTGCAGCCACTCTGTCAGTCCATCTCATTGAGGGTCTTTCTTTCTTTCACTGACCCTTTACTTAACCAAGCATGATGTCCTTCTCTAGCGATTGGCCCCTCCTGAAAGTAGGTCCAAAGTATGTGAGACGAAGTCTTGCCATCTTCACTTCTAAGCAGCATTCTGGTTGTATTTCTTCCAAGACAGATTTCTTCATTCTTCTGGCAGTCCATGGTATATTTAATATTCTTTGCCAACACCATAATTCAAAAGTATCAATTCTTTTTTGGTCTTCCTTACTCATTGTCCAGTTTTCACATGCATATTAGGTAATTGAAAATACCTAAGGCGCAGCTTAGTCCTCAAAGTGACATCTTTGCTCTTTAACACTTTAAAGAGGTCTTTTGGAGCAGATTTGCCCAATTCCATGCCGCATTTGATTCTTTACTGCTGCTTCCATTCATATTTTGTACATTCCATGTTGATTATTAATGGATGTTTGCAGCTGTTCACTCTCATTTTGAGTCGTGCCACATCAGCAAATGAAGGTCCTGAAAGCTTTACTCCATCCATGTCGTTAAAGTCATCTCTACTTTGAGGAGGCAGCTCTTCCCCAGTCGTCTTTTGAGTGCCCTCCAATCTGAGGGGCTCATCTTCTGGCACTATATCAGACAATGTTCCACAGATATTCATACAGTTTTCACTGGCCACTTTGTTCAGGAGTAGATTGCCAGGTCCTCCTTCCTAGTCAGCTTAGTCTGGAAGCTCCTCTGAAACCTGTCCACCATGGGTGACCCTGGTGATATTTGGAATACCGGTGGCATAGCTTCCAGCATCACAGCAACACGAAAGCCACCACAGTATGACAATCTGACACATGAGGGGTGACTTTATTAACAATATTATGCCAATTGACATAGATGTCTCTTGAGATCATGGTCTCTGGTCCTCAGTCCCAGTAATTTGGTCCCTCAAGGTATTTGGATGTGTCTAGGAAGCTTCTATGACCTTGCCTTGGTTAAATTGTGCTGACTTCCCCTATACTGTGTGTTGTCTTTCCCTTCACCATAGTTAACACTTGTCTACTATCTAGTTAATGATTTTCTACCCACCTCTCACCTCCCTAATAACCATTAAAGATTGTTTTTTTCTGTGTTTAAACCTTTTTTTGAATTTTAAAAAGTAGTTTCATACAATATTTGTCCTTTTGTGATTGACTTATTTCACTCAGCATAATGTCTTCCGGATTTATCTATGTTGTGAGGTGTTTTGTTGATTTATCACTGTTCTTTATAGTTGCATAGTATTCCATTGTGTGTATGTACCATAACTAGTTTATCCATTCATCTTTGATGGGCACTTGGGTTGTTTCTATCTTTTTGCTGTTGTGAATAATGCTGCATGAACATGGGTGAGCCTATGTCTATTTGTACGACGGCTCTTACTTCTCTAAGATATATTCCTAGGAGTGGGATTGCTGGGTCATACAGTATTTCTATTTCTAGCTTTTCAAGGAGGCACCATATCGTTTTCTTATGCAAAGGCATTCGACTGTGTGGATCATAACAAATTATGGATAACGTTGCAAAGAATGAGAATTCCAGAACACTTAATTGTGCCCATGAGTAGCCTGTACATAGACCAAGAGGCAGTCGTTCGAACAGAACAAGGGCATATTGCATAGGATAAAAATCAGAAAAGCTGTGTGTTGGGGTTGTCTCCTTTCACCATACTTATTCAATCCAATGCTGAACAAATAATCTAAGAAACTGGACTATATGAAGAAGAATGTGGCATCAGGAAACCTCATTAACAACCTGTGATATACAGATGACACAATCTTGTTACTGAGTGGAAACCTCAGGTTCTTGTACCGCATGACTTGTATTGGCCAATAAATGAGAGATGGAGGTGGGAGAATAGGAAAGGCACCTTTATTTTGTTGTACAAGGAAAAGAAGTCAGTCGGAGCTGCTGCTGCCAAGACTGCTCGCAAAGGGCGGGCAGGCAAATTACTTTTAAAGGGGTTTACAAGTAGGGAGTTCATATATACGTTACCTCAGCAACATTCTTAATCATACTACGCAGGTGCAATGGGGTTTACATATAACCTCCAAGCAAAAAAAAAAAACAACCAAATCCATTGCTGTCTAATTGATTCCAACTCATAGCACCCTACAGGACAGAGTAGAACTGCCCCATAGGGTTTCCAAGGAGCAGCTGTTGGATTTGAACTGCCGACTTTTTGGTCAGCAGCTGTAGCTCTTAGCCACTATGCCACCAGGGTTTCCTCCAAGCAAAAGCAGGATTCAAATGCAAAGCTGGGGGGTGGGGGAAGGAAGCCCAGGAAAGGAAACAGGGTTTTTAAATACAACACTGCTGGGGAGGAAGCCAGGCAAAGAAAACATGATTTTTAATACAGCACTGTTGGGGCTCTGTCTCAACTTTCTTGCTAAAAGAGAAGAGGACTTGAAGAAGTAAAACTGTCCTGATTCACAGATGATATGTAGAGAACCCCAAAGATTCCGCAAGAAAACTCTAGAACTAATAGAAAGATTCAGTAGAGTAGCAGGATACAAGGTCAACATACAAAAATCAGTTAGATTTCTATACACCAAAAAAGAAATATTGAAAACGAAATCAGGAAAACACTACCATTTATAATAGCGCCAAGGAAGATAGAATACTTAGGAATAAATCTAACCTGAGAGGTAAAAGACTTATACAAAGAAAACTACAAAACACTACTTCAACAAACCAAAAGAGACCAGTTGTTGTTGTTAGGTACCGACAAGGCGGTTCTGACTCATAGCTACCCTATGTACAACAGAATGAAACACTGCCTGGTTCTGCGCCATCTTCACAATCATTGCTGTTTGAGCCCATTGTTGCAGCCACTGTGTCAATCCACCTTGTTGAAGATTCTCTAGTCATCCAGTGCTGCTATAACAGAAATACCATAAGTGGATGGTTTTTAACAAAGAGAAGTTTATTCTCTCACAGTCCAGTAGGCTAGAGGTCCAAATTCAGGGCGTCAGCTCGAGGGGAAGGCTTTTGTCTCTGTCGGCTCTGGAGGAAGGTCCTCGTCATCATCCATCTTCCCCTGGACTAGGAGCATCTCTGCGTAGGAACCTCAGGTCCAATGGACGCGCTCTGCTCCAGTGCTTCTTCCTTGGTGATATGAGGTCCCCAACTCTCTGCTTGCTTCCCTTTCCTTTTATCTTTTGAGAGATAAAAGGTGGTGCAGGCCATGTCCCAGGGAAACTCCCTTTACATTGGATCAGGGATGTGACCTGGGTAAAGGTGGTGTTACAATCCCACCTTAATCCTCTTTAACGTAAAATGACAATCACAAAATGGAGGCCAGCCACACAATTCTGGGAATCATGGCCCAGCCAAACTGATACACACATTTTTGTGGGGACATAATTCAAACCATGACAAAGGTCTTCCTCTTTTTTGCTAACCCTCTACCTTACCAAGCCTGATGTCCTTCTCTAGGGACTGGTCCCTCCTGATAACATGTCCAAATGTACGTAAGATGAAGTCTTGTCTTCCTCGCTTTCAAGGAGCACTCTGGCTGTATTTCTCCCAAGACAGATTTCTTCGTTCTTCTGGAAGTCCATGGTATATTCAATATTCTTCACCAACACCATAATTCAAAGGCATCAATTCTTCTTCAGTCTTCCTTATTCATTGTGCAGCTGTCACATGCAAATGAGGCAATTGAAAAAACCATGGCTTGGGTCAGGTGCACCTTAGTCCTCAAAGTAACATCTTTGATTTTTAACAGTTGTTGTTAAATGCCGTCGAGTCGGTTCCAACTCATAACGACCCTATGCACAACAGAACAAAACACTGCCCTGTCCTGCGCCATCCTCACAATCGTTGTTATGATTGAGCCCATTGTTGCAGCCGTTGTGCCAATCCATCTCCTTAAGGGTCTTCTGCTTTTTCGCTGACCCTTTAAAGAGGTCTTTTGCAGCAGATTTGCCCAGTGCAATGTGTCGTTTGATTTCTTGACTGTTGTTTCCCTGGGTGTTGATTGTGGATCCAAGTAAAATGAAATCCTTGACAACTTCAATCTTTTCTCCGTTTATCATGATGTTGCTTATTGGTCCAGTTGTGAGGATTTTTGTTTTCTTTATGTTGAGGTGCAATCCATACTGAAGGCTGTAGTCTTTGATCTTCATCAGTAAGTGCTTCAAGTCCTGTTCACTTTCAGCAAGCAAGGTTGTGTCATCTGCATAACATAGGTTGTTAATAAGTTTTCCTCAAATCCTGATGTCCCATTCTTCTTCATATAGTCCAGTTTCTCAGATTATTTGCTCAGCATACACACTGAATAAGTACAGTGAAATGATACAACCCTGATGCACACCTTTCCTGACTTTAAACCACGCTGTATTCTCTTGTTCTGTTTCAACAACTGCCTCTTGACTTATATACAGGATCCTCATGAGCACAGTTAAGGGTTCTGGAATTCCCATTCTTTGGAATGTTGTCCATAATTTGTTATGATCCACACAGTCGAATGCCTTTGCATAGTCAATAAAACACAAGGAAACATCTTTCTGGTATTCTCTGCTTTCAGCCAGGATCCATCTGACATCAGCAATGATATCCCTGGTCCATGTCTTCTTCTGAATCTGGCTTAAATTTCTGGTAGTTCATTGTCAATGTACTGCTGCAGCTGCTTTTGAATGATCTTCAGCAAAATTTTACTTGCCTGTGATATTAATGATATTGTTCAATAATTTCTACATTTGGTTCCATCACCTTTCTTTGGAATAGGCATAAATATTGATCTCTTCCAGTTGGTTGGCCAGGTAAATGTCTTCCAAGTTTCTTGGCATAGATGAGTGAGCACTTCCAGTGCTGCATCTGTGTGTTGAAACATCTCAATTGGTACTTTGCCAATTCCTGGAGCCGTGTTTTTTCGCCAATGCCTTCAGTGCAGCTTGGACTTCTTCCTTCAGTACCATCAGTTCCTAACTATATCCTACCTCCTGAAATGTTTGAATGTCAACCAATTCTTTTTGGTATAGTAACTCTATTCCTTCCATCTTTTTTTGATGCTTCCTGCATCATTTAATATTTTCCCCATAGTATCCTTCAATATTGCAACTCGAGGCTTGAATTTTTTCTTCAGTACTTTTAGCTTGAGGAAACCCTTTTGGTTTTCTATCTCCATGTCTTTGCACACGTCATTATAATACTTTATCTTCTCAAGTGGCCCTTTGAAATCTTCTGTTCAGCTCTTTTACTTCATCATTTCTTCCGTTTGCTTTAGCTACTTGAAGTTCAAAAGCAAGTTTCAGGGTCCCTTCTGACATCCATTTTGGTCTCTTTTTCCCTTCCTGTCTTTTTATGACCTCTTGCTTTCTTCACGTATGATGTTCTTGATGTCATTCCACAACTCATCTGGTCTTCAGTCATTAGTGTTCAACGTGTCAAATCTGTTCTTGAGATGGTCTCTAAATTCAGGTGGGATATACTCAAGGTCGTACTTCGACTTTTGTGGACTTTTTCTAATTTTGTTCAGCTTCGTCTTGAACTTGCATATGAGCAACTGATGGTCTGTTCCACAGTCGGCCCCTGGCCTTGTTCTGACCAATGGTATTGAGCTTTTCCATCATCACTTTCCACAGATGTAGTCAATTTGATTCCTGTGTATTCCATCTGGTGAAGTCCACATGTATAGTCACCGTTTATGTTGTCGAAGAAAGGTATTTGCAATGAAAAAGTCATTGGTCTTGCAAAATTCTATTATGCAATTTCCGGCATCGTTTCTATCACCAAGGCCATATTTTCCAACTACTTATCCTTCCTCTTTGTTTCTTACTTTTGCATTCCAATCACCAGTAATTATCAATGCATTCTGATTTCATGTTTGATCTATTTCAGACTGCAGAAGTTGGTAAAAATCTTCAATTTCTTCATCTTTGGCCTTAGTGGTTGGTGCATAAATTTGAATAATAGTCGTATTAACTAGTCTTCCTTGTAGGCATATGGATAATATCCTATCACTGACAGCAATGTACTTCAGGATAGATCTTGAACTGTTCTTTTCGATGATGAATGCAACCCCATTCCTCTTCAAGTTGTCATTCCTGGCATAGCAGACTATATGATTGTCTGATTCAGAATGGCTAATACCAGTCCATTTCAGCTCACTAATGCCTAGGATATCGATATTTATGTGTTTCATTTTATTTTTGATGATTTCCAATTTTCCTAGATTCATAGGTCGTATGTTCCATGTTCCAATTATTAATGGATGTTTGCAGCTGTTCCTTCTCATTTTGAGTCATGCCACATCAGCAAACAAGGTCTCAAAAGCTGGACTCTATCCATGTCATTAAGGTCGACTCACTTTGAGCAGGCAACTCTTCCCTAGTTGTCTCTTGAGTGCCTTTCAACCTGAGGGGCTCATCTTCCAGCACTATATCAGACAATGTTACACTGCTATTCATAAGATTTTCATTGGCTAATTCTTTCAGAAGTAGACAGTGAGGTCCTTCTTCCTAGTCTGTCTTAGTCTGGAAGCTCAGCTGAAACCTGTCGACCATTGGTGATCCTGCTGGTATTTGAATACAAGTGGCATAGCTTCCAGCATCATAGCAACACGAAAGCCCCCACAGTACAACAAACTGACGGACACCTGAGGGATTCATGAGAGATATTGGCCTGTAATTTCCTTTTTTTGTGGTGTCTTTGCCTGGTTTTGGTATCAGGGTTATGCTGGCTTCCTAGAATGAATTTGGGAGTATTCCTTCCTTTCTATGCTCTGAAATAGTTTGAGTAGTATTGGTGTGAGCTCTTCTCTGAATGTTTTGTAGAATTCTCCAATGAAGCGGTCCGGGCCAGGGCTTTTTTTGTGGGAGTTTTTTTTTTTTTTTTTTAATACCTCTTCATTCTCTTCTCTTGTTATGAGTCTGTTCAGATTTTCTATCTCAGTTTGTGTTAGTTCAGGTAGGTAGTGTGATTCTAGAAATTTGTCCATTTCCTCTAGGTTCTCAAATTTGTTGGAGTATAGTTTTTCATAGTATTCTTTTACAATTCTTTTTATTTCAGTTGGAGCTGTTGTAATGTCCTCCATCTCATTTCTTATTTGGGTTATTTTCTTCCTCTCCTGTTCTTCTTTTGTCAGTTTGTCCAGTTGTTTGTCGATTTTGTTGATCTTTTTAAAGAACCAACTTTGGTCTTGTTGATTCTTTTTATTGTTTTTCTGTCCTCTATTTATTACTGCTCTAATCTTTATCATTTCCTTTTTTTCTAAGGCCTGTGGGCTTCCTTTTCTGTTATCTTTCTATTTGTTCCTGTTGTAGGGTGTCATGGATTGAATTGTGTCCCCCCAAAATTATCTGTCAACTTGGCTATGCCATGATCCCCAGTATTGTGTGATTGTCCATCATTTTGTCATCTGATGTGATTTTCCTATGTGTTGTAAATCATATCTCTGTGATATTAATGATGCAAGATTAGAAGCAGTCATATTAATGAGGCAGAACTCAATCTACAAGATTAGGTTATGTCTTCAGCCAATCTATTTTGAGATATAAAAGAGAGAAGCAGAGACTCTTGGAGACTTCATATTACCAAGAAACAAGAGCAGGAGAATAGCTCGTCCTTTGGGCCCAGGGTCCCTGTGCCAAGAAGCTCCTGTCCAGGGGAAGATTGATAACAAAGACCTTCCCCTGGAGCTGACGCCCTGAATTTGGACTTCTGGCCTACTAGGCTGTGAGAGAATAAATTTGCCTTTGTTAAAGCCATTCACTTGTGGTATTTCTGTTATAGCAGCACTAGATAACTAAGACATAGGGCTAACGTTTTCATTTTGGCCCTTTCTTCTTTTTTAATGTGTGCATTTATTGCTATAAATTCACCTCTGAGCAGTGCCTTTGCTCTGTCCCAAAGGATTTGGTATGTTGTGTTTTCATTCTTATTCAATTCTAGGAACTTTTTTATTCCCTCTGATTTCTTCTGCTCCACAGTTGTTTTTAAGCAATGTGTTATTTAGTTTTCACGAGTTTGATTTTTTTCCTTTGTTCTCGTTATTTATTTCTACTTTTATGGTGTTGTGATCAGACAGAATACTTTGTATTTATTTCAATGTTTTGGATTTTACAGAGGGTTGCTTTGTGGCCTAAAATGTGGTCTATTCTGGACCTCTTTCCTATTGTGGTCTATTTCCAAGTGTGTTGGAAAATAATGTATACTTTTCTTCTGTTGGGTGGAGTGCTCTATATATGTCTATGAGGTCAAGTTGGTTGATTTTGGCCTTTAGATCTTCTGTATCTTTGTTGAGTTTCTTTCTAGATGTTCTGTCCTTTACTGAGAGTGGTATGTTGAAGTCTCCTACTATTATTGTGAAATTATCTTTCTCTTTTCAGTGCTGTTAGATTTTATGTATTTTGGACACCTGTCATTGGGTGGGTAGATATTTATTAAGGTTATGTTTTCTTGTTGGATTGGTCTTTAATCATTATATAATGTCCTTCCTTGTCTTTTATGGTGGATATTGCCTTAAAGTCTATTTTATCTGAGATTAGTATTGCCACTCTTACTCTTTTTTGTTTGCTTGATAAATTTTTTTCCATCCTTTGATTTTTAATACGTTTATGTCTTTGTGTCTAAGATGTGTCTCTTGCAGACAGCATGTTGATGGATCATGCTTTTTTAATCCATTCTGCCACTGTCTTTGTCTCTTTACAGGTACATTTAACCCATTTACAGTCAGTGTGATTATCAGTAGGTCTGAATGTATTGCTGTCATATTGTTGTGTTTTTTGTTTTTTTGTTTTTTTTCGGTGCTGTTTTCTTTGTTCCTGTTTTCTGTACTGAGTTCCTTCTGTTTGTGGATTTTCATTTCATTTCTTTCATCATTATAGATTTTGTGTTTACTAACTATGTTTTTCTTCTTTTTTATTTTGGTGAGTAGGTTTGTTAACTTTCTTTGTGGTTACCTTGAAATCTACCCTTATCTTCCTAAGTTTGAGCAAGTCTTTTATTACTTCATATCACCTTGATTTCTTCTCCATTTGAAAGTTCTATACCTACTCTGCTTATCACTCCCTTTTATTGTTTTGACATTGTTGTCATCTACAGATTGATGTCTCTGATTCCCTGTTTTAAGTCTTTTAGTTTTGCTTTGTTTACTGAGAGTTGTTTACCTAGGTTGGTATCTGGCTGATGCTTTCCTGTGTCCTAGACTCAGGTTGTTGTTTGATGTTTGTTGGTTCTCTAACCAAAGGACTGCCTTTAAAATTTTTCTAAGTTTGGTTTTGTTTTTACGAATCCCCCTAATTTCTGTTTATCTGGAAATTTCCTAATTTTGCCATTGTATTTTACAGAAAGTTTTGCAGGATATATTATTCTTGGTTGGCAGTTTTTTTTTCTTTCTTTCACGGTTTTATATATATCATCTTATTGCCTTCTTGCCTGAAGTTTCTGCCAAGTAATCATAGCTTAGTCTCATTGTTTCCCCTTTGTAAGTGACTTTTTGTTTTTCTTGAGCTGCTCTCAGGATTCTTTTTTGTCTTTAGTTTTGGCAATTGTGATTATGGTATGTGTTGGTGGTTTTCTTTTGGAGTGTATCCTATATGGGGTTTTTTGAGCTTCTTGGATGGTCAGCTTTTTGTCATTCATGATAATTGGGAAGTTTTCTGACAGCAAATCTTCAACAATCTTCTCTATGTTTTCCATTTTCTCTCCATGTTCTGAAAATCTGATCACATGTAAATTTTTGCCCCTGATTTTGTCCTATATAATTATTGGTTTTTCTTCATTCTTTTCTCTGATTTTTCCTTAAACAAAGTGGCATCCATGGATTTGTCTTCAATCTTGCTGATTCTGTACCATTGTTTCAAATTTGCTCCTAAAATCTTCTACTGAGTTGTCCATTTCTGAAATTCTGTTGTTTTTTTGTATTTCTAGTTGCTGTTTTTGTATGATTTCTGGTTGTTTATTTATTTTGATATTTTGTTCTTGTACTGTTTTCCTGAATTCTTCTATTGCTTAGTCTGAATTTTCCTTGATTTTGGCTATGTTTTTGTTGGTTTTGTCTGTATTTTCCATGATTTTGTCTATTTTTCCTTGGTTTTGTCTGTTTTCTGTTATCTCTTGTCTAATCACTTGGATATCCCTAAATATTATTATTTTGAATTCCATATATGGTAGTTCCATTGCCTTTACTTCTACCAGAAGGTTATCTGATTCTTTATGTTGATCACTTGCTGAAGCCATCTTGTCCTGTTTTTTTAATATGTTTTGATACTGTCTGCAGTCTCTGAGACATTAAGGTATTGTTTTCTTTATTTATTGATTGTATGCTTGCTTGTTTTGCCTTTTTTGTTTTGTTTTGATATGTCAGGGGAGTTGGGCCGGGCATGCTTTGCTGCTTGCTCATCTGTGGGCACCCTAGCTCCCACTACTTTGTCTTGGTGAGCAGGGCAGCAGCAGGCAGGGAGAGCCTGCTTTGCTGCACACTGATTTGGCGAGATGGCTGAGGGGGGACTGGTTGGGCACTGCCTCCTGATGTTGGTCTAGCACCATTCACAGCCCCTTGCCAGATGGGTGAGAGTGTTAAACAGGGAGTGGTATGGGCTTACTTCCCACCTTTCAGCAGCTGGTTGAGTGGTGGGAAAGGAGGGGCAGGGCAGGCCTCATGTGGTGGGGGGCCTGATTACTGGGCCTGAGTACTGGGGGCACTGTAGCTGTGGTGGCATAGCTGGGGCTGGCAGGAAGGGGTGGGAGGTGGTTTATGGGGCTAAGTGAGTGGGAGAAAGAAAAGAAAGAGAAGGAAAAAAGAGGTGGCATGGCTGGAGTTGGCAGGTGGGGGCACAGCAGACCCAGGGGCTGGTGGCAACGGGGGAGGTGGTGTACAGGGCTAGGTAGGAGGAAGAAAGAAAAGAAAAAGAAAAAAATGGTGGTGTGGTGGGGCTGGGGATGGGTCAGTGTGGACATGGGGCAGTGGTGGGCAGTGATAGTGTGCTGACGGTGGCATGGCAGGGCTGGCAGAAAGAGGGGGAGGTGACATACAGGGCCAGATGGGAGGGAGAAAGAAAAGGGAAAAAAGAGAAAGAAAAAAATGGCAACATGGTTGGGGCTGGCCCGTGGGGGTGGGGCATACCTGGGCACCAGTGGGAGGGAGAGGAGGTGGCTTACAGGGCTAGGTGGGAGGGAGGAAGAAAAGAAAGAAAAAAAATGGCAGAACAGTGGGAGCTGGCGGGTGGGGGTGGGATGGATCTGGTGTGGCAGGTTGGTAGGTCGGAGGCTCTCTAGTCATGGCAGCATGGCAGGGGCTGGTGGGAAGTGGGTAGGTGTCATACAGGGCTAGTGGCAGGGAGAAAGAAAAGGAAGAGAGAAAAATGATGGCACCGAGGGGGACAGTAAGTGGAGGCGGGGTGGACCCACCGCCTGTGGGAAGGGAGGGGAGGTGGTGTATGTGGCTAGATGGGAGAAAGAAAAGAAAAAAAAACGGCATTGTGGCAGAAGCTGGCACAAAAGGGGGGAAGTGGCATACAGGGCTGAGTTAGAGGGAGAAAGAAAAGGAAGACAGAAAAAAAAGGCATGTGGTGGGACGGGCAGGGCAGGTCTAGGGGGTAGGTTCATGTTGTGGACCCCGGCAGTGGGCGTTGCTGGGATGGGGGAGGTTTTTGCTGCCACTCACCAGAAGGGTGAGTGGTGGGAAAACATATTTCTCTGGTTATTGGGTGCTCTGTCTCCTGTTGGCAGCTCACTGAAGTTGCCTTCCCATACTCCTTGTCTGGGGTCCTTGCTGGCTGTGTTTTAAGATGGTCTTGCTGTGCCATGTTAGTTAGCAGGCGGCCTCCACTCTGTAACTCTCCTCCTTCTCTGTTTTCCTTCAGTTTCTTCTTCCATTTGGTGTTTGATATAGTTTTTTTCTCTCTTTATTTGATGCTCAGGTTTCCAGGGTTGATGTTTGTATCTATTTTACTTAGTTTTTCGGATCTTTGCTGCATAGGGATGGCATGATGCATCTGTCTAGGGTGCCATGTTGACTCCACCTCCCAATTCAAATTTTTATAACTTTCACAGAAGCTGTAAATATTACCATTAATTGTTGTTAAATACTGTTTGTCTTGGTCATCTTGTGCTGCTACAACAGAAATACCACAAGCGGATGACTTTGACAAAGAGAAATTTATTCTCTCACAGTCTAGTAGGCTACAAGTCCAAATTCAGGGCATCAGCTCCAGGGGAAGGCTTTCTCTTTCTGTCAGCTCTGGAGGAAGGTCCTTGTCATCAGTCTTCCCTTGGTCTGGGAGCATCTCAGTACAGAATCTCAGGTCCAAAGGACAAGCTCTGCTCCTGACATCGCTTTCTTGGTGGTATGAAGTCCCTCTGTCTCTCTGCTCGCTTCTCTTTTTTATATCTCAAAAGAGACTGACTTAAGACACTATCTAATCTTGGAGATTCATCAATATAACTGCTGCTAATCCATCTTATTACATCATAGTGATAGGATTTATAACACATGAGGAAATCACATCAGATTACAAAATGGTAGGCAATCATACAACACTGGGAATCATGACCCAGCGAAGCCGACATATTTTTGTGGGACACAATTCAATCCATGACACTGTTTATTTGTGATTCCAACTTTTCAAACAACACAGAGTAGGAATAGGCTGAAAATAAGTTAGATGTTTAAACACTGAAAAAATAAAAAGACTTTCAGGTAATATTAATTTTGGGCTAATATAATTCCCCTTAGATTGTCATTATGAACACTTTTTTTTTTTTTTTTAACTAAATGGCTGAGATCAATGTTCTTTTCCATAAACATTCTCCCAGGAGCTTCAGAGCACCAACCACACTTGTGCTTCCTACTCCAGTTGGAGCAGAAAGAATCGTGCTCTTTAAATAGTCACACAACCAGCTTCACGTGGTCAGTGGCAAGCAAGTCCCCTGCGAGGCACATGGCCGGACCTCCAGAACTAGTGCCCAGGGCTGGGATATCATGGAGGGGGGGTGGGCAAGCCAGATCTGACCCCACCAGTTGGTGTTTGAGATCCAGGGGAGGAAGCCCACCCCCGCAAGGGCAAAGCTGGGCTTATTTGGGAGCAGAAACTGGGAAGACCCCTTAGCACGGCCTTGAGTTTCCATTTCTCAATATTGTATTTCTGAGTTAATGGTTGGTACTCAGTAAAGTTTTGAGAAAAAAAACCTTCCTTAGAAACAGCCTATTAGCTGTTCCATGTTGCTCTCTGTGGGTGTTCCCCTTACCAGAGTCAGAAGTTTTCTTAAGAGTCTTCTGTGTTGGTGCCTTTCTGTGAAAAATAACAATAACAACAACAAAAAAACTTCTAACCAGAGCAAGGAACGTTTTTCAGTGGGCAAATTACAGGGAGCTGAGCAGAGAAGGGAGTCCCTGGGTGGTGCAAATGGTTAACACACTCAGCTGCTAACCAAAAGGTTGAAGTTTGAGTTTACCCAGAGGCACTTCACGAGAAAGACCTGGCAATCAACTTCCAAAAAAATCAACCACTGAAAACCCTATGGGGCACAGTTCTACTCTGACACACATGGGGTTGCCATGAGTCAGTATGACTCAACAGCAATTGGTTGGTGCAGAAAAGATGCTGCCCTCTTGTGGTCACTCTGAGGATGGGGGAGCCTGTATTCAGGGCATCCTAGAGACCTTCTAGTTTACTTTCTTCCATTTTTCAGATTGGTAAACTGAGGTACAGAGGAACAGTAAAGTTTTCATGGTAAGTTATAAGTATATCAGGGACAAACAATAAAGTCCCCTGGACTGCTGTTCTTTCTCACACAGTCAGAGGTGAGGTAGTTTTGCGTATTCTTCCCTCTTGCCTCCATGTCCTGCTTTCAACCCTTCCTTCCCAACTATGTCTCCATCTTCCACATGACCCAACCACAGACTAAAGGACTGTTGGCCAGCAGTCACTCAGATTGCCCTTCTCAGGCCTGGACTAATATTTTGGGACTCACTGACATCTGGGGTGCTTAGGCCATGCAAGGGTGCCAGGATTGACCCTGGCAGACCTGGATCTCACACAAGTGGATGTCGGGGTCGGGGGGGGGAGCAGATGCTAAGTCCTTCCAGGGACAGCTGCTTTCCAGAAGGATGAAGGTGTTGGAGAGATCCAGAGAAGGATTTCCGGCGTCAGAGGGAGCCTGAGAGGGGGATCACAGGGCTGAGGGGGTGGCCCATGACCAGCTAGTTACCACTGGACTGGCTGTTCTTCCTGCCCTTAACTGTCACAAAAATTCCCTGCAGACCTCAATCAAGTAGGCTTTTTTGGGTTCCTTCGCAGACACAATCTCCAACTAATACACAACTCACCCTTTATCTCTTTTGAGCCTCAGGAACAACCAGAAAGGCTGGGGGCCAGGTGTTATTATCTCCATGTTACAGGTGAGGAAACTGGGGCCTAGAGAGTGTACCCTGATCACACAGCCTCTTGTTGGGTGTCTTAGTCTCCTAGGGCCGCTGTAACAAAATACCACAAATAGATGGCTTTGAAGAATAGAAATTTTCACATTTCTGGAGGCTAGAAGTCTGAATTCAGGTCGGCGGCAGGGCCACGTGCTCTCTGTGTCTGCTCTAGGGGGAAGATTCTTCCTTGTCTCTTTCAGCTTCTGGCAGCTCTGGGCATTCCTTGGCATTTTTTCCTTGACTTGCAGACGTATCCTCACATGGTGTCTTCCCCGTGTGTGACTCTGTTTCCATGTCTGTTCTCTTTTATATGACACCATTCAGAAGGGATTAGGATTAGGACCCACTCTACTTCGATGTTGTTCTTAGGTGCTGTTGAGTCAATTCTGACTCATATCAACCCCATGTGACAGACTAGAACTGCCTCATAGGGTTTTCTAGGCTGCAATCTTTATGGAAGCAGAGCGCCAGGTTTTTCTCCCTTGGAGTTGCTGATGGGTTCAAATTGTCAACTTTTCGTTAGCAGCCAAGTGCTTAACCATTGTGCCACCAAGGTTCGTTTCCTCTATTTCAATAGACCTCATTAACTTAACTGATAACATCTTCAAAGAAAGACCCTATTTCCAAACAAGGTCATATTCACAGGTACAGGGGTTAAGACTTCAACATATCTTTTTGAGAACATAATTCAATCCATAATGGGTGGTGGGGGAGCAGGAGCAGGAACTCGACCCCAAGTCCCATGCTCTGACCACATTCTCACTGACCCCTAGGATCCCTGGGGCTGGCCTCTGGAACAAGTCAGAAAGAGTCATGTGTCTATTTTTCAGGATGCAGCTGTGCAGTCTCAGTTCCACCAAGGCAGGCCCCTGGGCTGAGTTTTAGGATCATTTTCCAAAGGTGGGGTTTGTGCCCCCATTAATCTCCCCATCCTGGCTCGACAGCATAATGGGCTCCTTCGGGTGGAAGCTGAGAGAGAGAGGCCCCTGAGAAGTTCAGGTGGGTCACTCAAACTTTTGTCCCTCTTTCAGCAGAAGCGTGAGAAAAGCCTGCTGGGTGCACATCTTCCTTAGATGCAAAGATACAGGGGGGCAAACACAGCAAACACTAGGTCTTGGATTTTGGATCAAAATATCAGATAGTACTGCCATCTCTTGTCAAGAACAAGTGGACCTGACACCCCATGGAGGGACCCCTGGTGCAGTGCCCAACTCTCCATGGGCACAAGGAAGAGGGCATTATGTGTGCTATTCTTTTTTGTGTTTCACTCCCTTTGCACCCAGTGGGCTCTGCTTCATCCTCAGTTCTGCTTCATCCATGATGGTCGGGCACACACAAGATACCCATTTAAGAATGAGGAGCTGAGAAGCAGGAAGGCTGAGTCACTTGCTCCAGATCTAGAACCCAGGTCTCCTGTTTCTTAGACCAATGACCTTTCTACTGCTTTCCCCACTGAGGGAAACTCATAGGCTCCTATCTCAAGCATCACCATCAGAGATTAAAATCATTTGTCAACAAGCTTCTCTTTGAAAATGAAAACACTACAAGGAAAGTTAATAGATTAGGCCATTACTGATAATTTAAATCTTAGTGTGAATTCATTAGCACTTAGCAACTGCCCAGAAATAATTGCGGAGTGAATGATTGTGATGTCTTTCCTCCTGGTTTAGAATGATGGCTTTGATGAGGAATAAGTTGGAGTATCATAGGCTGCTGGAGAGCTAGGATTGGCTGAGGGCCTGAGGTTGTTAGTTTGAAGGCTCAGGGGTAGGGGTATTAAAGACAGTACTTTAAAGATGGACCGTGCGAAGGTGTTGATGCTCATTTTATCTGTGTAGGGCCAAGACCTCTAAGCCAAACTGAGTTTAGATGGCTTCAGAACTGAGCCAAGGTGCCTTCAACCAAGCCCTGTGAAGTGTGTGGCCACACTACTGAGGGTCTTCTCCTTCTTGGGCTCTTGATCTAATCTAGGAACCTCTGGGAGCCACAAAGGAAAATCCTAGGGCACCAGCCCAGCTGTGACATATCTAGAAGGCTGGCAGGGGGAGGAGAGGGAAGTATGCAGGTACTCACTGGGCCTGGTGTGTTATAGATTAAATTGTATCCCCCCAGAATGTGTTGAAATCCTAAACCCTATACCTGCGAATATGACCTTGTTTGGTTTTCTTTTGTTATGTTAATGAGATAATACCAGGGTATGGTGGGTTCTAAACCTAATCACTTCTGAGTTATCAAAGAGTATAATAGACACAGAGACACACACAGGGAGAAGTGGAAGATACAATGAGAATAGACACATCTATAAGCCGAGGAATACCAAGGATTGCTGACAGCTACTAGAAGTTGAAATAGACAAGGAAAGACCTCTCCCTAAAGCCATGCCCTGAATTCAGACTACTAGCCTCCTGAACTGTGAGAAAATAAATTTCTATTCTTTAAAGTCACCCACTTGTGGTATATTTTGTTACAGCAGCACAAGGCAACTAAGACATGGTGGAAGATCCTGCAATGTAGGCAAAGACACAGATGATGCCAAGCTCTGTGGGGAAGGCAGGGCAGTCTGTGGCTGAGAGAGCCTGGCCTGGAACCTTTGTGGGTCCCATTTTTCTATCACAAGAAGAAGGAACCACACCTGGATTTCTGAGCACCTACATGGGCTTCAAGGGCTCTGTGGGCATTAGTAGTGAAATAAAAATAGGGTGTAAACCTTTCATATCATAGATACAAAAACTAAGCAAACTTAATCAATGTAGTAAAAGAACATAAAATAATTTAAAAAAAGAAAATGGCAAACGTATAAGAAACAAAGCATAAAATAAGACACAGAAGAATACCATATGGATTATAACAAATATGAATGGATTAAATTCTGCTATTCAAGGTAAAGACTCTTAGGTTAGATCAAAGAACAAAAATCTAGGACATATCTAAAACATAAGACACAGAGAGGTTAAAAATACAGGGATGAACAGATATATAGCAGGTAAATGCAAACAAAAAGAAAGCGTAGGTGGTAATTAAATATTAAAGTAGAATCCAAGGCTAAAAGCATTAAACATAAGTTTGAAAAATAGCTATAGCATACATTTGGAATGTTGGGGTGTGATCAAACTGGTATATCAATAGCATTAGGTGAGAGTACCAAGAATACCCAAATCCTAATCTAGAATACCCCTTCCTTAGATGTCTCTGTGAGGGACAGCTATTGCTTTTTGTCCTCCCCTACAAAGACAGTGTGGCCAATCAGCATGTTACACCCGCCTCTGCAAGGATTGTTTTCAGGGGTAGATGTGATTAAGTGGCCTTATCAGACCCAGTCAAAGAATTTTGGAGGAGTCCATGTGTGGCACAAACAGTTAAGTACTTGACTACTAATCAAAAAGTTGGTGCCTCAAACCCACCCAGGGGCACCTCAGAAGAAAGCCTGGTGATCTCTCTCCTAAAGGTCACAGCCTTGACAGCCCTATAGAGTACAGTTCTACTATGCAACACTCCAGGTCACCATGAGTCAGAGTTGATGGCAACTGGTTTACTGGTCCAAGTACACATATTGGAAACTAAACTCATGGTACCACCCCCACCCCAAAACCTAGTACTCTTCTTATGCTCCAAAACACAGTAAATGGTACCAACACACATCCAATAACGAATGTAAAAAAAATTAGCAAACTTTTTATTTAAAAAATTTTTTAGTGAAAATATACAGTGAAACCCACTCCCATTCAACAGTTTCTAGATATAATGATCATTGACATTGTTATGTTCTTTACATTGTGTTAACATTCTTGTTATTTCTGTTCTAGTTGTTTCAGTTCCAATGACTTAAACCAAAGACTTACACTGGCCAACAAGTGCCCTAGAACATGATATGTCCACCTACCCTAATCATCTTTCCAACTTCCTGTACTATTGCTCTCCTACATCTCACTCTGATCCATTTCACACAGGCCTTTAGCTCTACCTACAACATGCAAGGCACACCGTCACCTTCTATCCTGTTTTCTCTCCCTGAGACAATCTTGTGTTAGATAACTCCTTCACATCCCTAACCATCTAAACCACCTGCCATGGAGTCGATTCAGACTCATGGTGACACTCTCTGTGTTCAGAGTACAACCATGCTCCATGAGATTTTCAGTGGCTGTTACCTTTGGAAGTAGATCGCCAGGCCTTTCTTCTGAGATTCCTCTAGGTGGTTTCGAACCTCCAACTTTTTGATTAGTAGACTAGCACTTAATTTTTTGCACCACCCAGGGACTCCCCTTCACGGATCTAGGTCAATGTTTAACTTTTTGAGGAACTGCCAAATAGTTTTCCACAGGTGATACACCATTTTATATTCCCACTAGCAATGGACGAGGGTTCTTGTTTCTCCACATTGTCGACATCACTGTTATTTTCTGTTTTTCTATAATAGCCAGTAGGTATTAAGTGGTATCTCACTGTGGTTTTGACTTGTATTTCTTTACCCTATATAGGAAAGGGATTTATTTTTGCATATTAACCTTTAATCCCACATCTTTGGTATGATCCATTATTAGTTTCAGGAGTTTTTTGTTGATTCTTTCTGATTTTCTACATAGACAACCATTTTCTCTTCCAACAAAGGCAGTTTTATTTCTTTTTCTCATCTTATTGCATTACCTAGGACTTCTAGTACAATATTGAATAGGAGTGGTGAGCCAGGATATCCTTGCTTTGTTCCCATCTTAGCAGGAAAACATTTAGTTTCTCACTGATACTTACGATGTTAGCTATTAAGTTATTAGATGTCCTTTATCGAGTTGGAGACGTTCCCTTCCTTGTTTGCTAAGGTTTTTAATCATGAATGAGTGTTGGATTTTGGCATGCTTTTTTTGCTTATGTTGATATGTTTGCATGATTTTTCTTCTTTAGCCTATTGATGTGATGGATTACATTAATTGATTTTCTAAAGTTGAACCAGCCTTGCATACCTGGAAGAAATCTCATTTGGTCTTGGTGTATAATTCTTGTTATACATTGTTAGATTTTATTTCCTAATATTTTGTTGAAGACTTTTGCATCTATGTTCATGAGAGATATTGGTCTGTAGTTTTTCTTTCTTGTGATGTCTTTGTCAGGTATTGGTATTTGAGTAATACTGGTCTCATAAAATTAGTTTGGAAATATTCCCTTTGCTTTCTATTTTCTGGAAGAAATAGAAAAGAATTGGTATATATTTTTTCTTTCTTTTTTTGTTGTATGCCATTGTTTTCTTAATTTATTTTTAAAATATTTTATTGTGTTTTATTTGAAAGTTTACACAGCAAATTAGGTTCCCATTGAACAATTTTTGTACAGATTATTCCATGACATCGGTTACAATTTTCACAATGTGCTGGCATTCTCATTATTTCCATTCTGTTTGTTCTGTTTCCATTTATCTAGCTCTCTTGCTCCTCCTTGCCTTCTTATCTTTGCTTTTGGGTAAATGTTGACCGTTTAGTCTTATATAGTTTATTGTTTAAGGGAGCACATTCCTTAAGGGTGATATTCTTTATTTTATAAGCCAATCTATTATTTGGCTGAAAGGAGACATCTGAGAGTGGCTTCAGTTCCAAGTTAAAAGGGTATCTTGGGGCTATAGTTTTGAGGGTTCCTCTAGTCTCTATCAGTCCAGTAAGTGTGGTCTTTTTTAGGAATTTAGGTTTTGTTCTACAATTTTCTCCCATTCTGTTTGGGACTTTCTATTGTGTTCCTGGTTAGAGCAGTTGGTAGTGGTAGCCAGGCACCATCTAGTTCTTCTTGTCTCAGCCTAGAACAGGCCCTGATTTGTGTGGGCTATTAGTCCTATGGACAAGTTTTTTCTGAGTCTTTGGTTTCCTTCATTCTCTTTTGCTCCAGACAGAAAGACACCAATAGTTGTATCTTAGATGGCCACTCACAAGCTTTTAAGACCCTAGATACTACTCACTAAACTAGGATGTAGAACATTATGAACTATGCTATGCCAATTGACTGAGTTGTCCCACAAAACTATGGTCCCAAGCCCTTTAACCCAGTAAACCAATCTTGTAAGGTGTTTGGATACGTCTAGGAGGTCTCTGTAACTGTGCTCCCTATGTGTTTTATTATATATATGAGTTCATATGTAGCACATGCAAACATGTATATACTTATGCCCACAAATATACCTATATATGCATGTGCATGTACTCACATATATCTTCCTATACACGTATAGCATATATATCTTCCTCTGTAATAACACACACATATTTTGGTTATTACTGTTATTGCAAAATTGTGTGTGTTCTAACATTTACCATTATTGTCCTTTATTCTTGCGTACATCTCAGTGTCTTCATTTACCTTGGTCAGGTTGTGCTGACTTCCCCCATATTGTGTATTGCCTTTCCATCATCAGAAATAACAGGTGTCTACTATCTCGCAAGTGATTCCCTCTCCCTTCCTCTCTCATCTCTGGTAACCATCAAAGAATGTTGCTTTCTGTGTGTATAACTATTCTTGATTTTTTATAAAAGTGAGACCATGCAATATTTGCCCTTTTGTGATTGACTTACTTCACTCAACATAATGTCCTCCAGATTCACCCATGTTATGTTTTGTGGACTAGCATTATTCTTTATAGTTGCATAGTAGTCCACTGTATGTATGTACCACAATCTGTTTATCCCTTTATCCACTGATGGGCACTTAGGTTGTTTTGAATTTTTGCTGTTGTGAATAATGCTGTGATGAACATGGGTGTGCATATGTCTATTTGTGTCACTGCTCTTATATCTCTAGGATATATACCCAGGAGTGGGATTGCTGGATCATAAGGTATTTCTATTTCTAGTTTTTTGAGGTGGCACCACAACATTTTCCATAGTGGTTTTACCATTTTACAATCCCACCAGTGTATGAGTTCCAATCTCCCCACAACCTCACCAACACTTGCTGTTTTCTTTTTTTTTTTTTTTTTTTAATGAGTATCATTTTTGTAGGGATGAGATGGTACCTCACAGCGTTTTTGATTTGCATCTCTCTAATGGCTAATGATCACCAGCATCTCTCTATGTGTTCGTTAGCTGCCTGAATATCCTCTTTGGTGAAGTGTCTGTTCATGTCCTTTGCCCATTTTTTGATTGGATTGTTTGTCTTTTTGTTGTTGAGTTGTTGAAGTTTTCTATATATTTTAGAGATTAGACTCTTGTCAGATATGTCGTTGCCAAATATTTTTTCCCAGTCTGTATGTTCTCTTTTTACTCTTTTGGTAAATTCTTTTGATGAGCATAAGTATTTAATTTATAGGAGGTTCCAGTTATCTAATTTATCTTTTGTTGTTCCTGTATTTTCAGTTGTGTTTCAAAGTCTATGCCAAAAATTAGGACCCCTAGTTTTGTCCCTATGTGCTTTTCCAGGAAGCTTATAGTTTTAGCTTTAAGATTTAGGTCTCTGATCCATTTTGAGTTTGTTTTTGTATATGGTGTGGGGAAGAAGTGGTATATTTTCTTCATTAAGTGTACAGTAGAATTCACCAATGAACCCATGTGAGCCTGGTGCTTTCTGTTTTGGGAAATTTTTACTTATTGATTTAATTATTTAACAGATGTAAGCCTATCCAGATGATCTATTTCTCCTTACGTATGTTTAGGTAGATTTTATCTTCCAAGGAATTGGTCCATTTGCTCTAGGTCTTCAAGTTTGCATAGCATTGTTCATAACAATTCTTTATTATCCTTTTAATGTCTATGGGATCTGTAGTAATGACCCCTCTTTTATTTCTGATATTAGTAATTTGTGTTCCTGTGTCCCTGGCTGGTCCAAATGGTTAAGTGCTATTCTACTAACTGAAAGGTTGGTGGTTTAAACCCACCCAGCGGCACCTCAGAAGGCTTGGAGATCTTCTGAAAGGTCACAGCCTTGAGAACCCTATGGGGCAGTTCTACTCTGCACACATGGAGTTGCCATGAGTTGGAATTTACTCGTAGGCAATAACAACTCTCTCTCTTTTTTTCCTTACTCAGCCTGCCTGGAGGTTTATCAATTTTATAGATCTTTTCAAAGAACCAGCTTTTGCTTTTGTTGACTTTCTATATTGATTTCTTGTCTTCAATTTTATTGATTTGCTCTCTAATTTTTATTATTTCTTTCCTTCTGCTTACTTTGGATTTAATTTGCTTTTTTTTTTTCTTTCTACTTTTCTAAGAAGCTTAGGTTACTGATCTTAGATCTTTCTTCTTTTCTTACATGCCCATTCAATGGTATAAATTTCTCTGTAAGCACTGCGGTCTCTGCATCCCACAAATTTTGGTAAGTTGTGCTTTCACTTTCACTTACTTTAAAATATATTTTAATTTCTCTTGAGATGACTTGTTTGTCCCGTGTATTATTTAGAAGTGTGTGTTACTCTGGGATGATGAAAATTTTTTGAAATAGAGAGGGGTGATGGTTGTGCAACACTGTGAATGTAACTAATACACTTGCACACTTAAGATGTTTAAAATGGCAAAGTTTACATTACATGTATTTTATCACAATATTTTTATAAATTTAATTGTAAAAAACAAAAACAAATGATTTCTTGTCGGTTCAAGAAAACAAAGTACAAGTAACTTCGAAAGATTATGCAGACTTTATTATAAAAACTTAAAACAAAAATGGGATACTTTTTTTGTTGCTTTTAAGTATATTTTATTTTTAGAGAAGTTTATGTTAACAGAAAAATTGTGCATAAAACATGGAGTCCCTGCACCTGTATCTACACCTACACAGTGTTTGTTCTATTGTTAACGTCTTGCATTCCTGTGGTGGGTGGTACATTTGTTGCAAATGACAAATCAATATTGATAATTATTAACTAAAGTTCAACTCTTTGTGTTGTATAGTCCTATGGGTTCTGACATATGCATAATGCCATGTGTCCATCATTACAGTATCCTACGGTATAGTTTCCCTGTCCTGAAAATCCCCTGTGCTCCTACTCATTCATGCTCCCTCTCCCTGAATCCCTGGCAATCACTGTTTTTTTTTACTGCCTCTATAATTTTGACTTTTCCAGAATGTCATATACTTGGAATCACACAGTATACAGCTTTTTTGGACTGGCTTCTTTGGCATAGTGGTTAAGAGCACGGCTGCTAACAAAAAGGTTAGCAGTTCGAATCCACCAGCCACTCCCTGGAAACCCTATGGGGCAGTTCTACTCTGTCCTATAGGGTCACTATGAGTCAGAATCGACTTGATGACAATGGGGTTTTCTGACACTCAGCAGTATGCATTTTAGATTCCTCCATGCCTTTTCCTAGCTTGAAAGCTTATTTCTTTTTATCACAGAATAATACTCCATTGTATGGATGCACTACCAATCTGTTTACCCATTTAGCTATTGAATGACATCTTGGTTGCTTCCAATTTTTAGCAATTATGAATAAAGCTGCTATAAACCTTTGTGTGCAGGTTTTTATATGGACATACATTTTTGAACCATTTGGGTGAATACCTAGGAGTGATATTGCTGGATCAGAATGGTAGGCCTATGTTTAGATTTGTAAGAAATTGCCGGACTGTCTTCCAAAATGGCATTCCCATGGAATACCGTTTTTTACCTTCCAATATGGCAAAGATCAGTTTATTAATAATGTTGGTGATGGTATCGGGAAATGGACACTTTTATATATTATCGGTTGAGTCTAAATTTGCACAACTCCTACAGAAGGCAATCTGGTAGTGTCTATCAAAATTTCAAATGTACACTTTAAAATGTATCCATTGAACTAACAAAATTCCACTGCTAGGATTTATTCTACAAATATTACACATGTGCATGAAGGGCAAGAATGTGGCTTGCAACATTGTCTATAGGAACAAAAGAAAGGAAGTCTTCACTAGAAAGCTGAATAATACCTTATTTTTATGCAAATAACTCGTGGGTTATACTTCTTTTTCCCAAACGCACAATCCCCTCGCACATTATTTTCCTAGGCATGCTATGTGCATTATATGTGTGAGTGTGTTACTTATGTGGATGTGTTATTTGTGAAAAATATGGTAATTATGGTCATGGACTGAATCGTGCATCCCCCCAAAATACGTATCAACATGACTAGGCCATGATTCCCAGTATTGTGATTGTCCTCCATTTTGTGATCTGATGTAATTATCCTCCATTTTGTGATATGTTGTAAATCCTAACCTCTATGTTAATGAGGCAGGATCAGTGTGGGGTTTATGTGGTGTCACGGCCTTACAAGTGGCCTTGCTTGAGTTACACCTTTTATAAGAGATAAAAGGAAAGCAAAGCAAGCAGAGAGAGACCTCACTATCACCAAGAAGAGCAGGGAGTGGAGCATGTTCTTTAGACCCAGGGTCCCTGTGCTGAGAAACTCCTAGACCCAGGGAAGGATTGATACCAACACATATTGGGATCTCCAAGAAACACTGTAGCCAAGGGTGTTGAAAGGAGACAAGGACCTTCCCCCAGATCTGATAGAGAAAGAAAGCCTTCTCCTAGAGCTGGTGGCCTGAATATGGACTTCTAGCCTCCTAAATGGTGAGAGAATAAATTTCTGTTTGTTAAAGCCATTCATTTGTGGTATTTCTGTTATAGGAGCACTATATAAGACAATTATGGTCCATTAGCTGTTAGAGAGAGAGCTGCCAATCCCTATGTACTGTGTAGAGTGATTTACAAGGCATAGTAAGTGAAAAAGACAAGAAATCAAGGTGCAAACAATATGTACAGTAATTTACTATTTGTGTAAAAAAAGTCATTTGTGTTTATATGTGCATAGAATATCTCTGTATACACAAGAAAATAATGACAATGTTTCCTCTGGGGAGGATGACTGAGGTGAAGAGTGAGAGACTTCTCATTCTAGACCCTGTATTTTTTAATATATATATTTTATCATGGGTATGCATTTCCTTTTCCAATATAAAAGACAATAAGAATAGTAAAACACATAAAATACAAAAAATAAAAGGACAGTTCACAGCTCAGTACTCTGCCCTACCCTGAAATTGTTATTTTTTGTGAATATATATATAATACAACTTTTTTGCCAATTTAACATTTTTCACGTGTACAATTTTCAATTGTTAATCATGTTGTGCAACTACCACCAATATCTGTTGTCAAAATTTCCATCATCATAAACAGAAACTCAATGCCTGCCATGAGTCTGAGTTGACTCGAAGGCAACTTTTTAAAATGGGGTAGACTCATATATGGAAAGGTCAGTGTCTTAGTCATCTAGTGCTGCCATAACAGAAATACTACAAGTGGATGGTTTTAACGAAGAGAAGTTTATTTCCTTACAGTAAAGTAGGCTAAAAGTCCAAATTCAAGGTGTCAGCTCCAGGGGAAGGCTTTTTCTCTCTCGGCCTTCTCATCAGTGTTCCCCCAGACTAGGAGCTTCTCGGTGCAGGGACCCCAGTCCAAAGGACCCGCTGTCTCCCGGCACTGCTTTCTTGATAGTATGAGGTCCCCCTGTCTCACTGCTCATTTCTGTCTTTTATATTTCAAGAGATTGCCTCAGGACACAATCCAGTCTTGTAGACCCAGTCTTGCCTTACTAATGCAACTGCCACCCATCCTCCCTCATTAACATCATAGAGGCAGGATTTACAACATATAGGAAAACCACACAGTACCAGGAATCATGGCCCAGACAAATTGATATACACATTTTTTGGGGGACATAATTCAAACCATGACATTCCACCCTTTGGCCCCCAAAAAATCACATCCTTGCAACATGGAAAACATATTCGCCCCATCATATCATAGCAAAAGTCTTAACTCCAAGTCCAAAATCCAAAAATTCCTCTTCATCTGTGAAATCTAGAATACAAGTTGCTTCCAAAGGTACTATGGCAGAACAGGCAGAAGCTAGACATTTCCATTACAAATGGGAGAAACTGCAGGGAAAGAAGGCATAACAGGCACCAAGCAAGTTAGCAGAACACATTACATTAGCCCTCAAGGCTTTGAAAATAATCCTCTGTTCTCTGAGACAATTTACACAATATCCCTGCCCTCCAGACTCCTAGGTATTGGCCACAGTCTCTGGATTTTGAGAGGAGGCCCCTCAGCCCTGGGCTTCAGCTCCGCCTTCCAGGCCCACTGGGACAGCAACTCTGCTCCCTCGGCTTTAGGCGCACCGTTCTCCTACTCCATCGGAGTGACAACTCCACCCTTAGAAACACCAGAGGCTATGGCTCCACCCTTTGAAATCCCTGCCGTCATGGCCATACCTTTTGAGACCGAGGGAGCTCAGCTTCTTGTGCCCCTTGTCTCTTCAGCTTCTGCTTCTGTTTCCTGTGGGTTCTTGGCCCTCGGGCCTCACACCAGCATCTGCCCTGCTGGGGCAAGTGTTCCAAAGCTCAGTAGCTCCACTGCTAAGTGCCCAGAGGCACCCTACTCCGCCAGGAAGCCTCCTGTGCACAGGCACTCAGCTCTCTCGCTCCGCGGGTCAGCTCCAGCGCCGTCTTGCACCGGTCTCCTGGTTCTGCTGCTGTTGGTTCTCTGCCGCCGCTGCTTCTCTGCCACTGCAGGTTCTCTGCTGTTGCTGGTCCTCTGCCACTGCTGCTTCTCCATCCATTTACAGTTTCAAAACCGCTTCCATATTTTAGGTATCTGTTAGAGCAGCACCTCACTCTCTCAGTACCAAATTCTGTCTTTGTCATCTAGTGCTGCCATAACAGAAATACCACAGGTGGATGGTTTTAACGAAGAGAAGTTTATTTCCTTACAGTAAAGTAGGCTAAAAGTCCAAATTCAAGGTGTCAGCTCCAGGGGACGGCCTTCTCTCTCTTGGCCTTCTCATCAGTGTTCCCCCAGACTAGGAGCTTCTTGGTGCAGGGACCCCGGTCCAAAGGACATGCTCTGCTCCCAGCACTGCTTTCTTGATGGTATGAAGTCCCCCTGTCTCACTGCTCACTTCTCTTTTATATTTCAAGAGATTGCCTCTGGACACAATCCAGTCTTATAGATCCAGTCCTGCCTTACTAACACAACTGCCACCCATCCTCCCTCATTAACATCATAGAGGCAAGATTTACAACATATAGGAAAACCACACAGTACCAGGAATCATGGCCCAGCCAAACTGATATACACATTTTTGGGGGGACATAATTCAAACCATGACAGTCAGGATGATGGAGGATCTGACAGTTACATCAGTATTGGCCAGGGACACAGGGCACACCCTGAGTGATATAATCATCCTGGACCTTCTACTAAGTGCGTCCTGCTAGCAGAAAGCAAGCCGCATGTGATTTTTTCTATTAATTTTACAGTGTCCTCTGTGATTTGTCTGCGCCCTATATCTGAATCTGCTAAGTCAGGGATCAACACACTACCCAGCTCCAGGCAAAATCTGCCCAAAAGGTGCTTTAGTAAATACTGTGTTATTGGAACATGACCATGACCATTCATGTACGTATTGTTTACAACTGCTTTCGAGCTATGTGATGGTTAATGTTGTGTGTGAACTTGGATAGGCCATGATTCTCAGTATTATGTAATTATCCTCCATTTTGTTATCTGATATAATTATTCTCCATTTTGTGATCTCTCATAAGTAATATAATCATCTCCATGATGTGATCTGAGGAGTTTCCTTGGCGGTGTGGCCTGTACTCTCTCTCTCGCTCTATATACATATATATATATTCTGGCAAAGCTTTCTTGCTTGCTCTGGACCCTGTTTCTGGCTCGTCATCATTTGACCTCTGGTTCTTGGGACTTGACCAGCAGCCTGTTGTCTGACCTTCCGACTTTGGGATCCACCAACTTACACAGCCCTGTGAACCAGCAGCCTACTGTCTGACCTGCTGATTCTGGGCTTGTCAGCCCCTGAAACTACATGAGTCAGGAGAAGCCTTCAGCTGATGCCTGATCACAGACTTTGGGACTTGTTATCCTCCACAACCATGTGAGCCATTTCCTTAAGATAAATCTTTCTCTATATATAAATATATGCTTCACTAGTTTTGCTTCTCTAGAGAACCCAGCCTAAGACATTTGGTACTGAGATTGCTTCTAGAGAAACAAAACTATAAGGATGAGTTTTCTAAATTGGTCCTCAAGTCTGAGTAGTCTTAAAGATGATGATGACTCTACCTCCAATAGTAAAGAGGGTGCTGCTAATCCATGGAATGAGCTGGCAATATTAATATGCAAAATATCACCAATAGATGACATATTGGTGAGAGGCAAGGTTCTGGGTGATTGCACGTTTTATACTTTCTACAATTTTGTCAGAATGAGGATAGGGAAACTTGTTGGTTAGTTCTACTTTTGCTAGACAAAGTGATGAAAGAAAGAGATGAGCTTGGGGCTTCAGAGTCACAGTTCAAGTGCTGCATAAAAGACCTCAAAGTTGCCACTTATGCCCTGAAAGAAAGCCTTGTTTCTTGTAGTAATGGAGCTGACATTGCTGAAAACCACACCCAGAGTCTTATTGTAAGAGTGGCTGAATTACAATGCCAACTGAATTTCCAACCTCAAGTGGTGTCTGAGTTAAAGTCAGGGCATTGATTGGGAACAAATGGGATCCTGAAACTTGGAATGGGGATATATGGGCAGATAACCAGGAAGCTGGGGACACTGAGCCCCTAAATTCCGTTGACAGCAGAACCAGCCTTCTTACTCCCATATGAAGAGATCACTCCATCTTTGTCTGCTAAGCCACCCTCCCTAGGAAAACCATTATTCCTTCTACCCCCATCTGATTAGATAAACCCAGCTGTACCTGAAGAGACTTTGAGATACTGTCTGGGGTGGGGCCTGGGGCAATGCCTGAGGTAGATGCCTTACAAGACATTGCTGAATGTTCCCAGGACCAACCCCCATCATCCATTTCTTCCTCTAGACTTACAAGATTTAAGTCCCAGCGAGCCCCAAAAGGTGAAGTACAAAGTATGACCCAGGAGGTACACTACACTCCAAAAGAACTGCTTGACTTTTCTAATATGCACAGAAACCTATATGTGTAGGAATGGATGTTAAGGGTGTGGGATAATGGTGCAAGGAACATAAAGTTGAATCAGTCTATTGATATGGGCCCACTAAGAACAGATTATTCATTCAAAGTTTCAGCTCAAGAGGTTAGAAAACGATCTAATAGTTTATTTGGTTGTTTTGCTGAAGCATGGATTACACGGTGGCCTACAGTAAACGAAGTTGAACTACCAGACCTGCCTTGGTATACTGTAGAAGAAAGTGTCCAAAGGCTAAGGGAAATTGGCATGTTAGAGTGGATTTACCAGGTTAGATCTATAGACCCACACATGGAGTGCCCAGAGAACACACATTTTACAATGGTGAGGAACAAATTTGTGAAGGGAGTCCCAGCATCCTGAAGACTGCTGTGATTGCTATTTTATGTAAGTCAGATTTGTGAGAACTACCCTAACTGAATTAAGACACCTAACTGAGGCTGACTGGACTCCTGTGGTGGCAGGGGCCAAGTGGCAGCACTCAATTGACAAACACAAGGTGGGTGTGGGTATCATGATGGACAGCAGAGACAAAGCAGTAATCAGAATAGTCTGACTTGCATGGAATTATGGTGTGGGCTACTTAGTCATAGTGTTCCTAGCAGTGAAACAGATGGGAAATCTACTATTTACTTGGTCTGTACAAGCAGAAGAATTCTAGGTCAAATGAAAGGCAGTCTGAGTTGAATCACCAGAATAGTCATGGCCTCTCAATTCCCAGACGAGCCAGTCTGTAGACCCAAAAACCCTTGAATGAAAGGGAGGCCAGGTTCCCTTGAGGAAGAACCCCACTACACTATCAAAAAATTTATACTTTGATTTTACTTTCAGTCTTCCCCAAAGGGATTTATGGTCTTTTACAAGAGTGACTTTTCAATGGAGAAAGGAAAATAATCAGACTTTTTAGGGATTATTGGACATTGGTTTTGAACTGACACTAATTCCAGGAGACCCAAAACATCCCTGTGACCCACCAGTTGGAGTGGGGCATATGGAGATCAGGTTATTAATGGAGTCTTAGTTCAGGTTTCTTTCACAGTGGGTCCTAGAACCCATCCTGTAGTGATTTCCCTAGTTCAGAATGCATAATTGGAGCATACTCAGCAACTGGCAGAACCCCCACATGGGATCCCTGACATATGGATTAAGGGCTATTATGGTAGGAAAAGCCAAGTGTCAGCCATTAGAACTGCCTCTACCCAGGAAAATAGTAAACCAAAAGCAATACCATATTCCTGGAGGGACTGCAGAGATTACTGCCACCATCAAGGACTTAAAGGATGCTGGGGTGTTTATTCTCACCACATCCCCATTCAACTCGCCTATTTGGCCTGTGCAAAAAACAGATGGATCTTGGAGAATGACAGTGGATTACTGTAAATTTAACCAGGTGATGACTCCAATTGCAGCCACTGTTCCAGATGTGGTTTCATTGCTTTAATAAATTAATACATCTCCTGGTACCTGGTATGCAGCTACTGATCTGGCCAATGCCTTTTCCTTGATTCTGGTTTCAAAGGATCACCAGAAGCAGTTTACCTTCAGCTAGCAAGGCCAGCAATATACATTCACTGTCTTACCTCAGAGGTATACCAACTCCCCAGGCCTATGTCATAATTTAGTCCGCAGGGAACTCGATCACCTTTCCCTTCCACAAGACGTCACTCTGGTCCATCACATTGATGACATTATGCTGATTGGACCTAGTAAGGAAGATGTATCAGTGACTCTAGACTTATTGGTAATATATTTCTGTGCTTTCTTGCTGTTAGCTGCCGTTGAGTTGGTTCCACCTCATAGCGACCCTATGCACAAAAGAATAAAACACTGGTCCTGTACCATCCGCACAGTCATTGCTATGTTTCAGCCCATCATTGCAGCCACTGTGATTTGCATGCTAGACGGTAGTAAATTAACTCGCCAAAAACTCAGTGCCTTCCGTCTCAAAAAAATTCTAGGAGTGCAGTGGTGTGGGGCATGCTGAGATAGTCCTTCTAAAGTGAAGAATAAGTTATTGCATCTGGCTCCTCCTATAATGAAAAAGAAGCATAACACCTGTGGGCCTCTGGATTTTAAGGCAATATATCCCTGATTTGGGTGTGCTACTCTGGCCTACTTATCAAGTGACTCAAACAGCTGCTTTGCGTGGAGCCCAGAACAAGAGAAAGCTCTGCAACAGGTTCAGGCTGCCATGCAAGCCACCCTGCCACTTGGGCCATATGATTGAGCTGATCCAGTGGTGCTTCAAGTGTCAGTGGTACATAGAGATGCTGTTTGGAGTCTTTGGCAGACCCCTATTGGTGAATTACAGTGCAGACCCTTAGGATTTTGGAGTAAAGCCCTGCCATCCTCTGCAGTTAATCTCCTTTTGAGAAAGAGCTTTTAGTTTGTTATAGGGCCTTAGCAGAGACTGGATGTCTTACTGTAGGCCACCAAGTCACCATGCAGCTTGAGCTGCCTATCATGAACTAGGTGCCGTCTGACTCACAGAGTCATGAAGTCAGATGTGCACAGCAACGTTCCATTATTAAATGGAAGTGGTATATATGAGATCAGGCTTGAGCAAGACCTGATAGAACAAGTTGCATGATGAAGTGGCCCAAATGCCTATGGTCTCCACTCCTGCCACATTACCTTCCCCCTCCCAGTCTGCATTTATGGCCTCATGGGGAGTTCCTTATGATCAGTTGACTAAGAGAAAACTAGTGCCTGGTTTACAGATAGTTCTGCACACTATGCAGGTATCACTCAAAAGTGGACAATGGCAGCACTGCAGCCCCTTTCTGGGACCTCTCTGAAGGACAGTGATCAAGGGAAATCCTAAGGCAGAACTTCAAGCAGTGCACTTGGTTGTTCACTTTGCTTGGAAGGAGAAATGGCCAGATGTGTGACTGTATACTGATTCGTGGTCTGCAGCCAAAGATTTGGCTGGTCAGGGACTTCGAATGAACGTGATTGGAAAACTGGTGACAAGGAGGCATGAGAATGAGGTATGTGGATAGACCTCTCTGAATGGGCCAAAGAAATGAAGATATTTGTGTCTCATGTGAATGCTCACCAAAGGCAGAGGATGACTTTGACAATCAAATGAACAGGAAGACGTGTTCTGTGGAAAGCAGTCACCCTCTTTCCCCAGAAACTCCTGTCATTGCCAAATGGGATCATGAACAAAGTGGCCATGGTGGCAGGGATGGAGGTTATACATGGGATCAGCAACATGGACTTCCGCTCACCAAGGCTGACTTGGTTACAGCCACTGCTGTGTGCCCAATCTGCCAGCAGCAGAGACCAAAACCGAGTCCCCAGTATGGCACCATTCCTCAAGGCGATCAGCCAACAACCTGATGGCAGGTTGATTACACTGGACTACTTCCATCATGAAAAGGACAGTGTTTCATTCTTACTGGGATACACATTTACTCTGGATATGAATTTGCCTTCCCTGCATGCATCTGCCAAAACTACCATCTGTGGACTCATAGGATGCCTTATCCATGGTCATGGTATCCCACACAGCACTGCCTCAGATCAAGGGATTCATATCACAGCAAATGAAGTGTGGCAGTGGGCCCATGCTCATGGAATTCACTGGTCCTATCATGTTGCCCATCATCCTGAAGCAGCTGGCTTGATAGAACAATGGAATGGCCTTCTAAAGACACAATTACGGTACCAGCTAGGTGGCAATACTTTGCAGGGTTGGGGCAATATTCTCCAGGAGGCTGTATATGGTCTAAATCAGCATGCAATATATGGTGCTGTTTTCCTATAGCCAAGATTCATGGTTCCAGGAATCAAGGGGTGGAAACGGGAGTGGCACCACTACCCTAGTGACCCACTTGCAAGATTTTTGCTTCCTGTCCCTGCAACCCTCTTTTCTGTGGGTGTAGAAGTCTTAGTTCCTAAGGTAGGGATGCTCCCACCTGGAGAGACAACAATGATTTCATTGAACGGGGAGAATGCCACCTGGCCACTTTGGGCTCCCTATGCCTCTGGATCAAGAAGAAAGGAGTTACCATATTGGCTGGTGTGACTGATACTGATTACCACGGAGAAAACGGATTGTATTACATAATGGAGGTAAAAAAGACTATGTCTGGAATACAGGCAATCCCTTAGGGCATCTCTTAGTACTACCATGCCCTGTGATTAAATTCAATGGAAAAGCACTGCAACCCAATTCCAACATGACTACTAATGGCCCAAGCCCTTCGGGAATGACGGTTTGTGTCACCCCACCAAGAGAAGAACCACAACTAGCTGAGGTACTTGCTGAGTGTATAAGGAATACATAATGGGTGGTGTAAGAAGGTAGTTCTTAATACCAGTTATGACCATGTGACCAGTTGAAATGAGGACTGTAATTGTTTTGAGTATTTCTTGTTTTATTATACGTGTATATGTGTGTGGGAGCCCTGGTGGTGGAGTGGTTAAGAACTCGGCTGCTAATGAAAAGGTTGATGGTTCAAATCCACCAGTTGCTCCTGGAAAACCCTATGGGATAGTTCTACTCTGTCCTTTAGGGTCTCTATGAGTCGGAATCGACTCGATGGCAACAGGTTTTGTTTTTTGGTTTGTGTGTGTGTGGGGGGGTATATATATGTATACACATACCATACCTGTGTATGCAGCCAAAAAATTGTTGTGTCAGTTTTCATATGTGAATGTGCTTAACCCAGATTCACCCTCCAAATGAACAGAACTGAGGGAACGTGTACCATGAAAACACTATAAAAAATGAGGCTTTCTTCCCCTCATCCTTCCAATTCCTCTAGAATCTTTCTGCAGGTTCAAAACAGAAGTCAGGAGGAGGAGTGGCAAGATGGCAGCACAGATAGTAGCACCCTCAAAATCCCCCAAAACAGTGACAAAGAACACAAGTAAAAACCTGCTGAATCAGCGATCTTGGAACTATGGACATCAAATGAAGGACTGGAGAACCAGGAATGGAGAATAGTGTACGTGTAACACTGCAGGCAAGGGCAGGTGTGGGATAGTGCCAGGAATAGGACCCAGGGTAACTTAGCAGCCACAGGACAGCAACCCTCCAGGAAAAACCTAGCCCCCTGCTTCTTTGCCACCTGAGAAATTCTCCAATGCCCCAAGCAGCACAGCACCACTGCTATAGATTTTTACTAGATATACTCTTCTTTAGTATCAGAAGTCTTACCTATTTCTCCTGGAGTTAAATCTTCAAATAAGCCTTAGAAACAAAGTGCCATTAATGATTTAAAAGGAAAAATCTGTGTTTTAAAGATTAATTTCTTTTCCTTCAATTTTTGACTCTTCCTTTTAAGATACATGTTTTGTGTCCCCAATTATATACAGTTTGGTAGATGTGATCCTTAAGGTTGTGTGTCAACTTGGATAGGCTATGAGTCTCAGTGGTTTGGTAGTTACACTGTAGTTTGGCAGTTGTATAATGATGTGATCGCCTCCACGATGGGATCTGTTGTGAGTAGCAAATCGATTGAATGGCAGTTTCCTTCGAGGTGTGGCCTGCACCCAATATTATAGGTGGACTTTCTGGCAAGGCTTGTGGGCTTTTGCTCTCTGTGGATCCTGCAGCTGGCTCCTGTTCATCTGACCTCCAGTTCTTGTGACTTGTGCTAGCACCTTGCCTGTTGTCTTGCCTGCCGATTTTGGGATTCGACAGTCTTCAGTCTGTAAGCCAGAGCCCTGCTGTCTGACTTGCCAATCTTGGGTTCACTAGCCCCTTTGGCTACATGAATCAGGAGACGCCTCCAGCCTGACCCATGGACTTGGGACATTCTAGCCTCTACAACCATGTAAGCTACTTCCTTGATATAAATCTCTTTTCATATATTTATACGCTTTACTGGTTTTGCTTCTCTGGAGAACCCAGCCTAAAACAGATTTCTTCACATCTTACAAATTTATGTATGTAGACACATACATACGCGTGTGTGTATACACACACACATTGTCAACCTTAAGGAGTCTTTGAGGCACAGTGGTTAAGAGCTCAGCTGCTAACAAAAAAAGTTGGCAGTTCAAACCCACCAGCAGCTCTGTGGGAGAAAGATGTGGCAGTCTGCTTCTGTAAAAATTACAGCCTTAGAAACCCTATGGGGCAGCTCTACTCAGTCCTATAAGGTTGCTATGAGTTGGAATCAACTGGAAGGCACACAAGAACATCCGTCCACCCATCTATAGAGAGTAATAAAAATATAACTATAGACAGATATGCTATAGTTTAAGAAATGTTCAAAAGACAAATGAGACTTTCAGAAGTTTGGACCAAGTTTTCCAGTGAAGAGACCTAAAAAGTGTGGATGATATAAGATACATCTTCCCAAAAGTACTAAAGAAATAAGATATTAAGTAATTGTTGGACACAATTCAGAATATGGAATTAGAGAGAGGAGTCAAGCATTTCAGATGTACATTACCAATAGGAAGCTGATTAAGTTGCAAACCTACGTAGATGTAAGGGCAGAAGTTGGAGCTCAGGCTTCCCAAAAGTGGGAGCCATAGTAATATAACAAAAGGTCTTGACGGCATGGCTGTAAGTCATCCAAGTGAGAATCTCAAGCTCTGAAAGTTTTAAGGTTTCCAAGATTGGTAGCAACTCCAGACACCGGGCATAGAAAAGAAAATCCTCTTTGGCATGAAAGAAAAACCTATAATTTCAATCATGTCTTCAAAACATCTAACATATTGAAAGCTGTTGATCCTTGACAATATATGAATGACTGCTGTACTTTATTTAGTGTATACTGAAAACTGTTAAAAAAAATAAGAAAACCTAATGAATATAATGTCTATCACAAAACAACACATTATCAGGCAAACAGGAAATGAACCAACATAGACAAGAGAAACAGACACAAAGATATAAAATACCTATGCATACCATGGTCATGACGATGAAAGGCAAAAACTGGAAACAAATGACACTGTAGATTTGAAAGGAACCAGCCAGAAATTCTATACTGAAATATACAGTTACAAAATTAGATGGGGTAGATGAGTTTAATATCATTTGATACACACAGCAGGGGTTAGATTTCACGAACTTAAAGATAGGTACAAACAACTAAGTGGAATAAAGCAGAGCTATAAAAGTTGAAAAAAAAATGAAGGAATGGTAAGCAAAAGGGGATAAATAATTCATGGTAAGGAAAATGGAGGTGGGTTGAAGCGGGCAAACCTTTCTCCTAGTAATTCCCAGATCTCGTTTGTGAACAATCTACTTTGTGTGAAAAAGTCTTTCTCCAGGTTGTTTCTGGATTTTAAAAAATCTATTCAACACCTTGAATTTTATCTCACATCCTTTGTACCTATGGTTCCAGTAGTGTTATCAGAATTGTTCTCAGTCCTTAGTACCACTTGGGGGCTGATCTTCCCTCACTCTCGTGTAAAATCCCTTGTTCCTTTTACTGCCTTCTGATTATACTAGCTTTTCTCCATCTACATTACTGCTGTCTGCCCAGCTCCCAGTCATTTACTCGACTGATTAATGACTTTAGAAGCTGGCTCATCCTTACTCTCTCCCCTAAATTCTGCATCACTTCTGGGACTTCAGTGTCTGCATGGACTTTTTTATATTGTACTTTAGGTGAAAGTTTACAGAATAGTTTCTCATTAAACAGTACACATATTATTTTATGGAATGGGTTAACAACCCCATGACATGTCAACACTCTCCCTTCTCGACCTTTTTTTTGTGAAAATATACATAGCCCAAAACACACCATTTCAAAAATTTTTACATGCACAATTCAGTGACATCAATACGTTCTCCCACTTGTGCTGTTATTCTCACTTTATATGGTTTACAGAATAGCTTCTCAAACAGTACACGTTGCCCTATGACAATGGTTTACAACCCCACTACATGTCAACACTGTCCTTACTCAATCTTGGGTTCCCTATCACCAGCTTTCCTGTCCCCTTCTGTCTTCTAGTCCTTGTCCCTGGACTGCTGTGCCTCACTAGTCCTGTTTTGTTTTATGCGGCTGTCCAATCCCCAGCTGAACGGTGAACCTTGGAAGTGACTTCACCACTGAGCTAAAAGGGTGTCTGGGGGCATACTCTCGGCGTTTCTCCTGCATGGATTTTTATCTATTACTTTGTCCCCTAGTTTCGTTGACCTCATTGCTGGGGATTTGCCACTCCATTCCATTTCAGATAACCAATTCCATGACCTGTGGTCATCCAGAGATGCTCTGTCCTTTGAAATCAATGACTCTCTTCAAAACATCTGCTCACCTCCCTAGAGCTTGACCCACGTCTATTCCTAGAGTCATGCAGTTTTTCCATATATTCTGACAGTCATGCATTTCTTCCATCTCTTCTTAGGGCACTCGTCATTCTCCTACTTTTAGACAACATTAATATAATGATGTCATGTACCCAATGATTTTTTGAAATCAAGATAACATTACCTTCCTGGAAATCCCATGAAATGCTCCCTGCTACTCATCAATGAACTTTGTTTAATAAGGAAGTCAAGTTTATTGTGAATGCATTCTTCTTAGGGAATCTCTGTTCAATTTTTTTAATCACATTTTTCTAAATTAAAAAAAGCAGAACATTTAAAATATTTTATTTGATTATGAATTCAGCGTAACTGTAGATCACATGAGCTTGGTCTGTATTCACAGAACTACATTGTTCTGAAAGCCAGTAGGACTAGTTTGACTGCATTATTTAATGAGTATATCCTAATCTTGAATACTGGCTTTAATCTGACAAGGATATTGTGCTCAAAAAGTGTAGAGAAAAAGCTGAGGAAGCAGAAGGTCAAACCTTTACAGGTACAGAAGTGGGGATATTTATCCTAGAAAGTATAAGACCTGAAGAATATCTATCAGAGTATTTGACTATTTTAAAAGTTCTATATGGAAAAGGAATTATTTTTTCTGTGCCCAGAAGGCAGATATAGGTTTGAAGGGACAGATTTCTAGATAAGTCTGCTCTAAGAATGTAACATCTAGAGGACAAGAGGCCCTACCATGTTTAATTTCTTGCTTTTAGAAAATGTCAGCCATTTGACAAGATTCAGCCATGATAAGCACCAAGACTACCACCGTCCTCCTAGTGTTCTCTTTATCTGAAACGACAGCTTTAAACTTTTATTCTGATACAGGCCGAATCCACACCCATCTCATGGTCCATGTTTCTGAAACTAGTCTGGAATTGTGGTACAGATGAGGTGACCCCATGTAAGAAAGAAAACAAAAAGACCCATCCTATTTCTGAGAAGGACCACTAGCAATTACCTGCAGGACCGCTCTTCTGCCATTCCACTTAACAGTCATCTGAAAATTCCATTTCATCATTATCTAATTTCACCCATCCCACATTCATTAAAAGACTGCTCTTTGACAGGCCCTGTTCTTTGTGCTGGTGATATAAGAAGAACCAGATGTGTCACAAGTCGTTTACCCTTCCATTCTTTGCTTCAAGTGGTTGAGGGCCTTCTGTGTGACAGGCACAGAGTGTAGCAGAGACAAACATAAGCTCTATCCCAAGAAGCTCTATTTATAGTGAGTGAGACAGAGCATAATCAATGCTATATTAGGGGCCAAAGAAGAGTACCTGCATAGTACAGAGAAAAGGCAATTGGCATAATGATAGAAAACTTTCTAGAGGTGGTGGCCTTAAAAAGGGGTCTTGACGTAAAATTAAAGAACCAAAAACCCATTGCCACTGAGTCAATTCCAACTCATAGCGACCCTACAGGGTAGAGAAGAACTGCCACATACGTTTTCCAAGGAGTAGCTGGTGGGCTTGAACTGCTGACATTTTGGCTGGCAGCTGAATGCTTAACCACTGTGCCACCAGGACTCCAAAATTAAAGAAACAGAGAGGAAAATGCATTTTAGACAGGTGAGATGGAAATACACAGGCAGTCCCCAGGTTACAAATGAGATCTACTCCTAAGTCTGTCTTTAAATCAAATTTGTAAGTAAGTCAGAACAGGTACATACGGTTCTTATTTAGCATCAAATGTTTGCACATATTTTACCTTTCTATGCACGTAAAGGAGCCCTGGTGGTGAAGCACTTACGCGTTCGACTACTAATCAAAAGGTTGGCAGTTTGAATCCACCAGCCGCCCCTTGGAAACCCTATGAGGCAGTTCTACTCTGTCATATAGGGTTGCTATGAGTTGGAATCAACTCAATGGCAATGGGTTTTTGGTTTTATGCATGTAAAACATAAAAAACACAAATACACTAAAACATCTTAAACATAATACAGTATATAATAATTATTTCTCTCATTTTTAAACCAATAGAATTTAAGGCAGTCGTTTTTAAGCATGAGTTGTCCATAAGTCAGACATTCATAACCCGGGGACTACCTGTAGATGTTAATTAAACAGGAGAATAATATAATTAGTTTAAAAACCAACATTCTACTGGTAGTAATGAAATAGCTTCAGGATATGATTATGCAAAGATAAACTCTTTGAAGCCTAGTGTAATGATTATAGGATATTTAGGACTTAAGCCTGGGAAAGATATCTCTGCTGGAGATATGGACATGTGGCAGTTGATTGGGTCGGCAGCTAAAGCCAAGAACATGGGTGGCTGCAGCACCTTTTCAAAAAACCTTAAACATGAAGATCGTGAAAAGCGCTGAAACATAGCTAGAAGAGGGTTCAATTAGGTTGGAGAGATTTGATACTCAGGGCAAACAGTCAGGAGAAAGGCGATACTGAAGACACTGGAGAGAGAATAAATGACTAATGGTGTGATGGATCAGAAAAGAAGGGAGGGGACCCACAGCTGATGGCGAGGGCCAAATTTTTTACTGAGACACAGAGTATGGAGGTGTGGATGGCTGTGGGAGCAGAAACTTGTAAGGAGACACAGGCAACTGAGGAAGTCCCTTTCTGATTGCCTGTAAATGTAATCATTTGTTCATTCATTCATTAAAAATTCTTTGAGTTCTTACTATATACAGACATCTGTTTCAAATCATTTTCCAACCCTCACTAAAAGTCCACCAATCATGTAATACAGTAGTTGAGACATCAGTTTTAGGATCAGATGGAGCTTAATGGCTTCAACTACTATCTACGCCAAAGACACCAAGAAATCCCACTTCACATGCCAACTCTGTTATGTGGAAATCTCAGATTACTGTCCTTGTTTAGTTCTGATATCAGTCACCCATGCAGCATTCCCCCTCTGACTCTAGCCACCCAGGGCTCCCTCAGGCCAGGCTGACAAGTTAAAAGGACATCATCCTTAAGACTGCCAAACAGGCAAACACCAGCTGCAAGTCTGGAAGTTTGAATGACTCCCAACTTCTGATCTGCTGGCTAAAAGTCTGGGGGTTCCCTCTAACCCCCTTAGAATCCCAACCACAAGACCAGCTCTCTTACTTCTGAGCCTCCTTTTGGTTCAACAATTTACTGGAACGACTCCCAGACTTAAAATGCCATCCTTATGATAATGACTTAAATAAAAGGATATGAATAGAGAAATGCATGGGGCAAGGTCTGGGAGGTCCCACTGCAGAGCTTCCATGTCCCCAGGACTTGCTACCCTCCAATCAGGAGCTCCTTTAAAAAGCCTCTGACTTCTGTGCTTTTATTGGCCAGTCCTGCATGAAAACTAAATTACGTCTCAAGAGGTTAACATCAGGTCACCAGGTGGTCCCTCTGATCTCAGCTGCCCTCACTGATTGCCTCAGCTGCAGTTCCACTATCAGGAACCTTGAACAAAGGTCAAATTACTTTCTGCATAGTGGTTCATTACTTCACAGTTAGCAATTATGAAACTACTTTATGTACATTCCAAGATTCAGCAACTAACATGCTGTGGATAATGAGAGCAAACAATATTACTATTAGAAAAAAGAGTAAGATATGAAGAGAAAAGGCTAAGATGAATCCTTAGGCTAAGATGAACCTAAGGTGTTGGACTAGAATCAGAGATATGGATATGACCTCGTGGTTTTTAAAATATAGACACATATAGAAATAGGTACATATATGTGTCTTTGTATGTGTATACTCACACACATATTTCCTAGATCTTTCCACTTTGAGGGCCCAGTAGCAATAAGCATAACTAATGCCCACATCTTTGTTTCTAAATATCAGTCTCTAATATGTCTTAATCATCTTGTGGTACTGTAACAGAAATACCACAAGTGAATGGCTTTAACAAAAAGAAATTCATTCTCTCACAGTCCACTAGGCTAGAAATCCGAATTCAGGGTGTTGGCTCCAGGGTAAGGCTTTCTGAATCTGTCAGCTCTGGAGGAAGTTCCTCGTCATCATTCCTCCCTTGGTCTGGGAGCATCTCCACGCAGGGACTCCAGGTCCTAAAGGATGCACTCTGCTCCTGGTGGTGCTTTCTGGTGGTATGAGGTCCCCAACTCTCTGCTTGCTTCCTTTTCCTTTTATCTCTTGAGAGATAGAAGGTGGTGCAGGCCACACCCCAGGGAAACTCCTTTTACACTTGCTCAGGGATGTAACCTCAGTAAGAATGTTACAATCCCACTCTAATCCTCTTTAATATAAAATTATAATTACAAAATGGAGGACAACCACACAATACTGCGAATCATGGCCCAGCCAAATTGATACACACATTTGTTGGGGGGCATAATTCAATCTATGACATTCCACCCTTTGGTCCCATAAAATCACATCCTTGCAACATGCAAAACATATTCATCCCATCATGTCATAGCAAAAGTCTTAACTCCAAGTCCAAAATAAAAAAATTCCTCTTCACCTGTGAAATCTAGAATACAAGTTATCTGCTTCCAAAGGTACAGTGGCAAAACAGACACAAGCTAGACATTTCCATTACAAATGGGAGAAACTGGAGGAAAAGAAGGGATAACAGGCACCAAGCAAGTCAGTAAAACACATTACATTAGCCCTCAAGGCTTTGAAAATAATTCTATGTTCTCTGAGACCATTCACACAATGGTCCTGCCCTCCAGACTCTAGGTGTTGGCCACAGTCTCCAGATTCTGAGTGGAGACCCCTTGGCTCTGGGCTTCAGCTCTGCCTTCCAGGCCCAGTGGGATAGCAACTCTACTCCCTTGGCTTTAGGCGCACCATTCTCCTAGTCCATGAGTGGCGACTCCACCCTTAGAAACATCAGACGCCATGGCTCCACCCTTTGAAACCCCAGAGCCCACAGCCATACCTTTTGAGACTGAGGCAGCTTGGCTTGTGTTCCTTGTATCTTCAGCTTCTGCCTCCTGGTTTCTTGGCCTCTTGGCAACTCAGGCCTCACGTCCGCATCTGCCCTGCTGGGGCAAATGCTTCAAAGCTTTGTAGCTCACCGATAAGTGCCTGGAGGCACCCTACTCCACGACGAAGCCTCCTGAGCACAGGCACTCAGTTCTCTTGCTCTGTGGGTCAGCAAGCCTAGCTCCACCGATAAGTGCCCAGAGATACCCCATTCTGCCAGGAAGCCTCCTGTGCAAGGCACTCAGCTCTCTCACTCCATGGGTCTGATCTAGCACCGTCTCGTGCTGGCAGCCTGGTTCTGCTGCTGCCACTTCTCTGCTGCTGCCGCTTCTCTGTTGCTGCAGGTTCTCTGCTGCTGCTGGTCCTCTGCTGATGCCATTCCTCTAACCATTCAGTTTCAAAACTGCTTCCACCTTTTAGGTATCTGTTACAGCAGCACCCTACTCTTGGTACCAAATTCTGTCTTAGTCCTCTATTGCTGCTATAACAGAAATACCACTAGTGGATGGCTTTAATAAAGAAGAGTTCATTCTCTTACAGTTCAGTAGGCCAGAAGTCAAAATTCAGGGTTCTGGCTCCAGTGGAAAGCTTTCTCTCTCTGTCGGCTCTGAAGGAAGGTCCTTGTGCTCGGCTCCTGGAACTGCTTTCTTGGTAGTATAAGGCCCCCAACTCTCTGCTTGCTTCCCTTTCATCTCTTGTAAGGTAAAAGGTGGTGCAGGCTACACCCCAAGGAAACTCCCTTTACATTGGATCATGGATGTGACCTTAGTAAGGGTGTTACAATCTCACCCTAATCCTCTTTAACATAAAATTACAAAATGGAGGACAACCACACAATATTGAGAATCATGGCCCAGCCAAATTGATATACATATTTTTTGTGGGACATAATTCAATCCATGACACAGGGTTTCTTGGAGGAACGTCTGATTCCAGGGCTCGGCAGGAAAAGGACAAGATGAATCTTGAACAATGGCAGAAAATAATGTATAAATTATAATAGAGACATGCGAAAAAAATCAGAAACCTACCTAAGGGAGTTTTTCAAAACCACATCTGGGACAGTTTGAGCAAGAAAAAAAGAAAAAAAAAATATTATTAATCAGTCTATACTGTTGTAAAGAAATAAATGGGAGAGAATAGAAAAATATTTCTTGCAGAATTCCAATTAATAAACAGAAGAGATAATTGGAACAGAAAATATCACTTGGTAAACAACACAGTAATAATAATTACAGGTAATAATTATCAATGTCTACTGAAATTAGTAGGCCAAAGTACGATGAAAAACAGAATATTTGCACAGTCTCCAAGTATAATCCTATGAGAAACTTACTAATTATAAAGGGTAAAATAGTTAACTCTACAACAGAAAAGAATGAAAAGAAATGCATTAAATATGAAAACAAAACACTCTTAAACCAAATACAAGAGCAGTGTATTTAATTGTATGCAAAATAACATCAATAAAAACTATAAAACCACATTTGCTCAAGAATATTCCTTGCAGCCTTATTTGTAATAGCCAAAGGCTTTAAGGAAGGTAAAATTCAGCTTGGACTGAGAAGTAACAAACACTGATGAGGACAGCCCTGCAGTTACAATGAAACTGTCATTTCTCCCAAGGGCACAAAGTAGCTGTAATGACCTCTTCTTGCTCAGCCCTGACTACTTATTGACTGCTTTCTTACTGAGAAACTTTGTTCTTTAATTGTAGACTTTTGAAAATTTCCTGTTTGAAGTTATAGCAGTAAGAATTAAACATCCCACTTTTGACAAAGTAGTCTCTTCACTGTGAGTTCTTATACCTCAAGTGAGGTATAAGGAACGACTAAAGATTTTCCCACATTCCTTACATTCATAAGGCCTCTCCACTGTGAGTTATTCTATGTCTAGTAAGGTTTGAACAACACCTAAAGCTTTTGCCACATTCCTTACATTCATAAGGCCTCTCCCCACTGTGAGTTCTTATATGTTTAATGAGGTGTGAAGAATATGTAACGGCTTTCCCACATTCCTTGCATTCATAGGGCCTCTCTGAGTTCTTATATGGGTAGTCAGGGCTGAGCAATAACTAACGGTTTTCCCACATTCCTTACATTCATAAGGCCTCTCTCCACTGTGAGTTCTGAGTAGTGCGGTTTGAGGCTTTCCTAAAGACTTTCCCACATTCTTACGTTTATAAGGCCTCTATCCACTGCGAGTTCTTACATGTTTAGTGAGGTGTGAAGAACACCTAAAGGCTTCCCCACATTCCTTATATTTGTAAGGCCTCACTCCACTGTTAGTTCTATTGTGTTTAGTGAGAGATGAGGCCTGACTTAAGCTTTCCCACATTCCTTACATTCATAAGGCCTCTGCCGACTGTGAGTTCTTATGTGTGTAGTGACGGCTCAGGAACACCTAAAGACTTTCCCACATTCCTTACATTTATAAGGCCTTAATCTACTGAGTTCTTTTATGCGTAGTGAGGGCTGATGAATAACTAAAGGCTTTCTCACATTCCTTACACTCATACGGCCTCTCTCCACTGTGAGTTCTTACATGTGTAGTGAGAGATGAGGACTAAAGGCTTTCCCACATTCCTTACATTTATAAGGCCTCTCTCCACTGTGAATTCTTACATGTGCAGTGAGTGCTGAGGAACACCTAAAGGCTTTCTCACATTCCTTACATTTATAAGGCCTCTTTCCACTGTGAATTCTTACATGTTTAGTGAGGTGTGAGGAACACCTAAAGGCTTTCCCACATTCCTTACATTTGTAAGGCCTCAATCCACTTTGAGTTCTTACATGTGTAGTGAAGTGTGATGACTGACTAAAGATTTTCCCACATTCCTTACATTCACAAGGCTTATCTCTGTTATGAAATTTTTTATGTAAAATAAGGGATGAAAAACAACTTTAGGGTTTACAACATTCTTTACATTCATGCTTATGATCTCTCACATATGCTCAAAAGGATGAGAAACTACAGAAATCTTTGCCACATTCATTACATTCATAGTGTTTCTTACCATGTTGTCACAGGATTCTTAAGGGTTGAGATACAAGTGAAGTTCTTCCCACATACTTTACATTTATAGGGTTTCTTTCCAGTAAGCGTTCTCACAGGAGTGGTTAAATGAGAAGAACTGTAGGATTCTGCACATTCCTTACACCGACAGGTATGGCATCTAGTGTGAGATCTGGTACGATGCTTATAAGATGAGTGATCCATGAAGGCTTCTCCACATCCACAGTATTCAAAAGGTTTCACTTCTGGAGGATTTCTTTTTAGCCCAGTAAGATTTGGAATCGAGCTGAAGGTTTTCCCACACGGACTACCTTCATTACTTTCAGAGATGTCTACTGTATGACTTCTGTTAAAAACAGGCAACATACTGTTGGAAATCAATTTGTTCCCATTTTACCACTACCAAACACAGTGAAACATGCATGGTTTTTGTCCTGACTTGTCTCAGGTTTCATAGGTTAGATCATCTAGCAGAAAGAGATATTACCATTACTGTTAATGTTTTTCTAAAACATAAGGCTGATGATTTTTTTTAAAATTTCACTCGTATTTTGTTGTACTTTTTAAAATTGTACTTTGAAGGCTTACAGAACAGTTTCTCATTAAACAGTTAGTATGCATGCTGTTTTATGACATTAGCAACTCCATGACATGTCAACACTCTCCCTTCTCGACCTTGGGTTCCCAATTACCAGCTTTCCCGTCCCCTCCTACCTTCTAGTCCTTGCCCCTGGGCTGGTGTGACCCTTTAGTCTCATTTTGTTTTATGGCCCTGTCTAATCTTTGGCTGAGGGGTGAACTTGGAAGTGCCTTAATTACTGAGCTAAAGGGTGTCCAGGGGCCATCCTCTCTGGGTTTCTCCAGTCTCTGTCCAGGACTCTTCGTTGTGATCCCTGTAAGAGCAGTCAGTGGTAGCTGGGCACCATCTAGTTGTTCTGGACCCAGTCTGGTGGAGGCCGTGGTAGTTGTGGACCATTAGTCCTTTGGACTAACCTTTCCCTATATCTTGTTTTCTTCATTCTCCCTAAGGCTGATAAGTTTATCCAAGTGAAATACTTCAAATACTTGGTATGTCACATTTATGAAAATGTCACATTGTGAAAATTCTCTGAACATGTAATTTTATGGCTAGGTTTATGTATACATATACACACATGAATTGAGCCCTAGTGGCACAGTGATTAAGCATTCAGCTGCTAATCAAAAGGTTGGCAATTCAAATCCACCAGCTGCTCCTTGGAAACCCTATGGCGGCTGTTCTACTCTGTCCTATAGGGTCGCTATGAGTTAGACTCTACAGCAATAGGTTTTGTTTTTTGGTTTTATATATACGAACATACTAGCATATATACAAAGATACATATATGTGTACTTTAATGTTACGACACCTTAGAACTTTCTCCTGAGGCACTGTTTTCTCTTGTTTGAATGATGCTTACCTCACATGTCTCCCCTGGTTTTTATGCTGACCTTTATTGCCATGCATTTCAAAGATTTCTCCTAACAAGGTGTTATTCTTCATGAATTGCACCATTATATGTTCACTGGATAACTTTTATCCATCATTAAGGTTTTGAGAGACTGACTCAATAATTCAAGTTGAGGTTCACAATATGGAAAAGAAAAAAGGGATTATTAGGTTAAAAAAAGGCTGCTGTGAACAAAGAAAGATTTAGCCACATTTTGCTGCTTTAGCACTTTGGCAATGGTTAAAAAGAAATTTACTAGGAAATACTTCCATGAGGATTGAGAGTGATGGTGACATAAATGAGTGTATTTAGGAGGGCAAAGTAGAAAGATACTAGACACAATACATATGTAACATTAAAAGAGAAAAAGGGTCTCCATGACCACAGGCATGAGAGGATTGCTAAAGTCAGAAAAGCTCAGGTATCTGCGAAGTTGTGTTGTCAACACAAAAGACTTTTTTTCTACCTGACTGATTCAAATGTAATTTCTTCCATGCAGGGTTGGTCCTTCAAAAAATTCTTACTTTCTTGGTGCTTCCCAACACAGTGGCCCTGGATGAGTCCTATCTCCACTAACCACAGATCTTTCTCTTGCTTCTCTGGGAAAACGAGTTTGGCTGACATGGTGCTCACAGAGAAATGCTTATGGTGAGGGAAGACAGTGCAGAGCAATGAACAGTTCCTTTACACTGAGCCAATACTTTCCTCTTCAGAGTCTCTGAAGATGGACAGGTGTGAGTTTATTTACAGTAAAATAATCATGTCAAACTTGTAATAAACACAGTAAAACTCTCTACAAGGTCCCAAACCACAAATCTTTAAGGGCCCCAAAGTGACCTGTGAAGCAAATGCTTACACTTATAACACTTAGCCTCAGGGCTTTTAATCACAAAACAAATGAAAATGCACTTTAATACATAAAGCTTTATATCCATGAGGAAGCCAGGATATGTAAGCTCCACAGACCAAGGGACCATGCCTATTTTATTTAACAATTTATTCTCAGCCCAAATACTGAACCAAAGTCGATGAGTAAAATATTTTTGTTCACTAAAGGAATAAATAATTTTAAAGATGATGTCATTCTTACCTACTGAAGCCAGGTTTCTGAAGGTTTCCATCATCACATCTCTAGAGTTTCTTCTAAACAAGATCCATCAAAACCCACTCTTTCTGGCTAAAGATCATGGCCACATCCTCAATGGCCACTGAGTCCTAAAACATCCCACACATTCTGGATAAGCAAGGTACCATGTGCTCCAATGTGTACAAGAATGAAGGGTGAGACAGCCAGCCGTGGGGAACTGAGAATTCCCAAGGATCTGACACAAGGTTCTGTGTTCTACCAAGGTCTACTCTAGGGTATATAGCCTCGTCCTTTCTCTAACTACATTCACTTCCTCACTGATTGCACACTGTCTCAAGGACTTCCAACACACTGAAATAATTTCTCTACAGTTTGACTGCAACCAATTGCAGTCTTATTTCTCTTCACGGTCTAGAACAGTTAAAAAACAGCAAAATTAAAGAAATGCTCTAATTCAGATCCTCACTTCCTTGTGAACAATTATACCTCCTTCCATAAAACCCACCAGAACACTCACCAAAACGTAAAGTACAGGGTAAAGGCAGGACGATGTATTAACAACTGGGAAACACTGCAGATGGCAGTTTTTCCTTTTGCCCCTCACAGCCATGGAAGGACCAAGGGCCCGCACACACTGGCAACCCAGGCCCTGAGCTGGTCATATTTTCTTGAACTCTAGGATATCAGGAGATGACAGGTGCACCTGCTGAAGAAAGAATATTCTTTTGGACAGTTATGAATTTTTACATCAGTCACCTATTTTTCAAAAACTCAGTTCTGTCATCCTCTCTCTTAAAGGGAATAAAAGTTAAAAAGAGCTCAAGTGAGAAAGGAAACATGAAAATCCAGATCTTTCCACAATTCTCAAATTTTGAGACCTGATGCAACTTGATACACCAATTATTAGTGACTGCTCCCTCAACAAACATAAACCCATACACCCTTACACGAACACAGTCTAGTATTATAAGATGACAAAGATCACTATGTCTGCAGAAATAAGAATAGCATGCCCTTGTGTTTGCTGATCGAGAAGAAGACGTTATGATTCCCTTTTTGTAATGACTGTACAACATGACAAACGTAATCAAGGTCACCAAATTATACATATAAACACTAAACTGGCAAATATTATATTATATGCAATTCTTATTACAAAAAATTAATTTTGTAAGTAAGTTGAAGTGAAGTTTACCTGTTAAATTGCCTGTGAAGTCTAGGAAACTTTACACACCAGCCCTCCAGAGGTTCCACTCCAAAATTCTCACGTTTGTAGCCCCTGGAAGGCACACAATCATGAGTACCTGAACCCTGACCAATGGAATTCCTTGGTCTGTACGAGTAACCTCTGTGAAATGTAATAGCACCAAACCATTGATTTCTTCATGTAGTGAGGAGAGAAAAGGCTGCTAAACTACACTTTGGGTGCTAAAACAGAGCAGCTTTAGAATAAGAAGACTCCTCTTGACAGGGAAGTGGTGAAGTGAGCCATGTTATCTCTAATCATTCTTGATATGATAGTGTCACAAAAAAATTTTGAGTTAGAGCCCAAATCCTAAAGTCTCCTCCACTTCAGTGAACCAGGTTACATACTTTAAAGTCATTAAAAGCCCTAATGTTCATTATACAATATAATAATGGTAAAATGTTCCATGTATTGAGTAACTACGATTTGTGAAAAGTTTTGCAAAAAGTTTTCAACACGTTAGCTAATTTATATCTCATGATTCTCCTAAATGGAGTATTATTTTAAATAGTTCATAGCTGAGTAAAGTTAGAGACAATCAATTGATCATATGCTCAATGTTGCCCACATGGAATATTGCTGAGCCAAGATCACAATGCAGGTCAGTTTGTCTTTGAAGCCTAAATTCCTGACAACTACACTTCTGTTCCTATGCATGTGGTTTTGTTGTTATTCTCCAATAACACCATGGATGATCTAGAGCCTTGCTGGATATTACAGAGAGAAGACAAAGGAAACATCCTATTTAATTCACATAACCCGGAGCTGCTACTCCTGGCAAAGCCCTGTGTTTCAGACATTTTTTCTCTTCAAACTCTTAACTGTGGCTACCTTCATTTATTAAAACTGACTTAGGTAATACTGACACAGAGCCTACTTCATGTTGGCAAAACAGATACGGCAGTGAACAAAACAAATATCTGGATGAATATTAATCATAAGTCCTTTGAGCGTGGACACTAAATTAAAAAAAATATGATGTCAAGTGACAACGCATTCTACAGAAAATGCAGCACAGTAAGGGATAGGCATCAAGTAACACAAGCATATTTATTTTTAGTAAGTTAGCACAGGCAGAAAAATAATCATTTAGAATATTAGCAAGTGAAATTTAGGTTGGTAAGGAAAAAAAAGATCACACTTTCAATTCTAAAAAACTTGGTACAGACTATGATAATTTTGCAAATACTCATATGCATTTCACATGCTTGTCGATTTCAATAAGTCCCAACATAAGAGGAACAGGAGTCAATGGGCCCCACAGACCTTCATGCACAAGAAAGAGAAGATACACTGCTTATACCCAGAAAAGACAAAATCATTAGCAGTAGGCTAAACTTATAAATTTGTGAAACTGGAAAAGTAAAGGCAGTATAGATGAACAGTATAAAGAAATACGAACATAAAGACCACAGCAATGACACAAAACACAAATGAAGACTTCCAGTTTCTGATCTGATATATAAGGAGCTTGGAAGTCATCACTCCTCTTCTCACAAGAAAAAATTTGAACATACTGAACTCAGAAAATTGAGGTCACAGGGTAAACTGCTACCCTCAAACTGGAGGGACACAAAAGCAGCTACAGAGAATCATACCAGAGCAAAAACCTAGGAGCAGAAACCACCTCTAGGATCAGTATCAGCACAGGAAAACTTAAAATGCAATTGATGGATTGCTGGGGGCTCGATGTGCACAAACTTCAGGGTTAAAAATGTCAGGGAGGCCCAATCTTAGGGTGATCCACAGAGTTTTATGAGTTTTACCTGCAGGAATCCCATCAGGTCCTCAGTATGACCATCAGAGAAAAATCTCCTTGTGATTCTTTCCAGTACAGGGAAGAGGAAAAGCAGCCATTTCAAAAATTTCCCAGAGTATTCTGTTCTCCTTGACAAGGCCTGCCCTTAAGGGAACCTATTTTACCAGAGTCTAACTGACCTGAAGTAGTGAAATACCCAACTCCAGCCCCGTCTATGCTTCTTGTCTCATCAAAGTGGTTGAAGGGAAAAGCAGAGAAGCACTTGTACAGTCAATGCCCAGGGACACAGGCTCATTAAAAGACTGAGACTTAATCACCAGGACTACACCAGGCTTCCCCTTTGTCTACACCCTTACCACTACACCAGTAGGGCTCTTATATAACAGTGGGATTACAACAGAAAAAACTGCAAGTCTCAGACCTGATTTAAGAAAAAGTATCTAGGAAATCCAAACAAAACGGGGGGGGGGGGAGGGAGAACATCAGAGCAACTGACACCTACAGCAAACATTAAACACAGCCTTACTTCTAGCCAGATAAAGACAAAACCTCAAACTAAAGGCCTATTTACCTCATTTCCTTTTACTTAGTACATAATCTCCAGCTTTCAACAAAAAACTACTAGGCACACTAAAGACAAAAACACAGCTTGAAAAGACAGAACAAGCATCAAAATCAGTCTAGGATACAGCATAGTTTTGGAATTATCAGACCAAAAATTACAATTGACTATAATTATCGTGCTGGGGCACTAATAAATAAAGTATATAACATGTAATAACACATGGCTAATGTAAGCAGAGAGATGTAAACTGTAACAAAGAAAAAGAAAATGCTAGAAATCAAAACCACTGTAACAAATGAAGAATGCCTTTAACAAGTTCATCAAATGACAAGACAAAGCCAAGGAAATAATCAGTGTGCTTGAAGATATGTTAATAGAAACTCTCAAAACTGAAATGCAAAGAGAAAAAAGAATGAAAAAGATGGAACAGAATATCTAAGAATTGTGTGACAATTACTAAAGGTGGGTCATCCACATATTGAGAATACAAGAAAAGACAGTGAAAACAAACAGAAGAAACAGTTGAGGTAATAATGATTGAGAAACAGAAAATTAACGATGCACACCAAACCAAAGATTCAGGAAGTTCAGGGAACACTAAGCAGGATAAACAGCAAAACACTACATCTAGTGATATAATATTCAAACTGCACAAAATCAAAGGGAAATATTGAAAGAAGCCAGAAGGGGAAAGAAAATCACCTCCCTATTGAAGAGGACTGTTAAGAATTACATCCGACTTGTTTTAAGAAACCAAGCAAGGACACAGTGGAATGAAATAGTGTTGAGAAAAACAATAACAAAAAAATGACTAAACTGGAATTGTGTATCCAGCAAAATTATCCTTCATAAGGGAAGGAGAAAAAAAATGGAAAATAACAACTGTTGGCAAGGATGTGGAGAAACTGGAATCATTATCCTTTGCTGGTGGGAATGCAAAATGGTACAGCCGCTGTGGAAAAGTTTGGCAGTTCCTCACAAAGTTCATTACAGAACTACAATATGGCCCAGGAATCCCACTCCTAGGCAAATATCCAAAAGAAAAGCAGAAAATTAAATAAAAATCTGTACACCAATATTCACTGCAGCACTATTCACAATAAAAATATGGAAACAACCTAAATGTCTATCAACAGATGAATGGATGAACAAAATATGGTACATCCATACAACGGAACATTTCTTAGCTATGGAGAGAAATGAAGTTCTGATAGATGTCAGAACACGGATGAACTTTGAAAACATTGAGTAAAATCAGTCAGTCACAAAAGGACAAATATTGTTATGATCTCGCTTATATGAAATAGGCAAATGTATAGTGACCAAACTTATTAGTGGTTACCAGGGTGGGAAAGAGGGAGAAAAGGGGGATCATTGCATAGGGGACACTGAGTTTCTGTTACTGGTGGTGGAATAAATTGGGGAAAGACAGTGGTAATAGTTGCACAAAAGATGAACGTAATAAATGCCACTACATTACTATTGTTCTTAAGTTGTTGTGGAGTCGATTATGACTCACAGTGACTTCACGTGTGCACAGGAGAACTGCTCCATAGAGTTTTCAAAGCTGTGACCTTTTGGAAGCAGATCATCAGGCCTGTCTTCTGAGGAGCCTGTAGGTGGGTTCAAACCAAATTTTCTGCTAGCAGTCGAGTGTTTAACTGTTTTCTCCGTCCCTTAAATTATATGTGTAAAAGCTGTTGAATTAGCTAATATTTTGTTAAATATATTTTCATTACAATTAAAAAGATTTTTAAAAAAGAATGAAGGCGAAATAAGGACGCTTCCAGACAAACGAATATGGAGGACACTGGTCACCAGTAGAACTTCTTTGCAAGAAATGGTAAAAGCAGTCCTTCGGAGAGAAGGAAAATGATATAGATCAGAAACTCGAATCTATGTAAGGAAAGGAAGAGCATTAGACAATGAATAAAGATAACATGAAATCTTTTTCTTATTCTTAATCTACAAATTTACAGTTTGTTCAAAATAATATTATAAACCAAACCAGAAACCAAACCCGTTGCTGTCAAGTAGATTCTGACTTATAGAGACCCTACAGGACAGAGTAGAACTGCCCCATAGAGTTTCCAAGGAGTGGGTGGTGGATTTGAACTGCTAACCTTTTGGTTAGCAGCCGTAGCTCACTGTAGCTCTTAACCACCGTGCCACTGGGGCTCCTTATCATGTGTGTTAGTGTTTTGTACTCACTGCCCTTGTTCTTTGTTTTCTTTTTGTCCTTCAGTCTTTCTCTACCTCCTCTGGTTTTAACTGAGCTTTATGTATGATTCCATATTATAATTCCTTTTTTTTTCTTTAGTTGTTACTATAGAGTTTGCACGGAGCCCTGGTGGCGCAGTGGTTAAGAGACTGGCTGCTAATCAAAAGGTTGGCAGTTAAAATCCACCAGTTGCTCCTTGGAAACCCTATGGGGCAGTTCTACAGGGTTGCTATGAGTCGGAATCCACTCAATAGCAACGGGTTGGGTTTTTTGTTTATATTATATAAAATATTATAGATTATAATATTATTGTTGTTGTTGATAGGTGCTCTCAAGTTGGTTCTGACTCATAGCGACTCTATGTACAACAGAATGAAACACTGCCCAGTCCTGCGCCATCCTCACAACAGTTGTTATGCTTGAGCCCGTTGTTGCATCCACTGTATGAATCCATCTCGTTGAGGGTCTTCCTCTTTTACAATGACCCCTACTTTACCAAGCATGATGTCCTTCTCCAGGGACTGATCCCCCCTGACAACATGCCCAAAGTATGTGAGACAAAGTCTCGCCATCCTTGCTTCTAAGGAGCATTCTAGTCGTACTTCTTCCAAGACAGACTTGTTCATTCTTTTGGGAGTCCACAGTATGTTCAATATTCTTCGTCAACACCACAACTCAAAGGCGTCAATTCTTCGGTCTTCCTTACTCATTGTCCAGCTTTCGCATGCATATGAGGCGACTGAAAACACCACGGCTTGCATCAGGTGTACCTTAGTCGTCAAGGTGAAGTCTTTGCTTTTTAACACTTCAAAGAGGTCTTTCGCAGCAGATTTGCACAAAGTAATGAGTCATTTGATTTCTTGACTGCTGCTTCCATGGGTGTTGATTGTGGATCCAAGTAAAATGAAATCCTTGACAACTTCAATCTTTTCTCCATTTATCATGATGTTGCTTATTGGTCCAGTTGTGAGGATTTTTGTTTATGTTGAGGTATAATCCATACTGAAGGCTGTGGTCTTTGACCTTCATGAGTGCTTCAAGTCCTCTTCACTTCCAGCAGGCAAGCAAGGTTGTGTCACCTGCAGAATGCAGGTTGTTAATAATATTATAGTTTATGGATAAGAGAAATGAATGACAGCAATGTTACAGAGACAGGAGGGAGGAATTGAGAATACAATTATAAGGTATTTGTACTACCCATGAAGTTGCATAGTGTGACCTGAAAGTGGACTGGGATAGTGAGTGGTAAGTGTATACTGCAAACTCTATACCTGCTGTTGTCAAGTTGATTGCAACTCCAAGAGACCCTATAGGACAGAGCAGAACTGCCACATAGGGTTTCCAAGGAGCGGTTGGTGGATTTGCACTGCCGACCTTTTGGTTAGCAGCCAATCTCTTAACCACTGGGCCACCAGGGCTTCCATGCAAACTCTATAGCAACCACTAAAGAAAAAAAAAGGAACTATATATACTAAGAAGGAGGAATATGGAATCTTATATAAAGCTCAGTTAAAACCAGAGGAGGAAGAAAAAGACTGAAAAACAAAAAGAAAACAAAGAACAAAGGCAATGAATAAAAAACACTAACAAACATGATAAGGAGCCCCGGTGGCACAGTTGTTAAGCACTCGGCTGCTAAACCAAAAGGTTGGTGGTTCAAACCTACCAGCCGCTCTTCAGGAGAAAGATGTAGCAGTCTGCTTCTGTAAAGATTACAGCCTTGGAAACCCTATGGGACAGTTCTACTCTGTCCTACAGGATCGCTATGAGTCAGAATCACCTCAACTACACACAACAGCAAACGGAGACACTAATCCACCTATATCAACAATCCCTTTAAATATCAATAGTCTATATATAGCAATTAAAAGACAGAGACTACATTGTCTACACAAGAAAATCACTTAAAACACAAAGACACAAATTAAAAGAAAGGCAAACGAAAGATGAAGTAGGTATATTAATTTCAGACAAAGCAGGTTCCAGAGCAAGAAAAATGATCAGGATAAAGAGGGGCATTACATGCTAAAAAGATAATTCTTCAAGAAGACATAACAATCGTTAATGTGTATGTGCCCAATAACAGAGCACCAAAATATGTGAGGCAAACACCAACAGAACTGCAAGGAGAAATAAACAAAGGTCAGTTACTATTTAGGAACCACAGCCCATAGTCTACTGCCGTCGAGTCCACAGCAACCCTATAAGACACAGCATAACTGCCCCATAGGGTTTCCAAGGAGTGGCTGTTGGATTTGAACTGCCGACCTTTTGGTTAGCAGCCGAGCTCTTAACCACCGCACCACCAGGTCTCCAAAAGGAGTGCAATGAAAGAAATTAAAGATCTTAATGAAAAAATGATAAAACATTATTAAATGACATCCAAACAGACTGAAATAAATGAAAAGGTATAGCATGTTCTTAGAAAACTGTTCTCCCCAGATAGATCGTTGTTTCCAATGCACTTCCATAAAATTCCAAGCAATTTAATTATTTTTTAGAACTTCACAAAAAAATACATTAAAAATGTATCTGGAAGTATAAATGTCCACAAATAGCCAATATGTTCTAAGGAAAAAGGCATGGGGGCTTGTCCAAACATATGTATATAATTATACTTTGAAATACTTACTTTACAAATAAAGCCATAATATATGAGACAGTGCAGTATGGGTATAGGAACACACAACTAAACCAATGGAAAAAAACAGCTCTGGAAAAGGCCCACCAATCCGTATAAAATTGATTCATGACACAGCAAGCAATGCAGGGCAGTGACAGAAAGCATGTATACTCCAATATGTGGGGTACTGTCAACTAAATGGAGTACCTGAGTGGTGCAAAGCATTAAGCGCTTTGCTACTAACTCAAAGGTTGGTTGTCTGAGTCCACCCACAGGCACCTCTGAAGAAAGGTCTGGCGATCTACTTCCAAAAAATCAGCTACTGAAAAACCTAGAGTGCAGTTAAACTCTGAAAACACATGATGTGACCATGACTCAGAATCGACTCTATGGCAACTAGCTTTTATTTAAAATCAACTATTATCTAATTGGAATAATTACTCTATTCTCATGTACTCCATATGTAAAAAATCAATTCCAGGTAGATTAGTTTAAAATATGAAAAAGTAAAACTACTTGCAGAAGTTATAAGTAAATGATCTTATGACATCAGAATAGAGAAATAAATTTTTTTTTTTTTTAGTTTCTTTTTTCTTTTTCACTACACATATCGTTTTGTGACACTGGTGAACAACCCCACTACATGTCAACACTCTCCCTTCTAGACATTAGGTTCCCTATTACCAGCTTTCCTGTCCCCTCCTGCCTTCTAGTCCTTGCCCCTGGGCTGGTGTGACCCTTTAGTCTCATTTTGTTTTATGGGCCTGTCTGATCTTTGGATGAAGGGTGAACCTCAGGAGTGACTTCATTACTGAAAAGGGTGTCCAGGGGCCATACTCTCCGGGTTTCTCCAGTCTCTGTCAGACCAGAGACTTGTCTTTTTTTTGTTAGAATCTGAGAAAAAATTCTTAAGACACAAGGAAAGAGGCTGACAAATTCACCTATATTAAAATTTACAACTATTCATCAAAGGGTACAGAAAATGAGTGAAAATATAAGTTACATACTAGGGGAAAAATTCCCGAAGTTTGCAAAGAAGATCTAAAAGGTCACAGAAATATATGAATTAACAGTGAGAAAATATGCACAGCCTTGTCAGTAGTGGAGTAGTGTAAGGTAATTACAGAATAAAATGAAAGTAAGATACAATTTCACACTCTTCATAAGAGCAAAAATTTATTAGATAAGCAAATGGAACAAATAAAATACATATACATACTTCGTGGGAGTAAAAAGTTGTAAAATTCATCATCTTTCATAGTCAATTTGAACATGGCTATGGTCTACAACTCAGAGTTATTATTCAGAGGCTCACAGAGCCTGGAAAGAGAACAGAAGAGCAGCAACACTCACAAGAGCGAAAATCACACTTGAGCCACCCAAATCCTGTAATTTCTACGTGGGAAGGTAGACTGTGGCCCATTCATACATAGGCACATGGGTAAACTACAGCTACAGACACCAACATGTATGAAACTCAAAAGTATCCTGAAGTGAAAGTCACTGAAAAACTCATACAGAGTAATAACTGAATTTACAGAAAGCTCAAAAGATGAAAAACTAAACAATACAGAGTTTACAGATTAAGACTTGGGTGATAAAGATATAATAACAGCAATAATATTGCTAATAGTCATAAACTTCTAAATACAGATAGTAACAATCTCCAGGCAGGAGATGAGATCAGGGTGGGAGACACTGGAAGGCCATAATACTAACAAAGGTCTATTTATTATCAGTGAATCAGATTACTCTTTAAATTATACAGGAAAAGTTTATGCACTTCTTGTTTATGACATAGTTGGCAACAGAAAGTTTAAAGCATTATTTAAAACACAAAAAAATGTAATTTTCATATATTAATTTTACAAAGTCATGTGAAAACTCCTTCATTATGATTTTACTTATCTTAGTTCAGATGGGCTTTCATACCTAAACTATTGATACCCGGATCTTAGAAATTTACATTTATATTCACTAGAACAACCGTTGTAAAAGCAGAACAATGGCCACAATCCAAGTGCACATTCATGGTGATCCAGTTAAAAACAGCAAGAAGAAAACTAATTCAATTGTATGTAGTATTTTGGACTTTTGTAAGAATTTAGATTTAAGCTCTCTATGTATTGTTATGAAAAGATCACCAAGATCATTTGTTCATTAAAAAGCAAGTGTAAAATCCACACTACCTTTTGCATAACAAACTAGGGGAAATAAAAAATTTCTATTTCTCTTTGCTTTCTTCTACATAAACACTAGCATATATGCTTTCATTTTTCAGAATGTCACCACCATCAGGCACACCAATACCTTAACCTGTACTTTCTTTTTTTTTTAAATTGTACTTTAGATGAAGGTTTACAGAATAAACTAGCTTCTCATTAAACAGTTAGTACACATATTGTTTTATGACATTGGTTAACAACCCCACAACATGTCAACACTCTTCCTTCTCGACCTTGGGTTCCCTGTTACCAGTTTCCTGCCCCCTCCTGCCTTCTGGTCCTTGCCCGTGGACTGGTGAAGGGTGAACCTCAGGAGTGACTTCATTCTGAGCTAAAATGGTGTCCAGGGGTATAAAGTATACTTTTAAAGTTCACATGGAGTTTTGAACTTTGAAGGTAATATCTACTGGAAAAACATGATTTCAGTATACTATACAGTACTTTTAAACATACGTCAAATAAGATATTAAGTGTTTCTGTTAGGAATTCATGTTTGTAATAATAAAACCATTTAAAATATAATCATTTAAGACCCAACTGTTATAAACAGTCTGATACACTTATACAAATCACAAAAGTATAAATTAGAGCTCTCTTTCTAAACACAGGGATATCAGAGTCTGTACATCTATTTTATCTCAGCCAGGAGAATGTTTCTAAAATGGCTAAAATATCTAACACATTAGAGGTTCTGGCATGACTTGTTTAATGTAATGGGAGTCTTTAACAACCTTATCAAGATTTGACTAAGCTTCAGAGTAACTTTTACATCAGTTAAAACAGGTATTCCTCTGTGTTTGAGAAGTTTATATTCATTAAATGGAAAAATTCTCAGTAGGAACACACCATATGATCTAGAAAAAATTTTCCAGTGGAAACTGTAAACCCAAGAATTTAAATACACACATCTCATATGCTGAGCTTCTCTAGCAAAAGAGAACAGTTTAATTTTAGATTCTAATTCAAGACTATGGAGAAGAGTCAAAACTTAATAAGCATTTAATGTAGCTCTAGACATAGGTGGGAGGACAAGGATCCAGACTGGGGATTCATGCTTTCCTCACACCTGAAAGCCTCAAGGCAAAAGCATTCCCCACTGGGGGAAAAAAAAATGAGTCTGGTGACCACACAAAGGATACAGCTAGACTCACTGTTCCCAGCTTCATACCTCTGGTGATATCAGAAGAGCACCACCACCACCCCGGATCCCATAAACAGTCAGGACCTTCACCTACGAACTTCCTCCCCCCTTTTCCAACCAATAACACAATGTAAGAGTTTGAGCTGTAGTTTTAGAACTGCACAGAAAGCGCCCCAGTGCCTGGGGGAAGTCAAGAAAACTGTTAAGAGAGACAGGACAAGGATGGCTCTGGAGGGCTGGGTCTCAGTCCCCACAGCCAGAGCTGCTCCATCTTCAGGCTCTGGTCAGGAGACTCTGTCATTCAACACAGAGCAACAAAGCCCAGGGTGGGGACGTTAACGCCCGAGAGAGTACCAGCTCTGGAAGGTGACCTCAGGCATTCAAACCTTCAAAAGCCACATACGTACAGAGGAAGTGCTCAGTAACAGTGGAGCAGGGCCTTAGGATGTCTTCTAGGGGTCAGTCGCTTGGCCTCCTCTGCCACCTTTATTCTTCACTGAGGAACCACAGTCCCACAGCACACAGCTGGTCCCCCAACAATTCATACCAAGCCTCCCCACATATGGTAAGAATAACCCAGTTCTCCATAGAACTCACCATTTCCTTGCTCCAGCTTCTGGAAGTCTAATGGAATGTTGTCTCTAAGACCAAGAAGTCACTTCAGTAAAAGGGATGGGAGTGGAAGCAGAATACTGGGCAGTTTGGAAGCAAAAGAATGTTAGGTCCACACACCAGTCAGAGTAATTGAAATGGTACCTGTGATTTATGGATGCGCAAGATGGTCGTCTTAGGTCTCCAGCAGCCTGGGCTGGACTAACTCTCACTGCACCACACTTGAGACCAGAAATGGAAGAAGGGTGGGGAGGAAACAGAGTTTGAGTGAGCAGAGAGTGACAGGTTTTTGGCTTCCTCCCAGGCTCAGGGTAATGTTCCACCCCAAGGGCATTTGCACTTAAGGCAGAACAGGCTCCAGCCTTCCATGGCACACACCTGCATTTTTTAAAAAATTTTATTGTTGTACTTTAAGTGAAAGTTTACAATTCAAGTTAGTATCTCATACAAAAATTTATACACAAACTGTTATGTGACCCTAGTTGCTCTCCCTATACTGTGACAGCACACTCCTCCTTTCCAGCCTGGATCTCCCGTGTCCATTCAACTAGCTCCTGACCCTCTCTGCCTTCTCATCTCGCTTCCGGACAGGAGCTGCCTATTCAGTCTCATGTATCTACTTGAGCTAAGAAGCACACTCTTCACAAGTTATCATTTTATGTCCCATACCCCAGTCTAATCTTTGTCCGAAGAGTTGGCCTTGGGAATGGTTTCAGTTTTGGGCTAACAGAGAGTCAGGGGGCCATGTCTTCCAGGGTCCCTCCAGTCTCAAACCATTAAGTCTGGTGTTTTTACTAGAATTTGAGTTTTGCACCCCACTTTCTGTCAGGGACTCTCTGTTGTGTTCCCTGTCAACACACCTGCATTCTTCATGTAGCTCCATGGGCCTCTTCTTTCTGGCAACAAGATCATAGATGGAGAAACTTACTTATCCCAAAGCATGAAAAGCAACCAGCCTGGTAAGGCTGGGAAACTTGAACCTAATTTTCTCCAGGGAGTCAGGGGTCCAATGCTATGTAACTTTGTCCCTTTTAGATCAGCGCACGCACTGTTGTTTGATATTAACATGGGTGAATAGTCTTGAATTAGGATCTAAAATTAAAATGTTCTCCTTTGCTAGAGAAGCTCAGCATAGGAGATTGTGTGCTTTTGATTTACAGTTTCCACTGGAAGAACATATTTTTCAAGTGTTGTCAATGAACTCAACATAGTTCATTCATTTTTAATTATGTGCAGTTAAAACCCTTCTACTGTAGTTTTAAAAATATTTTTCATTTCATTTATAGCATTGTAATATGTAATTGGTAGTTTTCTTCTTGCTTTTACAATTAACATTTCTTCCTTCCCCTTGAGTTCCCCCCTACCCCGCCTTCACTCTCAAACCATAAGACCATCAGTCCCTAAGTTTTTGAGAAATGTGGAAGGATTCCTGAACGCTTTCTTTTTCAACTTTATAATAAACTGATAAACAAATAAATCAGAAAATTCTTAAGTTTTCTCTAAGGAGCCGTCTCCCGCCTCTGTTCCCACTTCTTTCCACCCTGCTCCCCCTCCAAGCTGACTCTTATTCTTTCATTTCTTGGTCTCAGCGTAAATGTTCTCTCTCTGGCATGATCTTTACACCAGTGTCTCCCCTTTAAGCACTATTCTTCCTTTTATTATTTTCTCTGATTAAAAAAAAAACAACAAAAACTAATGTCGTTAGGTGCCGTCATGTTGGTTCCAACTCATACCAACCCTACGTACAATAGAACAAAACACTGCCAGGTCCTGTGCCATCCTCACAGTCATTGTTATGCTTGAGCCAATCGTTACAGCCACTGTGTGAATCCATCTCGTTGAAGGTCGTCTCCTTTTTCGCTGACTTTCTACTTTACCAAGCATGACGTCCTTCTCCAGGGATTGATCCCTCCCGATAACATGTCCAAGCTATGTAAGATGCAGTCTCGCCATCTCTGCTTCTAAGGAGCATTCTGGCTGTACTTCTTCCAAGACAGATTTGTTCTTTCTTTTGGCAGTCCATGGTATATTCAATATCCTTCGCCAACACCATAATTCAAAGGCATCATTTCTTCTTCAGTATTCCTTATTCATTGTCCAGCTTTCACATCATACGAGGCGAGTGAATATACCATGGCTTGGGTCAGGCGTACCTTAGTCCCCAAAGTGACATTTTTGCTTCTTAACACTTTAAAGAGGTTTTTTGCAGCAGATTTGCCCAATGCAATATTTTGTTTGATTTCCTGACTGCTGCTTCCGTGGCAGTTGATTGTGGATCCAAGTAAAATGAAATCCTTGACAACTTCAATCTTTCCTCTGTTTATCATGCTGTTGCTTATTGGTCCAGTTGTGAGGAATTTTGTTTTCTTTATGTTGAGGTGAAATCCATAGGCTGTGGTCTTTGATCTTCATCAGTAAGGGCTTCAAGTCCTCCTCACTTTCAGCAAGCAAGGTTGGGCCATCTGCATATCACAGGTTGTTAATGAGTCTTCCTCCAATCCTGACACCCCATTCTTCTTCATACAGTCCAGCTTCTCGGATTATTTGCTCAGCATACAGATTGAATAGGTATGGTGAAAGGATACAAGCCTGACACACAGCTTTCCTGACTTAAACCATGCATTGTTCGGTTCAAACAACTGCCTCTTGATCTACGTACAGGTTTCGAATGAGCACAATTAAGTGTTCTGGAATTCCCATTCTTCACAATGTTATTCATAATTTCTTATGATACGCACCGTTGAATGTCTTGCATAGTCAATAAAACGCAGGTAAACCTCTTTCTGATATTCTCTGCTTTTAGTCAAGATCTACCTGACATCAGCCAGGATATCCCAGGTTCCACATCCTCTTCTGAATCCAGCTTAAACTTCTGGCAGTTTCCTGTCAATATAATGCTGCACTTGCTTTTGAATGATCTTCAGCAAAATTTTACTTGTGTGTCATATTAATGATATTGTTTAATAATTTCCACATTCTGTCGAATCATCTTTAGCACTCTATAATTTTAATTCACATCCTTATTTCTACACTTATTATTTCCAGGATAAACTAAGAGCTTGTGCAGCATGTAGAATCTCAAGCCCCACCCCAGAATTACTGAATCAAAATCAGCATTTTAACAAGATCCCTGGGTTATCCACGTTGACATTCAAGTATGAGAAGCATTCACTGATTTATAGTCTGTAACTCAAGGAATAAGCATTCTATAAATGCATGCTTTTTGAACCATCTACCAAAAAACCAAAAAACCCATACCTGTTGCCATTGAACCAATTCCAACTCACAGCGACTCTATAGGACAGAGTAGAACTGTCCCATAGGGTTTCCAAGGAGCAGCTGGTGGATTCGAACTGCCAACCTTCTCGTTAGCAGCTGAACGCTTAACTACTGGGCCACCAGGGCTCCGTGAACCATCTACATCTATATTATATCACTGCAGTATCTTCCTGATCCACAACCAATCTACACGTCTAGGCCTCCTCACAGTCTTCCTTAACTTGTTCATAACAAGCTCCCGCCTGACATTATTCAATCATGGCTGTTATTTCCAAAATCTATCTGTAGCAGAGGAACTGCTTAATGCCTATTAGTGGCTGCCCACTGGCCTTCAAAAAGCCCAGAGTAGTGAGCATGGTTCTAAATGACCTGCTGCCATTGCCTCCTCCAATCTGGCTCACACAAACCCCTTGACGCTACCCAAACTTTGTTTTCTCTGCTTCAGTCATCTCTGACTTTCATCAAGGAATGAATGATACTAGGTTCTGTGCTGCCTCAGGGATTTACACCTTCATTTTTCCCAACTGAAATACTCTTTAACTCACGATGGTCCTAAATGTATGTACTAGTTCCAACTCATGTTTCTTAATTCTTCATCTGTCTTAATACCTATGACCATTAGAAAAGGGGGGTGGATTCCTCACCATAATCATAATTTTTGTATGACCAGCAATATTCAACAAAAGTCCTGCCTGATGAAGCACAGAAAACAAAGAGGAGCCATTTTAGGCAGGGAAATTGTGATCAAGAATATGCCCCTCGAAGTAAGAACAAACTTGAATTTGAGGTCAGACACTGCCACTTAATAGATACTTGTCCATGGGCAAGCTACCTTACTTGTCCAAGACTACTACTCTTGTAAAATGCCGCAAATACTCCCCTACCTCATAGTGTTGTTTTGTGAATAAAATGAGCACACAGCCCATCCCTTCTGAAATAGCTCAATAAACGGTAAATATACATACAAGCCAAGGTGGTAACTGAGGACTGATGAGGCGCTCAACGTGACTGTAGTGTGCACGCGAGTGTCTGTGTGGTAAGGAGTGGCGGCAGATGAGGCCGAAGAATTTGGCTGAGGATGGACTGTAAAAGAAAGAAATAAAGAAAAGAAAGGGAAGCACGGTGAGTGGCAGATTGGAGGGGGCGAGAGGAAGGCATTTAGACAAAGGCTAACCACCCTGGGCATCCACAAGGCCCGTGACTCTGCATTTTTCACAAACACTCAGATGAAGCTGAAGCTGTTGGTCTGAGAACCACACTTTTGCTTAGCGAGGTTTCACACGATTTTTACCTGTTAATGCACCAAGAGACACTGGTCCACCCCACCTATTCCGCCGTCCAGAAAGCAGGTGCGGCCCTATGGGCCGAGATGTCAGGAAGCGGCTGCTGCAGCGGCGGCTTTCCCGACTAGAAGAAGCGCCCAGGCTCTGCGAGGGCGAAGGGACCAGGAGTACTCAAGAGAGCGGGGACAGCACCCGTAGACCCCGGGACAGGAGCTTGCCGGGTCACCTAGTAGTAAATCATGCCGACTGGCGACAGACGCAAAACCTGGAATAAAAGTTCGACAAAACCTGCCTGTCAATCCAAGGACGCACACTTCCGCTTCCGGTTTCGAAGGCGCTTGGTGCCGAAGGGGAGGGGTTGCGTGCGCAAATCGATAGGGCAGTAACTCTACCGTGGGGTACAGTGGCTTCCCCTTGAATTTTGGATCTGGTCACGGCGGTTCTTATTTCCTCTGTAGAGAAAAGCCTACGTTTTCTTAAATGCGTATATGAACTGAAATGCGGATTTAGGTAAGCAAAGATACCCCTGGAGAGCAGAGAAAGTTGGTATTTGCATGGTTGGCCATTTGAAGAAATTTTACCATGTTCTTTAGAGGACTAATTAGTTTGCTCCTCATAAATATTTCCTCATCTTTAGAGTTGTTAAAGTCTCTAGTTTGGCTTCTGTTTCATGGTTTGCCTTCTCTTGTATATCAGATATCTTTCCCTAGAAGCAGGGTACAGACTGTGCAAAACCAGCGTGATCTCTCCAAGTGCTGAGGACCTTGGAGAGAGGAGTTCTCCAGGGTGAGAGGCAGGAAGACAGTCGTTCTGAGGGCCAGTAGGTAAAAGGGGAAGTACCTATGAAAATGACAACTATAAACAGTTTTTACTTTTTTCTCATATATACACATATAATAAAGTGTATAATGTGACTAATCTTAAGTGTACAACACAGTGAATTTTGCATCTCGATATACACTCGTATAACCTCCTCTGAGGTCAAGTTAGGGAAATTTTCCAGCATACAAGAAGATTCCCTCCTGCCTTTTTCCCAGTTGATATTCACCCTAGGAATAACCAGTGTTCTGTTATTGCCAGAGATAAGATTTGCCCATTCTTGGACTTCATATAATCAGAATAATAGTATATGAAGTAGATTGTGTCTGACTTCATCTAGTCAACATAATGTCTGTGAGATTTTATCTATATTGTTGCACATAGCAGTAATTTGTTGTTTTTTGTGTATGCATTTTATTCCAATGGATGAATATACCACAATTTTTCTTATTCATCATTAATTTTATTCTGTTGTTAAAGTTTGTATTGTAACCCAGCATATGGTCCATCTTACTGAATATTTAATGAGCGCTGACAAAGGGAACCATCCAAAGACTGGGCTCTTGGCCTAGCCTGGATTCAAGTCAAGGGAACAAGAGTGACTCCATCTTGACCCATATTTGCTTGAACTTTACTTTAGCTTTAGTATATGAGAGAGTGGAAGATTTTAAGAGACATGCTTTCCCTTGAGAGTGACTCCATCTTGACCCATATATGCTTGAACTTTACTTTAGCTTTAGTATATGAGAGAGTGTAAGATTTAAATTAAGAGACATGCTTTCCCTTGTTTTTTTAAAGTGTGATTTTTGCTTGCCTTGCCTACACAGGTGTTCGGGGAAGAGAACAAATTGTGGTTAAGCTAAGCTGAGGAATATGCTTATGGTTGGAATAAGCTGATGTTAAATAAAGACAGATTTATAGCTTTTCTGTATCAAAGCCCTTTTATTCCCCCTGAGTATTAGAATACTTAGTACTTTTCATTTGTAAACATTCTATTGCTTCAAGAAACTGTTTGCTTTTGTGTTTTCAGAGCTCACCATCATAATGCCAAAATAACCTAGTTTAACACAGACTGCAGGTGTCTAGATGACTTAATGTTCCAGGAAATGTGACTATAGTGGTCAACAAATTATCAGAAGATACCCCCTTGACCCCCCCAGAAAAAATGTTTTTCTGACCCCCCCTTATCATACTTGTAATTTTCTACACCTTTGTTCTAACCGGCCCAAATGTCAACCAGTCAGAAGTGTTTTAGCTGTACCTCTCTGCACCCCTGCTGCCTGCAGCAACACCAGCCAATGAAGATGAGTCTACCTGTACCCCCAGGTGCCAGAGGTTTTTGTCTTTATGAACGCTTGTCATTCTGTGTCCAGGTGGAGCAGTCTATCTTACCCAGTAGGATTAATTGCCTACGCAACTTAAGTTGATTTTTTTCCTCTAAATAACTTTCTAATCTGAATTTTTCAGAGTCGGAGTTTTATTCTTGGACAGCACTTAGAAATAATGCATCTTATGCATCTGTCAGTTTGTCGTACTGTGGTGGCTTTTGTGTTGTTGTGATGCTAGAAGCTATGGCACCGGTATTTCAAATGCCCACAGGGTCACCCATGGTGGACAGGTTTCAGCGGATCTTCCAGACTAAGATAGGCTTGGAAGAAGGACCTGGAAGTCTACTTCTGAAAAAATTGGCCAGTGAAAACTTTATGAATAGCTACAGAACATTGTCTGATATAGTACCAGAAGATGAGCCCCGCAGGTTGGAGAGCACTCCAAATATGATTGGGGAAGAGCTGCCTCCTCAAAGTAGAGTTGACCTTAATGATGTGGATGGAATCAAGCTTTTGGGACCTTTGTCTGCTGATGTGGCACAACTCAAAATTAGAATAAACAGCTGCAAACATCCATTAATAATTGGAACATGGAATGGGCAAAGTATGAATCTAGGAAAATCAGAAGTCATCAAAAATGAAATGGAATGCATAAAGATTGATATCCTAGGCATTAGTGAGCTGAGAAGGACTGGTATTGGCCATTTTGAATCAGACAGTCATATGGTCTACTATGTCAGGAATGACAAATTGCATTCATCATCAAAAAGAACACTTCAAGACCTATCCTGAAGTACAAAGCTGTCAGTGATAGGATAATATCCATATGCCTACAAGGAAGACCAGTTAATACAACTGTTATTCAAATTTATGCACCAACCATTAAGGCCAAAGAAGAGGAAATTGAACTTTTTACCAACTTCTGCAGTCTAAAATTGATAAAATACGCAGTCACGATGCATTGATAATTACTGGTGATTGGAATGTGAAAGTAGGAAGCAAAGAAGAAGGATTGGTAGTTGGAAAATATGGCCTTGGTGATAGAAATGACACCAGATATTGCATGATAGAATTTTGCAAGACCAACAACTTCTTCATTGCAAATACCTAAACGGTAGCTATACAGGTAGAACTCACCTGATGGAAAATGCAGGAATCAAATTGACTATCTGTGGAAAGAGACAATGGAAAAGCTCAATATCATCAGTTGGAATAAGGCCAGGGATTAACTGTGGAACAGACCATCAATTGCTCATATGCAAGTTCAAGTTGAAGCTGAAGAAAATTAAAACAAGTCTACGAGAGCCAAAATAAAACCTTGAGTATATCCCACCTGAATTTGGAGACCATCTCAAGAATAGATTTGATGCAAAGATCAGACGAGTAGTGGGATGACACCTCACACATGAAGAAAGCAAGAGGTCATTAAAAAGACAAGAAAGAAAGAAAAGACCAAAATGGATGTCAGAAGAGACTCTGAAACTTACTTTTGAACTTAGAGTAGCTAAAGTGAATGGAAAAATGATTAACAGAAGATTTCAAAGGGTGGCTCAGGAAGACAAAGTAAAGTACTATGATGAAACATGCAAAGACCTGGAGTTAGAAAACCAAAAGTGAAGAACATACTCAGCATTTCTCAAGCTGAAAGAACTGAAGAAAAAATTCAAGCCTTGAGTTATGATTTTGAAGAATTGTATTGGCAAAATATTGAACAACGCAGGAAACATCAAAAGAAGATGAAAGCAATACACAGAGTCACTGTATGTAAAATAATTGGTCAACATTGAACGATACCAGAAGGTAGCATATGATCAACAACTGATGGTATTGAAGGAAGAAGTCCAAGTTATACTGAAGGCATTGGTGAAAAACAGATGGAGTACCAACTGAGATGTTGTAACAAATAAATGCAGCACTGGAGGCACTCACTCGTTTATGCTAAGAAATTTGGAAGACAGCTACCTGGCCAACCGACTGGAAGAGATCCCTATTTATGCCCATTCTAAAGAAAAGTGATCCAACAGAATGTGGAAATTATCAAACAATATCATTAATATCACACGTGAGTAAAATTTTGCTGAAGATCATTCAAAAGTGGTTGCAGTAGTACATCAGCAGGGAACTGCCAGAAATTCAAGCTGGATTCAGAAGAGGATGTGGAACGAGGGCTATCGTTGGTGATGTCAGATGGATCTTGGCTGAAAACAGAGAATACCAAAAAGATATTTCCCTGTGTTTTATTGACTATGCAGAGGCATTCGACTGTGTGAATCATAACAAATTATAGATAACATTGTGAAGAATGAGAATTCTAGAACACTTCATTGTGCCCATGCAGAACCTGTACATAGACCAAGAGGCAGTTGTTCAAACAGAACAAGGGGATACTGTGTGGTGTAAGATAAGGACAGGTGTATGTCAGGCTTGTATCCTCTCACCATACTTATTCAATCTGTATGCTGAGCAAATAATCCAAGAAGCTGGACTATATGAAGAAGAATGTGGCATCAGGATTCGAGGAAGTCTCATTAACAACCTGTGATATGCAGATGACGCAACCTTGCATGCTGAAAGTAAAGGGGACGTGAAACACTTACTAATGAAGATCAAAGACTACAGACTTTAGTATGGATTACACCTCAACATAAAGAAAACAAAAATCATCACAACTGGACCAATAAGCAACATCATGATAGATGGAGAAAGATTGAAGCTGTCAAGGATTTCATTTTACTTGGATCCACAATCGACTGCTATGGAAGCAGCAGTCAGGAAATCAGACAACATATTGCATTGGGCAAATCTGCTGCAAACGACATCTTTAAAGTGTTGAAAACCAGAGATGTCACTTTTAGGACTAAGGTGCACCTGACCCAAGCCTTGATATTTTTAATCACCTCATATGCATGCAAAAGCTAGACAATGAATAAGGAGGACCGAAGAAGAACTGATGGCTTTGAATCATGGTGAATAATATTGAATATACCACGGACTGCCAGGAGAATGAACAAGTCCATCTTGGAGGAACTACAGCCAGAGTGCTCCTTGGAAGCAAGGATGATGAGACTTTGTCTCACATACTTTGGACATGTTATCAGGAGGTACCAGACCCTGGAAAAGGATATCATGCTTGATAAAGTAGAGGTTTAGGGAAAAAGAGGAAGACCCTCGATGAGATGGATTGACACAGTGACTGCAACAATGGGCTGAAACAGCAATGATTGTGAGGATGGTGAGGGACTGGCTAGTGTTTCATTCTGTTGTACATAGGGTCACTATGAGTTGGAATTGACTCAATGACACCTAACGACAACATGCTGATTGAGTATTCAGTAATTGTCAATTATGTCCAGATGGTTGATGCTGTTTGTCCTAGTTGTCTAGTGCTCATATAACAGAAATACCACAGGTGGGTGGCTTCAACAAACAAATTTATTTTCTCATAGTTTTAGGAGGCTAGAAATCCGATTTCAGGGTGCTGGCTCTAAAGAGAAAGATTTTCTTTCTCTGTTAGCTCTGGAGGAAGGTCCTTGTCTCTTCTCAGTTTCTGCTACTGGGCAATCTTCATGTGGCTTGGCATGTGTCTTCCCCCATCTCTGCTTCTCTCCCTTGCTTATCTCTTTTATATCTTGTCCAGGCATGGACCAGTAACATGAAATTTCCCTCCTAAAATGGAGGGCGCCGAGAGATCGAAAAAAGAGGCAGCAAGTCCAGGGTGGCAGCAAAGGAATTTAGCAGGGAGACTTCCAGACAAAGTGAATCCTGGCAGGCTGCAGGACCAAGGCAGATCTCCAGACCCTGAAGTGGGAGGGCAGAGGTTTTACAGAGTTGGTGGACAATAGTGGATACATGCCAGGGACTTACATGAGAATGCAAACTATTTCCCCTTCATATCTCAAAAGAGATTGACTCAAGATACACCCTACACTAATCCTGCATCATTAACATAATAAAGACAACTCATTCCCAAATGGATTATAACCACAGACACAGAGGTTAGGATTTACAACACATATTTTGGGGGACATAATTCAATCCATAACACTATTGTTCAGGTCTTCTAAATGCTTGCTGGTTTCCATATCCTTGTAAAGGTGGGAGGAAGTTGGTAAGAATATAGTCTAGAAAACTAAGAGAAATATGATGAGGTCAGAATATTTTGATGCATTCATGGGTAAGAGAGCCATAATTAAGGGACCCTCAAATGCTTGGGAAATGTTGTTTCATGTTAATACTACAATCAGAGGCAAATCACATCTGCAATGTGTTGTTGAAGATGCTGTTGGGCAAAATAGACCATCGAGCCAATATGGAATTTATCACTTCTTGGATTTGGTTTGCTAGAAGGTTTTGTTTTTATAATTTTGATCATTATTACAGAAAAGGGGACATATTACATATTCGTTATCCTGCTAACTTTTCCTATGATAAAAGGCAGTGGGGTAAGTTGGCTGTGAAGAGAGCCCAAATACCATAATATACTATAACCTATGGTTGTTGTCAAGAAGGCTAAACAGTGCAATGTCTCGAAGTTCAAATTTGAAAGTCTAAATTCCAGCTCTGCCATGTACCAGCCATGAGTTTTTTTTGTCAAGTCACTTCACTTCCCTCAGCCTCAGTTTCCTCTTACACGAATTTGGAGATATAACAGTGCCTTCTCCGTAGGGTGTGTGAGATTATCTACTCGTGCTTTTCTTTCATCTCTTTCTCCTTCTTTTGATAATGATGTTGTGATTGTCCTTTGTGGGGCTGCCTCTTCTTTAGTTTGGTACGAATAGTTCTAATAAGGCTGACCTCACTTCCCAGCTGTAAGGATAGGCAGGTGACCCATGCATGGTACTAAGAGAATCCTGGCCACATTGATTGGTTCAGCAGTTAGCAGGTGACTACCATAAGACCAATCAGAATCCACTCTGGGACTTTTGCTGAGGTTGTTGGAGGAACTCCTCTAAGGTAGCTGCCTTGATAGGATGTAAGCGTGGAGTTGATGGCATTCACCTCATAATAATATGAGGATGGTCTAAGGATGAAGCACCTTAGAGGGAAGAGCAAAGAGAATGAAAGAGTTCTGACGACATTGTTGAGCCTGAGGACACAGCCATGTCGTTAGCCAACTGTCCCAAAGACTTCCAAGCACGTGAGCCAATTTTTTTTTTTTACTTAAAAATCTTTGATCAAAAAAATCTTCACTAATTTTGGGTTATTGGGATGATAAAATGAGATTATACGTTTAAAATGCTTAACACAACACCTGACAGAAAATACACGTTCAATAAATAATATCTACTACTACTACTAGTATTATTTATGGCTGAGTCAGATGGAGTAGGATTTTCTGTGACTTCTAATGGAAAGACGGAACAATTTACCATCTGAAAACTGTTGTGAGAGTAATTCAGAGAACTTTAGAGTTTTGTTAAAACTTTTTATTTGAGGACACCAGGTTGTTGGACAGATTGCTCTCAGGAAAAAAAAAGAAAGCCACAGCAGCACATAATTTGTGTCTTTTACAGACAATGTGATTTGTCTTTCCAATGAGTTGATAGAAAGATCAATGCAGATATCTTTTTTTTTTTTTTAGGACAAAGGTATTCATTTTTTTAGTTTTGCAGACAAAGGTGGCAAATAAAAAATAAATCAGTGACTGTCTTCATCACGTCAAATGTCCCCCACTAAAACTGGAATTAGAAATATCCTTAAAATAATTGTCATTATCCACTTTGCAAAGAAAAGCAATACAGAAAGAAATTTAATAACCCTTTCATTGATCTGTACATACAAGAGTACTCCTCCTTGGAAACAGGATTCCAAATGTCCAAATGAATATTCCTCCACTTTAGTATGCACAGATTAATGAATCTATGCTCATTCATGAAATTTTTTCCCATAATAATAATGTTAAATTACTCTAAAGGACTCTGAGAAAACTGCAATGGCCATAAAAGGTATTTGCAATCAGTTGGAACTGTAGGTGGATACCTAGTACAGAAGCATTTAGTACGATTAGGTATTTCTGCATTTATTACATCTCAAGTAAAAACTTGTTATACTACCTACACACATTCAAGTTCTCCTGGTATACAATAGCTTTAAATAATCTCAATAATATAACCAAAATCCAATAGTGTCCATCTAAGCCCAATCAAATTTAAGCACATGTGATTATGTTTGTTTTATTTAGTAACCCATTAGGCTCAATGTCCATTATATTGTGCACATTCCTTATTCTAAAAGTGGCTTGTTATGTAGCCTAAGGAAAAAGATTTGGATTTAAATTCTACTTCTAAAATCTGGACTCTAGGTTTCCTCCACCACAGGGGAGGTTGTTGGCATCTGGAGTCATGTTTGCCTGTGTTAGAATCCTTGCCCTAGTATTTATTTGCAACGTTACCCAGGAAAAGGTGCTTAGTTTCTCTAAGCTTCGATTTCCTTTTCTAGAAATAGGAGCTAACACTTATATTGTTCTTCCTATGTGCCAGGAATTCTTCTACATAGACATAATTTGATCTTTGCAACAAACTCATGATTTATCTTCTATCTTTATTCATTTTTTTAGTAGTGGATACTGAAACAGTAAGGAGCCCTGGGGTGCAGTGGTTACGTGCTCAGCTGCTCATGGAAAGGTTGGTGGTTTGAACTCACCAGCCACTCTGCAGGAGAAAGGTGTGGCAGTCTCCTTCTGTAAAGATTACAGCCTTGGAAACCCTATGGGGCAGTTCCACTCCGTCCCCTAGGGTTGTGATGAGTTGGAATCTACTCGAGGCCACCTAACAACAAAAACACTGACACACTGATACTAAAGTGGCTTGCCCAAGGTCACACACTTTGTCAGTCGCCAGCACTGGTACCCAGGCAATGTAGTTCCAGAATCCGCTTAACCTATCCCACAGGGTTGTTGTGAAGAGTAAGTGATACAAACTCTGTGAAACGTTCATACCAATTACAAAACAAAAACCCCATTGCCATCAAGTCAATTTCCAACTCATAGCCACCCTATAGGACAGAGTAGAACTGCCTCATAGGGTCTCCAAGGAGCTGCTGGTAGATTCCAACTGCCAACCTTTTGGTTAGAAGTCAGACACTTAACCACTGTGCCACCAAGGCTCCCTACCAGTTACAGGCACTCAATAATTTCTTACTAAATGTTAACTTATCAGGGCATAGTAGTATGTGTATGCAGGGGACCAGGGATGGTTAGGCCTCAAATTTAGACATTCAGTGTAAAACAAAGTGCAGTTATCTATATAGACATATAGCCATTGTATCTTTCTGTGCTGAGATGTTGTTGTTATTAGGTGCCATTGAATTGGTTCTGACTCATAGCAACCCTGTGCACAACAGAACGAACAACCGCCTGGTCCTGCACCATCCTCACAATTGTTGCCATGCTTGAGCCCATCATTGCAGCCACTGTATCAATCTATCCCTTTAGGTCTTCTTCTCTTTTGCTGACGGTCTACAAGCATGATGTCTTTCTCCGGGGACTGGTCCCTCCTAATAACACGCCCAAAGTACGTGAGAGGAAGTCTCGCCATCCTCTCTTCTAAGGAGCATTCTGGCTATACTTTTTCCAAGGCAGATTTGTTCGTTCTTCCAGCAGTCCATGGTAAGTTCAGTATTCTTTGCCAACACCATAATTCAAAGGTGTCAATCTGTCTTTGGTCTTCCGTATTCATTGACCAACTTTTGCATGCATATGAGGCAATTGAAAACACCATGGCTTGGGTCAGGCACACCTTTGTCCTCAAAGTGACATTTTTGCTCTTTAACACTTTAAAAAGGTCTTTTGCAGCAGATTTGCCCAATGCAATATGTCGTCTGATTTCTTGACTGCTGCTTCCATGGGCATTGATTGTGGATCCAAGTAAAATGAAATCCTTGACAACTTCAATCTTTTCTCCATTTATCATGATGTTGCTTATTGGTTCAGTTGTGAGGATTTTTGTTTTGTTTATGTTGAGGTGTAATCCATACTGAAGGCTGTGGTCTTTGATCTTCATCAGTAAGTGCTTCAAGTCCTCTTCACTTCCAGCACGCAAGGTTGTGTCATTGAGAACAGAGAGTGAGAAGAGATACATGCAGAGGTCCTCTATCAGCTACCTCAGCACAGATCCGCCATCCTGGATTCCTGGCTTCGTGCGCCATCCCCTCCCCCGCCCCGCCCAGGGGCTGCGCAGCTCGGCTCAAGTGCGGAGCCGCCCCAGGTCTGGGCCGCGGCGCCAGTGGGATCCCGGGGCTTCTGTTCGCCTGCCTGTTTTGAACTGTCCGCCTGCCGTCTCCTCCCGCTCCTGAGCCGGGAGCCCTCTCCCGCCAGGCGGTGCTGCGTGGCAACCCAACGCAGGTATCTTTAAGCGGAGAGCTGAAGTTACAGAATGTCCTTGCTTTTGGTGTTCAAATCAATTTAACAAAGTACGATGAGTAGAAGGCAGAGGAAGACAAATAGGAATATACAGCATGCTTTATCCAGCCAGTCACCTTCTTGAATAAACATAGAACAAAACTTGTGGTCTGAGGTTTTGGTTTTCATACTCGATGAGGCATTATACTGATGAAAAAGAAAAAACCCTGGACATCAGTTCTGTCAAATTTCTGATGGACTTTCAGGAACACCAGTGGGATTTATTTTGTTTTACTGACAAAACAAATATTCTTACTATTTGGGTTATAGAAAATTTTTTCATCCATATTTCTTTCAAATCTATTTATAGTCCATTTTTCATTTCTATTTTGAACTTTATGTTTAAAGTTTAAACTGATCCCTTGTATCTCTTAGAACAGTTAAAAATTTAAGAAAGAATTTTAGTGTTTTCATCCAGAGTTTATGTAACTTTGGAACGCTTAGAGTTACTGGTAAGATTGTAGTCTTCACCAAGTGCTGGGGAAAAAAACCCTGTGTGTGTGTGTGTGTGTGTGTGTGTGTGTGTGTGTGTGTGTGTGTGTGTATTAAAGAGGGGATAAGGACTTCGGGAACAAGGGAGAACGAAGAGAACAGGATACAAGGAAAAGATTAGTCCGAAGGACTAATGGTCCACAGCTACCAAGGCCTCCACGGGACTGAGCCCAGTACAGCTGGATGGTGCCCGGCTACCACCAATGACTCCTCTGACCAGGATCACAACAGAGGGTTCTGGGCAGAGCTGGAGTAGGATGTAGAGTATAATTTTAACTCCCAAAAAAAAAAAAAAAAAAAGAAGACCAGATATACTGGCCTAAAGAATACTAGAGAAACCTCGAGAGTGTGGCCCCCAGACACCCTTTCAGCTCAGAGGGGAAGTTACCTTCAAGGTTCGATGTTAAGCCTGGGAATGGACACCCCAGTAAAACTAAATGGGACTAACGATGTACAGGAGTCCGGTGACAAGGGCCAGAAGGCAGAGGGAGAGTAGGAAACTGATGATAAGGAACACAAATTGAATAAGGACACTGTCGATGTATTGTGAGATTGTTGACCACTGCTATAGGGCAACATTTGTAGTAACTATTAAATGGGAGGCTGTTTTGTCCTGTAAGCCTTCATCTTGGGCGAGAATGGCAGCACAATTGGAAGAGCATAGTCAATATCACTTAAATGTGTAAGTAAAAAGTTTTGAAATGGTGTTTAAATAAAATAAAAATAAATAAATAAATAAATAAATAAATAAACAAATGAGACTAAAGAGGTACAATAGTCCACTGACAAGGTCCAGAAGACAGAAGGGGACAAGGAAGCCCCCTGGTGATAGGGAATACAAGGTGGAGTAAGGATATTCTTGATGTGCTGTGAGATTGTTAACCATTGTCATAGGGCAACATGTGTAGTAATTGTTAAATGAAAAACTATTTTTTCTGTAAGCCTTCATCTTAAGTGAGAATAACAGCACAGTTGGAAGAGCGTAGTCAATGTCACTGAACTGTGAATGTAGAAATTTTTGAAACGGTGTATCTTTGGCCATCTGTAATTTTCATCAAAAAAAAAAGGTTGAGAATTTAGAGGCTTAATACGTTGTGGGGTTGTTAACCAATGTCAAAAAACAACATGTGTACTACTATTTCATGAGAAACTATTTGCTCTGTAAGCTTTCACCTGAAGTACAATAAAATATATATTAAAAAAAAAAAATAAATAAAGAGGGGATAAGGAATTTCAAGCTAATAAACATGCCCAATGGTATATAGGAGAGGAGAACCTGGAATTTAATATTCTGTCAAAATGGAGGAGACCTCAGGCTTTAGAGGAAAGTCTATTTTTTTCTTAACCTCAGAAATTATAAAATAAATACAAAGTCTCAAACCTTTGCCATTTTGAGGCATACTGGGATATATAACATAAAATATCTGGAAAATACAGGGATCTATTGTGATATATCTTTATTTTTTATTTGTTGCTGTTGCTGTTAGGTGCCATCATCCATCCGGTTCCGACTCATAGTGCCCCTACGTACAACAGAACTAAACACTGCCCTGTGCCGTCCTCACAATCGTTGTTTGCTTGAGCCCATTGTTGCAGCTACTGTGTCAATCCATCCCCTTGAGGGTCTTCTTTTTCACTGACCCTCTACTTTACAAGCATGATGTCCTTCTCCAGGGACTGATCCCTCCTGATAACATGCCCAAAGTATGTGAGACAAAGTCTCGCCATCCGTGCTTCTAAGGAATATTCTGGCTGTACTTCTTCCAAGACAGATTTGTCTGCTCTTTTGGGCAGTCCACGGTACACTCAATATTCTTCTCCAACACCACAATTCAAAGGCGTCAATTCTTCTTCGGTCTTCCCTATTCATTGTGCAGTTCCCACGCACATGAGACAATTGAAAACACCATGGCTTGGATCAGGCGCGCCTTAGTCTTCAAGGTGACATCTTTTGCTTTTGAACACTTAAAAGAGATCTTTTGTAGCAGATTTGCCCGATGCAATGCATGTTTTGATTTCTTGACTGCTCCTTCTGTGGGTGTTGATTGTAGATCCAACTAAAATGAAATTCTTGACAACTTCAATCTTTTCTCCATTTATCATGATATTGCTTGTTGGTCTAGTTGTGAAGATTTTTGTTTTATGGTGACGTGTAATTCATACTGAAGGCTGTGGTCTTTGATGTTCATCATTAAGTGCTTGACATCCTCTTCACTTTCAGCAAGCAAGGTTGTGTCATCTGCATAATGCAGGTTGTTAATGAGCCTTCCCCCAATCCTGATGCCCTGTTCTTCTCCCTGTAGTCCAGCTTCTCAGATTATTTGCTCAGCATACAGATTAAATAAGTATGGTGAAAGGATACAGCTCTGATGCACACCTTTCCTGACTTTAAACCATGCACTATCCCCTTGTTCTGTTTGAACGACTGCCTCTTGATCCATGTAAAGGTTCCTCATGAACACACTTAGGTGTTTTGGGATTCCCATTCTTCACGATGTTATCCATAATTTATTATGATCCACACAGTCAAATGTCTTTGTATAGTCAATAAAACACAGGCAAATATCCGTCTGGTATTCTATGCTTTCAGTGTGTGATATTAATAATATTGTTCGATGATTTCCCCATTCGGTTGGATCACCTTTTCTGGAATAGGCATAAATGTAGATTTCTTCCAGTTGGTTGGACAAGTAGCTATCTTTCAAATTTCTTGGCATAAACAAGTGAGTGCCTCCAGGGCTGCATCCATTTGTTGAAACCTCTTAGTTGTTATTCTGTCAATTCCTGGAGCCAATGCCCCCCTCAGTAAGGGAACTCAGAAAAGTTTTCAAGAAGAACATCTGATGACCAGGCCCCACATGGGACTACAACCATATCAACGGGCATCCCTAGGTGGCCTAGGCCAGTGCCCTCCTCCTAGACAGGGTCTTGAAAACATTCTTGGGCAGTGCATATGACAACCATGACCCATGCAACACCATGGCCAAGCCTGGGGTAACTTATGCAGTCATTACTGACCAAACGACCACCAGTGGGGACTTAGAAACATATATGGAAGGTGTCTCATACAGCCAGGCCTCACACAGGACCAAGAGCCTGGAGGGTCCCCCTGAAGAGGGAGACTTAGCAAAATTTTCAGAAGGTGCAACCTGTAACCTGACCCCATGTGGGCCCGTGTCTAGGCTGTGGGCACTCTCCTTGAGCCTTGATTGCTGGCCTGGCTGGTTCCTGCCCCTTAAGGGGGGCTTGGAAATATTTTCAAGAGATAGATATGACAATTGGTCCATTTGGGTCCACAGATAGGACAGGGATGGGCTCCTTAGTCTCCAGGGCTGGCCAAAGCAGGTCTCAGCCTGGTAGGAGGACTTCAAAATGTTTTCAGGGGTGCCTCCAACAACCGGGCCCAATCTGGGCTGTGAGCAGGACCTGGACACCCTCTCTTGCCCCCCTGTCTGACTGGGTTTTTTTCTTACAAAGATAAACTTAGCAAAATTTTAGAGACACGTCCAGCAAATGGGTCCCACGTGTGACTGCAGCTCTCAGGGAATATGTAGCCAGGCTGGGGACCTAGAAACATTTTCGGGAGGTGCAGGTGATGACTGGGCCCCATGCGGGGCACTGCCTTGCCAGGAGCAATGTCCTCAGGCCTCCCTGCCCAGCCTGGTAAGGATTCAGCTTACAGAGAGAGACTTAGGAAACACTGTAGAAGGCCCACACTGGAATGAAGCCTTGCCCACAGCACCTACTCGGACCCCCTTGACCAATGAGGGCCAACTCCCAGCCCCCAGCAGAATAGGAAACTTTTCCAGCAGATGCTTCAGACAACCAAGGTCTGTCTGAGATCATGGCCAGGTTCAAGATGCCCACTCCTGACCTTTCTGTTTGGCCCGGATGGTCCTACCACTGGAGGGGGACCTACAAAAGTTTTGGGGGGTGCCTCCAACAGGAACTGCAACTGGGCACAGGGGGCCCTAGTTCAGCTTCCTTGGCAGCCTGGGCCACTTCAGAGGGGGCCTTGGAAATGTTCAGGAAGCAAATCTGGCAATTGTGCCCCATGCAGGACTTTGTTAGGTGCAGTCTGGGTGTGGGGTTTCCTCCTGGGCCTTCCTGGCTGCTCCTGGCCAGTCATGGCCCCATGAGGGGGACTTAGAACAATTCCACACAGAAACATGGCCAGCCAAGAGTGCCCTACCAAGGTTGTCCCCCTAGATGGCCCAAGTGGGTCCTGTGGACAGAGAGGATGTCCGTGGGCCAGTCGTCTCGCCCACTCAATTCCCAGATGCCGGGTCTCCCCTATAGCTGCAGTGACAACTTCAAGGGAATCCGTTCTGAGGTGGCAAAGATCATGCCCGGGACGATCTGGCCATCACTGCCAGCCTCCTGGAACCCTGCTTTGGGCTTCGCCGCCAAATCCCATCCCATGCCTAGGCAACCAGAGCTCTGGGGAACGATAGAAAAGTGGCCACCAGGTGGCGCCCGACAACCGGCACGACCTGGACAGACTTGGACTTGAGAGGCAGGCCTTTTCTGTGTCTCACTAGACGGTGCATTGGCCCACAAGCAGTCTAGGGGTGTCACGCTGGGACTGAGCCACTCTTCTTGGGCCTCCCTGGCTGGCCTAGGCCGCCTCTGGTCTTGGCCAAGGGGCACAGAAATAAATTCTGGAAGGTGTCTCTGATGACCAGGCCCCACATGACTGTGGCCTGGTGGGGGCACACTCAATGGGTTTCTCTGGCCAGCCTAGGTCAGTCTCCCTCTCTGGAGGAGGACTTAAAAAATTTTTGGGAATCACATGGCTATCGAGCCTTGTGTGAGATTGCCCTCCAAGGGTGTCCCTAGCCACCCTAGAGGGGAACTTAGAAGTATTTTTGGGAGATACATGCGGTTAATGGGGTTCACATGTGACCGTGGCTGGGGCTACAGCCCCCTCCCTGGGCCTCTCTGGATGACTAGGTCTGGTATTTTCCTCTAGAGGGAGACAGAAAATTTTGTAGAGGCCACATCTAGCAACTGGGCCCCACAGGGGTCACGGCAGGAGTGGGGAGCCCTCCTGAGGTGTTTTTTACTCAGCTCAGGCCAGTGGCCTTCTCCAGAGGAGGACTTGAAAACTTTTTCAAGAGGTGCATGTGATGACCGATGCAAACTCAGAAACATGGCTGTGTCCAGGATGCCTTTTCTTGGCTCACTTCCTGGCCCTGACCAGTCCTCACCAAGGTGGGGGGCTTAAGCATCTTCTCAGGGAGCATCTTTGGAGATGGGACCCTAAGCAGGACCTTGGCCTCCATGGCTGGCCAGGCTGGTCCTGGCCTTCACAGGGGAACTTGGAGACGTTTTCAGGGAGCCCATCCAATGACCAGGCCATAAGCGGGTCATTGGCTACACCTTTCTGGGTCTCCCTTGTTGGCCCGGGCCTGCTCCCTCAAAGCAGGGACTTAGAAGACATTTGGGAGCCACATCCTCAATCTGGTCCCATGCAGATCAGTGGGTAGGCTTGGGTGTCCTCCACCAGCATTCCTCTTTGGCCTGGACTGGTCCCAGCCTAGTGAGAGGGACTTAGAAATCTTTTCTGGAGGTGCTCTTAAAGATTGGCACCCAAGCAGGACTGACACTGGGCCTGGTGCCCTCACACCTAGCCTCCTTGCTGGCCTGGGCTGGTGCCCCCTCCCAGGGTAAAGAATATGATGACCAGGGCACAAGAAGGAGTCAGCTGAGCCGTGGTCACATTTCCCAAGCCACACTGGCCTACCCAGTCTGGTCCACACCACTAGAGGAGATTAGAAACATTTTTGGTGGATACCTTCTAAGACTGGGGCATCCTCCCTGGACCTCCCTGGCCAGCCCTGGCCTGTCCGCACCACCAGAGGGGGACTTACAAATACTTTAGGAACTCCTGCTATGACTAGATCCAATGAGGGACCATGATCTCCCTGGACCTCCTCCATGGCTGCCCTGTTCTCCCATTCAGGAGACTTGGAAATATTTTCAAGAGGTGCACCATTGAACAGGCCCCACATAAGACCGAGGCTGGGCCGGGACAGCCTACTTAGGCCTTCCTGTTCTGGTCAGACTGGTCCTGGCATCTGGAAGGGGACTTAGCAAACTTCTAACATATGTGGAATCAAGGCCCTGCCTGGAGTGCCCTCCTCAGGCTCTCTGGCTGACTGAGGCTGGACACTATACCAGAGGGGACTTAGAAATGTTTTTGGGAGGTGCCTACTAAGACCAAGCCCCTCCTGGGGCCATGGCCTGGGCAAGACACCCTCCCCAAACCTCACTGGTTGGTTTTTTCCTTTGGAAATAGAGAAAAATCTGGGGGAGGTACATCCAGTGACATGGTTTCACCACAGCCAGGTCTTTCTTGCCAGCCCAGGCCTGTGTGCCCCTCTGAAACATTTTTGGGCGGTTCATCCTATAAGTGGGTCCTCATGGGTGGTGGCAGGACCCAGAGCACCCTTTTCTGGACTCCTTGACTGGCCTGGACTGGTCCCAGACTAGGAGTGGGACTTGTGAAAGTTTTCATGGGACACTTACCATGACCAGGCCCTATATGGGACTGTGGAATGGTGTGGGCAGCCTCCTCGAGCCTCCCTGGGTGGCCCATGCTGGTCCCTCCCACAGCAGTGGGACTTATAAACATTTTCAGGGAGTGCTTCCTGTGACAGGCCCCATGCTGGACAGTGAATAGGCTGAGGGCACCATCCTTGGGCCTCTATGTTCGCCCCAGCTGCTCTCGGCCTCTACAGAAGAACACAGAAACTTCTCAGAGGTGCTCCCAATGCCCAGGACCCAGGAGGGACAGCATCTGGGCCCATGGAACCCTCCACAGGCCTCCTTGTCTGGTCCAGGATGGTGCCCCCCATTTGGAGGGGGACTTGTGATAACTAGGCCCCAGGTGGGACTCACCACCTGGCCCAGTCCAGTCCTGCCACCAGAGGAGTTCTTAACTGAGTAGGTGCCTCCAGTGTCTCCGCCCAAATACAGGATTGTTGACAGGCTGGGGCCCCTTTTCCCCAGACTTCCTGGTTATCTCCGCTGGTTTCCCCCTCTGGACTGAGACCTGGTAAAGTATTTGGGAGGTGCATCAAGCAACCAGCAGCACACGGACTGTGACTAGGCTGGGGAAGGCTCCTTGGGCCTCTGGGCCTCCTGGATAGTTCCTCTCTTAAGAGAGAGACTTCAGAAAAAAATTCAAGAAGCACATCTGGCAACCAGGCCCTATATGTGACTGCAACCAGGCCCTGGGTGCCCTCCCCAGGCGTTCTTAGCTGACCCAGGCCTTGCTTTCCACTCTGGCAGGGAATTTAGAAATATTTTCTGGAGGCACATATGATAATCAGGACCATGTGAGTGCCCTCCGCTTCACAGGCCCCGCCCCCGCCCCACCTCCATTTGGCCCAACCCAGCGGTACAGCACCTGGATTGGTGAGTGGGCGAGAGGGGTCCGTCCAAAGTGAGACGGGGCGAGGCCAAGGTGAGGAGGCGGCGAAGGAGTGTGAGCGAGAAGGTGAGACCCAATCAAGGTGGGATGGGAATGGGCCCAACGGCCCAGGTGCCGGGCCTGAGCAAAGAAGGCGGGAACTAGCTTAAGGCCTCACCTTGACGAGCTAGAGGCTGGCAAGGTCGGCTCAGACCTAGCCTAGGAAAATCTGCACCCTAAACACCCGCAGGCTTCCTTCCGGACCTCCCTATCTGCAGATCCTGCCGCCTCTCAACTGCCTGCGCGGGCGGTCCCCAAGCAATAGGGGGTGCCATCTCCCACGGCCAGCACTATCTGCGGGGCCAGGACCTCCTTTTCCGCCAGCGGCCGGTATCCGGTGGCCGCGACCCAGGCCATGTCCAGCAGCACAAGGTGGCACCCTCGCACCCACAGCCCCGGCTTCTGCCCGCCCGGGCCACCTCCTGCAATGGTGTCTCTACTCCACGTGGATCGTCTCTCAGCAGCCTCAGTGCACCTGCAGGGAGAGCGGCCAGGCGAGGGTGAGGGCCCAGTGGGTGTCCTTGGGCCAGAAATTGGTAAGGGGTCCTGGGAGAGCCTGGGCTAAGAGAAATTAAAGGGCGAGGAGGACAGATGGCATGAAGGTGAGGGTCTGGTAGGGAACCCCAGCAGGAGGAAGACAGTAAGTACCTAACAAGGGGGCCTGGATAGGGCAAGTCAGGACCCAAAGAGGGGCCGTGGGTAAGGATTGGAAAGAAAGCATGGAGGAAAAATCTTGAATCAGGAATGGGGGTTTCAGCTTAGTGGGGGACTACAAGCTGCGGGGCACACCTAGCAGAGAACTAGGTCAGAAACAGGCTTCCAGGTCCAGCAGTGGCTGGGAACTGAGTGAAGACTTCATCCCCAGGATCTCCTGCCCGTTGATGTGTGTAGAAGCATCCATTTGTCTCTAGCATGTCAAAACGCCTGATGACCTCCTTCCTCCAGCCGTCGCTTCACCTGATGGGAAGATAGTGTTGTGAACCTCACCTAAAGGCCACCCTGGCCTTGGCCTTACTCTCACCTCTACCCAGTCAGGACACTCACCCACATGGGTATTGACCCCACTGTCCACTCCAGCTCCAGTTACCTCTGTCCTGGTTACAGGCAAACGACTTGGGAACACCAGGCTGAGAAGTTCTGGTGCATCTCCTGCACCAAGGTCATCTGTGGGCACATGGTGGGGGGGTGGGTAGGGGGGCAGAGCACAGGTGTGAACCAACACCTGAGCAGAGGTGAGCCCTACAAATGTCCACCCCTGCTGTAAACCCCACAAAGGACTACAACAGCACGGGAGCCCAACCTAACTTGCCCACCTGACTAGTCATAGCTACATAATTTCTGAGTGTGGCATACATGCTTGTTGACCACAATTACCCCCATCTCCCCTCCTTTCATAGTAATAGGAGTCTAGCTTGGCACATGGCTGCATGGCATAAACTACATTTCCCAGTATCCCCTGAAGCTATGAATAACTATGTGACCAATCTGCCCAATGGAAAGGGATCAAAGTGTATGGACAGCTCTCCTTGACCCTATTCCTCTCCCACTGGCTCAAATGCAGCTGTGATGGCTGGAGCTTGAGCAGCCATCTTCGATCATGAGGTGGAAGCTGAATGTTGAAGGCAGAAAAGCAACAAGACAGAAGGGGCCTGGTAACTGTGGATTTGCCTCATCTGGCTTGGACAGCTCAGCCCAGACTTTATGTTAGATGGAAAGAGCAGCTAATTTGGATAACTCTGTTACAACAGGCAAAACTATACCCTAATACAGTGACTCCGGTAGGCAGATGTTTGCCTCAAAGGGAGATGAAGAAACATTGACTACAGGCCCCAGGAAATCCCCTACACACTTGTGGAGTAAGCTGTCTTCCCAGCCAGATGCACCCTCAGATATGCACCCTAAGTGACACTCGACCAAGTGTGAACTCTCAAATACCCACCCCAGATATGAACCCTTATACCACATATCATCTGTGAACTCCAAAAAGCTACAACTGGCCCTTCCCATTTGTGGACGAAGTGGGAACACCTCACCCCCAATTTCCTTTGTGGAAGGAATACACAGAGTCACCATACCAAAAAAAAATTGGTCGACGTTCAACCATTTCAGGAGGTAGCATATGATCAGGAACCGAAGGTAATGAGAGATCCAAGCTGCACTGTAGGCACTGGCAAAAAAACAAGGTTCCAGGAATTGACAGAATACCAGTTAAGATGTTTCAACAAACTCATGCAGCACTGGAAGTGCTCACTTGTCTATGCCAAGAAATTTGGAAGACAGCTACCTGGCCAATCGACTGGAAGAGATCCATATATATATGCCTATTTCAAAGAAAGGTGATCCAACTGAATGTGGAAATTATCAAACAATATCATTAATATCACACACAAGTAAAATTTTGCTGAAGATCATTCAAAAGCGGCTGCAGCAATACATTAACAGGAACTGCCAGAAATTCAAGCACTTAACAACAAGTATTATCCAGACACTCATAGCAGGCGCAAATGCCTTCAGTATGTACATTTGTGTGATGGTTCTTATTTCTCAAGGATTTATTCCTAGGCGTGCAATTGCTGGTTATATGGTATTTCTATTTCTAGCTTTTTAAGGAGGCACCGTATCATTTTCCATAATGGTTGTACCATTTTACATTCCCATCAGCAGTGCATAAGAGTTCCACACTCCCTGCAACCTCTCCAACATTTGTTATTTTCTCTATGATTATTGCCAGTAATGTTGGGGTGACATGGTATCTTGTAGTTTTGATTTGCATTTCTCTAATAGCTAATGATCGGCGAGCATTTCCTCATGGGTCTGTTAGCTGCCTGAATGTCTTCTTTGGTGAAGTGTCTGTTCATATCCTTTACCTGTTTTTAAATTGGATTATTTGTCTTTTTGTTGTTGAGGTGTTGAAGTATTCTGTAGATTTTAGAGAGTAGACCTTCGTTGGGTATGTCATAGCCAATTTTTCCCCAGTCTGTAGGTTCTCTTTTTACTTTTTTGGTGAAGTCTTTTGATGAGCATAAGTGTTTAACTTTAGGAGCTCCCAGTTACCTTGTTTATCTTATGGTGTTTGTGCACTGTTAGTTATGGTTTGTATTGAATTTATGGCATGTATTAGGGCTCCTAGTGTTGTCCCGATTTCTTTTTCCACGATCTTTATCGTTTTAGGTTTTATATCTAGGTCTTTGATCAATTTCAAGTTAGTTTTTGTGTATGGTGTGAGGTATGGGTCCTGTTCCATTTTTTTTACAGATAGACATCCAGTTATGCCAGCATGATTTGTTAAAAAGACTGTCTTTTCCCCATTTAACGGGCTTTGGTCCTTGGTCAAAGATCGGCTGACCATTGTTGCTGTTGTTAGGTGCTGTTGAGTCAGTTCTGACTCATAGCCACCCTATGTACAACAGAATGAAACACTGCTCATTCATGCGCAATCCTCACAATTGTTGCTATGTTTGAGCCTGTTGTTGCAGCCACTGTGTCAATCCATCTCATCGAGGGTCGTCTTCTTTTTTGCTGACCTTCTACCTTACCAAGCATGATGTCCTTCTCTAGAGACTGGTCCCTCCTGATAACATGTTCAAGGTATGTCATCCTTGCTTCCAATAAGCACTCTGACTGTACTTCCAACGAACAGACTTGTTCGTTCTTCTGGCACTCGATGGTATATTCAATATTCTTCACCAATACTGTCATTCAAAGGCATCAATTCTTCTTTGGTCTTCCTTATTCATTGTCCAGCTTTCACATGCATTATGAGGCAACTGAAAATACGGTTTGGGTCAGGTGCACCTTGGCCTTCAAAGTGATATCTTTGTTTTTCAACACTTTAAAGAGTTTTTTTTTTGCAGTAGATTTGCCTAATGTAATACGTTGTTTGATTTCCTGACTGCTGCTTGCATGGGTGTTGATTGTGGATCCAAGTAAAATGAAATCATTGACAACTTCAATATTGTCTTTGTTTATCATGATGTTGCTTACTGGTTCAGTTGTGAGGATTTTTGTTTTATGTTGAGCTGTAATTCACACTAAAGGCTGCAGTCTTTGATCTTCATCAGTAAGTGCTTCAAGTCCTCTTGGCTTTCAGCAAGCAAGGCTGTGTCATCTGCATATTGCATGTTAATGAGTCTTCCACCAATCCTGATGCCATATTCTTCTTCATATAGTCCAGCTTCTTGGATTATTCAGGTGGATGGATTCACGCCCTGGATTCTCAATTCTGTTCCATTGTGTCTGTCATTGTACCATATGTTTTTCCATCTCATTAAAGAAGGCTGTTAGTATTTGGATGGGAATTGCATTATATTTGTAGATCACTTTGAGTAGGATTAACATTTTCATAATGTTGAGTCTTCCTATCCATGAGCATGGCATGCTTTTCCATTTATGTAGATCTGTTTTGGTTTCTTGCAGTAGTGATTTGTAGTTTTCTTTGTATGGTTTTTCTTTTATATCTCTGGTTAGAGTCATTCCTAAGTATATTATATTTTTAGAGGCTATTATGAAAGGTATTGTTTTCCTGATTTCCTTTTTGAAGTTCTCTTTGTTGGTGTATAAGAATCCAACTGATTTTTGGGTGTTGATCTTCTATCCTGCTACTCTGCTGAATGTTTCTATTAGTTCCAGTGGTTTTCTTGTGGAATCTGGGGTTCTGTATGTATAGGATATCATCTGTGAATAGGGACAGTTTTACTTCATCCTTTCCAATTTGGATGCCCTTTATTTCTTTTTCTTGCCTTATTGCTCTAGGTAGGACTTCCAGCACAATGTTAAACAGGAGTAGTGATAAACAGAATCTTGGTCTCATTCCCGTTCTCAGGGGAAATGCTTTCAGCCTCTGTCCATTGAGAATGATGCTGGCTGTTGGTTTTGGATAGATGCCCTTTATTATGTTGAGGAATTTCCCTTCTATTCCTATTTTATTGAGAGTTTCTATTAGGAATGGGTGTTGGGCTTTATCAAATGCCTTTTCTGCATCGATTGAGATGATCATGTGATTCTTTTCTTTTGTTCTGTTTATGTGGTGGATTTCTAATGTTGAACCATCTTTGCATAACTGATATGAACCTACTTGGTCATGGTGTATTTTTTTTTTTTTTTGATATGATGCTGAATTCTATTGGTTAGACTTTTGTTGAGAATTTTTGCATCTATATTTATGAGATATTGGTCTGTAATTTTTTTTTTTTGTAGTGTCTTTGCCTGGCTTTGGTATCAGGGTTATGCTGGCTTCATAGAAGGAATTTGAGAGTATTCTTTCCTTTTCTATATTCTGAAATAGCTTGAGTAGTACTCATGTGAGCTCTTCTCTGAATGTTTGCTATAATTCTCCAATGAAGCCATCTGGGCCATGGCTTTTTTTTTTTTTTTTTTTGGTTGGGAGTTTTTTAAATTACCTATTCTTTAATCTTCTCTTGCTGTGGGTCTGTTCAGATTTTCTATCTCAGTTTGTGTTAGTTTAGGTAGGTAGAGTGTTTTTAGAAATTTGTCCATTTCCTCTAGATTCTCAAATTTGTTGGAGTACAATTTTTCATAGTATTCTGTTATGATCCTTTATATTTCAGCTGGGTCTGCTGTAATGTTTCCCATCTCTTTCTTATTTGGGTTATCTGCTTCCTCTCCTGTTCTTTTGTCAGCTTGGCCAATGGTTTGTCAATTTTGTTGATCTTCTCAAAGAACCAACTTTTAGTCTTGTTGATTCTTTCTATTGTTTTTCTGTTCTCTATTTATTTCTGCTCTAATATTTATTATTTCCTTTCTGCTGATGCCTGTGGGCTTCTTTTGCTGTTCTATTTATTTGTTGTAGGGCTAACATTTTGATTTTCGTCTGTTCTTCTTTTTTGATATGTGCGTTTATTGCTATAAACTGACCTCTAAGCACTGCCTTTGCTGTGTCCCACAGGTTTTGGTATGATGTGTTTTCATTCTCAGTTGATTCTAGGAATTTTCTTATTCCCTTTGATTTCTTCTATTACACAGTTGTTTTTAAGCAAGGTGTTATTCAGTTTCCATGTATATGATTTTTTTTTCTTGCTCTTCCTGTTATTGATTTCTATTTTTATGGCGTTGTGATCAGAGAGAATGTTTTGTATTATTTCCATGTTTTGGATTTTATTGAGGGTTGCTTTGTGGCCTAAAATGTGGTCTATTCTGGAGAATGTTCCGTGTGCATTGGAAAAGAATGTATACTTGGCTGCTCTTGGGAGGAGTGTTTTATATATGACTATGAGGTCAAGTTGGTTGATTTTGGCCTTTAGATCTTCTGCATCTTTTTTGAGTTTCTTTAAAACGAAAAGTTTTTTAAAGAATTGTTTATAATTGGGAAAGAACAGCCTGTACAATAGATAATGCTAGGACAACTGGATTTCAATATGGAAAAGAATGAAATTGGACCTCCATGTAATATCATATACAGTAATTAATTCAAAATGGATCAACAACCTAAATGTATGTTCTAAAACCATAAAAGCACTGTTCATAACAATTGTAAAGTTAAACATCCCAAATATCCTCAAAAAATAGAATTGTTAAGTTATTACAGTATGTGCTATCTAGAGAACACTATAGAGCAATTACAGTGAATGGATGACCCATGGAAGTCCTCCTAATGTATATTCTGAACTAAAGCAATTGGCATAAAAAGTATATAGTGTCATTCTATTTGTTTAAAACATAAAACTCATCAAAATTCAAATGAATTTATTTGGGGATACATACATAGGTAAAAAAGTACAAATAAAAGCAAATAAATGGTCCTCATAAATATCGAGATATTGGTTACATCAAAAGAGGAGAAGGGGATTCTGATTAAAAATCAATTCATGGAGGGGGGGTGTCAGGAGTTAGGTTATATGCATTACATGGATGTTCTTCCTATATTTCACTCAACTGTGTTGTTGTTGTTAGGTGTCACTGAGTCAGTTCCAACTCACAGCGACACTATATACAACAGAACAAAACACTGCCCGGTCCTGCACCATCCTCACAATTGTTGTTATGTTTGAGTCCATTGTTGCAGCCACTGTGCCAATCCATCGCCTTGAGGGTTTTCCTCTTTTTGCTGACCCTCTACTTTACCAAGAATGATGTCCTTTTCCAGGGACTGGTCCCTCCTGATAACATGTCCAAAGTAATGAAATGAAGTCTTGTCCTCGGTTGCAAGGAGCACTCTGGCTGTATTTCTTCCAAGACAGATTTGTTCATTCTTTTGGCAGTTCATGGTATATTCAATATTCTTCTCCAAGACCATAAATTCAAAGGCATCAATTCTTCTTTGGTTCTCCTTATTCATTGTCCAGCTCTCACATGCACATGAGGCGACTGAAAATACCACGGCTTGGGTCAGGCTCACCTTAGTCCTCAAAGTGGCATCTTTGCTTTTTAACAATTTAAAGAGGTTTTTTGCAGCAGATTTGCCCAATGCAATACATCATCTGATTTCCTGATTGCTGCTTCCATGGGTGTTGATTGTGGATCCAAGTAAAATGAAATCCTTGATGACTTCAATCTTTTCTGCATTTATCATGATGCTGCTTATTGGTCCAGTTGCGAAGATTTTCATTTTCTTTATGTTGAGGTGTAATCCATACTGAAGGCTGTAGTCTTTGATCTTCATCAGTAAGTGCTTCAAGTCCTCTTCACTTTCAGCAAGCAAGGTTGTGCCACCTGCAAATCGCAGGTTGTTAATGAGTTTTCCACCAATCCTGATGCCACATTCTTCTTCATATAGTCCAGTTTCTCAGATTATTTGCTCAGCATACAGACTGAATAAGTATGGTGAAAGGATACAACCCTGATGCACACCATTTTTTATTTTAAACCACGTAGTATCCCCTTGCTCTGTTTGAACAACTGCCTCTTGGTCTATGAACAAGTTCCACATGAGCACAATTAAGTGTTCTGGAATTCTCGTTCTTCACAATGTTACCCATAATTTGCTATGATCCATACAATCGAATGCCTTTGCATAGCCAATAAAACACAGGTAAACATCCTTCTGGTATTCTCTGCTTTCAGCCAAGATTCATCTGACATTAGCAATGATATCCCTTGTTCCACGTCCTCTTCTGAATCTGGCTTGAATTTCTGGCAGTTCCCTGTCGATGTACTGCTGCAACTGCTTTTGAATGAGCTTTAGCAAAATGATCTTCACTCAACTGTACATTCTGTATAAAATTTTTTGTATATTTAAAATTCTACGTGTATATAGCTATAATAAATTTGCACAGTATCAGTATAAGAAAACACAAATAGATCAATGGGAAAAAAAAAAAAAAGTCCAGGAACAGGCCCACCTACCAATATGGAAAACTGACTCATGGCAGAGGAAGTACTGCAGGGCATTGCCAGAAACTACAGACACTTTAATACATGGAGCTGAGTCAACAATTATCTAATTGGAATAATTAATGCATTTCTTCCTATTCCATATGCAAAAATCAATACCAAATAGATTAGTTTTAAATGTGAAAATGCAAATTTATAACACTGTCAAAAGTTATAAACAAAATGATTTTATAAACTCAGAAAAATTTTCAGTAAGAGTAAGACGTAAGATAAAAGATCAACAAATTCAACTACATTAAAATTCAGAACTATTCATCAAAGGGCAGCAAAAACTGAATACATAAGCTACCTACTAGGAAAAAGATTTTTCAATACATATAAATGAAAAATTTATTTCCAAATGCTTTACAGAAGCCCTAAAAAGTCACAGAAAGATGGATTAAAAGTGGGAAAATACACACAGCCTTGTCAGTAATGGAATAGTTTAAGATCACTGCAGACTAAAATTGCATATACATAGTTTGTGGCAGGGAACACTGGTAGACTACACTGGCATTTCCTAGTAAATTTAAACTTGGCTATGATCTGCAACTCAGTGATTTTCACTTAGTACAGTTATTGTGCAAGAGCACATGGAACCTGGAAACAGAATGAACAGAGCAGCACTATTCACAAGAGCAAAAACTAAAAGTAAATCCTGTAAGCTGTACAGTGATCGGTAAATCATGAGCCATTCACAAGGTGGACCACACTCATACATAGGAATATGGGTAGACTAGTGCTACAGGCACAAATGTACATGAAACTCAGAAACGTCATGAGGAAAACAAGTCACTGAAGAACCCATACAGCTAATTTTGATTTAACTTATCTTAGGTAAGATGGACTTTTTCTACCTGGATCTTAGCAATTTACATTTACGTTCACTAGAGCAAACTCTGTAAAAGACAATGTTGAAAACTATCCAAGTGTCCATTCATGGTGGGGAGGTTAAAAAGAAAAAGAAAAAACTAAGGTAGCTCCAGCAAATGCAGCATTATGGAGTTTTATGCAACTTTCCAGCGCTCTGTCAGTCTGTCATACTGTGGTGGCTTGCGTGTCACTGAGTCAGTGAACTTAGTTGTTTCAAGAATCAGTGTAAAATTCTGTTGATCTCCCACAATGAAAATTGCCTTTCACCAATTTTGATTTAAATGACTCATACTTCAATTTTGATGCTTGTTTCATAATAAGTGCTTTAATTATAAATGAACAAATGAAAAGATGTCATAAAAGAAAATCTAACAATCAGAAAACAAATATTACAACAAATTACCATATTTCATTTTTAGATTGATCTTTCATCTCTAACATGCCATAATTAAAAACATTTCTATTCTTTGCTCTTACAACTTCCTAAATGATTGTCACAATTAAGCTGACAAACAATATCTACTTCCATACACAATAAGGATAATGAATTGAGTCTTTCTTGAATCATTGTGGTATGCTGAGGGTTTTTAAGTCTCTTTAGGGACAAAAACGAGTGTTCTGTTGTACAGTTTATGATTATTAAAGTTAGGAATATGCATAAAGCAATTTCAACATTGGGAAATATGCATTGTGTTTTATCTTCTGTTATGAAATCATACATGCCTACATGAGTAAAATTGGTCTTTCCTGAATCTGGAAACTTAGTTCTCATATAAGAATGAAATTGTTGAACTTCTCTGTAAAGGTCTATATTTAAGTCATCGGAATAAGCCTGCACTAATTTCTTGGATGCCTTCATGCATTCTTCACCAGGGATATCTACATTAAGAAGGAAATTCTATTTAAAAGATCTTCATACACTTTCATTCTTCTTTTCATGCAACATTCAAGTGTGTCAATGACAGCATAGTATGTGGTTACTCAAAATTGATCTCTGGCATGAAATTAACCTCTGGCACTCAATACTTCCGGAGCACTTCTGTCATTTACTTGTTTCTGATGCTTCTGTGATGGTGGAATTGCTTTATAATCAGTATTTGTTTTGTTGTGTTTTCAATATTTCAAAATCTTCTATTAAATTATGTAAATACCTTGTTAACGACTGGCAGAGATCCACGCATGTCTTTAAATTTACGTTTGCATCTTGGAGAGCTTGACTCGTCCGATGAACATGCTGCAATGTATATCCCACATAGCCAACATAAATACATACTCTAGTGTTTGCATTTTGTTGGCAACGTTTTCAGCTTCTCTTCTGGCATCTCCTTTTTGTGTCTGGTCTTCAGCAATAGTTTCTAAAGGCACCTAGAATCTGTACCATTCCAGGATTACACTTGTTGCTACAGCATGTGCTTTCCAACGTGTATTAGAAAGACATTTTAATACTTGATCATTGCCTAAAAATGTTTTAAGAACTGCCTATCAGTGATTAGAGGTGGCAAAAAATGAGTATCTGAACAGTAGAAGAAAATCAACTGCTTCTGGACAGCAATCTATTGCACGACATCCTGTAAGATTAAGTGAATGTGCTGCACACGGTATGCAAATGGCATATTCATTATGTTTTAAAAATTTGTTGCATGCCTTTTAACACCCTGACATATTGGCTGGCCTTCGCACTTCGAAAAAGCAATTTTTCAAACTTCACGTAAATAGTGAAGTACTTGATTTGCAATTTCTTCACCGGTATAACATTTTAAGTTAGTAAATGTGATAAATTACTTGATAGGTTTTTCATCTGTTTGTGATACATATCTTAAAACAATACTTAGAGGATCTGTATGAGAAAGATCGGCGTGGAATCTACAGAGAAACTGAAATATCGAGCTATACTTATTTCACTGAAAATAGTTGATTGAACTTTATCACTTACTAAATTTATTAATTCTTCACATTGTTTTAGACATATATGATAGGTTGCCCTTTCCTGTCTTACCATATTTTGGTATGTGACCTGCTAAAAATGGATCAAAGTGAGCAAAAACTTCAAGTAAACCCAAAATGTTTCCATTTTGTGGGGACCCACACACTTTTTATTTCTTCCTTGAAAAGACAGTCCATGTTCAGCAATTGTTAAAATAACAATGCATTGCAAAACAGCTTTCCAACACTGACCATTCTTCATTAATTTGTGTTTCCAGTTCATAAGTGTCTTAGTTACCTAGTGCTACTATAACAGAAAATACCACAAATGGGTGGCTTTAAGAAACAGAAATTTATTCTCTCACAGTTTAGGAGGCTGGAAGTCCAAATTCAGGGTGCCAGGTCTAGGGGAAGCTTTCTCTCTCTCTGTCAGCTCTGGAGGAAGGTCCTTCTCTCTTCTGAGCTTCTGGTCCTGGGCAATCTTCATGTGGCTTGGTATCTCTCTTCTCCAATCTCTACTTCTTGTTTGCTTGTTTAATCTCTTTTATATCTCAAAAGAGATTGACTCAAGATACAACCTAATTCTTCCTCTTTAACATGACAAACATAACCTAATCCTCATTAACATAACATAATCCTGCCTCATTAACACAAACCATTCACAAATGAGATTATAACCACAGGCAGAGGTCAGGATTTACAACCCATAGTTTTGGGGGGCACAATTCAATCCATAACAATGAGTTAAGCCAAGACTATGTCATCAGTTTAAATATACCAACATACAATCTCTGTGAACTGAACTGTTTTCATGTTTATCAGTCACATTCAAGTTGCGCCAATCACAAAATCCATCTGTAGCAAATCAAGAATTAAACGATTTAGGACTGAATAATTTGCAAAAAAAAAAAAAAAAAAAAAACAATATACAGCCCTAACTGATGGAGAATACAGTAGCCACTCTCTCTTATAATTTTCACCATTATCTTTGCCCTCTAGAAATATATTCTGGTTACAGAACCTTGTTTGCTACCCAGAAATTTTCGACATGAATTTTCCAGTGGTCTGCTGTGATGCCGACAATCACTTGGCCCTCTTTTGATCCAATAATTTACATCACCAGAAGAAAAATTATTCCACCAAGCAGGAGCTGTGTTTCTGTTATTTATGGGGTCTGCAGATGTGACAATTTCAGATTCTAAAATAGTTTCACCTTCTACACCATTATTAATCTTTTTTACTACAGCAAGAAATGGATGCAGAATTTGGAACAAACTCTGTTATATCTGTATTGCTATTAGTAACTTCAACACTAGTGGTACTAGTGCAACAATTTGCACTCATTAAACTTGAGCACTGAATGGAAGAAGTCTCTTCTGATTCAGTACATTTTCAACAGAAAGTCAATTTTGGAATTGTTTTTAGGGATTCATACATCCTTTTCTTTTCATCTTCTATGAGCTTTTGTTTTTGCGCTCTACTTAGTTGCTGTTTCATTTTATCTGGACATAAAATTATGTCACTTTTTAAATCCGATTCTACCATAGCAAATAAATTTGAATAACAGAAAATAAATAAAATTTATAAAACAATGAAAGTGTATAAAATAAAATTTACATTCAAATTTGGATGTTAACACAAAAATTTTTATTTGACAATTAGTAACCAAAAAAATTTATTTGGAACATGGAATTTTGTTCTTCAGGTCTGAGATAATCAAAAGAAATAGTACTTACAAGGCAGTCAGAAACAATTTCATTCATTGGTCATATGATGTTTATTGGCAGGCCCTTCACAGATCTCCATGAGTGTTTTCATCTTGAAATAATACTTTAAAACTTGAGCACTCACTTTCTGTCTTTTGATGCTGCATCTTCACAGTTCATTGGACTACTGCTGATACCCAATGGGGGCGAGAGCGATTGCAAACAGCATGATAGAAATACAAGGGTATGCTCAATCTGAAGATATGTTTTGGTTTGCTTTGCGTAAGACAGGACCAGACACATTACAAGTCACGTGATTATAGTGCCACTGGAGAGTTCTTACATAGTTGACAAGAGAGAATTGAATGTGAGGTTATACCCAATTGGTCCGAAATGACTAGGAAAATATAATTGTTATCATTTACAAAATTTATAAAATGTACATTTCATTTCTTTATGGAATTGTTCAATTCCCATATTCAGAGATACATACATAATTGATGTAACAATAGTACTACTTCTTGACGAGCACGTTTGTTTTCCAAGTCACTACAATATCAAATCAATTGCTTAAAAGAAAGTCAGTCTGAAGGGAAATGGAAAATAAAATACATTTATATAATTTTTATTATCGAAATATTCATCTAGTTTATTTTCTTGAGGAATTGTTCAATTTACTTACACAAAGATATATAAATATTCTTATAAAATATAATGTTCTGATAAACGCCCTTCATTGCTTTCTTGGAAGACAAATTTAGAAACACACTCGTTGCAAAACAGAAACATTTTGCATGATAAATAAATACTGAATTCTGTGTCCTCTTAATGTGCCTAATACCTTGTTTATTAGCATATATAGGGTAATAGCAAGCACTGTGTCCTGTGCAACGGACAATAAAAAACGAAACTCCTTTGATACATAAATTAAAACTTTTGTGTTAGATAAATATTACTATTTCCAGTATTTTTTGGATGTTTGCTATGTTAGTATTATATTCAATTATTACCCACATTAGTATTATATTAAATGTATGCTAGATTGTGTCCACGTGTATGCCAAACATATTTTAAAGTTATAAATATTATGGTTTACAGAACTTAGGACATAACTCTGTACATAAATGCTATACAATTAAAAAGTAACTTGACTGCAATGGTCAACTTATTGGAGTTCCCTCACTTTTGCGCACCATCTGGGAGTGAAGTTCTCATTGGTAGTTTACCATGACGTGTGCAAAAGCATATCCTGGTGTTTGTAACATGGCAAAGAGCACTGCTGGCCCTTCTGGCTGGAGGTGCTAGATCAGCAGACATGGATGTACAAGACGGTTCTCTCAAAATGGATCAGAGACCTGTTATCTATTAATCTAATCTGTTTTTGCCCAGTAACCAGTCATATTGGATCCAGTTGCATACTGGGTGACTTTTGCAACAGATTCAACAGCCCACCCCCACCCACCTCTCATTTATTATAAAGAAACAACATACTCCTAAGACACTCACTGCAATAATGAGTTTCAATTACATGGGAGGGGACTATAGGAGACAGGATGTCAACAAAGATGTTAAAGTGGTAGGGGCCTCATAGCTTAAATAACCTTGTGCGCGACCGCGTGAACTTTACTTCCCGCCAGCACATTCTCACGCACTGGAACCGGTAACAATTTCATTTAGTGCTCTGCAAGTTCTTTCCCACTGGAGTGCTCGCTTCTCCTTGTGTCCGGCCTGCTTGGCATCTATGCGTCTTTGCTTTGGACAACTGGTGCCCCTGTTCTGTTGATGTCCTAAGCACGTGCTTACCTTGCTTGCCCCTGATGGCAACAGACGCAAAAGGCGCTCACACTCCAGTACGAGCACACCGAGATGTGGATGCAATGCTGTAACACATATTTCCGCTTCCGGTTTCTGGGCTTCTTTGTGCGGAAGGGGAGGGGATCCCAGCACGGTCCCAGCACTGGGCTCCGCCCAGTAATCTTGGAGTTAGGTGGCTTTCTCCTGGAGTTGTATTCTCTCCACTGCTGTCCTTATTTCCTCTCTAGAGAAAACCCTAGGTTTTCTTAAATGTGTATGTAAGCATAAAGAAGGATTTTAGTAGTCAAAGATACAGCGCATTAGGAGGTGAGTGGGGCCAGCGGGTGGAAAGGCACACGATCCAGAGTGAAGACCGAGCACTGGAGATGTGCATGGGCCTGTTTTGTGGGTGCCTAGGGAATGGTTGCTAATAATGAGTGTGGTCTGAGTGCGTGTTTTGTGTCATTGAGAGGTTTGACTGTGCCTCTGAGGATAAGGCTGGCTCTGACTGGATGCATCTGCCGGTCGGCTTACCTGAACTTTGCATGCACATAACTGTGTGATTGGAGGTGTGAGCAGCTGTGTGTTGGGGGGACTGGTTGAGAACCAGGACTTTGAAGACAGCCTGCCTTGAGTTCCTGTCTCTTCCCGGCTCCACCACTTCCTGGCTGCGTGACCGTGGGCAGGTCACATCACTTCTCTGAACTTCAGTTTCCTCATCTGGAAACCGGGAATAATACTACACTCACATCCCAGGGTGGTGGAGCCCTGGTGGAGCATTGGTTAAGCATTCTGCTGCTAACCAAGAGGTTGGAGGTTTGAGTCTACTCAGAGGCTCCTCAGGAAGAAATGCCTGGTGACCTATTTCTGAAAGAAAACCCTATGGAGTGCAGTTCTACTTTAAAACACATGGAGTCTAAATGAGAATCAACTGCATGGCAACTGGTTTGGTTTGTTGGTTTTTTTTACTAATATTACTGTTTTCCCAGGGTGTGAGTAAGAGCCGCTGTATGGGGTTGTGTGAAGTGAGATTTGTATCTGGAAGACAAGTATGAGTGGGTCCTCCCTGGAAGGGGCCTGGCCTCCTCTGCACACATTTGGGCTCAGGTCACAGACGCGCCACCTTAGAGTCATTCGCCTGCTGGATCAAGGCTTATCTTATACACCTCCGCCACCATGCTTCTGACATGGTGTGTGTGTTTGGGGTCCCTGTGCAGACATGCCCCAAGGTACAGCTGGACTTGCTGAACATGTACCTGGTGGCCCACACACATGATGACATGGGCTGGCTCAAGACAGTGGACTACATTTACACTTTTATGGCAGTGAGTAGAGGGTGGGGACTGGTCCCTGGGACTCCCATAGCCCCTCTGAGCCCCTCAGATCCCTTGTGGGCCCTGGACATTTGGGTGGGGCAATGCCCAGCCTGGGCTCCGTTGTCCAGGAATATCCTCCTTGCTCTTCTGGCCCTGACTGCCTGATCCCTGTGCTCATAGTCCACAATGACATCCAGCATGCAGGAGTGCAGTACATCCTGTATTTGGTAATCTCCGCCCCCTAGCTGAGCCCACTGGCTGCTTCATCTATGTGGAGATCACCTTCTTTGCCTAATGGTGGCACTAGCAGACACAGGCAACGCAGGAGGTCATGTGGGACGTGGTGCACCAGGGGTAGACTGCCCTGAGGAAGTGAAAAGAGGAAGCCCATCCCAGCTTCCGTTTCTGCCACCCTGGCTCCTGAGATTGTATCATGCCATGTGCATGCTGTACATACATGGTGGTCCTGCCTTTCTGAAATCTCCCTTTATCTGGTGAACTCTTAGGGGTCCTGCAAGGCCACATCTCCAGTGGATCCTCTGGGAAGCCTGCCATGCAGGAGGCGCTCTGTCCCAGATCTGGCTACATTGGCCTGAGGGTGACCTCTCTTCTTCTAGGCCTGGGCATGCCGGGCAGGTCCTCTCATCCCCAGCATCACCCACTCTGGCCCCTCTCCTAACCCTGACTGCTGACCCTCACCATGCCCTTCCTGGCATAAGGTGCCTGGAGTTTGCCAAAGGCTGGGTGATAAACAATGAGGCAGCCATGCTATAATGGCATCGTGGACCAGATGACACTCAGGGTACTCTTTCTGGAGAACACATTTGGCATTGATGAGTGGCCCCGTGTGGCCTGGCACATTGACCCCCTTTAGCCACTCTCAAGAGCAGGCCTTGCTGTTGGTACAGGTGCTACCCCACACCTCTGGATCCACCCCCTTACTCACTCTGACCCTTCCCATGGCTCCTTAAACCCACCCTTCCACTGATCCCACACTGGCCAGGCCCTGCCCCTGGTGCCTTGGGGCCCTGCCCCTTGGCTGAGCTGTGACTCCGGGGCCTTTTCCACTCTGGCTCAAGGCCTTGACCCAGCCCCAAGCTGCGCAGGCTCCAGATGGCTTCGCCCCCTCCCCTGATCTGTCCCTTGTCTCACTCCAGTCCCACCTTGGTTGCTATGATCCCAACTTTTCTCCAAGCTTGGTGGCAGGAAGAGGCCTGCGCTACTTTTAAACCAGCTCGTTACCTGTCCCCTGACGCATACCTCTTTGGGCTGTGGAAGAGGGAAGCTCTCACTGAGTCAGGCCTCACCCCATCCACTGTGACCCAGTGCCTTTTCATGGTGGGGGAGGTGGAGATGGATTCCCACCCTTCCCTGCTCTCCTGCAGTGGTTCTGATTCGTCCCCAAGCTTGGAAATGTGCTGGAGGCCTCCCTAGTTTCATACCTGCTTTCTACCTGTGCTTTGACCCACCCCTCCCAAGCTGGGTTTGGGCTTGGTTGGTAGTGAGAGAGGTGGGCATTGATTCAGACGGCCCTCTCCTGTGCTCTGATCCCTCAGATGGTCTTGGATGGCTTCTTCTTGAGGCGCCTGGAGTATAAGAAAGTTCGGGAGGAGATGCTGGAGATGGAGCAGGTGTGGCAGGCCAACACCAGCCTGAAGCTCCCAACTGCCAACCTCTTCACTGGTAAGCAGGTGGAGGCTGACCTCATGGTTGTGTGACCTGTGCAGTCCCTGGGCTGAGAGGGCCTTGTACTTGATTTAATGCTGTGCTGTCACTGTCTTGAAATTCTTAATAGTTTATGAACAAGAGCCCAGCATCTTCATTTTGCACTGCAGCTCGCAAATTCTGTAGCCTACCCTGGGTAGGAGATGGCAGGCTTTGACCCTAGGGCAGGTCTTGAGGGTGCTGGGCCACCCCCTGACCCTGGTGTGGCCTACAGGTATGCTCCCCAACTCATACAACCCACCAGAGGATCTGTGATGGGACATGCTGTGTGATGAGAAGCCCATAGTGGACAACCCTGCAGCCCCGAGTACAATGCCAGGAAGCTGGTCGGTTACTTCCTGCAGTTGGCTGCTGCTCAGGTAACCCCAGTGTCCGGGGCCTACAGAACTGGTGTGGATGATTCAGGGCCCTTCCTACAGCCCAGGCATTGCCTGATACCTCTTCACAACCTGTGAGGAAGGTAATATCCCATTCACCATCACCATGCCCTCCTCCTAGATTTGAGTGCCTTCCTGATCAGAGCGCGCAGGCCCCTTCCCCACTGTACACACTCCCCATGACCATGGGGTGGCCTGGTGCAGTGCCTCAGTGCCTGCATCTGTGTGGTCAGCCCAAGGGAACTCATGAACAACTGTTGGCTATTTTTATGTGTGTGTCCCTATGCTCCCAAGTGCCATCATCTACTCTTTTTTTTTTTTTTATTAATAGACTTTATTTTATAGAGCAGTTTTAGGTTTACAGAAGTGTTGTACAGAAAGTACAGAGTTCCCATATACTCTCCACCTCCTGCACACTGTTTCTCCTGTTACCATCCACTCTTGATCATATGTATACCCAGGACACAGCTGTACACAGGGAGTGGCCCAAGATACCCTGGCCTGAGGACTGCCCTATCCTACCTGCAGGGCTGGCACTACTGCACCAACCACACCATAATGACCATGGGCTTAGACTTCCAATACGAGAATGCCAACATGTGGTTCAAGAACCTTGACAAGCTCATCTAAGTGGTCACCACCCAGGTCAGAGTGCCCACCTGTGGTACCTGTGTGCACATGTGTGCTTGTATCGCTGTGCCTTGAGCCATACTATTGGTTCTGTAACAAATGACCATACACTTAATGGCCTAAAACAACAGAAATTTATTGTCTTACAGTTCTGTAGGTCAGAAGTCCAACGTGGGTCTCACTGGGCTAAAATTGAGGTGTCAGCAGGGATGCCTTTCTTTCTGGAGGCTCTAGGAGAGAATCTGTTTCTTTGCTAAAGGATGCCTGCATTCCTTGACCAGTGGCCCCTTCCTCCGTCTTCAAAGCCAGCAACACAGCATGTCTCTGACCCTGCTCTGTCATCACATCCTCTCACCTCTTCTGTCTTCTTCTACTTTTAAAAACCCCTGTGATTACATTGGGCCCACCTGGGTAATTCAGGATAATCTTTCTATTCTAAAGTCAGATGATTAGCAACCTTAATTCCATCTGCAATTTTACTTCCATTTTGCCATGTGTCTTAGGCTGGGTTCTCTAGAGAAGCAAAACCAGTGAAGCATGTAAATATATATATATATAGAGAGATTTATATCAAGGAAATGGCTCACATGCTTGTAGAGGCTGACAAGTCTTATATCTGTGGGTCAGGCTGGAGGCTTCTCATGACTCACGTAGCTGCAGGGCCTAGCGAACCCAAGATTGGTACGTCAGACAGCAGGTCTCTGGCTCACAGGCTGCAGAGGCTGACAAATCCCAAGATCGGCAGGTAAGCTGCTAGCTCCAGTCCCAAGAACTGGAGGTCAGATGAACAGGAGCCAGCTGCAGGATCCAGAGCGAGCAAAAACCAGCAAGCTTTGCCAGGAAGTCTACCTATATTGGATGCAGGACACATTCCCAAGGAAATTTCCATTCAACTGGTTGGCTGTTCATAACAGACATCATCATGGAGGTGATTGCATTATATCATATCTCATTATGGAGGTGATTACAACATTACATAGCTGCCAAACCACTGAGAATCGTGGCCCAGCCAAGTTGACACACAAACCTTAATCACCACACTGTGTAACCTACATACTCACAGATTCTGGGAATGAGGACATCTATGGTGTGGGATATTTTACCTACTAGTATGTGTTGGAGCAGCCCCTGTAAGTGGCCTGTGACCACGGTCCTGTCAGCACAGAAACTTGTCTCATCTCTCCCATCTAAGATGCCCTTTCTCATCAGCCTCATCCTCAGAGTTGTCTACCTGCCCAGTCTCCACATCCTCACCTCCCCCTCACTCTCTGCACTGCTGTTTCACCAAAACCAATCTAAGTCACTTCACTAAGGACCTTCCAGCAGACATTTCTCAGTCCTTCCCCTTTCCCTGGTCCCCGAGGAGCCTCCATCACCCTTGATCCCTTCCTCCTGCAAATACTATGGCCTTTGGCTGCCAGGATGCCACTCTCTTGGTTTTTCTTCTGCCACTGTCTGCTTCTTTGCAGACTATCGTACAAACTCTGGAAATGGACTTTCTGGGTTCAGATCCTGGCTCTGCTACTTACTGCCTCTGTGACCTTAAACAATGATCTGAAACACTTAGCACCTTAGTTTTCTCATCTGTAAGACAGTTATAATGGTGGTCTCTATCCCACAGGGCTGTTAAATGAGAGTTTAATGAGCTCATGTACATAGATCTATAGAGCAGCACCTGGCACATAAGTGTTAGTGATTGTTGTTTATTATTATTTTTTCTGGCTGAAAAACTCAAGGCCTTGACCCAGCCAGCTGCAGTGTCTCCTTCTCCAGCAAGCCTTCACCAAACCCCAGGCTCCATTAATACCCATGATGCCACATCCAGGCCAATTGTAACCAGCTGACTATTTGTTTAATGCCTCTCTTCCCATCTTGACTGTGAATTCCATGGGGGCAGGGACTGGTCTCTCTGGTTCTAGGTTGTATCTGCAGTCCTGGCATGTCTGAGTGATTGTCTGCTGAGTAAACACAATGTATGCGTCTGGGTGCGTAAATGAGTATATGACTATGTGTGCAGGAATGTAGACGTGTGTGTACCCAGGTAAAGGTGTGTAGTCCTATGTGCATCCCTTTATTTACTGAAATATTTATTGAGCACCTACTGTGTGCTGGGCACTGGGGTTACAGTTCCAGCAGCAGGAGGTTGCTAATAACCTTGTTTCTCCACCTTCCTCTGTTGGAAGTGAGCCTCCATTCATTATAAAAATTGTGACCAAACCAAACTAAACCAAACCCATTGCTGTCGAGTTGATTCCAACTCATAGTGACCCTATAGGACACAGTAGAACTGCCCCATAGGGTTTCTAAGGAGTGGCTGGTGGATTCGAACTGCCGACCTTTTGGTTAGCAGCCGAGCTCTTAACCGCTTCACCACCAGGGCTCCAAAATTGTGACATTTGGTACAAATAACTATTCTCGAAAAATGATTATTCCTGCACTATAATGTCCAATAAAACCCTATGGAACAGTTCTACTCCTTAACACATGGGGTCACCATGAGACGGAATTGACTTGATGGCAATGGGCTTAGTCTTTTTTTTTAATAATGTCACAATTTTTCCACTAAGGTTTTCAGTAATAAAATTGAAATTATTTTTAAAAATTTAGTAAAATTTCAGGTTTATTCTTACATCCCTGAAATCCTTTCAAGTTTGGTAGTATTTAGCTTTGACCAAATACTCATTTTCACACTTGGCTACTGGTTTGCACTCAATGTGTATTAACAGCATCTGATGTGTGAATGTGCACACGCGTATTAAGTTTGTACGTGCATACCTGTGTGCCTTCCAGGAAGACACGGCCTCCAGGAGGCCTCACCACTTCTCTCCCAAGCAAGCAGGCCAATGGAGCTGAGTCCATGTTCTCTACTGCACTCTAGCCTGTACCTGTGGGAGCTGAACAAGGCCAACCTGCTCTAGCATTTGGGGGTTGTGGGGGTCGGATGCCCCATGGGCCATGACCCTGCCCTCAATGCCCTCCCCCAGCAGGTCAGTGAAACAGGATGACTTATTCCCCTACACTGCCAGTCCCCACAGGTTCTGGACTTCTCCAGTTGGCCAGCCCTCAAATGCTATGAGTGCCTTAGCTACAACTTCTTGCAGGTGGTTGGGCACCTGGCTCACGGGCGTGTCCCAGGGGTCCCAGGCAGGCTCGGCCACCGCAGCACACCCCTGCCTACCAGGTGTGCAACCAGCTGGAGGCGCTGGCTAAACCACTGGGTATCATGACCAAGCCAAGTTGACACACAACCCTAACCATCACAGGGGAGAATTGGAATAAGAGACTTCTATCTAAAATGCGGAGCTCTAGTGGCGCAGTGGTTAAGAGCTCAGCTGCTAACCAAAAGGTCATCAGTTCGAATCTACCAGCCACTCCTTGGAAACCCTATGGGGCAGTTCTACGCTGTCATATAGGGTCGCTATGAGGCAGAATTGACTCGATGGAAAAGGGATCTAAAGTGGGGTCATCCCTAGGTGGTATAAGCAATTAACATGCTCAGCTGCTAATAGAAAGACCGGAGGTTCAAGTCCTTGAAGAAAAGCCTGGTGATCTATTTCTGAAAAATCAGCCATTGGAAACTCTATCGAGCACAGTTGTATTCTGACACACATGGGGTCGCCATGAGTCAGAATCGTTGATGGCAACTGGTTTGAGGAGAAGGCAAGCAGACACTGACCTGTGAAGTCAGCCAGAATACACAGACTCGAAGGCTATGGGCTGGCACCCTGATGTCTGCCACACACCCACTGACGTATTTGATCCTCTGAACAACCCGACCAGGCAGATACTAATCCTAGTATTATGCCTATTTTTCAGAAGTAGGAAATGAGACTGAGAAGTTCAGTAACTTGTCCAAAGGACAGAGGCAGGATTTGAACCCAAGCAGTCTGGCTCCATAGTCTACGCTGGAATGGGCTGTCATGAGAGGTGATGAGCTTCCTGTCAGTGGAGGTATTCAAACAGAAGATTGTTTACAGCCATGAGGAATGTTGAAGGAGGGATTCCTACTAGGGACAGAGACTGGGAGACAGCTAAGGTCGTTTTCAGTGTTGAAACCTATGAGCTTATGACAAGGTCTGGTCCCCACTTTGCCATGACATCATGGCCTTAAAGTAAGTCCCTGAATTCCATCAAAAAATTGGTCCAGTCAGCCAAGCCAGGAGGGAGGGGCTCTGATGCCAGAAGATGGTGGGAGGGGGCGGGGGCCCTAAAAGAAACCTCTCCTGAGTGGTTCTATGATTATATCCTCTCCTGAGCTCCACCGAGGACTCACCAGGCAATTAACTGACGTGCAGACTGGTTTTCTGAGTGGACCTGCCTTCAAGAAGGCAGTAAGGGCCTGCCTGAGGCATACCTGACCCTATATCTCAAGCCAGTCTTCTGCCTAGGGGGTACCATGTCCACCCCTCAGTGAGCTGGCCAGCAGAGCAGTCAGCCGGCCCTGAGGCCAAGCCCCCAGCTTTCCTGACACCCAGACACCCAGTTAGCCTCAGGGAAGCTCAGGTTGTCAGACCCACTCAAACAAGGTGGGCTCCACTGCACATCCTGGGCCTTAGGCTCCTTATCTGCAAAATGAGGGATGTGATAAGACTGGTCTCTGAAGTTCCTGCATCCCCGAAGTTCTGTGACTGTGCGGTTCAGGCAGGGAAGTGGAGCCCAAACTAGGGCTTCACTCTTGGCCTCACTAAGAGCAGGACAATCTAAATTCTAAAAAGCCTGAATTATGGAATAATTACAATATATTGAATGTTTTCTTCATCCAACATATTGTACATGTATCTTGTATGCAAATTAACTGTTAGTTTAGTATTTAGAAGAAGAGGTCCTATGCGACCTGCTTTCATAAATACATTTCAGTTGGCAGTAGTTTCTTTTCTGCATGAAAATGGAATGTGCTGAGGTTCTTTAAAAGTTTGTTTCTTTCGAGGGCTTTCCACTCCCTCCTAGAAATTGCCTGACTTGGCACATCCAAGTCAAAGTGTGATTGTGAATTCTAAATGAGTGGGGCCTGGAGGAAGAAAATCCCCTCAGCCACACTGTGTGACTGGGCTCACACTTTTCCTTCCTGGAAACCTTGGTCTGTGCATCCGTCTTTATCTTCGGAGCACCTGGGTCTTTATCTTTGGAGCACCTGGGCTTAAGCATGAAGATCAGTGGATCCATGGAAGCAAAGCAAAGTGCAAAGGACTAGTCTTCATTTCCAAACAAAATATGGAACGGTGGCACATGGAGTGACTCAGCCTGAACCCCAAACCTCAGGACAACAGAACTCCGACGAGGCTACCTGGGAAGAGGCTGCCGCTGTTACAGCCTGAAGCCCTGAGCACCTGACCTCGAAATCAAGCCCAATCAACAAGCATTTATTGAACACCTGCTAGAAGTACGTACAAGGCACTATGGTAAGCACATCAAGAACTTTGATCTCAAGGGCTGTACCACCTCTATGGGGTAGCTGATGGGTGAGAACACTATTCCCATGCAACTGACCAGGGAAAGAAATCCCAGAGGAATTTAGGGACTTACTTTAAGGCCATGATGTCATGGCAAAGTGGGGACCAGACTTCAGACCCCTGATCTTCAGGTTGCACCATCTCCCCACCACGTGCCAGTCACCAGGAGAAAGTGTGGTCTACTAAGATGAATTAAAATTTTTAAGTAATTATTCCTATACCTATTTAAGATGCACAATTTGATAAGTTTTGATGTGTATGGAGCCATGATATTATCACCACAATCATGGTAGTGAACATTTCCATCACTCCCAAAAGTTTCCCCAGGCAACAACTGACCTCTTTTCTGTCATTATAGATTAGTTTGCATTTTCTAGAATTTTATATAATGGAATCATGCAGTATGTACTTTTTTTGGGGGGGGTTGCCTTCTTTTATTCAGCATAATTACTTTGAGATTTATCCATATTGTAGCATTTATCAATAGTTCATACCTTTTTATTGGTGAGCAGCATGCCATTGTATGGATATACCACAATTTATCTGTTCACATTTTGATGGACTTTTGTGTTTCCAGTTTTGAGTATTACAAATAAAGCTGCTCTGAGCCTTTGTGTACAAGCCTTTGTATGGACATATGCTTTCATGCTTTGGGTAAATAACTAGGAGTGAAAGGCTCTATCATATAGTAGGTGTGTTTACCTTTCTAAGAAACTGGAAAACTAGTTTTGAAAGTGATTGTACCATTTTACATCCCTACTAGCAGTGTATGAGAGTTCCAGTTGCTCCACATCCTCATCAACACTTGATATAGTCCGTCTTTATAATTTTAGCCATTCTAATAGGTGGGTAGTGGTATCTCATTGCAGTTTTAATTTGCATTTCTGTAATGACTAATAGTGTTGAGCATCTGAGTGAAATTATTTAGTATTATTGAGTTTTGAGCATTTTGTGATTATTTATCATACATATATATTCTTTGATGATATATCTATCCAATTTTTTGCATATTGATACATGCTACAACATGGATGAATCTCAAAGTAAACATGCTGAGTAAAATGATTTCTTAGTATTGAGTTTTGAGAGTTCTTTATACATTCTAAATGCAGGCCCTTTCTCAGACACATAATTTACAAATATTTCATTCTCAAAGCACTGTCTCTCAAAGAGCAGAAGTTTTAAATGTTGTTGAAGTCCCATTTATAACATTTTCTTTTCTGAATCATTCTTTCAGTGATAAAGTTCACAAAGATTTATCTTTTATGATCTCCTCTAGAATTTTTATAGTTTCAGGTTTTAACTTAGGTCTATGATCCATTTTGAATTAATTTTTATATATAGTGTAAGGTATGGATAAAAGTTCATTTTTTCTTTTTGCGTATGGATTATTCAGTTGTTCCAGCCCATATGTTGGAAGACTCCTTTCTCCATGCAATTGCTTTTGTCCAAAATCGGTTGTCTATATATGGGTGGGTAATTTTGTTCTTCTTTCCCAAAGTTGTTTCGGCTATTCTAGATTCTTTGCATTTCCATAAAAATTTTAGAATCAGCTTATCAATTTCTTACAAAAAAGAAAAAGCCTACTGGGAGTTTGATTGGAATTGTGTTGAATCTATAGATCAATTTGGGGGGAATAAATATATTAACAGTAAAGACACTTCCAATCCACGAACATAGTATGTGTCTCTCCACTTACTTAGGTTTTCTTTCATTTCTGTCAGTGATTTCATGTAATTTTCAGTGTGCAGGTTTTGTACATTTTTTGTCAGATTTATTTCTAAGTTTTTCATATTTTTGATGCTATCCTAATTGGTATCATTTTAAAATTTCCATCTCTGATAATTCATTGGTAGTATATAGATATTGTATTTTGCAATCGTGTTAAACTCATTCTAGTAGATTTTTTTATAAAAATAGATTCCATCAGATTTTCTATATTGAAAGTCATACCATCTGTAAATGAAGACAGTTTTATTTCTGCCTTTCCAATCTGGATATCTTTCTTTCTTTTCCTCGCCTTACTCCATTGGCTAGAACTCATAGTACAATGTTGAATTGAACTCATTTTTTTTTTCCTGATCTTAGGAGGAAAGCATTCAGTCTTTCATAACTCTGTCTCTCTCTCCCCCAGAAATCCAGCTACCAAGATACCAGGAAGCCCAGAAAGCCCAGGCCATGAGTGTTTCAACTAACCTACAGCATCAACCATCAGAAATGTAAGTGATGCGCCTTTAGATGATTCTGGTGCTTGGCCTTCAGCCTTCAGCCTTCAGCCTTTGAGCCTTCTAGCTGAAGCCCCAGGTGTCTGAGCCCTACCTGAATTCCTGACCCACAGAAAACATGGGACTGTTATTGTTTCAAGCCACTATGCTTTGGGGTAATTTGCTACACAGCAACAGATAAACTGGTAATTAACATACAAGGTGATAAGTGTTCTAATGGGAAAAGGTACCCAGTGTTTCAGGAACCTAGTGGTGAGAGGACCCCTCTCCCAAGCCTGGATAGAGCAGGGAAAGTTGTAAAGGCACATTTAAGCTGAGTTTGCAAGGCTGGGTAGGAATTTGACAATTTGGGTGAGAAGAGCATGAAAGCACCCCAAGAAGGAAGACATGGAATTTTGAAAGTGCCTGGGGGTTGTGGCAGGAAACCCAGGCTATGCCAAGGGCTTGGGCCTTATAAAAACTTAGGTGAGAGAGAGCCAGCCAAGGGCCGTGACGTAGACCAGAATGCAGGTGTTGAAAGGTGATCTGGTGCTCTCCTTATCTCCAAGGAAGACACTAACTGACTCATCTGGGGAGGATATTTGCTTGGGATTGCTTTTCTGAAATTGGGAAAAGGTCTTACCTCTCTTGCCCAACTGCCCCTGTGACCAACAGCATGAAGCTGTAAGTGCTGACCAGGATCAGCTGTGCTACTTATGCCACAGAGCAGAGAGGGGAAGCCACCTCACCTGAGAGGGACAGGGGTCAGAGCTGTGGTCTCCGCAGCATCGAGTTCCTTTGCTTCTCTAACCAACCATTGATTGGGATCCAGGTCGGCACATCAGTAACTGAACTTGAGATGCTTTACTTTAAAAAAATGTATTCATTCAGCATTCAAGTTTGGGTGCTACTGTAGAATCAGACCCAAACTGTTTGGGTGCTACTGTAGAGTCAGAGGAGCCCTGGTGGTGCAGTGGTTAACATCTACAGCTGCTAACCAAAAGGTTGGCAGTTCGAATCCACCAGCCGCTCCTTGGAAACCCTAGGGGGCAGTTCAGTTCTACTGTGTCCTGTGGGGTTGCTGTGAGTCTGAATCTACTCGACGACAATGGGTTTGGTTTTGGTAGAATCAGAGAGTTGAATCTTACCAGTTGATCCTCGCGTATCTGTCTGCCTGCCCCTAGGTCAACCCTCCCCCTGGTTAGCCACTTCTCAGCTAACTCAGGGACTAAACTTTCCAGAGCCTTCCAGTTGCCGCTGGGGGCCCCAAAATGGCAGGGCTATCACCCTCCCTCTGGAGACAGGGAAAGGAAATGAGGAAGAGGCCCGGGCAGAGTCCCTGTCTCCCAGAAGGCAGCCTTGAAGGTGAGCGTACGATGGGCGCGTAGATTCAGTAAAGGGCAGTCCCTTTGGCAGGTGTAGAGGGCACGTGAGACCCAACCTCTGTTATTTCCTCTTTCTTCTCTGGAATCTCCACCCCATTTCTCTTGGCAAAAATCTGGTTTATCTCCACAAATGTTATGCCCTTGGTCTCAGGAATAACCACGTGGATGTAAACAGCAGTGAGGAGACAGGTTCCAGCAAAAATGATGAAACTGTGGGCACCAATGGCCTCCTGGGCCAAGCAGCAGGGAAAGCGGGGGAATGGGGGTGACCAGGACGGATGTAATGTGGGCCAGGCTCTCTGAGCCACACAGACGTTTCTTGGAGGCCAGTTTGTTTTACTTTCGGAGGAGGGGCACAGCTAGAAGATGGGGTCCTGCTCCCAAATGTCAAAAAAGGAACCCTAACCTTTTGACAGGAGCCCAGTGGTGGTAGTGGTGTAATCTTTGGAAAATAGCGCCTGTGGCAAGCACTGAGCTTGTGCCATGTCCAACCATCTGACGCCCATCTTTGAGATAACTTCACCATCGTGTCAACTCGAAAAGGGGAATACTAGTTTTAACTTGCTGAATGATCTCTCACAGCTGGCCATGGAAACTGCAACGGTTAATAGAAACTGCTCTGTGACGCCCCCCTCAAGTGGTGCCCAGGGCAAGTGCCATACCTGCAATATCTTAGATACGCCTCGGGGTGGCGCAGTGGCTAAGTGCCGCAATGGTTAAGTGCTCAGCTGCTAACTGAAAGGTCAGCGGTTCAAACCCACCAGAGGCTCTGGGAGAAAAGACCTGGAGATCTGCTCCTGTAATTACAGCCCAGGAAACCCTATTGGTCAGTTCTACTTGTCATATAGCGTCACTGTGAGTTGGAATCAACTCAGTGGCACACAGCAGCAGCATCTGCCTTTTGACAATGGGGACATCATGTCCACCTAGCCCTAAGATGTTGACAACATTGAGTTGATGGGCACATCCTCAGAAGAGAGGAAAGGGGGGGCAGGCGGGGTTCTCGCTCTTGCTCTCACTTGCTTTCTGTTGCCTGTTGAACTCACAGACCAGAGCCCCTGAGAAATGAGCCCCACACAGTCAGAGTGCCTGAACTCCCTTTGGTACGTGGGAAACTGGCCTGCTTACAGAGTTACCTGAAGTGGGTGTCACAGGTGTTTTAGGGAGCCATGGACGTGTCTGAGCCCACTCTTGCTGAATTAGCAAACATTCTTAGTAGAAGCGAGGCTACTGCTCCTTTCCTGGAGCCCCTTCTGCCTCGGGGGCGGGGCAGGGTGGGAGAGGGAGTGGGGAGGTGGCCGCCCACCCACACTGCCTGTGGGGACTTGTCCTCCCTCACCTGGATAGAAGGGAACACGAAGCCGATGACGAAGTTGGTGAGCCAGTGCACAGCCCCGTCCACCATGAATGCAGCTGGCCCGGATGACTGCAGGAAGATCTCAGTCCTCACCATGGATGGGACAGGACCTTGGGTAAGAGAGCACAAGATGTGTGGACACAGAAGGGCTCCCAGGAGCCTGTATGGCTAATGTCTGTGTCCTGCTCTGGCCTCAAACCTAGACCCCCGCCCCCCAGGCACCTCAAGTATCGTCTATTCCAGACGTCAGGAGAAGCAGCTGCTTTCTCTAAGCAGGACAGCAGTGTCCGAGCGTGTGCTCCTCCCCTCCCTCGCTCCTCCTGGGCACACCTGGAGCTGAGCAGCACGGTGGTGGGGACAACCCTGTCAGAGGTCACTCGTACTACAAAAGATGGCTGAGAAGTCCACTTAGCAAAGTCGTCCTGGGGAGCCTAGGATTTAATTCCCCTTATTAAGTTTCTCCAAGGTCAAAGCTGCTCAATAAAGGTTTAGAGAAATGAAGTGAAGGCTTGGGTCCATGCAATGAATCGGCCTTATTCTCACAAATGTTGGAGTCCCTGGGTGGTGCAAAGGGTTATTGTGCTCAGCTGCTAATCAAAAGGTTGGAGGTTCAAGGCCACCCAGGGGTACCTCAAAAGAAAGGCCTGGCAATCTACTTCCGAAAAATCAGACAGTGAAAACCCTACGGAGCACAGTTCACTCTAACACCCATGGTGTCACCATGAGTTTGAGTTGATTTGACAGCAGCTGGTTTGCTTACAGTTGCCAAGCATTTTCTCTCTGTGAGTGAGCATCCCTCTGGGATTCTTAGGGAAGCACTTGGGGGATGTGATGCTCATGAGCGCCAGTGCTAGGGAAGTGCTGCCCTCCTCTGGCAGATCTGAGGAATGTCAGATGCCTTCTGGTTACGCCTTCCCTTGGGTCTAAGTGAACTTTCAACCGTTTTCACCTTGTCCAAAACGTCTAAATATATTTTCCCCCTAATTGCCACCCCCTCCAATGAAATTTTTAATACCACAGATAGAATATATATCTGTTTATGTACTGTATGTATCTCTGTGGCTTTATATGTAAAAAAAAGTAAGATCTTCACCTCCCAAACAACCAGTTTCCACCCCTTTGGGGTTGGTACAAGGAGCCCTGGTGTCGCAGTGGTCAAAGCACTCAGCTGCTAACTGAAAGGTCGGCAGGAGAAGGATGTGACAGTCTGCTTCCGTAGAGATTACAGCCTTGGAAACCCTATGGGGCAGTTCTTACCTGTCCTAGGGTGGCTATGTGTTGGAATCGACTTGATGGCAACGGCTTTAGTTTTCATTTGGGGTGGTACAGCCCTGGGTGGCGTAAATGGTTTGCACTGGACTACTAACCTAAAGGTTGGCGATTTGAACCCCCTTAGTGATCCCAAGGAAGAAAGGCCCAGTGATCTGCTTCCATAAAGATCACAACCAAGAAACCCCTATGGGGCAGTTCAACTCTGTAACGTGGAATTGCCATGAGTCAGAACTAACTAGAAGTTGACTGGTTTGGAGTGTTTTGGGGGGTTGGGGGTTGGAGGTGGTATGTACTGTTGCAAGCACGTGGTCTAATGGATGGAGACAAGGAGTAATTCAAAGGCCCAGTGAAGCTGCCCTTGGGACTCCTGGGTGTGCTGAAGTGCAAAACTGTGTCAGCAGGGAGGGAGCCCCTTCTTCAGGGCTCTACTCAGAAGGGGGTTCTGGTGAGGGGGTTACCTGCACAGCCCCCTGCCCTGCCTCCTTCTTTTCTGTGGGGGAGCGGCCACTATGTTCTCCATTAGGACCTGGCTCAAGTGTCCTATCTTGCACCTGATGGCACAGGTGATCACCTGCATTCCCCAGGAGAAGCCTGGAGGCCAGAGGAGGGCAGGGGCTTGCTACAGGCTACCCCACAGGGAGGAGAGGGTAGAACAAGCCAGAACCCATCTCTACACACACATACCAGTCCATTCCCCAGAGGCCCTCCTGCGCCCCATCCCCCCAGTTGAGGTGCACCAGGAAGGCTTCCTGCTGAAAACCCCATTTCTCCAAGATCCTTAAATATTATTGTGTTGGTCTCATCCCTGGCTGCACCCAGAGCTGGGCACAGTTGCCGACTAAGCAGTTTTCTACTGATGCATGTTAAATGGGTTGGTGCTTTTATTCTGGTTTGTGAACAGCTCTTCCAAAACAAAGATTCTGCAGGGAGCGTTGACGTTAGAGTGCCAGCAGTCAAAGCTAGGAGCCCTGGTTGCACAATAGTTAAGCACTCAGCTGCTAACCAAAAAGTTGGCAGTTCAAATGCACCCAGTAACTCCTTGGGAGAAAGACTTGTGATCTGCTCCTGCACAGATTACAGCCTAGAAAACCCTGTGGGGCAGTTTTACTCTATCACATGGGGTCACCATGAGTCAGAATTAACTCTGTGGCACCCAACAAAGCAGGGAGAACAAGGTGGCCACAGCGGGGAGAGGAACTTGGAGTCTGGGGCTGCCGAGAGGTAGGCCCAGAGCTGTGTGTACACGGAATAAGGCAACACAGGATTGTGGTGGATGACTTAACCTGGGACCCTGGGCTTGGAGGCTAACACAGGCAAGTAGAGGGCTTCCAGATGAACCCAGTCTCCCTCAGTGGGGCCCAGCTGGCTCAAGCTCCCTCTTTACAGAGGGTCATCTCCTTGTTGGACTCCGAGTATGAATCTAGGCACCTCCAGAGCCAAAAAGAGGATCACTAGGGCACCAGCCTGGCTCTCACATCCCTTAGGCTGGCAGGGCGAGGGAGGGATACAAGTACTCACTGGGCCCGATGGCATGTCCCGTGATGAAGACAAAGACAGAGATGACGCTGAGGTAAGACAGCTCAGGAACCGTGTTCTGTGGGGACAGGCAGGGCTGGGAGGGCCTGGTCTTGGTGGGACCTGAGAGTGTAGGCTAAGAGCCCTGAAAACAGGTGGGCCACCTGAAAGTCCACCTTCCTACCACGGGAAGGAGCCACACGTGGATTTCCCAGCACCTGTGTGACTATGTACCTGGGCCTCAAGGGCTCTGTGGGCAAGAGAGGGAGGAAGATGAGAAGAGCAACTGACATGTAGCCTTTGATCGTCGGTGAGTACTATCATTGACCTTACCTCACGGGAGACTAAGGTAACAGCAGGAGCCGCTGCTATTATTTACGAGCTGGTGCCAGGTGCTACCCTCTGCCCTTTACATCCACTCTCAAGTATCTTCAGGGCATCCCTCTGAGCATATTATTGTTTCCATCCTATGTGAACGTGGAGACACTTCCCAGAGAGCCCTGAATACAGACTGAGAGGAGACTCGGCCCCTCAGGGACCATGGTGGCCTAATCACACGCTCAGCAGGTGACAGAGTTGGGATCTGGACATACTGTGTGGTCTCTGGAGAGAACCCTTGTAGGAATCACAGACCAGAAGAGCTGGTAGACATTGATCCTTCAAAGAAGGAGCGGCTGACAAAAAACCAGGTCAACAGTCTGGGCCACGTGTCTGAGTGAGCTGAGTGGGGACTGGGGACAAGTGTCAGACACCAAGGAAGTGTGGCACATCATCTGCCCATAGGCCAGGTTGCATGGTCCAATCCTGGTCTGCCCCTTACTCACTGTGTGGCTTTGGGAGAGTTGATTAACCTTTCTGTGACTCAGGTTCCTCATCCCTAAAGCGAGGTTGAGGATAATGGCCTCACTGGGTTGTTTGTGAGGATTAAATGAGTTGATGCTGGCAAAGTATTTAGAACAGCGCCCAGCAGGAAGCCAGTGCCATATGAGTGTTCCCTATCATGATCACTTCTAGTTCAACCGGAGAAGAAACAGAGTCACTGCAAGTTGGAGGGACCCAAGACCACCCTGGTGACACTTGTGGCAGACCCTTGGTTGAAGGGCTCCTTGTATCTGCCCAAAGTTTTCTGGACTTTCAACTATATATGTTGAGAAAACTACAAATTAAAAATATGTAATTATTGTGTTTTAATCTTGTTAGGTGCCATTGAGTTGATTTTTGACTCATAGCGACACCATGGGACAGAGCAGAACTGCCCCACAAGGTTCTCTAGTCTGCAGTCTTTAGAGGAGAAGATCTCCAGTTCTTTCGGACTCTTCCCAAACAGGCATCTCTCAGATTATGCCCAGTGAGCTCCTTCTCTGACATTCCAACGTTCCAGCCTTTCAATTAGCAGTCGAGCACTTAACTGTTGTGCCACCAGGGACCTTGTTTTAATCTCACTCTGATATTATTCCCAACTACTTAAGAGCCTCTTATCTTACTGTTTGTTTTTCCAGTTCATCCTGACCTAGTCTCCAAGATGTTTTTAATAATGGAGACTGACTTATATTTTGACAAGTGGTAGGATTTCAAGATAAGAGCTCTGTCCAATGTTATAACCTAGGGAATTATTTAACAACAAATTTATGAATCAGATCAGGCTCCTTTGTGAGAATAGCATTTTCTTCCCTCCCTTCCTCCATCCCAACCCTCTTAAGTTGCCTGGGGATGTTGCTGTCCCTGCTTCTGTGAAGGTTATTTCCTGCTTTCTCTGGTCACATACAGATACCTTGGGAATCGACTCAACAGCACATAGCAGCACTAGTTTGGAGCCCTGGTGGCGCAACGGTTAAGTGCTTGGCTGCTAACCGAAAGGTTGTTGGTTCAAACCCACCCAGCAACTCCATGGGAAAAAGACCTGGCGACCTTCTCCCGTAAAGATTTACAGGCTAGGAAACCCTATGGGGCAGTTCTACTGTGTAACACATGGGGTCCCTATGAGTCGGAATCAACTGGATGGCACACAGCAACAACACTAGTCTCCCTGTGGTCCACTCCTATGTCTGTTTTCATTTTCTTGTATTTCTTGAATGGAATGATTTCTTCGTTCTTAAATCCATACTTATCGATTATATGCAGGCGTTTTCTGGTATAGCAGCACCCAAGCATTTGCATTTAAAAATACATATTTTATTATAAATTGTTTTCTTTGCTCTCCTTTACCTTACGTTGTTGGGTGCCATAGGGTTGATTCCAGCTCACAGCGACCCCATGTGACGGACTAGAACTGCTCCATAGAGCTTTCTTGGCTGTCATCTTTACAGGAGCAGATTACCAGGTCTTTTCTCCCGTGGAGCTGCTGGGTGGGTTTGAACTGCCAACTTTTTGTTAGCAGCCAAGCACTTAACCATTGCACCACCAGGACTCCTTCCTTTTATTGTCAGGGCATTGAATTTATTTACTTACATTGCTGTGTGTAGGTAAATGAAGTCATCCCTGAGTTTCATTTCAGGAGGCATGGTGAAGGGGGCATTGCACAATACTTGTATATAAACGGGCAGGGAGTCAACAGGTTGAGAACCAGCCACATGGCCTCGGGCTCTGGTTCCGTGATGAGGCCCTCCCACCTCCCTGCCAGATCCTGGTGGCCTGAGAGGCAGAAAATGTGGTCCTGACCTGGAGGAGCAGCGCCAGCGTCAGCCCGAGGCAGGAAGAGGCGCAGATGCTGTAGCCGGCCAGCAGGAGGCACCACCGCCCCAGCCGCTCCAAGGTAAAGGCCTGCAAGGAAAGGCAGGGTGAGGAGCTGTGCTGGCCCGGGGGTCTCTGGGGCCTGCAAGCTGGGCCCCTGCATCCCCATCCCTCCTCCCGTGGTTCCTGAAACATCTCTTATAGCCCTGCTGCTTGCAGCTTGGACCGCAGGGTGCTTATTTTGACAAGAGGTTGACCGGTCATGCGGTCAGACTGCACCCACTGTCCGTCGCTGTCCCCGTCATCTGTGGACTCCTGGATTTCACCCCCCATTCCTGGCTGCTCCAGTGGACATTCAGGCCAACCAGAATTCGGCCTCACAGCCGGAGGGCCCCCACCCCCTTTCCTCTCAGGGTTCCTCCCAGACAGGCACTTCCCACCTCCCCGCCCAGTGGGCCTCTTCCTTGACATTCCATGCTCGGCCCCGCCCCTTCCTACTGGACTCCTTTCTTTACTTCTAATATTCTTTTCGTCTCTGTTCCAGCCCACCACCACCCTCACCGACAGAGGGTGCTCAGCACTCAGCGAGGGCCTACTTGGTGCCCGTGTTTACTATGTTACTCCTCGTTCTCCAACAACCCTAAAGGAGGAGAGGGTCATCACTGCCACAAAGTGAGGGCCACTCAGACCAGTATTTCATGAAAAGGGAGGGAAAGGGTCTGAGGTCACCTTTGTCTCCAGCCCAGTCCTCAGAAGCTGCTCCTCCAGGAGAGAGAGGCAGGCTCCTCTGTCTTTCTGGCTTGAGTTTCTCCAAGTAGGAGAACGGAGACGGTGTAGTCGAAATTATTTCTCCTAGGGGAGGAGGGCTCAGATGGCAAAGAGTGGCCCTGCCCCAGAGGAAAAGCGGAGGGGAGCTAAGGGATCCAGCAGGAGGAAGGGGTGGGCAGACTCCCGGGAAGGGTCCGGAATTGGACCGGGACCTGCTTCTCCTTCCCTCCCTTGGTTCTCCCACCATCTTTGCCTGCTGTTTTTAACTCTCCTCCCTGGCATTCTGAATCCTCTGAAAGTTGACTGGGCTTAAACTAAACCAAAAAAACCCAAACCCATTGCTGTCAAGTCAATTCCGACTCATAGTGACCTATAGGACAGAGTAGAGCTGCCCCATAGAGTTTCCAAGGAGCAGCTGGTGGATTTGAACTGCTGACCTTTTGCTTAGCAGCAATAGCTCTTAACCACTGCACCACCAGAGCTCTGGGGAAACCAGCTTGGGGAAACTGTAAGTAACACATTTCTAGAAGAAGTTTAACCTCACAGGTAACCCAGGAACCAGGAATTAAAGTAATAAGGTAACTTGGGAAAGTCCTAAAGACAGGGCTGTTGTGATCACATGCCTCTAACGAGTGCACCTTTGCCTTTTCATCTTTTTCATGCAGTGTGTATGTCAAGGCATAAGCAATTCATGTTTTCACATATGAAACTCTAAAGTAGCAGTATTAGACCAACAAAAAATAGCACCAATATCAGAATACTGGTGTTGCAATCACTGTAACCATTTCACGTAGGAAGAAACTCAGATGCGAAGGTGTCTGAGTGACCTGCCCGAGTTCATACAGCTAGGAAGTCCACGTGTCCGGAAGTGCACGTCCCTCCGGCCACTCCAGGGCCAGCGTTGCCACCACATCTAAGATGACTCTGTGGGGCTCCTGTGTGCCCACAGGAGCACCACTTGAGACCCTCGGATGGGAATGGGGAATGGCACCCCCGATCACTCACTGAGATGATGGTCATCACTGTGTTGACCACACTGGCCCCCACTGTGATATACCGGGAGTACTCAGCCTCCACACCGGCCGAGACATAGATCATGTCTGTGTAGTAGTTGATCTAAAAGAAAAGCACAGGGGCCAAGAGGAGAGGTCCAGAGGCCCAGGTGGAGGCTTAACTCTTCTGACTTGAGCAACAAACAGTTCTAGAAGGCTGGGTGGGAGCCCCTTGGACAGGAAGGAGGAGGCAGGTTATGGGGAAAAGGGCCATGACCTGGAGTCAGGAGACCTGGGGTGGAGTCTGAGCTCTTCTCCTTGCTGAGCCTCAGTTTCTGCATCTATGCAATGGGGGAGCTGGGCTAGACCATCTCTGTTTTTGTTGTTGTTGTTATTAGCTGCCATTCAGTTGATCCCCAACCCCTGACAACCCTGTATGTTTTACTGTACAACTGCTCCATAGGGTTTTCTTAGCTGTAATCTTTACCAGAGAAAGACCTGGCGATCTGCTTCCATAAACATTATAGCCAAGAAAACCCTATGGGGAAGTTCTACTGTGTAACACATGGGGTTGCTATGAGTTGAAAATGACTCAGCAGCACCCAACAACAACAATCTTTATGGAAGCAGTTCACCAGGCCTTTCTTCTGCAGAGCCACTGGTTGGTTCGAACCACCAACCTTTAGGTTAGCAGCCAATAGCAAAACGCTTGAGCCACCCAGGCTTCTAGACCATCTCTCCTCTGGTGCTTTGTATTCTGCCATCTCAGTCCCCCTAGGATGGTTTCTTGCCTCTCATTCTGGGCCAGGCCAACCCCAAGCTCAGCTTCTCTTCTGGTCCAGCCCCAAGGATATTCTCATATCTGCTCTCCTGAAAGCCACAGGTGCTGTTCCCTGGTGGGCGCTCCTACCTGGGCTTTCCACCTCTCCTAAGGTCACTTGTTAAACATCCATGAATCCTCCAAGGCCCAGCTCAAAGGCTACCTCCTTGCTGACACTTTCCTCCAGCACCAACTGGGCTATCCACTCAACCTGCTGTGTTTCCTGGAAGTGACCCCCCATTTTTCTCAGATCTCTGCCCTTCACACCATCGATAGATTCAGTTACAACAAAAGCAACCATGTTCATACAAAGCAATGTCACCATTGTTCATGGCCACATGAGCCGGGGGTGGATTCCTGGCACAGGCTGGGCCAATGACCCACCCTCCCGGAACCCAGCTCCATCTCAGTCTAGCTGGTTTCTTGTACAGAGGGAAAGGACTATCACAAGAGGTATGTTCTCTTGGGGACTGGGAAGCCAAGAAAAATGTTCTGGAAAGAACACTGGGGGCACATGGGGAGAGGTGAAGTTGGGAGATGGAGAACTTCCTGGGCTTCATCATGTCATTTCATCCCTGCTTCCAGGCTATTCCAAAGGTCCCACTGCATCCCTGGCCTTCTGTTGTCTGAACAATCTGGTTCTGTAAATTAAGCCTTGTTTTGCTTAAGCTCTTTCCAGGGCTGCCTGTTACTTGCAAACAAAATTTTCTGTGCAATAAAATGTGACCACCCATCACAGCCCTCTATTTGGAACTCTGGCTCATCTACTGAGTCCCCAGCTCATCTCCTCTCCTGTTCTTCCTGGATGCAGAGCTGAACTTTGCATACAGAAAGAATGCCAAAGGGACAGTGGTGGTTCAGTGGTAGAATTTTTGCCTTCCATGTGGGAGATCCAGGTTCGATTCCCGGCCAATGCACAGCCACCACCCGTCTGTAAGTTGTTACGATGTTAAATAGGTTTCAGCAGAGCTTCCAGACTAAGATGGACAAGGAAGAAAGGCTTGGCAATCTACTTCTGAAATATCAGTCAGTGAAAACCCTATGGATCACGGTGGTCTGATCTGCAACCTATCATGGGAATTGGGCAGAATTGGGCAGCGTTTTGTTTTATTGTGCATGAGATCTCCATAAACTGGGTGCTGACTTGACAGCAGCTAACAACAACCATATCAATACTATCCATGATGTTGTTATCATGTGCATCGAGTTGATTTCAACTCATAGCAACCCCATGTGATGAAGTTCAACTGCCCCATAGGGTTTTCTAAGCTGTACGTAGCATCAGGATTGGAGAAAGACTCATTAACAACCTTCAGTATGCAGATGACACAACCTTGCATGCTTAAAGTAAAGGGGACTTGAAGCACTTACTGATGAAGATCAAAGACTACAGTCTTCAGTATGGATTATACCTCAACATAAAGGAAACAAAATCCTCACAACTGGACTAATAAGCAATATCATGATACATGGAGAAAAGATTGAAGTGGTCACAGATTTCATTTTACTTGGATCCACAATCAACGCCCATGGAAGCAACAGTCAAGAAATCAAAGGACGGGGGTCTTCCGGCCAACATGATGCCATAGTCAGAGACACCACGCCATCCCTCCACAGCAAAGATCAGAAAAACTAAGTCAAACAGAGTCACACGTCAATCCTGAAACCTTAAGCATCAAATGAAGAGATAAAGAACTCAGCCAAGCACTGAATGGAATAAGAAACTGACTGAGAACAGAGAACGAGGAGAGATACATGCAGAGGTCCCCTATCAGCTACCGCAGCACAGATCTGCCATCTTGGACTCCTATCGGAGATCAGTGAACAGGGGGTATGAGAAAGCAGCTTCATGGAGCTTCCAGCAGGAGACAGAACAACTGGTAACCAGTGATATAGGCTTTCCCACCCCCCACCTTTCTTCACCCCCACTTAGCCTCCTCTGCTTCCTGCAGCCACAGTCTCTTGGCTGGGAAGCACCAGCTTCACCCCAGTGTTGCTTGGATTCCACCCGCCTGCACTGGCCGGCTCCCTGAGTGCCTTTTGTTGGCTGCTGGTGTTGCTTTTTTCTGCTTCTTTAGATTTCTTCCTTAACCTCTCACCACCTCCCCCTCCTTTCTCTCAAATACCTGGCTCCATACACCATCTTTGCTTCTTCCTGAAAGGCTGTGAAACACCCCTTGACTGTGAAACTGCTTTCCGGCCCGTGCCACCACACTGGTGGGACACCCTGGGCTTTTTTGTTTGTTTGTTTGTTTGTTTGTTTGCTCTGATTTGTTATGTTTTGATTTGTTTGTTTTCTTTTTCTCTTCTTGGCTTGGGAGCCCCTTCTAGCCGGGCAGTACTGCGCAGCTTGGAAGCTACTCCCTTACTCTGCATAGACGCACAGGGACATACCTGGGGACGTTTCTTTTTTTGGTTTTTTTTTTTTTGTTTGTTTCTTTGTTTTCTTCTCTCTCTTTTTCCTTTTTTGTCTTTCTTCATTTCCAGTTTCTTGATTTATCCATTTTTTTCTTTTACCCTTTTTTTTTGTTTTTGTTTTTCCCCATTTCTCAGTCTCTCATCTCTCCACTCCATTAGCAAGCTCCCTTAGCACTCTTTTTTGTTTGTGTGTATTTTTTGGCTCCTGTTCCTCTCTCCTCTCTCTCATCTTTCCCATACCCATCTTAGCTCCACACATCACAATCTACCCACTCTTTCCTGCCTACCTGCACCATGCACTGAACATCACACTCCCAAGCAGCACAGGCATGGCCTGCTGGAACCTGCCCTGCACTGATTCCCGGTCCTCACTGTCAGCCTTAGTATGTGCCACAAACAACCCATCCCAGCAACTCCCCTTCAGCTGGACTTGCCCTGCTGTACCATACCTGAGTGACTGACATTGCCCATTGGAGAAGGAGGTGAAAAGTATTGTGCCCACAGATGAGCAAACAACAAAGAACGCACAGCCTGCCTGCTCAGACATAACCAAATAAAACAAAAAAGCAGGGTGAAACAAACAAATCTACGATCAATAAATGAGGAAAATAACCACTGAATGCCCCAAAGACAGCAGACAATATCAAAACATTTACAAAAACAGGACAGATGGTTCCAGTAGGCGTCCAAAATAAAACACCAGATGACCTTCCAGTAGAAGAAAAGGCACCAGACCTAACTGATAGGGAATTCAAATCTCTAATAGTCAGAATTATCCAAGAGTTGAAGCAAAAAGCAGACAAAAATGAGGAAAAAATAGACACATTCATAGAAAAGGCAGACAAATTCATGGAAAATACAGACAAAAAACTCAAAGAATTCAAGAAAATAATACAGGAACAAAATGCTAAAATAAATTCACAACTAGAAATCATACAAAACAACAATTAGAAATCCAAAAGATAAACAACAAGATTTCAGAAAAGGACAGTGTCATAGAAGGGCTGAGGAGCAGGTTTGAAATGATGGAAGACAGGATCAGCGAAATTGAAGACAAACACTTGGATACAACTCTGAGGAAAAATCAGAAAAAAGATCAAAGAAAAATGAAGAAACCCTGAGAATTATGTGAGATACAATCAAGAATTGTGTGAGATACAATCAACAGCAAAAATTTTCGAGTGATCAGAGTTCCACAACAGGGGGAGGATACAGAAAACACAGAGAGGATCATTGAAGAATTGCTGACAGAAAACTTCCCCAATATCATGAAAGATGAAACACTGACCATCCAAGAAGCTCAACGAACCCCATATAGGAAAGACCCCAAAAGAAAATCACCAAGGCATATCATAATCACACTCGCTAAAACCAAAGACAAAGAATCGTGAGAGCAACTCGAGAAAAACAAGTCACATACAGAGGAGAAACAATAAGACTAAGCTCAGATTATTTGGTGGAAACCCTGCAGGCAAGAAGGCAATGGGATGACATATATAAAACCTTGAAAGAGTAATGCCAGCCAAGAATAATATATCCTGCAAAACTCTCGTTCAGATATGATGGTGAAATTAGGTCATTTCCAGATAAACAGAAATTAATGGACTATGTAAAAACCAAACTAAACTTACAAGACTTATTAAAGGGAGTCCTTCGATCTGAAAACAAACAACATCAGACCACAGGCTGAATATAGGACACAGGATTGTACTAGCCAGATACCAACCTAGGAAATGAACTCTTAAGGACTATGCAAAACCAAAAGAATTACAACAGGGAACCAGAGAGGTTAATCTATAAATGACAACAGCATCAGAACAATAAAAGAGGGACTAAATAGTGTAGGTGTAGAACCTTCTAATGGAGAGGAAGTCAAGGCGATACCAAGTAATAATAGACTGGTTCAAATCTAGGAAGATAAAGGTAAATTTCAAGGTAACCACAAAGAAAGTTAAAGCTACTCATCAAAATAAAGAAGAAAAACATAAAGTCTCAGTAAAAACAAAACCTACAAAAACAAAAGAAATGAAAAAAAAATCCACAAACAAAAGGAACTCAGCACAGGAGAGTAAGAAACAAAGAAACAATCTTTGTTGGTTAAGAGGGATGGGAGAGTTGATGGGGAGAACTAAATAGACAATAGATAAGTGGTAACTTTGGTGAAGGGTAAGACAGTACACAGTACTGGGGAAGCTAGCACAACTTGTACAAGGCAAGGTCACGGAAGCTCCATAGACACTTCCAAACTCCCTGAGGGACTGAATTGCTGGGCAGAGGGCTGTGGGGACCATGGTCTCAGGGAACATCTAGTTCAATTGGCATAACACAGTTTATAAAGACAGTGTTTTACATTCTACCTTGGTGAGTAGCGTCTGGGGCCTTAAAAGCCTGTGAGCGGCCATCTGAGATACTCCACTGGTCTCACCCCTTCAGAAGCCAGGGAGAATGAAGAGAACAAGATACAAGGAAAAGATTAGTCCAAAGGACTAATGGACCACAGCTACCATGGCCTCCACCAGACTGAGTCCAGTACAGCTAGATGGTGCCCGGCTACCACCACTGACTGCTCTGACCAGGATCACAATAGTGGGTCCTGGACAGTGCTGGAAAAGGATGTAGAACAAAATTATAACTCACAAAAAAAAAGACCAGATTTACTGGCCTGACAGACTGGAGAAACCCTGAGAGTTATGGCCCCCGGACACCCTTTTAACGCAGTGGTGAAGTCACTCCCGAGGTTCACCATTCAGCCGGGGATTGGACAGCCTCATAAAACAAACGGGACTAATGAGACACAGCAGTCCAGGGACAAGGACTAGAAGGCAGGAGGGGACAGGAAAGCTGGTGATAGGGAACCCAGGGTTGAGAAGGGACAGTGTTGACATGTCGTGGGGTTGTTAACCATTGTCATAGGGCAATATGTGTACTAACTATTTGTTCTGCAAACCTTCATCTAAGATACAAAAAAAAAAAAAAAAAAGAATTATCTATGTGAGATCACGTTGACAACAGCAACTCAGAAGGTTTGATTGGAAGCCTAGGGGCCAGTGAGTTGAAGATAACGCTGATGGAATAATTTGGAAAAGGACAGTGAGAATAGCAGCACAACTGGAAGAATGTAATCAATGTCACTGAATTGTACATGTAGAAACTTTTGAAATGGTGTAATTTGGATGGGTATATTTTCACCAAAAAAAAGGTCCTCCAAGGTCGAGAAGGGACAGTGTTGACATGTTGTGGGGTTGTTAACCAATGTCATAAAACAATATGTGTACTGACTGTTCTATGAGAAACTTTGTTTTGTAAAACTTCATCTAAAGTACAATAAAACAATTAAAAAAAAAATCAAAGGACGTATTGCATTGGGCAAATCTGCTGCCAAGGACCTTTTAAAGTGTTAAAAAGCAAAGATGTCACTTTGAGGACTAAGGTACACTGGACCCAAGCCATGGTATTTTCAATTGCCTCATATGCATGTGAAAGCTGTACAATGAATAAGGAAGACCGAAAAAGAATTGATGCATTTCAGTTATGGTGTTGGCGAAGAATATTGATTATACTGTGGACTACCAGAAAACGAACAAATCTGTGTTGGAAGAAATACAGCCAGAGTGCTCCTTGGCAGTGAGGATGGTGAGACTTCGTCTCACATACTTTGGACATGTTATCAGAAAGGACCAGTCCCTGGAGAAGGACATCATTCTTGGTAAATTAGAGGGTCAGAGAAAAAGAGGAAGACCCTCAATGAGATGGATTGACACAGTGGCTGCAACAATGGGCTGAAACATAACAACGATTGTGAGCACGGTGCAGGACCCCGCAGCGTTTTGCTCTTTTGTACAGAGGGTTGCTATGAGTCAGAACCGACTCACCAGCACCTAGCAACAACAACTCCTTCTCCTGCAGAGCCACCGGGTGGATTTAAACCGCTAACCTTTCAGTTAGCAGCGAAGCGCTTAACTGTTGCGCCACCAGGGTTCCTTAAATACTATCTATAATAGTTCACTAAATATTTCTTCAGTTTAATTAATTCAAGACTGCTTTCTAGTGGATCCTTGCAAAATCAGCCATATGCACAGAAAGCAGCCTGCCAGGGCTAACTCGTCCTCCTCACCAACACTGGCTCGCTGCTCTGGGCTCAGCAGCTGCCCCTTGGCCCCACATACCGTGTTGACCCCAGAGAACTGCTGGCCGGCCATCAGCACAATGATGGTGATAAGCTGCCACCTCAGAGACCGGAACGTGAAGAGGTTGAGCACAGACGGGAGGCCCTCGGCCTTCTCGGCCTGGTCCTCCAGACACATTTCCTCTATCTCATCCTCCACATCGGCCCAGCTGCGCCGTGTCCTCAGCTGTGGGAGAACAGAGTGCATCCCCCACCGCGGCCCCGTCTCCCCCACAGCAGCTTTATCGGAGGTTAAGGACAAACGGGGATGGCTCCCCCTCGCCTCTGCCTGCCTTCCCACCCTGGGCAGAGGCTGCCTGGCCATCTTCCCAGTGTTTAGTGCTCGCCTGACCCTGACTAGGCCCCAATGCTGTGAACATGTCCCCAACTGCACCGTACCCCATCCTGATCAGACTCTCGGCTCTCAACACACTGACCAACTCTGATTGGACTCTAAATCTCAGCCAAGCTCCAGCCAGACCCCAGCCCGCAGCTACGGACCCCAGCCATGGACGCCCCTTCCACCCCCAGTGCCCTTCCACCTGCCCTTCCACCCTCCATGGGCCTGCATCTCCTGCATACACACCCCAGCCCGTTCTCTGCTCTGAGCAGGATGGGGGAGGGACAGGTTGGCAGGCATGGGGGCAGGGTGGGGGAAGGGAAGTCACAAGAGGGCTCTGGCAGAGCAGCCTGCATCACAAGTACCTTGTCTCTCTGGCTGTTCCCTCGTCTCCCTTCTCAGTCAGGTGTAGCAAGAGCTTTGTGGGGGGGGGGGGGGGGGCGGGGGAGAAGGGCAGGGACAGGAGTTGAAGCAGCATGAGGATCCCTATGATGCCCAAGAGCACAGGCCAGCCTAAAAGGAACCAACACCATGAACTTGAGACCCTGGCTGGCCAGGGGACCCTGAGCCTCCAGGCACCCTTTGTTGACCTTCTGCCAGAACTCTCTCCTCTTAGAAGGTCACTCACCTGCGGTATCTCAGCCCTCAGTGAGAACCAAGGACGGTAGGGACATAGTCCTTGCCAAGATGTGGCTGCCCCGGGGCCCACCCACGAAGGGGTTCCGCATTAAAGATAGAAAAAATAATTATAATTGAAAAAAATATATTGGCTATTAATTCATTTCGCAAGAAGAGCATTACTTTTATTGGGAATAGTGTATGGTTTATCAGTTTGAGCCCTAGAGAAAGTGAAGCCACGTCTTGCTCCAATGTTATGACTGGAGAGGGAGATGGTCCCAGCTCTGTGACTGTGTGAGCTTTGGCTTTAAGCTCTGGAAGATTTGACCAAGAGCACAGATCTGCACATACTACCTCCAACTGCGCTAGCCAGGATGTGAACTGGACATTTCACCTCTCTAAGCCTCGCTCTTCTCATCAGTAAAATAAAGATGATGATAATAATAGTAAATATCACAGAAGGAGTGGAGGGACTGAAAGAGACTACACTCACTAAGCACACAATACCAGTTGCCATTGAGTTCACCCTGACTCAGGGCAACTCCGTGTGTGTCAGAGTAGCATTGCACTCCATAGGGTTTTCAGATGAGAGAGATATATGTGTGTGTGTGTGTGTATACATGTATATATGTATATACATGTATATACACATATATGTATATATGTATATACATATATATGTATTTAATAAATCTATATATGTGTATATACGTATTTGTATATATGTATATGTATATATATATGTGTATACATATACACATATATACACACACGCCCCCCACAAAATACAAACCTGTAGTCACTGAGTCAATTCTGACTCAGTGACCCTGCAGGACAGAGTAGAACTGTCGGGTGGGGTTACCAGGGCTGTAAATCTTTATGGAAGCAGACTGTTAAACATCTTTCTCCCACAGAGCAGCTGGTGGGTTTGAACTGCCAACGTTTCGGTTAGCAGCCAAGTGCTTAACCACTGCACCACCAGAACTCCTATATATGTATGTATATGTATATATGTATGTATGTTGTTAGTTGCTGTTGAGTCAGTTCCTACTCATGGCAACCCTGTGTGTGCAGAGTAGAACTGCTCCGTAGGGTTTTCAAGGCTGTGACCTTTCAGAAGCAGATCACCAGACCTGTCTTCCAAGGAGCTTCTGGGTGAGTTTGAACCACCAACCTGTCCACGTAACCGTGTGTGCCACCCAGGGACTTCACAGAGTTTTCAATGTCTGATTTTTTAGAAGTAGATTGCCAGGCCTTTCTTCCCAGAAGCCTCTGGGTGGATTTGCACCTCCAACCTTTTGGTTAGTAGCTGAGCGCCTAACTGTTTGCACCACTCAGGGACTCTGAAGCATGTACTGCTTGGTGGCTATTAGCAGCAACAGGCCAGTCTGGCTTTCATTCACATCTGCTGGGGTTGAAGCCTCTCTCGCTGATTTGGAGTGTCTAATAGTCAACTGCATGGTCACAGTTTGGGAATCATTATTCCTAATGAGCTTCCATTGGGCAGCCACTGGGTTCCAAGGCTCTGAGTCTCCTCAAGGAACTGAGGGGACTGCACAGATATTGATGGGTCTATTAAGGAAATTTGTGAAATTTAGGTAATTTGAAAATATTTATGAAAAAAGAAAACAACCACTATGTTCATGAGGGCCTTAAAGCCGGCCTGCATTCAAGCTCTATATCCTGGTCCCTTCTCTCACCCAAGTCCCTATTTCACACTATTTCATACTTTCTCCTCTCTCCTCCTGCCTCCACTCTCAGGCGATGACCTTGCTTTTGTCTACAAGTGCCACTTCCACCCATGTGACAGTAACAGTGGCTGTGTTACCTGCTTGCTCCTGCATAGTTCTCCCTTGCTATTGGATCACTCCTAGGGCTTAAGTGCTCAATTAGTTGGCAATTACGACCTACCCAGTGGCTCTATGGGAGAAAGACCTGGCGATCTGCTTCTATAAAGATTACAGCCTAGAAAACCCTATGAGGCAGTTCTACTCAGTCACATGGGGTCGGTATGAGTTGGAATCGACTCGATGCCACCGAACAACAACAACAGGACATTCAAGTTTGCTGCTATTTCTCTCAGTTGGAAAGAAAAATCCCTCCTCTCTCAACCTCACTGCCCCTCCAGGTACCGCCCCACTTCTCTCATTCCCTTTATAGCCAAGCTCCTAAGAGTTGTCTGTACCACCTGTCTCCTGTTCTCCTCCCATGGGCTCTTGAACATTCTCCAAGCATGTTTTGCCCCATTGCCCTACCGGAACTGTACTTGTCATGGTCACCAGTGTCCACCAAGGTCCAGATGCCTGATCTGAGGGTCAACTCTCAGTCCTCATCTGGCTTGACCCATCCACAGCACCAGGCACAGCTGGAGGAGGGACTGACCCAGTACACCTGTGGTTCTGGTATATTCCCCTGTCCTGCCCACTCACCCCTCCCCGACCCCGGCCTGTGTGCGCTGCTGGTTGGTTACCTGTGGGATTCCCTAGGATGGTCTGCAGGCTGAAGATCTGAGCTAGGATGATTCCAATGATGATAAAGACCTCGTTCATTGTCCCCAAGGCGCCCCTCAGGTTCTTGGGTCCCAGTTCTCCCAGGCACATGGGAAGAGCACCATAGGCTATGCCTGGTTTGTGCAAAATAAAATCAGAAGGGGAAAGAACAACCCCCACCTCCTGTGACCTGGAGCCTGAGAATTAATTCAATTCCATTTCATAATCCCTGAGCTTCTCAGTGGGATTAGCCCTCACTGGCAGTGTTACAGATTGAATTGTGTTACCCCTCCAAAAAATATGTGTTGAAATCCCAACCTCTGTACCTAAGATGTGGATATGACTCTGCTTGAAAATAGGTTTTTCTTTGGTATTAATGAGGTCATACCAGTATAGGGTGGGTCCTAAACCTAATTACTTCTGAGTTACAAGAAGAGCAGATTAGACACAGAGACACAGGGGGAAGACAGATGCCAAGGAACACAAAGTCTGGCCAGCAGATGCCAGAAACTCGGAGAGAGGCCTTCAGAAAGAATTGACACAGCCAAGACCCTTTTAGCCTCCAGAACTGTGAGAAAATAAATTTCTGTTCTTTAAAGCCAACCACGTGTGGCATTTCTGTTACAGCGACACTAGGAGACAGATAGGCAAGAGCCTACCCAGCACCCTTGCCTCCCTTCAGGTCCAGTCTTATCTGCTTAGCTTGAGCTCATAAGGAAACCCCTTCAGAATGCTCAGACCGCCTAGGAACATCCCGGATATGACAAGACTATCCATACCTTCCTTGTCACAGAGTGGGGTTGTTTGTGGCAGGGGATGATCTGAGACCACTTTGTGTCTCTGAGGGGTGGGACTTAAAGGCATCTGTTTCACTTGGGTTTATTCTAAACCATATATTACTTGCATAGCTTTTTGTTTTTTAATAGATGAATCTACTCTAGTTAAGAAACCTCACTTGCTGGCTGATCAAGGCCCCAGATTCTGTATTCCTTTTGCTTGAAGACCTTAATCCTCAGTTTAAAATGGACATCCTTCTCAGCAGATACCTTGTAAAGCCTTTTCAGTTGCTTACACCTCAAGTTAAAAGTGTTTTTTTTTTTGTTTTTTGGGGTTTTTTTGGCCTAAAATAACAAAACCCCGAAACCAAACCTGTTTCTGTTGAGTCAATTCTGACTCATGGCAACCCCATGCATTACAGAGTAGGACTGCTCCTTAGGGTTTCCTTGGCTGTAATCTTTACAGAAGCAGATTGCCAGGCCTTTCTTCCTCAGCACTGCTGGGTAGGTTCAAACTGCCAAACTTTAGGTTAGTAGTCAAGTGCAAACCATTTGCACCCCCAGGGACCCTTATAATAAGAAGTTACTATTTCTTATAGCCCCTGGGTGTTGCAAATGGTTTGCCCTCAGCTGGTAACCAAACGGTTGGCGGTTCAAACCCACCCTGCAGCACTATGCAACAGAAGAAAAGGCCTGGCAATCTGCTTCCATAAAGATTACAGCCAATGTGGGGACAATGGTCTCAGGGAACATCTAGCTAATTTGGTATAACATAGTATATAAAGAAAATGTTCTACATTCTACCTTTTCTACCTTAGTAAGTAGCATCTGGGGTCTTAAAAGCCTGTGAGCGGCCATCTAAGATACTCCACTGGTCTCACCTCTTCAGGAGCAAGGGAAGATGAACTAAAGACACAAGGGGAAGATTAGTCCAAAGGACTAATGGACCACAACTACCAAGGCCTCCACCAGACTGAGTCCAGTACAACTAGATGGTACCCGGCTACCACCACTGACTGCTCTGACAGGGATCACAATAGAGGGTCCCGGACGGAGCTGGAGAAAAATGTAGAACAAAATTCTAACTCACAAAAAAAGAGCAGACTTATTGGCCTGACAGAGACTGGAGAAACCCTGAAGTATGTCCCCCAGACACCCTTTTAGATCAATAATGAAGTCACTCTTGAGGTTCATCCTCCAGCCAAAGATTAGACAGCCCTGTAAAACAATATGAGAGTAAAGGGGCACACCAGCCCAGGGACAAGGACTAGAAGGCAGGAGGGGACAGGAAAGCTGGTAGTAGGGAACCCAAGGTTGAGAAGGGAGTGTGTTGACATGTTGTGGGGTTGTTAACCAATGTCATAAAACAACATATGTACTAACTGTTTAATGAGAAGCTAGTTTGTTCTGTAAACCTTCATCTAGAGTACAATTTAAAAAAAAAGACTGGGAAAAAAAAAAAAAAGATAACAGCCAAGAAGACCCTGTGGAGCATAGGGCTGCCATGAGTTGGGATCAACTCGACAGCACAAAACAACAACAACCCTATTCTTCTGGATTCTGAGCTTTGCCGGGCAGCTCCAACCCTGAGGTTTCCCATGGGCTTGCTCAGGCAGCTGTAATCAGCCAGAGGGCTGGCTGGGCCAGAAGGTCCAAGATGGCTCCCTCTCCCATTTGCAGGGCTGGGTGTCGCTGGTTGCCTCAGTTCTCCACGTCCCCTCTCATCCTCTAGTAAGCTAGACCAGCTTCCTCACATGGCTGTCTTAGGGCAAGCTTCCAAGAGCTAAAAGTGTGTTTTTAAATATCTCTCCCTGATAAAAGGTTTCGTTAAGTAAAAGGAAGGCCATGCAGTTCACAGGGTCTGAGGACCGAGACTGGAGGCTGCCCTGGAAGCAGAAAGAGCCAGATTGAGCCAGGAGAGCCGAAAGGAGACCACCTCTCACCAGTCCTGGTTCCTGCCTTGGCCAATGGGGTTGTGGGTATCTGTCTAGATCCCCCCACCAATGTGAACCTGAGCACAGGCTAGGTGTCAGCTGTTACCCCAGGAACCTGCACAGATGCCCAGCATCACTCGAGAAAAGATGGTCAGCTCAAAAGCCTTGGCCACTTTGCTGACTCCCATGAGGATGGCGGGGACGATGGTGAAGAAGTTGTTGATCAAGAAGGTCCCCTTCCTGCAACAACAGCAGAGGGCAAGGGGCTGAGGTGGCAGGGGCTCCCCTGACACCAACTCATATTCTCTAAATCAGTCATTCAGAGGTGATGGGAATGTGCCTGAGAAAGGGATGATGGATGGGGAGACAGAAAGCAAGGACAAATGGGTGGAAGTTCCAGGAAGGAAGATTTGGGATGAGGGGAAAGCATTCTAACAATCAGGAGGGAAAAAGGAGGTAGAGAGCTCCCTATCACTGATGGTATTCAAGCAGAGGCAAGACTAGAAGACCATTGTCAGGAATGTTGAACAGGGGATTCCTGCATCAGGTGGGGAGTTACACTAGATGGTCTCTAAGGTCCCTTCCAAGGTGAAAATGAAGGTGAGGGTTTGAGTATGTGAAAATAGCACTACGCTGGTGATTCACCCCCCCTTCTCCTCCTCGCTCTATGCCCCCCGTGCTGACTTGCATCAGTGGCTCCATTGCCCCTTCTCCCTCACCTTTGGCTTGGGTTTTGCGAAAGGAGAAGATCAGCAGTGGGTCAGAAGGAGGGAAGGGAGCCCCCTTCCTGTGGGTGGCGGTGGCTGGCTGGTATCCCCACAGCTCTCTTGGCCCCCAGGAGCTGGTAACTGCTTCTCCCTTGGCCCCTCCAGGCTGAAGGTGTACAGCTGTCAGCAGCCCCAGTTCACTGCATTGTCCTTTGGGATTTCTTCACAGTGCACAGACCTGTGAGTGCCACCAGGACCTGACTGATACAGGTGCACTAAGTCGGCCACACCACGATGGGGGGGCTCTGGTGCTGGGAGCCGGGCCAGTGGGATCTCTAAACAGAAACCCAGAAACCGATCCAGCTAACTGGGTTACACAAGGGCTCCCCAGACAATCAGCAGAGAAGTAGCCTGGCTTCCTTGGGTCTGTTTTCTCTCCCTGGGGCCGCAGAGCTCACACTAGCCCTGAGGCCCACCCCTCAGCCTTCCTGACCCCCAGGAACCCAGTTGGCCTAAGGGAACCTAGGACTTTCAGACCCACAGGGACAAGGCTGGCTTCATTGTGGCTCGTTGGCCTTAGCCACCTTGTCTGCAAAACGAGCAGGTAATAAGAACAGTCTGAGGTTCCTCAGTGGCAGAGGTTCTGTGGCTGTGGGGTTCAAGCAGGGAAGTGGAGGCCAAGACGGGGCTTCTAGAACATTCCGACACTCCAGATGGCCTCACTGAGAGCAGCATAGTCCAAATTACTAAAAAGCCTGAATTATAAAATACTTACAACATACTGAATGTTTTTTTCATTCAAGTACACATAGTATGGCAAATTAACTGTTAAATATTTAGAAGAAGAGGTCCTATGTGACCTGCTTCCATAAATAATTAAATTTCAATTGGCAGTAGTTTCTTTTGTGCGTGAAAATGGAATGTGCTGAGGTTCTTTAAAAGTTCATTTTCTTTTGAGGGCTTTTCACTCCCTCCTAGAAATTGCCTGACTTGGCACATCCAAGTCCAGGTGATTGTGAATTCTAAATAGGTGGGGCCTGGAGGAAGGAAATCTGCTGTGCCGAGCCCTGTGACTGGGCTCACGCTTTTCCTTCTCGGGAACCTTGGCCTGTGCATCAGTCCTTATCTGTGGAGGCACAGCCCTGGAGCACCTGGGCTTAAGCTTGAAGATCAGTGGATCCATGGAAGCCAAGCAAAGTACAAAGGACTATTCATATCCAAACAAGATATGGAATGGTGGCACATGGAGTAACTGTGCCTGAACTCCAAACCTCAGGACAACAGAACCCTGATAAGATCCCTGGGGGAGAGGCTGCCTGCCACTGTTACAGCCTAGAGTCCTGAGCACCTGACCTCCAAATCAAGTCCAATCAACAAGGGTTTATTCAACACCTGCTAGAAGTGCTTACAAGGCACTGTGGTAAGCACCGTCAAGAACTTTGATCTCAAGGGCTGTATCATCTGTATGGGGTAGATGATGGGCGAGAACCCTATTCCCATGCAACTGAATGTTGTTTTTGTTAGCTGCTGTCAAGTCCCCCAACTCATGGCGACCTGATGCACAATGGGACCAGACTGTTGTGATCTGTAGGATTTTCACTGGCTGATTTTTAGAAGTAGATCACCAGACCTTTCTTCCTAGTCTATTTTAGTCTGGAAGCTCTGCCAAAACCTGTTGAACATCACAGCAAAACACAGGCCTCCACTGATGGATGGGTGATGGCTGCACTTGAGGTGCGTTGGCCAGGAATTGAACCCGGGTCTCCCACATGGAAGGTGAGAATTCTACCACTGAACCACCACTGCCCTCATATGCGACTGATCAGGGAAAGAAGTCCCAGGAGAATTCAGGGACTTGCTTTAAGGTCATGATGTCATGGCAAAGTGGGGACCAGACTTCAGACCCCTGATCTTCAGGGTTGTACCGTCTCCCCATCACGTGCCAGTCACCAGGAGGTGTGGTTTACTAACACGAATTTTAAAGGAGCAGCGTGCCTCCTACTTGCTTACCTGCAGCACTTAACAACCAGCAGGCCAATGACCAGCGACCCCAACAAGCCACCCAAAGGAAACATGGACACAGTGCAAGACCACAGGAGCAGTGTGACATTCTCGTCCATGAATGTCCCGTGCCGCTCGAAGTAGGTTTCATTATAAAATGACTTCGAGACCTGGAAAACATCATCCCATCCCCAGCAAAGAGTACTGTGCAGCTCACAAGAAATCATGGCCTAAATGTTCTCATTGTACAGAAGGACATTTCTGTCAATACCCCCCAGGACTCATTTGAACCTGCTGCTTCTCGGCTCTTACCTGAGTTGAAAAATCTACTGTACGATGGTTGAGATGAGGAGCCAGACTGCACGAAATCTTTTTCAAAGCCTTACCCTGCAAGAAGCAACCTAAGAAATATTCTTACTAAGTGTATAACTTTGGGCAGGTTATATAGCCTCTGTAAGTCTTAGTTTCCTCATCGGTTGCAGAGATGATATACATCCCTAGAGAATCTGGAGGCACTAAATGCGATCATGTGATGATACATTGCTTGACTGAGAAAAGATATTCCATCAAGGGTAATAATTACATGTATATGAATATACATCATGAGCAATTAACCATAGTACCTCCTGTTATGGACTGAATTGTGTCCCCCAAAAATATGTGTCAACTTGGCTAGGCCATGATTCCCAGTATTGTGTGGTTGTCCACCATTTTGTGATCTGATGTATTTATCCTGTGTATTGTAAATCCTAACCTCTATTATGTTAATGAGGCAGGATTCAATCTGCAGGATTAGATTGTATCTTGAGTTAATCTCTTTTGAGACATAAAAGAGAGAAGCGAGCAGAGAGAATAAGGACCTCATGCCACCAAGAAAGAAGCGCCAGGAACGGACCACATTCTTTGGACCTGGGGTCCCTGCACCGAGAACCTCCCAGACCAGGGGAAGATTGATGACAAGGAGCTTCCCCCAGCACCTATATAGAGAGAAAACTTTCCCCTGGATCTGGCACCCTGAATTCAGACTTCTAGCCTCCTAGACTGTGAGAGAACAAGTTTCTGTTTGTTAAAGCCATCCACGTGTGGTATTTCTGTTATAGCAGCACTAAGTAACTACGACATCTCCTGTAGCAGTCAGCTGAATGAAGTGTAGCTCTAAACTAGTGACATTGATTTTTAAAAACATAGCAGAATTCACAAATGCAAATGAACAGTAATTGTACCTCCCCCCCTGCCCCGAAACACTGAGTCCTGTCCCCTCTGGCCCATTCAGGGACTTCCTGCCTGCAGTTGTCCCCTCTCTGTCCAGTGTCACTGGTCCTTCTCTCTCCACCTCATCGTTACCATCACCACACAAACATGGATCCTACCCTATAAAAACTTAACTTGACCCCCCTCATCTAGCTCCGGCTTATTGTTATCGTTGCTGTTGAGTCAACTCTGACTCCTGGTGACCTTACATATAACAGAATGAAACATTTCTGGGTCCTGCGCCATCTTCCTGATCGTTGGTTTGTTTGAGTCTGTTCTTTTGGCTATTATGCCAATCCATGTTATGGAGGGTGTCCCTCGTTTTTTGCTGACTCTCTACTTTACCAGCCATGGTGTCCTCTTCCAGTGATTGGTCTTTGCTGATGATGTGTCTGAAGTAAGAGAGTAGAAGTCCTCACCATCCTTACTTCTAAGGAGCATTAGTGTGTATTTCTTTTAAGATTGATTTGTTCCTTCAAATCATTTCTGTCCAGCTAAGCTCCCTCTTTAAAGCAAAATTCCTCCCAAAAGTGACCTGTACTCTCTGTCTCTACTTCATCTCTCTTGAACCCACTCCAATCACACTTTTGTCTTCAACTCTCACCTCAGCTGCTCTTGTCAAGATCAGTCATACCCTCCACAAGATCAAAGCCCGTGGTCTGTTCTCAGTCCTCATCTTGACTCTTCCTCCTTCGCTCACAGCTTGTACTAGGCATTGAGGACACTCTGCTCCCTGGTTCTCTCCCACCTGATAGGGGCCCCTTCTCTGCTTCCTTTGTTTCCCTTCTCCCCAATCTGAATCCCCAAGGTTCAGTTCTTGACCCCTTCTCTTTGCCCTCTATAAGTGGTCTTCCCAGGGAGAGGGCAGCAGGACTGAGGTCCTAAGCGACTAGGCAGGGAATCCAGGTTCCTCCTGGCATCCTAGTGTGCCTGGACAGGATGACAGTCCTTGGGGGCACACATCCAGTCACCCCCTGCTCTCCAGAGTCAGGAATCCAGGGAAGAACCTGAGGATACTGCAGGGATTGAGGGTGGGAAATGGAAGCCTCCAGAAGAAGATGGCAGCCTCCGCAGAGGAAGATGGCAGCTGCCTCCCTGCCTTGCAGACCCACCTCAGCTGCCTACTAGCCCTCCTTGTGCCCACCTTATGTGGTGTGTTGACCATGGCAACGTTGTAGCCATATTGGAAAGCAGAGCCAAAGGCAGCATGGGCTGGAGTTGCTGTGGGAGTCAAGAGCCATGTTCAGGTACTCTGCAGGGCTGGCCCTGTTCAGGTTGGGCCCCAGAATTCCCAGAAATGGGGCCATGGCTGGGCCTCCATTTTCCTCCAGCTCAGACCGTAAGTGAGGCAAAGGGGAGCCCAGGCCATGCCCAGGGACAGTGAAGGAGGTGGCTGGGCAGGGAAGGCATTCTAAGGCTGGGGACCCTCAGGGCTCTGAGATGTCTGGGAGAAGGGTGGATGGCATTATTTCCGTTTCTCTGGCTGTGCATTTATTCTTTCCTTGAAGATATATTTGAGCACCTATTATGTGCCTAGCCTGGTGCTAGGGGATGCCACAGGGAAGAGGCCCAGCAAAGCACTGCCCTCATGGAGCTTACATTCTAGTGAGGGGAAAAGGACAAACATACAATAATCCCAAATAGTGACGTTGCTAGGGAGACAATAAAACAGGATAATGGAATAGAAACCAGTGGGAGGCCATTTTCAGCAGGGTGGACAGGGAGGGCCTCTCTGAAGAGGTACCCTTTGAGCTGAGACCTAAATGACCAGAAGGAGGCAGCTGTGTGGAGGGTCTGGGGAAAGAGTGTTCCAGACAGAACAACAGACAGAGGCCCTCAGGTGAGACGACACACACAGCCTGTTCTGAGGCCCACTGGAAAACCTTTCACTGGGCTCACTGCAGCATGCTTTGCTGGTTGCCGCAGCACCCAAAGGCCGAGGAAGGAGCAGCAGAATTGGAGTAGGGTCTGTGGGTCACCTGTACATTGCTGCCTCCCAGAGCTCCACCCAACCAGTTGGTCCAGAGCCAGGGGCCCTGGACCAACCCCCACACTCCTCTGCTTGCCTATTTTAACTGTGTATCCCCACTCCTACCATACTCCCAAACCCATCACACCCTCACACCTCCATGCATAGCCCCCACCCATACCCCCACCGTTTTGTACCTTACTCCCACCACACCCTCAGCCACACCCCAACCCCTACCACACCCTCACTCCTACCTTCACCCTCACCTCTCCCCCACTATACCGTCACCCCCACCACACCCTCCCTCCTACCTTCACCCTCACCTCTCCCCCACCATACCGTCACCCCCACCACACCCTCCCTCCTACCTTCACCCTCACCTCTCCCCCACCATACCTTCACGCCCACCACACCCTCACTCCTACCTTCACCCTCACCTCTCCCCCACCATACCTTCACCCCCACCACACCCTCACTCCTACCTTCACCCCCACCCTCTCCCCCACCATACCTTCACCCCCACCACACCTTCACCCCCACCACACCCTCACTCCTACCTTCACCCCCACCCTCTCCCCCACCATACCTTCACCCCCACCACACCCTCCCTCCTACCTTCACCGTCACCCTCTCCCCCACCATACCTTCACCCCCACCACACCCTCCCTCCTACCTTCACCCCCACCCTCTCCCCCACCATACCTTCACCCCCACCACACCCTCACTCCTACCTTCACCGTCACCCTCTCCCCCACCATACCTTCACCCCCACCACACCCTCACTCCTACCTTCACCCCCACCCTCTCCCCCACCATACCTTCACCCCCACCACACCCTCCCTCCTACCTTCACCGTCACCCTCTCCCCCACCATACCTTCACCCCCACCACACCCTCACTCCTACCTTCACCCCCACCCTCTCCCCCACCATACCTTCACCCCCACCACACCCTCACTCCTACCTTCACCCCCACCCTCTCCCCCACCATACCTTCACCCCCACCACACCCTCCCTCCTACCTTCACCGTCACCCTCTCCCCCACCATACCTTCACCCCCACCACACCCTCCCTCCTACCTTCACCCCCACCCTCTCCCCCACCATACCTTCACCCCCACCACACCCTCCCTCCTACCTTCACCGTCACCCTCTCCCCCACCATACCTTCACCCCCACCACACCCTCACTCCTACCTTCACCCCCACCCTCTCCCCCACCATACCTTCACCCCCACCACACGCTTACCTCCACCTCCATCCTCACCATACCCTCACCCCCACCCTCACCACACCCCTACCTGCACCACATCTTCACCCCAAGCATGCCCCCCACCCATATCCTCACCCCTTATACCTTCACCCCCCACCACACCCCCACCCAACTCTCACCACACCCTCCCCCCACCAACACTTTCACTCCCACCCCCCACACCTTCACTCCCACCCTCACCCTCACCATACCCTCACTGCCAGGATTCAGCAGCTGCCTGACCGCCTACAGCCCTAAGTCGGACATACACAGTTACCAGACAGACAGAGAAGGGCAGGATTTGGGCATCTTCAGAGGTGAACTCTCCTCAAATAGGGTAGGGGAACAGGGTAGGGGTAGGCGGGGAGCTCACCTTCTCTAGTGTCCTTCAGTCTCCTAGCCCTTCACCAGAGGAAGACTCCACACTCCCACCCTGTGTCCAAGCTGTGATGTGTGGGAGTGGACGCTTCCCTCCCACTGCTCCCTCCCCTCCACCAGGCTGGCACCCCCTGGAAGCCAGGGCTAGGAAGGGCTTTCAGGTCAGCTCCCTCCCTCCTTGCTGGAAGCCCTCCAGGAGCCCTCACCTCTCTCCATCGAGCTCCCTCATGTGGTGGGACAGGGACAATGGTGATGACTGTTTGCTGACACCCCCTCCCTGTGTGAGGCTGCTGTGGAGCCCCTGTCTCTTTGTTCTCCATTTTTGTTCAGGTAGGAGGTAGGTGTGCTTTGCCTCCCAGGTGGCAACTCAGTCCTGCTCAGTGGGTGCTAATCACAGCAGAACTGGCTCACTCTGTCCTGGATGGTGTGGATTTATTGTCCTGTGGCCTCTGGACCATGCAGACTTTCTCCAAGAGCAAGAGCACATTTTCCTTGTGTATGTTGATAAGATATGCTTTGGTGTTTTACCAGTGACAGTCGGACAGCATGGATTTTATCCAAGACCAAAACCAAAGTTCCCCAATTGCACCAAAACCTGTTGTCGAGTCAATTCCAACTCATGGCAATCCATGTGCTACAGAATTGAACTTCTCCATAGGGTTTTCTTGGTGGTAATCTTTATGGAAGCAAATTACCAGGCCTTTCTTCCGTGGAACCACTGGGTGGGTTTGAACTGCCAAGCATTAGGTTGGTAGTTGAGTACAAACCATTTGCACCACCCAGGGTCCTTTAATTCCACCAAGGAGAGGAAAAACATTATCTGACACCAGTCCCTAGAAATGAGAAGTTTGGGAAACCAAGTCAGGCTATGGCCTGAATCTGTTACCCCAATGGCACGTCAGAGCTGCCTGCTGCAGAAGCCGATACTGAGATGGGGTGAGGTGAGCAGCAAGAGGGTTTTATTGTATATCGATATACAGGAGACAGAGGGGAACGAGCTCCTCCAAAATCTGCCTCCCACTCTGGAGACCGATCAGAGGATTTTATCGGGACAGGGTCAGGGTCCGAAGAATCGGTGGGATGTTAGCTCCCCTTTGAGGTGGGTACAATGGCCTCATTCCAGACATGTTGGCCTTCTGATGCCGTCCTGGTTTCACCTACAAGATGATTTTTCCTTGTTCAGCACTTGTCTTTCTACCTCCCAAAGAGAAACTTAGGTTAAACTTAAACTTTAAAATCATGGGAAAGCAAAAGGGAGGAGAGGAGGAAAATAAATTGAAATCATGGGAGTGTGCAAAAGTGAACTGTGCAAGTGAGGCATTAACAGTACCACAATACCCAGGAAGCTAGGCCTGTACTGCTGGCAATACACAATAAATGTGAAATTTCCACATAGCCCCTTTCAAATCTATTATATTTCTTTTGTGTTATTTGTCCATATATGCTTCCTTTTACGAATTTGGGTTAACTGTCCATTTGAGCAGAAGAGCAAACTAGAGACTTTCAAAGAAATGTAACTTTATTATTTCTAATTACATTTAATAGTATTAAATACAATACAATAATCAAACACAGATGTTCATTTCAGAATTATCTCTACTAGCAAAACAAAAAAAAATCGGGAAGTGTGATGGTTAAGACTGTGTGTCACCTTGGCTGAGCCATGATTCTCAGCATTTATATGTGATCACTCCAATGATTGAATATGCTGTGAGTAGCCAATCAGATGAAAGGGAGTTTCCTTGGGGGCGTGGCCTGCATCTGAATATAAGCAGACATTCTGGCTTTTGGCTAACTCTGGATCCTGTGGCTGCTTCCTGTCATCTCACTTCTGGTTCTTGTGACTTGAGCTGTCAGCTTATCTGCTGAACTTGGGATTCGTCAATCTTCACAGCCTGTGAGCGGAGCCCTGCTCTCTGACCTAATGATCTTGGGTTCGCCAGCCCCTGCAGCTACATGAATCAGGAGAAACCTTGCAGTCTTGCCTGCTGATCTTGGAATTCGTCAACCTTCACAGCCTGTGAGCGGGAACCCTGTTCTCCGACCTGCCAATCTTAGGCTCATCAGCTTCTGCAGCTGCGTGAATTGGGAGAAGCCTCTACCCTGATCCACAGACTTGGGACGTTCTAGCCTCTACAATTGCATGAGCTGTTCCCTTGATATAAATCTCTCTATCTATATATCTATACGCTTTACTGGTTTTGCTTCTCTAGAGAACCCAGCCTAAGACAGGAAGGGACTGAATAAATTATGATAGGTCCATTGGTTGGAATACCGGGCTGCCATTTCAAAGGATAACTATGAAAATTACGTAGAAATATGGAAGTATAAACTTTGTGCTAAGTGACTGTTAGTTTTCTAGGGCTGTCATAGCAACTTACCACAAAGTGGGTGGCTTAAAATAACAGAAATGTATTTTCTCACAGTTCTGGAGGGCAGAAGTCTGAAATCAAGGTGTTGGCAGGGCCGTGCTCCTTTTGAAGACTCTAGGGAAGGATTTTTTCCTCACCTCTTCCATCTTCTGGTGTTCCCAAGTGTTCCTTGGCTTATAGATGCATCATTCTAATCTTTGCCTCCATGTTCACATGGCCTTCTTCCTTCTGCATCTGTCTCTCTCTGTGTCTCTTCTCCTCTTTTTATAATGACACCAGTCATGTTATATTAGTGCCCACTGTACTCCAGTATGACCTTATGTTAACTAAGTACATCTGCAAAGACCCTATTTCCAAATAAGGTCATATTCACAGGTACTGGGGGTTAGAACTTCAACATATCTTCTTGGGGAACACAGTTCAACTTGTAACAGTGACCAAAGCAGAATACATTATTGTACCTGGATAAAAATGTGTTTGCATGTGGACAGTAGCATAAAGTGGCATCCCAAGAATAAGAGTACATGAGGTCCTTGTTTCTTCTAATAGTTTTGTAAAAATGGCGTGGCAATATCTGCCCTCCTGTAACTTTACAAGGAGAGGGAGATCAAGATCATCAGCATTAGCCCAAGACTGATCCTTATGAGGTGGAGGTCAAACATACCTTCACCCTCCAACATTTTTACCAATTCTGACACCAGCCATCCCTCCCATGGCACTCTCTGTTTCCCTCCTGGGTTCAATAATTTGTTGCAATGACAACACAGAACTCACAGACCATACTCACAGTTATGGGTTTTTTTGGGGAGTAGCAGGGTACAACTTGGTATCAGAAATGACTCAGGATATAGTTCTTCGATCAGGATAGCTTCTTGGCTGTGCCCACAGGCAGACTTCTCTCAGGGCTTTTGGCCTCTTGGCCCCTGCCCTACTCAGGTACATGTTACACAGCTCTTTAGCTCCACTAGTAAGTGTACAGAGGTACCCTACTCTTCCAGTGAGTCTCAGCCCGAAGGCACTCAGCTCTCTCACTCTGTGGGTCAGCAAACCCACTGTAGCCGCCTTGCTTCATGGACTGGGAAGCCCACCATGCTGTCTTGTGCTGTCTGCTGCCACCATTTCTCTGTCACTGGACTCTGCTGGGCTTGCTGCCACTTCTTGCTGCTGCCATGCCATCTCTTGTTGTCTTCAGTGTTATGGCACTGTCTCCTGAGTCTAGGAGTTTCTCAGTGCAGTGGCCCCAGATCCAAAGGACGTGCTCTGCTCCTGGTTCTTCTTCCTCTTGATAGCAGTAAGGTCCCCCCTTCCCTTTTGGGATTGACTCCCTTTAAGCCTAGTGGGATGGCAAAACTGACCAATCCCCTTGTTAGGGTTACACACACCTTATTTGCATGGTCCCACTTCCACAAGGGTTTCATAGATCTTATTTGCATTATTAGCAGTCTGTTCAATCCCCTTGGTGGGCCATAAGCACCTTATTTGCATAATTCAACCCAGTCATTTTGTGGTGGTCACAAGACCATGCATGTCTAGAAGGGCCATGTTAAGTAATTCACTGCACCACAATCTGTTCATGATGATTTAAGCATTGTCTAAGAAAGGAAGACAGAAGAAGAATTGGTACATGTGAATTGTGGTGTTGGCAGAGAATATTGACTATACCATGGACTGCCAGAAGAATGAGCAAATCAGACCTAGAAGAAATACAACCAGATGCTACATAGAAGCAAGGATGGTGAGACTTCAGCTTGCTTACCTTGACAATGTCTTAGTCTGGGTTCTCTAGAGGAGCAAAACCAGTGAAACATATATATATATACATATGTAGACAGAGATTTATTTCAAGGAAATGGGTCACACAATTGTGAGGAAATGGCTCAGGCAATTGTGGGGGCTGAAAAGCCCTAATTCTGTGGGTCATGCGGCAGAGTGGAGACCTCTGCTGGCTCACGGGGTTGCAGGGGCTGCAGGTCAGTCAGCAGGCTTGCAACTTCTCCAGGCTTACATCCCAAGAACCAGAGGTTGGGCAGTGAGAAGAGTACAGGGTCAAGAGAGAGGAGTTTTGCTGCCATACTCCCAAGGAAACTCTCCTTTCAACTGATTAGCTGATCACATCAAATTACATCATGGAAAGTGATTATATTACATTACATTATGGAAGAGTACCCAGTCCATTGTCTGCCAGACCACTGAGAATCATAGCCTAGCTAAGCTGACACATAACATTAACCATCATAGACACATCATCAGGAGAGACTAATTTCTAGAAAAAAATCAAGGTTGGTGTGATGGTTAAGATTATGTGTCAGCTTGGCTGGGCCATGATTCTCAGTGTTTTGGCAGTTGTATAATGTTCTGATCATTTCCCTGTTGAGATCTGGTATGTGATCACCCCCATAATGGGATCTGCTGTGAGTAGCCAGTCAGTTGAAAGGGAGTTTCCTTGGGCATGTGGCCTGCATCAAATATAGGCAGACATTCTGGCAAGGCTTAAGGGCTTTTGCTCATTCTGGATCCTGCAGCTGGCTCCTGTTCATCTGACCTCTGGTTCTTGGGACTTGAGCTAGCAGCTTACCTGCGGTCTTGCCTGCCGATCTTGGGATTCATCGATCTTCATAGTCTGTGAGCAAGAGCCCTGCTCTCTGACTTGCCTATCTTGGATTTGCCAGCCCCTGCAGCTACAAGAATCAAGAGAAGCCTCTATTCTGACCCATGGACTTGGGACGCTGCAGCCTCTACAAATGTATGAGCCATTTCCTTGATATTAATCTCTGTCTACATATATTTACGCTTTACTGGTTTTGCTTCTCTAGAGAACCCTGCCTGAGACAGGTGGTAAAGTAGAGGGTCTGCGAAAATGAGGGAAGTCCTCAATAAGATGGATTGATACAATAGCCACAACAATGGACTCAAACATACCAACAATCATGAAGATGGTGAAGGACCAGGCAACATTTCCTTCTGTTATATATAAGATTGCCATGAGTTGGTGGAGCTTACTCGAAGGCAACTTACAGCAACAGCAAAATGATATGTCTTCTCTACTATGCTCCTCATGTCCTCCCAAGTCCTCACTTGCAAAATCATTAGCATGCATATTTCTACTAATAGTCTGTTCAAGACAATCTAGGCTTTTTCTGTCATGCTCCTCAAAATTCTGCCAGCCTCTTCTCTTTGCCCTATGCCAAGACCACCACCACATTTTTAGGTGTTTGTTACAGCAGCATCTCACTTCCCAGTACCAAAATTGCATTAATTTTCTATTGCTGCTATAACAAATTACCACAAATTTAGTGGCGTTATACAGCACTAATTTATGATCTTACAGTTCTGGAGGTCAGAAGTCCAAAATGGGTCTCACTGGGCTAAAATCAAGGTGTCAGCAGGGCTGCATACCTTTTGGAGGCTTTTTTAGGAGAATTGCCAGAAAAACAAGGGATATCATTGCTGATGTCAGATGGAACCTGGCTGAAAGCAGAGGATACCAGAAAGATATTTACCTGTGTTTTATTGACTATGCAAAGGCATTTGACTGTGTGGAATGAAACAAATTATGGATAACATTGCAAAGAGTGGGAATTCCAGAACACTAAATTGTGCACATGAAGAACCTGTACTTAGACTAATAGGCAATCATTGGAACAAAATAAGGGGATACTGTGTGGTTTAAAGTCAAGAAAGGTGTGTGTCAGTGTTGTACCTTTTCACTGTACTTATTCAATCTGTATGCTGAGCAAATATTCTGAGAAGCTGGACTATATGAAGAAGAATGGGGCATCAGGATTGGTGGAAGACTCATTAACAACCTGCTACTTGCAGATGACACAACCTTGCTTGCTGAAAGTGAAGAGAACTTGAAGCACTTACGATGAAGATGAAAGACCACAGCCTTCAGTTATGGATTACACCTCAACATAAAGAAAACAAAAATCCTCACAACTGGACCGCTAAGCAATGTCATGATAAACGGAGATAAGATTGAAGTTGTCAAGGATTTCATTTTACTTGGATCCACAATCAATACCCATGGAAGCAGCAGTCAGGAAGTCAGATGACACATTGCATTGGGCAAATCTGCTGCAAAAGATCTCTTTAAAGTGTTAAAAAGCAATGATGTCACTTTAAGGACTAAGATGTGCCTGCTCAAGCCGTGGTATTTTCAGTCACCTCATACACATGTGAAAGCTGGACAATGAATAAGGTAGACCAAAGAAGAGTTGATGCCTTTAAATTATGGTGTTGGAGAAGAATATTGAATATACCATGGACTGCCAGCAGAACAAACAAATCTATCTTGGAAGAAGTACAGCCAGAACGTACAGTACATAAGAAGCATACTTTGGACAGTATCAGGAGGGATCAGTCCCCGGAGACGGATATTATCCTTGGTAAAGTAGAAGGTCAGTGAAAAGGAGGAAGACCCTCAACGATATGGATTGACACAGTGGCTGCAGTAATGGGCTCAAGCATAACAACGATTGTGGGGATAGTGCAGGACCGGGCAGTATTTCATTCTGTTGTACATAGGGTCGTTATCACTTGGAACCGGCTCGACAGCACCTAACAACAACATGGGAGAATCTTTGCCTTTTCCAGCTTCTAGAAGCCGTCCGTATTTCTTAGCTCATGGCCCTATTCGTCTATCTTCAAAGCCAGTAAAATCGGGCTGAGTCTATCTCATGTTCCTATTTCTCTGGTTCTCCTTCTTCTGCCTCTGTCTTCCCTTGGGCCCACCTGGATAGTCCGGGATAATTTCCATCTCAAGGTCAGCTTGTTGGCAACTGTAATTCCATCTGCAATTTCAATTCACTTTTGCCATGTGACATACTCACAGTTTCCGAGGATTAGGGTGTGGACATATCTGTGTATTCTGCTTTACACAATTATTTGCTGGTCTGTTTCTAAAGACACTTGAACGCCAGTCTACTGGCTCTTTCAACTTTATCGGCTAATGTAATTCTTTCTTCTTCTGGCAGGTCTCCTGTCCGGCTTGTTCACGATGCCCATACACAGTTTAATAACATTTGATTGAACTCTGTATGTCTTCCCTGCCTTTCTCTGAGTCTGCCACAACAACAAAGGCAAGCTGGTGGCAAAACAAAGCTCCTTCCTGCTGTTACTTTTGCTTGAAACACTCTTCCCCCAGACTCAGGTCAAATGTCACCTCCTGACTCCCTGAGACTATTGCCCTGAGATACTCTTCAAACCTTGAACCAAAACTAATCCTTGAGATCACCTTGTAGCTAAAATAACAAATTGGCTCAAAAAAATAATGAGTATCACCTGTAAGCACTGTGCTCCTTTAAGAAATCATCTATATGAGACCAAATGGTCAACAATTACTTTTAAACAAAGATAAGAATGTAAGGGGGCAGGGAAAGTAGATGAATGGAAACAGAACAACTAGAAAGGAAATAATAAAAATGTTGATGCATTGTGAAGAATGTAACCAATGTCACTGAACAACTTTAGTAGAAACTGTTGAATGGGAACCTAAACTGCTGTGTAAACCTTCACCGAAAACACAGTAGAATATTATTCTTTAAAAAGTCATCTCCTTGGAGAGATTCCCCCTAGGACCACCTTTTCCAGAGTAATCCCCACCCCTCACCTGGCACTCTCTAACAGTACACTGAGTATTATCTGGCATGACTTTAAGTATTTGTTTGCTTGTATTTTTTACTATTTAGATCCATTAGACTCACTGCCTGGCACATAGTAGGTGAATGAATGAATGTCCGTGATTCACAGTGCTCATGATAAGCCTCCATTCCTATACAAATCCCACCCTCTCTTGAAGGCTCAACTCATAGCTGACCTTTTCCTTGAAGGCCATTCCCAATCAAATCCATTCATTCAACAAATGTTTATTAAGTACTGTCAAGTGTCAAGCTGTCTGCTAGGCATGGGAGCTGGCCAGACGATTAAGACGATGCTCACAGCAGACCCATAACTAGATACAGTGGTCTTTCCTGTTTGTTAACTCCTGCTGCCCCATGTTTCATCTTTGCACGTGGTTTTTATCTTCCTGGATGGACCATAAATCTCTCTTTTTTTTAAATTTTATTATATTGTAGTTTAAGTGAAAGTTTACAATTCAAGTTAGTCTTTCACACAAAAATTTATATATACATTGTTATGTGACCCTAATTGTTCTCCCTATACTGTGACAGCACATTCCTCTTTCCACCCCTGATATCCAGTGTCCATTCAACCAGTTCCTGACCCTCTCTGCCTTCTCATCTCACCTCCGGACAGAAGCTGCCCATTTAGTCTCATGTATCTACTTGAGCTAAGAAGCACACTCTTCACGAGTATCATTTTATGTCCCATAGTCCAGTCTAATCTTTGACTGAAGAGTTGGCCTTGAGAATGGTTTTAGTGCTGGGTTGACAGAGAGTCTGGGGGCCATTTTCTCTGGGGTTCCTCCAGTCTCAGTCAGACCATTAAGTCTGGTCTTTTCAATAGAATTTGAGTTTTGCACCCCACTTTTCTCCTGCTCCAACAGGGACTTTCTGTTGTGTTCCCTGTCAGGGTGATCATTGATGGTAGCCAGGCACCATCTAGTTTTTCTGGTCTCAGGCTGTTGCAGTCTCTGGTTTATGTGGCCCTTTCTGTCTCTTGGGCTAATGTTTTCCTTGTGACTTTGGTGTTCTTCATTCTCCTTTACTCTAGATGGGTTGGGACCAATTGATACATCTTAGATGGCCACTCACTAGCTTTTAAGACCCCCCAATGCCACTCACCAAAGTAGGATGCAGAACATTTTCTTAATAAACTTTGGTATGCCAATTGACCTAGATGTCCCCTGAAAGCACGGTCCCCAGACCCCCGCCCCTGGTACTCTGTCCCTCGAAGTGTTTGTTGTACTCAGGATACTTCTTAGCTTTGGTTTAGTCCAGTTGTGCTGACTTCCCCTGTAGTGTGTGCTGTCCTTCCCTTCACCGAAGATAATCTTGTCTCCTATCTAGTTAGTGAATACCTCTCTCCCTTCCTCCCCACCCTCGTAACCATCAAAGAATGTTTTCTTCTGTGTTTAAAGCTTTTCTTGAGTTCTTATAATAGTGGTCTTATACAATATTTGTCCTTTCGTGACTGACTAAATTCACTCGGCATAATGCCTTCCAGAATCCTCCATGTTATGTTTCACAGATTCATCGTTGTTCTTTATTGTTGCGTAGTATTCCATTGTGTGAATATACCATAATTTGTTTATCCCTTCATCTATATTGATGGGCACCTAGGTTGTTTCCATTTTTTTGTTATTGTGAACAGTGCTACAGTGAGGATTCGTGTGCATATATCTATTCGTGTGACGGCTCTTATTTCTCTAAGATATATTCTAAGGAGCGAGATTGCTGGATCTTATGGTACTTCTATTTCTAGCTCTTTAAGGAAGTGCCAAATCGATTTCCAAAGTGGTTGTACTATTTTACATTCCCACCAACAGTGTATAAATGTTCCAGTCTCTCCACAACCTCTCCAACATTTATTATCTTGTGTTTTTTGCATTAATGCTAACCTTGTTGGGGTGAGATGGTATCTCATTGTAGCTAACGATCGTGAACATTTCTTCATGTGCCTGTTAGCTGCCTGAATGGCTTCTTTGGCAAAGTGCCTGTTCATATCCTTTGCCCATTTTTTAATTGGGTTATTTGTCTTTTTGTTGTTGAGGTTTTGCAGTATCTTGTAGATTTTAGAGATTAGATGCTGATCGGATTTGTCATAGCCAAAAATTTTTTCCCAGTCTGTAGGTTGTCTTTTTATTCTTTTGGTGTTGTCTTTTTATTCTTTTGGTGAAGTATTTTGATGAGCATAAGTGTTTGATTTTTAGGAGCTCCCAGTTATCTGGTCTGTCTTCTGGTGTTCATGCATTGTTATTTATGGTTCGTATTTTGTTTATGTCATGTATTAGGGCTCCTAGCATTGTCCGTATTTTTTCTTCCATGATCTTTATCGTTTTCAATTTTATATTTAAGTCTTTGATCCATTTTGAATTAGTTTATGTGCATGGTGTGAGGTATGGGTCTTGTTTCAATTTTTGCAGATGGATATCCAGTTACGCCAGCGCCATTTGTTAAAGAGACTGTCTTTTCTCCAATTAACAGACTTAAGGCCTTTGTCAAATATCAGCTGCTCATAGGTGGATGAATTTATGTCTGGATTCTCAATTCTGTTCCATTGGTCTATGTATGTGTTGTTGTATCAGTACTATGCTGTTTTGACTACCATGGTGGTATAATAGGTTATAAAATCAGGTAGTGTGAGGCCTCCTACTTTGCTCTTCTTGAGTAATGCTTTACTTACCCGGGGCCTATTCCCTTTCTAAATGAAGTTGGTAATTTGTTTCTCTATCTCATTAAAAAATGCCATTGGAATTTGGATTGGGATTGCATTGTATCTGTAGATGGCTTTGGGTAGAATTAACATTTTCATAGTGTTGAGTTTTCCTATCCATGAACAAGGTATGTTTTTCCACTTATGCAGTTCTCGGACTATAAATCTCTTGAAGACAGAAAATGCCATGTGCTTATTACACTGTGTCCTGGTGCTAAGCAGAATGTTGGCTAACCTGAGTCCCTCAACAAGTGCTTTATCAGTTGGCTAAGAAATAGTAGAAGGGGAGAAGGGGAAACACTCATGTAGCTCTGTGGGCAAGAGGACCAAATTGCACTGATTGCTAAAAGGAACCCCATGCAAATGAGGGCATCGTGATGGTGGTTACCTGACTCCTCATTGTTCCTCCAGGAACTGAGAAACCAGCCCTCAAGGAAGCAGACTGAAGATGGCAAGACCCTGTGTCACTAACATTCCAGGTTGGAGCTTCAGATCCCTCTGTACTACAAGCCCTTCCATCACTAACCAGAGGCTGCCGAGTCGATTCTGACTCATGGCGACGCCGTGTGTGTCAGAGTAGAACTGTACTCCATAGGGTTTTCAGTGGTTGATTTTTCAGAAGCAGATTGCCAGGCCTTTTTTCTGAGGTGCCTCTGGGTGGACTTGCACCTTCAGCATTTCAATTAGCAGCCCAGTGCATTAACCGTTTGCACCACCCAGGGACTAACATGGCCGGTTTAGCCTCCCTCTCTGATGTCCCTCTCCCAGGGGTTAAGCACCGTCAGGATCCAGGGCAATGTAGTGAGGGCTTCACAAAGGGAAATCTATTCAGTTGAAAGGACTGACATTTATTCTGTGATTACATTCTTTCTATGTAGTAAAATGCCATTTCTTTTAAAATGTCTTTTTCTCATTATAATAGTAGATGGGAGTTAAATTAGCTAAATTTCTTTTTAATGTTCTTATTTGCAAAATAAAAAGTAGGCAGCCCAATGCCAGCCCACCAACTTTTGGTCTATGAAATCCCAAAGTGTGGAAACCACTGGTCAAACCTACCTTCCAACTCCTAATTCAGGTTATAAACATGCAGCCTTGGGGCTAGCCACCCTTGCCCGGCTCTGCCATCTGCCCCACTTGGCCTTACTCTGCTCTGCTGTCATGGCTGCCCAGATTCCTTCATTAAAAAACACAAACAAGTGACTATTGCCCTGGGATACTCTTTAAACCTTGAACTGAAACTATCCCCTGGCGTCATCTTTAACCCTTTCATGACCAAATTAAAATTAAAAAAATTTTTTTTGTTGCTGTAATGTTTTTCCATTAATGGAATGCATGCAGAATCATTGAGTGTGTCCCTCTGGACTCTGGGGGTAGGACTGGTGGGATGTGTATGTCCCATTGGACTCTGGGACACATATGTCCTTTTGGACTCTGTGGTAGGTTGGTGGGACACACAGGTCTCTACAGTATGCACCACCTCATAGAATACCCTGTAAAAAGAGTAATTTGCAGCACACACCCATTTCTTCCATTTCTAACAGTTGTATAGGTCCCCGCCTGCCAGCTGCACATACTGAAAGTGGGAAAGAAATTTCTCAATAAACTTGAGAGGTGGAGATGTAGGTGGACTTACATATCCTGCTAGTCATGGTAAATTAAAAAACAGTTTAGCTCAAAAAGTAAAGAATGTCACCCTTAAGTATTGTGCTCTTTAAAAAAATGATCTATATGAGACCAAAGGGACAACCATAATTCTAAAACATAAATGAGAAGTTTAGGGTGCAGTGAGTTTAGATTAATTGAGGTGAAACAACTACAGCAGAAATAACAAAAATTGACACAATGTGAAGGATGTAACCAATGTCACTGAACAGTGTGTAGAAATTGCTAAATGAGAGCATGTTTTGATGTGTATATTTTCACTGAAAATAAATTAAAAAACAAAAAAAGCAAACAAGCATGTAACGAGCCCCCACTATGGGCCAGCCTGTTCTAGGCACTGTGGATACAGCAGTTAAGAAAGGTACCTCCCAATTCTCCCAAACTGTCATTTCTCCTCAGACTTCACTTATTTGTATACTCAGCTTGCCCCCTGCCTCCAACAGTCTCCAAATTTTGAACAAAAACTTCCAATATATGTGTTTTTGTAAGTTGTATACATACACAGCATCCCTGAGTGGAGCAAATGGTTAAGCACTCAGCTATTAACTGGAAGGTTGGCAGTTCAAATTCTAACCAGAGCCACCTCAGAAGAAAGGCCTGGCAATCTACTTCCAGAAGATCACAGCCTTGAAAACCCTATGGAGCACAGTTCTACTTGGACACACATGGAGTCACCATGAGTCAGAGCTGACTTGACAGCAACTAGTTTGGTTTTGGTTGTTGTTTTATATACATATACATGTTATGTAAGTGATAAAACACTCCAACAGAAATTTCAAAGGAAAGAAGGAAAAAATAAAAATAGGCTCTAATATTTTTCCTCTGCTTCGGTTGTGGTCCTCGCTCTGGCAGTCACCCTTCTGCCCTCACTCCCCTCCAGCTGCCCTCCCTGAGGTCACCGAGTAATTGAATCCAGTGGACACTCTTTTTTTGGTCCCAGTCAATTGCAGAGCTGGCAGCTCTGTCTTCCTTGGTGGCTACTCTTTGTCCCTTATTTGATGGGGTTCCCTCTCCCCCTTTTATCTTCTCAGTCTGTATATCCACGGTAATCTTATGCAAACTTGGGGTTTTAATTAACCTATTTCTGGATCATTGGGAAAGAATCTGATCTTGCTTCTTCTTGGATTCTTCCTGTCTATGCCAATCAGATAATGGCACTCTCTGGCTTCCCATCACATTCAGAATAAAATTCCAACTCCTTCCTGTGGCTAACAAAGTATCTGGCCCAGACCTCCTTTCTCTCTGCTTTTCTTTCTGTTCCAGCTCCACTTGCCTCTGGCTATTCCTCCAGGCATTTGCACTTGCTGTTTCACTATTCCACTAAAGACGCCTGTGTGTCCAGATCCTTCTGTGGCCAGCTCCCACCCTTCATTCAGGAAGGCCTTCCTCAACGTCCCTCTAAATATAGCAGTTCCCCATCTCTCACCCTTGCCACCACTACTCTATTTTTCTTTACCACACCTCTCACTCCATGTTATGGATTGAATTGTGTCCCCCTAAAAATATGTGTTGGAATCCTAACCGCTATACCTATGGATGTAATGTAACATAATGTAATCGTCTTCCATAAAGCAATCTAATATTATGTTAATGAGGCCGTATCAGTGTTGGGGAATTCTAAACCTAATCATCTCTGAGTTATAAAAAGAGCAGATTAGACACAGAGACAAACACATAGTGGGGAAGACAGATTCCATGTTAGAATCATCAAGAACCAAGGAGTGCCCGGGGCTACTGACAAAGAATCGACGTGTGAGACCCTGATTTGAACTTTTAGCCTCCAGAACTGTGAGAAAAGAAATTTCTGTTCTTTAAAACCATGCATGTGTGGTATTTGTGTTACAGCAGCACTAGATAACTAAGACACTCCACAATGTGATTTTCTTCAGTGCTGTATCCCTGGTGCCTGGAACAGTGCATGGCACATAGTAGGTGCTCAACAAATGTGCTGTTTCCCCCACATCTACATCCTTGCTCTCCTGAGCTCCAGAGCCCTGTGGCTGACTCGCTTCTAGACATCTTTGCGTGTCCCATGAACACCTCCAAAAATGTTACTATCTTCTCCCAAAACCTGCCACCCAGCTCCCCAAACCATTCACCATTGGCCCACAGAAGAAACCTGGCTGGTATGCTAGGCTCCTCGCCTCTGATGGCCAAGTGGTCACCAGATCCCACTGAGTCTCTCTCTTCATTCTCTACCCTGCCCATGCTGTCTTTGCTTGGGTCCTCATTATTTCTTGCCAGCTGGTTTTCCTGCCCAAGACCCATCCCCTTCACATTACTGCCATAGCACTTTCTGAAACTCAGTGATCATGTAACTCCAGGATTATCTTGAGGATCGAATTCAGACTCCTTAGGTTGGCACAAGGACCCACAGGATCTAGTACACCCCCTCCTCCAACCTTTCTGGCTTTACTTTGAGACCAGACTAGTTGGAGTTCCCCTAAACACCTCCACGTCTCTCTGCTGTTCCCTCCTGAAACCTGAAATGTCCATTCTTCACCTTCCTACTGTGTCTTCTCCAACTGGAGAAATCCAATTAGTCTTTCTTAATTCCATACCCCTCTTCTGTGCTCCCGTAGCACCAGGCCCATACATCTCACCTCTCATTGTATTTACTAACCCATGTGTATGCACATATGTATAGATATGTCTATATGTAATCACCTGTTTCTGTATTAAGCTGAACATGAGTTCATACTGATGTCTTCAACTCTAATTCATTACCACGTGTATTATTCTAGACTTCTCCCTTTGGTTATCTGTAATCTCCCACTCCAACAGTGAGATACCTGACTCTCACCATCTGCCATCCATTTACTTAATTGTTCAATCCCAGCAGACACATACAGTGGTCTCTCAGTGTATTTTACTTGTGGGCTTATTGGTCCTCAAGATCGATACTCATTCCTAAGCACTATTAATAGCTAAGAGTGCTTAATATACACACATGAATCAAATCGACTACATCTGTGGAAAGAGTTGATGGAAAAGCTCAATATTATTAGTCAGAACAAGGCCAGGGGCTGACTGAGGAATGGGCCATCAATTGCTCATATGCAAGTTCATGTTGAAACTCAAGAAAATTAGAAAAAGCCCATGAGAGCCAAAGTACGACCTTGAGTATATCCCACCTGAATTTAGAGACCATCTCAAGAATAGATTTGACCGAAGACAAGATGAGCTGTGGAATGACATCAAGGACATCATACATGAAGAAAGCAAGAGGTCATTAAAAAGACAAGATAAAAAGAAAAGACCAAAATGGATGTCAGATTCCAAAGGGCGGCTCAAGAAGACAAAGATTATAATGACATGTGCAAAGATCTGGAGTTAGAAAACCAAAAGGGAAGAACACACTTGGCATTTCTCAAGCTGAAAGAACTGAAGGAAAAATTCAAGCCTCGAGTTGCAGTATTGAAGGATTCTACCAGGAAAATATTAAATGACACAGGAAGCATCAAAAGAAGACGGAAGGAATACACAGAGTCACTGTACCAAAAAGAATTGGTTGACGTTCAACCATTTCAGGAGGTAGTATATGATCAGGAACCGATGGTACTGAAGGAAGAAGTCCAAGCTGCACTGAAGGCACTGGCGAGAAACAAAGCTCCAGGAATTTACAGAATACCAATTGAGATGTTTCAACGAACAGATGCAGCGCTGGAAGTGCTCACTGGTTTATGCCAAGAAATTTGGGAGACAGCTACCTGGCCAGCCACCTGGAAGAGATCCATATTTATGCCTATTCCCAAGAAAGGTGATTCCAACTGAATGCATAAATTATCAAACAATTCCATTAATATCACATGCAAGTAAAATTTTGCTGAAGATCATTCCAAAGCAGCTGCAGCAGTACATTAACAGGGAACTGCCAGAAATTCAGCCAGATTCAGAAGAGGAGGTGGAACCAGGGATATCATTGCTGATGTCATATGGAAGCAGAGAATACCAGAAAGATGTTTACCTGTGTTTTATTGACTATATGCAAAGGCATTCGACTGTGTGGACCATAACAATTTATGGAAAACATTAAGAAGAATGGGAATTCCAAAACACTTAATTGTGCTCCTGAGGAACCTGTACATAGATCAAGAGGCAGTCATTCGAACAAAACAAGGGGATACTGCATGGTTTAAAGTAAAGAAAGATATGTGTCAGGGTTATATCCTTTCACCATACTTATTCAACCTGTATGCTGAGCAAATAATCCGAGAAGCTGGACTATATGAAGAAGAACGGGGCATCAGGATTGGAGGAAGACTCATTAACAACCTGGAATTTGCAGATAACACAACCTTGTTTGCTGAAAGTGAAGAGGACTTGAAGCATTTACTGGTGAAGATGAAAGACCACAGTCTTCAGTATGGATTACACCTCAACGTAAAGAAAACAAAAATCCTCACAACTGGACCACTAAGCAGCATCATGATAAATGGAGAAAAGATTGAAGTTGTCAAGGATTTCATTTTACTTGGATCCACAATCAACACACATGGACACAGCAGTCAAGAAATCAAAAGATGCATTGCATTGGGCAAATCTGCTGCAAAAGACCTCTTTAAAGTGTTGAAAAGCAAAGATGTCACCTTGAAGACTAAGGTGCATCAGACCTAAGCCATGGTGTTTTCAGTCGCCTCATATGCATGGGAAAGCTGGACAATGAATAAGAAAGACCAAAGAATTGACACCTTTGAATTGTGGTGTTGGAGAAGAATACTGAATATACCATGGACTGCCAAAAGAACGAACAAATCTGTCTTGGAAGAAATACAGCCAGAGTGCTCCTTGGAACCAAGGATGAGACTTCATCTCACATACTTTGGACATGTTATCAGGAGGGACCAGTCCCTGGAGAAGGACATCATACTTGGTAAAGTAGAGGGTCAGCGAAAAAGAGGAAGACCCTCAACGAGATGGATTGACACAGTGGCTGCAACAATGGACTCAAGCATAACAACGATTGTGAGGATGGCGCAGGACCGGGCAGTGTTTCATTTTGTTGTACATAGGGTGGCTATGAGTTGGAACCAACTTGACGGCACCTAACAACAACAGGCTCTGATTGAAACACTGCCACTACATAAACTCATTTAATTCTCACAACCATTATGAGATACTTATTAGTTCCATTGAACATAAGACGAAACTGAGGCACAGAACAGCCAAGTAACTTGCCCAAGTTGCACAATTAATAAGTGGCAGAACCAAGGTTTGAACTCAAGGAGCAGACCTCCAGTGTCATGGCTAAAGTCCATAGCCCCTCACTCCTCCACTCTATGACAGAGGAGCTGCAGTTAATGTTAGCTGAATGGTAATGACCCATCAGTCCCTTGACCTCCTACATTCCAATCTTATCACTCCTCAGTGTTGAGAGTTTTCATCTTTGGCTCCTCTGTGCCCCCTTCCACATTATCAAGCCCTGCTGCCAGTCAAGGATGGTTCAACCACAACTTTACACTACTGACTTTGTCTGGGCCCTCACTACTCTTGTGAGCTGTTCAGTTCACTAGCTGTTAAATCCATATTCCATCCACACAGAGCAGTTCCCAACTTCCACTGCTGGCCTTCTGGCCTCTGACCTCTGCTCCATGACTCCCGGGGAAGAACTTTCCCTATTGCCAGAGCTATTCAGCCAGCTGTCTGTGCACTTCCCTTTTCTACATCTCAGTGTTTCTCCATATTGTTATGCACACCCACCCTCTCGCATCTCTAAGGAAAGTCTGGAGATCTGCTGTCGGGGTGTTGGGTACTCCCTCCTTCCTCCCTCGTCTCACCTTCAGGACCCCTTAGTTTCACTGTGCACCTGAAGACACGCAGAGGCTTTTCTGGTCTCACACTGCAAAAATCTCAGCTTGGCTACCCCCTTCTCTTTCCTTTCATTCCTTCTTCCAACAAATACTGAGTGCCTCCTCCATGCCAGGCACTGTTCTAGGCACTGGGGATTTGGGGATAAACAAGACTGACAACACCCCTGTTCAAGGAGCTGACATCCCTGTTCAGTCAAACTGCCTGAAGGAGAAGGGAAACGGCCCACCTGCCTTCTATCTGCTCATAGGAAGGAAGCATGTCTTGGCTAAAAGTGATCCAATGTGTTTTATTGAAGCAATTCCATTTTCTTCTATCAGTAGAATTTAGAACAAATGATCTCTGACTTAATCAGTGTCTCCATAGGCACCTGGTCTCCTACCTTCTAGACATCATCTTGGTGGACATCTCACTTTCCCAGATGGGTTTTTCTGGAGAAGGCTTTGATAAGAGGATGTTGAACAAACGACGGTGGCCCTGGAAGATCCTTGGGATTGGAGAAGATTTGGTTTCTTTGGCAGAAGTCGGTTCCTTCCATCTCTTCACTATAAAAACTATTTTTGTTATCAAAGTTGGTGCAGAAGCCACAAAATGACTACCCCAGCCAGGTTGAGGAGCAGCTGTCCTTTGTAACTCAGGGTCGGCGACTAGTCAGTCTGGAGAGAGACAGCCTGACTTTGAGAACAGCACAGATGCCATTTGGACATTCCCAGCTGGGCCAGGAGGCCAGAGATGAGGCCTGCATTCCACACTGTATTTGCCCTTTTATGGACAACTAGAAGTCAGAAAAGGAAAAGGGGGAAATTCCACACAGATGCACATGACAGGCTTCTCTTCCCCTAGTTACTGTCCAAAAGTAGAAGGTGGAAGATCCGTTAGTTCCTCCTTTTCTGGGTGTACCTCTGACACCTTATTCTTCTTGGCAAAAATCTGATTGATCTCTATAAATGTCTTGGCCTTGGTCTCGGGGACAATCAGGGAAGTGAAAATGGTGGTGAGAAGACATACTACGGCAAAAATGATGAAGCTGTAAGGCCCCAGGCCGACCTGTGGGGAGAGAGCAGGCAAGAACCATGTGGGAAAGGCCTTCCTGACCCTGCAGCTGCCAGCTCCTCGCCTGAGTGGGGAGCCCATATACTTTCTCAAATGGGTCTCACTGTACTGCTTGGGAGTCCTGGTGGTCAGATGGTTAACATGTTCATCTGCTAACCAAAAGGTTGGAGGTTCATAGGCACTTTGGAAGAAATCCCTGGTGATTTACTTCCAAAAAATCAGCTAATGAAAACCATATGGAGCAGAGTTGTACTCTGACACTCATGGGGTCACCATAAGTTGGAGTCAATTCAATGGCAAATGGTACCGGAACTGCTTGAGGATTTGTGAATTTGGGGCCCCCAAATACCTGAATGAAGGGGAAGACCAAGCCCACGGTGAAGTTGGAGAGCCAGTGAACGCTGCCCCCCACCATGTAGGCGGCCGGCCGAGAGGACTGCAGGAACATCTCGGTGATGAGCAGTGCAGGAATGGGACCTTGGGGAAGAAAGAGAGAAGAAGGTGTAGGATTATTGCAGGCGTAGCCATCCTACAGGTAGTCCTTGAGCCCCTACCCATGAAAGTCGCTCTTGCATTCTAGTCCAAAGCAGGGGCTCCTGGGCTGGTGAAGCAGTGTGAGGATGCAAATGACAGGAGTTTACAGACAACACTGTGATGTCCTCAGACCAAAACCAAAAACCAAATCTGTTGCTGTTCAGTCGATCCAACTCATAGTGACCCTATAGGACAGAGTAGAACTGCCCCATAGGGGTTTCCAAGGAGCAGCTGGTGGATTCAAACTGCCAACCTTTTGGTTAGCAGCCATAGCTCTTAACCACTAGGCCCAAATAACCTCCTGTAGGCTCACCAGGCTATTCCCACAGGGGAGCATGCTTTGACCTCCCCAAGTGACTGTACAGTTTCATTCTGGTTATGCTCCAGCAACCCTAAGAAAAGCCTGGTGATCTACTTCTGAAAATCAGCTAATAAAAACCCTATGGATTACAATGGCCCGACCCGCACTGATCATGGGGATGGCACAGGACTGGGCAGCATTTCATTCCATTGTGCATGGCATCAGCATGAGTCTGGGGCCGACTAAACGGCAGCTAACAACAATGACCCTATGAAATAGAAGGAGCAGAGAGGAGATTCCAAGTCTGCCTTCTGCACTCCCCGGAACCTCTTGAAGGAGCTCAAGGCAGAAGTTTCTAGGGCTGGTGGCACAGGAAGGAGGGAGTGAAACCGTGAGGCCAGCTCCGGGGTACATACTGGGCCCGAGGGCATGTCCTATGACATAGGAGATGATACAGACGATGCTGATGTAAGGCATCCAGGACACTGTCTCCTGCAGGAGGAAACAGAATCGAGTCACACTTGGCAAAGCCAAGACAACCTGGGAGGGGGAGGTCAAGAACCTTGGGCCCCAGTGGCCAAACTGGTATGATACAAGGCGGGGGGTGTCTTTCTGGCCAGCCAGAAAAGACAGGCCCCTAGCGCCATCTCAATGGACCGTTATCAGCTGAAAGCGGGCATGGGCTACTGGGCAGGGGGCACATGGTCAGACTGACCGTATTGGCTAAAACAAATCCATTTTGATCTTTTGTCCTCTTGATACTGGCACAGGGTGAGAGTGACAATGCTCTCCTTCCCAGGAATGTCTGCTACCTCCCACCAGACTCTGAGCCCCCGACACGGAGCCCTGCCTTTTCTCACCTGCAGCGCCAGGGCGGCGGTCAGCAAACAGCAGGCCACGAAGCAGATAGAGAAGCCCAGGAGGAGCAGAAGTCTCCTGCCCAGCAGCTCCACCACAAACACCTGGAGGAGGTGAGGCGGTGAGGAGGGAGGTGCAGGGGCTAGCACCCTGGCCAGAGTGGGGCCGGCTGCCCTGGCGTCCAGCTGCACCCCTGCCTGGAGCAGCGGGTCCAAGTGCCTTCGAAGAGCTGCCTTCCCTGGGAACTTCCCCCACCCCTCACATCCTCTTCTGATGGGGCAGCTGTGTGGAGAGGCAGGTGGGCTGTGTTCCTGCCGCCTGTGTGTGCGTGTGCATGGGCCTGGCTGCCCGTGTGTATGTGTGCGTGTGTGGCAATGCGTAATAATGTGTTGGTACGTGTACACAATGTGTGTGTGTGTAATATATGTAATGCACATGTGCATGCACGTGCATGTGTGTGCATGCACATGTATGTGCACAAGAATGTGCCCTTAGATGACCAGCAGGAAAGCCTGGTGGTGTCACTGGGCCCAAGCTACCTAGACTTCAATGGCTTCACCCCTTAGGGCCTTCTAATTGTACACCCCTGAATCAGGATTCCCGCCAACTGCTGGGGGCTGGATATCTGGATGAACTCCAGAGATTCTCTCCTCCACAGGTGGCCGAAGAGCTTCAGCCAGGTACCGCCCAGGCATGGAAGCCATTCAGTGGAAGGCACTGCCAGGGCCACCATGCTGCCCTGTCTAGGGCCCCATTCATTCCTGTCACACTGTGGACCTGGCACAGGTAGTTTGCACCCTGGACAGCTTGGCAGCCCCAAATATAAGAAGTTGAGGCATCATTTCACACGGTAGGGGGAGGGGGCGGGGGCGGGAGCATCCATCTCTGGGGAGGCTGTAGGTTGCTCCCGCAGGAGATGGGCTGGGCCCTGAGGAGAGCTCAGAGGCTGCAGATGAGGGACTGAGGGGCACATCAGCATCTCAGAGCCCAGACTCACTCCTCGGTGGGCAGCCCCCTCTTAGACACCCCTCAGTTGGTAGTGTCAGACAGGAGACAGCCTGGGACACTCACAGCACAGATGGTCATCACAACGTTGACGGCCCCCGTGCCTGCCGTCACATACTGGACCTGAGTCTCCTTCACGCCGGCGCTGACGTAGATCTGGTCTGCATAGTAGTAGATCTGGAATGAATCGTGGCAGAGGTGTGAGGGGCCAGCCAGGGGAAGGGTCTGTGCCAAGGGGCTTGTTGCACCATGGGCCCTGTGACGGAGGGCCTGTGTGTGCCTGGACTCCTGCTTTGCCCAGGGTTTTGTGTCCCTGCCCCCCCCCCCCCAGAGCCCCCAGACCCCGCCCGGCCTCCTGGGCCCTCTGTTCACTCCCGTACCGCGTTGACGCCTGACAGCTGCTGGCCACCCATGAGGACAATGATGGTGATGACCTGCCACCGCAGGGACCGCATGCTGAACAGCTTCAGCACGGAGATGGTGCCCGCGGCCCGCTCCGTCTCGTCCTCCTGCCGGATCTCCTCTATCTCGTCCTCCACGTCGTTCCAGCCTCGCAGCCTCTTCAAAGCTAAGGGCAGTGGGCAGGGGGCATGTGAGGGCCCCGAGCTGAGATGCCACAACCTCTCAGCGCCGTTCTGCCTCTCACAGAACAGCATTACCATTCTTGGCAGCCTCTTGGTCCTTCTTCTGAACCAGCAGGTATCTGGGGCTCTCAGGGAAGAAAGGCAGGAGCACAAGCTGCAGCGCTGCGGGGACTCCTGTCAGTCCCAGGAGAATCGGCCAACCTGCAAAAGACCACATCCCCACCTGAGGTCTTGGCTCTGGCGTCACCTCCTGGAGTGGCCTTCCTGGCACCCCAAGTCTCTCGCCTAACGCACTGCACCAGACCAGTCATGCTCTGTCCGTGGAGTAAGTGCTGTGTAAGGGCAGGGACTCTGTCGTTCTCCCCTGGGGTCCCAGCACCGAGAACAGGGCCTAATGAGGTGTGGACACTCAGTCAGTACTTACAGAAGGGACAAGTGATGATAATACTGCACACCTAGCAGACTGGCAGAAAAGAAAAATTCTGATAATGCCAAGTGCTGACAAGGATGTGGGCAAATGGGAACTCTCCACAATGCGTTCTGTGAACACAGAGGGCAGTCTGGAGGATCTAGTGAAGCTGGATATCCTTATAGCCTCCACCGGCAGTTCTGCTCCCTCACACGTGTGTGCCCTGGGCCACCAGGACAGGGGAACTAGAATCATCGAAGCAGCACCAATTTTAGAAACTAAAACAGAAAAATGAAAATGTCCATAACATTAGAATGGATCAATAAATTGTAGTGTGTTCATAAAATGGAATTCTATACCTCAGTGGAAAGGAAGCAAGCCACAGCAAGGGCAAATCTCACCAACAGGATGTCTAGTACAAGAGTCTACACAATGTGACTCCGATTATAGGAAGCTCAGAAGTAGGTAAGATCAACTCTACCGTTGCAAGAGGTAGAAAAGGTCTCTGGGTGGCGCAAACAGTTTCTGTTCGTCTACTAATCTAAAGGTTGGTGGTTCAGACCCACCCAGCGGTACCACAGAAGAAAGTCCTGGCAATCTGTTTCCATAAAGGTTACAGCCAAGAAAATCCTGTGGAGCAGTTCTACTTTGTAACACATAGGGTCGCCAGGAGTCAGAATGAACTCAATGGCAACGAGTTTGTTTTGTTTGTTTTTTGAAAGGTGGTGAGGCTATGGAAAAGCAAAGACATAATGATCATAAATGTCAGCACAGAGGCTCCCCTGTGGGTGACAGGGGCATGACTGTGGGGCACACAGTGGCTTCGGGGGGACTGGTGTGGTGCTAGGTCTGGACCTGGGTAGTGGTTACACAGGTGCATGGTTTCTATTGTTTAATTACCTGTACATTTATGTTTTATGCACTTTTCTTTATGCATGTTATATTTCACAGTAGAAAGGGTTAAAAAATAAATGAATGAATAGTTTAGGCGCCTTCAATCAGTTACCAGTTATGGTGGAGTTGATTCTGCCTCATGGTGACCACATGTGTGTCAGAGTAGAGCTGTGCTCCATATGGCTTTCAGTGGCTGATTTTTCACAAGTAGGTCACACAGGGGCGGAGTACCCAGTAAGCAAGGTAAACATGGGCTTACTTGTGGCTTACTTACTGATGGGTAGTGAACAATTTCACATGGGTTTCATCACATCTTTGATATGGGGAAAAACATGAGAAACTGTTCACTACAGATTAGTAAGTAAGCACAAGTAAACCCATGCCTACTTTGCTTATCGGGTACTCCATCCCTGTCAGGGATTGCAAATTTGAAAAGAGGTTTTGATTCTGTACAAAGGAACTGTGGGGTTGGGGGACAGATGCCAGCTGTACCTAGAAGCAGAATCTTTGATGTGGTGAAAAAAATGTGAAATTGTTCACTACAGATTAGTAAGTACAAGTAAGCCCGTGCTTACCTTGCTTATTGGGTAATCCAACACTGGGTGGCCTGGCTACCAGTTTGCAGCCCTGGCTGTCCACCACAGCATTTGCAGTTCCCTGAACACACAGGGCTTTTACACGTCCTGTCCCTCTGCCCACGTAGGAATGCTGGGCCTACACACACCCCAATCCCAGGCCCTCTCTGAGGCCCCTCCTTGGGCAGAACATTCACTCACTCCCCCTCCCCCGTACCACAGAACGCTTCACAAACGCCTAGGCTCTTCATATTGCTTTGAGTCTGGTTTACGCGCCCATCACCACGTGCTCACTGAAGCAGGAACCACAGCTTTTCCACCTCTGGGCCCAGCTCCCAGTGAGGGTGGGCACCTCAACACAAGTTGAAAGGCAGCAGTTCAGTGGTTAAACATGGGTCTGGGCCCAAGCTGCTGGGTTTGCACCTTGCACACATTGTCTGACCTCTCTGCTGAGGGCTATACATCTATAAATGGGTTTGATAATAGTACATACTTCATAGGGTTGTTTGGAGGATGGAATGAGTTAGTGTAAAAGACCCTGCCCCAGAAAAACACTTTATACGTTTTGACTTGTGTCCTTATTAATGATGATTTTCCTTTCAGAGGTTCCAGACCTGGGATAAAGAAAGGAGAGCTCACGTAAAAACGATGACACCTACAAGTTGCTGCACATCTACTACAGCCAGGCCCCCATGTCTTGGGGAGGGTGGTGCAGGCTCAGGAGTCCGGTTTGTACCCCCACCCTGCAGTACACAGCTTCACCTTCCGGGGGCAGGCCCCTGACTCTGGGCTTCCTTGTGCTGGCCACAGTGTCAGGCAGTAGTGGCTCTGGGAGGCGCTTATGAAACAGAGCCCGGTGGCCCTAAGCATAGAGCCTGGCACACTGGTGGCCATCATTACTGAGTCAAAGGCCCTGGTACCAACAGCCACCTAGCAGGCCAAGAGAAGCTGATCCCCCAGAAGGCAGTCCATGGCACTTGCTGCTGACTCACAGCCATCTAGTCTCTGTGGGAGGCACTGAAACATAAGCCAGTCCACCTCCACAAACACCAGACAGGCACTGTAGGGTCAGGGCTGTGTGAGGCTCCCCAGGAGAGCTGACTGATTAGAGAGAAAAGACCAGCTGTAGAAACGTCAGGCCTGTGCCCACTGCTTTGGAACAGAGGGGGCCTGAGGGAAGGCTGAGGGTCCAGAGCTGTTCTGAGCTCACCTTCTTCGCTTGCGAGGAGACTCCGGAGCCCGAGGATCTGAGCCACGAGGATGCCGACAGTGATGAAGAGCTGGGGTACTACCCCAAGGGCCCCTCTCAGGTTCTTAGGAGCCAGTTCCCCTAGGTACATAGGGACCACATTGGAAGACAGACCTGGGAGGGGGGGTTCAAACAGAAACACGATCAGGGAAAATTAGTCTGTCAGGACAAGCTGTGTCTTCAAATGCTGCACATGTCTTCTAACTATGCAATCACACAGTTCTGGCCAGAACTTTCCCAAAACTATAAAAAAGAAACCAAACATTTCTTTTAGTTCTTAGCTCTTTAATTTTGGGGAAAAAGAAAACAGGCCACAGAAGCTCATGAGCAGGCCCCCTTGCTTCTTGACTGGCGTCACCATGGGAACCCAGGCAGGCTGGATCTCTGGTCTTCCCTCCTAACTGGCCTAGGTCTCAGAGAGGAAAAAGTTAAATATGGCCCAGACACTCTTCTCCTGACTTGCTCCTTGGGGAGACTCTGTTAATAAAAGGCCAAGGACTCCTTCCCACCAGCTTTACCTTCTGAGAACAGCATATCACATTATATACCTAGGCACAGACACATTTATACACATTTAAGCACAAGCTATAGACAGTTATCCAGAAACGTAAAAAAATTTATATTGTGGAATCTCTGCATTTCTGAGATTTATGTATAGAGTATATTCTGTTATGGTGCTGGCGAAGAATACTGAATATAGCACAGACTGCCAGAAGAATGAACAAATCTGTCTTGGAAAAAGTACAGCCAGAATGCTCCTTAGAAGTGAGGATGGCAAGACTTCGTCTCACGTACTTTGGACATGTTATCAGGAGGGACCAGTCCCTGGAGAAGGACATCATGCTTGGTAAAGTACAGGGTCAGCGAAAAGAGGAAGCCCCTCAATGAGACGGATTGACACAGTGGCTGCAACAATGGGCTGAAGCATAGTAAAGATGGTGAGGATGGCACAGGCCTGGGCAGTGTTTTGTTCTGTTGTACATAGGGTCGCTATGAGTTGGAACCAATTTGACGGCACCTAACAAGAACAACATGTAATATAGTAAAACCTGCAGAAGTGGGAATCTGTAAGGCGGAAACCTGTCAGAGAAGGAAAACTAAAGTATTTTCCACTAAAACCAGTAGTAGAAAAGTGGCAAGACTGCACACTGTCAAAGGTGGAAAATTTGCAAGACTCGGAAAAACAAGGCAGTCCCATAGAGTTCCAGCTGTCACAGGTTTCATTGTACATGTTGTTGTGTGCCATCGAGTAGGTTCTGACTCATAGTGACCCTATAGGACAGAGTAGAACTGCCCCATCGGGTTTCCAAGGCTGTGATCTTTACGGGAGCAGATCACCAGGTCTTTTCTCCAGCGGAGCAGCTGGTGGGTTCAAACTGCTGACCTTTTGGTTAGCAGCTGATCGTGTAACCATGGCACCACCAGGGCTCCCTTGTAATACATGTAGTACTTCCAAATCCCCAGTATTTAAACTTGTACAGTTTCCCCTCATGCTGACCCCCTTAAGAATAGATGGAGTAATTTAACAAGTCCCGAAGTATTCTCACACCTGTCATCCCATTTAATTTTCTGACAAGCCCAATGAGAAGCCGAGAATCTCTGAGGAAGCTCAGGGGCTGTTACTAGCCCAGTCATCAGACTCCTAGTCAAGCTGAGGCTCAGAAAGACGAGGGGGTCTGTTACGGATTGAACTGTGTCCCCCCAAAATATGCATTGAAATACTAGCTCCTATACCTGTGGAAGTAGTCCTTGGGCTTGAGGTTCATGTCCACCAGCGGCACCTTGGAAAAACAGCCTGGCGATCTACATCTGAAAAATCATCCCCTGAAAATCCTATGGAGCACAGTTCCACTCTGACACACATGAGGTTGCCATCAGTTGGAACTGACTTGGCGGCAATTTTTTTTTTTTTTAATACTAGTGGATGTGATCCCATTTGAAAATACAGTGTTCTTTGTTCTATTAATTAGGCCATACCCAAGTATAAAACCAAAAAACCAAAAGCATTGCCATTGAGTCAATTCCAACTCATAGCAACCCTGTAGGACAGAGTAGAACTACCCATGGGTTTCCAAGGCTGTACATCTTTACGGAAGCAGATGGTCACATCTTTCTCCTGCAGATCAGTTGGTGGGTTTGAATCACTGACCTTTCAGTTAGCAGCTGAGTGTTTAACCACTGTACTACCAGGGCTTCTTTACTCAAGTGGGGTGGCTTCTAAATATAATCACTTTATAGAGTTATAAAGAAAGCAGAATAGACACAGAGACACACACGGGGAAGAGGAAGACAGACCACGCAGACAGGTACATCTACAAGGACTGCAGGCAGCCACTAAAAGCTGAAATAGACAAGGAAGGGCCTCCCTCGACAGCCAGCCCCTGAATTCAGACTTCTAGCCTCCTGAACTGTGAGAGAATAAATTTCTATTCTTTAAAGGCACCTACGTGTGGTATTTGCGTTACAGCAGCAGTAGGGAACTAAGTCAGAGCCTGAGAGGGAGGCCCTGGCCACAGGGAGACATCGAGGGAACACAGTTTGGGGTCAGTGATGGCTAGAGCAGCTAATTAAGGTGACTGGGTGATGCAAACAGTTTGCACTGGACTACTAATCTAAAGATTGGCAGTTTGAACCCACCCAGCAGCTCCTCAGGAGAAAGGTCTGGCAATCTGCTTCTGTAAAGATTACAGCTTAGAAAACCTTATGGAGCAGTTCTACTCTGTCACAAGGGGTCACCATTGGTCAGAATCAACTCAATGGCAAGCGGTTTGTTTTTATTGTTTTTTTTTTTTTTTAAATAATAATATTGAGATAGTCAGGTTCTGAAGGCTAGGTTTTCCTGTTTTGCAATTCTGCTCAAGGATACCTCTGCTTAGTATTTCAAAAGAGAAATCACAAGTTCATTAACACCGATTCCTTCAGGTTTTCAGAGAAAAGAGGAGCAGTCTTTGGAGCAGCCCTCTGGGCGAGAGGGTGCACTCTGAGCCCACCTGGTGCCCAGAGGGCTATGAGGAAGGGAGGGCTCCTGGAAGCTGAGACCTACTGAGGTCCACTGTTCTCACCATTTACCAGGCCGAGTGAGAGGCACTGTTGCTTCCTAACTGCAAGGGATTGTGGACATAATTAAAGAGGAAACTTGGGGGTATGTATGAAGAGACAGGATTATGTTTAAGCTAGTGGAAAGCAATCTCTATTTTGTCTTAAAAATACTCCACTGGGGGAAAATGCAGAACAGAATTTCAGATTCTTATGGAATCCAGACTTTCTGGAGCCATGGAGGCTGGGGCAACTCCTGAAACTATTGCCCTGAGATAATCTTTAAATCTTAAACCAAAAATTTCCCCTGCAGTCTTCTTAAAACCAAACAATAGTTTAGCTTAACTAGGAAAGAATGTCTGCCTTGAGCATTAGGGTTTTTTTTAAGATCTATCTATATGGGATTAAATTGACAACAGCAATTTGAAAAATTAGATAGGAACCTTAGGGGGCAGTGAGTTTCTGTTAATGGGGGAGGAACAACTCAGAAAAGGAGGGCGAGAATAGTTGCACAACTCGAAGAATATAATCAACGTCACTGAATTATACATGTAGAAATTGTTGGATTGGTGTATGTATGTTTTGTTCTTAACAACAACGAACAAAATAAATTATTTCAAAAGGTGAATTTTATAGTATGTGAGTTATATCTCAATAAAACTGTTATTAAGAAAATATAAAAAACAACAACAAAAAAGACTTCACTGGGCTCTCCCGGCCAGTCTGTTCTGTCCAACACTAGAGCCAGAACAAAGTGGCTTTTAAGGTTGAAATTCCTTCAAGCCAGTGTAAGTTTTCAGTGTTCTTGCCCTTACCAAGAAATTGACTATGAACAAATCAGTAAACTCTGAGCATCTTGAAATCTGAACTTGAATGTAATCTTTATGTAAGCAGATCACCAGGCCTTTCTTCTGCAGCACTGCTGGGTAGGTTCAAACCACCCACCTTTCCATTAGTAGCCAAGCGCAAACCATTTTACCAGCTAGGAACCACATTTTGAAGTCCAGGTCACATTTATCTTTGCATTTTCTTTGTCAGAGTAGGTGTTTACTCCCTTGTTAGAGGGAACTGTGAGGTTCATGTTAATAGGAGTGCTTTTAAATGAGTTTCTGATTAGCACGGAGCTAGATTACACACTCCACTGACTTCCAGGAGGCATGTGAAAGAATTAACTATAAATGGTTTACACACTAGCAAGTATTCTCAGAGCATCAGCGACGACCCCAGGACTTCCTGAGACCTTTTCTGACACCGTGGCTCCAACAATGGGTTCAACCATAACGATTGTGAGGATGGCGCAGGATCTAGCAGTGTTTCATTCTGTTATGTATAGGGTCGCTATGAGTCGGAACCGACTCCACAGCACCTAACAACGACATAAGTCTGAAGGGGCCCCGGTGGCCCAGTGGTTAAGCATTTGACTGCTATCCAAAAGGTCAGCAGTTCAAATCCACCGGCTGCTCCTTGGAAACCCTATGGGGGCAGTTCTGCTGTGTCCTATAGGATAGCTATGAATCAGAATCGACTTGATGGCAATGGGTTTTTTGGTTTTAGGGCCAAAACTGTTTTTATAATAGTACTGAGATGGTAGTTACCCTTTTCATTCTTGTTCTCTTGTGAGTGAACAGTGAAGACTTCCAGAGGTTATGTGACATGTAGGAGTCGCTGGGTGGCACAAATGTACTGGACTACTAACCAAGAGGTTGGCAGTTCAAACCCACCTAGAGGAGCCTTGGAAGTAAGGCCTGGCAATCTGCTTCTGAAAGATCACAGCCTTGAAAACCCTGTGGAGTGCTGAGGGACTGAACCGCTGCACAGAGGGCTGTGAGAACCATGGTCTCAGGCAACATCTAGCTCAATTGGCATAACACAGTTTATGAGGAAAATGTTCTATATTCTACCTTGGTGAGTAGTGTCTGGGGTCTTAAAGGCCTGTGAGCAGCCATCTAAGATACTCCCCTTCGGGAGCAAGGGAGAATGAAGAAAACAAGCTATAAGGAAAAGATTAGTCCAAAGGACTGATGGACCACAACTACCACGGCCTCCACCAGACTGAGTCCAGTACAACTAGATGGTGCCCGGCTACCACCACTGACTGCTCTGACGGGGATCACAACAGAGGGTCCAGACAGAGCTGGAGAAGGATGTAGAACAAAATTCTAAGTCACAAAAAAAGACCAGACTTACTGGCCAGGAGATTTGCAAAAATACAAAAAAAAAAAAAATCCCACTCTTCTCACTGCATTTTCTGTTTTAGAAACTGTAGTTATTTTTCACAAAAACAAATAATGGGTTTATTATTGTTATTTTTTTAAATGAATTCATGTATTTCTCAGTTGTAATTTCTAATATGGTAGATATTGACAGATGTAACCCATATAAGCAAAAGCTATTTGGAGCCTTCAATAATTGGAAGAGTGTAAAGGGGTCCTGAGACCAAAAACTTTGATAATCGCTGGCTTAACGTTTCTCAGACCCAGTTGCTGTTAAGCTGACTCCGAATCATGGTGACTTCATGTGTGTCAGAGTAGAACTGCACTCCACAGGGTTTTCAAAGGCTGATTTTTTTCACCAGGACTTTCTTTTGAAGTGCCTCTGGGTAGACTTGAATCTCTAACCTTTTTTTTTTTTTTTTTAAATTTTGCTTCATGTGAAATTGTACGGAGCAAATTAGTTTCTCATTTAATAATTTATACACAAGTTGTTTGGTGACATTGATTGCAATCCCTGCGGTGTGTCAACACTCTCCCCTTCCACATCCCAATTCTCCATTTCCATCTGTCCATTTTTCCTATCCTTTCCTGCCTTCTTATCATTGCTTTTAGGTAGGTGTTGCCCTTTTGGTCTCATATACATGATTGAACTAAGAAGGATGTTCATCACATGTGTTATTGTTTGTTTTATAGACCTATCTAATCTTTGGCTGAAGAGAGTTAAAGGGGTGTCCAGGGGCCATAGTCTCCAGGTTTCTTTCAGTCTCTGTTAGACCAGTAAGTCTGGTCTTTTTTTTAATTTGAATTTTGTTCTACATTTTTCTCCCACTCTTTCTGGGACCCTCTATTGTGATCCCTGTCAGAGCAGTTGGTGGTGGTAGCCGGGCATCATCTAGTTCTCATGCGCTCATGCTGGTGGAGGCTATGGTACTTGTGATCCATTAGTCCTTGGGGCTAATATTTCCCTTGTGTCTTTGGTTTTCTCCATTCTCTTTTACTCCGGATGGGACCAGTAGATGTAGCAGGATGGCCACTCGCAAGCTTTTAAGACCCCAGATGCTACTCACTTAAGTTGGATGTAGAACATTTTCTTTATGTACTTTGTTATGTCAGTTGACCTAGATGACCCCCACGACCATGGTCCCCTAGCCCTCAGCCCCAGTAACTCAGTCCCTCAGGGTGTTTGGATGTGTCTATGAAGCTTCTGTGACTTTGCCTTGGTCAAGTTGTGCTGACTTCCCCTGTATTGTACACTGTGTTTCCCTTCACCAAAGTTAATTATCTACTTAACTTATCTACTATCTAGTTAATGATTTCCTCTCCCCAACCCTCTCCTCCTTTGTAACCATCAAAGACTGTTTCCTTCTGTGTGGAAACCTTTCCTTGAGTTTTTATAATAGTGGTCTCGTACAGTATTTGTCCTTTTGTGATTGACTTATTTCACTCAGCATAATGCCCTCCAGATTCATCCATGTTGTGAGATATTTCATGGATTCATCATTGTTCTTTTTCGTTGCGTAGTATTCCATTGTGTGTCTGTACCATAGTTTGTTTATCCATTCATCTGTTGATGGGCACTTAGGTTGTTTCCATCTTTCTGCTATTTTGAATAATGCTTCAATGAACATGGCTGTGCATACGTCTATTTGCGTGACAGCTCTTGTTTCTCTAGGATGTATCCCTAGGAGTGGGATTGCTGGATCGTATGGTATTTCTGTTTCTAGATTTTTAAGGAGGTGTCGTATTGTTTTCCACAGTGGTTGGACCATTTTACCTTCCTACCAGCAGTACATAAGAGTTCTAGTCTCCCCACAACCTCTCCAACACTTGTTATTTTCTCTTATTTTGATTAGTGCCAGTAATGTCCGGGTGAGACACTATCTCACTGTAGTTCTGATTTACATTTCTCTAACGGCTAATGATGGCCAGCGTTTCCTCATGTGTCTGTTAGCTGCCTGAATGTCTTCTTTGGTGAAGTGTCGAATCTCTAACCTTTTGGTTAGCAGCTGAGTGCTTTAACCACTGTGCCATTAGGGCTCCTTTGGTACCACCCAGGGACTCCCAAAATAATGCTTACTTAAGGGGAAAGGTTAGGATCTTTAACTGTGGTTTGCTATCTATTGAAGCTGACTATAGGTAGTCCCTGACTTTATCACATATTCAAGTTACGACGAACTGCACTTACAGCAGTCTGTTTTATTTTCTTTGTACAGCTTGTCATTAGTTATATGTACCACGTAGAATGCTGTAGCACGTACACTGCTAACGTTATCATTATCTGTAACTTTATATGTAATGTTTCCAACCCCCATAGGTAAAGATCGGATCGATAAAGATATTGATAATAAAAGGCAGTAACAATAAAAACTAGAAAAAAAAAGTATTCGACTTATGTCAGAGCCAGTTTACTATGGAGTTGTCAGGACAGAACCTCGCCATAGGTTGGGGACTACCTGTATTTCCCTGTTGGAACCAATTCTGAATTGTTGGCTGGTCTATAGGAAAGTGACTGGACCGTTCACTGCTGAGGGCTTCAGGAATCATCTATTTATTGCAACAGCTGAGCTTGCTGCAGGGCCAACCTGAAGGTGGGAGCAGGGCCAGGACCAGGTGCTCGAATGTCCAGGTGCTCTCAAGGAAAGCTTCGGACTAAGTCTGGCTTGCTATGGGGCCCATCATTTCCCCTTGAAATGATCTCTTCCCTCTACAGGAAACTTGTTCTCTTATTTTTCTCCCCAGTCCTGCAATTCGTCATTACTGCTCCTGACACCAAGCTACTTGACTTCTGTACTATTGTCAGTTAACTCCAGCTGAGGGTGCTGACATCTGGCCAAATCACCCATTCTCTACCTCATGGTCTAACTCTCTTAAAAATGAGAGTTACTTGGCAATGTCAGGGCCAGAGCTAGGGCATAAACTTTCCAGAGGCCTCACTCCCAGGTGTCCACCCTGCACTTACACGACCCTGAGAGTGGGCATCTCCTTAAACTTGGCTCCCCAGGTGCTTGCTCTCCTCCCCCTGGTGTGGCCCTGGGAAATACTGCCTACAAAAGGACGACACAGTGGGGAGGGGAAGAAACATGGCTTTGACCAGCATCTCTTTCTAGTTTAAGCCAATTATGGGAGAGATTCCTACAATCACCAAAGTATACAGACTGGCCAATAGTTCTGAAGGGCAACAAGCCAGTCTTTGCAAACCTGCTCCATGGTTTATCAGGTGAGAGACCCCAGACAAGGCGTTAGCTTCTCTCAGCAGGTGGGAATTAAGGAATAAGTGAAATAGTGCCCATGAAAAATCCTTTGCAAACTTTAAAGTGCCCTATACTATACTATGGTTAAGTGCTCGGTTGCTAACCAAAAGGTCAGCAGTTTGAATCCACCAGCCACTCCTTGGAAATTCTATGAGGCAGTTCTATTCTGTCCTATAGGGTGGCTATGAGTTGAACTGACTTGACGGCAATGGGTTTGGTTTTTGTATACTATGCTGTAGGCATCTGGTGGCACAGTGGTTAAGCCCTCGGCCACTAACAGAAAGGTTGGTGGTTTGAACCCACCAGCCACTCTGCGGGAGAAAGATGAGGCAGTCTGCTTCCCTGTGGGGCAGTTCTACTCTGTCCTGTGGGGTTGCTGTGAGTCAGAATCAACTTAACAGCAATGGGTTTGGTTTGGTTTTATACTATACTACCAGTGGAGCTCTGGTGGCACAGTGGTGAAGTGCTATGGCTGCTAACCAGCAGGTCGTCAGTTCAAATCTACCATCTGCTCTTTGGAAACCCTATTTTTTTTTTAATGCTACCAGTGGTTAAGAGCTTGGCTGCTAAACAAAAGGTTGGCAGTTCAAATCCACCAGCCACTCCTTGGAAACGCTATGGGGCAGTTCTACTCTGTCCTATAGGGTCTCTATGAGTCAGAATTGACTCGATGGCAATGGGTCATGCTACCAGTATTTCAGGTACCAACAGGGTCACCCATAGTTTCAGCAGAGCTTCCAGACTAAGACAGAGTAGGAAGAAAGGCTTGGTGATCTACTTCTGAAAATTCACCAGTGGAAACCCTATGGATCACAACAGAATACTATTCAATATAGTGCTGGAAGATGAGCCCCCTAGGTTCGCAGACACTCGAAATGTACAGTGGCCGTAACAGTGGACTTGAGCATACCAACGATTGTGAAGATGGCACAGGACCGGGCAACATTTCATTCTGTTGTATATGAGTGGGAGCCAACTTGACAGCAACCAACAACAACATAAAAGTTGAAAGGTTGCTATTATTAACTCTTTTTTTGGTAGAGGGATTCCTACATTAGATCACTTCTTGAACTTTTTTGACCACCACTCCCCATAAAAATATACAGAAATACATTTTACATTGCATCCTGGTTCACACATACATATGTTAATAAATAACTGAAAATAAAGTTTCAGAAGACAACACTTACCCTTACTACATATCATCCTTTCTATTCTATATCAGTTTTAAGAAGAAAAATGCTGCTTACTAAACAGATTTCACTACCCACTAACTGTTCATGGCCTGTGGTTTAGAAAACATCGAAATAAAGGGTTTGGATTGGAAGGACCCTTCCGAACCTAAGATTCTGTATTTCACTGCTTCCAGAGAACAGCTTTTTTTGCAGGGAGCATCACAGTAAGGATCACAGTAATGCTGTCTGTGCACAAGAATAATGTCGGGGTTCAAGCATCTTCTTCACTGCAGAGGCAAAGGAACAGCTTGAATTTATATGCTTCAGAGACCCGAGATTGGTTCAGATCCCTGGGAGTCTGTTCTTCCTCCTCCTTGATCATCCCAAATAACAGACTGGCAATACAGTGTAGCATTGTTTACCTGCACATATTCCCACCAAAAGTCTGGATATAATGATCATCTCAAATGACTCAGCGACCTTGCTGCATCCCATTAAGATCGCAGGCACAATGGAAAATATGTTGTTGAACAGCAAGGTCCCTTTTCTGCAGAGGACAAAACATCAGTTAGTTTGATTTAAGGATTTGTTCACTGATTCAACAAGTATTTGTCAACTGTCTCCTCTGTGCCGCCTCCCCCGTCACCAACATGGGCTTTTCTGTTGTGTTATAAGCTCTCGGTGACCTAAGACCAACACAGCTCAAAGGCATGGCCTGGTGTGGGAATATTCTCTGTGTTGGTGCAAATGGAAAGGACCACAATTCAGAGGGTATCAGTGGTGAGAATGAAGAGAAAAGGGTGCCATAGTACAAGTACAGGAAAAGATTTTTGAAGTCATAAGCTAACTTATGATTTTAGTACAGTCTTGCCAAACTGGGCAAGGACATTAGAAGAAGTGTAGGCCAGCCTCAATTATCAACCCAAAAAACCAAACTCACTGCCATCGAGTCAATTCTGACTTATAGCGACCCCACAGGACAGAGTAGAACTCCTCCATAGGGTTTCCAAAGTTGTAATCTTTACAGAAGCAGACTGCCATATCTTTCTCCCACAGAGCAGCTGGTGGATTTGAACCACTGACATTTTGGTTAGCAGCCAAGTGCTTTAACCACTGCACCACCAGGGCTCCTTCACTTATCAACATAGGTATAAAAATCATAAATATGAACAAGATGAATTCAATAGCATATTTAAAACTCTTTCGATGTACTTCCCCATATTAAAGACTACACAAGGAGCCCTGGTGGCACCATGGTTAAGCATTTGGCTGTTAACCAAAAGGTCAGTGGTTGGAACCTGCCAGTTGCTCCGTGGGAGAAAAGACCTGGAAAGCTGCTCCCATAAAGATTACAGCCTAGGAAACCTTATGGGATACTTCTACTCTGTCACACTGGGTCACTATGAGTCAGAATCGACTTGACAGCACCCAACAACAAAGATTATACAACTGAAAAGTCCCTCAACAATGGATAAACAAAATGTGGTACACCCATACAATGCAATACTACTCAGCCATAAAGAGAAATGAAGTCCTGATGTATGCCACTACATGGATCAGCTTTGAAAACATCATGCTGAGCAAATAAGCCAGTCACAAAAGGACAGATATTGTATGATCTAACTTATGCAGAAATTGAGATGGTATATGTTTTGTTATATATATTTTCACCACCAAAAATAAAAGAAGATTATATTAGGGGAAAAGAGAGGACTATTTCAATAGAAGCAGCAAAAGAAGTCGATAAATTTAATACCCACTTGTTTTATGATTTTAAAAAAAGGAGCCCTGGTGGCACAATGGTTAAGCATTCAGCTGCTAACTCTAAGGTCAGTGGTTCGAACCCACCAGACACTCCCCAGAAGAAAAGGCCTGGTGATCTGCTCGCATAAAGATTACAGCCTGGGAAACCCTATGAGGAAGTTCCACTCTGTCTTAGAGGATCGCTATGAGTCAGAATCGGCGCAATGGCACACAACAACAGTAATCCAAAACAAAACAAAAAACCTTAACAAACTGCAAATAAAGGGGATTTCCGTAAACTGATAAGCTTCCTGAAGCTGGAGTTGGGTGAGTAGCTGCTCTGGAGAACCTGAAAGAAGCAAAGACAAAACTTCTCTGGAGGGACCCCCTCAATCCAGGCTCTCCAGGAGTCCAGAGTCAAGGACACTAATGATGGAGTGCCACCATTACAAAACACACGAAACAATCCACCATATGCAAGAGGCAGCACATACAAACAACACAGTTTCAGACAAAGAATTAGACAGATGGTAAAACGCTAAAAATTATTAGTGCCATAAAATAGGGAATCAAAATGGTACTATAGGAATGAACAAAAACCATACAAAACAGTAACAAGAACAGATTTTTAAAACAAACAAAACCTTTTGAAATGAAAACTATAGTCATTGAAATTTCAAATTTAGCAGGTGAATTACAGCTGAAGAGAGAATTAATGAATTGGAATGTAGGCTTGGAATGCAGAAATTACCTAGAAAGCAACAGAGAGATAATAAGATGGAAATTGTGAGAGATTAAAAGACATAGAGAAACTCTGTGGGGTTCTAGAAGGAAAGAATATAGAAAGGGGAGGAGAGGCAATATTTGAAGAGCTAGTGGAAAATTTTCCAGAATTGATGACAAAGACATAAAACCACAGACAAGGAACCACAGTGAGTTCCAGGATGAATAAAACTAAATCCACTCCTTGACCCATCATGGTGAAACATTATTGAAGGACACAGAAGAAGATCTGAAGAAAATGGAGAGCTCTAGCTTGCTCATGGATGGGAAACATTGTACTGATGTAGTTCTCAAATTATAAGTTCAAAGCAATTCCAATGAGAATCTTTTTTCAAGGGTTTTGATAAACTGATTTAAAAATTCAATGGAAGAGTAAAGGAGTATGAATAATTAAGATAAATTTGAGAGCAATTGACTTTCTACATGGAAAAAATAAGACAAAATTAGCTCTCTCTCATCATATTTTAAAATAAAATTCCAGATCTATCTGGAAAGAACAAAATCGTAAAATTATTTTTTAAAGTATAGAATATCCTTATGACACCAGTCTTTCTTAAGACACAAAATACAAAAGCCATAAATGAGAGTTAAGTTCAACTACTTGAAAATGAAAAAAAAAAACAAAACTGCATACAAAGGCCACTATATGTATGGTTGAAAGAACAAATCTGTCTTGGAAGAAGTACAGCCAGAATGCTCTTTAAAGCAAGGATGGTGAGACTAGGTCTTACATACTTTGGACATGTTATCAGGAGGGATCAGGCCCTGGAGAAGGACGTCATGCTTAGTAAAGTAGAAGGTCAGTGAAAAAGAGGAAGACCGTCGATAAGATGGACTGACCCAGTGGCTGCAACAATGGGCTCAAGCATGACAATTGTGAGGATGGCGCAGGACTGGGCAGTGTTTCGTTCAGTTGTACATAGGGTCGCTATGAGATGGCACCTAACAACAACAACATATGTATGATTACAAAACAAAAAACAAAAAAGCAACAGGTTGTGAGGATATGTGTTCCATATAAGGCAGTACAGTATGTGTTACTAGCACATACTCAGAAGCAAAATTTCCCAGGTTGGAGTCCTGGCCACCTCCTGGCTGTATAGTCATGGGTATGTTACAGCATCTCTCTTTGCCTCGTTTTCCCATCTTTAAAATGAGGATGCTAATAATACTTTCATCAGTGGCTTTTGTAACAATTCAATGAGATAGCACATGCAAAGCACTCAGGCTAATGTCTGGCACATAGGAACTCATCAGTAAGGGTCAGCTGTTACTGTTATTCAAAGAGTACCTACAAATCCTTAAGAAAACCTCAAACAACTACACAGCATTTATCTCATTCTTAAGTAGACAGTTTTATAGGCAACTTCCGGCTCTGTTTGCTGACCCAAATGACAAGTATTTCACTCAAGGAGAAGTTACCTACAGATCTAACTGGCTTGAGTAAGTCAGTTCGTTAGCCCCATGGAGGCCCACAGGGAGAAGTGCCGCACTCCCCATTTAATAACTGTGGTAAATATATATGTAACAAAACAGGTGCCATTTCAACATTCTTCACGTGTACAATGCAGTGACATTAATCACGTTCACCATGTTGTTCAACCATCACCATTATCCATTTCCAAATTTCCCCATCAGCCTTAACAGAAGCTCAGTGTCCCCTGAGCAATGAGTACTCCCTTCCCCTTGCCTTCTGCTCACCCCTGGTAACCACCAATAAACCCTGATGTCTACATACTTGCCTATTCTAGGTATTTCATGTAAGTGGGAGCATACAATATTTGTCCTTTTGTCTATTTCACCTAGCACAATCTTTTCAAAGTTCATCCATGTTGTAGTATGAATCAGGACTTCATTTCTCCTTATGGCTGAATTATAGTCCACTGTATGGATAGACCACATTTTGTTTATCCATTCATCTGTTGATGGACATTTAGGCTATTTCTACTTTTTTTGCTATGGTGTACAGTGCTGCAGTGAACAGGTTTCTGTTTGCATACCTGCTTTCAATTATTTTGGAGAAGCCCTTTTTGAATTGTAAGTTCAACAGTAACCTTCTGTGAGGATCTTAGAATCTTAGATCCCAAACCAAACCAAAAACCAAAAAACCAAACCCATTGCCGTCGAGTTGATTCCGACTCAGTGATCCTATAGGACCGAGTAGACCTGCCCCATAGGGTTTCCAAGGAGCGACTGGTGGATTTGAACTGCCGACCTTTTGGTTAACAGCCATGGCTGTTAACCACTGGGCAACCAAACTGGATAGAGGTTGTATATTTCTATTCTCAGATCCTTTTTTAGAAATACTGGAGAAGAAACCAAAGTCTGGGCTCTGGTCTTGACTCTTGAGCTAAGTAGACCTGTGACCGAGAATGAGTGGCTTACCCTCCCCCAGCCTCCGTGGGCTCATCTGTGAAGGGACGAGGTTGGACGAGATGACTCCAAAATACTGTGTATAACAAGGTTGCTCTCTAATTTCTGATGAATTTACACAGGGGAGTGTGACATCTTGAGGAAACTTGTTTGGGAATCAAATACAGAATATCCAATATTTCTAGAATTGGGGTCAATTCTGCCCCTGGCATTCAGGACACTCATGTCACCATGAGAGATACCCTAAGACCACACTGTCTCACACTGAAGTGCCTGGCATTTATCCAAGCCATTTCAAAGCTTTAAAGGTATTTCACTGAATCTGGGCTAAACTTTGCATTTTACCTGATCCCAAGGTAAAAGAGGAGTCCCTAGGTGATACAAACAGTTAAAGCACTCCGTTGCTAACCAAAAGGTTGGCAGTTCAAGTCCACCCAGAAGTGGGAGAAAGGCCTGGCAATCTAATCCTGAAATATCAGCCACTGAAAACTCAGTGGAGCACGTCTACTCAGACACACACACAGGGTCACCGTGAGTTGCAGTCAATTCAATGGCAACTTGTTTTTAAGGTAAAAGAAGAGATCTTTGTGCTAGTTCAGGATGCAGAGAACGTTATGTTGTGGTCTAGGTTGTGACTGATATCTTGACCATGCCATCTTGGTGTTTGATCCTTCTAAAGGCAGAAAAATAGAGGAGAGAAATTGCTTTTTGTTTATGTTAAGGAAAATACCAAGCAGGCAAAAGAGCAGTGAGCGAGTGTCCTGGATCCTCATGAGCAAACTCTGCTCGTTACGAACCCATCCAAGAGCCTGGAGATCCCCACTAATCCCGACTTCTAACCTCTCAGACATTGGCTGAGTCCCCAAACACTATGTCCATGTCTGGTGTCTTAGTTTTCTAGTGCTGCTATAACAGAAATACCACAAGTGGATGGCTTTAACAAACAGAAATTTATTCTCTCACAGTCTAGAAGGCCAGAAGTCCAAATTCAGGGTGCCAGCTCCAGGGGAAACCCTTTTCTCTATCAGCTCTGGGGGAAGGTCCTTGTCATCAATCTTCCCCTGGTCTAGGAGCTTCTCAGCACAGGGACCCCTGGTCAAAAGGACGCGCTCCGCTGCTGGCTCTTCTTGCTTGGTGGTAATGAGGTCCCTATCCCTCTGTTTGCTTCTCTGTCCTTTTATCTTTTGTAAGATAAAAGGTGATGCAGGCCATACCCCAGGGAAACTTCCCTTATACCGGATCAGGGCTGTGACCTGAGTAAAGGTGTTGCATCCCATCATAATCCTCTTTAACATAACCTAATCTTGCCTCATTAACCACAGGCATAAATTAGGATTTACAACACAAAGGAAAATTACATCAGATCACAAAATAGAGGACAACAACGTAAAACTGGGAATCATGGCCTAGCAAAGTTGACACATATTTTTGGGGGGACACTATTCAATCCATGACATCTGGTCTTGTTATGATCACATTAACCTGTTGCTGTTGAGTTGATTCCAACTCATAGCAATCCTACAGAAGAGAGTAGAACAGCCCCATAGGGTTTCCAAGGAGCAGCTGGTGGATTCTAACTGCTGACCTTTTGGTTAGCAGCCAAGATCTTAACCACTGCACCACCAGGGCTCCATGATCACATAGAAAATAACAATTACCACAGCGGTTAGTGCCCTAGTCTTACAATAAAGATTTCTGTTTTAGGCCTAGGTTTTAAACCCTGATGTGGTCTATGAGTTTTTGGAGTCAAAAATTCACCTTCCCTTACCTGCCAAGTCTAGTCACCAAGGGGCCGACCAGGAGGGATCCGATGAAGCCTCCGAAGGGGAACATGGACACAGAGACAGACCACAGCAAGGTCAGGGAGAACTCAGAAACATATTCACCGTATCTTTTGTAGTAGGTGTCATTGTAAAACTGCTTCATGATCTGGAGAGCAAAACAAAACAGAACACCCAAATGATCTGACCTGGCTTAGAGAAAGAACAATGGAAGTTGTTAGGCCACCCCCAGGGACAGCCTGGGCACACAGATATCAACTGATTCAGCAGAGGAGATGGAGTTAAGACACTGTCGTGGGTCCCCACGGGGAGGGCTTCGAGGCCTCTGACATGCAAACCACCCAGCACATTTCTCACACCAGAAGCTGCTGGGCGACCCTGCCCCCTCTGGATCCATCTGTAAGTTTTGAGGTCACAGAAGATCTGAGCTCCCTGTGAGACCAGCGCATGTGTGTCCAGCCGGGCCTGGCCCATGAGTGTTCTCCATGAGAAGCTTAGGGTCTGGGGACCTGATTCGTTCCAATGAACCAAGTTCCCTTGGGTCTGCACTGTACGTCCTGTCTCTTTGCTTGAGGACCCACTGTGTGCATTCACTGTGCACACAGTCCCACTCTGGCTGGACCCTCCTTGTTTCTTCAGGGGCTGCGTCTCAACCATCTCAGAGACCTACCTCCGCAGGGGAGTTGACAACAGACACGTTGTACCCATACTGGAAGGACGACCCAAAGGCAGCAATCAGTGTAGCCAGGGCCAGTAGAAGTGTCAGCCTCTGTGGAGAGATTATGGTTGTGTCAGGAAGCAGCCTTGGGGCCCAAGGGGTGACCCACTTTACTTCAAAGGGCCCCAGTCTTGTAGAAAGACATAAGATAATCTGAAAATCTACTGTCTTTCAACTGTTCCCATCTTGACACATACCCTCTACCTACCTTGGGTTAGGACAGGCTTTCTTAACTGTGAGACTGCAGACATTTTGGGTTGGGTAATTCTTTGTTGTGGGAGGCTGGCCTGGGCATTGAAGCATGCCTGGCCGCTACCCTCTAGATGCCAGTAGCACATCCACCCAAATTATGACAACCCAAAATGTCTCTAACCAACCAGTTGCTGTTGAGTTGACTCCGACTCATGGTGCCCTCATGTGTGTCAGAGTAGAACTGTGCTCCATAGGGTTTTCAATGGTTGATTTTTTGGAAGTAGATCACCAGGACTTTCTTCCGAGGTGCCTCTGGGTAGACTCAAACCAGGGCTTTGAACGTGTACGTTCTGGTTTGAACCGCTGCTGAGAATTTGCATTTCCATCCCAGATGTACTGAATCACAATCTACAGTTTAACAACATCCCCAGGTGATTCTTATGTATAATAAATGTTGAGAACCACTGCTGTACTAGTGGTTCTCAGAATTGGTCTCTAACCAGCAGCACTGGCATAGCCTTGGAACTTGTTAGAAATGTAAATTCTCAGCAGGGATTCGAACCAGAACAAATGAGTTCGAAGCCCTAGTTCAAACCTCCGATCTTTCAGTTAGCAGCCAACCATTTGCACCATTCAGCTACTCCAAAATGTCTTTAGACATTGCTAAATGTCCCCTGGGATGGGGCAGGGATGCTCCCAGTTGAGAACCACTGGGTCCAAAAGAGCCTGAAAGGTCACCTACTCCCACGCTCCATCTAACATTTGAATTGCTTCTGTGACATTCCTGCCATATGGTTGCATTTGCTGACCACAGCCAAAATGTCTCAAGCGCTGCCTCACACACAAACTTCCCGAAAATCAAAGAGAGAAAAAAAAAAATGGGGAAAATGTAATTATTTAGGGCACCAATTAATTTCCTTTAGCCCCTGGACTTCTGCTGTAACAGGCAGAAGGAGCAGTGAAGAAACATAAATTAAACCTATATTTAAATATAGATTGCTGGGCACTCTGAAACCCAGACATTCTGTGGTAATATCCCCGTTGAACACATGAGGAAACTGAATACTCATTTAAGGCAATGACAAGAGGGAATTCATTAGTGAAGTCATGAAAAAAGAGATAAAAGTGGAAAGAGCTTTGCTCTTGGAATGTACAGTCTCATTTTGCATGTGGCCACTGCCATTTCTAGCTTAGTTTCTCTGATCTTTGGTTTCCTCATCTTTAAAAGGAGGATTATCTCACTCGGGCACAGTTATTGCGAGGATTAATTATGACAGTGTCGAGCTGTGGAGTTGAATCTATTGGGGTGAGCACAGGACGCTGCTCTCTGCATTCTCTATTGAAGACCTCCATCCTCTTTCACGTGTGATACACCCATGTCCGTGCTCAACCCTTCTGGGCTCCTCCAGTGGGGAGCTGAGGGCTTCATGTCTCCCTCTGGACACTGTCCCACCAAATCTAATGAGGATTCCTTGAGAGAGTTAAGTGAGGAGAGAGGACAAGGAGGGAGAGAAACAGGCAGCCAGAGAGGACAGAGTCAACTTCCCAGAGCAGGGTGGACAGTGAGCCTTCTTCAGGAGAGGAGCGATGAAAAACACAGTGACACTTAACCCTTCTCGTTTGCCTGCCGCACTCTTTTCCTTCTGCCACCTTGAGTATCAAATCGTTAATTCAGCCGGAAGATTCTGGTAAGAAGTGAGCCTCTGTCAAGGCACTCTAGCCATAGCAGCAAGCTCTGGCTGGAGTCTTTCCTCAACCCACACCCTTTCCTGGTGCCAGCGCTACAGTGAGGAGAAGTGTGAGGAGGGGGTGACGGTGAGCAGGAGGGAAGGCGGTTTCCACGGCATTTTCTCAAGGCAGAAGGTGTGTGCACACATGCATTCACAGGCACACATACACACAGGCGTGCACACGTGTGCACACCATCCCTGAGATGTAGCACATGGCAGACTTAGCTCATCTCCCATCTGAAGTGCCCTAGAGAGGCATTCACTCATTCATTTAACATATTAAGCACCTACTGTGAGCAGGCAGGCACTGTTCTAGGTGCTGGGGATATAGTGGTGAAGAAAACAAAGATCCTTTCTCTGTAGCTGGTCTAGTGCTTGATTTTGTTTTTTGTTTTTTTTAAACAGTGTTGATAAATATTTCTCCTCTTCATACCCTCTTCCGAGTAAGACAATTAACTATAAATGCAACAGACTTCACAGTGCATCCCCTGACCACTCTCTCAATTCTGATGAAGCCCAAAGGTTTGAAGTCCTTTGGGTCAGGGGTGGCAGTTCTGGCCAGTGGCACACTCAACAAGCACAGCACAGCATGGGGTGGGGGTTGCTGCCCTGAGAACAAGGTGAGGGGGTTCTCTCAGAAGGGGATACCAGCCCCCTGACTGCTTTTATGGTCTCCAAGTAGGTCCCAGCAAAAATGATCAGAGAGCTCTCAGGCTGTAGCACTACTAAGCACAGAGCACACAATTCAACCTCCATTCTTCAGTGTCCTCTTTGAATTTGAGCCACAGGGAACATTCTATGGACCCCAGAAAGGTCAGATTTTAACATCTGTGGAAATAGCACAGACATTCTGGGTTGGTTTATTGACCTTGCTGTCCCAACTGCCTTCATTTATTAAAAAAAAAAAAAAAAAAAAATTGCCATCGAGTCGATTTTGACTCATAGTGACCCTATAGGACAGAGTAGAACTGCCCCCTAGCGTTTCCAAGGAGTGGCTGGTGGATTTGAACTGCTGTCCTTTTGGTTAGCAGCCATAGCTCTTAACCACTGCATCACAAGGGCAAATATTTATTGATAGCTGGAGTCCCTGGGTGGTGCAAATGGTTAACTCGCTTGGCTGCTAACTGAAAGGTTGTAGGTTTGAGTCCACCCACAGGTGCCTCATAAGGCCTGGTGATCTACTGAAAAAATCAGCTATCGAAAACCCTATGGAGCAGTTCTACTCTGCTACAGAGGGGGTGACCATGAGTCAAAACTGACTCACCGGCAACTGGTTTGGTTTGGTTTATTGACAGCTGACAATACTCCAGACACTATGGTATACTCTGGAGAACTAAATGGAGGCAGTCCCTGCCCTTGAAGAGGTTATGGTCCAATGGGGAAGGCAGGCATTAAGAAAAATTACATAATAACTTATAATTAAACTATAACCCTGGTAAGTTCTATGAAGAAAAAATACAGGAGTAGTTAAAAAGGGGAGTCATGGAAGTGACATTTAAGCTGGGACCTAAAGAAGGAAGGAAGGAGAAAGAAAGAAGGGTGTCCAGACAAGGGGAACTGCATGTGTGAAGGCCTGGGGCAGGAAGGAGTGTGAAATCTTCACGCATCTGAAACATGGCCAGGAAGGCTGGAGTGCTGGGAGAGGAGGCTGAGGCAGGGGCAAGCACCACCGGACACACTGGGATGTTCTGCCTATGTGCTCCAGGAGCGGAGCAGTGGGCTGGAAAGATGTGAACTTTTAAGAGATCATGCCAGCTCCTGAGTGGAGAACAGATGTGAGGAGATTACTGCAGAGGGGCAGTGAGAGAGGATGGGGGCTTGGGCAAGGAGCAAGAAGTGCCAGCTTGGAGGACTATTTAGGAGTAGCATCAATGGACTTGCTACCCCATCAGGAAATGTAAGTCAAATCCACAATGAACTACCACTTCTAACTCACTAACAAAACAAAAAACAAACCCATTGCCATAGAGTCTGACTCATAGCGACCCTATAGGACAGAGCAGAATTGCCCCATGGGGTTTCCAAGGCTGTAAATCTTTACAGAAGCAGGGTATCACATCCTTCTCCCATGGAGCGGCTGGTGGGTTCGAACTGCCAACATTTCGGTTGGCAGCTAAGCGCTTTAACCACCGTGCAACCAGGGCTCCTTTCTTACCCACTAGGGTGGCTAAAATAAAAAAGACAGATTCTGAGTGTTACTGGGGAGCCCTGGTGGCACAGTGGTTAAGAGCTTGGCTGCTAACCAAAAGGCCGGCAGTTCAAATCCACCAGCCGCTTCACTTAATGATTTCTCAGATTCTTACAATACCTGACCATAGTACTACTGGCTGTTTTGTTGTGATGCCTCTCAGACAGCCCAGCTAGTGCCCTGGCTGCCTTCCAGAGGAGTAGCACTGCCCTTTGGGCTGCCTGGGAGGGGGGTAGTGATCTCCTGTGGTTGCTGAGTATCCTTCTCCATTGTCTGGTGCAGGGAGACTGGACGAGCAGGTAGCTGCAATCAGCCCATACCTTTTGCATGTGACCATTTTAATCATTTCCTTTCAAAATGTTTGTTTTCAGGGAGCACCACATGGGGACATTTCCATTCCCTATGCAGCCGCACGCATGTGGAAGGCAAGGCTGGGGAGGGGATGTGTGTTTCTCTTTGAAAAGGAGGCACAGAGGAGAGCAGACCTTCCCTGACCCCACCCAACACTTCAGTCCTCGGTGTCTCAGTTCCTTTTCTATAAAATAGAGGGGATAACACTTGATTTTTCTAACACTTTCTTAGTTGTGAGCTTCGAACAAGATAATCCACGTGAAGGCACTTAGTAAACTCTAAAGCAGTGCTTCTTTATGAAGTGGGGAGCAGGGGTGGGGAAATAGGAGTCTGCCCTCTAGGGGACATTTGGTTCTTACAACTAGGGGTGTGTGTGCTACTGGTATCTAGTCGGGGGAGGCCAGGGATGCTGCTAAACATCTTATAATAGACAGGACAGCCCCTACAACAAAGAATCATCCAGCCCCAAATGTCAATAGTGCCAAGATTGAGAAACCTTGCTCTAAAGGATGCTAGAAAAATAATGACATTTATGGGGGATTCCCCATGTGCCAGGTACTTTACATGCATTATCTGATTTAATCGTTGCTGGGTGCCGGCAAGTGGATTCCAAATCATGGCGACCCCATGTGTTGTAAAGTAGAATTGAGCTCCATAGGGTTTTACACTTGATCTTAGCCAAAAGGCCAAGAAGCAATTCTTTAAGGTTTTCTTGGCTGTAATCTTTATGGAAGCAGATTGACAGGCCTTTCTTCCACGGTGCCGCTGGGAGGGTTCAAACAGCCAACCTTTCTTTTAGTACCTGAGAGCAAACCATTTGCGCCATCCAGGGACCTCAGAAGGTTAATAATTTCATAATAGCTTTCCTTCATTATGCATTTTTCCCAATCTAGGGATTCTAAAGGTACAGGCACAATTACATTGAGGATGGGCAGGAATGGGGGGTGTCCACAAAAAAATCTTCTGTCTCTAAAAAGGGAGCCTCATCACCTAAAATCAGGGAAACTCTCACAGATTTTACAGATGTGAAGTAAATTAAAGTCCTGAAGTTTATGCAACTTGCAACATCTTTTCTGGGTCTTCTTTTCATGCAGCCTAAGCTGAGTGATATTGAAAGTACTGAAAATATCGAAGTTATGAAGGATTTCATTTTACTTGGATTCACAGTCAACACCCATGGAAGCAGTAGTCAAGAAATCAAACGACACATTGCATTGGTCAAATCTGCTACAAAAGACCTTTTAAAGTGTTAAAAAGCAAAGATGTAACTAAGGTGCCCCTGACCAAAGCCATGATGTTTTCAATAGCCTCATATTCATGTGAAAGCTGGACAATGAATAAGGAAGCCCGAAGAAGAATTGATGCCTTTGAACTATGGTGTTGGTGAAGAATATTGAAAATACCATGGACTGCCAGAAGAACAGATTTATCTTGGCAGAAGTACAGCCAGAATGCTCCTTACAAGTGAGGATGGCAAGACTTGGTCTCATAGACTTTGGGCATGTTATCAGGAGGGACCAGTCCCTGAAGAAGGACATCATACTTGGTAAAGCAGAGGGTCAGTGAAGAAGAGGAAGACCCTAACGAGATGGACTGATACAGTGGCTGCAACAGTGGGTTCAAGCATAACAACGATTGTGAGGATGGCGCAGGACAGGGCAGTGTTTCATCCTGTCATAGGGTCGCTATGAGTCGGAATTGACTCTACAGCACCTAGTAACAAAGCTGAGTGACTCATTGAAGAGGTTAATTAAAATGTTAGTGCACAATATGTTCTGTAGCCAAAATAAGAACATCTCACAATGTGTAAGGATTGGTTATCGACATATTTGGTTTCAGAATTCCATTGCCTCAAGTTCTTATCTTAAGGAAGTTAGGAGAAAGTAACCCTTTGAGTCTCTTCAATTCAGTTACAAGTACTTTTAAAGTATGTTCCAGTACAATGATTCTCAAAGAGCACCTAACCCAAACTGTTTCTCTGTTGTTATTGGTAGGTGCCGTCAAGCCAAGTTTTGACTCATAGAGACCCCATGTGACAAAGTATAACTGCCCATAGGGTTTTCTAGGCTGTAATCTTTATGGGAGCAAGTTGCCAGGTCTTTCTCCTGCAGAGCAGCTGGATGGTTTCAAAACACCAACCTTTTGGTCAGCAGCCAAGCACTTAACCATTGTGTCACCAGGGCTCCTTAAACCTTTTCTCTAGTCCTTGTAAAAGTCCAGTTTCTGGGTAGACTCTAAGGGGCAGGACCCAAAAAATGGTCCTCCCCAGCACAGAGCTCCTATAGCAATGCCATGAACCCCCAGGGACTCCCCAGGAAGACTCAACAGACCTTAGTAGCTGGAGCTGCTCTTCGTTTCTTCCCTGGGTAGCAAACTTACCCCTTTCTTCTTGGTCTCCTCCTCTTGCTCCATCTTTCCTCAGGAAGTGCAGAGTGCTGTTCACCTCCTTTGAGCCAAAATAACAAATGCACTAGATGGAAAGAGAAGACATTCTGGCTGCACTTTGGCCCTGCTGGGTAATCAGCAGTAGCATTTTTATAGCCAGTCTCAGTCAGAATAACCCTTTCAGGAACCCAAAGGTTTGTGTTCCTCTCACTTCTTTTAAATTAACTGGGGTTTAGCCAAGCAAGTAGGTGCCCCTGGTACTGTAGCGACAGCATCTTCCTGACTGGGGCAGTCTGTGATATTGCCCCACTGCTAAAGCCTCCACCAGTCATGCCTGTGAGGAGTGACTGGAAGGATTATTTCTGTCACGAACACATGAAAAGCAAAAGCTATCACTGACCCTACACCATACCAGGTACTACAAGGGGATCAGATTGGGTCATTACAGGCTTCTTAGAAGTGCTCCCTGCCAGAAAGCCTGCAGCCAAGTCCTTCTACTGGGGAGCTGACTTTTTGGCCAAATACAAAAATTTTATACTTGCCCAAAATGCAAAAAAAAAAACTTTTTGGAGAGTTCCTTATTTTCCTTTGTGGCTTGGAGACGTTATTTTCTGTGTATTCGTCATTATTGGCAAGGCAGTAAATACCTCAAAACCCTTTATTGACAGGGCAGGGAAAGTGAGTCACAGCTGCTGGTCTGGGTCTGTCCACCCCACGACCAGGCCACTGCCAGCCCTGTGTACTCAGCACGTGTTCAGCTGCCATGGAGCATGCCAAGTCAAGTCACCAAAATTCAGAGCAAAGTCCCACAAGCCCTGCAGGCTTTCATCTTTACAGGACATACTCCCTGTTTTATTTGCTGTGGTGCAAATCCAGTTGATTTAGTCATCCCATCCCCTCAATCACCTTTAGACAGTTAATGGAATACCACTAATTGTTGGGCACTGTTCTTGGTATCAACAGCAAACTGGAGAATTATGAGCAGAGCTTTTCCGTGTGGGAGGCTGTGAGGAGGATGACAGTGTAACAGACGCTGTGTGTGTGTGTGTGTGTGTGTGTGTGTGTGTAGGGGGGGTCCCTGTTCACAAGGAAGAACTGACCATTTCCTTTCACCAGCTTCACTTAGCGTCTTTTTTCTTCCGTGTTGCGGCCCTAATATATCCAATGATTTCCAATTAAGATTGGGCAAGACCAGAGGGTTCCAATTATTTCAAAGAGTTTTGAAAAACTCTCCAAAGAAAAGGCATTTTCATTCTGGGGGGAAAAGATCAGCTGAAAGGGGAAAAAAATCAACCGTGAAGGGAAAGGGAGAGGTGGTGCAATCAAACAAAACAAAATGTCAAAAGTCTGCATTATCATCTGTCATGGTAAGCATAGTGGAATCAAGAGATCCGCTTCTTGGGCCAGATCTTGACTTCACTCCCCGAGTGTCTTTGAGGGACCGCCCACCCTGCCACTGCCTCGACTTCCCCTGTTGGAGGGCAGGACAGTGGCCCGGCATACAGGGCCCGGAGGGGCTTCCTCCGGGAGACAGAGGCTGCGTACCAGTTTCCTGCTGGTCGCAGGGTATCGCGGGCATACACCCCTGGCGCCATCAACGCTCGCTGGGCCGTTTAAGGTACCTCAGCCCCGGAGGGCGGCGAGTGCGCGGAGCGGGGCGACAGCTAGGCGGCAGGCTACCTTAATGGCCGCTGTGCTGCCGGCATCGGGGCTGTGCCCTCGAAGGCCGCTGAGACATGGAGTCGGAGCGGGCTTGCTCTGTCCGGGCGGACCCACTGGCCCCAGAAGGCTCTGTCGGTGCCTGCAATGCGCCCTTCTGGCGAGGGCCTCCTGACAGTCCGCCGCGGGCACAGCGGTCTCCGGGCCTGGAGTCTCAGGCCGCCATTAGCACGATCCGCGGCCTCTGGGCCACGAGGGCACCTGGGAGCTCTGGGCTGGCCTGGGACAGTCGGGAATGGGCCCGACGGCTGGGGGACTGTCCCTGCCTGGTTCCTCTCCGCTCTCTGCTAGGATCCTTCTGCGCCTCGGGACCTCGGGACCCTGGGCACAGCAGCCTTCTGGCCGCAGGCCGCCGTTAGGCTGTCCAGGGTCCTTTGGGCTCCAGGGATCTGGGGGCTCGGAGCCAGCTTCGGACTGTTGGGAATGGGCCCCCTGGTGAGGTGAGTGGCCTGGACTCGTACACTGCAGGTGGACCTTCTTTTTGGTTTTCTGAACCTCCGTGTTCATTTATTACCCCTCAGAGCTGAAAACTGGGGATCAATGCCCACTGCGGAGTCTCCTTTGCTCAGCGTCATCCTCTTCGTCCCGCCCAGCCCCACCCTCGTTGCCACCCTGTATGGACTAGGAAGGGAACCTTCGAATTTAAGCCTTTTTCTTTTCTCCCTGGGGTTTAAAATGGCAATAAATCAACACTAAGTGAAGGACGTTTTAGCTAATTGCAGATAGATTGAGGCGTGTCGCGAGAACATGTACCAATATTTACAAAAAATGGGATTGTGTTTTGAAACCACCTCTGATATGAGAGCCAAAGAATCCCTTTAAATGGGAAAAAGGACAGTTGCAGGGCCATACCCAGGTGCTGACAGTGGCCTCCCTGTCTTTCTGTTCCTCATCCCTCGTATAGTTTGATTCATCACTGAAGAGAAAAAGGACCTAAAGCCAACTTTCCTCTTTTTCAGAGGGCCATGCCTTCTGTCCTCTTTAACCTCTCATGTTAGGCCATTTTCCAAAGCGGAAAGTGGGAAACAAGCATTTGCCAAGGATTGTGGTATGAGGATTTGGTTTCTAGATCTCAATTCCAAAATCATATTACTAACATAAAATGTAAATATTAATGTTAGCTACAATTCCTTGATCCCAATGGCATTGTAGGGGATCGATCCCAGCTAGACCTTAGAAAACTTGTTGTTAGGTGCTGTCGAGTCATTTCTGACTCATAGTGACCCTCTGTACATCAGAAGGAAACACTGCCCGGTCCTGCGCCATTCTCACAATCGTTGTTATCCTTGAGCCCATTGTTGCAGCCACTGTGTCAATCCATCTCATTGAGAGTCTTCCTTTTTTTCACTGACCCTTTACTTTACCAAGCATGATGTTCTTCTCCAGGGACTGGTCCCTCCTGATAATATGTCCAAAGTATGTGAGACGAAGTCTAGCCATCCTCACTTCTAAGGAGCATCCTGGCTATACTTCTTCCAAGACAGATTTGTTCATTCTTCTGGCAGTCCACGGTATATTCAATATTCTTCGCCAACACCATAATTCAAAGGTGGCAATTCTTCTTAGGTCTTCCTCATTAGAATTTGTAAACAGTGGTTTTTCTGGATGTGGTTCTTCTGGGTGGTTTTAATCCTGGCATATATTTATGTTTGTATTTACTGCACTAATACAAGTACTAGAGTAAAGATATAACAGAGTAGAAAAAGAGCCTTGCCCTCATAGGGCTTAGACTCTAGTTGGGGAAACAATTTAGTGAAATAATCACATCAATGTATTTACAGCTATAAAAGTGCTCTGAAGTTGGTGGTGGGAAGTGGGGGTGGTTGGCCAGGGAAGGCCTCCCTGAAAAAGTGAGTTTGGCCTGAGATGGGAAGGAAGGATGAATAGAGCTTTACTAGGCAAGATGGGGGTGGGGTAGTGGAGAGAGCCTTCCGGACAGAGGGGACAGTATGTGCAAAGGTCCTGTGCTAGAAGATAGTATGGTGCTGTGAAAGAATTGCAAGGTCAGTGTGACTGAAGAGCACAAAGCAGAGCAGAACAGTAGTGGCAGAAGGAGGCTGGTGAGGTGGGCAGGGACCAGACTAGGTAGGGCCTTGTAGACTGTGTTAAGGACCTCCAGGAGGTCTAGGAGCAGAGGGAGGGTATTAAGCGTCCAGGAGAATGATCAGATTTGTGTTAAAATTTCACTCATGCTGGGGGAGCAGAACTGATTAGGAGACAGGAGAACAATGTAGGGAAATCGGTAGACGTCTCTTGCCGTAGACCACGTGAAAGACAGTGGTGACTTGGACCACCGTGATGGTAGAGATGAGAGAGGTATATGCATTTGAGAGAGATTTAGGAGGTAAAATTGACAAAACTTGGTGATTGATAGGATGGGGATTGAGAGTTTCTGTATTACCATTGTAATAAGAAAACACAACGTAAAAACTGTCTTCCTGAAAATGAGTAGTCTTCGGAATTAAAAAAAAAAATTTTTTTTTTATATATATAGGAAATTTTAACCAGGATGTAACATGTTGGATTAGCACCACAAAGCAAGCTAGCAAATCCCTGGGCTATTCTGTGACCAGACAATTATATCAGAACTTCAGGGCACTGATGATCTCACCTCCACCTGGAATGCCCTGGAATTTTAAGTTTTGCCACAGCTTCTATTGCAGAGACTGCAGTGGCTCCCCCTCTCCACCCTCATGTCCCTTGGATCAGTCCCTCTTCTAGAGTAATAGAATTTTGGGCAGGACCTGTGGCTGCCCAATATAAAGACTACATTTCCCCATTGCCCTTGTAGTTGATATGGACATATGACAAAGTTCTGTCTGATGCAATGAATGCAGAAGTACCATGCGGCAGCTTCCAGGAACCTTGCTCTCCTTTTAAATCTCTTTCTCAATTCTGCTGTCTGGAATGTGTATGCCACCAGCTTGAACCATGAAATTGAGGCCATGCGGAACAGAGCAGCAAGATAGAAAGAGCTTGGGTCCCTTACTCTGTGGAGTGCCATCCCAGCCCTGGAATGCCTGCTTTGGACTTCATATGATAATAATAATACTCTCTATCTTGCTTTCTGTTACTCGCAGCTGAACCTAATTTTCACTGCTATACCCATTAAACACACGCTTGGAAGCCTGTTATGTCAAAAAACAGGAAGGTACTCTAACCAAAAGCCCTTGGCTGTGCGAAGTGGACAGTCTGTTCAGCCTCAGTACATGCTTCTGTAACGTGAATGAGCTCATACACAGTTTGTGAATAGGGGAATACAATCAATGTAAGGTCGGCAGTTCATATCCACCAGCTGCCCCTTGGAAACCCTATGGGCCTGTTCTACTCTGTTCTGTAGGGTCACTATGAGTTGGAATGGACTCGATGGCAACGTTTGTTTTTTTTAATCCACATAACACAGAAGCTGTGTTTGTTCAAGCACCACACTTACCAGCATGTTAATCGAACAGTTTGAGATGGTCAAGGGCAAGCATTCTGTCAAAGAGCAAGTCTTGGCAACACAGGAAGACCTTAAAGAAAAGTCGAAAATCCTGCAGATGTGCTGTAGGGCTGGTTGAGAGGGTTCAAGAAGCACTTTGCTTTCCACAACCTTAAGCTAACTGATGGAGTTTCAAGGAAAATTAAAGAAGATGTAAAGACATTTATATATATTGTTGTTGTTAGTTGCTGTTGAGTCAGCTACAACTCTCGGTGACATTGTGTAGAACAGAACAAAACATTGCCCAGTCCTGCGCCATCTTCACGATCATTGGTATGTTTGAGTCCATTGTGGCTATTGTGACAATCCATCTCATTGAGGGTTTCTCTCGTTTTCAGTGACTCTCTGCTGTACCAAACATAATGTCTTTCTCTCTCAGATGGTCTTTCCTCATGATCAATGGAGCCGCAGTCTCACATCCTCACTTCCAAGAAGCATTCTGGTTCTGTTTCTTCTAAGACTGATTTGTTTGTTCTTTTGGCAGCCTACAGTATATTCAGTATTCATATATATATACACACTGAAACCTGTGAGAGCCAGAACTCGATGGGACTGCCTTGTTTTTCCAGGTCTCGAAGTTTTCTGCCTTTGACAAGATGTAGTCTTACCACTTTTCTATCACTCGTTTTTAGTGGAAAATATTTTAGTTTTCCTTCTCTGACAGGTTCCGACTTTCGCAGGTTTTACTATACATATTGACTTGACAGTATAGCAAACCTGTTGCAGTGGAGTTGATTCTGACTCATAACAACCCTATAGGTCTGAGTAGAACTGCCCCATAGGGTTTCCAAGGCTGTAATATTTACAGAAGCACACTGCCACATCTTTCACCCACGGAGCAGCTGGTGGTTGGAACCGCTGACCTTTCAGTTAGCAGCCAAGCGCTTTATCACTGTACACCAGGGCTCCTTTGTGTGTGTGTGTGTGTGTGTGTGTGTGTATGTATATATAAACAACAACAAAAAAAAAACCGGTTGCCATCGAGTCAATTCCAACTCATAGCAACTCTATAGGACAAAATAGAATTGCCCCATAGGGTTTCCAAGGAGCAGCTGGTGGATGGTGGTTTCGAACTGCTGACCTTTTGGTTAGCAGCCATCGCTCTTAACCATTATGCCACCAGGGCTGCATATGTATATGTGTGTGTGTGTGTGTGTGTGTGTGTATAAAATACATGTACGTATATATGTATGTCTGTTATATATAATATATACATATATATATATACACACATAAATATATGTATATATATACCCATTGCCGTCGAGTCAATTCTAACTCATAGTGACCCTATAGGACAGAGTAGAACTGCCACATAGGGTTTCCAAGGAGCAGCTGGTAGATTCGAACTGCCAACCTTTTGGTTAGCAGCAGTAGCTCACCGTAGCCCTTTAACCGTATGTATGTATTATACATATTTAACCAACCAACCAACCAGTTGCTGTGGCGTTGATTCCAATTCATGGCAACCCCACGTCTGCAGAGTAGAACTGTGCTCCATAGGGTTTTTTCATGGCTGTGACCTTTCAGAAGCAGATTTCCTGGCCTTTCTTCCAAGATATCTCTGGCTGGGTTTAAATCGCCAACCTTTCAGTTAGCAGCCGAGCACTTGTTTGTAACACCCAGGGTCCCACACATATATACATATATAATTATATATATATATTAAATTGCATTATGATTACTGCCTAAATCAGATTTTAAGTTTTGATGAAACTGCTCTCTACTGGGAGTGACAGGCCTAATGACCCTTGTCTAGGAAAGAACACGAACCCCTGTGCTGCTGAAACGCTGGGTGCAGATGCCCATGGAGACTTACCTGGACAACTGTTTTTATTAGGACTGCATGTTTTTGTTAGTGTTCAGATTATAAAGCTGCACAGGATCCAAGTGGTCTGGTCTAGCCCGATTTTTCTCTTAAGTCCTGTTATTTTTACGAGTGACCTGGCCGACTGTGAGGTTCTTCGGTATCACGTGTATTGCCTTATAGCAGCAATGCCTGCACGTGTCTCGGAGGGCACACACGAGGGTGAGTTTTCCAAGGTGGGTGTGTATGCGGGGTTGCTTGATTGGAGGGAGCGGCAGGAAGAGAGGGTACAGAGCTCCAGGTTACCCCTACTCCAGGTGTAGACAAGGAAGGAGTAATTAACAGGTCCTGGAGTGGATTCACGGTCCCTGTGTGGCACAAATGGTTTGCACTTGACTACTAACCTAAAGGAGTCCCAGATGGCACTCGGCTACTAACTGAAGGGTTGGTGGTTCGAACCCACCCAGCAGCTCTGTGGGAGAAAGACCTGCAATCAGCTTCCGTAAAGATTACAGCCAAGAAAACCCTATGGTGCAGCTCTGCTCTGTCACATGGGGTCACTATTAGTCAGAATCAACTCCACGGCACCCAACAACAACTAACATAAAGTTTCAAACCCACCCATTGGCTCCGTGGGAGAAAGACCTGGCGATCTGCTTCCGTAAAGACTGCAGCCTAGAAAACCCCTGTGGAGCGATTCTATTCTGTAACACATGGGGTTGCCATGAGTCTGAATCGACCAAATGTTAAGGGGTTCGGTTTGGTTTTTTGGAGTGGATCCAAATATGCCCTTGTTTTGGACAGGCAATGCTCCTGGTCCCGTGAAGCTAGGTGTGTGTGTGTGGAAGTTGGGGTTGGGGGGACAGTCCACTTGATTGACGCAGGCCCTCCCATGTCCGGTGTTCACATAGGGTCTCCCTGACCACTCTGTGCCCTCTAAGGCATGCCACCTGGCCATCAGAACCCAACTGTGCAGGCTGGGCAGAGAGGAGGAGGGAGAAAACATGCCCGATCCAAATTACCTTTCTTTCTTTCTTTTTTTTTTTTTTTACAGAAGTGCCTTATTCTTTTTAGTTCCAGAAATACCTAGCATTCCACAGTAACATGTAAACAAACCTCTGTGATGCTCAATGAATTATTTATAATCTCTACAATAAACTAAATGGTATCAGTTCTAATATATGACTTCTATGTAAGTTAGGGTTTCATTCATTACTTTGACTGTATTACTGATGTAGCAAAGAGGGAAAATTTCCAACTACCGTTATTTATTTAAAACAAATTGATAGGTTCAAGAACCTGTCTTTAGAAAAGCCAGCAGCATTTCTTAATATACTCAAAGTATGATTTGGCCTGAGCCCTTAATACCTTCCTGGACAGCCATGCGACTAAACACCTTAGGAGAAGTTGCATAGGGGAGAACAACATAGAGCAATTTGCACTTTTTCCCCTGGATAATAGAAAGGAGGTAAAGCAAATCCAGATCTTTCTGAGTGAATGGCTGTCATGTTTAATACACTTGGAGCTGTATAAAAGTAGAGCCACTATCATATATGCTTATATAGATATATACTTACTATTTTTTAATAAAGTCTTGCTTGCTTCAAAATTTAAGGATGATCTTTTTCCTGGTCAGTCACTTCAAGGCAACAATAAATAAAGTAGAGAAGGATGAATTGTTTTGCATATTTCTGTGGAAGAACGGAAAACATTTATACTTTGAGAAGTTCAGAAAATTCACTGTACAGAATGAACAGCTTATATACACTATCTGTGCAAGTTTTCTTGGCTGGGGTATTTAAATGCAAGAGCTCCTCCAAGATAAGAAGCCACATTCATTGTTGTCCAAATTCCTCTGTCTCATCTATTGCAAAAAGCAGCTTTTCCTTTAGTTGTTCATAACTCTTATATGGTGGTAGATCCAAGTGATTAAAACACTTGTGGCTTCTTGGTAACCTGGTGTCTTTGCCAGCTTTTTCAGTGCAAAATTTTTGAGGCCCATTACTTCCCATGAGCTCAGCAAATCCTCCTAGAGGATTTGTCTGCCGGGACATACTGATCTTCACATGACTGGGTAGCGCATTAGCCTGGCACAAATAATGGAAGTGAGCAAGTTTCCACCTAAAGCTGCTTTCGTAAGCGATTTGTGGACCGCCTTTAGTTACAGATGACTTCCTGTTTTGAGGATCTTTGACTGTTGTTGTTCTTGTGTTATGATCAACGAAGTACCTAACGCCTTCTTGAGTATACCTAATTTCCCAGCCTTCTGGTAGGGGTTCTTCGTTCTTGGATCTTCCCATTGGGTTGTTTTTGTGTTATGATTCACAAAGTAAACTCTGTCCGTTGAATCTACTCTTTTTCCCCAGCCTGGTGGCAAAGGCCCATATGGGTCACTTTCTGCAGCTAACATTGAAGCTGCATAGAGGTGTCATTGGCTGAACTATTGCATAGCTCCCTGCAATTGGTTCCTCTGAGACTGCCACTGCTCAAAGTTTCCGACAGATTCCATGGTAGGCCGCTGCCATGTTGTTGTTCTGGTGTTATGATCCACATGATCAACTCTTCCACAATCATCAACTCTTCTTTCCCAACCTGGAGGTAACGGTTGTGGTCCCTCCCATGAGGTGGTTTGGGTGTTATGATCCACATAATAGGTTCTACCGTGAGGATCTTTTCTCTGTTCCCACCCTGCTGGCAAAGTTCTGTGTTGGCATTTCCAGACTGTTTTTGTAAAGGTTCTACACACCCATCTGACTGTCTTATTTTGGCTGCTTCAAAAGCAGAACTATTTCCTGAATTAGAGGTGGCAGGGTCTAATGTACTTCTGGCTTCTGATTCCAGTGCTGCACTGGTAGAAGGAATACATTCATTGTTTTCTGAAGAAGTCGGTATTTCTTGAACTGAAGGATCTTCGACAGTGGTACCAGTGCAATTTGAAGAGAAGGTGGTTTCTTCAGATACTACTGCAGTCCCCGTGGCGGATGTATTATCAGTTGGTGCAGATGAGGATGACGCTCCATTAACAGTGTCATTGGCAGGCTCAGATGTGAGCGGTTTGGGAGCTGGTGTATTTTTGGGTCTGGCAGCTGCCTGAGGCAGAGGTGAAGATGTGTTGTGTCCATTAACTACATATGAACAGCATGAGTTCTGGACTAGAGTGCTTGTAGGTACATGATTATCAATTATTCCATGAGTACCTTCAACAGCCAACCTTGCAGTTGTCCTTGCTGAAGGCTCTCCATTTTCATGTAAGGCATCACCATTTTGCTGTATTTTGGTTGCAGACGAGCTGCAGTTTGCTAGATTTTCTTGCTCAACCACCAATCCATCAAGTACAACTGTCAATTCACCAGTTTGCACTATACCATTCTTCTTTTCCAAGGAAAGTTTTGTTCTTTCACTTTTTCCAATTTTCTGTTATGTTTTAACAGAGCTTGTTTCAAATCTACTGTTGCTATTCTTAACATAGCATCTTCTTTTAAAGTGTGATGACTCCAGACTCGAAATTCCGAAGTAGCCTGTGGAGTCACATTTATGGTTAGCTGTTCATCCCATTTTGGATTAGAAGAACTACTGGATTTTGCTGTTTTCTTAATTTCTTCATCTACGTCTATTTCTGTATATATTCCTGGTCCAAACCAGTTTTTTTCTTTTTAATTTGGCACTAGAAACAGTTACTTGTAACTGTAACCTTCCACTGTGGTTATTATAGCATCGGACCTTGGTGAAGCAGGGGCCATGTCCCAAAATTCAACTTAAACTTTGTACTAAGAACTGTGCCAGACACTGGGGATACAAAGAAGAGTAAGACACGATTCCTTCTTTCAAGGAGCACATAGGCTAGTGAGGAGACAAACGCGGCGCGAAGCGGTCGGCTCCCGGTGGCCACGACAGCGGCGCCTCCTCCTGCGGCGGGCGCCCTCACCCTTCCGCGCCCAGGATCGCCATCTCACAGTAGGCGCTGCGGCAACAGCTACCCAGGCGTCTGCCCTGGCAGCCCAGGCCGCCTGCAGCCACTCGGAACCCGCACGCCGCGCTCGCTGATACCCGACCCTCCCCTTACGCCACCCCGGCCATGCGCCACGCCCAGGCCATCCCACGCCTCCCTCTTCGAGAGCGCACCGCGTGCCTGCGTCACCGGCGCTGCGCCCCGAGCGCCCGAAATTACCTTTCTTGGTCCATGTGCCAGTTTCGTGCTGTGCGTCATTAGAGCGTCATCCACGAGTCCATCAGATGCCCCAAAGGCAGGGAAGCTGCCAATCACACTCTGACACCCCTGGTGTGTAAACTTTAGAGACATTACAAGGTGCCCGTGTTATCTCTTTCCAAGAACAGAGTTTGACCTCGCCTATCAGAGAGTGCATGTTCATGGGAAGGGTGTGGTACTGGACAATCACGGATAGGAAGCATGAAGGCAAGTGGGTCAGGAGGCTCCTCAGGGACCCAAGTGGCTTCTGTTAGTTACACATTATCCTGGCTTTAAAAAAAAAAAAAAAATGTTGTCATTAAGTCGATTCTGACTCATGGTGACCCCATGAGATCAGAGGAGAACTGTGCTTGACAAAGTTTTCAATGGCTAACTTTTCAGAAGCTGAGATCACCAGGCCTTTTCTTTCAAGGAACCTCTAGTGGACTCGAACTTCCAACCTTTGGGTTAACAGTCAAGCTGTTAACTGCTTGCACCACCCAGGGACATCTTACTCTGGGTAGACAACTGTCTTTGATCACAGAAAGAGACCAAGAAGGGCAGAAACAATATCCAGTGGTGTGTAAACGGCAGCTCCTACGGGCTGAGCAGGGCCAATGGTTAAAATTTCAGGGATTTTTTTTTAGCAGGTTGTTAAAAACAGCCGTTATTAAAAATTAAATTACATGAACTTCAATTAAATTGTGTTAAAAACAAAGGTAACCTAAATATAAGCACTAAAACCATAAAAATCTTAAAGAAGAAAATGGGAAAATCTTCACGACCTTGGATTTGACGAAGGATTCTTAGATATAAAACCAAAAGCATGACCAACAAAAGAAAAAAATAGATCCAATAAATATGGATTTCATCAAAATGGAAAACTTTTGTGCATCAAAGGACATTATCAAGAAAGTGAAAAGAATGTAAAAGACCTATACAATGAAAACTACAAGACACTACTGCAAGAAACTAAAAGAGACCTGCATAAGTGGAAAAACATATCTTGCTCATGGATAAGAAGACTCCACATTGTGACAATGTCAGTTCTACCCAAAGCGATCTACAGAGACAATGCAATCCCAATCCAAATTCCAACGGCATTTTTTAAGGAGATGGAGAAACAAATCACCAACTTCATATGGAAAGGGAAGAGGCCCCGGATAAGTAAAGCATTACAGGAGAAGAATAAAATGATTTTAGAACACGTCCTGATTTTAGAACCTATTATACTGCCACGGTAGTCAAAACAGCCTGGTACTGGTACAACAACAGATACATAGACCAATGGAACAGAATTGAGAATCCAGACGTAAATTCATCCACCTATGAACAACTGATATTTGACAAAGGACCAAAGTCCGTTAACTGGGGAAAAGACAGTCTCTTTAACAAATGTTGCTGGCATAACTGGATATCCATCTGCAAAAAAAAAAAAAAAACGAAACAAGACCTGTACCTCAAACCATGCACAAAAACCAAGTCAAAATGGATCAAAAACCTAAATATAAAATCTAAAACAATAAAGATCATGAAAGCAAAAATAGGGACAATGCTAGAAGCCCTAATACATGGCATAAACAGAATACAAAACACAAGTAACAATGCACAAATACCAGAAGAGAAACTAGATAACTGGGAGCTTCTAGAAATCAAACACTTAACGTTCATCAAAAGACTTCACCAAAAGAGTAAAAAGACAACTTACAGACTTGGGAAAAAATTTTTGGCTGTGGCAAATCGATCAGTGTCTAATCTCTAAAATCTACAAGATACTACAAAACCTCAACAACAAAAAGACAAATAACCCAATTAAAAAATGGGCAAAGGATATGAATAGGCACTTCACCAAAGAAGACATTCAGGCGGCTAACAGACACATGAAGAAATGCTCACAATCATTAGCCATTAGAAAAATGCAAATCAAAACTACAGTGAGATACCGTCTCACCCCAACAAGGCTAGCATTAATCCAAAAAACACAAAATAATAAATGTTGGAGAGGTTGCGGAGAGACTGGGACACTTACACACTGTTCGTAGGAATGTAAACTGGTACAACCACTTTGGAAATCGATTTGGCACCTCCTTAGAAAACTAGAAATAGAAGTACCATACAATCCCAGCAATCCCACTCCTTGGAAAATATCCTAGAGAAATAAGAGCTGTCACATGAATGGATATATGCACACCCATGTTCATTGCAGCACTGTCCATGATAGCAAAAAGATGGAAACAACCTAGGTGCCCATCAATGGACGAATGGATAAACAAATTATGGTATATTCCCACAATGGAATACTATGCAACGATAAAAAACAATGATGAATCTGTGAAACATAACATGGAGGAATCTGGAAGGCATTATGCCTAGTGAATTTAGTCAGTCAGAAAAGGACAAATATTGTATAAGAACACTATTAGAAGAACTTAAAAGGTTTAAACACATAATAAAACATTCTTTGATGGTTAGGAGGGTGGGAGGGAGGGGTATTCACTAACTAGACAGTAGGCAAGAATTATCTTAGGTGAAGGGATGGACAACACACACTACAGGGGAAGTCAGCACAACTGGACTAAACCAAAAGCTAAGAAGTTTCCTGAATGCAACCAAACATTTTGAGGGACAGAGTAGCAGGGGCGGGGGTCTGAAGACCATGGTTTCAGGGGACATCTAGGTCAACTGGCATAACAAAGTTTATTAAGAAAATGTTCTGCATCCCATTTTGGTGAGTGGCATCTGGATGCTTAAAAGCTAGCAAGCGGCCATCCAAGATGCATCAATTGGTCTCAGCCTACCTGGAGTAAAGGAGAATGAAGACCACCAAAGATGCAAGGAAAGCATTAGCCCGAGAGACAGAAAGGGCCACATAAACCAGAGACTGCAACAGCCTAAGACCAGAAGAACTAGATGTGCCCAGCTACCACCAATGACTGCCCCGACAGGGAACACAACAGAGAGTCTCTGTTGGAGCAGGAGAAAAGTGGGATGCAGAACTCAAATTCTAGTAAAAAGACCAGACTTAATGGTTTGACTGAGACTGGAGGGACCCCAGAAAACATGGCCGCCAGGCTCTGTTGGCCCAGAGCTGAAACCATTCCTGAGGCCAACTCTTCAGACAAAGATTAGACTGGACTATGGGACATAAAGTGATACTCATGAGGAGAGAGCTTCTTAGCTCAAGTAGATACATGAGACTAAATGGGCAGCTCCTGTCCAGAGGCGAGATGAGAAGGCAGAGAGGGTCAGGAGCTCGTTGAATGGACACAGAAATCCAGGGTGGAAAGGAGGAGTGTGCTGGCACAGTATAGGGAGAACAACTAGGTTCAAATAGCAATGTGTGTCTAAATTTTTGTATGAGAAAATGACTTGAATTGTAAATTTTCACTTAAAGCACAATAAAAAAAAATTTTTTTTAAAGTGAAAAGACCTATTGAAGAAGAATAAAGTAGGAGGACACACACTACCCGACCTCAGAAACTGCTATACAGCTATAGTAGTCAAAACAGCCTGGTATTGGTACAAAGACAGATACATTGACCAGTGGAACAAAACTGAGAACCCAGATGTAAATCCATCCACCTATGGTTGCCTGATCTTCGACAAGGGCCCAAAGTCCATCAAATGGAGAAAAGTCAAGTGTTTTAACAAATGGTGCTGGCAAAACTGGATGTCTGCAAAAAAATGAAACAGGACCCATACCTCACACCATATACAAAAACGAATTCAAAATGGATCAAAGACCTAAATATAAAGCCAAAGACTATGAAGTTCATAGAAGAAAAAATCGAATCAACACTAGAGGCCCTAATACACAGCATTAACAGGATACAAACCATAACCAACAACACACAAACTTCAGAAGATAAGCTAGATAACTGGGAGCTTCTAAAAATTAAATACTTACGCTCATCCAAAGACTTCACCAAAACAGTAAAAAGAGAATCTACAGACTGGGAAAAAATTTTGGCTGTTACAAATCGGACAGAGGTCTAATCTTTAAAATCTACAAGCAAATCAACACCTCTACAACAAAAAAACAAATAATCCAATTAAAAAATGAGCAAAGGAAATGAACAGACACTTCACCAAAGAAGACATTCAAGCGGTCAACAGACATGAGGAAATGCTCACGATCACTAGTCATTAGAGAAATGCAAGTCAAAACCACAATGAGATACCATCTCACCCTGGCATTACTGGCATGAAAAAAAAAAAACAGGAAATAACAAATGTTGGAGAGGCTGTGGGGAGACTGGAACTCTTATGCACTGCTGGTGGGAATGCAAAACGATACAACCATTTTGGAAAACAATATGGCACTTCCTTAGAAAGCTAGAAATAGAGATACCATATGATCCAGCAATCCCACTCCTAGAAATATATCCTAGAGAAATAAGAGCCATCACATGAATAGACATACGCACACCCATGTTCACTCCAGTATTGTTTACAGTAGCAAAAAGATGGAAACAACCTAGATGCCCATCAACAGATGAACAGATAAACAAACTATGGTACACACACACAATGGAATACTACACAATGATAAAGAACAATGATCAATCTGTGAAGCATCTCATCAGATGGATAAGTCTGGAGGGCATTATGCTGAGTGAAATGAGTCAATCACAAAAGGACAAATATTATGTGAGACCTCTACTGTAAAAGCTCATGAAAAGGTTTACACTCAAAAAGAAACAATTTTTGAAGGTTACCAGGGAGGGAAGGGGTGGGGATGGAAAAACACTAAACAGACAATAGATAAGTTGCAACTTTGGTGAAGGGTGAGACAGTACACAATACTGGGGAAGCCAGCACAACTTGTCCAAGGCAAGGTCACGGAAGCTCCACAGACACATCCAAACTCCCTGAGGGACTGAATTGCTGGGCTGAGGGCTGTGAGGACCACGGTCTCGGGGAACATCTAGCTCAATTGGCATAACATAGTTTATAAAGAAAATGTTCTATGTTCTACTTTGGTGAGTAGTGTTTGGGGTCTTAAAACCCTGTGAGCGGCCATCTGAGATACTCCACTGGTCTCACCCCTTCGGGAGCAAGAGAGAATGAAGAAAACTAAAGATACAAGGGAAAGATTAGTCCAAAGGACTAACGGACCACATCTACCACAGCCTCCACCAGACAGAGTCCAGTACAATTAGATGGTGCTCGGCTACCACCACTGACTGCTCTGACAGGGATCACAATAGAGGGTCCCAGACAGAGCTGGAGAGAAATACAGAACAAAGTTCTAACTCACAGAAAAAGACCAGACTTACTGGCCTGAAGAGACTGGAGAAACCTGGAGAGTATGGCCCCCGGATACCCTTTGGCTCAGTAATGAAGTCACTCCTGAGGTTCACCCTTCAGACAAGGATTAGACAGGCCCATAAAACAAAACGAGACTAGGGGGCACAACAGCCCAGGGACAAGGACTAGAAGGCAGGAGGGGACAGGAAAGCTGGAAATACGGAACCCAAGGTTGAGAAGGGGAGGGTTGACAAGTCATGGGGTTGTTAACCAATGTCATAAAACAATATGTGTACTAACTGATGAGAAACTAGTTTGTTCTGTAAACCTTCATCTAAAGTACAATTGAAAAAAAAAACTGTGATGAAAACTTAAACTATTTAGAGACACATGGTTTCTAGGACTGCCTTTAGGAAGTGTTTCAAGCAGAGGCCCTTTCTTCTTTGTGTCTATATTACAAAGGTAAAAAGCCCAAGCAGAAGACAAGGCCTTGTTCTTAGCTCGTGAAGCAGTCTCCTCTTTGTTTCCGGCTGAAGATAAACCAAGTCCAGTTAACCAATATCCAGAGGTCAAATAAGAATATAACTATGGGATAAGAATGAAAAGGGAGAAAATAATTTAAGAATTTGATATTACTGCCACCTGTTGTTTTGTATTTTTATTTATGACACTTTAAAAATACTAATATGCATTAATGGTCAAGATTTAGTTTGGCCATTAAACCACAAATCCCCTCGAGCTTAAAGTGTTGCATTTTTTTTTCAGGAATTTTCTTTTTTAATCCTAGAAATTACTAAATTATACCCTGTAAGGTACTTTTAATTTTTGGAAACCCTGGTGGCATAGTGGTTAACAGTTACGGCTGCTAACCAAAAGGTCGGCAGTTCGAATCCAGCAGGTGCTCACTGGAAACCCTATGCGGCAGTTCTACTCTGTCCCATAGGTTCGCTAGGAGTCAGAATTGACTCGATGGCAACAGGTTTTTTTAAGGTAATTTTGAATATTGCTTGTAATTGAGGCAAATGTGTGGCTTTTGACCAAATTTGCCACACAATTACTCTAACTCTTCACTTGGCTTTTCTATAAAATCCTAGCAAAATGACATTTTAGATCATGTTTCTTTGGGGAAAAAAAATGCTTGAAGCTCTAGATTGTAATTTAAGTAGTATCCATGTTTTTTTTTTTTAAACTGGTGGAGTTTACCTGTAATTTAAATGCACAGTAATCATGATTTAGAGCTACTGAAGTGATTAGCAATATTGTAATTAGTTTACATCGTTTGTTTGTGTATTTGTTGTTACAAAGAACCTGAATTCTCCTTGCGAACTCCCGAGTAGACTTAATCCATTCTTATGTTCTAACCCTATCAACTGACTCTTGTCCGTAGAAATATTTACATCAATATATGGTTTTATTGTTTAAAAAAAAAAGAAGAGGAAAGTGAAAAGACAATCAACAGAATGGGAGAAAATATTTGCAAATCATGTATCTGATAAGGGCCTAATATCCAGAATATATAAAGAACTCTTACAACTCAACAAAAAGTCAACCCAGTTTAAAAATGGGCAAAGGACTTGAATAGGCATTTTTCCAAAGAAGATATACAAATGGCAAACAAGCACAGGAAAAGATGTTCAACATCATTAGTCACTGGGGAAATGCAAATCAAATCCATAATGAGATTCACACCCACTAGGATGGCTATTATTAAAAAGAAATAAAAATAAAACCCCAGAAACTAAGAAGTGTTGTCAAGGTTGTGGAGAAATGGGAAGGAACCCCTGTGCATTGCTGGTGGGAATGTAAAATGGTGCATCCACTTTGAAAAACAGTTTGGCCGTAGGCCCGTAAGACAAAACAGGACTAAGTGGGCACACCAGCCCAGGGGCAAGGACCAGAAGGCAGGAGGGGACAAGAAAGCTGGTAAAGGGGAACCCAAGGTCAAGAAGGGGAGAATGTTGACATGTTGTGGGGTTGACAACCAATGTCACAAAACAATATGTGTATTAATTGTTTAATGAGGAACTTGTTTGCTCTATAAACCTTCATCTAAAGTACAATAAAAAAAGAAAAACAGTTTGGCCATTCCTCAAAAAGTTAAACATAGAATTACCATATGATCCAGCAATTTCACTCCTAGGTATATGCTCAACAGACTTGAAAGCAGAGACTGTAACAGGTACTTGTCCACCAATGTTTATTGCAGCATTATTCGAAATAGCCAAAAGGTGGAAACAACCCAAGTGTCCATTAACAGATGAGTGAATAAACAAAATGAGATAGATCCCTACAATGGAATATTGTTGTTGGACACCGTGGAGTTGATTTTCGACCCATAGCGACACCATGTGGCAGAGTAGAACTGTCCCATAGGATTTTCTAGGCTGTAATCTTTATGGGAGCAAATGGCCAGGTCTTTCTCCCACAGAGCCACTGGGTGGATTCAAACCATCAACTTTTTGGTTAGCAGCCAAGCCATTGGATCACCAGGGCTCCTTCAATGGGATATTTTGCAGCCATGAAAAGGGATGAAGTACAGATGCATGTTACATGAACCTCAATAACATTGTGCTAAGTGAAAGAAGTCAGACACAAAAGGTCACATATTGTATGATTTCATTTATGTGGCATAACCAGAATAGGTAAATCCTCAGAGATAGATACAGATTGGTTTGGCAGGGGCTAGGCAGAGGGAGGAATGGAGGAGCAACTGCTTAATGGGCATGAGTTTCCTTTTCGGGTGATGAAAATGTTTTGAAACTAGATAGAACTGGTGGTTGCCCAACATTGTCAGTATACTAAATGTCACTGAATTGTTCACTTTAAAATGGTTAATTTTATGTTATGCAAATTTCACCTGAATAAAAAGAAATACAAAGGTAATAAATACAGAAATGTTCTGTAATACTGTGCTACTTCGCATCTCTTTCTAACTCCTGCAGTAATGTTAAAGGATAATTTTTTTAAAAAGATAAAAATCATGGCTCTGATACAAATAAAAAACAAACATTTATTAAGTATTTTATTTAACTCCTTATTAATGAGGGAGCCAGGCAGATATTATAACTGATTCAATAGAGATTCCAAAGAACAGACACATTTCTAGATCAGGGATGTTGAAATGATTAAAAAACAAATGCAAAACTGGGGAAGGAAGTCCGTTGAACCTTCCCAATAGCACTTATTTGCATGTCTATAGCCAAAAATTATTTTGTACCGGCGACAAAAAACTTGTTGCCGTCGAGCCGATTCCGACTCATAGCGACTCTATGAGACAGAGTAAAACTGCCCCATAGAGTTTCCAAGGAGTGGCTGCTGGATTCTAACTGCCGACCTTTTGAACACTTAACCCCTGCACCACCAGGGTTCCATATCAGCATCTGTTATCTACAATTTAGAGAACTGTAAAAAAGCTCAAATGCAATGGAACAGCAGAGCCCCGGTAGAACCAGAATCAGATAACCAGGAAGAGTGTGCTCTAAGCAATGCATAGTCTTCCACTGAAGCACAATTTTTCCCTTCAGTAGTTTTAAATCAGCCACAGCGGGAGTAAGGAGGCCGGGTGGCCCAAGCTGTTTGCTATCAGCTGCTAACCTAAAGATTGGCAGTTTGAACCCACCCAGCAGAGCTGTAGAAGAAAGGCCTGGCGATATGCTTCTATAATGATTACAGCCAAGAAAACCCTATGGAGCAGTTCTACTCTGTAACACATGGGGTCACCATGAGTCAGGAGCTGACTCCATGGAAGCTAACAGCTGTGGGAGTATCACAGAAATCAGCACACACTATAAATCAGTGCCACTCCCCTCCCTTCCCTGTTATTGAACATGCGCCAACACACCACGGGCTCTAACACTGCAGGAGGCAGAGGGCTGCACAACACACCTGGCCTTTCCCTCCTGGGTTCTTGAGGAGCCAGCATCCCTACAGGGGCTGCCCAACCATACAGATTCCCTCAAGGCCAAAGAAAGTCAGAAAAGCAACGCTCTATCTCCAAGGAAGCTGGAGGACTCCAACAGCCAAGTGAGCATCAGCCCACAGCCTTGAAGCCTCCTCCAGGCCTGGCTGGTCTGTGAACTGGCAGCATCAGCATCAACTGGGAGATATCAGAAACAGAATTTGGGCCCGCCAGACTTACTGAACCTGCATTTTAACCAGACCTTCAGGTGATTCAGCTCCAGTAAATCTCAAGAAGCCTGCTGTTTTTCATGACTGCAGCCATTCCTATCTGGACCCCTAGCCCGCAGGCTCCCACATCTGCGCCCAGCCAGACTTACCCACTGGCAGTGCGGAAAGTGCCAGGGCTCTCCTTGGCGCTCATCCGGGCGCAAGCTGGCTAACTTCAGAGGGCAGTCAGCTCTGGCTTCCAATTCTCACTGTCTGCTTTTTCTCCTGGAATGGTGGGTGATGGGTGGCAGAGGAGCGGGGAGAGGTAGGCTTCCGCCCCTGGAGCCAAGACAAATTCTGGCAGTTGGAGAGTTTCTCTACCAGCATTTGAGAAGCTCTTCCTGGTGCAATGGGCCCAGGCAAGTGTCTGGCTCTGCTGTCTGCCAGGGAGAAGAAGAGCTAGAGACAGGCTCAGAGGAAAAGTCTGCTCCCAGCGCTGGCATAATACTCGTGAGAAATTCCAGAATTGCTGTGCAAACAGGGGCCGCCCCAACAAGAATAAGTGTAAGGTTCTTGCCTTTGAGGGACAAGTGGACTGCTGAGGCTGGCCCCTGGGGGCACTGGAAACAAAGGGGTGGAATGAAGTGTGTAGGGCAGGTTGGAAGGAGACTCTTTAGTGCACTTAGATAACACCAGAAAGGTTAAAAGCCATAATGATAGCAAAAGTTTTTTGTTGTGGTTAGCTGCTGTCTTAGTCATCTAGTGCTGCTCCAACAGAACTACCACAAGTGGATGGCTTTAACAAAGAGAAGTTTATTCTCTCACAGTCTAGTAGGCTACAAGTCCAAATACAGGGCATCAGCTCCAGGGGAAGGCTTTCTCTGTCAGCTCTGGAGGAAGGTCTGTGTCATCAATCTTCCCTTGGTCTGGGAGCTTCTCTGCGCAGGAACCTCAGATTTACAAAATGGTACAAAATCATATAATACTGGGAATCATGACCCAGCCAAGCCGACAGATATTTTGGGGGAACACAATTCAATCCATGACAGCTGCCATGGAGTTGGCTCCTGATTCATGGCAACCTATGCACAACCGAACAAAATGCTGCCCAGTCCTGCACGATCCACAGGATCAGTTGTGGGTCGGACTGTTGTGATCCCTAGGGTTTTCACTGGCTGATTTTCAGAAGTAGATCACCAGACCTTTTTTCCTAGTCCATCTCAGTCCGGAAGCTCCACTGAAACCTGGTCTGCGTCACAGTAACAAGCAAGCCTCCACTGACAGACGGGTGGTGCTGTGCATGAGGTGCATTGGCTGGAAATCAAACATGGGTCCCCACGTGGAAGGTGAGAATTCTATCACTGAACAACCCATGTCCATGGTGTAGGTGTAGACAGCTCTTTCTTTGGCTCAGTGATCACAATAAGCACTGATCTCATTTCAGTTTCATTATTATCTCCATTTTAGATGAAATCGAGGCTAACAGAGGATAAAATAATTTTCCCAGAGTCATACAATGGTAAGATGGTATAGAGTGCCTGGAGCCCAGTTTGCCTTCTTCCAGAAGCACATGATTCATGAGCCTGATGGTTGGGACCCACCTGCTTCTCCTGATAGCGTCCCAGAGACTCGAAACCTTCCACACAGCTTGTCTACCTGAACAGGACTTGATGAAGACATGACTTTCCATTAACACCACTTTACTATTCCCAGGAGACTCTAGCCCAGGAAGATTAAAAATGACAAATAACTTTATTGTTCACTCCAGGAACTTCCAGCAAAGACTTTGGGGGTGGTAAGGAGGACCTGGGAGCCCTGGTGGTGCAGTGGTTAGGAGCTCAGCTGCTAACCACAAGATCTGCAGTTCAAATCCACCAGCCACTCCTTGGAAACCCTACGGGGCAGTTCTACTCTGTCCTATAGGGTTGCTATGAGTCAGAATCAACATGATGGCAATAGGTTTGGTTTGGTTTTATGGAGGACCTGTGAGGCTGGTGGGCAGGTCAAGAAAGAGGTGATAAAGGGTCATTGAGGAAATGGAAAGCAAAGAGGCCCAGGGCAGCTAATGGGGAATGGAGGGTCTCACGGAGATTTCTTAGCTTGGGTGGGAGAAGCTTCTTCCATTTTCTCACAGATAAGCATGTCACATCTCATTATAGATATGGAGGCAAATACAAGAAAGTACAGCTAAAGGACTCCAAAGGAGCTCTGGTGGCACCATAGTTAAGTGCTTGGTTGCTAACTAAAAGGTTGACAGTTTGAACCCACCCAGCAGCTCTGCAGGAGAAAGACCTGGCAATCTGCTTCTGTAAAGACTATAGCCATGAAAGTCCTATGGGGGTAGTTCTACTCTAACTTGGGGTCACTATGAGTCGGAATAGACTCAACAGCACACTACAGACAAGAACTCCAAATTGGTTGCCACAAAAACAGCAGGACAATGAGGGACTGAATTGCTGGACAGAGGGCTCTGGGGACCATGGTCTCAGGGAACATCTAGCTCAACTGGCATGACACAGCTTATAAAGACAATGCTCTACATTCTACCTTGGTGAGTAGTGTCTGGGGTCTTAAAAGCCTGTGAGCGGCCATCTAAGATACTCCACTGGTCTCATCCCTTCAGGAGCAAGGGAGAATGAAGAGAACAGGATACAAGGAAAAGATTAGTCCAAAGGACTAATTGTCCACAGCTACCAAGGCCTCCACCGGACTGAGTCCAATACAGCTAGATGGTGCCCGGCTACCACCACTGACTGCTCTGACCAGGATCACAACAGAGGGTTCTGGACAGAGCTGGAGAACGATGTAGAGCATAATTCTAACTCACAAAAAAAAAAGACCAGATTTACTGGCCTAAAGGAGACTGGAGAAACCCCGAGAGTATGGCCCCCAGACACCCTTTTAGCTCAGTGGTGAAGTTACCTCCGAGGTTCACTGTTCAGCCTGGGAGTGAACAGCCCCGTAAAACCAAATGAGACTAACAAGGTACAGGAGTCCAGTGACAAGGGCCAGAAAGCAGAAGGGGACAAGGAAGCTGGTGATAGGGAACCCAAGATTGAGTAAGGATACTGTCGATGTGTTGTAAGATTGTTAACCATTGTCATAGAGCAACATTTGTAGTAACTGTTAAATGAGAAACTATTTTGTTCTGTAAGCCTTCATCTTAAGTGAGAATAACAACACAATTGGAAGAGCGTAGTCAATGTCACTGAACTGTGCATGTAGAAATTTTTGAAATGGTGTATCTTTGGCTATGTGTGTTTTCACCAAAAAAAAAAAGAGGTTGAGAAGTTAGAGGGTTGATATGTTGTGGGGTTGTTAACCAATATTATAAAACAACATGTGTACTTCTGTTTCATGAGAAACTATTTGTTCTGTAAGCCTTCACCTGAAGTACAATTAAAAAAGAAAAAAGAACAGCAGGACAAGGCACTGCTAATTCAGTATTATTTAAGTATGTGCACGGAGTTCCTGGGTAGTGCAGATGATTAATGCACTTGGCTGGTAACCAAAAGGTTGGAGGTTAGAATCCACCCAGAGGCACCTTGGAAGTAAAGGCCTGGTGATCTACGGCTGAAAAATCAGCCATTGAAAACCCTATGGGGCACAGTTCTATCTGACACACATGAGGTCACCATGAGTCAGACCCAACTACCAGGCTTGTGAACCATAACCTGGCAGCATTTCATTGTATCCAGGGCTGACTCGACAGCGGCTAACAACAACGACTAATGACATTATCTTTTTATGTGCTCACTGACCATTTGTATATCTTCTCTGAAGAAATGTCTACTCTAGTCCTTTGCCCATTTTTCAATTGGGTTGCTTGTCCTTTTGTTATTGTCAGTGTATTTTTAGCTTCACGAGATGCAAAAAGGAAGTGGAAGAAAGAAACATACAGTGCTTTGGGGACAGCAAAGTTCCCAAGGCCTAGCAGCTTTAAAAAAAAAAAGACTTGCAGGTGGGGCCCCAGAGGCTGGGCAGGCCAGCTCCTTCAGGGAAGAGCACCTTCACATGCTCAGGTGCCCCGGGACACCAGGAATCCTGTAGCTGTGGTTCTCCTGGGTCCTTGTGTGCCATGGTAAGAGGATGCATAAGGGACAGGTGCTAGGGTCAACCCAGGAGGGTCTCCCTCTCATGAGGGGGGCCCCAAGTGGGGGGTCCTTGGAACTTGGGAGTGTTGATCTTCACTGGGGACAGGGCCCAGAATCTGCATTCCAATTAACCCACCCAAAACCCTCATCAGGCAAACTTGGCTGTGCCAGCAGGGTGGCCTCCCACTAGACCACCTTTGCCAGTAAAGAAGGTATGACATCTGAGCCCCCTCCCTGCCTTCCCCAATCCTCAGGGAATCAGTTTACCAAACACACAAGAGAAAAATAATTTATTTAATTTACAATATCGTCTTTGACTTCATCCCAGACAGCCATGGTTTTCATTACAATTTTGCATGTGCAAAAACTCACACTGTTATTATTACACCATGACTGGAAGTCTGTAAAAATGCTTTTCCTTGTCGTGGACATATGAAGAGCTCTGTTTGCACCTTTACCCAGGCCAAATAATTGTATTTATTTAAAAAAACAACACCCCAAACCCCGAAGCCCAAAGAGGAAGACAGCGGCTGGTAAATGTGATTTAAGAGAGAGGTTGAGAAAGTGCTTACGAAAAGACTTGAGCTGACAGGGCTGGAGCACTGGTTAAGGCTGAGGTTGCACACTGTGACTGAGGGATGCAAGCAGGTAAACATCAATAACTTTAACAGAAGAGAAAGGAATCCACTGGGGCTCAGCCTAGTGTACTAGGAATATACCTTCTCTTGCTCTGATCAGAAGCAATAACCCCTCCCGGATTTTTAGGATGCTATTTTATTCCCAGAGTCCCTGAGTGGTGCAAACAGTTAATGCACTCAGCTGCTAACCAAAACACTGGTGGTTCGGGTCCACCCAGAGGCACCTTGGAAGAAAGGCAATCTGCTTCTGAAAATCAGCCACTGAAAACTCTGTGGAGCTCAGTTCTATTCTAACACACATGGGGTCGCTGCGAGTCAAGAGTCGACTCAATGGCAACTGGTTACTTGTTAATTCCCATTCATCCTTTAGTTCTTAACTCTACCCACCTGGCTATATTTGTTTAGTTACTTGATTCAAGAGAGAAGGGATGTTGCTGCTTTTGAGGTCAGAGACCCAGAGATTCAGACACGGACAGAGCAGACCTGGCCTCAGGCCCAGGCTAAGGTGCTCCAGCAAGTTCCTTCCTGGCCCAGACCACTCACCCACCACCACTCACAGTAACACATTCAACCGTGTGCAGAGATGGCTGGGCAGCAAAGGATGCTGACATGGGAATACTCAAGGTGTAACTTTTTGGAGGAGTTTCTGGGTGATGCAAATGGTTAATACACTTGGCTGCTAACCAAAATGTTGGCAGTTCAAGTCCATCCAGAGGTGCCTTGAAAGGTCTGGCAATCTAGGTTTGAAAAATTAGCCACTGAAAACCCTATGGAAAGATAGCCCAAGATGGCAGCTTAGTCAGACATACCATGCCATCCCCCTACAGCAAAGACCTGAGAAACCAAGTGAAACAGATACAGATGACAATCCTGGAACCCTGAGCATCAAACAGAAGGATAAAGAATTAGGTCAAACACCGACTGGAAGGAGAAAGTGAATGATAATAGCGAATGAGGAGAAATACAGAACGGAGGTGCCCTGCCAACCAGCTCAGCACTGCAAGGCCATCTTGAGACAAAGCCATAAGCAATCCTGGGTGAGAAGCACAGGAAGGCACCTTCACAGAATTCCCAACAGGAGACAGATAAACTGTGTAGACATACCTGAGTGAAGCAAAGTGTGCAGGATATGAACCAGGTTTAAGGAGGGCAACTACAGGAAGGAGGGCGAGAGCTCCAGGATCCTGGAGTCCACAGAACAGAGAGGGTGGCGCACATGGAGTAACAGATCCATAGAGTGGTCCCCCACCCAGCCCCCACTCTTCGCACTTGGTTGGAGCCAAGACCCAACTGCTGCCTGCAGCCAATGGGGAGCACCCAGGCACCCATGCCCAGTGACCAGAGGAGCATGTTCCCCTTCCCCCTATCCTCCTGGTGATTAGTGGCACAGACCACACCTCTGTTGCCCTGTCTGCCTGGAGACTGCATTACAAGCTCTCCATTCTCCCCTCCACTTGTACCTCTTGTCCACCCAGTGATCAACAGTGAGCTCTCTACACCCCTCGTTGCCCACCACACTCTGCCGCCCTGCTTACCTGGCGAGTGGCAGTGAGCACACCTGCCCCACTGGTTGCCTGCCACATCCCCCACCTGCCACATACCCCCTACCCACCACCCTGCACACCCAGTGAGCAGCAGAGAATGCTCCTACGCTCCTGGTTGCCTGCCACACCTCCCTGCCTACCACCCTGCCCACCCAGTAAGCAGCAGTGAGCATGCCCGCCCCACTGGTTGCCCGCCACACCCCTGCCTGCCACTCTGCCCACCCAGTGAGCAGCAGTGAGCGCACCCGTCCTGCTGGTTGTCCACCACCATAGTGTGCTCCCACGTGCCACTGGACTGATGACAGACAGCAGCCCATGCCCGCCCAGTCCACCCCCAGCTGTCCCGCACACCCGGTAAACAGCAACACATGCTCGTCCTGCCGCGCTGCCCTGCCCACCTGGAGAGAGGTAGTGAGCACTCTTGCGCCTCCAGACCAGTGATCAGCAGAACATGCCCCCCCAACTCACACTGATATATCAAAACAAAAGAAAACAAAAAATACCAGGACAAAAAAACATACAATCAGTACGTAAATAAATAACACCTTAATGCCTCAGAGACAGCAGACAATAACAATCATATGAAAAAAACAGGATAAGATTGTTCAAACAAGTGAGCAAAATAAAGGGAAAGAAAACCTGAGTAAGAAGTGATAATAGAACTACCTGAGAAGGAATTCAAAAGACTTATATTTAGGATCCTCAAAGAGGTGGATTGACACAGTGGCTGCAACAATGGGCTCAAACATAGCCATGATTGTGAGGATGGTGCAGGACCCGGCAGTGTTTCATTCTGTTGTACACAGGGTCGCTATGAGTTGAAACTGACTTGACGGCACCTAATAACAACAACAAAGAGTTCAAGGAAAACACAGAAAAACTCTAGCAGAATTCAGGAAAACAGTACAAGAACAAAATGACAAAATCAACGGACAATTGGAAACCATACAAAAACAACAACTAGAAATTCAGAAGATTAACAATAAAATATCAGTAATAGATAATTCAAAGGAAGGACACAGAAGTAGAATTGAATCAACAGAAGAAAGAATCAGTGAAATAGCAGACAAATCCCCTGATACTAATTTGTTTGAGGAATGATCGAAAAAAGAACAAAGAAATATGAAGAAAGCCTAAGAGTTATGTGGGATACCATCAAGAGGAATTATTTATGTGTAACAGAAATTCCAGAAGAGGAGGGGTAAAAAGTACAGAGAAAATTTTTGAAGATATATTGGCTGAAAACTTCCCAAATATCATGAAAGATGAGAAGATTACCCCATACAGGATAGATCCCCCCCACCCCAGAATTCACCTCAACATATCATAATCAAGCTTTCCAAAACCAAAGACAAAGAAAGAATTCTGAAAGCAGCTTGTGAAAAATGAAATATCACTTACAAAGGGCCACCAGTAAGACTAAGCACTGATTTCTCATCAGAAACCATGCAGGCAAGCAGGCAATGGGATGGCATATATAAAATCCTGAAGGAAAAGAATTGCCAACCAAGAATCATATATCCAGCAAAACTGTCTTTCAAAAATGATGGCAAAGCTAAGACATCCCCAGATGAGCAGAAACTAAGGAAATCTGTAAAAACCAGACCAGCCTTACAAGAAGTATTAAAGGGAGTCCTTCAGATAGAGAACCAATGACATGAGACAACAACCTGAGATAAAGACACATGACAACATCACCCAGATACCAACCCAGAGGAAGACTTCACAAAAGCAAAATAAAGCTAAAAACTGACTACAGGGAACCAGAGGAGTTAAGCTGTAAGCAACAACAACTTCAAAACAAAAGGGGAAATAAAAGATGTAGTTACAGAACTTCCATATAGGAAGGAAATCAAGGTGATTTCAAGATATAAGAGATTATTTTAATTTTAAGAGGATTAAGGTAAACTTCAGGGTAACCACAAAGAAAAGTAATAAACCTACTCACCAAAATAAGAAAAAATAAAAAGAATCAGTAAATACAAAAACAGCAACAACGATTAATAGGAAAAGAAAATCCATATACAAAAAGAACTCAGCACAGAAAATTAAGATGAACAAAGAAACCATTAACACCACAAAAAAAGTATAACAAAATGACAGCAATGAATCCATACCTATCATTAATTACACTGAATGTAAATGGACTAAATGCACCAGTCAAGACACAGAGTGGCAGAATGGATAAAAAAACATGACCCACCAATATGTTGCTTAGAAGAGACATATCTTAGACACAAAGACATAAACAAGTTAAAAATCAAAGGATACAAAAAAATATATCAAGCAAACAGTATCCAAAAGAGAGCAGTAGTAGTAATAATAATTTCAGATAAAATAGACTTTAAGTCAAAATCCATTATAAGAGAAAAAGAAGGGCATTATATAATGATTAAAGGGTCAATCTGCCAAGAAGACATAACAAAAATACATATTTATGCACCCAATGACAGAGTTCCAAAATACATAAAACAAACTCTTAACAGAATTGGAAACAGAAATAGACAGTTCTACAGTAACAGTAGGAGGCTGTTAGGGATTGAAGTGTGTCTCCCAAAAATATGTGCTGTAAATCCTAACCTCTATGCTTGTGGTTATAATCCCATTTGGGAATGGGTTGTCTTTGTTATGTTAATGAGACAAGATTAGCATAGGGTGTATCTTAAATCAATCTCTTTTGAGATATAAAAGAGGTTAAACATGCAAGTGAGAGAAGCAGAGATGGGGAAAGAGAGATGCCGAGCCACATGAAGATTGCCCAGGCACAGAAGCTGAGAAGAGACAAGGACCTTCCTCTAGAGCCAGCAGAGACAGAAAGCCTTCCCTAGAGTGGGCACCCTAAATTTGGACTTCTAACCTCCTAAACTGTGAGAAAAAAAAAATCCTGTTTGTTAAAGCCACCCGTTTATGGTATTTCTGTTTTAGCAGCACTAGATAACTAAGACAGAGACTTGAACATACCACTTTCGACTATGGACAGAGTAACTAGAAAGAAACTCAACAAAGATACAGAAGATCTAAATAACAACCAACCAACTTGACCTCATAGACATATACAGAACACACCACCGAACAGCAGCACAATACATATTCTTCTCCAATGCACATGGGTCATTCTCCAGAATAGATCATATTCTAGTCCACAAAGCAAGCCTCAATAGATTAAAAAACACTGACATAATACCAAGCATCTTCTCTGACCATACCAAAACCCATTGTCATCAACTCAATTCCAACTCGTAGCGATCCTATAGGACAGAGTAGAATTGCCCCACAGAGTTTCTAAGGAGCGGCTGGTGGATTCAAACTGCCGACCTTTTGGTTAGCAGCTGAATGCTTAACCACTGCTTCACCAGGGCTCCATCTCTGACCATAATGCTATAAAAATAGAATCAATAATAGAAAGAGCAAGGAAAAAAATTAAATACACAGAAACTGAATAATACCTTACTTAAAAACTACTGGGTCATAGAAGAAAATGAAATTAAAAAGTTCTTAGATTCAAATAAGAATGAATATACAACATACCAAAATACAGCAAAAGCAGTGCTCAAAGGAAATTTTATAGCAATAAATGCATACATCAAAAAAGAAGAAAGGTCCAGGTCTGACTGATACTAGAAAAACCCCAGAAGACATGGTTGCAGCAGTACATGGAGAGGGAATTGCCAGAAATTCAAGCTGAATTCAGAAGAGGATGAGTAACTAGGGATACCACTGTTCACGTCAGATGGATCTTGGCGGAAAATAGAGAATACCAGAAAGACGTTTCCCTGTGTTTTATTGACTATGCAAAGGCATTCAACTATGTGGATCATAACAAATTATGGATAACTTTGTGAAGAATGAGAATTCCAGAACACTTAATTGTGCTCATGTAGAACCTGTACATAGACCGAGAGGCAGTCGTTCAGACACAACAAGGGGATACTGTGTGGTTTAAAATAAGGAAAGATATGCATCAGACTTGTATCCTTTCACCATACTTATTCAGTCTGTATGCTGAGCAAATAATCCTGAGAAGCTGGACTATATGAAGAAGAACAGGGCATCAGGATTGGAGGAAAACTCATTAACAACCTGCTATTTGCAGATGACACAACCTTGCTAGCTGAAAGTGAAGAGGACTTGAAGCACTTACTGAAAAAAATCAAAGACCACAGCCTTCAGTATGGATTACACCTCAACATAAAGAAAACAAAAATCCTCATAACTGGACCAATAAGTAACGTCATCATAAACAGGGAAAAGATTGAAGTCAAGGATTTCATTTTACTTGGATTCACAGTCAATGCCCATGGAAGCAGCAGTCAGGATATCAAACGACGCATTGCATTGGGCAAATCTGCTGCAAATGACATCTTTAAAGTGTTGAAAAGCAAAGATGTCACTTTAAGGACTAAGGTGTACCTGATGCAAGTCAGCCCAAATCTTTTTTCCCTAGGGCAGCCCAAATCTTTCCTTGAATTCTAAGGGGTTGTGTGGTGTAAATGGTTTGCAATCTAAAGGTTGGTGGTTCAAACCCACCCAGTGGCTCCTCAGAAGAAAGGCCTGGTGAACTGCTTCCATCCATACAGATTACAGCCAAGAAAACCCTAGAAAGCACCTCTACTCTGGAACACATGGGGTCGCCGTGAGTTGGAAGTGACTAGACAGCAACGGGTTCTTAGTTTGTCTCTTGCTGATTTTCATTTTAAAAAATGTGGTTTTACAAGAAGGGAAAAATGAGCATTTTGGACTTATTTCTCGAGGTGCCTACTGCTTTCAGATTCTCTTCCTGATAGAGATTTTGCTTTTGAGAGTAACAGAGGAACTGATACTAAGGTGTGGCTTTGGTTTGAATTCAGAACCATTGTGCTAGGTTCAGAAAATCTTTTCAATGTTGCAGAGCTGGGATGGAACTAAGGGAAGGACACAGACTAGGTAAGGTTTGTACCCAGCCCTCCCCCGGTGAGGCTTACACCCCCCAAAACAACTCTGTACTGTGGACGCGTTGGGGGTGGCCAGCTCCATTCTTAGCCAATGGCTTCTGTGATTTAATTCTTGGGACCAGTTGGCAGGCACATCACTTTCTGGAATAAGAGGAAAGTGTTGGTAGAAGAGTCATAGACTATAGATAGAGACTGTGACCCTATAGGACAAGGTGGAACTGCCCTACAGGGTTTCCAAAGCTGTAAATCTTTACAGAAGCAAACTGCCACATCTCTCTCCTGTGAAGTGGCTGGTGGGTTCAAACTGCCAACCTTTCTGTTAGCAGCTGAGCACTGTAACCACTGCAACATCAGGGCTCCTTTATAGATAGAGATAGAGAAGCTTATTTTAAATCTTTTTTTCTTTTCAATGTAAATACTCACCCCATGACCCATGTCTGTACTTGCCCCAAACCTCAAAACAGCTGAGTCTCCTTCAGGGAGGAATCTGTATTTGAATCATTCACTCTCTGGTTGCCTTTCCTACAAAAACTAAACTAAACCAAAAACAAACCCATTGCCCTTGAGTCATTCCAACTCATAGTGACCCTACAAGACAGAGTAGAACTGCCCCATAGGTAGGTGGCAGATTTGAACTGCCAACCTTTTGGTTAGCAGCCGAGCTCTTAACCACTGCGCTACCGGGGCTCCAAAACTAACTAGCAAGTAAATAAGCCACACTGCCTCCCAAGTCACCCACGTTGTAGTCCTCCTAAGGGTAGTATTGTAAAAAAGACCCAGCAACACTGTGGTGGGCATCCTCAAGGCTTCTGTGGTACCTGCTCCTACCCCTGGCCGTGTCCCTGCATGGAAGGTGAGAACCTGTATTTTAAGTAACTGCCTGGTGGAGGCAGGCATTTGGATTCTGGCCCATCCTTGAAACTTAAACACAATCTACATCCAGGCTTGGCAGCCTAGATAGAGGGAGTTCAGGAGGCCCTGAGACCTACAGTACCTAAGCAGTGGTGTTGGGATGTGCCCACGTGGTCACCAAGAAACCTCAGAGGACCTTACAGACTGGATAGAGGTAGCTGGCTCCTTACTGACCAGCCAAGATCTCAAAGAAAAGCCAGGCTCTCCAGGGACTCTCAACACCCTGACAAACCAGGAATCTGCTCCATGATGCTGGGGACACACCTCTGTACCCCTGGCACTTTATTTAGTCACATATAGGATGGGTGCACAGTGCACATCCCTCTTCACGAAGGTGTAGGTGCCTCACATTGTAGACAGTGCTGGTGGTCATTGAGAGGCTGATGGCCACTGGACACTGAGGCACTGTAGCAGTGACAATGGACTGCTGGTTTCCCTGAATCTCATCACTGACCCTCATGTAGACAGACCCCCACGTGTGCCAGAACACACTGTAAGGGAACACGGCTGCCCGAGGGTCCAGGAGGTAGAAGAAGCTGAATTTGCAGCTGCTCCCCGCCACCAGGGGTCGGGAGCTTACAGAGCAGACACCCATTCCCACACCTACACCCTGGATCAGAACCCACAGGGCCACCAGTCCCCCAGGATGCAGCACCTAAGCTTAGAACTAGGAAGGACAGAAGTTCAGGTGCTTAGAAGTTCCCCGGGAGTCCGTCTGGATTCCTGAGAGTCTCTACTCTTGGAGGGCGCCTGCACCTCCGGAGGGCTGACTGGGCTCTCGGCAGCAGGCTGGGAGGAGCAGCAGCAGCAGCAGAGAGAGAAGAGCCGAGTCCGGACGGTGCGAGTGCAGAGGACGAACATGATGCAGTTGGCTCCTCCCTGGAACGTGTTCCCGATCCCCTGTCAGGGAGGAAGGAGGAGGCATGAAGCAAGGCTGGAGCCAGCTGTGACAGCACAGACACAGGAGGCTGGGAAATACTGCTCACCCAGAACTTTCCACCCACCCCTGAGGCTGGCCTGGGATGACCAAGGGGAGATCTAGACTTGCAGGCCTGGCATAGAACTATCTCTGGGGCTTCTGGTTGGGAGGGACCCAGGACCAGTCAACTCTCCCAAGGCTAATCCTAGATCACTGGAGAGCACCTCGTCCCTAGGAACGTGCTAGAGCCACAGGCATCTCCCCATTGTCTCTCTCCAGAGATGCCCTAAGCGCACACCTCACTATCTCTGCAGGGTGGGAAGGCGCAGTAGAGCTGAGCAACTCGCCAGTCCCGTGCAAGCCGGCTAGTTGGGGCGTGTCACTCTGCTTGGGGAGGAGACCTGACCCTACTGCTCCCACCACCATGGAGCAGCAGGGCCAGGAATGTAGACCTACGTGCAGAACGACTAGCACTGGCATGCGCACAGCTGGAGAGCCACAGAGCGTCAGGACGAACCGTACGGTACTCCAGACCCGCAAGCAGATGAAGATGAGTGGGATGAAGACCAGTTTCTTATCAGCTACGGAGGTGCAGTGCTGCTGCGGGTGTGCGCTGGAGAGGATAGGCCGGTACTCAGAGAGCGCCTCGTGCTGTGCAGGGAGACAAGGGCGGGCCTGAGTGGATGGACGGTGGCCCCAGCCACATGTGTCCAGGCACCCAGCTCTTTTCTGGCCCTTGACATGGCCCAAGAAGGGGAAGCACTGAACCACGAGGACATACCAAGGCTTTTCCCACCTGCATGCTGGTGAGTCTCCAGCCTAGACTCCACCCCTGGACTCCCAACCTGTAGACACATTGCCCACTCACATCTCCACGTGGATTCTTCAAGGGAGTCCTACCCTTTCTGTGTCCAAAACCGAGCGCCTGATCTTGATGCCAAGCCCACTGCCCCTTCCTGGTCTCAGCGAATGGGAATTCCACTCTTCCAGTTGCCCAGCCCCCAAACTTGGCAGTCGTCTTTGACTCTTCTCTCAAAGCCTGCATCTAACTCACAGACAAGTCTGTCGGTGGCTACCTTCCAAACAGACGCAGAACTGGGACACTCTTGTCCACACCACCACCTGGAGCTCACCACCACCACCACTTCTCTGGGTCACTGCAATCTCTTCTTAACTGGTCTCCCTGCCTCACCCTTACCACCCCTGGCTCGCCTCCCCACTGGTCTATTCTCAGCCCAGAAGCAGCACAGTTCCTTTAAAAACTAAGTTGGACAAGTCAGTCCTCCACCCAAGACCCTTCAGTGGCTCTCCTTTTCCATGTTCTTACAATATCCCATAAGGGCCAACTTCACTCTAGCTCTGACCTCATTCCTACTGTTCTCCTCATCTTTACTCGAGACACTCAGGCCTCCTTGTTACTCCCCAAACATGCCAGGCACACCCCAGCCTCAGGGCCTTTGCACTGGCTCTTCCCTCTACCTGCAGTGCTCTTCCACATTCATCTACACTGCTCACTGCCTCGCCCCAAAGTCTTTGCTCAAACATCACCTTCTCAATGAGGGCCACCAGGACAGCCCTATTTACACTATAAGGCAGTTCCCAGACAACAGCATCCTTGTGCTCTGTATTTGTGTTGGTTTTTCGCAGTTCTTACCATCTTTGATCATACCATGTCTCCCGTGCCGGTTTATCATGTTTATTGCATACAATTGCCCTCCTCCTCCAGAATGCAAGCTCCCCAAGGTAAAGGCCTGTTGGGCCCCCAGCCCCCAGAACAGCCTGCCCCACGGGAGGGGCTCAGTCAACAGCTGTGAAGAGAATTCTGGTCCAAAAGAGGGAGCACCATCACCCTGGGCCTTCTCCTGCTCCCGGACAAGTTCTACAGTGACAGGAAGGAGGGAGCACTTGGATTTTTATAAATAGATGAAACACCTCATAACAAAGATGCATTTTTGAGCCTGGTCTTATGTGTCTGGGACACTGAAATCTAAGTGGACCCCAAGTTGTTCAGCTGACACGTGGTGTCCTAATGAACTAGACATGTTGGCATCCCCGAGCAGCCGAGTTTCTACGCCACACCTGCTCAGAGCACCTGCTCTCTCCTCCTCTTGGGGCCTTTAGCAGCAGACCAGAAAGCTGACACCCTCGCCCCCCAGTCCCTTCAGAACTAGTGGGGGTGGGGGAGTTGGCAGCACTGGGGCTGCTGGGCTGCCCTTCAGAGCAAAGCCCGCTCCCAGCTCATTGATTTTTAGCTCTCCTTTCCAGCGAGGGGCTGGGGATGGCGTGTACATTCTCACCTCCCTGCCCACTGCTGTTGTTACTGGGTGCTGTTGAGTCGATGTCGACTCATAGTGACCCCATGTGACAGAGCAGAACTTCCCCACAGGGTTTTCTAGGCTGTAATCTTTACGGAAGCAGACTGCCCCATCTTTCTCCAGTGGAGTCACTGATGGGTTTGAACCACTGACCCTCTCGGTTAGCAGCTGAGCCCCTATCTATTGTGCCACCAGGGCTCCTTTCCTGCCCGCTAGGCCTCGTTTTTCTTGCAGAGCTGTACCAGGGGGTCCATTTTTACATGCAGGGGTCAGCCTCATAGGCACAGCCCCCCAGCTTCCCATCCTACGGGGGCTGGGGTGAAAAAGAAAGACACGGAAGGGCACTTCCAGGGGGCAGTCCTGGACAGATCCTGGCAGAGCTCTTAGGAGCTTAGAACCTTCCCTGGACAGTGGAAGCAGGAGGTACAGGGACGGGCACTCTGGCCCAGGCCATCAGGAAAAATGTGCCAGAAGACAAGAGTGATTTCAGACCAACTGTAAGTCCTAATGGATACTATGACACCAACTCCACCCAGCTAGAAGAGGGCTGCAGGGCTGGGGGAGGATCAGTTAATTTCCGTGTAAAAAGAGAACCAGGAGTCTTGCCTGGAGGACACAGTTGGGAGCACAGGGAAGGGATTAGGTGTCCTGACGTCACAGACAGCTGCCGGATGGAGCATGCTCTGAACCCAGGAACAGCTGCGGAGCCAAAAGTACACCCTGAAAGACGGGACACATCTTTCTACAATTTCAGCCTCTACAGACTCAGATGGCGAAAGAGACACAGGGACGCTCACCAGGAAGCCTGCAATTGAGCTCGCAAGTCTCATTCAGAGCATCCCATCGGAATCTCTCTGACTGTCCCAGTTACCTGCCACCTTTTGTGTTTTCTTATTCCTTTCCCTGTCTGCCTCTCTCTGGGAGGGCGGGACCCACGTCTGACTCCATCATAAACTCACACACTGCTTTTGTACGTGATAGATGCTCAATAAAATGTAACAACTAAATGGCCGGGTGAATTAATCAGAGGCCTTTTGGGTAGGAGTTTGCTTGTGACTAGAAGGAAGTCCAGATTACATGTGCATAACTGGTAGTTAGAACAAGGAACATTCTGGCCAAATTGTTAGAGGAAAAGCACTCTTTCCTAGACTTTCTGGAAACCCAGCCTATGGATCTATGAGTTCCTGGGTCCTGAAAAGTCTACCACTTATTAAAAACTAGTTGCCATTGAGTCAATTCCAACTCATGGCAACCCCATGTGTGTCAGAGTAGATCTGTGCTCCGTAGGGTTGGTTTTCGATGGCTGATTTTTTGGACATCGACTTCCAGGCCTTTCTTCCGAGGCACCTCTGAGGGCAAACCTCCAACCTTTCTGTTAGCAGCTTAGTGCATTAACCGTTTGTACCACCCAGGGACTCCCTACCATTTATTTTGTAATTTTAATGCCCAAGGATAATTAGGTGAGTTGTTTGCCTCGCTGATAATGAAATTCCACAGCCCCTCCTTCCTAGGGGCATCTCAGGTCAATTCTCATTTGGATACATTCTCACCTTTCATCTAAATTCCTTTCAAGTTTAAGTAACCGCTGCAGTCTGTCCACCAGGAGGCAGTAGAGAGCTGCAGCTGAGCGCACAGAGTCTGAGAACAGCTCGCTCCCTGGGAGCTGCGTGAGTCTGCGCAGGTTCTGTAATCCCTGTAAGCCTCAGTTTCCACATCTACAAATGGAGGGATAACAGGACCCGGCTCCTGAGAGGGTTATGTTGTTAGCAAATGAGACGACCCGTGTAATAAACTGTGTGTCACTCTGGCCTGTTACTAGTTCTGTCCCCAGAGACGCGGCCTGTCCTCGGTGGGTTCCCCAGGGCTGCCGTGGGCACACCTACCGCCCTGTTAATGTGCTTCCTGATGAGGATGTAGATCACGGGCAGTGTGATGTAGGCCAGTATCTCCCATAGCTTTCCAGTCAGCAGCATCCACAGGGTGCGGTCTTCAGCCTCCAGGTTGATCCAGCACCAGCCCACAGAAACATCCGATGCGTCGTAGCCGATCTTCTTCAGTGAGACGGCGACAGCAGTGATGGCCAGCGGAACCCCCCAGCTGAGGAATAACAAGCAAAAGGGAGCACTGAGGCCAGGCCGAGGCTTTTAGCAAAAAAAAAAATCAAATAAAAACCCCAAACCAAATCCATTGCCTTCGAGTCAATTCCAACTCACAGTGACCCCATGTGTTACAGAGTAGAACTGTGCCGCATAGGATTTTCAAGGCTGTGATCTTTATGGAAGCAGATCACCAGGGCTTTCTTCCATGGTGCTGCTTGGTGGGCTGGAACCACCAATGGTTAACAGTTCAGTGAAAACTGTTTCCACCACACAGGGACCTAGCAAGAAACCAGCAAGGGCAGAAACGACTAGAAATGCTCTTTCAAGAGGGAGCGCTGTTCTCTCCAAAGCCCGTATCACACAATGCCCCTGGAAAATAAAAAAGGGGCAGATATCCTCAACCCACTGACCCAGGAAGGTGGAGGAGAGGAGACTCATGTCACCTGGTCCCATCTCAGCTCTGCCCAAGACTCGCCACGTCCACTCTACCAGTGCCCGACAAGAGAACTCAGGAGTCCTGGCCTCCTGCCTCAATACCTTCACAACCCCCAGGAGGCCTGGTTCTAACTTAAGAGTTCCACAGCTCCTCAGAGGTTCACACTGTAGTGTTGTGCATGGGGATGGCAGGCTCCCACCGCACCCCAGGAGCCTGTGTACCAGCATCAGCATGTAAACACCAGCCCACGTGCCAGTTCATCTACATCCCATAGATAGCTAGCTCCCAAGCCAGCCCCAGGTCTAGGGATGCATGCACTGGTGGCTCAGGTGGTTTGCATAGGGTAATCCATGCACCTGCAGCATGATCTAGAAGGGGGATCATGGGCTTTGGGTGGGCTCATCCCCTCGGCGCTGAGGACTACTGATCCTACTGGTAGCAGGCATAGCTGGTAAGGGCCAAAAGTGGGGAGCCCTGAAGCACAAAGCTCAGGGTAGGGCCTCCTCTGGCCTCCTCCAAGGGCAGTCCTGGGCTCAGCTTTCTGGCACTCCTGCCCCATGACCCCATGGCCAGGGTTAGGCCCAAGCCCCAGGCCCCTTCTCAATGGTCCCTGCACCACCCCGCTCCTTACCTACTACCAGCTGCCATCAAGTCAATTCCGATTCATGGCGACCCCATGTACATCAGAGTAGAACTGTGCTCCATAGGGGTTTCAGTGCCTGATTTTTTAGAAGCAGATCACCAGGCCTTTCTTCCAAAGCACTCCTGGGTGGACTCAAACCTCCAACCTTTTGGTTAGCAGCCAAGCATGTTAACTGTCGGTACCACCCAGGGACAACCTCCCACAATGGGGGTGCTTCAGTGGTAGAACTCTCACCATCCATGTGGAAGATCCAAGTTTGATTCCCAGCCGATGCACCTCATGCACAGCCACCACCTGTCTGTCAGAGGAGGTTTGCATGTTGCTATGATTCTGAACAGGTTTCAGCAGAGCTTCCAGACTAAGATGGACTTGGAAGAAAGGCCTGGTGATCTACTTCCAAAAATCAGCCAGTGAAAACACTATGGATCACAACGGTCCAATCTGCAACCAACCATGCAGATGACATGGGACCAGGCAGCATTTTGTTCCTTTGCACCAGGGATCACCAAGAGTCTCCTCCTTACAAAGCTTAAACTGGCCAGGGGGACAAACACAAGCTCTGTTTGGCTCCTAAGAGAGGCTATAGAGGAGTGGGTAAGAGTTTGGACTGCTGGGCCCAAATCTCAACTCTGCCCCAGCTGGGCAAGTTATTCAACCTCAAGGCATCAGTGCTCTTCTCTGCGAATGGGGATAACAGTACCTTTAGGGTCGCTGTGAGTCAGAACTGACTCCATGGCAACAGGTTTGGTTTTTGGTATGACAGAGTATCTCCACGGGTTGTTCTGAGGTTAACGAGTTAACACATGTGCAGTGCACAGGCCCGTGCCCAGTAGGCATGTGCAAATGTGCACGTGTCACTACTATTACAACCGCTGCTGTCAGAGAGAGCATCTTGACGCCCCAAGATGCAGGACGCAGTGGAGACGCCTATGAAGCTTCCAGAACCCAGGGCTGTGTTTGACTCTCCTTTCTCTACCCTCTGCAAGGACGCTCAGGAGCATAAGGAGAAGTCACATCCCAGCGGCTGCTCCTCAACCACTGGGAGGCAGGAAGCAGCCTGTCCTCTTTGAAGTCACAAAGGCACAGAAGAGGGGAAAGAACACGGAAGTGAAAGGATCATGAGGAAGGTACCAAATTACACTCAGGAGTTTGTCTACTTTAAATGCTTGTTTTACGCAAAGTTATCTATTTGATAAGTTAATATAATTTACTGTCAAACTGTTTCGTTTTAATAAAGGGCTGCTAACTGAAAGGTTAAAGGTTCAAGCCCACCCAGAGGTATCTTGGAAGAAATGCCTGGCAATCTACTTCTGAAAAATCAGCCACTGAAAACCATACAGAGCACAGTTCTACTCTGACACACATGGGGTCACCATGAGTCAGAATCTACTCACAGCAACTAGCTATCATTCTGAAAACTCACGACGACCTGGGATATGCCACAGCTATGAGCCCTGGTAGCATAAATGGTTAAGTGCTCAATCGCTTACCAAAAGGTTGGTAGTTCAAACCCCCCAGTGGCTCTGTGAGAGAAAGACCTGGTGATCTGTTTCCATAAAGATTACAGCCAGGAAAACCCTATGAGGCAGTTTGACTCTGTCACGAGGTTGCTATGAATCAGAATTGACTTGACAGCACCTGGGAAGGCAAAGGCTGGGATGGTTCATGCTTGATCTCCAGCATCTAGACAGTGCCTGGCACATGGTAGGAGCAAAAAGATGGACTGCTAAATAAATGAACGAATGAATGCAAGAAAGAAGTCTGGACCAAGTGACAGAGGCAGCTTGCCCAATTCACGCCTCAAATATCCACTGCAAGACAAGTATTGAGAAGGAAGCACCAGGTTTTTGAAGTGCTGAAACTGCAATCCTAGAGTTGTGTGTCATTTCTCGTTGCTTTACGGCTTACAGGGTTCCTCCAAGAAATTCTGGGTAGGGGTAAAGCACAGCACATGAAGGAGGCTGGGCTGGAGCTGAATCTGGCAGTGAGTACAGCACCCCCTGCAGGCTGGGAGGGAGAACACAGCTGGGCAAGGCTGATGGGAGGAGCCCCATTCACAGTTGTTCTTGAATTCCTTCCTTCCCCTTCCTCAGGGTTCTGATTGCCCCACAGGAAACACTGCCCCACACTTTATAACTTCATATAAACTTCACACTTTATAGGCTTCCAGTATTAAAGCAATATATTTTCTCTGCATTGTGCTGGAAATGGCCAGAAAGAAGTATGAACAGAGGGCTTTGAAAGGTCAAGAATGTGGGCTTGGCCCTTACAACACCAATGCTCATTGCAACACTTTTCACAATAGTCAAAAGGTGAAAACAACTGAAAGGTCCATCAACAGATGAATGGATAGAGTAGAACTGACTCATAGGGTTTCCAAGGAGGGGCTGGTGGATTCGAATTGCCGACCTTTTTGGTTAGCAGCCGTAGCTCTTAATCACTGCGCCACCAGGGCTCCCATGGAATATTACTCAGCCATAAAGAAAAACGATGTCCTGATGCATGCCACGATATGGATAAACCTAGAAAACATCATCCTGAGTGAAATAAGCCTATCACAAATAGACAAATACTGTACGATCTCACTCATATGAAATAAGCAGAGACACAGAAACCAAAGATTATTAGTAGTTACTAGGGATGGGAGGGAAGGGAAAAGACAGAGTTTTTGCTTAGGGGGTGTTATCGATTGAATTGTGTCCCCCCAAAACATGTGTTTTAAATCCTAACTCCTATACCCGTGATTATAATCCCATTTGGGAATGGGTTTTCTTTGTTATGTTAATGAGGCAGTATTAGTGTAGGGTGTGTCTTAAATGAGTCTCCTTTCAGATAAAAAAGCAGAGATGGGGGAAGACAGATGCCAGGCCACATGAGGACTACAGAGGAACAAAGGCTTCCTCCAGAGTGGACAGAGGGAGAAAGCCTTCCCCTAGAGCCGATGAGAGCCGACGCTCTGAGTTCGGACTTCCAGCCTCCTAACTGTAAGAAAATAAATTTCTATTTGTTAAAGCCACTCACTCATGGTATTTCTGTTACAGCAGCGCTAGGTAACTAGATGGGGGCAGTGACTTTATGTTAATGCTGGTGGAGGAATCTGGAAAAGGATGGTGACAAAGGCTGCACAACATGAAGAACGTCATCAGTGTCACTGAACTGGACACGTGGAAACTGTTGAATCAGTGAAGGTTTTGTTGTGCATATTTTCACCACCAATAAAAAAAAAGACAAAACTGTCAGCTTATCTAGTGGAGTGAACATTTTAGAGGAGATTTAAATGAAAAAAAAAAAGAATGTGGGCTTGATCAGTAGGGAGCAGTTGTTTGAACCGGAGCACTGATGGCAGCCGTGTTGGGGCTGGAAGCCCGGTGGGAGGTATTTAAGTGGGAGGTGGTGAGAAGAGCCGGAATCATGAAGCGGTGGGAATGGAGTGGGAGGAATGGTCTACTAATCCCATAAAGCAGGATCAAGCAGACTCGGAATTTATGAATAGGAATAGTAATGTATGCATAAGTTACAGGCTCACCAGGAAGAATATGTACGTATACATGTGTATGTATGCACACACATATGTATGTAAATATACACATACATACAACAGAAGTTTATTATACATTTTACTGACAGGATGTAGAGCGCACAATTTACAAAAAATACTAAAACCTACAATACTCCTTACTGTAAATTCCATATAGTCAACTGATTCTCATTGAGTGCTTCCAATGATTTTTGCTGATTCCTGGTATCCAAAGCCAACTTATGGCTGAAATTAGCAATTGAGAGTAGTTCTACCAGACGATTGTTGGTTGATATTTTTGTTTACCTTAACAGGAAAGATAAAAGTGAAATAAGGAAGACGCAGAGGACAAGATGTTTGTTGGAACCTCATTGGTTCGTCAGTGACACAGGCAACTTCTGTGCTGAAACAAGTAATAGTTTTCAAATACCAGAAGAATATTTCCTCAGTTCGTTCTGCTCTATGGTACTGCCTCTTCTCACCACCTCACACCTAAGTGCCTCTCTGCCTGGCTCCTACACCAACATGGCTATCATCCCTGCTTATGTTCAGAGATGTAACTTAGAAGTAATGGTTGTAAATTTCATCTGTATTTTTAACATGTCCTCCATCACTTTCCTAAGTCTAGACCAGAGGTCTCATAAACTATAGCCCTCACACCAAATCTGACCTAAGGTCTGTTTTTTTTTAAATGAAGTGTTGTTGGAACACTGCCGACATTAATTCATTTACATACTGTCTAGGAGCCCTGGTGGTGCAGTGGTTAAGTGCTGGCTACTAACCCTGAAAGTTCAGCAATTTGAACTCACCAGCCGCTCTGCAGGAGAAAGATGAGGCAGTCTGTTTCGATCAAGATTTACAGCTTTGGAAACCCTATGGGACAGTTCTACTCTGTCCTATAGGATCGCTATGCATTGGAATTGACTCGACAGCAAGTTTATAAGTAATCTAATTTTTAATAATGGTTATATTTAACGATCAGCTCATAAAATTCCAGAAAATTTAACAATAGGGCCTTGCAAGCTGGCTCCAGCACCTCACTGGACCGGGGAAGGAAAGGATAAGGAGCCAAAGGCGCCACAGGTTCTGAACCTACAGGTTGAAGAGAAACTCAGTATTTTTGGTAGCATCAGAGGAATAAGCTGAACCTGTTCTCCGGCCAGGTTGTCACCCCGAGGGGCTGTTGTTAGCTGCTGTAGTCAGCCCCGGACTCATATGGACCCCATGCACAATAGAACAAAATGCTGCCAGGTCCTGCACCATCCCCATGATGGGTTGCGGATAAGACCATTGTGATCTATAGTGTTTTCATTGGCTGATTTTTGGAAGTAGATTCCCAGGCCCTTTTTCCTAGTCTTTCTTAGTCTGGAAGCTCCAAAGAAACGTGTTCAGCATCACAGCAACACATAGGCCTCCACTGACAGATAGGTGGGTGGTGGCTGTGCATAAAGTGCACTGGCCAGGAATCAAACCCAGGTTTCTCACATGGAAGGTGAGAATTCCACCACTGAACCGCCACGGCCTCCACCCTGAGGGGTATAACCAAAAAAGTCAAACCCTTTGCTGTAGAGTCAACCCCAATGCATGGGGACCCCATGTGTTGCAAAGTAGAACTGTGCGTCATATGATTTTCATAGCTGTGATCTTTTGGAAGCAGATCACCAGGCCTTTCTTCCAAGGCACCTCTGAGTGGGTTTGAACCACAACCTTTTGGTTAACAGCCTAGTGCTTAACCATTTGCGCCACCCAGGGATTCCTCCCTAAGGGGTAAATGGTGTTAATATGGCAGGCACTCCACAAAGATACGTGTGACGTAATTCCTGCTTTCCAGAAATATATACTTCAACTTCCTGACATATACCACCTAATAGTTTCTTTTCTCTCCAAAAAAGGAACCACCAAGCAAAAACTAAAGTCAAAACAAGTAAGATATAGCTTATTAACAGCCCGTGTGAAAAAGACTAAGGGATTTCATTGATGACAACCTAGAAGCTCATGTGGTCTGAGGGGCACTGTGGGGGCGCCCTGATGCTGGGATGCCCAGATGCGAGTAGTTCGGAACCACCAGCAGCTGGTCCTGCTTGCCTCCATGTGGACACCTGCAACCACACTCTGACCCTGAGACCGGCAAACTGGCACCAGGGCAGGTCACCTGGGGAGCTATCTTCCCATGTTTCAGTCTTAAAAAGGCCCCATTAGTGGAGAAGGGGTTAGGTGGCTGGAAGAAAGGGCAGGAGGCGTCCTACTGTTGTTGTTAGTTGCCGCCTAGTCAATTCCAACTCATGGCAACTCCATGTGTTACCGAGAACTGCTCCATAGGGTTTTCATGGCTGAAATCTTTACAGAAGCACATCGCCAGGTTTTTCTCCCACAGTACCACGGGATGGGTTCAAACCGCCAACCTTTAGGTTAGCAGTCCAGCGCAAACCATTTGCCCCACCTAGGGACCTTGGAGGAGTCCTGCTCAATCCTAAAACCCTCAGGACTGCCGACAGAAGCTTCCTCAAGTGAGGCCATGTGACCACGTACAGGGGCTCTGAGAAAGGTGTGGGGAGCAGGGCACGGGCTAAAGCAAGTGACCCAGGGGACCCCTCCTCTTCAAGCCTGTGACTCAGAGACTGAGGGGGAAGCCATGGCAGGGGCTGCCTAGATGGAGGAAGCGAAAACACCACACCCTGAGCGGAACCCCCCAGTTGGAAGGGGTACCCTCGCTTCTCCTGGAACTGCCCAGGGCCAGCTTCTGACTTGTGTTTGCCCAGAAACTGGGATGCTTTCTATAAAATATATATACATATATAATGGGAGGGGAGCGGGGGCGGAGTGCTCCAGGGCAGTGGATCAAAAATCTCCCACAGGCAAAGGGATGAGTCAGAAAGCCCCCACGGTAAGCCCCACTGGGCCCAGACTGGCAGAACTGGGGTTGATGTGCTGGAGTGCTGGTAAGCTTAGGGGAGGGGTAAGCTGACAAAGCCGTTCAGCTGTCAGGAGCTCCACACTTCTTGGAACTTGGCTTCTTTTGGTTTTTAATTCTCTTCCAGAGAATTGAAACTAGAAGTACCACGTAGGATTAGCCACAGGCGAGCACACCATTCTCTGAAGCCTGAATTCCCTGGCATTTGACCAGCGACCTATCCCCAGAATAGAAGCACTCTGGGCTTACTCAACACCTTCCCATGGAGATGGGTCCCTGGGAATGTCCATCTCTGCCCGGCTGGGGATCTTCTGTCATGTGTCCCCGGAACATCACCCACCAGTTAATCTAGGGGAGACGCTACACATCACACACATGGGAGAGATTCACTATAAAGCTGTCAACTGATTTTCAAGATCCTTTGCCACCCTCTGCCACCAGACGTCATCCGAGCAAAGGGGCTAGAGGTATGGGGCTACTCGTCATTTGCCCCAACATTGGATTCCTGTACTTTTTCCCTCCCCCAAGACCTCACTTTTTACTCCAGATCTTTTGGGGTTAGCACCTGCTGGGGGTAAAACAAAGGGGCCTTCCCCAGTTCTGTGCTGGTCTGCGGACTGTGGCCTATTGAAAGCCTTGAATGTTAACATAACTCAAAACGCGCTTTCAGCACAAAGCTATCGTGCAACAATGTGCCAATTGAGAAAACTCTTTGGGGAGCAGGACAGGGAAGGACCTAGAGGAGAATCCAGCTGCAGTTTGCAAGGGATCTAAAGGCACAGGGCAGCCTGAAGGGTCCTTCCCTGGAACAATGGGCACTCATTGTCAAGTGTATAGGGCAGAGGGATGGGATGTGGGAGAAGGTCAGGGAGTCACCCACTGGGCCAGGCCACGGGCTCATAGCACGGTATTGGCTGCAGAAAAGGGGAGGGTGTCCAAAGGGCCTTTCAAAAGACACGCTCACACCTGGTACAAGCTTCTGTGGCCTGGCTCTGGTGGGCATCGGGGGGCCATTCTGCAATCACTCAGAGATGCCCTTCCCACCCACCTGGGTTCTGGCAGTGTCTAAGTTTGCCCTCAGGGGCAGTGGTAGGTCAGTGGTAGAATTCTCGCCTTCCATGCGATAGACCCGGGTCCAATTTCCAAACAGTGCACCTCGTGCGCAGCCACCATCCATCCGTCAATGGAGAAGTGCATGCCACTGTGATCATGAACAGGTTTCAGCACAGCTTCCAGACTAAGACAGACTAGGAAGAAAGGTCTAGTGATCTATTTCTGAAAATCAGCCAGTGAAAACCCTGTGAATCACAATGGTCCAACCAGCAACCGAACATGGGGATGGCACAGAACTGGGCAGCATTTTGTTCCTGTACTTGGGGTCGCCATGAGTGGGGCTGACTCAATGGGCAGCTAACAACAAGGAGGGTACTGACGGCCATGGGGTGCTGTTCCAGCAGCAGCTGCATTCGTGCCTCATTCAGACACCGCCTGCTCAGGCTGCCTCTAGGATGGCCCAGCTCTGCCCCGTTGTCTTGTCACCAGCCCCACGGGCACTCTGGTTTTGGCTTAGAGACCTTTCCCTTCTGGAGCCCACATTTCCCCTTTTCTCTGCGTGGGAACGTTCCACTCCCTGCAGGTATTTAATTCTCCTCCAGAGAACTGAAACTAGAAGTACCACGCAGGACTAGCCACCGGTGAGTACACGGTTCTCCAAAGTTTGAATTCCCTGGTATTTGTCTAGTGACCTGTCCCCAGAATAGTGGCATTCTGGGTTTACCCGACACCTCCCCCACAGAGATGGGTGTGATCTTTATAGGAAGCAGACTGGCACGTCTTTCTCGAGCTGAGCCACTGGGTGGGTTCAAATCGCCAACCTTGCAGTTAGCAGTGGAGCGCTTAACCCTTGCACCACCAGGACTCCTTGGGGATCTATATTACGCTACCTCAATAGCTAAGATGTGGTAGAAAAGGACTACTGAAATACACTGTTTTCCCTCGATGCTGAATGTTTTCATACAACCTTCCAAAATCAAACTTGATGCCGTCGAGTCAATTCCGACTCATAGTGACCCTAAAGGACAGGGTAGAACGGCCCCATAGGGTTTCCAAGGCTGTAAATCTTTATGGAAGCAGACTGACACATCTTTCTCCCACAGAACGGCTGGTGGGTTTGAACCGCCAACCTGTCAGCAGCTGAGCACTTAACCACTGCACCACAAGGGCTCTTCTATGCAACCTTAAAAGGCAATTAAAAAAAAAATTCACTTCCAAATGCTGTCAAAATCAATTGGTGCTAAAAACCCTTGCAGGAAAGTATGAGGAGGATCTGTCTTCCTTAAAGATTACAGCCAAGAAAACCCTCTGTCATATGGGATTGCTATGAGTCGAAATCTACCGGACAGCGCTTAACAGCAACAACAACAACAGGATATTTGTATAGTCTCAAATATCTCTCAACAAGATATCAATTCATTACAAAAGGAAAAAACAGTAACTTTACAGTGAGGAAACCTGGCAAACACCCTGTTAACCAAGTGGTCAAAGTTAACGTCACCAGTAATGGAATAAATCAAAGTGTCCTGCTACCTGATAGATGTAACAGAAAGAACATGACATGCTATTCTTACCAAAACTACACAACCTAAATCCATGTGAAAACACTGGACAAATTCAAATTGAGGGACATTTTGCAAAATAATTGAACCCAGCTGTACTCTCTAAAATGTCAGTGTCATGAAACATAAAGACAGACAAAGTAACTAGATTGAAGGCATGAGCTGGGATTTTCTTTTGTTATAAGAAACTTATTTAGATGACTGACTAAATCTCAATAAAGTCCAAACAGTAAAGTATCGTTCAATGTTAATTTCCTGCTTTTGGCAAGTGTATGTAGTACATCTCTTGGAAATATACACTGAAGTATTTAGGGGCAAGGGGGCATCGTGTCTGCAACTTACTCTCTGATAGTTCAGGAAAATAAATTGGAGAGTATAAAGCTAACATGGTAAGATCTTAACATTTGAGAAATCTAGACAATTAAAAATAAATTATTGTCAAATTACATCTCAATAAAAAATTATTGTCAAGGCCAAGAGGCAAGATAAAATTACAAAACGAGCACTGAACTTAGAGTCAGTCAACACTGGGTTCTAGTCCTGAGCCTCCCACTAAGCTATGTGGCCTTGGACAAATCATCGTACTTCTTAGAACTACAGTCTCCAAGGCTATGAATGGAGGGCAATTACCCTATCCATCTCGTAGGGATACTATGGTGATCAAATGGTCTAACAAATGGGATAGCACATTGCAAAGCACTGAGCCAGATGCAGCTCATGATGAAATAGAAATTTCCTGAGGATGAAGTCTAAGCTACCCTTCTTCTCCAATGAGAAAACACAGATAGCTATAAATGGAACCCTGCATAACTGGGTGTGTTGTAATAGGAAGAGCCCTAGGAAGCCATGGGAACTTGTGCGTATGCAGGATACTCTCCTCTTTCTACGTGGCTGTAATCAGTTTTACAGATGGCTTTTCTTCCACCTAACATTATATTGTAGCATTTTAAAAATATGGCTTATAGCATTCACAATTAATATTTAATAGATACATAATATTTGAAGGGAGTGGCCTATAACTTACTGTAACCCTACTGTTGGGTTGTTTCTAAATTCTTAATATTATAATGAAGTCATCACAAACTCATGGCTTTGTACATATTTTGGATTATCTCCTTAGACTAGAGCCCCAGAAACAGGATTATTGGATCAAGGGTATAAACCAAATACTTTCTAAAAAGATTATTCTAATTTACATTGCTAATCATCATGTAGAAAAACACCAGCTTCACTTGTATTTATCACATTAGTATTCTGCCTAATTTTTTTCTTCTCATTTAATGAGGAAATGGTACCTTATTGTTATAACTTGTAGTTTTTGGAGTATCAATGGATCTAATCTTATTCCTAAGGAGCCCTGGTGGCACAAGCATTAAGTGTTCGGCTGCTAATGGAAACGTCAGTGGTTTGAATCCACCAGCCACTCCATGGGAGAAAGATGTGGCATTCTGCTTCTGTAAAGATTTGCAGCCTTGGGAACCCTAGGAGACAGTTCTACCCTGCCTTACGGTCAACTATGAGTCGGAATTGACTCAACAGCAAAGGTTTTAATCTTTTTCCCATATATACTTATCAACTGCTTTTACTGTTTTGTCTGAATATGTCCTTTGCTTATTTACCAGGATATTCTGGGAGTATTTTTATCAGTTCATAAAAACTCTTTATAGAATAGAGATAACAACCTTTCATTTTGTCATATTTTAAAATACTTTCCAATACTAGAAGGTTTAAAGAAGAGGATTGATTTTCAGTGGCTTAAAATGGATAAAAAGTAGACAGATCATATAGTTATGTTTGAAGACAAAATTTCTCACACAGATCCTTCATTAACATTAAACTAATACTTCCAAGGAATATGGTGGAGAGTCCTTTGCAAGGTCTTTGGCAATACATTTGGGGAGGCTGGCACAAATGGTTAAATGACAGACTAATTAACCAAAAGGTTGGTGGTTCAAACCCTCCCAGCGGCACCTCAGAAGAAAGGCCTGGTGATCTACTTCTGAAAGGTCACAGCCTTGAAAACCCCATGGAGCAGTTCTACTCTACACACATGGAGTCACTATGAGTCGGAACTGACTCGGTAGCAACTAACAACAATGAGATCAGCAAAAGAACTTGTTATACAGGTTTTACCCAATTCCCTTTGACTAGCAAAGTCTGGGTTAAGCGCTCAGCTGCCAATCAAAATGTTGGTGGTTAAACCCACCCAGCGGGTCCATAGGAGAAAGACCTGGTGATCTGCTCCCATAAAGGTTGTAGTCTAGAAAACCACACAGAGCAGTTGTACTCTGTCACATGGGCTCACTAGGAGTTGAAAATCGACTCAACGGCACCTAACAACAAAACAACAACAGCAAAGTCTGAGTGCTAACTTCTGACAGAGAACTCCGAGGACAAATGGTCAAACTTACTCTCTAGCTTGGACACAGGTAATATTTTTTTTTTAAGCAGTTGGGTGGATTACATTCAACAGACAGGACAAACAATTCTTTTTTATGCCAGAAAGGGAGGGTGTTACGGTTTGAATTGTGTTCCCACAAAATGTGTATTAATTTGGCTAGGCCATGATTACCACTATTGTGTGGCTGTCCACCATTTTGTGATCTGATGTGATTATCTTATGTGTTGTAAATCCTAACCTTTATGATGTTAACAGAGCCCTGGTGGTGCGGTAGTTATGAGCTTGGCTGCTAAAAGGTCGGCAGTTCAAATCCACCAGCTGCTCCTTGAAACACTATGGGGCAGTTCTACTCTGTCTTACAGGGTCACTATAAGTCAGAATCGACTCAACAGCAACAGGTTTGGTTTGGTTTTGGTATGATGTCAATGAGGCAGGATTAGACGTAGTTATGTTAATGAGGCAGGACTCAATCTTTAGGATTAGGTTGTATCTTGAGTCAATCTCTTTTGAGATATAAAAGAGAGAAGTGAGCAGAGAAGAGAGGAACCTCCTACTACCAAGCAAGAAGAGCCAGAAACAGAGAGCATCCTTTGGATCCAGGGTCCCTGTGCTAAGAAGCTCCTAGGCCAGGGGAAGATTGATGACAAGGACCTTCCTCTAGAGCTGACAAAGAGAGAAAGCCTTCCCCTGGAGCTGACGCCCTGAATTTGGACTTCTAGCCTTCTAAACTGTGAGAGAGTAAATTTCTATTTGTTAAAGCCACCCACTTGTGGTATTTCAGTTATAGCAGCACTAGATAACTAAGACAGAATTTGGTACCAGAAGAGTGGGGTGCTGCTCTAACAGATACCTAAAATGTGGAAGCAGTTTTGAAACTGTGAATGGGTAGAGGCTGGAAGAGTTTTAAAGTGCCTAACAGTAAAAGCCTAGATTGCCTTGAAGAGACTGTTGGTGGAATTATGGACGTCAGACAACTCTGGTGAGAACTCAGAAGGAAGAGAGGAAAGCTGTAACACCAGAGACGGCGCAGACGGCGAGAACAAACAGCAGAGAAACGGCAGCAGTAGAACCAGACCAGCGTGAAATGGTGTGGGAGCTGACCTAGGGAGAAAGACAGCTGACTGCTTTTGGGCAGGAGGCTTCCTGGAAGAGTGGGGTGCTTCCTGGCACGTACTGGTGGAGCTAGGCTTGCCAACCTACAGAGCAAGAGAGCTGAGCACCTTCTGGCGAGGTTTACTGGCTGAGTGAGGTGCCTCAAGGCACTTACTGATAGAGCTAAAGAGCTCTGGAACACTTGCCCGAGCAGAGCAGAAGCTGGGCTGGCCCAAGAGGCCTGAGGGGCCGAAGGCACGAGGGGCTAAGAGGCCAAGGGACCAGGAAGCAGAAGCTGAAGAGACAAGGAGCAGAAGCAGCAGAGCTGCCTCAGTCTCAAAGGGTAGGGCCATGACCTCTGGGGTCTCAGAGGATGAAATCATGGCCTACTAGGTCTCAAAGGATGAGGCCATGGCCTTCTATGTCTCAAAGAGTCAGATCTTCACCAACTCAGTTCTGGAGTGTGGGGTTGCCATTCATGAGTGCCAGGGGCTAGTGCCAGATCTGCTGTCCAAAGCTGATGGGCAGGGCTGCCATGCCCATGGGGCAGAAGAACGGGGCCTGCTTGGCCAAGGGGAGAGGGTTGACACTCAGATGGACTACGAGAATGGGGCCACCCAAATTCGAGGGAGCAGACTTGCTGTCCCAGTAGGCATAGAAGGTGGAGCTGAAGTCTAGGGTCAAGGGGCCTCCACCCAGAATCCAGAAAGTGTGGCCAACACCCAGAGTCTGGAGAGCAGGGCCATTGCCTAAATGGTCGCAGAGAACAGAGGATTATTTTCAAGCCTTGAGAGCTAATGTAATGTGTTCTACTGACTTGCTTGGTGCCTATTATCTCTTCTTTCCCTCCAATTTCTCCCATTTGTAATGGAAATATCTACCTTATGTCTGTTCCACCACTGTACTTTGGAAGCAGATAACTTGTATTCCAGACTTCACAAATGAAGAGGAATTTTGCCCCAGGATGGAATTTGGACTTGGAGTTAAGACTTTTGGTATGATATGATGGGTGAATTTTTGGAAGCCAAAGGGTAGAATGTTATGGATTGAATTGTGTTCCCCCAAAATGTGTATCAACTTGGCTAGGCCATGATTCCCAGTATTGTATGGTTGTCCACCATTTTCTAATCTGATGTAATCATACTATGTATTGTAAATCCTAACCTCTATGATGTTAATGAGGCAGGATTAGAGACAGTTATGTTAATGAGGCAGGACTCAATCTTCAGGATTAGGTTGTATCTTGAGTCACATTTTGATCAAAGATTCCATAGAAGAATCCTGATCAAAAGGGGGAAAATGCAGAACAGAATTTAAAATTCTCATAGACTCCAGAATTTCTGGAGCCACGGAGGCTGGATGAACCCCTAAAACTATTGCCCTGAGTTAATCTTTAAAGCTTAAACCAAAAATATCCCCTGAAGTCTTCTTAAAATGAAACAATAGTTTAGCTTACCTAATAAACAATGTCTACTTTAAGCATTATGCTCTTTTAAGAACTATATACATGGGATAAAACTGACAACAGCAACTTGAAAACACTCTCTTTTGAGATACAAAAGAGAGCAGCAAGCAGAGAGGAGAGGGACCTCCTACCACCAAGCAAGATGAGCCAGGAGCGGACAGCATCCTTTGGACCCAGGGTCCCTTTGCTGAGAAGCTCCTAGACCAAGCGAAGATTTATGACAAGGACCTTCCCACAGAGCTGACATAGAGAGAAAGCCTTCCCCTGGAGCTGATGCCCTGAATTTGGACTTCTAGCGTTCTAAACTGTAAAAGAATAAATTTCTTTGTTAAAGCCATCCACTTGTTGTATTTCTGTTATAGCAGCACTAGATAACTAAGAGAGACGTCTTTTCTAAGCATAACAGAAAACATCCCAAGAGCCCTTGACAAGAAGTGAACAGAAGAACTCCCGACTCAGGTTTGTTAGATTTGTCTTTTGTACAAGTAGCTGTGCCAGGTTCTCTTGAGTATCTAAAAAGCATACTGTATCCAATATTTTAAAAAAGGGGAAAGAGCAAAGAGGTTCTTGACAAAGAAAGGTCAAGTCTGGACTCCTTCTCAAGTACGTACGCATGCAGGTGTGCACACAGGTGTACCTGCTACCCATACCCACCAGTCCCACCCCACCAGCCCTGCCACGGATGAGTCTTTGAAGCAGCACCTGGTCAGGTGGGACGCTGCAAGGAGAGGAAAGGTAGCCCTCTTTCTGTTGACCCCTGCAGCATCTGTGGCACTGCTAGAATCACAAAACTGCCATCTTGACTTCAACAATGGAGAAGCAGCTCACTTGGTTTCCCAGGGACCAGCTGGTCTCTGCTCAGCAGCTCCAAGAGCTGGAGGTCAAATGACTCTTGTGAGCCTGTGACCTCATCGTCGTGACACCCGGGTGCCCTGTTTCTACCAAAGTGCTGACTGTCCTTTCAGTCCTTTGGAAAGTACTCAGGTTTTTAATAGAAGGGACCTATAATTAGGGCAGTAGTCAGTGCTCTTAGCTGGGGCAAATGAGTCCTAAGATTCCTGACTATGGTTCAGCACAGATACCATGAGATTTTGGCATCTTGAAATTTGGCATTTCTTTTTCTTTTAATTGTTGTAAATATATATATACACACACGTATATAAAACAACATTTGCCACTTCCACAGGTTTACAATTTAGAGATATCAATCACATGAATTATGTTGTATCACCCTCATCGATAACTGTTGTCAGAAATTTGGTATCTTGAAGGGGCTAGCCTTTTTCTGTAGGTGAGGGCTCCCTAATGAGGTGTCTCACCTGCCAAGCAGGGGCAGGGCCAGGCTGGGTTTTTCCTCCTCTCGGAGCGACCCCAGGCAGCTTGCAGCCCTCTTCTAAGCAGCCCTCTGCCACTAACCTCAGTCTTAAAGAGTTGCTGGACTCTAGAAAGTCAAGATCATCAAGAACAGAAATACAAAGAGACCAAGGCCTAAAGTATAGAGACAGGGAGTCAATTCCAACTCATTTCACAGCTTAGGCACTGCATTTTTGTGGCCCTGGGAGTGGCTGAACCTGCCACACCCACTGTGGCACGGGCTGGAGAGATGCCACCCTATAGGAAGCCTCCCGGCTCTATGGCCTGGGGCAGCCACCTATTCACCTCCCAGCCTGGGGACCAGGGTGGCCCCCATCGGGCAGCAGAGATGGCCGGAGTGCAGTGAAGCAGGGGCGAGAGGGCACAGGGTGTCCTCACCAACTCCGCGGGCCCGGGCTCCAAGGGCGAGCACTGCCCCCTCGCCCAGCAGGGGGGCTGAACTGAGGGGTCACCTCGCTCCAGGAAGCTCAGGGGTGGGGCAGGCAGAGAGGGGTGCCCTCTGCAGTGATGCTTGGGCAAGCCTGGCATTCAGCCGCTGGCCCAGGGCTGCCCTTGGGGCACGGAACAGGCACTGTCGCTGAGCGCCTAACCTCGGCTGGGCTACCTTTGGTTCGGGGGAGACGCAGCCGTCGGCGGGGGACGCGAGCCACAAGGCAGGCCCGGCAGGGTCCAGGCGGGGGTCCACCAGGCCTGGGGGCTCGAGGGGAAGCTGCGCCGCCACCACCCACCTGACGATGTGGAAGACCCAGAGCAGACGGTCGGACCGGGGACGGCGAGCAGTGCGCACGATGCTGAGGTACAGGTAGAGGGCGATGACCACGGTCCAGAAGAAGGAGCTGGTGTTGGCGAAGGTGGAGAGCGCGCCCTGCAGCACGCAGTCCCACGAGGGCCCCGAGAAGTCCTGCAGCACCCCGTAGAAGTAGGAGGCGGCCGAGAGCAGGTCGGCCAGCGACAGGAAGAGCAGCAGGCGGCGCGCGGGGCTGCGCAGGTCGGGCCACAGGGCGTGCGTGGCCACCAGCAGGCCGGAGCCGAGCGCAGAAAGCACGCACGATAGCAGCACCACGACGCGCTCCGACGGCACCAGCACCGTGGGCGGTGCGGGCGGCGGCATGGCCGGCGAGGGCCGAGCGGGCAAGGGCCGCGGGGCCGAGAGCACATAAACCGCGCCAGTTTTGCGGCCGCCACCGCTGCCGCAGTCTGGCCACAGGGCGCCCACGCCCCGCGTCCAGCCGCCGGCCCCGCCTGCGTCCGGCCCCTCCCAGCCCGGGTCCCGCCCCTCCCGGCCCGCGTCCCCCGCGCCCCGCCCACGGCCCTCACGCCCCACCCCCTGCAACCCCACGGCCCGCTTCTGCGTCCTCCGCGACCCGCATCCCCCGCGTCCCACCGCCAGACACCTTCCTGCCTCACGTCCCCCAAGTCTCGACCCACAACCCCGCGCACTCCCGACACGCCCACGTCCCGCCCCCACGCCCTGCCCACGCCCCTCGCGTCCCACCACCGCCTTTCGTCCCGTGGTCTCACACTCAGCTTCTGCTCCTCTGCGGCGAGGTCCGGTCGCGTCCCGGTTACCCCTCCTCTCGTCTGGCAACTGGAACGTCCAAGCCAGTGTCTGTGTGCTGGATAGGTGGGGATGGAGGGATATCCCTTCCGCAGCAAAAACTCCTCCAGAGCGGAATCCTCACTGCCGTAAGTCGGGATACCCGCAGCGTTCACAGCGGCTTATCTCAGGGTGATTATTATTTTAAGAAGGGAGTGCTTCCAATTTTTCTTACAATGAATATATGCTACTTTCTTATTATTAGATCTGATTTTTGAAATTAAACATTAGTTCACAATTTACAGTTTTTTTTAGTTTTATATTTTTTATTGAACTGTAATTCACATACCATAAAATTCACCCATTTAAGTGTACAATCCACTGGGTTTTAGTATATTTGCAAGGTTACGCAACCATCGTCACTAATTCTAGAACATTTTCATCACTCCAAAAAGGAACCTTGTAGCCATTAGCAGTCACTCCCCATTCCTCCTTTCCCCCGGCCCTGGGTAACCACCCATCTACTTTTGTGTCTCTATGCATTTGCCTGTTCTGGACATTGTATATAAATGAAAATCATAAAAAGGTGGACTTTTGTGTCTGGCTTCTTTTACTTTGCATAATGTTTTCAGCGTTCATCTGTGTTGTAGCATGCGTCAGTACTTCATTCCCTTTTACAGATGATACTCCATTGTATGTATACACCACGTTTTATGTATCCACTCACCAGCTGATGGAAATTTGAGCTGTTTTCACTTTTTCTGGCTACTATGAATAATCCTGCTATGAACACTTAGTAAGTTTTCAATTCTCTTGAGCTGTACGTACACGTGGAGTTGCTGGGTCATATGATAACACTATACTTAACTTTTGAGGAAATACCTGTTTTCCACCGTGGCTGCACCATTTTACATTGCCACCAGCAACGTATGAAAGTTCCATTTTCTCCACATTCTTGACACTTATTAGTCCTTTTTATTATAGCCATCCTGGGAGCTATAGTTCTAGCTCACATTGAGGTCTTTCCTCCACTTGGAGTTAATCTTTGTATATGGTGCGAGGTAGGGGTCCAACTTCATTCTTTTCATGTGGCTCTCCAGGTGTCCCAGCACCATTTGTTGAAAAGACTGTTCTTTCCCCCATTGAATTGTCTTGGCATTCTTGTTGAAAATCAATTGACCCTAAATTTAAGGGTTTATTTCTGGACTCCCAATTTTATTCTGCTGATACATACGTTTATCCTTACACCAATACCACACAGTCTAGTGTAGCTTTGTAGAAGTTTTGAAATGGGGAAGTGTGAGTCCTCCAACTTTGTTCTTCTTTTTCAATTGTTTTGGCTATTCTCGGTCTTATGCATTTCCATAAAAATTTTAGGATCAGCTGTCAATTCTGCAAAAAAAATCAGCTGGGATTTTGATAGAGATTGCATTGAATCCTTAGCGCAATTTAGGGAGTATTGTCCTCTTAACAATATGTAGTCTTCCAGTCCATGAACATGGAAGTCTTTCTCGTTTTTTGTTGTTGTTGTTTGGTGCCGTCAAGTTGGTTTCGACTCATAGTGACGCTATGTACAACAGAATAAAACCTTGCTCAGTCCTGCACCATCCCGACAATAGTAGGTATGTTTGAGTGCATTGTTGGAGCCACTGTGTCAATCCCTCTCATTGAGAGTCTTCCTCTCTTTCACTGACCCTCTGCTTTACCAAGCATGATGTCCATCTCCAGGGACTGGTCCCTTTCGATAACATGTCCAAAGTATGTGAGATGAAGTCTCACCATCCTTGACTGTAAGGAGCATTCCGGCTGTACTTCTTTCAAGACAGATTTATCTGTTCTTCTGGCAGTGCACAGTATATTCGATAGTCTTCACCAACACCGTAATTCAAATAAGTCAATTCTTTGGTTTTCCTTTTTCATTGTTCAGCTTTCTTTCAATGATGTTTTGTACTTTCCAGCATATGTTAGATTTGATTTTACATTTAATTCATAAAAGGCTAGATTCTCTTTGTGTATCTGCCTTAAAAACATTGTATGATGAAATACGCATGCTGAAAAAAGCATAAAATAAAATGTACACTTTAATGAATAATTATAAAGCAGACACCCATCCAGAGCAAGAAATATAACATTGCCAGCACACCAGAAGTCTCTCCCCAAGCCCCTTTCTTTCTCTTAGTAATTTCCCAGCTTTTTTTTTTTTTTCAATCACCCATATACGCACTTCTAAACAAAATGGTACAGTTTGCCTGTCATTGAGCTTTATGTAATGGAATCACATTTTATGTTACCTTTTGTGTCCTCCATTTTTTGTCCAACATTATTTTGGCAAGATTCATCCACATTCTTGTATGTGGCTATAGTTCATTCGTTTTCGTTACTGTATAGTATATTCCATTGTTAAAATAATACATGCATCCATTCTACTGTTTTGGGATATCTGGATTATTTCCAGGGTTTGGCTATTACAAACAATGCTAGAATGAGCACATATTATTTTTTTATTGTGGTAAAATATGAGCCCTAGTGGCTCAGCGATTAAGCTTTCAGCTGCTAACTGAAAGGTTGGTGGTTTGAACCCACCAGCTCTTCTGTGGGAGAAAGACATGGCAGTCTGCTTCCATAAAAATTACAGCCTTGGAAACCCTGTGGGGCAGTTCTACGCTGTCCTATAGGGTCGCTAGAGTCGGAATTGACAGGACAGCAATGGGTGGTAAAATACATATAACATCACTTTGCCATTTTAACCATTTTTAAATTACAATTCTGTGGCATTAATTATGTTGTACAACCATCAAATCTTATTTTTTAATCAGAAGAAAAGTTGCTAAAAACAATTCTCAGCAGCTTGAGCAAACACATTCAAGGAGTTTGCTCTGCAGACAACTAAAGAACAGCTGCTTTCCTTCCAAATCACTTCTGATTATTCAACAGTCCCCTAACCTGAGAGGACCTCAGCCCATAAACAGACTCCAGCTGAGAATTCCGTCAATGAAGCCTCTCAGCTTTTTACTGGCGTGAAGAGTTCTAAGCTCGGATTTTGTAACCAGCCCTGGGCTTCGGCATGTGGCTGGGCAAGAGCCTGGACTGAACTCCTCGCCCAGATGGTGCATCATTTAATCCTCAGGGTATTTGGGGGAGTAAAAAGGGGAGGAGAAATCTTCTGGCAACCTGCTCTGTGGCCGGATCAAGCCTGCCTACACCTTTCCTGCTTTATTGAGATTAAAGTGCTTTGCCTGCCTCCCCAGGTGAGCAGATGGCTATTTTACAGGCAGTTGAGACCAGGAGATTGCTGTTCTTTGCCCTGGAAAGCAACATTCAAAGAACTTTCATACTTCCTCCTACTAGGAAAAAAAAAGACAAATCTGGGAAAGACATGCAGTGATACAGCTTCAAATTGCTTAGATTTAAACAATTCCCTGGGTGGTGCAAATGGTTTAGCACTTAGCCGCTAACCAAAAGGTTAGAGGTTAGAGTCCACCCAGAGGCACTTCAGAAGGCCTGGTGGTCTACTTCTGAAAAATCAGCCATTAAAAACCCTGTGGAGCACAGTTCTACTCTGACAGACATGGAGTTGTCATGAATCAGAGTTGACTAGATGGCAACTGTTTTATGGTTGTTGTTGATTTAAGCAATTGGTTGTAGCTAATGTCCTACAGTCTGAGCTCACTGATGTTGCTCAGATGGGTCCAGGCATCAACCAGGAGGTGAGAACCACAACTCCCAAGTTGCTGGGTAATACGAGTTGCTGGCTCAGGTTTGTCACTTTCACCCAGAGTGACTGTCACCAAAGGGAGCCAGGGACTCCCGACTCCAGGCATCACAAGAGTTCCTGGGGCTCTGTCTTCTCCTACCCCAGTGGCTCCTGGTCCTCTGCGGAGGCTGACCAAGAGAAACCCCAGGCCTCCAGCTGCCTCCAGTGGGTCCCACCCCATATAGAATGTGATGCCCTTTGAGCCACATTTTTTATTGCCAATCTTATAGTCCTTCCTCTCTATCCCCCTCCCTGGGGGAACTGGTATGAAACACACAGGGACTCTTTTTTTGAACTGAAGTTGTCTCTCTAGCAGCTGTGCCAAGCCAGCTGGCGGTTGTCTGCTGCTCCGTGTCTGGTGTCCAGATGCATCATGAGGCCTCCCCTGCACCCCCATTGTCTGGCTGCAGAACTAGAGACCCAGACCAGAAAGTCCCCCTAACCACAGCTAGCAGTCCCGGGAGCAGGCCGGTTCTGAGGTTCTCCCTGCCTCCACTCACCCCAGGAGCTGCCACAAGATTCTCCTCCTTGACATCTGCAAAGGGATGACAATTTGACATCTCTAAATTGGAAGAGCCCTAAATGACTTTCTGAGCTCAACCCCAACCTACATAACAAGCCATGTAATTTTTAGAACTAGAACGGAAGAGGAACGTTGCCCAGGTTTTTGGTAGAAACGTGGGCTGGCCACCTTTCTGGCTCCCTGTTTGAAGGTGTGTGTATGGCACAGGCCCTGCCTCTGATCCCTGCCCGAGTGATCATGCAGGAGCTCGTCTTGCCCCTTCCCACCCAGGTTTCATGGTGAGAATGGCCTAGAAGAGGAACCCTGCCCACGTGGGTCCCCCTGCAGACTCCCCCACCCCCAGCATCCCCGAGGGAAGTTGGGCAACCCCCAGGCATGTGCTTGTGACCGTTTGGCCACCCAGATGCTAGCCCAGGAAAAGCCTGAGCCAGATTGCTGGGTAGGGGCCTTCCTCTTAAAGGGGCATCATCATCATCCTCAGGTGGGCGGATTTTCCCACAGGTCTTAGTAGGTGTTATGGGTTTAATTTTGTTCCCCAAAAAAGATACGTTGAAGTCTTATGTCCCCCCACCACATCTGTGATGTGACCTTATTTGAAAATAGGGTCTTTGCAGATGTAATCAAATTAAGATGAGGTCATTAGGGTGGTCCTAATCCCATATGGAAGTGGCCCTCGTGGTGCAGTAGGTTAAGCACTCCGCCACTAACCAAAAGTTTGGCGGTTCGAACCCACCAGCCGCTCTGTGGGAGAAAGATGTGGCAGTCTGCTTCCATAAAGATTACAGCCTTGGAAACCCTATGGGGCAGCTCTACTCTGTCCTATTGGGTCACTATAAGTCAGAATTGACTTGATGGCAACAGGTTTGGCTTTTTGGTAATCCAATATGACAGGTGTCCTTATAAGAAGAGGAGAGACACAGAGACACACAGGGGAAGATGGCCGTTTGACAATGGACACAGAGATTGGAGAGATGTACCTACCTATAAGCCAAGGAATGCCAAGGATTGCCAGGCAGTGGCGTCACTACGGTTGGTGTCACCCAGTGCAATAACTCATGGTGTCACACACCCCACCCTATCCCACCTCCACCTGGGGTGGGTGGGGCCGGCGGGAGGAAACCCCCCCCATGGGCAGAGTGGCCCAGCCCCACCCCCACCACCGCAACACCGAGCACCCAGCACCATGCTGTGCTGCCCTGCCCCTCCCAGCCTCAGCCCCGCCCCCTGTGGCTCCCTGCAGCTCCTCCCCTCTCCCATTGGCCAAAGCAGAGGCCCAGTGGTGGCCCAGCCTCCTGCACCCTCACATTTGGGGGTGGTTGGTGACAAGTTGCTTCACTGGGTGACACCAACCCTAGTGACTGGTGGGTAATGGAGTGGTGGCAGGGGGTGATGGGTCACTGCACTGAGTGATGGATGACACCAACCCCAGTGACCCACTGCCTTGGTGGCACCTCCTCCCCGGTGGCACTGGCCTGCCCACCGCTGCCACCGCCAACCCAGGGGTCATTTTGGTGTCACCCCCTCTGATGGTGTCACCCCCTCTGATAGTGTCACCCCCTGCACCCCCCGAGTGACACCACTGATGGCAGGTACTACCAAAGCTGGGAAGAGGCAAGGAAAGATCTTCCCTTAGAGCCTTCAGGGAGATCGTGGCCCTGCCCAACATCCTAATTTCAGACTTCCAGCCTCCAGGACTGTGAGAGCATAAATTTTGGTTGTTCTAAGCCACCTGGTTTATGGTACTTTATTACAGCAGCCCGGGAAACTAATATAATAGGGATATGTTCAAACTCTCCCCTTCACCTTGAGCCTTCTCTATCCCCACCCCACACTCCCAGCTTCTGTGCCCCAGCCCTCCTGCGCACACACACCCTGCACACCTGGCCTCACTGGCCTCTGGGGTTGTCCCTGCACTCAGGGGCAGGGCCACGCGCATGGAAAGAGAGATAAGACTCTAAAGGGAAAGGGCACTGTCCTCCTCTGTATCTCTGCTCAGGACCTTGCTTTGCAGTTGGCACTGGCTTAATACAATCACTGCTGGTGGCAGAAGCGAGGTTTCATGATGTAGTGGAAGACTAGCCCTGCCCCTTTCTGCCCTGATCATGTGTGGTAGGCAGAATTCTGAAGATGCCCCCTGCCCCTGCCGAGATTCCTGTCCCCCAATTATTCAATCAAACCCTAACCTAGGGACTGCTGCGAGGGAGTTTCACAGGTGTAAATTACAAATCAGTTGACCTTAAGATACAAAGATTGCCTGGGTTGGCCTGACTCAGTCCTGTGAATCCTTTAAAAGCAGAGAGACCCTCCCTCCCTCGGATAATAGGAAAAGAGGAAGTCAAAGGGATTTGTAGATCAGGGGGATTGCTGCCGGCTGTGCAAGGTCCATGAGAAGGAACTACAAGCAGCCTCTAGAAGATGGCAGGGACCCCCAGCCAAGAGCTAGGAAATCAGGACATCAGTCCTACAACCACAAGGAGCTGAATTCTGCCAACAACCTGAACACATCTGGAAACTGATTCTTCCCCAGAGTCTCAGCTGAGAACTTAACGGCCAACCCATGAGCATGAGACACTGAGCAAAGAACCCAGCGGAGCCATAACAGACTTCTGCCCTATGGAAACTGGGAGAGAAGAAGTGGGTGTTGTTTCAACCCAGATGTAAATCCATCCACCTGCGGTCACCTGATCTTCAACAAGGGCCCAAAGTCCATCAAATGGGGAAAAGTCAAGTCTTTTAACAAATGGTGCTGGCAAAACTGGATGTCTATCTGCAAAAAAATGAAACAGGAACCATATCTCACACTATACACAAAAACTAATTCAAAATGGATCAAAGACCTAAATATAAAACCCAAAACTATAAAGATGATAGGAGAAAAAAAGTATCAACACTCAAGACCCTAATACATGGCATTAATAGGATACAAACCATAACTAACAACACACAAACTCCAGAATATAAACTAGAAAACTGGAATCTTCTAAAAGTTAAACATGCTCATCAAAAGACTTCACCAAAGAGAAAAAAGAGAACCTACATACTGGGGGAAAAAAATTGGCTACGATGAATCCGACAAAGGTCTAATCTCTAAAATCTACAGGAAAATCGAACACCCCTACAACAAAAAGACAAGTAATCCAATCAAAAAACGGGCAAAGGAAATGAAGACACTTCACCAAGGAAGACATTCAAGCAGCTAACAGACACGTGAGGAAACGCTCGCGATCACTAGCCATTAGAGAAATGCAAATCAAAACCACAATGCGATACCACCTTGCCCCAGCATTACCGGCACAAATCAAAAAAACAGAAAATAACAAATTTTGGAGAGGCTATGGGGTGATTAGAACTCTTATGCACTGCTAGTAGGAATGCAAAATGGTACGACCATTTTGGAAAATGATATGGTGCTTCCTTAGAAAGTTAGAAATAGAAATACCATATGATCCAGCAATCCCACTCCTAGAAATATATCCTAGAGAAATAAGAGCCATCACATGAATAGACATACGCACACCCATGTTCACTCCAGTATTGTTTACAATAGCAAAAAGATGGAAACAACCTAGATACCCATCAACAGATGAACAGATAAACTATGGTACATACACACAATGGAATACTACGCAATGATAAAGAACAATGATCAATCTGTGAAGCATCTCATGAGATGGATAAATCTGGAGGGCATTATGCTGAGTGAAATGAGTCAATCACAAAAGGACAAATATTATGTGAGACCACTACTGTAAAAGCTCATGAAAAGGTTTACACTCAAAAAGAAACAATCTTTGGTGGTTACGAGGGAGGGGAAGGGTGGGAGGGAAAAACTAAATAGACAATAGATAAGTGTTAACTTCGGTGAAGGCTAAGACAGTACACAATACCGAGGAAGCCAGCACAACTTGTCCAAGGCAAGGTCATGGAAGCTCCACAGACCTATCCGAACTCCCTGTGGGACCAAATTACTAGGCTGAGGGCTATGGGGACCATGGTCTCGGGGAACATCTAGCTCAATTGGCAGAACATAGTTTATAAAGAAAATATTCTACATTCTATTTTGGTGAGTAGCATCTGGGGTCTCAAAAGCTTGTGAGTGGTCATCTAAGATACTCCACTGGTCTCACCACGTAGGGAGAATGAAGAAAATTTAAGACACAAGGGAAAGATTGGTCCAGAGGACTGGTGTACCGCAACTATCACAGCCTCCACCAGACTGAGTCCAGTACTACTGGATGGTGCCCGGCTGCCACCACTGACTGCTCTGACAGGAATTGCAATGGAGGGTCCCGGACAGAGCTGGAGAAAAATGTAGAACAAAATTCTAACTTTCAAAAGAAGACCAGACTTACTGGCCTGACAGAGACTGGAGAAACCCCGAGAGTTTGACCCCCGGGCACCCTTTTAGCTCAGTAATGAAGTCACTCCTGAGGTTCATCCTTCCTCCAAAGATTACATGGGCCCATAAAACAAAATAAGACTAAAGGGGCACACCAGCCCAGGGGCAAGGACTAGAACACAGGAGGCGACAGGCAACTGGTAATAGCGCAGTCGAGAAGGAAGAGTGTTGACAAGTCATGGGGTTGGTAATCAATGTCACAAAACAATATGTGTACTAAATGTTTAATGAGAAGCTAGTTTGTTCTGTAAACCTTCATCTAAAGTACAATAATTAAAAAAAAAAAAAAAGAGAGAGGGAAAAGTGGGTGTTGTTTCAAGCCACTAAGTTTGTGTAATGTGGTAAGCAGCAGTAGACAACAAATATACTATGTGACCTAAAAAGGGCCACTTAACCTTTCTGAGCCTCCAGTGCCTCATCCAGAAAACGAGGACAGAAAAGTCACTGTTTTGTTGTGAGTTAGGGGCTGTTGGACTTGTAGACAGAACACTGGACTTGGATTTTCAGACGGCCAAAATTCAAATTCCGGCTCTGCTATCTGCTTGCTGTGTGACTTTGAGCAAGTTACTTAACTTCTCTGAGTCTCATTTTACTCAACTCTAAGGTGGAGGTTGTTGTAGTTGCCATCAAGTTAATTCTGACTCACTGCGAGCCCATGTGCGCAGAGTAGAACTGCACTCCAGAGGGTTTTTAAGGCTGTGATCTTTCAGAAGCAGATCACCAGGCCTGTCCTCTGAGGTGTTTCTAGGTGGGTTTGAACCAAAACCTTTTAGCTAGTAGTTGAGCGCTTAACTGTTTGCACCACCCAGGGACTCTAAGATGGAGGTTGTTGGTTGCTGGGTGCGGTGGACTCCTTTTGACTCATAGCGACTCATGTGACAGAGTAAAACTACCCCCATGGGGTTTTCTTGGCTGTAATCTTTACAGGAGCATATTGTCTCGTCTTTCTCCTGCAGAGTGGCTTGGTGGGTTTGAACTGCCAACCTTTTGATTAGCAGCCAAGCTCTTAACTGTTACGCCATCAGGGCTCCTTAAGATGGAGGGAACAGCACCTATTTCCTTGGTAATTAAGGTGTAGCTGTACACACAGCTAAGAGTTACAGCCGCTAACTAAAAGGTTGGCTGTTCAAATCCGCCAGCCACTCCTTGGAAACCCTATGGGGCAGTTCTACTCTTTCCTATAGGGTCTCTATGAGTGGGAATCCACTCAGTGGCAATGGGTTTGGTTTTGAACACATGGCCACTCAACCAGAAACTACATTTCCCAGCATCCTTTGTAGCTAGGTATGGTCATGTGACCAGTCTGACCAATGGAATGAAAGGGGAAATACGCGGACCACTTGTAGGCATAGGCCTTGAAACAGTGCATGGCCCTGCACCTCCTGCCCTTTTCTCTGACTGGAATACTGAGGGGCCAGAGCAAGCTTCGACATGCAGACATGGACTGCGAGCGACCCGACCACCTGCAGGGCCCGTGGTCCATGTGAGGACTTTGGCTTTTACTGAGGTGGGAGCCATTGGAGGGTTGAGCAGAGGCATGCCGGGAGCAGGCAAGGGCAAGGATTAAAGCAGGGAGCCCAACATGGAGGTAGTGATCATATTCCGGAGGCAGAGATGATTTTTAAGACTGGAAGGACTGATGGAGTTGCTTTTCCCTGAGATGAGGAAGATGGTGGGGAAGCTGGTTGATGGGGAGAACTTAGCAGGAGCTCAGTTCTGGACCTGTTAGATTCCTACTGGACAAGGCAAGTGGGTGGAGTCTGGAGTCGTAGAAGAGGGACTATGTGGGGATGGCAGTTTGGAAGTTGTCGGCGTAAAGATGGTGTTTAGCGCCATGAGACTTGCTGAGAGCTCCTGGGTCTCAGCAGAGAGAGACGTTTCAGAGTGAGGCTGGGTACGTCAGTGAAACCAGAAAGATGTCTTTAGGAGGTGACTCTTAATACAGGTTGGGAGAGGAGATAAAAGGCCTCCATCCTAGAGGCCCTTCAGAGTCTTCCGGAAGATGTGAAGTTTTTGTTGTTTTTTGGCTTTATAAAAGGGGACCATGAGCTTAATAGGTTGAAGAAAAAAAAAATGGCTTTAAAACAAGTGGGATTAAAAGACAATTGTCCGTAAGAACAACTGGATATCAATTGTATACAAAACACTGTTACATGTTATTGAATGTATTCAGTAGAATGTTTTACAAAAATGTTGCCAAACCAGTTGCCAGGTCGACTTCAACTCATGGCAACCTGGTATGTGTCAGACTAGAACTTTGCTCCATAGGGTTTTTAGTGGCTGATTTTCTGGAAGTAGATTGCCAGGCCTTTCTTCTGAGGCATCTCTGGGTGGACTCAAACCTCCAATCTTTTGGTTAGCAGCCGAGTGTGTTAACCAGTTGCACCACCCAGGGACTCCACATAAATGTCGAATATGTAGACTCTGTCCTATGGGTGGTTTGTTTATAATCTGTCTCTGTAGAATACATGCTTATTCATGGTGGCTGGCACTCAATAGGCCCTCAATCAGTATTTGTAGAATGAACGATGAGGATAATGGAGCAGCGGGACCAGCCCCACTGGAGCTGGAGCACGGTGGAGGAAGTAAAGGGCTCTTCGCCTGTGGTCAGCCACATGGAGGCAGACCAGTGCGTTTTGTTTTCATTGACTTCTCATGGGAATCTAGCATTCTGCTTGTTTATGAATGCTGGCGACAAGTGTTGGGAGTTTTCTTGAGCAGCACCTGTGATTCTGACACCAACAGAAATTGCAGATATTGTCAGATCACGTGGCCGTTGTTGCAGATTTCTCAAAATATCACTGATGCTCACAACTTTTAAATTATTGCCGCTATTAGACCAACTGTTGTTGGATCCTATTTAATGTGCTAGTAAGTACGTGCATTACTCTATAGTAAACATGGTCTTTAAAAATCTTTTGATAACCGTATAGCATCATAATTGGTTTGCTTTGTAATGCCATGTATTCAGGGGAGCCCTGGTGGTGCAGTGGTTAAGCGTTTGGCTGCCAACCAAAAGGTCAACGATTTGAACCTACCAGCTGGTCCGTGGGAGAAAGATGTGGCACTCTGCTTCTAAAGATTTACAGCCTTGAAAACCCTACGGGGCAGTTCTACTAGGGTGCTATGGGTCGGAATCAAGTCGACGGCAATGGGTTGTTTGTTGTTTTGCTGTGTATTTTATGCCTTTATCCTGAGAATCCATAGGCTCTAGACTGGCAGAGGGGCCTGTGGTACAACCGAGGTTAAGAGCCTGCTCCAAGGGCTTGCTTGTTTTCCTCCCACGGTCAGCCCAGGACACTCACTGTCCTGGTTCCAGGCTCCAGTCATCATCGCTTTGTACAAGTAGTGCCGCACGCACACCACAAGGAGATGCTGCTTCCCCATGTCAGAGGACACCCCAGGGGCTGGTGTAGGGTTTCCATCCATCTTTGTCCTAACCACAGCTGGGCATCACACTCTCCTAGGGAGATTTTTAAAAATACATTTTAGTATGGAATATTTCAAACATGTACAGCAGTATACCAAGCCCTAGAGAGTCATCAGCTTGCTTCAACACTTATGGCCTCTCAACTAATCTTATTTCATCTGCACTCTGCCTGGGGAGTCTTTAAGTGTAGATGCCTGGGCCAAGCCCCAGACTGGACAATCAGAGTCTAGTTTTTTTTTTTTTCATTTTTTGTATTATACTTTAGGTGAAGGTTTACAGAGCAAAGTAGTTTCTCATTAAACAATTAATACACATATTGTTTTGTGACATTGGTTGTCAACCCCACGACATGTCAACACTCTCCCCTTCTCAACTTTGGATTCCCCATTTAATTTTATTTTTGGTGAAAATATACACAGCAAAACCTGCTCCCATTTCACCGTTTCTGGACATAATGGTCAATGACATTGGTTAAATTCTTCACATTGCGTCAACATTCTCCTTATTTCTGCTCTAGTTTTGACAACTGGAGTGTAAATGTTAAAAAGCTTCCAGGCAGAGACTATTACCTTGGGATACTCTTCAAACCTTGAACCCAAACTATCCCCTGAAGTCATCTTTATACAAAAAAAAAAAAAAAAGGTTTAGCTCAAAAAGTAAAGAATGTCATCCTTAAGTATTAAACTCTTTAAAAAAATTATATGAGACCAAAGGGACAATGGTAACTCTAAAGCATAGATGAGAAGCTTAGGGAGCAGTGAGTCTTATTACTGGGGGTGAAACAACTAGAGCAGAAATAACGAGAATATTGACACACTGTGAAGAATGTAACCAATGTCACGGAACAATGTGTGTAGAAACTGGTAAATAGGAGCATGTTTTGATGTGTATGTTTTCACCAAAAACTAAAATGAAATAATTTTTTTTTAAAAAAGAAAAGCTTCCAGGCATCTCTGATGCCCAGCCAGCTGTTTGGAAGCTGCCGTGTTAACCTGACCCTTGCTCCTGGGCACTCCCGGATGGCAAGCACACATCTCCACCGGACACTCCCAGCTCTCATGACCTTGGCAGACTCCGCCAGCCTGAACAACCTTCCCATCTTGCCCAAACTCTCCTGCTCACGCTCATTTCCTCTTATTCAGGCCCCACAGGAATCGGGGAACAGCTGACTCCCGTTCTCTGCACAGTCACTCTTCCTGTGTCGGATCTGAAAGCCGGTATGAAGTAACTCAGATCAGCCTCACGCCTCTTGAGCAACCACCCACAGTCGCATTCTGCAGGCGGCCCTGGCTGCAACTTTGCTTCTTCCTGTGGATCTCCGGAGAGCAAGCCCTGGAGCAGACAATTTCTCGGCTTTTCAGACCGGGAAGACGTTTTTAAGCTATTATAGCTTGATTTTGAGCGGTCCAGAAACATCTCCAAATTCACAAAACTGAGTAAATTCCTTGCTGGATACTGATGAACCACCCATGCAAAATTTCTGATAGCACCAGAGGCAGCCCCCGGCATAGGGCCCCAGGTGTGCTGTGTGTGTGCCCAGAACCTACAGCCTTGGGTTTGGTCGGAGGGAGGATTCGATCCCATGAAGCCCCACTCACCATGACCCTCTTTCTGGGTGTGACCGTCACATTTTCACTGATCACCTGTTCTGTGCCACGCCCTCCTTGGAGGTGGGGATCTGAGTCCTGATGCCATACCATGTTCCGGTTTTGATGTGGGATAGCAGAGTCCTTGCTCTCTGCAGCGTGAACGCCTGTGGAAGGCTGTTAGGTAGAACTGGCTACACAACTCGCAGGGCCAGTGCAAAATGAAAACATGGGGCCCTTGTTCAAGAACGATTCTGAATGTCATGTTAATGGGGGAGGAGCAATTCAGAAAAGGAGGGGGAGAATGGTGGCATAACTTGAAGAATGTAATCAGTGTCACTGAATTGTACAGGGAGAAATTGTTGAACTGGTGTATGTTTTTGCTGTGTATATTTTCAATAACAATTTAAAAACATATGCAAAACAAAGAAGATTATAAATTTCAATATGGTAGCAGTGGAGCATTAAACCAAGTGTGGGACCCTTCTAAGGTGGGGGGGGGCTGTGTGGCTACAGTGATATCACCAGGAGCCACCCATTCCACTGAGTCATCATTCCACCACACCACCAGTCGTCATGGAGTTGACCCCAACTGGCGACCCCATGTGTGTCAGAGTAGAACTGTGCTCCATAGGGTTTTCAATGGCTGATTTTTCAGAAGTAGATCATCAGGCCTTTTTTCTGAGACACCTCTGGGTAGACTTGAACCTCCAACATTTTGGTTCACAGCCTAATGTGTTAACCAGTTGCCCCACCCAGGAACTCCTGAGACATCAGGAGGACCTCTACTCTGTTGCCTACACATCTGAGCATTGCTGGGTGGATGCTTCCAGAACATTACATAGGAAGGGACAGATGAGCCAATAGGCAAGGTAAGCACGGTGTTAACATTGCTTACCAGATCATCTGTAGTGAACAATTGTGCATATTTTCACAACATCAAAAGATTCTGTTTCCAGGTATGGCTGGCATCTGTCTGTCTCCCAACCCCACAGCACCTTCCTACAGAATCAAAGCCTCTTCAAATTTACAATCCCTGATGGTGTGGATTACCCAGTAAGCAAGGTAAACATGGGCTTACCTGTGCTTATTTACTAATCTGTAGTGCATGATTTCACATGTATTTCACCACATCTGTAAGTAAGCACAAGTAAGCCTGTGCTTACCTTGCTTACTGGGTAATCCACCCCTGTAGAGGGGAGATTTACATTGTTAATAGATTCCTCTTATCTCTCCTCTCCACTCTGGATTCTATATTCAGGAGTGACTTTAAATAGTGTAGAAAAAGACAACCGCTCAAAATTACTACTTTAGTGGCTGACAGGATAATTTATGATTTCAACTTTAGTTATGAAAATTTAACTAAAACATGATGTTTTGTTTTGCAATAATGCAACATCACGGGTCAGAACGGGTCAGAAACATCACTGTTTTGGGTATTTTGTTGATAAGTTCACGGATACGAACCTGCATGACTCCAATCCCCCAAATGTGGAGATTTATCCCGTCCCCACCTTCCTACTTCCCAATCCTTTGTGACATGAGCCGTCCATACAGCAGGCTCTCTCTCTGGCCCTAGCCACCGGGAGCTAGGGCAGACCTCACAGGTTAAAAGGCCACTGTCCTTTAGGCTGCTAAAGAGGCAGACACCAGTCACAGGTTTGGGAGTCCACACGACACTCACTTTCACCTGCTGGATCCCCCCTTCTTCTTTGGGTTCGATAATTCCCTTGAAGAGCTCACAGAACCCACAGAGAGCACTATACTTACAAGTACAGATTTATCAGCAAAAAAAACACAAATCAGGACCTTCATAGGAAGGGGAGTTCTGGGAGGGTCCCATATCCCAAAGAGGACAAGTTACCCTCCCTTCCTGAGGTCAGTTGACCAGGAAGCTCTCTGCACCTTCATGTTCCAGGCTTATATTCGCCAGTCCTGCATGACAAGCTAAGTCATGCCTCCTACAGCTAGTTGATATCGGCGTCTCAGGTGAGTCTTTTCTGGCCTGGCCAGCCCCACTCGCCTGCACAAATCCTTGGGTAATTGGAAGTTCCAGGCCAAGGTGCCCCAATTACTCCAAGGGTTATTTCTCAGTAACTAAGGACAAAGACCACCTTATACTTTAGGTAAAGCTAAATTCTTTACCCTACAGGTATATAGAGGACTTACCAGTTAAAGTGTGCAAAAGGCCTTCATATTTTGTAGTTTACTTTGATATCTCCAGTTCTGACAAAGAACAATGAAGTGGCTTGTCCAAAGTGCCCTCAGGCAACAGCCAGCCTTGAGGGGCAGTGAACAGGGTGAGGGACACATGGCTGAAGGGGTGAGTCCATTCCTCCTCCCTCCCCACCCGGGCAGGGGCACCAGTTAGGGTTCAGGAATTTCAAACAGAACAGACTCTGGTGAACTCAAGCAAAAAGACATCTGTTGGAAAGACAATGCAGCTCCTTGGATAGAGGGACATGCTCGGGCCAGGACAGGGACCAGGGAGCCTGGGGGATCCAGGTGGCCAGAGTGATGGATCCCATTCTTCAGATGTGTTGCAGGGCCAATCAGTCGCCAGCATATTTCATCTGTGCCCTGTGCCCACAGCTCACATTCAGTCAGGAAGATGTTGGGGTCACAGCAGCCATTGGCCGGGAAGGGCAGGCACCTTGGTGGCCACCCCAGGGACTGCATCTGGTAGGAGGTGATTCCCCAAAGGCCGGGCAGATGCCGCTGGGAGCAGAAATGAATGCTGCACAGCAAAACACCCAGTGCCCACTGGTCCTCGGGGATTCTTGTTAGCACCCCGCAAAGTGCAAGCACAGAGTGGGTGTGGAATGAGTATTTCCATTTTGAGTGGCCCACCAATTTTTACCACTGATCCTGAAGAAAGCCCCTGAACAGAACTGCAAAGGTCTTTTTTTTTCTTTTAATGTATAACAGCTATAGTTTATAGATTACTCTGTATAGTTGCAAGCACATGCTTGGAAAACAGAAAAGTAAGAATTTGATCTTTACCACCTTCCAGGCAAACAACAGACAAGCCCATAAAATAAACAATAACACCTGAGAGGAATGTGCTTCTTAGAACAACCGATTATATGAGATCAAAAGGGCAATATCTGCCCAAAAGCAAAGATGAAAAGGCAGGAAGAGGTATAAAATCAGGACGAAAGGAAATAGGGAGCCCAGGGTGGAAATGGGGAGAGTGCTGACACATTGTGGGGAATGAAACCAAGGCCATGAAACACTTTATGTACAAACCATCGAACGGGAATCTATTTTGCTCTATTAACTTTCACCTAATGCAAAATGAAAAAAAGTAAAAACAATTATAAAGTGCCATCTCTTCCAAAAAAAAATGTTTTTTTGGTCTTTAATATTCCAGATCACAACCTAATTACATCAGTTCTTTTCTGTGCCTCGATTTCTGATCTGGAAATGGGACTGTATTACAATAAACTCTTCTTAAGATGTGATTCATAAGAGGGAGTTCAGGGCTCCTATTGGGTTTTAAGGTCCCTGAGTGGTACAGTTTATGCTTGACTATGAACAGAAAGGTTGGCAGTTTGAATCCACCCAGTGGTGCTGTGGAAGAAAGGCCTGGCGATCTCCTTTAGTAAGATCACAGCCACTGAAAATTTTATGGAGCAGTTCTACCTTGATACATATGAGTTGGAACTGACTCTACGGCAATGGGCTTGGGTTTTTGGTTTTACTGGGTTTTATGAGCACTGCAGAATTCCCTCTGACCATGTAGTCCAAATGGGGAGAAAAATGGACCTGCAGCTCAGTTGTCCAAAGGGACCTTAATTACTGGCCCATCTGAGGCACCACTTAATGCCTCATCTAAAGAAAGCATATTTTTAAGGGCATTAGGTGCCTGTTGTTGTTAGCTGCTGTCCAGCTGGTTCCAACTCACAGCAACACCACGTATAACTGAACAAAACATTGCCCAGTCACACACCATCCTCACAATCATTGTTATATTTAAGCCCACTGTTGCAGTCACTGTGTCAATCCATCTTGTTGAGGGTCTTCCTCTTTTTCGCTGACCCTCTACTTTACCAAGCATGATGTCCTTCTCCAGGGATTGGTCCCTCCAGATAACATGTCCAAAGTATGTGAGACAAAGTCTCGCCATCCTCACTTCTAAGGAGCATTGTGGCTGTACTTCTCCCAAGACAGAGCTCTTAAAACAGTAAAACCAGAAAACTCTTCACCCAGTTTCCTCTAAAGTTAACATCTTGCGCAGCTACGATGCAATGATCAAAACTGAGAAATTAACATTGCTCTTTAATTTTAATTAAACTACAGACATTTTTGGTTTTCACCAGTGTTCCCACCAATGTTCTTTTTCCTGCTCTACACTGCACTTAGTAAAATATAAATATAAACATATATGTTTTAACTTTTTATTTTGAAATAATTATAGATTCACAGGAAATTGTAAAAAAAATGTAGAGAGATCCCGTGTACCTTTTACCCAGTTTCCCCCAACGGTAATATTTTGTATAACTTTAGTGGTATTGTGTGTCGTTGAGTTGATTCCAATTCATAGCAACCCTACAGGACAAAGTAGAACTTTCCTATAGGGTTTCCTAGGCTGTAATCTTTACGGGAGCAGATCACCAGCTCTTTTCTCCCATGGAGCCACAGGTGAGTTCAAATCACCCACCTTTCGGTTAGTAGCCAAGCACTTAACCATTGCACCCCCAGGGCTCCTTGTAACTATAGTACAGTATCAGACCAGGAAATTGATACAATCCACAGAGCTTATCAAACGTATTCATATGCATATATATATTTGATAATCTCTGAAGCTTGTATATATACTATATGTGTATATACACACTTTTTTAAATTGTGGTAAATATATAGGTAACAAAACACATGCCATTTCACCATTTTCACGTGTACAATTCGCTGACATTATATATACATGCATATTTAATATATATGTAACATTACATATAGAGAGAGAGAACACATTTGCCAAGTCACCATTTTTCATGTGTACAATTCAATAAAACCAGTTACATCAATTATGTTGTGCAATTGTCACCAATATCCATTGCCCAATTTTCCATCCCTATAAACAAAAACTCAATTCATATATATTTTTAAACCTCACTATGCTTCACAGTCAAGAAGTTCAAATACTTTTCTCTGAAATGTAAAATTTGCACCTAACTCTACCTGTCTCTAAACTGAAACCAGATCATGAAATCCTCATTCCCTCCTTCTCTCCAACCCACAAATTACTGACATTCACAAGAGCAGAAGCAGACTATGCCATGGGTCTGGATATCTTCAACTTACTGGACCTTTTTTTTTTTTTCCCCTGTTGCCCATCAAGTTGATTCTGACTCATAGCTACCCTATAGGACACAGTAGAACTGCCCCATATGGTTTCCAAGGAGCAGCTGGTGAATTTGAACTACTGACTTTTTGGTTACAGCCAAGCTCTTAACCACTGCAGCACCTAGACCTAGAGCTCCCCAAACTCATGGCCAGGAATGTGTGTGTGGGAAGTAGCCCGTTTGTTCTAATCCATTCTAAAATCACCCCTAGAAGCCAACCCTGCTCCTCTGTCTTTCAGAATTGCTAGAAAGGTGTGTTGTTGTTAGGTGTCGTCAAATTGATTTTCAACTCATAATGCGGATCACTTTTATATGGCCTTTCTCGCCATGGTCTTGTAACTTCCACCAAATGACTGAGTGGACCATGCAAATAATGTGCTTGTAACCCACCAAGGGGATTGGACAGCTTGCTAATAATGCAAATAAAGTGCATGGCACCCATGTGAGGGTGGAACCATACCAACAAGGTATATGGAATCCTAATGAGGGGATTGGTCAGTTTTGCCATCCTGCTACACTTAAAATGAGTCATCCCAGAGGCAGAAATGGGGCCTCATTACTATTAAGAAGAGATGGGAATAGACCGTGTCCTTTGAACCCAGAGTCCCTGCGATGACAATCTCCTAGACCCAGGAGACAGAGAGAGAGAGAGAGCTGTAACACCACGGACAGTGAGAAGCGGTGGCAGAAAAACGGCAGCAGCAAAGGCAGCAGAACCAGGAAACCAGCAGGAGATGGCATGGTGGGCTTCCCGGCCTACAGAACAAGACAGCTCAGTGCTTTCAGGCAGGTGGCTTGCTGGCGGAGTGGGGTGTCTCTGAGCACTTGTTGGTGAAGCTGGGTTTGCTGACCCACGGAACTAGAGAGCTGAGAGCCTTCCGGCTGAGGCTTACTGTTGGAGTGGGGTGCCTCTGGGCACTTATTGGTGGAGCTAAAGAATTTTGTAACACTTCTCCAAGCAGGGTAGAGGCTGGGCTGAGGGGCCGAGGGGCTAAGGGACCAAGAGAGGCGTGCCTGTGGGTACTGCTGAGTCCTTTCTGATCCTGAATTGTAACCTGTTACTTCCTAATAAGTCCCATAACTGTGAGTATGGTCTGTGAGTTCTGTGTGGCCATTGCAAAGACTTATCTAACCCAGCAGAAGTAGAGAGTGCCGTGGGAGGGACGGCTGGTGTCAGAACTGGTAAAAAGGTTGGAGGGTGGAGATATGTCTGACCTCCACTTCAAAGGAATCAGCCTTGGGCTGATGCTGATTCTCTCATTCCCTCCTAAAGTTAGAGGAGGTCAGATATCCCTTTAAGTCATTTTCTTTTCATTTAAATTTTTCTTAACTGGACTTTAGATGAAGGTTTACAGAACAAATCAGCTTCTCTTTAAACAGTACACATACTGTTTTATGACATTTGTTAACAACCCCACGATATGTCAACATTCTCCCTTCTCGACCCTGGGTTCCCTATTACCAGCTTTCCTGTCCCCTCCTGCCTTCGAGTCCTTGCCCCTGGGCTAGTGTGCCCCCTCAGTCTCGCTTTGTTTTATGGGTCTGTCCAACCTTTGAATGAAGGGTGAACCTCAAGAGTGACTTCATTACTGAGCTAAAGGGGTGTCCGAGGGCCACACTCCTGGGGTTTCTCCAGTCTCTGTCAGGCCAGTAAGTCTGGTCTTTTTTTGCGAGTTAGAATTTTGTTCTACGTTTTTCTCCCGCTCTGTCCAGGACCCTCTGTTGTGATCCCTGTCAGAGCAGTCAGTGGTGGTAGCCAGGCACCATCTAGTTGTGCTGGACTCAGTCTGGTGGAGGCCGTGGTAGTTGTGGTCCAATAGTCCTTTGGACTAATCTTTCCCTTGTATCTTTAGTTTTCTTCATTCTCCCTTGCTCCCAAAGAGGTAAGACCAGTGGAGTATCTTAAATAGCCACTCACAGGCCACTAAGCCATTTTTTTACACATAGTAACCCCATGTGACAGAGTAGAACTGCCCCACAGGGTTTTCTAAGCTGTCATATAGGGTCACTATGAATCAAAATCGAATTGATGGCACACAGCAACAACAATCTTTATGGGAGCAGATCTCCAGGTCTTTCTCCTGCGTAGCAGTTGGATAGGTTCAAACCTCCAACCTTTCAGTTAGCAGCCGAGCACTTAACCACTGTGAATGTATATCCAAATACATTGCCTCTGTTGTCAGATATAAAAGCGACAAAATATATCCTACTTGCTCTAAAGTCTGTGGAAGTAAATGAAATCACCAAATCACCTTTGTCAAAGACCTGAACTGAAGCAAAGATTGTCTGCTGCTTCTGCTTCCTTATTTATTATCTAGGAACTGCCAAGGGTGAGCTCCACCTGAGAAGGACAATTGTTTCTGTTTTCATGTTGGCATAACTAAAAGCAAAGCTAGATAGGAGAAGAGGTTGTTTGCAAATTATTTCATCCGAACTCAAATTAGTAGGCTAGTGAGATCCTAAGCCCAGAGTGTGGCCCCTTTAATTTAACAGCTCAGTCCCCTAATTCAACTGGTGGTGGGGGGAAGACATTCTTTACTTCTGCCTAAAACTAGGAAAAATGTGAAGACTTTGGACCTCAAGCGGTCCTAAATGCTGCCTTGGTCAACACTCCCAAGAGGAGCTAAGAGTTATTCTGTAGCTCCAGTGGCATTCCAGGCATGTCATCGGCCCCACTCCAGCCCACACCCGGCTCCGCAGCCTGGGGCGCAGAGGGGAATTCGTGGCCGAGTGGGCATGGCCAATCCAACGTGCGTTACAGAGGGACCCTCTCTGAAGCAAGCCCTCTGAGCTCCAGCTGCTTAAGGAAAGCCAGAACAACTCCTGCAGGGGCTGGATTTCGCTGAAGTGAGTCTGGCTGCCACTCTGCTCCCCTGTACTGAGAAAGGGAGCCCTGGTGGTGCAGTGGTTAAGTGCTCAGCTGCTAACCGAAAGGTTGGTGGTTCGAATCTATCCAGAAGCTCTGCAGGAGAAAGACCTGGCAATCTGCTTCTGCAAAAATTACAGCCAAGAAAACTCTATGGGGCAGTTCTACTCTGTCACATGGGATCACGATGAGTCAGAATTGACTCGATGGCACCTAACAACAACAACATTGAGAAAGGGAGAGGACTGGCTTAGACTGGAGGAGGGATCTATTGGCCGGGGTGCACCAAGGCCAAGGTTAGATTCCTGTTATGGGTTAAGCTGTGTCCCTCCAAAAGATTGAAGTCCTAACCCGTGTATCTGTGACTATGACTTTGTTTGGAAATAGGGTCTTTGAAGATGTTATTAGTTAACATGAGATCCCACTAGAATAGTGTGGGGCCTAATCCTACGACTGGTGTCCTTATAAAAAAAAGAGAGACACAGAGACAGATACTGATGGAAGACAGCCATATGATGACAGAGGGACATATTGGGGTGACGTATCTACAAGCTCCCAAACACCAAGGATCGCCAGCTCTCACCAGAAGCTAGGAGAGAGGCATGGAACAGATTCCAGATTCCTCCTCGGATCCTTCCGAAGGAGTCAACATGGCCGACACCCTGATTTCAGACTTCCAGCCTCCATAAGGGAGACAACAAGTTTCTGTTATATTAAGCCACCACTTTGGGATACTTTGTTACAGAAGCCCTAGGAAACTGAGACAACTCTGAACCCCAGGAAACCTCTCCAAAAGCCTTCTAACTTTCGTAAGTGATTAAATGGAAACAGGCTCCTCTTCCTTCCAGGGTTAGGAAGGATGGTGATAGGCAAGACAGAGAAAAAAGGTGGAGGGGTCCAGGCAGGTGGACGTGAGCAGGGTAGGGCCCTGGCTATGGCTGGAAGGGGAGTAGCACGCGGACATGGGAGGCTAGCAGCACAGCAGGTGCTGGGCTTGGCCTGCGTCCAGGGCACTGGAGGCCCCATCACCTGTAGCCACGTGGACTCCTGGTGCTTATCTTGACCAACGGGGTCAGACGCATTGTCTTGGCCATCTAGGTCATAGGAGTAAGCCACCGGCATTTGGCTGCATCCTCAGACTGGGATCAGTTTCTGTAAGTGCTAGGTTGGAGAACAATGGAAAGAACCAGTGGGCTAAAGAACTGGAGTGTCCATGGCTCAATGCCAGGAGCCCAGGGAGACTGACGGAGAAGGGAGGACGGAAGGCTGATTTCGTGACTCTGCTGAAGCCCCAGGGCTCACCAATGGCTGTCCCAGGCTTACTGGAGTCTCCAGCTTTACCTTGTGGTCCGAGACCTGCAGGAGCCACCACTGTCTTCTCTCTCCTCCTCTGGGAGCTTGGGCCCAGTTCCTGTTGCCACGGCAACCCAGCTGGCCTCACACTTCAGTGGACCCAAAGTTGGTATCTGGAGGGGAAGTGGTGAGACCCCAAGAATTTCACTCTCTTTTCAGCTGAGCTCCCTTGGAGGAACCTTTCATAGCACCCACTGGAGCAGAAAACACCACCACCTTCTCATTCCCCTCAATATCCTGGGCCTGGCTGGAGCTGAAAAGAAAACTTCTCCCAATGTCCACACAGGTACTTTCTCCAAACCTAATGGCTGTACTCAGAATCTAACTCGTGGGGTGTGTGTTCATGTCCACGTCACCCTGCAAAGCAAGTCCACTGGGCAGCAGCACCAACCTAGACTCATCTCTAAGGACAGAGCCAGGGGTTAAGAGCACAGATACTCGACCAGGTTGCTTGGGTTCATAACCCGGCTCTCTTTCCTATTAACTGGATTCTGGAAAGTTACCTTTTCTCTTTGTACATCTGTTTTCTTCTTTGTAAGACAATAACAGACTCTTGCTCCTGAGATAATACATTTAGAACATTCACAACAGTGCTTTGTACATAGTAGCTGTTGCTATTGTTGGCTGCTGGCCCCCGACTCATGGCGATTCCACGTACAATAGAACAAAATGCTGCCCTGTCCTGTGCCATCCCATAAATGGTTGCAGATTGGACTACTATGATCCATAAGGTTTTCATTAGCTGATATCCAGAAGTAGATTGCTAGGCCTTTCTTCCTGGTCCATCTTAGTCTGGAAGCTCCACTGAAACCTGTTCAGCATCACGCCAACACACAAACCTCCACTGGTAGACAAGTGGTGGTTGCACACGAGGTGCACTGGGCAGGAATCGAACCTGAGTCTCCTGCATAGACGGCAAGGATTCTACCAATGTCCCCAAGTGCACAGTAACCACCAATGTCCCCAGGTACACAGTAAGTGCCCTGTAAATGCTTGCTACTATTATCGCTATGTGCAAACGTCTCCCAGCCAGAAGCCTCCCACCCCAGTCCCTGTGCCTTTTTCCTTCCACGTCCTTGAGCAGGCTGCTCCCAGGGCTCCAGAGCTTGTTTCCCCTCCCCCGACACACTCACCGACCAATGTCTCAGTGCACAGCATCCAACATCCTGGTGTCCTGGTGTCTCGTGCTGGCCTTGTATGTCCCTCACCTCCTTCTTCCCGCTCAGGCCCACCAACGTGCAGCACTTCTAGGGCAGTATACTTGCTGATTGCTTCCTTCACTATTACTCACAACAACCAGCTAAGACACTGCCAAAGAAACACTCACAGCGGCCCGCTGACGGCATCAGGAGGGGACGCATAGGTCTTCCTAGGACCTACTGGAAAGAAGGAAATTGGGGGAGGAAAGAAAGGCTGGAAGAGAACGCTGAGACCAGCAAGAGGCCCAAACCAGGCTGGCCCACCACTTGTTGACAACAGGAAAAAGCAATTCCCTGTTAAGAGAAAAATTCAGAAAATGATAATAGTTAAAAACCAGCATTGTACATGAACAGGAAGCAATGGAATGAAGGGCACAGATTCCTCCCTCACCCAGGCACCACTGAGAGAGGATGCTTTAGGATCCAGTGACTGAATTCTTTTTTTTTTTAACGGTAAAATACACATAACGTTTACCATTTTAATCATTTTACAGTGTAAGAATCAGTGGCACTAAGTATATTTGCAATGTTGTGCAATCATTACCTCTCTCTAGAGTTCCAGAACTTTTTCCATCACTCCAAGTAGAAACTCATACCCATTACATAGTCACTCCCCACCCCTCCTTTCCCAGCCCCCAGCAACCACCTATCTGCTTTCTGTCTCTATGGATTTGCCTATTCTGGATATTTCATACAAATGGAATCATGCAACATGTGACCTTTTGTGACTGGTTTCTTTCACCTAGCATAATGTTTTCAGGGCTCATCTATGTGGTAGCATTATTAGTACTTCATTCCTTTTTATGGCCGAATAATATTCCATTGCATAAGTCCCTGGGTGGTTCAAATGGTTAACACACTTGACAGTTAACCAAAAGGCTGGAGGTTCAAGTCCACTCAGAGATGCCTCAGAAGAAAGGTCTGGCAAGTTACTTCCAAAAATCAGCCAATGAAAACCCTATGGGTCACAATGATCCAATCTGCAATCAATCACGGGGATGGCGCAGGACCCGGCAATGTTTCATTTCATCGTGCACGGGGGCACCATAAGTTAAGGCCAACTCCACGGCAGGTGACAACAGATGAGGCTCAAGGGTCAATGTGGCTATGGTAGGGGCCGCCGGTGATGGCCTCCAATGAAATAAAACTGCGAAGAGCTGGGCTGTAATCTTTCCATTTAAGGGTATCTTCAGATAGCTCAGTCCTCTTTCGCTCTACAGGGAAATATAAAAGTCTATCCTGAACCCTCTAGAACAATGAGGACAAGTGCTTTGAAAGTGCCTGTCCTGTGGCAGAAGGACAGTACTGAGGAGGAATCACAGTTTTGCATCAGACACTGCCCCTGCCAGGCTCTGAAAGGAATCAGCAGATGCTTAACCCTGGCCAGAAACGTCTCCTACATTCCCTAATGTTGTCACCATGACATCGAAAGTTTGAGGAATTTTTCTGCACTCGCATCCTTCTCACCTGGGACACCTGGCCTGGCGGCAGGAAGGTGATGGTTGAGAGGAGCTTCAGAGACTCCTCCAGGTTCGCAGATTCTTCCATCCAGGAGAAAGTGGTGGTTCAGTGGTAGAATTCTCACCTTGCATGCAGGAGACCTGGGTTTGATTCCCCGCTAATGCACCTCACGTACAAGCACCGCCCAGTGGAGGCTTATGTGTTGTTATGATGAACAGGTTTCAGCAGAGCTTCCATACTAAGAGACACTAAGAAGAAAGGCCTGGTGATCTAGTCCGAAAATCAGCCAATAAAACCCTACGGATCACAACAGTCTGATTCACAACCGACCATGGGGATGGCACAGGACCGGGCAGTGTTTCGTTCCGTTGTGCATGAGGTCACTATGAGTTGGGGGCCAACTCGATGGCAGCTAACAACCAATCCATCTAGGTAAGAGCTGGGGTGGAGAGAAGCCTGCCTTGAGGGTGGCCATCTCAGGTATGGGGCCAAGAAAAATCCACTTGGATGTTTTGAGTCTCAAAAACCATCAGCACTGAATTTTCGTTAGGATGATGAAAAAATCGGGGCACAACGGCTATGCATTCAGCTGCCAACCAAGATGTTGGCGATTCGAACCCACCCAGCCACTCTGTGGGAGAAAGACCTGGCAATCTGCTCCCATACAGCCAGGAAAACTCTATGGGGCAGTTCTACTCTGTCACATAGGGTCGCTATAAGTTGGACGGCACACTGGTGGTGTTGCACAACATGGTAAATATAATTAATATCACTGAATTATACACCTAAAAATGGTTGAAATGGCAAATGTTTTATTACATATATTTCACCATAATGAAAATTAAAAAGAAAAAAATTACCATCAGGTGGTTACACAACATGGTGAATGTAATTAATGCCGCTGAAATGTACACTTAAAAATCCATAAGATGGTAAATGTTATGTTATATGTATTTTACCACAATAAGGTTTCCTTGAAAAATCACCACCAGGACTATGTCTTGTGGGATAAGCGTTTCCAGCAGGCAGCCAGCATCCTCGCTGCCCCAGGTTTCAGGAGCCACCTGGGCTGCCCAGAGAAAAGTGAGAACTCTGGCAGGTGCCTGGGAGGTGATGTTGGTGAAAGCTTGTCCCTCTGGTCACCACAGCATCCCTAGGTGAGTGACAGCATGCTTGCCGGCTCTTTGGGGCTGCCTGGAGCCTGGTGCCCCTGCCCTTTGCAGAGCTGGAGGCCTTGTTCCTCTAACGCCTCATAATATTATGGCTCCACTTTTTCCTTTTCTAGTTCTTAGGGATGAGCCTTGAGCCTGGGAGGCAGCAGGTTCATCAAGATGAAAGAAAGCTCAAATATTTGTATTATGGGCTGAATTGTGTCCCTCAAAATATGTGTTGAAGCCCTAACCCCTGCACCTGTAAATATGACCGTGTTTGGAAAGAGGGTTTTCTTTTGTTGTGCTAATGAGGTCATACCAGAGTAAGGTGGGTCCTAAACCTAATCACTTCTAAGTTATAAAAAGCTTAATGGATACAGAGACACACATGGGGGAAGACAGTTGCCATGTGAGGACCCATCCATAAGTAAAGGAATGCCAAGGATCACTGGCAGACAATAGAAACTAGGAGAGAGACCTATAGAAGGAATTAACATGGATGAGATCCTGATTTGGACTTTTAGCCTCTAGAACTACAAGAAAATACATTTTCTGTTCTTTAAAGCCACCCACTTGTGGTACTTTTTTGTTATGGCAGCACTAGATAACTAAGATAGCATGAAAATCACTCAGCCCAGCTGCTTCCTGGGAAGGGGATCCTCTCTGTGAAAAAAGGCTGAGAGCAGTCACCATGGTGGTCTAAAATTATCCTTGCATTAAAAATTTAGTAAAAAATAAATTAATTTTAGGGGTAGACCCTGCATGGCACAAACGGTTAATGTGCTTGGCTGCTTCTCAAAAGGTTGGAGGTTTGAGTCCACCCAGAGGTGCCTCAGAAGAAAGTCCTGGAGATCTACTTCCAAAAAAATCAGTGATTGAAAATCCTGTGGAGTGCAGTTCTACTTTGACACACATGAGGTCTCCATGAATCGCAGCTGGCTTGATGGCAACTGGTTATTTTAGGAGCAAGAATTATTGTACCACCCCAAATTTAGTCAGAAATCTGAATAACTTTAAAATTTCCAGTGTGGTGGACACTGTTGGTTGCCTGCCCCAAATCCATTGTCCGTTTTCTCCTTGCTAACAGCCCCTGATTTTGTGTGGGTAATCCACCCTCCCTCTCCTGGTCATGAGCCTCAAGAAGCCCATCATGGTGACCCCATCCCTCACCAATGTTGGTCTGGGCCTGCCCATGACATGTCAGTCTGGCCAAATAAACATGAGGTAAAATCGCTGGGTGCCTTAGGAAAGGTTTCCTTGTTCATAAAGACAGACTCTCAGATTAAAAGGGGAAAAACTCAATACAGAATTTCAAATTCTCATGGAATACAGACTTTCTGGAGCCATTGAAGCTGCATGAATCCTCAAAACTACTGCCCTGAGATAATCTTTAAAACCTTAAACCAAAAATATCCCCTGAAGTCTTCTTAAAAATCAAACAATTATTTAGCAAAAGTAGTAAAGAACATCTGCCTTGGGCACTGTGTTCTTTTAAAGAATGATCTATATGGGATCAAATGAACAACAGCAACTCGAAAGATTAGATAGGAAGCTTAGGGGGCAGTGAGTTCATGTCAATGGGGAAGGAGCAATTAGGAAAAGGTGGGTGAGAATGGTTGCACAACTTGAAGAATGTAATCGATGTGACTGAATTTTACATGTAGAAATTGTTGAATTGATGTATGTCCTTCTGTGTATATTTTCAATAACAACAAAAAATAAAATTGACAAAAAGAGGGAGAGAGACCCCCAGGAAGAGCCAGATGGGAGGAAAGCCGGCAGGGAACGATGCTGATATGTTGCTGATGGCAGAAGAGAAATACAGAAACAACCTAATTCCTTGATATCCCAGAACCATTGAATTTAATCTGTCACAAAGCTGCCCTATTTTCAGATTTCTTGCTTTATAATTTTTTTTAATGTCCTGATCATTTAAGTCATTTTGGGTGGGATTTTCACTCAATTGCAGTTGAAGAAATTCTCACTGATATATCCCATAATCTAAGCAATTTGGGCACCACAAATTCCCGTGAAATTAACAAAAAAAAAAAAAAAGGAAACTACTTAATAAGCAACACCTCTGTTAAAAAATCTTCGTAACAGCAAAAACAGCTTCCTTGTCGTTTCCCGCAAAATATAACATGCTGTGGCGCATAAAATTTGGGTGATGACTCACGGTGATGACGCGTATGCAAAGGCACCAACCATTAAGAGGAAGATGGTGAGTATGCTTTAGACTCTGTCAGATATGACAAAGCCAAGCCCTGTTTCGACTGAGAAGTCTTGGATTCCTTCTTTGCTTAAGCAGACCTGTGCACCTTCCTTCTGTCCTTGGGCGAGAAACTCCCTAAACCACTCTGTCTGTCTCAGGTAATGTTAGCTGGCTAAGATGCAATGGGGGTGTTGTGGATCAAATTGTGTTTCCCTAAAATACGTGTTGTTAAGGATTTCATTTTGCTTGGATCCACAATCAATGCCCATGGAAGCAGCTGTCAAGAACTAAAACAATGTATTGCATTGGGCAAATCTGCTGCAAAAGACCGCTCTAAAGTGTTAAAAAGCAAAGATGTCACTTTGAGGACTAAGGTGCGCCTGATCCAAGTCATTGCATTTTCAATTGCCTCATACGCACATGAAAGTTGGAATGAAGAATTGATGCCTTTGAATTATGGTGTTGGCAAAGAATATTGACTATACCATGGACTACTGGAAAAATGAACAAATCTGTCTTGGAAGAAGTATAGCCACCATGTTCCTTAGAAGCAAGGATGGTGACACTCTGTCTCACGTACTTTGGACATGTTATCAAGAAGCACCAATTCAACTGACATAGCAAAGTTTATTAAGAAAATGTTCTGCATCCTACTTTGGTGAGTGGCGTCTGGGGTCTTAAAAGCTAGCGAGCAGCCATCTAAGATGCATCAGTTGGTCCCAACCACCCAGAGTAAAGGAGAATGAAGAACTCCAAAGACACAAGGAAAGTATTAGCCCAAGAGACAGAAAGGACCACATAAACCAGAGACTCCATCAACCTGAGACCAGAAGAACTAGATGGTGCCCAGCTACCACCAATGACTGCCCTGACAAGGAACACAACAGAGAGTCCCTGATGGAGCAGGAGAAAAGTGGGGTGCAGAAATCAAATTCTAGTAAAAAGACCAGACTTAATGGTCTAACTGAGACTGGAGGAATCACAGAAAGTATGGCCCCCGGACTCTTTGTTAACCCAGAACTAAAACCATTCCCAAGGCCAACTCTTCAGACAAAGATTAGACTGGACTATGGGACATAAAATGATACTTGTGAGGAGTGTGCTTCTTAGCTCAAGTAGATACATGAGACTATATGGGCAGCTCCTGTCCAGAGGTGAGATGAGAAGGCAGAGAAGGTCAGGAGCTGGCTGAATGGACACGGGAAATCAGGGGTGGAAAGGAGGAATGTGCTGTCATAGTACAGGTAGAGCAATTAGGGTCACATAACAACGTATGTATAAATTTTTGTATGAGAGACTAACTTGAATTGTAAACTTTCACTTAAAATACGACAATAAAATTTAAAAAATTAAAAATTTTTAAAAAGAGGCACCAATTCGTGGAGAAGGACATCATGCTTGGCAAAGTATAGGGTCAGTGAAAAAGAAGACCCTGAACCAGACAGATTGACACAGTGGCTCAACAATGGGCTCAAACATAGCAATGATTGTGAGGATGGTGCAGGACCAGACAGTGTTTCATTCTGTGGTACACGGGGTCGCTATGAGCCAGAACCGACTCGACGGCACCTAACAGCAACAACAAAATATGTGTTGGAGTCCTAACTCCTGAATCTGTGAATTTAGTGCTCTTTGGAAACAGGGTTATCTTTGTTATATTAATAGATCATACCTGAGTAGGGTAGGTTCTAAACCTAATCACCTCTGAGTTATAAAAGGAGCAGATTAGACACAGAGACAAGCACATACTAGGGAAGACAGATTCCACGTAAGGATCGTCAAGAACCACAGAATGCCTGGGGCTACCGACAAGGAAAGAATCGACATGGCTGAGACCCTGATTTGGACTTTTAGCTCCCAGAACTGTGAGAGAATAAATTTTTATTCTTTAAAGGCCCCCCACTTGTGGTATTTGTTACAGCAGCACTAGGAAACTAAGACAGGGGTTCAGAAGGCCATAGACTGGGTTTCACACATCCAGTACTCTTAAAGGAGTCCCTGGGTGGCACAAATGGTTAAGTGCTTGACTACTGGCCAAAACATTGGCAGCTTGAACCTACCCAGAGGTGCCTTGGAAGACAGGCCTGATAATCTCCTTCTGAGAGGTCCCAACCTTGAAAACACTATGGAGCAGTTCTACTCTGCACACATGGGTCCCCATGAGTCGGAACGGACTCAACAGCAACTAACAACAACAGTATTGTTAACAAAACAGGCACTTTTAAAACTTCAAAATATTTCCAAATAAAATCCAGTCCAAGGAGCTGTGATATAAATTTGAGTTTGGGAAGATGCACAGAACTCCCTGGGTGCCCTTAGGTAGGAATTGAGAGAGCCACACTGATAATGTTCCTGAGCAGAGGTGGCCCCAGTCCACCCCATTTCCACTCCAGTCCCTCCTGTCAGAGGAAAAGGAAAGCAGCCACTTCACCCCAATAAAGTTTTTCATAAGCTTGTCACTTGCATTTACACAAACATCTTATGGTTTTTGCACCCTGCTTTACCATTCAGCATGCAGGTTCCGTCAGAAATTTGCCTTTCAAAATCAAGGGCCTGAAGATTAGAAATGCTTTTCTAATGCCAAGGCCAGATTTCTTATACATGAGCCAGCACACCTCTTTCCATCCAAATTCGTGATTTCCCTTCTCTCTTAGGCTGGGTTCTCTAGAGAAGTAAAACCAGTGAAGTGTATATACATATATATATGTATATATATATATAGAGAGAGATTTATCTCAAGGAAACGGCTCACACAGTTGTAGAGACTGGGAAGTCCCAAGTCCGTGGATCAGGCATCAGGCTGGAGGCTTCTCCTGATTCACATAGCTGCAGGGGCTGACAAACACAAGATCGGCAGGTCAGAGAGCAGGCTGCTGGCTCAAGGGCTGCAGAGGCTAATGAATCCTAAGATCAGCAGGCAATAAGGCAGGCAGCTGGCTCAAGTCCCAAGAACTGAAGGTCAGATGATGATGAGCCAGATGCAGGATCCAGAGCAAGCAAGCAAGCAAGCTTTGCCAGAATATCCATATATATATTGGATGCAGGCCACGCCTCCAAGGAAACTCCCTTTACAAAAATGACTGACCACATCAGATCACATCACAGAGGATAACTACATCATTACATAACTGCCAAACCACTGAGAATCATGACCCAGCCAGGTTGACACAACCTTAACCATCACACCTCCTAATCCCAAAGGTCTTTTTCTTAAGTTGTAAATGTTCCTTGAGGAGTCACTGCATGGTGCAAATGGTTAACAAGCTTGGCTGCTAACCAAAGGTCAGAGGTTCTAGTCCACCCAGAGGTGCCTCAGAAGAAAGATCTAGCAATCTACTTTCAAAATATCAGCCACTGAAAACCCTACGGAGCACAGTTCAGCTCTGACACACACATGGTTATCATAAGTTGGAATCGAGTCGACAGCAACTGGTTAAATGTTCCCTGAAGCTGTCAGAGAACAAAACCAGCAGGAAAAAGGGAAGGGTTGGTTGCCTGCTTTGTGGGCTACAGGTGGATCTCAAGTCAGACCTTCAGCTGTGGCCCCATAGCTGCAGGGGCCGGCTCCACCTGTCTGACCTGTTGGGCTCACGCCGCCCCCAGGCCTGGCACGGCTGTCAGTGCAGGGCTTGCTGCCAGCACCTGGCCCCTCTATAGGTATGCACTTACCTGCTGGGAGGTACCAGCACATGGGTTCCACTCCCACCCTGTGACCTGCCTGTGAGTCATTCAGATTCTAAGCCTAAAGCTGGTGAAGAGAAAGAACAAAAGGGAAAAGCAAGACGGGACGGGGAGAGAGGAAAAAAAAAAAACCCACACCCAGCCAACAGCCCTGGAGCGGTGGAGGTGAGCTGGGTGAGGGAGCCTGGGCAGGGTGGGGCGCAGCACCATGGTCATCGGGTCAGATTCCAGGCTGCTCTTCCCCAAGTTCATGCAGGCGGCTCTACACCAGCAGCCGACAGAGCGGCTCCCAGGACGATGGAATCTGGAAGGCCGAGCTCTGCCCAGCCTCAGCGCAGGTACAGGCAGGGGAACATCCCCAGAAAGCAAAGAATACATTCCTGCTGCTGCAGGCACCCCTCAAACTCTGCTCTGAGCACACTCGGGCTCACCAGCTGCCCCTCTTGTCCCCTGGCCCTTCAACAAGGGTCCCTGAGCACTTGGGGTATGGTCTGGTTTTGGAAGCAGAGGATTTAGCCTGAGTCACTCACCAGGGTGCTGGCTGGCACAGCTGGGATGCCTCAGGGCACAGAGTCTGGCAGCATCACCGGCTCCTTTCCTGCCATCCAGGACGAACAGCCCTTAGCCGCCTGTTATAGTTTGAATTGTGTCCCCCCAAATATGTGTTCTAAAGCCTAACCCCTATACCTATGGTTACGTTCTATTTGGAAATGGGTTTCTTTGTTATGCTGAGGCAGTATTAGTGTAGGGTGTGTTTTAAGTTAACCTCATTTGAGATATAAAACATTAAACAAGCAAGGGAGGAAGCAGAGATGGGCGAAGAGAGATGCCAAGCCACATGAAGATCATCAAGGAGCAGAAGCTCAAAAGAGACAAGGAGCTTCCCCTAGAGCCGGCAAAGAGACAGAGAAAGCCTTCCTCTAGAGCCGGCGACCTGAATTCGGACTTTTAACCTCCTAAGCTGTGAGAAAATACATTTCTGTTTGTTAAAGCCACCCACTTGTGGTATTTCCGTTATAGCAGCACTAGACAACTAAGACAGGGAGCCTCTAAAACAGAAATAGGAGAGGTGGGGACACGCTGTATGAGATCATTCGATATGGGCGTTTCCTAGGGCGGGGCCAATGCTGAGCTATAACGGTCCTACTAGAAAACCTACCTAGGGCCTGACAATCTACCTGCGAAAACTAGCCAGTGAAAATCCTATGGCTCACGATCCTATCGCGCTCCCTAGGTGGGAAGGCACTCAAAATACTCGGGGCCACAACAATGGACTTCAACATACTAACAATTGTGAAGGCGGCGCAGGACCGGGCAATGTTTCGTTCTGCTGTCCGTGGGGTTGCTGTGAGCTGGAGCCGACTGGATGGCAACTAACAACAACAACTAGGAAACCAGAAGCCTAAGAAGGCAGTGAGGCAGAGAAAAGAGCCAAGAAAGGACCAGGGATGGAGTTCAGGCAGAGCCAGCCCTCCTTTCTCCTTGGTTCTTGGTTCCAGCCCCACTCACTCACCAGGGAAGAAGAGAAAGGCCAGGAAGGAGAAGGGCTGCCAGCTGCTGGGTGTGGCCAGACAGGTCATATCTGTCCTCGGAGTGGCACAGGGCTTCATCCACCCCGCCGCCAAGTCAGCGCATGCTCTGGTGCCCCCAGAGGGGCCAGCGAACAGGCTGGGCCTTAACCCAAGGGGCCTGAGGCACAGCAGTGGGTGTGAGCCAGGGCAGGACATGGCGTGTCCATCTTGGGACCCAACTCCTCCTCCTCCACGCTCCCACACAGCCAGCCCCTGCCTCTCCCCACCGGCCAGCCCCTGGGTTAGCTGCCTTAAGAAACTCCCCCAAGCACTGGCCAACTGCAGCCCGCCCTGGCCCTTAGCTCATCCACTAGTCACTGGGCGAAGACCCAAACCGAGCTGCAGGATCTGCAGAGCAATTTAAGAAGACTGAACTGCCAAGGTGCTCTGAGTATAATCAGCAGCAAGAGCTCAGCATGACCCTAAATACTTTAAGGAAGTATCGACCAAGGCTGCTAAAAAACAAGTTGAGGATTTCTGCCTCCAATTTAGCAGGAAAGACTCTTTTCAATTTACATACGAAGTCAGATGGTAGGTCGCTTGGGATCCCCCAAAGAAGGAAGCCTGGCTGTGGTTATAGCTGGGTGAATCGACTCAACAAATAAGGCTGATGAGGTCAGCCTTCTGGAAAGGGAACAAAGACAACCGTGTGGGGTGAGATGGCAGCTCACAGTGCTCACAGGGGCCACGCAAAGCCCGTTTCTGAATCCTCTAATACGGTGGTCCCATTCAGGCCAATTTTGTCCCCAGGGGACAGCTGGCAATGCCTGGAGGCATTTCTGGTTGTCACAACTGGGGGAGGGGTGAGCTACTGGCATGTAGGGAGTAGAGGCCAGAGACACTGCGAAACATCCTGCAATGCACGGGACAGTCCCACAATAAAGTTATCCGTGTCAACAGTGCACAGCTGGAAACTGCTCGAAAAACATTTCCCTCTCTTCCCTGGAAATCCTGGGCAAATGGTCACCTTTAGTCACCGCGTATGTCCTGGACGTGTCCTTCAACCCATAGGGCCTCAGGTGGTGACACCTCCTTTCTGCAGCATGCCAGGTGGTCAGGGGTTCAGCATCTTTGCAGCGGCCCCTGGGAAGAGACTCCAGTCGGGCATGCAGCCTTGTCATGGATTGAATTGTGTCCCCCAAAAAATGTGTGTAGCACCTTGGCTAGGTCATGATTCCCAGTATTGTATGATTGTGTTATCTGATGTGATTTCCTTATGTGTTGTAAACTCTACCCTTATGATGAGATTATATGTGATCTCCTCATGTGCTGTAAATTCTATCACTGTGATGAGTTTATACTGATGAGGTTGACAAGATCAGTGTCTTAATGCAATCTCTTTTGAGATATAAAAGAAGCGAGTGGAGACACATGGGAACCTCACACCACCAAAAAAAGCAGTGCTGGGAGCAGAGCGTGTCCTTTGGACCTGAGGTTCCTGAGCAGAGAAGCTCCCAGACCAAAGGAAGACTGATGACATGGACTTCCCTTCAGAGCCGATGGAGAAAGCGTTCCCCTGGAACTGATGCCCTGAATTTGGACCTGTAGCCTACTGGACTGTAAGAGAATAAACTTCTCTTTGTAAAGCCATCCACTTGTGGTATTTCTGTTGGAACAGCACTAGATGACTAAGACAAGCCTCTTCGCAGATCCCCACCTGGCCGGTCCCTTCCTCCTGGCTGTCGGGGCCTCCATGCCCCCCTCCAAGGGTTCCGAATCCTTGGAGTCCACCTCCCTGCTGCTCTGACTCTGAAGACTCCCAGGGAAGCGATGGGGAAAGAGAGATGAGAATTCTCATCATCATAACAGAGAGCTCACATGTGGCAGGTGCTTTATAGGTGCCAGGAGTGTCCACACACTCCGTCTTGCCTGAATCAATAAGGGCCATGCCCCAGAATGCAGAGTGCAGAGAGCACACGTCCACCGAGTACTGGGGAGGCGGTAGTGCTGGGGGAAGCTGAGAGCTAGCTGAGATACCAGATGCCAGTCCAGAACCCCCAAAGACATGCTGAGAGCCTGGGGGATGGTGATTAACAGGGTTCTCAGAGTCACACCAGCTGAATGTCCCCAGACTTGAGAGCTGACTGGAGACAGCAGTAGTCTATCTGGGGGTTCTGGGGTGAGGCTAGCTCCCGACGGATCCCCTAGGCCCCTCAGATTGAGGGTCTAGACCCTGACTGGGGACCCTGCTGAGCCTGAGGCTCCAGAAATAGAAGGAGCACAGCACACTCCCTGAAGTTTTGTCCGCTCTGCCATGAGCTCAGCAAACAATCGGCAGAAACCACCCTGAAAGCTGGGTGGAATGGAAGGACACACACCCAGGACCAATTGTGGCCGCCTTTGGGGAGTGGCGAAAAAGAGGACAGAAATGGGCCCGGCCCATCAACTTCATCTGCAACTGAACTGTTTGACCTTTTTTTTTAATTGTTGTAAAAACTGAATTGTTGAACTTTTTACCAGCATTATTACTACTTTTATAATTTAAAAATAACAGTTTATTAATGGGGGAAAAAAAAAAAAAAGCACTAGGGCAGAAATGTCTCGTTTCCACACGGACAATCCTAGGAAATACAGAAACTCTCAGCTGCGGTCCTGAGCTGTCCGTCTTTGTCGTTAGACCCTGTCTTAGTCATCTAGTGCTGCTATAACAGAAATACCGCAAGTGGATGGTTTTAATGAAGGGAAGTTTATCTCCTCACAGTAAAGTAGGCTAAAAGTCCACATTCAGGGCGTCAGCTCCAGGGGAAGGCTTTTTCTCTCTGCCGGCCTTCTTCTCTTCCGTGTTCCCCCAGACTAGGAGCTTCTCTGCGCAGGGACCCCTGTCCAAAGGACGCGCTCTGCTCCCGGCCCTGCTTTCTTGATGGTCTGAGGTCCCCCTGTCTCTCTGCTCACTTCTGTCTTTTATATCTCAAGAGATTGCCTCAGGACACAATCCAATCTTGTAGACTGAGTCCTGCCTCACTAACACAACTGCCACCCATCCTCCCTCATTAACATCATAGAGGCAGGATTTACAACATACAGGAAAATCACACAGTATCAGGAATCATGGCCCAGCCAAATTGATACACACGTTTTTGGGGGGACATAATTCAAACCATGACAGACCCCAGAAAACTGTCTGAAGTAAGACACTGAGAAGACCAAAGACAAGGTGGAGAGGGCTCCTCCTCACCTACCAACCTCATGAAATGAGAAAAGCCAGCCCACACACCAGGTAGGAGCTGGGGTCCTACGGAGGGCAGCTGGCAGACGGACACCCCGTGTCTCCTGCCCACACCCACATTGGGCAGGCGGTCATCACCACTGCTGGTCCCCATCAGGGAAGACTTTTCAGCTGGAAGGAGGGTATGTGTGGGCAGACACCAGCTCTTCACGGAACCCCGGGAGAGTGGACCCTGGAAATGCCTCTGGAAGCTTGGGCAAAAAGGGAGGATGTGAAAAAGCTACACGCTCTGTGATTCCAACTCTGTAACATTCTGGAAAAGGCAAAAACTACAGAGACAGTGAAAAGATCAGTGGTTGCCAGGAGTTTAGAGGAAGGGGGACGGGTGAGTAGGTGGAGCCCAGGGCATTTTAAGGAGGGAAAACTATTCTGTATGACACTGTAACGGTGGACACTTGGCATCAAGCATTTGTCAAAAACAACAGGAAGAGTGAATCCTAACATAAACTAAGGACTAGTTAATAATAATGTATCAATGCTGGTTCATCAGTTGTAACAAATGAACCACAGGAATGCAAGATGTTAATAATAGGTGAATCTGTGTGCAGGGAGGAGAGGGTATATGGCAATTTTCTGTGCAATTTTTCTGTAAACCTAAAACTGCTCTAAAAAATAGAGCCTATTACAAGGGGGGGGGGGGGACAAAAATAGCTTACGTATTTTAGTTAGTAAAGAATGTCTGCTTTGAGCATTGTGCTCTTTTAAATCATTATCTATGTGAGATCAGATTGACAAGAGTAACTCGAAAGTTTGCATGCGAAGCTTAGGGGGCAGTGAGTTTAAGACAATGGTGTTGGAATAATGTAGAAAAGGATAGCGAGGGTGGTAGCTCAGCTTGAAGAATGTAAACCAATGTCACTGAATTAGACATGTAGAAATTGTTGAAATGGATTTAAAAATTTAAAAATCCAAAACAAAAAAAAGGGGTGCGGGGAGCACATGAACCCCAGGAGATTAGGGGCTGCATTACTCCAGGTTGAAAATAGACACTGCTCCCCCAAAGCTCCAGTGCCATTATGGCTGGCACACATAAGGGCTGTCAAGTCAAGATGACATTCCAAGATACATCGCCCACCTCTGAGGCTGACAATGAAGAAGAAAATCAAACCAAAAAACAAACCCGATTCTGACTCATGGCAACCCCATGTGTGTCAGAGTAGAACTGCTCCATAGGGTTTTTAAGGCTGTGACCTTCTGGAAGTAGACGGCCAACCCTTTCTTCTGTGGCACCTCTGGGTGGACTCGAACTTCCAACCCGTCAGTTAGCAGCCTAGTGCTTAACCGTTCATGCCACCCAGGGACTCTCGGGAGAAAATCAGGCACTGCTAAAATGCTTAGTCCCACCTGACGCTATTAAGTTTGGAGCCTCCTCACCACCCAGCCACTCTGAATTTAAATAAGCCTGGCCCAGCCTCCTTCCTGTCACTGCCCATTTCCCGACCTTTGGACCCCATGGTCTGCTTTATAATCTCGGAGCAACATTTATAATCTTGCTCCAACTTCTGGCCTGAGGCTTAGCACCGTTTCTACTGCTTCAGCCTCTTACTTTTGTCCTCCATGGGTTTTGGGCTTCCCTCCTCTGGCCCTGTTATCCACAGCCTAGGTGAGTAACTCACATGCTGTTCCCAAGACCTTACAGCTTCCCAGGTCCCCCATCCGACAAGAGGGACTCAGAATGGAGTGACGTAGCCACAAGCCCAGGAATGCCTGGGGCCACTAGAAGCCGGAAGAGGTGGGGCAGAATTCTTCCCTAGAAACTTCAGAGGGAGCATGGCCCTGCCAGCACCTTGATTTTAGACTTCTGGCCTCCAGAACTGTGAAAGAACAGATTTCTGTTGTTTAAGGCACCCAGTCTGTAGTTCTTTGTTCCAGCAGACACAGGAAACTCACACACCCCGGAACCATGAATTAACCGGTGAAACAATGGCAAAAGGGGCGGGTAGTAAGGGCCGGGGGCCTCGGAGCAGCCCAAACTCCTGTGACCAGGGTCCTGCTCTTCCTCAGAACCCGCTGGTACCCACAAGGCTCTCATATTCTTTTAATCCACACTCTCCTTGGATAAACATACCCCTACACATACAAGTTTACAGTTAGCTGAAATTCAAAATCAAGTAAATAACATGACTAAGAATAAATGAAAGCAATGAATCCAAGCAACGCTTGTTTTCAAAGGGCCAATCAAACTAGCTGCCGTCGAGTCAATTCTGAATCATGGCGGTCCCACGTGTGCCGGAGTAGAACTGTGCTCCCTAGGGTTTTCAGTGGCTGGTTTTTCAGATCACCAGGTGCCTCTAAGTGGACTCAACAGCCAACCTTTTGGTTACCAGAGAATACATTAACCGTTTGCACCACCCAGGGTCTCCTTTTAAAGGACACCACTCCCTTATTCTGACATTGGGATGGGACAAGCTTGCCCCTGAAATCCACTGTATTAACTTTACACACCATGTTAACCTGACTTCGGGATGGCTGAAGCCTTCTGACCCCGCAGTAATTTAGAAGCGGCAACTCAGAAAGGAGTTTGTTAAAGTCAGATTTCCTGTCAGGGTCAAGGAGAGACAAATGAGAGGAAGAGAGCAACAGAAGAAACAGGAATACTATAAAAGCATTCACCAACACTTAAAAGGAACACTTAAAAAGCCCAGGTCTGGGGCCAGGGCCTTCCGGCCACTTGCTGTTCCACACCTCACAGCTCAGCAATGGATGTTCAAAGTGATAATCCAGCCCAACAGGAAAAGGTGAAACTATGTTTATTCTGTTTTTAAAAGCAAGGGAAATATATGCTACATTCCAGGAAGATTTCCATCCAAAAAATGATAAAATTTAAAAGTTCTGGAGATTAGATGACTCTTCAGCAGTCCAAAATGCTCAGGGTTTCCCGGAAATCTGTCTGTCTGGAATTAGGATACTTCCCCTGGGATGTATCCTAAGCCTAAAAGACAAACTGAGTATCAGAGGGAACAATCTCCTCTCTCTCCTTTTCCTGGCAAGGTCAGGTACAGCTCTGGCTGCTTCTCACCCCCACCCAACCCCGTAGTGCTCCTGAATTCCTTGGGGTTGCCTCCACATACCTGCTCCCTCCTGCCTCTGCACACTTACATACTATTCCCTTTGCCTGCTTGTCCCTGCAGTGAACTCCAGATTGTGCCCCCTCCACCCACAAGGACAAGGAGTGAAGCTGCCCATGGTGTCCCAGGCAGAGGGAAGCACCCCCTCCTCTCTGTCAGCACTGCCCTGGGCACAGTGCCAGCACTGTCATTACACTGATGGGTATTTATTGCCATACTCATCTTCCCTACTTAACCGGCTCCCACATGGTCACCCTTGTGTCACCACCCAGCGTGGTACATCCACACAGAAGGAGCTCACCAAAGCATGCTGGATGCATGGACACATGAATGAGCAATAAATAAACAAATAAATATTTTGAAGTTTTGCTCAAAAGCCTACATTCTTCACTGGGTGCTCTCTCTTCCCTCTCTGCCGATGGTGCCTCAAGACCCTGGCGCTCAGCATCTCTTTTATAAAATTCCTGAGACCATTCTAGAAACAACCATGACTGCATTAATGCCTCAGCAGGCAGGTCCTCCCAATTTAAGAGGAAGAGGAAAATCGTAAGAAATGCTGCTGGCCTCCTAACTTTTTTTAGTTGTGAATCATGGAGATGACATGTCTTGTCGTGGACATGACAAGCAACTATGAAGACAAAAGATCCCTAAGTAGAAATTGTGGCAGACAAGTTCTGAGATGACCTTCCATGGTCCCCACCTACTGGCGTTCACACCTTGAGTGATCCTCTCCCCGTGAATGTGGGCAGGACCCGTGACTTACTTCTAACCAATAGAAAACAGCAAAAACGGTGGGCTGTCACTCCACAAGAACATTATGTTAATACGACTCCAAATTGCTAGCAGACTAGCACTAGAGACGTTCTCCCCTGATGGCTTTGAAGAAGTAGGCTGCCATATTGGGAGAGGCTGAGGGAGGGGGCCACACGGCAAGGACCTGTGGGTGGCGTCTAGGAGCTGCAAGCAGCCCCTGGCCAACAACCAGTAAGATGCCAAGGACCTCAGTCCTACAACCAGTGAAAGATAAACTCTGCCAACAGCCTGAGTGAGCCAGGAAGCTGAGTCTTCCTCATTCAAGCCTCCAGATGAGGCCCAAGCCCCAGGAGACACCAAGATTACAGCCTTGCAGAGGACCTATGCTTGGACTCCTGACCCACAGATACTATGAGATAATAAATGTGTGTTGTTTTAAGATACTAAGTTTGTGTTTATTTGTTATGCAGCAATAGAAAACCAATAAATGATGATGATAATGATAAAGTTTCCTTAACATTTACACAGTGGTGTGCCGTTTCTCAGAGTGCCTGCAGGCTGATTTCATTTCCCCTGGTTCCTTGCATTCCCCCTCCCCGACAGTACTTGTCACACTCCTTCTTGATAGTAGCAGAGTAATTACAACCATGTGCTCTAAGTCATACTTTAGGCAGTATATACAGTGTGTGTATACAGTTGTCCCTCAGTATCCATGGGAGATTGGTTTCAGGACTCCTTGTGGATATCAAAATCCGCAGATGCTCAAGTCCCTTATATAAATGGCATAGTACTTGCATATAACCTACGCACATCCTCCCATATATTTTAAATCATCTATAGACTACTTATAATAGCTAATACAATGTAAATTCTATATAAATAGTTATTATACAGTGCCGTATTGTTTAGGGAATAATGACAATACTCAAGGTGAACAATGCTCAAACAACCAGTGCTGGAGAGAGACTGAGGATCTGTGAAATGGCGGGAGGCTACAGCAGGGTATGCCTACACATCATTTCATTTGCGTGGATTCAGCGTAGTGCTCAGCGCGGCAAATACAAGTTTTGCTTTGTGGAACTTTCTTCCCACCCTGAATATTTTCGATCTGTGCTTGGTTGAATCTGCAGATGTGGAACCCACAGATACGGAGGGCCAACTGTATATGCCGTCAAGTTGGTTCCAACTTATGGTGACCTTATGTTTACTAGAATGAAACATTGCCCGGTCCTGCTCCACCCTCACAGTTGTTGGTATGTTTGAGCCCATGTCTGAGACACAATAGCTCGCAGGCATTCAGGCCAGGTGCTGCCATAAACACACTGTTGCTGAGCACCTTGATGTAAATTATATAAACCCTCTAAGTTTTGGTTTCTTCATATGTAAAATGGGGATAATAGCAGCTACCTCACAGTGCTATTGTAAGGATTACATAATATTTGTAGTGTTCAGCACAGTGCTGACCACATATAGGAGCTTAATAAATATTTGTTATTTATACATTACTTCCACCACCTGTCAGTTTGTCATACTGTGGTGGCTTGTGTGTTGCTGTGATACTGGAAGCTATGCCACCAGTATTTCAAATACCAGCAGAGTCGCCTGTGGTGGACACGTTTCAGTGGAGCTCCCAGACTAATACAGACTAGGAGAAAAGGCCTGGCAATCTATTTCCAAAAATAAGCCAATGAAAAACCAATGGATCACAACAGAGTACTGTCCGATATGGTACTGGAAGATGAGCCCGTAGGTTGGAAGGCCGTCCAAATACACAGTGGCTGCAGCAATGGATTCGAACATACGAACAACTGTGAAGATGGTGCAGGACCGGACAATGTTACACATGGCGTTGCTAGGAGTTGGAGCCAACTTGATGGCAACTAACAACAACAACATGCAGTATTTATTTAACTTCTGTTGTCTGAGTAAACTGTAAGGCCCAAGGGATGGTCTGCCTGACCCTCTGCTGCATCTGGAGCACAGAGCCTTGGGTGGATCAAGGACTATTTGGAGAATGAATAGACTGCCCCGTGTGCTCCTCAGAGACCCTGTGAGCCAGACAGGGCAGGTGTTATTTATTCTAAGATAAGAAAACAGGTTGAGACATTAAATTTGTGGCCAGTACCACTGAGGAAACGAGGGGTAGAAGGAAGACCATCTCACCCCAGTGCTCTTTCTTATGTATCTCCAAGGCCTTAAATACAACTTCTAACAAAGTTAATTTGACACATATTTAATAATAAGCGTAAGTGTTAGCCTCCAGCACTGTAATTAGGCTTAAATGGAAACAATTCACATAAACAAACATAATTAGCACTGTGTGCACACAGCCAAAGCATGCATTTCTGGAAGCATTTGGGAGAAGGTGCGATTCTTTGGGGCAGGAGAGGGAATGGGAGAGGCAGGTGGAAGTGTTTGCTTCTGTTTTGTTAGTTTGTTTTCAATTCAGTGTGAAATGACGTAGCTTATAGGACCTAAAGGAATGGCAGAATTCTTGCCTTCCATGTGGGATTCTCGACCAACGCACCTCATGCACAGCCACGAAATCATCTGTCAGTTGAGACTTGTGTGTTGCTACGATGCTGAACAGATTTCAGTGGAGCTTCCAGACTAAGACGGACTCGGAAGAAAGGGCTGGCAATCTACTTCTGAAAATCAGCCAGTGAAAACCCTATGGATCACGAAAAGTCCAATCTGCAACCACTCATGGGAATGGTGCAGGACTGGGCAGCATTTCGTCCTGCTACGTATGGGACTACCATGAGTCAGGGGCCGACTCCACAGCAGCTAACAACAACAAGGGATTGAAAGTTTTAAAGTATTTTTGGATTAAATGACTTTGGGGGGATAGGATAATCTTTGGTGGGTGCTGAAGTGGGGTGTTCTGGAGAGCTATGGGGCACCACCCTACAGGCTTGGAGTTGGGCAGTAGGCAAGAGGCGTCATGCCCAAGGCCGAAAGGACGGGCCAAACCCAAATTCTACCTGGTCTGAAATATTACTCTGGGACCTCTCCTGCTAAAAGCCAATGCAGCTGTCAGCTAATGCTAGCAGGGTCTCTTTATATGCCACCCTGCACCCTCACCTGGTTCTGCCCTGACTGGGGTGGGGGGTACCCAGAGAGCCATAAATTCACCTCTGGCTCCTGAGCAGCTCTGTTTCTCCAAAGTTTATCAAGAACTACCTCTCTGTCTCTCAAGGCTGGAAATGAAGGCTGTGTATTTACCTGCTTTGGGGCTTGGACAGATAATTCTGAGAACCACCATGCTCCTTATGATGATCTTAGAGGGACTGCAGCAAACAATTAGATCAGTTACCCTGTGATTCACAGTTGCTTCACCCATCACAGCTGAGGGTTATAGCTAACAGCAGAGCCCTGGTGGCACAGTGGTTAAGAGCTCGGCTGCTAACCAAAAGGTTGGTAGTTCGAATCCACCAGCTGCTCCTTGGAAAGCCTAGGGGGCAGTTCTAGTCTGCCCTCTAGGGTTATTACGAGTTCGAATCGACTTGATGGCAATGGGTTTGGTTGTTGTTGTTTTGGAGAGCCAATCGTATTCTTATGCATTATTGTTTCAAGTGGCTTTTCATTAATTTTGTTGTGAGATGATGGGACAGCCTCAAAATATGTTTAACACTAGGATTAGGAACCAATTCCGTTCAATAAGTCAACTGAGCCCCCCCCCCCAACATGGACACTGGCTATTGTCACGCCCCTTAGCTCCTTAGACAATGGGAAAATGGGTGGAGGAAAGGCAGGGTCCATCTAGGGGAGAAAGAGCTGGTAGAAGAATGAGGACCTGATCTGGCCAGACAATAACGGGGCAGTGTCCACATTGGGGGTGGCAGTTCACTGGCAAAGGCCAGCAAACTGTTCAGCCCGACTCCACAGCCCATGGGCAGGGTCTGGCCAAACGGTGACCCACAGCCAAACCCTGGCTTCTAGCAGCTGTGTCCGTGACATCTGCAGCCAGACTAGGAGGCAAAAGTCCAGGTTGGCCACCAACCGTCGGAATTCCTAAAGGACTTCGTAGTCAACATTTAACTTAAGACCTGGAAAAGCTCCTGCCAGCCCTCCCTGACTGAATGCACACAGGCAGCTCTCATTATCAAGCTGCCTGAAAGGAAAAGATGCTGATTTCAGTGCATCCTGTGGCCCAGCTGGAGCTGGTACTCTCTTCCTTAAGGTTTTATACTAACAAGTGCTTCTGCCCTTCGCTGTCCTAGCACAAGGAACGGCAGGCAACCCCTTCAGCAAAAGCCACAAGCATGAACTCAACAAGAGCTGATCCGGGGCTCAGGAGGCTGGGTGGGAGGTGGCACTTCTAATCACGAGAGAGCACCATCATCATCCCCCAAGGAAACAAGTCCCACATTCTCCCTGCACCTAGATTTTCATCTGTCAAAAATTCAGACCCATCTAACAGGGGTCTGAACAGACATTTCTCCAAAGACATACAAACAGCCAATAAGCACATGAAAAGAGACTCTACCAGTAGTCATTAGGGAAATGCAAACCAAGATCACAATGAAATACCACTTCACACCCACTAGGATGGTCATAATCAGAAAGACAGATAAGAACAAATGCTGGTGAGGATTTGGAGAAACCAGAACCCTCAGACGCTGTTGGTGGGAATGCAAAACGGAACAACCACTTTGGAAAACAGTCTGGCAGTTTCTCAAAAGGTTAAACACAAAGTTACCATATGATCCATCAATTCCAATTCCACTCCTACTCATGAAAGGGTATTAAACAAACAAACGCATCCCTATCGGGTAGATTCTGACTCATAGCGACCCTATAGGACAGAGTAGAACTGCCCCATAGTGTTTCCAAGAAGTGCCTGGTGGATTCGAACCGCCAACCTTTTGGTTAGCAGCTGTAGCTCTTAACCACGATGCCACCAGGGTTTCCACGTAAGGGCATATACCCATGAAAATGAAAACATGTCCACACAATCGCCCCAAAGTGGAAACAACCCAAATGTCCATTAACTGAGGAGGAGAAAAACAAAACGTGGCCTATCCATACAATGGAATAATTATTCAGCCATAAAAAGGAATGAAGTTGTGATACATGCTACAACAGGGGTGAGCCATGAAAACACACTGCTCGTTGAAAGAAGCCAGTCATAAAGGACCACATATTGCATGACTCCATTTACATGAACTGTCCAAAAGAGGCAAATGCATCGATCAGTGGTTGCTGGGGAGCTGGGGACGAAGAATGGAGAGTGACTGCTAATGCATACAGGATTTCTTACTGGGGTGATGAAAGTGCACCACAATAGACTGGATAATGGTGGTACAACTTTGCGAATATACTAAACACATTGAATTGTACACTTTAAATGGGTGAACTGCGTGCTATATGAATTATATCCTAATAAAACTGTTTTTAAAAAGTGGAGACAGTAGTCTCTGCCCACACTCTACCTCACAGAGACTTCAGAGAAGATACCATAAGGCTCTACACCAAGGCTGCATGGCTCCCCTGGGTGGGTCAGCAGGAGTGGCATGGTTTGCTCAGACTCAGTGGGGTCACCCAAGAGCTGACAGGGTGGAGACCAGAGAATGAAGACAGGGCCTCTGGGCAGGCTCCCTCACTCCTCTGTCCCTCCTTCCTCCTGGGGGGAGGCCTCAGGCATTCCACTCCACCTACTCCCCTTCATAAGAACCTTCTATCCAGCCCTACTCCTCTACCTGTAGGAGACTCCTAAATATGCCTAGTGAATTCCTAATTTTGCTAAAACCATTTCCCTTCTATTTACCCTTCCCTTCTCTCCAACTCTCCCAGTATCCTGGCTATTCTTCCAGGCTCAGATTGAATCCCTTCAACTTCTGAAAAACTGTCTTGGCCTCTCTCCAGCCCTATGAACCCCAGAGAATTTACTATCCTATTACACGCTCCACTTAGTCTTTAGATACTCAGTACTGTACAGTAGTCCCACAACATTTCATCCATCTACTCACCAACCCACTCACCCATCTATCCATCCACCCATCCATCCATCAATGCATCTATCCAACCAACCACCCATCCACTCATCCACCTATCTATCCATCCATCCAACAAATATTTATCAAAGGCCTGCCATATGCCAGGGACTGTTCGGTCACTTCCCTTGTCCATTCATTTTCCCATCCTCCAAGATGATTATTTCCCACCTTCTTCTCTCCTTCAAACCTCCACCACCCACTCCCTTAGTGATCTCACCCAGTCTCATGGTGTTGGGTACCATCTTAGTCACTGATGACGCCCCTGCCCTGATCTCTCTCCTATACTCCAGGTTCCAACACTCAATACCTTCTCCACTTGAGTGTCTAACGGGAAACTTACTGTTTCCGCCAAAACAGCAAGGCTGCTCCTCCCAGTTTTTCCCATCTCAATAATTTATTCACCTGCATAAGCCACAAACATTGGAGTTACCTTTGCCTCCTCTTTCTTTCACCCCATCCCTCATGTCCATCCAGCACAAGGTCTGTTGGCTTTACTTTAAAGACCTACTGCTTCCTATCCCCTCCACTGCTACAATCCTAGCCCAAGTCACTGTCATTGCCAGCCAGACCAAGGAATAGCCCCCTAACAGTTCTCCCTGCTGCTACTCTTACGTTGTATTCTTTACACAGCAGCCAGAGTGAAGGTTTTAAAACATTAGATACTGACAGTCCCGACTCAAAATCTTCCAAAACCTGCTGAAAATCATCCTTCGGATTTTTTTCTAAGTCATTAGGGTGTACTATGCCCTACAAGATCTGGCCCCTGCCTACCTGAGTGACTTCACCTATTTTGACTCTCCTTCCAGCCTCACTGGCTTTCTGGCAATTTCTCAAATGCACCAAACACGGGGCCCTTGCACTTAACCTTCTGCTTGAAAAACTCTCCCCTCATCATCTTTCAGGTTTCTCTTCAATGACTTAACTGCTCCCCCCATCAAAAACAGCACCCCTCCCTGGCACTCTCAACCCCCATACCTCTTCATAGCATTTACCCAGCATTGTTTTATTTATTGCCTGTCTCCTCCACCAGAAGGTAAGGACTTCAAAGCTCCACAAAGATAAGAATTTTTGTCTGTTTGGCTACCTGCTGTATTCCCGATGCTAGAATAAATGCTAGCACACAGGAAGGACTCCATAGGTATTTGTTGAATGAATGAATGAGTCTTGCCTAGTGATTTTCTTGCGTGGGTGTGTCTGATCTCCTCCAACCAGAGGGTGAACATCTTAGAAACAGGGGCAGCATCTTTTATTATTATTATTATTATTATTGTACTTCAGGTGAAGGCTTACAGAACAAATAGTTTCTCATGAAACAGTAGTACACGTATTGTTTTATGACACTGGTTAACAACCCCACAACATGTCAACCCTCTCCCTTCTTGACCTTTTTTTTTTTGGTGAAAATATACATAGCCAAAGACACGCCATTGCAAAAACTACAGGCGCAGCATCTTATCCATTCTTTCATCCTTCCACGCTTCCTGTACAGGGGCCAGTTACAAGGGGAGATGCTGGGCCGGGGTGGCATTCGGGTTACACATGGAGTACCATGAGGATCAACAGCAAGTGGCTGCTTGGCGAGCTGTGATGAGAAGGACTGGAGGCCTGTCTAGGTTTAGCATTATTGATTTTCGATGTGTGCCCAGGGCACAGGGTGAGGGGTAACTGTGTAGTCCTTGTGGCTGCCGAGCCAGTTAACCAGGGGATCCCAGGGGCCAGAAAGAACGCTGGATTGGCAGGGAAGAGGACAGAACTGGCTATTCCTCACGCTTGGGAGACTCGGGAGACAAGCCACTTACTCACACAGCAGCAAATTCCAGTGGGCCCCAGGGTACCAGCTGATGCTCTCCCCCGCAGCTCCCCTAGCTCCTGGATGGACCTTCAGAGGGAACGTCAGCAAATACAGGAGCCTCCCCTCTTCCTCAGTCCACCCATCTTGGCCATCACTGCCCAGTAATTGTGACTCGTGCGGGAGGAAACAGAAGCTCAGGGGACAGGCCATTTGTCCCAAAGGTCTCTCAGAACTGGGGGTGGAAACAGATCTGGCCCCACCTAACTTATAGTGGGTTATTCTGCACCACCACCACCCCACCCCCCGTGAGTTCTGGCATCTGCTAAAAGGTATTTGGAGCCCTTGTGGTGCAAAAGGTCAGCAGTTCAAATCCACTAGCCGCTTCTTGCAAACCCTATGGGGCAGTTCTACTCTGTCCTGTAGGGTCGCTATAAGTCAGAATCAACTCTACGGCAAGGGGTTTTTTTGTTTCGTTTTTTTTTTTAAAAGGGTATTTATCCAGGAGCCCAGGGCGGATGTATCAGGGAGGGCACAGGCCCTGGGTCTTTCTACAGAGCCATGGTGTCCCCTGGCTCACTGTGCCCCAGCGGACACAGAAATCAGTGAGAATGCTGGGGCAGCTCATATCAGTGCTGACAACCACCGTCCACTCAACCTGGAAGAGGGGCCTCGGTAGCATCATACCTGCTGCTCCCAACCATGACTTCCAGCACTTCCCTCCCTTTCAATCTCAGCCCCTGACGGCAGCCCTGATGCTGGACAGTGCTGGGGGACAGGGGTGCTCGTGTTCACATGGAGGCAGGAAGGCTTTTAAAAACCCTTTTCTCATCTCCTTGAAACCCGAGCCGGCAGAAGACTCGATCTCTTACATAACTCTACTTTAGTGTCCAAGCACTTCCCATATCTCCTGAGATTTTTCACAGCAACCCTGGGAAGCTGGTATCAACGCCCCCACTCTCATGGGGAGGGCAGGGCATCTCGGGAAGGTGAAAGTATTTGCTGCTGGCTCGCTGTCGGTTAGCAGCAGCGGTAACACTAGCGTGCAAGCTTTCTCACTCCCAGACCAGTGGCCTCCCTCCCACCACGACGGAGGCTAAGGAAGAAAGAACCAACCAGCTGGGCAAAACCCAAAAAAAGGAATCCTTTCTCTCCAGAGATTATGAAATCAAAGAGCATTTTGTTGCTTCTTGGAAATTTTTCCCCTTATGTCTCCGAGGCTGCACCTTTCAACAGAGTTCATTATTATTATTAAACTCGTTGGTGTAGTTCCTGCCTCTTTCTTTACAAACTTTCAGACAGACGGAGAAACACAAAACGTTTACCTGAGTTCACCTTTGGATGGGGCGAGGTCGCGCCGGCGTCCAGCCCCCTCCGGTCCCAAGGCTTGGCCACAGGGTTCGAGAGAAATCTCGAAATGCCCCCGATCTGCCTGGTCCCCGGGGGAAGTGGCCCGCCCGAACAAGCCCAGGCAAGCCCAGGCAGAGGCCGCTGCCGGGGCCTCCCTCCCGCGCGCACCGCGGGCCCAGGGTGGGGGACGTGTCTCTCCAGCCGGTGACCCGGGGAGCTGGGCTCGCCCCAGACCGCCGCGGCGGCGGCACCTCGCCACCTGAAAGGAAAAGGGACCAGGTGGGGCAGGAGGGGGCGGGGCCGGCTCAGGCAGACCTGGGACTCCGGCCTCGGCGCTGGCGCCGCGCTCACGTCGGGCCTGGAGGTGGCAGTGGCCCGGGGCACTGTGCGGGGCGCGCCGCAGGGACGGCGCGCAGCTGCCCGGGCACCGGTCTGTGCGGGTCCGGGTGGCGAACCCGGCCCTTCCCCGCTCCACCCGCCTCGGTTGGCGCCGCCCCAGCAACAGAGCCGAGTCTTAAGAGCCCCTCGCCTCCGCCCCCGCGGGGTCCTGGGCGAGCGCCTCTCCCGGAGCCGCTGTTCCCGGCTCCACGACCATCGCGATCTTTCCGGGCGCTCCAGAGCGCCCCTTCGCGGCTGGCCCGGGGGTCCTGGAGGAAAGGGCAAACGGAAACAACCGGGGCTCGCCGCGATGCCCGGCCCGCGGGCCTGCCCCGAGACAGGGAAGACGAAACCCACGGCCCGGGCGCAGGGCGGAGACGGGCGTGTCCCGGGGTCTGGACGTGTTGTCTCCGCGACATCTCCAGTCCTGAGCGCTCGAAGCTCCCGCGCAGCCCCGGCTCAAGAAGCAGGGAAAGGACTTCTGGGGCCAGGAACTGGCACCCAGCCGGCCCGCGCCCCTCCCCCATCACCGCGCCCCGAAGTGTCGGCGGCGCTGGCCGCAGGGTGACTCGACGCGGCGCGTCCGGGGACGCGGGGCAGTACTCCGCCAGGCGGCACTGCTAAGGGCGCGGCTCAGTTCTGCGGGGTTTGGCTTCCCGAGACGCAGACCTGGACCCGGAGCCCAGGCCGTAGGGTCTGGGGTTCAGAGCTGCGGGGAGAGGCCGGGGCCCTTTTCTCACCATGACCACGCTGCTCTGCGCCGTGTGGGCACGTGCACTGGCGACCCCCAAGACCCCGCCACCAAAGCTGCGAGGAAGGGGCTCTTCCGCCAACACCCGGCCCCCAACCATCTCGTATCCGCATCCTGTCCAACCCGGTCGGAACCCAGGACCCTTCGGGAACTAGCTGCCCTCGAGCTAGCCGTGCTCAGGTACGTGACCCTTGGCCTCCCCTTACCCCCCCCCCCCCCTTGCGGGACGGAAATCAGTTCATCGGAAGCAAACCCTCCTCGAAGACTAACATTTATGCACACTCACAGCCCCCTTGATTGTCGGTTTCCACTTTCCTCCCCCAGAGGACCCCACAGCGTGCCCAGGGCCCCCAGGTACAGTTCCAGGCTGTACCCATTCCTCCCCAGGGGCAAACCTGGACACGCCTGGAAAGCAAAGATTTCCTTGGCTTCAGGAGACATCGCTCCCTGAAGTGAGGGCAGGAGACTCGATCGCCCTGGGCTGGGGGAAGACAGGGAAGCATTTGCTGCCTAGCTGTGTGACCACATTTGGGTGCACCAGAGGCAGCAAGTGGAGGCCAAGCGTGAGCCGCCCCTTTTGACAGATGAGAAGCCAGGCTCACAGGGACAAGTCTGCGTGGAGCCTGTTTCCCACTTCTCCGAGCATTCATAGAACAGTCCTAGAGAAGGAGTGAGCCAGCTGGCAGGTTAGCAGCCTAGGAGCCTGTGGAAGACTGTAGGTCAGGCCTAGCTTTCCCCACCATGACATTGTCAGTCCCAAGTGCTGGTAGCTCCCTCCCCATGCAGGGGAGGGGCAATTCCTTATCCACCCTTGCTCACTCCAGGGTGGCTTTCACCATGGAGCCTGTAGGGTGAAGAAGGCCTTCCCAGATCCTTAAAGACTCTCAGGAGGCTGAGATGAAGCCTTGGAGACAGCATATGGTGATGGAAAGGCCTGCTTTGGTGGCCAGACAAATGTGGATTCTAATCCTGTGAACCCTAGTGCTGTGTGACCTCAGGCAGTAATCAGAATTAGCTTGAACAACAACAACAACAACAAAGAGAATTAGCTTGCATCGAGTGCTTACCTTGTGCCAGACATCATCCTACACCCAACCCCAGGTAACCTCATTCAGTCTTCACAACCTGTGAGATGGGTACTACTACCACCCTATTTCTTGGAAGAAAGACCTGGCAATCTGCTTCCAAACAGTTACAGCCTTGAAAACCTTATGGAGCACAGTTCTACTCTGCACACATGCGGTCCCCATGAGTCGAAATTGACTTGACAGCAACTAACAACAACACCCCATTTACAGGTGAAAAAATGGAGGGTGAGGAGGGTAAAGCTTGGCCACCATCACGTGGTGGGGAGTAGGGTAGAACCAGGACCCAGATTTATGCCTTTTGGGCTCCCAAGCTCTCCCTTCTTAAGCACCTGCCACATGACCTCAACTTAGCAAACTGCTTATACTCTCTGAGCCTCCGTGTCCTCCTCTGTGCAGACAGCATTAGGCTCATTGTACAGATTCAGTAAATGTTGTGGAATGAATGAATGATTGAATTAATGAACAGCCCTCTAAGACTGCATGAGATAGTACCTGGCACCTGCACTCTCAAACTCAACACTCATCTACCAGCCTCGGCCTGCCCACTGGGAGCCAGGCATGGAGGAAGCATTCATTCTCTTCTCCATGAGTGTAGAGACTACGGAGCATTTCCATCTGGGTGCTCCACCCGGCTGGAACCGTCAAAATGCCTTGATTTGGGCAGCGAACCATTGAATCATTACACCTTGGAGACACTAGACTTTGGAGACTGGAGAACTGAAATAAAAGATTCTTGTTCCCTTTTCCATCTAGAGAGGCCGAACCATATCCAGGCCTTTGTTTGTTTGTTTTAGCATTTTAGGGTAAATGAGAGCTGTTTTAAGACCTCTCTGCTTGAAAAACTCTGTCTTATTTCTCCCTTGTCCCACCAGGCATGGGGAGGGTGCTCTTCCTCTTCATTTTAGACATCAAGTCCATCTGTATTTCTTCTAGAACACATCCAGCACCCAAAGATACCAAAAAAAAAAAAAAAAAAAAAACCTCACACCAGTTGCTGTTGAGTTGACTCCGACTCATGGAGAACCCATGTGTGTCAGAGTCGAACTGTGCTTCATAGAGTTTTCAATAGCTAATTTTTTTCCAAAGTAGATAAACAGGACTTTCTTCCAAGGTGACTCTGGGTGGACTCCAACTGCCAACCTTTCGGCGTGCATTAACTGTCTGTACCACCCAGAGACTCCACACACTCTAACTTACACCTCTAACTAAGGGAAAAGGGGGCTATGGAGAAAGGAGGCTACGGAAGTAGCATATTGTCGTTAGGTGCCATCAAGTTGGTTCCAACTCAAAGCGACCCTATGTACAACAGAACACAGCACTTCCTGGCCCTGCCCCATCCTCACAATCGTTGGCTATGCTTGAGCCCATCGTTGCAGCCACTGTGTCAATCCATCTAACTGAGGGTCTTCCGCTTTTTCACTGACCCTCTACTTTACCAAGCATGATGTCCTTCTCCAGGGACTGGTCCCTCTTGATAATGTCCAAAGTACTTGAGACGAAGTCTCACCATACTTCCTTCTAATGAGCTTTCTGGCTGTACTTTTTCCAAGACAGATTTGTTCGTTCTTCTGGCAGTCCACGGTATATTCAATATTCTTCACCAACACCATAATTCAAAGGTGTCAATTTTTCTTTGGTCTTCCTCATTCATTGCCCAACTTTAGCATGTACATGAGGCAATTGAAAACACCATGACTTGGGTCAGGCACACCTTCGTCCTCAAAATGACATCTTTGCTGTCCAACACTTAAAGAGGTCTTTTGTAGCATATTTGTCCAATGTAATACATCATCTGATTTCTTGACTGCTGCTTCCATGGGTATTGATTATGGATCAAGTGAAATGAATCCTTGACAACGTCAATCTTTTCTCCATTTATCATGATGTTGCTTATTGGTCCAGTTGTGAGGATTTTTGTTTATGTTGAGGTGCAAGCCATACTGAAGGTTGTAGTCTTTGGTAGCATGGATAAGCTTAAAATATACCTCCCGGGTGCCCTGTGTCCACATTTCCACCCACTGATGTGAAACAGCCTGCCCAGGAGGACTTTTGCGTCTTGAATTTAACCACAGAGGCTCAGAGTCACCTGGTGGCTGCCTGGTCAACCTCTGTCTCCTAAGATGATCTTTTCCTCTAAGATGAGAAAAACTAACTCTATAAAGTACTTGGGAAACATCCAGCTCCAATTCAGTTAAAAACCCAGTAAAGGGACCCAAGGAATCTTGATCTCCAGCCTGTCTATGGATCCATCTCACCCAAAATTGTTGACTTCAAAAAGATGATGAAATATTCTGGAATTAGACAGTGGTGATGGTTGCACAACACTGTAACACTGAGAATATACTAGAAACCACTGGATTTTACACTTTTGAACAGTTAAATTTATAGTATGTTAAGTTTATCTCAATTTTTATAAAAGGGCCACCAGTCTTCCTTACTGGCCTAGGAATACATGACATGAACCCAAACAGCTGCCTACATGCTCTGGCACTTGCGGTAAACTGACAAACCCAACCTCCCCCAACTTAAAAGATCTTATCCTGGATGCCGTAACAGAAGGACCAGGTCTCCTAAGGCTGCAGCCAGTCTTGGCTGGGGCTCTGACTTGTGGCTGTCACAGAGGCAAGTGGTCAAGAGGCAAATGGTCTCTTGCCAAAGATAGGACTGCAGGGATACAGGGCCTCAGACCAGGCCTTGTAGAAGAAAGGGATCTCAGGAGGAGGGGCTTTCCTCATTGCAGCCCTGACATCAGAGAATCCCTTGATGGTGGCAATTGTGGTGATGTGAGTGGGTGGGCAAGTGTGTGTGTGTGTGTGTGTGGCATTGATGATGGCGGGTTGGTGTGTGTACGTGTGTGTGTGTGTGTGGTATATGGCATGGTGATGGGTGGGTGAGTGTGTGTGTGGTGTGTGGCATGGTGATGGTGGGTGGGCAAGTTTGTGTGTGTGTGTGTGTGTGTGTGTGTGTGTGTGTGTGTGTGGTGTGTGACGTGCGCGTGTGCTCTAGGGAGCCCACTCAATACTTACAAGGCCCTGGCAATGGGTAAGCACAATTTTCAATGCCCCTTCTCTGCATAAGGAAGCCCAATTTGACTTGCTGGGCTGATGAAGTAATTGCTTCTTGTTGACAGTCGCCATTGAGTCGAGTCTGACTCACGAGTAAGTGTAAGAAGTCAAAATACTGTACAAAGGGGAGAACGACTTTAAAGTGTTTGCTCATTGCTGTGCTGACTGGGCATTTTAACTAAATACAGCTTTAAGTTTCTGATTATGTTCCAAAATTCTAAAGCCGTATGCATAAAATCAACCTTTTTTCTAATTGAGGACAGAGGCCAACATATTCTTAGGAGATTAGACGGATAGCTAGCTAGCTAGATTAACAGATATCTAATACCTGTATGGAGCCCTAGCGGTGCAGTGGTTAAGAGGTCGGCTACTAACCAAAAAGGTCGGCAGTTCCAGTCCACCAGCTGCTGCTTGGAAACCCTACGGGGCAGTTCTACTGTGTCCTATAGGGTCGCTATGAGTTGGGATCGACTTGATGACAATGGGTTTTTTTAATACATATATTTTATTTTAAAAAACCAAGTTGCTGTCACATCAACTTCAACTCATGGTGATACCGTGTGTGTCAAAGTAGAACTGTGCTCCTATAGAGTTTTTAATGGCTGATCTTTCAGAAGTAGATTGCCAGGCCTTTCTTCTGATCTGAGTGCCTCTGGATGGACTCAAATCTCTAACTTTTGGGTTAGCAGCCAAGCACGTTAATCATCTGCACCACTCAGGGACTCCAGTCATGTGGCTAGCAGCTACCAGATTGGAAAGCAAGCTCTAACATGTATCCTGAATTAAGCCAGAGCATTAGAATGCTGCACACCTGGGCTACATCATATAATGGCTTGCTTATGTTGAGGTGCCTTATGAGAAAGTGACCTATGACACCCCTCCCCACCCACTAAGCTTACTCTGAGGATCTTGTTGAGACTGTTCATTACATGAAGCATGCTAAGTATTGATAGGAGTTTTCATGACAATCCACTTTTGGGCTCTGGGATCCCCAAACAAATGCGACATGGTTAGGAGGTTTTCTCTGGACACCAAATTGTCTTTTAAATGGGTTGAGGGCTGAAGGCTGTTCCACATCAAAGCTAGCTAATACGATTTGATTATAATGCGTCCATCTGAATATGAACACAAGGGTGATGTTTGGAAAATAGGAGGTTGACTAACAAAGTATTTTAAAAGGTCAGATGGGTCATTTATGCTGGGAGCCTGGCACCGAGCGTCTGGAAGCCCATGATAGGACCAGAACTAGATATGGTTGCCCCATAGACTGTGGGCCTGGGGGCTGTCTCTCTGTAACTATTGGAGACAAGGGACAGGGCTCTGGGCCAGGCTGGCACGGCAGCACCTGCTGAGACCTATGGCAGGACCTACCGGATGGGCCTCCCCTGAGTAGAACCTGAAGGCTGCCTGGCCAGTGCCCACCCGTGAGATCCTCCCCTTTCTTGCTCACTGGGTCTAGGGAGCAGCATTACAGCTTGATTTTGTTCTACTCATCTCTTGTCAAGGTCACAAATGACCTCCATGCTGCTAAATGCAGGGGCCAAGTCCAAGTCCTCATTTGCTTGACCCATCAGCATCATTTGACATAGGTGAGTCCTCCCTAATCTTTGAAACTCTTTCCTTTCTTTCTTTCTTTTTTTTTTTTAATGTGGTTTATTGGATACCATCTCTCTTGGTTCCCAGCTACTGCACTGACCGCTCCTTGTCAGTCTCCTTTGCTGGCTCCTCCTCTATTCCCCAACCTCTTTGTATTGGAGCCTCCATGGCTTGGTCCTTGGACCCCTACTTCACCTACACTCCCTCCCTAGTGATCTCATCCAGCCTTATGCTTTAATTAACATCTGTACACTGATAACTCCCAAACTGATATCTGCAGCCACCACCTCTCCCCTGACCTCCTGGCTCTGATAGCCAACTGCCAATTTAAAGTCTTGTGGATGTGTAGTGGGAACCACAAACTTCCAAAACTGAAGTCCTGACTCCACCCTCCCTACCCAGAACTGCTTCTCAGAAGTCTTCTCCATCACCATAAAAGGCAACTCCATCCTTCCAGCACTCTGGCCAATAACCTTGCAGTTCCCTTGACTCCTCTGTCTCCTACCCCACATGGAATCTGTGTAGTTGAAGGATTAAACTTTACCTAAAGCAAAGGTCCCTATGAGTCAGAACTGACTCAACAGCACCTAACAACAACAACAACAACAAAGAGAGGTCTGGCCTTTGCCCTTGGCCACTGGACAAAACCCTCCAGTAGCTCCTAAAAGGTCCAACATGAACTGACCCCCAGCTAACCCTCTTCTTCTCCTCTCTCCCTTGCTTACTCTGTTCCAGACTCTACAGTTGGTGTCACAGTGAGGGTGGTCTTGTGTAGATGCTTCTTCCCTCTAACTTTGTAGCTGGACCCTAACTCCTTGCAGTTGGGATCAGAAGTCTTGGGCAGACTTGACAGTCTGGAGGACTGTCCCCTTTACCTAGCAGTTTGGCTAGCTCTGTGTACAAGTCACAGCAGAATAGATCTGGAATCCAAACACCTCTGCTTTTCCTCATCACCTTCATTGTTCCACTCTTGTCTAAGCCACCATCATCTCTTGCCTGGATTATTGACAGAGACTTCTAGCTGGTTTCAGTCACCTTTTGTTCCCAAAGTCCATTCTCAACATAACATCCATGAGTGATCTATTTCAAATGAAGTCAGATCACATCAATCCTCTGCTCAAAACCCTCCAGTGACTCCTAAAAGGTTCAACATGAACTGGTCCCCAACTAACTCTCTGACCTCATTTCTTTCTACTCTTGCCCTTACTCCATTCCAGCCACACTAGCCTCCTTGCTGATCTTGGAATGGACCAGGCATACTCCTACCTCAGGGCCTTTGCACTTGCTGTTCCATCTGCCTGGACTGCTCTTCCCCAGATACCCACGTGGCTTGCTCTCCTTCCTTCAGGTCTGTGATCAGATATCACCTGTGAGTTGCTTAGTGTTATATATCGACTTGGCTAGGCTGTGATTATCAGTGTTTGTGGAAGATATTGGACTAGTTGCTCTTCCATAGTGTAATATGATATAATCTCCTCTCATGATGTGATCAAACAATCAGTTGATAGGGGATTTTCCTTAGGGGTGTGGCCTGCCCCCAGAAGGTAAATGAATGCGGCAAAGCTCACTTACTGTCTCTCTCTCTCGACCTTGCACTCTTCTCATTGCCCAACCTCCAGTTTTGGTATGTAAACCTGCAGAGGTTTCTAGCCTGCCACCTGACCTGTAGATTTTGGACTTGACAACCCCCACAACTGCATGAACCATTTCCCTGAAGTAAATCTCTCTCTCTCTCTCTCTCTCTCTCTCTGTATATATATGTATATTTATATACATCTCACTGGTTTGGATCCTCTAGAGAATCCAGACTAAGACAATGTGATTGATGAGGACTTCCTAGGTTAGCTCCCATCCCCCTTACTTGCTTTATTATTTGTCCACATACATTCTATATATTTATATATTTGCATGTTTGTTATCTGTCTTCCCTAACTGCCACTGAAATTTAAGCTCCACATGAGCAGGGACTTTGTTTTGTTCACTGCTGTATCTCAGCATCTAAAATAGTGTCCAGTATATAGTAATTGCTCAACAAATAGTTGTTGAAAGGAATAAACCAGCATAGGCTACCCAACCTCAAGTCTTTGCTCATCTTACCTCTCCACTTGAAAGGCTGTCTCCACCAAGCCTTGTTTTCCAGCTCCAGTCGGCACTCAATAAACATTCTGTCCATGTCATAAGGCCAAGGTGGATTTAGGCTTTTTGTGATGATCTCAGTGCCCACCATGCCCATGGTTCCTTCTAAGGAAAATGCTCCCTTCCTGATGAAAAGGGATCCTTAGTCGTGTGTCATGTAACCTGCCTCCATTCCATCTCATTGGACCAAGATCAACACCTGTCTATAGTGTTTACACCTCTCTACAAGTACTTACACCTGTCCACAGGTAGCAATTCTATAGGCTTGTGCAAAAATAGTTGGGCCAATTTGACCAAAGAAATACTGAGGGAATACAGCTGTCACCAGTGGGAACTATAGCTGTATGGGTCATGAGGTAGAGAGATGCCTGATGGGCTACACCAAAACAAAAAAAACCAAATCCATGGTCGTCGAGTTGATTCTAACTCATAGCGACCCTACAGGACAGAGTAGAACTGCCTCATAGGGTTTCCAAGGAGCAGCTGGTGGATTCAGACTGCTGACCTTTTGGTTAGCAGCCGAGCTCTTAACAACTGAGCCACCAGAGCTCCCAACACGGGGCACCTGGGAGGGCAGTGGCAGCGGTGGCTGTGGGTACAACCACGATGGGCTACAGTGGGTCTGAATTAGGCCAAAGTTAAAGGTTAATGAAAGTTGGGTGCAAGCAGTGTCTATGAGGTGGAGAAAGGACATACTGTGTAGGGAGTAGGGAGGCCAAGGGCTAGAACAAGAGAAGTGGACCAAGAAGAGCAGATGCACAGGGGAAACTGAGCCCCAGTGGTAGTGGAACAAATACACAAGGATCCGGAACTGACCACGGCTGAGAATGGCCACAGAGCTCCCTTGGATTCCGAAGGCATAGTCTCCATCTTGATGAACCTAGCTCTCTTCTCTCTTGGGCCCACTACATTGTCTTCACCAAAGGAAACAAATAGAATTGGGTCTTGGGGCCAACACCATCATCATCATCATTCACCACCATTATGTAGTCACCACCATCATCATCATCACTTAATAGTTAACTGAGTTTCCATCCTGGGCCCCCAGGGAAGCATCAGAGGGCATGGTGTAATGCAGCTAAAGTGGTACTTAGGTCCATGGTTGCAACACTCATTTCTTGTAGCCAAAGACTATGGGAGGAAAAAGTAACAATTCTTTCCTAATTCAGAAAATATTAACATAATCACCTTATTTCTGATATGTTGTTGTTGTTGTGTGCCATCAAGTCGATTCCAATTCACAGTGACCCTATCAGACAGAGTAGAACTTCCCCATAAGGTTTCCTAGGCCATAACCTTTATGGGCGCAGATTGCCAGGTCTTTTCTCCCAAGGAGCCGCTGGTGGGTTTGAACTGCCGACCTTTTGATTAGTGGCCAAGTGCTTAATTGTTGCGCCACCAGGGCTCCTTTTTCTGATATAGATAACTACATTATTCTATTGGTTAATCAGAAAAAAAAAGGAAAAGTAATCTTACACCAGTAGAAAATGAGGAATATTCTATAGTAGAGAGGGTCATCCCTTGAAGGGTGATGTTATGGGTTGAATTGTGTCTCCCAAAAGGATATGTTCAAGCCCTCACCCTTGGTACCTGAAAATGTGACCTTATTTGGAAATGGGGTCACTGGAGATGTAATTAGTTAAGATGAGGTCATTAGGGTGAGCCCTAATCTCTTTATGACTGGTGCCCTTATGAGAGGAGAAGAGACACAGCAGACACAGAGGGAAGATAGACATATAAAGACAGAGGTAGAGATTAGAATTATGCTGTCACAAGCCAAGGAATGCTTGAAGATACTAGAAACTGGAAGATACAAAGAAAGATCTTCCCCTAGAGCCTTTGGAGAGAACATGGCTCTGCCAACACCCTGACTTTGGACTTCTGGCCTCCAGAACTCTGTGACAATAAATTTCCATTGTTTTAAGCCACCTGCTTTGTAGTAATAGGTTGTGTCAGACCTAGGAAGCTAATATAAGTGAGTTGAATAGAATTCCACACCTGGATTTTGGGATCATGGCTTGGGGAATGCTGTAGAAATGCTGAGAACGGGTAGAACCAAACCAAACCCATAGCTGTTGAGTCAATTCCAACTCATAGCAACCCTATAGGACAGAGTAGAACTGCCCCACAGGGAAGCAGACTACCACATCTTTCTCCCACAGAGTGGCTGGTGGGTTCGAACTGCCGACTTTTGGTTAGCAGCTGAGTGCTTAACCACTGTACCACCAACGCTCCTCAGAACAGGTGGGACCATTGTTAAATACAGCTGAAGTAAAAGAAACACAATATTTGGTGGAATGGGTCACCCACCTAAGGGAAATCTACTCTTAAGGATAGTCAAGGCCAACAAAGAAAGAGGCAGAAAGAAAGGCACCCCAAATCCTAGAGTATATGACTGCGTCAAACACGAGGACCCTGGGGATGACTCTTGAAAATGGTGTAGGTAATTGTCCTTAGCAGAACCCTTCCTCTTTCCCCAGCCACACCCAGCTATCTCTGAGCCCTCACATCCTTTGGCAGGTACTGAAGTGTTACATATGTGAAGTCATCACCCCTTTCGTTGTTACACTCAGCTGTGACTGAGCATCAGCCAGGCCTGTCTATAAATAGGAAGAACACTTAGCTCAGCCCTCAGAAAACTGTGCGTTGAAAGCATAAGGACTCCTGGCTGGAAGAGATAAAGGACACTTACAGGACTTCTTTGCTGGAGCTGGGTTTCTCCCACTTGCCTTGAAGGAGCATCTTGGGAAAGCGGCCATGTTTGGCCTCCAGGGACCTAAAGAAGCCAAGCAGGTATGAAAACCAAACCAATTCCAGGTTCAGGTGAACATCGAGGTGATTTGTGGGGTGCCTGGCAGATCTGTTCAAACCAAGTATCGCTCACCAACCATCCCTCCAAAGAGTGATTTTACCCTTAGGAACACCCTCCTTTGAATTAAACAAGAAAGCCAAGCCCGTTGCCATCACGTCAATTCCAACTCATGGCAACCCCATACATATCCAAGTAAAACTGTGCTCCATAGGGCTTTCAGTGCCTGATTTTTCAGAAGTAGATTGCCAGGCCTTTCTTCTGAGGGGCCTCTAGATAGAGTCAAACCTCTAACCTTTCGGTTAGCAGTCAAGCACTTAACCATTTATACCACCCAGGGATTTCTAGTAGAGGCTTGTGTATGCTGGTATTCTCCAGCAATGCAACCTTTTAAGGTAGAAGAGAGAGATTGGTCATTTAGAACAGGAACATGGCGCTCAGGCCACCAGGCTGAATGGAGGTGCTGAGCAGAGGCTCCTTGGTGACCTGGGGCCCCTTTGAATCTAGTGAGTGGCCTGGGAGGCCAGTGGGGTGAAGGCAGGAAGGAAGCATCAAAGGCAAGCTTGGCCTGTTTTACAATGTTATCATGGGCCAGCCCTATCTTCCAAAGAAAACCCATTGTGTTGAGTTGATTACAACTCATAGTGGCTCTGTAGGAACCCTATAGGACAGAGTAGAACTGCCCCACAGGGTTTCCAAGGCTGTAATCTTTACAGATGCAGACTGCCACTTTCTCCTGTGGAGCAGCTGATGGGTTTGAGCTGCCAACCTTTAGGTTAGCAGCCGAGCGCTTAACCACTGTGCCACCAGGGCTCCTTTTAGCCCTATCTTACTCCCCTTGTTTTGAAAAAAAAAACACAAATTTTACTTCTTTTTTGTTTTCACCACTTGTGCCTGGTCCACTCCCTGTTGTGAAATAAGTACATTTATTACACAGAAGGAGGCCTGATCTCTCTGAGACCTTGCACGGATTCTTTACAACATTTAGCCTGCAGGGCAAGGTAAACATCGGGCCACAAAGGGGCAATGTCTGGAGTGTGGCATCATTTCAGAGGGCATGAGACACCTAGGCCACTGTCACATAGTAGGGGACCTGGGATTTTACAAAAGGAGAAAATGTCAAAACAGAGTTAGAAAAATGTGCACTGTAAACATTTAAAATTTTAAAAACAGAGGGCTTTTAACACATGTACATACAAAATCCAAATGCCGTTTAATTGTACTCTTTACTAGAAATGATAAAAAAAAAAACTCAAGACCCTTTTTTGAACATGAAGCCAAGGCCAAATGCCCACCCACAGTGGACAGACCCTGCATCGAGGTACCCCAAGAAAGCTAGCAAGGAACTTTGACACGGGCACTGGACTAGGAATCTGAGCCGGGATGGGAAGGTCAACTTGCAGTGATTCTGAATGCAAATGATCTAGCACACTGGCGAAATGACTCAGTTTCCACTCTCAGCCAGGGCTTGGGTTAAGGAGGAAGTAGGAAAAGGGAGAAGCTGACCTACCAACTCCCTCACTGAGAAGCTGCCCCTTCCACCCTGGAGCTTTCCCACCCTATCACCATACATATCACCATGCTGTTTTTTAAGGGCAGGGACCATGCCTTATGCTTATAGCACCAGTGGTTGCCCAAGAAATACCTGTTGTGTTGAAGTGAATCATCAAGAAGGTGCTATCAGGAATTCTCTGGTAGGCATAACAATTTTACACTATTTGAGGGCCAAACAAATTATGTTTTCCTTATTTGCCCTATTTGAGACAGCCCTTGTCAACTCTCTTGGTTAATTTTTTCCACCTCTCTTAAGTCAACCTAAAAAACCCAGTTGCTGTTGAGCCGATTCTGACTCATAGCAACCCCATGTGTGTCGGAGAAGAACTGTGCTCCATCAGGTTTTCAATAGCTGATTTTTTTCGGAAGTAGGCCTCCGGGCCTTTCTTTGGAGGCACCTCTGGGTGAACTTGAATGTTTTGGTTAGCATCCGAATGCATTAACCACTTGCGCCACCCAGGGACTCTGAAGTCAATCTAAATCTTAACAAGGGGTTTGGCAGCTTTCCTGCTCGGTGGCAATTACAGAACTCACACCAGCGAGCATGCGCCCTGCACACATGAGCACTTACAACAGTCTTTACTTGCCCTAACTGGAGACCCAAGAAGTTCCCGCTTGGGTAGTTTAACTTGTGCTCTATAAAATTTATTTCACCATGGAGCAGAGAGGTAATCTCATGATACAGGAAAATGGGCTGTCTTCTAGATAATCACAGCAATTCACCTCTGAGTAGTAAGTTGAAGGTCATTCATATGCAGCATTTTAGTTTGAAGGGTATTCAGACTGGGGCTATTCACTGCACCAAATCAGCATTAAACGAGTGGAACCATTAGCGAGAAAAGAAGGAACTCTTTGAGCACAAAACTGAGTTGCTCAGGTTCTTAGGTGGCGCTTGAGACTCAGAACAAAACCTCCCAACAAGGACAAAGACAGATCATCAAGGCAGAGGCTGGCGTAAGCAAGCGTGAGACGAAATCCCAGTCTCCAATTCATGTAGACTCTGGCCTGGGTTTGCTACTGTCATCCTGGAACATTCCCCAGGCAGGAGGTATACATAACACCTGCTGGGAAATGCAAGGATAAATGGAAACGCCTTGCAACGGAACCAAAGCATTTGGTTCAGCATTGCTCACGGGCTGTTGCCAACTGCCCTTTGCTACTGTGCCCAAGGCTGGTCAGCCCTTCCTGGGACCATTGTTACCTTTCCAGACAACAGGCGCACTAAGGACTCATCAAACCTACTACGAAATGAGACCTCACAATGGAAACCACAGCATACCCTCCATATTGTGTTCAACAAAACCTTTCTAAGAAGCGGAAGTGAGAATGGATGACCCAGGAGATGATACAGATCCTGAATGAAAATTCAGGGCACTATCTAAGTAAATTTTCTGTTTTTATTAGTGGAAACAAAAATCCGGAAAACTTTTCTGCCTAAACCTGTGGGACCAAATGAGAAACTAAAACCCCATTCTGCACGCTGCCTTGGCCCGCAGTGAGCGGCTCCATTTCCTCCCTGCATACTCGGGAGGCCTCTGCTGGAGGAAGCCTGAATTACAGCACAGAGAACCTGACGGAGCAGCCAGGCTTAGGGAATCCCGATTTCCCAATTGAGAAGAGAAGGACCCTTAAAAGAAGCCTAGCATTTTCTACCCTGGCGCCTGACACTGTAAGAGTTGTACACCAGAGGGGCTGCAAACCTGCCCAAAGCCAGCTTTCAGGTCTGGAGCAGCACCGCCTCCAGTGAGTTTTGCCCACAGTTCTTAAGACCCCAGGTCTGTGTCCCCTCTGGTCCCTGATTTCTTTACCTTGTCCTATTCCACCTGAGCTGGGGTGCCTGATGGGTCCAGAACCAATGATCTCATTCTCACCCCACACGCCAGGTAGGAACGTGTCCTGGAGTTTCCCAGCTCTGCCCCTGCTCCTGTGTCCTTGGGCCAGTTGGTTAATGTCTCTGAGCCTCACTGTCCTCATCTCTGAGATTGGGAGGCTTGGACCAGGTGATTTCTAAGTATCATCTGGCTTTGACTAGAGCATCTGCGAAGTTACCATGCCTCAGCCGCCAGAGTTAAAGTTAAATGCATAAAAGCAAAGAAGGGTTCTGATCCTTCATCCCAAGCTGCAGAGAATGAGAACAGCAAAAACTGCTGACTCTGCATTGGGTAAAAAGCAAGAACGGGCAGTGGGGTCGCACCCTGGGGTCAGGATCTGGTCCTGGTGCCTAGGATCCCAGCAGCACCTAGAGCCTTTGATGCTGGCACCCACCTTCCTCCCTGGTCCTCACAATCTTTGAGAGTCTGAGTGCAGCTGTCTTGCCAGGCAAGCACCCCAACAACCCAATGCCAGTGGAAAGCCAGGTCCGCTAATGTTCCCATAGCCCCCACCTTTTCCTTACACCTCATCCCCAGGAGGAGCCGCAGGACTCAGCTGGCCAGTTGGCTCTGCCTGGAGGGTGCAGGAGGTCCCTGGAGAGCCGCCTCTCCCTGCGTCCTTGGCAGGGAGGCTGGCCGCTGCAGTACCGCGCCTGTTCCCAGCTGAGAAACAGGATCCCAGGGTCAGTCTGGGGCAGCCACAGTCCTGAGCAGGCCCCCACAACCGATGACATCAACACCAAGAGGGGTCTGCAGGCTCCAGTGGCCCTGCCATTTCCTCCTGTCCCCCTCCCCGCCCTCACCCCCATCCAGCGCAATGCAGGACTCCAAGGGCAAGCACAAGGTGGAGACACTAAGCCAAAAACCTGGGGGTGGGAAAAAGCAGCCACCAGCGCGGAGGCGCCTCCAGTGGAAGTTCAGGGTCTGGAGCAGCCAGTCCTCAGTCTCTGAACTGTCTTACCACCCTGAGCATCCCAAGAAGGACAGGCTTATGAGCGCAACGTGACATCACTTCCCATCCTGCCGGGAGACAGGGCTTTTGCCAAGAACGGCCCTTGGGGACTAGTCAGGCAACATTTCCGTGCCACTGGCATAAATAAACACTGCCCCCCCCGGCTGCTATTCTGGGCAGAAGGTGCTGTCTGGAGCCCCTGGGCCTGCTTGCTCTCTCTCTTTCCCCAGGCCCCAAGCTCCTGCCACCCAAGCTCATCACATCACCCAGGAGGGTCAGCAGCTACTGAACCCCACCCACATTTGCTGGCTCAGCTTGCCTCTGCAGGGGAAGCTGGATTCCCTCATCTCTGTCCAAGTACCTCCACATCCAAGCTCAACCTTCCTACAACCAACTACAAGACATCTGGAAAAAAACGTTTCTCCTGTTGCCTTTGTGCCTCCATTTGTCCCCATGAGCTGTCCCAGAAATCATGAGTGGAAGAATTCAAGCAAACGTCCAGAGAAGGTCCCTTTGTCCTCACCCAAGAGCATGCTTTAGTTGAGGATCACTTCCTTACCCCCCAACTGGAAAAGCAGCCTTGCATTCCAAACTTGCGTCCAGGTTCAAAGTCAGAGATACAAGGCAAGAGCCCAGAGACAGCTTCCCTGGGCTCATCTCAAAGCCTTAATTCTTCTAATCCCTCCAAGGCACGGCAAGTCTTATTCTTCCATGGAGTTTCCCAACAGCACCCTACACTTGGTGGGTGCTCAACCCTGGAGCACCCGTGAAAGTGGCTTGTCCTTCTGAGTCTATCCGCCCAAGAGCCCAGAGGCAGGATCCCCCAGGTGTCATCCTTCCCCAGGAGCAAGCTGCCTCTGCCCACAGTCCCCAACTCCAGGGAAGTGCAGGAGTCGGGAGAAGGTGGTATAAATCAAGTCAGGGTTCACTCACTGCACCAATCAGAGACGCCGTCCTGCGCGCAGCAGCCAGGAGGTGGCCGTGGAGACAGATCGCAGCAGAGCTGCTGCTTGCCCTGTGCAGTGGTGCAGGGCTTCTGCATCTCTCACTGCTGCTGCTGCTGCTGCATCCGGCAGCTCTCACACTGCTGACTTGGCCGGCGGCAGCAGGGGCGGGGCAGACGGCATGCAGCAGCCTGGGCCCCAACTGCCCCTGCGTAAGGAAATGGGCTTGGCTGGCCCGTGCTATGGTAGGACAATGGGGGTGGAAGAGGACAGAGCTGGAGAAGGCTCCTGAGTCAGCACTGGTACATTGCGAGGCGGCCCAGGGAGCACTGTCCACATCCTTCTGTCCCCTTCCATCCACACCCCACTGATCTCGGGGACCAGCTCTCGCCTAATTGTCCCCCTTGACAATGCCGGCACTATAATGCACCCTGGGGCATGGGAAGATAGAGACTTCTTGTTAAAGCCCCACCCAGGCCCATAGAATTCTCTAGATGTTACTGTGGGGTCAAGCTCCCAGCTGTGGGGATCTGACACATGGGCAGGGACAAGGGGAGGTCTTTACCTCACTCCTACCCTGCTGTAGCCCTGAGGCTCACTTGTAGGTAGGCCTAACATGGGGGTGGTGGGATGGTAGTCACCAACTGCATTGGATTTTCTGCCGGAAACGCTGGCCTCTCACTGTCCCAGGTCAGCTGGCTTCCCTGTTCTGCTACCTGGAAGGTGAAGGCATACAGGGACCTGCTGGGGCTAAGCCGCCCCACTCCATGCATTCCTGAGGGTCTATGTGTCACTTCGGCTCCTCCACCTCCTTTTTCCCAGCCACTGTGATGTGGCCATTTTGGCCCACACGGCCCCTGCTGGAAGGAAGGTAGCCTCTCACAAAGAGAAGGCTGTGGAAGTGGGGCAGCCGAGTGGCATGCCCCTTGTCCATCTCGTGGCAGGACGTGTAATTCATTCCACAGCCCCAGCGGTGTCAGAGTGCTAGGTTCAAGGGTCACCTTCTCCCCCTAAGCACACTGGTGATGTTCCATCTCACCTTACCTATGCGTGGGTGACCAGAAACTCATGCACATGGACAGGAGGCTGGGGGCCAACAGGTCGACCTTCCAGGAGGCACTGCTATTAGCAGCCGTCTTAGGACGTGCTGGGAGAGAAGTCTGTCCTGTCCTTCCATCTCGTTCTCCTGCTTCCTAATACCTCCATCCCAGTGTCAAGACAAAGCTAGACCTTCAGACACAAATAGGCCATCCTAGCAGCTTCCAAAGAGTGGGGCAATTTCTGCCTGACATACAGTGAAGGTCTCTCCTCAGTACCACAGGATGCTGACCTCAGGAGACCCTGGCACTTAGGACCCGAATGACCCCTCTAGGTGTACCGGGCTCTGAGTCATTTATATTCAAGGCTGTTTGTCTGTAAAATTAAAGTTGCTGCACGTCACAAAGGGATTTCTGCAAACACATACCATGGGTTTTTAGGCAGTGGCTGAAGATGGTTTTAAATATATGGGGAATGTATAAAAAATGTATGGCGTGAGAGAAGCGGTGATGAGGAGGAAATCAGGGTTGTGAAAGTAGCCAGGAAAAGGGTACTTCTAATTGGAAGCCCTGGTGGCATAGTGGTTAGGAGCTACGGCTGCTAACCAAAAGGTTGGCAGTTCAAATCCACCAGGTACTCCTTGGAAACCCTATGGGGCAGTTCTACTCTGTCCTTATAGGGTTGCTATGAGTCGGAATCAACTTGACAGCAATGAGTTTGTTTTTTAATTGGGAAAGAGGCTTAGATTTCAGTCTGGAGAGCACTTTCCCAGTCTAGGTGATTATGCCATCTAAGATGCCATAAAGTAGAGGTCCCCAAATGCGGCAGAGTGTCGGATATAAGTCCCCTCTTGTGCCCTCAGGAGCTTCAACTCCAACAGTCCCTGCCAGAGAACAGGCAGCATTTTCCTGCAGATGAGCCTTCAGGCCTTGCTCCTGGTCCAGCAAGTGCCGGGACACAGTGCGCGAGCCCACAGAGGTCACGTTGTAATAACGCGAGCCTGGGCTGTCACTCCTTGTGGCTGTTACAGGGACTTGCCTGGATAATTTATACCTGAGAAGTTCACGGCGCATCCTTTGAGCTGATTTAGTGCAAGACCTAAAGTTTTTCTAAAAATGATACCTTTTTGCTTTGGGAGGAATCACAAGGAGCCTTTCCAGCACCTGGGACCACCTGGGCAGATGCCACCATGGGCACTGAATGACATTACCCCCACTCAATGCAAACCCGGATCCAAACCTCATGTCTGGGAATGCCACCATGTGGGCACAGCCAGCCAGGGCTCCTCTAGCCAGACCTACTGAGGCAGCAGCTGGCTTTGGGGCAGTCTCTTGGCCGGGTAGAGAGAAGTCTGGGTCCCAGAGACCAGACCTCAGGCACCTCCGTGGCTTGTGAACATCCCCAGAAACAGCCACTGCCCCAGGGGTGCCTTCCTGCGATTATGTGCAATCCCCATCACACGAAGCCCTACGGAGCCCTCCCCACTGCTTGACATGCTGTATATCCCCACTCTGCCCTCATCCCATCCTTAAAAGCTGCAGCCACTGCCCCTGTGGGCACAAATCATCCTGTTTCAAATTTCCCTCCAAAGCGCACCTCAGTAAACCCAAAAGAATAAAACCTTGATCCCCGACGAACAAGGCAGGGAAGGCTGCATCTGTGTTCCCAGAGTTCAAGTCAGGCTGAAGAAAGATCACAATAGAAATCAGACCTGCGTTTCCCAGGTCAATTCCACATGGCTTAGAGAGCTAGTTAATCAGGTGCGGATGCACGCAGCAGAATGACACACTCCAAGGCAAGGGCTGAGCTTAAACTCATCAGTGAGTCCCTGGTGCCTGTCCCCACCTTCCCACTCTCCCGCCCCCCCCCAACCCCCCACAGCAAGTGGGAGACAGAACCCAACCCAAAGTGAAGGTGCTGAGTGTGCTTTGGATTTTGCCTGGGGCTGAGCGCTCCCCAGTGTGTACCCATAGTGGGCATCCCCTTCTCCCTCCTCCTCCTCCTCCTGCTCCGGCTGCCTCCTCCCGCAGCTGCTGCAGTCGGTTCTGCAGTCACTTGAAGGAGAAAGATTTCGCAGTACGGCATTCTTAAAGCTGCAGTGCCCACATTCTCCTTCTAACCCTGCCTGCCGCTACCATCTGCTCACTTATTGGGGTCCTTTGCAGAGGGTGGGTGGGCAAGGAGATGGGGGATGGAGGCTTGGAGGAGTGGGGCAGGTGGGAATCACAGAGCCGGGCTCTGGCAAGGGTAAAGAGGAGAGGAGGGAGCCCTGTGATAGTCTCTGCAGCTAAACCAGGTTGCTGGGACTGCAGCAGGACCGCAATGGAGTAGAACGTTTTTGTTTTTTTTAAATCATAAAACCCCCACCAAAAATCCCTGCACAAACTTAAGAGTCCTTGTAGCTTAATGAAAGCAAAAGATACAAACACAAAACTGACATGAGAAAGAAACCCACAAAAAAAGAAAAGAAAAGAAAAGAATTCAAGCGGTATTTAAAATTTATTTTCAGAAATTGACTCCTGTGAGCAACTGGCTCAGCGTTCCCTACCTTGCTCTGCTGGAAAGCAGGATGGAGAAGGATCTGGAAGGAGTTCCCGGTACCAGCCCAGAGTTCCTGCAAAGTGCAGAGAGAGGGCTCAGCTTCCATGAGGAGGAAGCTTTCGAAAACCCAAAAGAAAGGGCATCTTCCTGCCAGTTCTCTAAGGAGAGTGCCAGTGAGCTGGCCGAGTATTCAGGAACCAACACACCCCTCCCTGTAAGTTACCTCTCTCCTCTGCTCCGCGCTGCTCTGGAGCCGGCAAGTTGCAGACTGCTGCTGGCGCGGCAGGACCCGAAATAAGAAGTGTCAGCTGGGTCCCTGCACCGAAATGCTGCTGGGAGTCAACGCTGCAGGCGACGGGATGGTCTCTCCCCCTCTCCCAGGTTTAACTGAAACCCCTGATACTGCAAGATGCCCGCTCCTATGGAGACTCATCTCCAAAGAACCTCCGCCCTCCCTGTGCCTCCCCACCAGGTCCAAGCTTTTCTCCCAGACTTGGGCACCTGAAGATGCTTTTCTTGCAAAAAAAAGAAGTCTCTGAGGTATCCTTAATTTCTTCCTTTTGGAGACCACATTTTGGAGAAGGTGGAAGTTGTTCAGAAGTTTGAGAATTGCAGCCTGGTACTCAGAAAGCAGCAGAGGGAATGAGCCACCATCTGCTTTGCTGTAGACACGTTAACACCATCAATTTACTGAAAAAAGGACAGAGGCAGACCTGGGGTAAAAAAGAAGAGAAAAATTCCTCTCAGTCTGCTGGCCAGTTATCAACAGTTTGGGGAAGTGCCTCATTTTGCTCTCCTTTAAGAAAATCCCGTTTTAAAATTTGCACACATGTGAAATTGAGAAGATGGCCACAAAGTGTAAATTTTTTGTCCTGATGTGTCTGTGATTCTTAAAGTTTTGGCTCCTGCTTCCATGCAAGTTAATCTCCGTCAAGATTGAGACAGGGATTTAATGGGGAAAACTCCCGGAGAGAGAAGCGCTTTAAAAGCAGACATGGTTAAAATAGCGCATTGTGATATAATTCACAATGGATAATGCAGAACAGATAAACCCAGAGGTAGGAGAGGATGAGGGCAGAAGTAGACATTCCCAGGTTTTGAATGTATTGCAAACTGAAAGTCAAGGAAAGGACAATAAAGGAGAAGGGGTAGGGGGACCAAGACACTCCTTCTAAATAAACGGTTCAAAAGGGTCAATTGCATCAATTCCACCATGCACATTTCATTTCGGAAGTAAGACTGGAGTGTGTGGCTGATTTCTAAACAGACTAAGAAGGTTCGGTTGCCCGCATCCTGCCTGGGACACGGCCACGCTGCTGCAGTGCAGCACGGCCAACATGGCCCAGAATCGCACCCACTGCCCTTGTCTACCTTCCCCAGCCCTGGGCTTTGGCAGGCTGTTGAGCTGTGCAGCATGCACTATGCAGGTGGACAGAACCAGGACCAGCTGTGATCACCCTGTGGGCATGCTTCTCCATGTGGTACCCCTGGTCACAGCGGGGGGTGGGGGGAGGCCACATATACAGAGTGTCTCAGCTGGAAGGGACCCAGAGAGCATGCAGCCCAATCCCTCCATTTCACACATGGGAACACTGAGAGCCAAGATATGGCAGGGCCTCGCCAGTAAGACGGGGAACCTGGATTAGAATTTAGGACTTCTAAATTGGATTTGAGTCCCTGGGTGGTACAAATGGTTAAGCTCTCAATTACTAACCCAAAGTTTGGCAATTTGAATCCACCCAGAGGCACCACAGAAGAAAGGCCTGGCAATCTGCTTACAAAAGGTCACAGCCTTGAAAATTCTATGGAGCAGTTCTGCTCTGCACACATGTGGTCGCCATGAGTCAGAATCAACGGCAACTGGTTGGTTTTTGGTTTCAATTGGAATTTAGGACATGGTTGGTAAAGTAGCAGGTCAGAAAAACAAAGGAAACCGTCAGTGAGATAGATGACCCAATGGCCACAACCATGGAGTCAAACATAAAAATGATCATGAAGATGGAGCAGGACCGGGCAGCATTTCATTCTGCTATACTTAAGGTCATCATGAGCCAGGGCTGACTCAGTAGCAACTGACAACAACAAATGGGAATTCAGAATTTCGGACTCTTCATGCCATGTTCTTCCCACTACCATCACCCTCCCTTAGGCGGGCTTTGACTCTGCCACCTTCTCACGTGACTTAGACTATCCCCTCTCTGCTCTGTGGCTCAGTTTCCCCTTCATAGATGACATACGGACTTAGGCCAAGTAATTTCAATTCTTTGAAAGCAGGAAAAATACTAAGTACTTTTCTTGTAGCCAGAGGTAAGACCATATCTGATGCTTAGAATCCAAAGGAAGTTTTTCCTCAGTCCCCTCAAATTTTGAACCCAGAATGCCATCTGTATTAGTTTCCTGTTCTTTTTGTTGTTGAGTAACCTTGAGTCGCTTTCAACTTATAGCAACCCCATGTGACAAAGTAGAACTGCCCCATAGGGTTTTCTAGGCTGTAATCTTTATGGGAGCAAATCGCCAGGTCTTTCTCCAGTGGAGCCTCTGGGTGGGTTTGAACTGCCAGTCTTTGGTTAAAAGCCGAGCACTTAATTGCTGTACCACCAGGGCTCCTTTCATTAGTTTCTTAGGGCTGTCGTAATCAATTACCACAAACAGGGTGGCTTGAAACGACAGAAATTTATTCTCGCACAGCTCTGGAATCCAGAAGTCTAAAATCAAGATGTCAGCATGGTTGGTTCCTTCTAGGGGCTCTGAAGGAGGGTCTGTTTCATGCCTCTCTCCTAGCTGCTGGTGACTGCTGGCTATCCTTGGTGTTTGTGGCTCGTAGACACAGCACTCCAATCTCCCCCTCTGTTTCCACATGGCCTTCTCTCCTGTGTCTCATCTCTGTCTCACACTTCTTAAAAAATTAATTTTTTAAATAGTGATAAGTATATACCATATTTTTACCCAAATAATGCACGCCTTCTGAGTTTGTTTGCCAACTGCTCCCTCCCCTGTGAAGTATTTTCATAAGCGTGCTATGCTAATTTTTTTAGAGCAACATGTGAAAAAAAATTGGCATAGTGGCGCTTATGAAAATACCTTGAGGCGGGAAGGGAGCAGTTGGCAAACAAATGTAGAAGGTGTGTGTTATTTGTATAAAAATAAGGTACATAGGGTCGCTATAAGCCGAAATTGACTCAACAGCAATGGGTTTGGTGTTTTAGTATATATATATATATATATATATATATAAACACATACATACATACACACGCGTATATAAAACAAAACATTTGCCATTTGAACATTTTTTACACCTACAATTCAGTGATATTAATTCTGGGACAGTGGTGGTTCAGTAGTAGAATTCTTGCCTTCCATGAAGGAGACCAGGGTTCGATTCCTGGCCGATGTATCGCATGCACAACCACCATCCCTGTCTGTCAGTGGAAGGTTGTGTGTTGCTGAAAAAGTTTCAGAGGAGCTTCCACACTAAGATGAGCTAGGAAGAAAGGCCTGGTGATCTACTTCTGAAAATCAGCCACTGAAAACCCTATGGATCTACAACTGATCTTGGGGATGGTGCAGGAATGGGCAGTGTTTCATTCCATTGTTGCCATGAGTCGGGGCTGAGTCCACAGAAGCTAACAATAACAAGTATATATAACAAAACATTTATTTGCCATTTTAACATTTTTTACATGTACAGTTCAGTGACATTAATTATGTTCGTCATGTGTATAACTATCACCACCATCAATTTCTAAATTTTTCCATCACCATAACAGAAGCTCAGTGCCCCCTAAGCAATGACTCCTTTTTTCTCCCTCCCTCCCACCCCTCTGCTTCACTCTTATAAAGACACTTGTCATTGGACTTAGGGTCTCTCCCTAATTCAGGGTGATCTCATCTCGAGGTCCTTAGCTTAATTACATCTTCAAAGACTGTTTCTCCAACTAAGGTCACATTCACGGGTTCCAGGTGGACATACCTTTTGTGGGCCACCATTCAACCCACTACATTGTCCAATGAAAATGTTCATATAAGAACTGTCAGCAATGCAATGTGATGGCCACTAACCCCATCCCAATCTCTAGAGGTGCCATAACATGGACCCCTTAGATCATAACAAGATATTACCTACATCTGCAGAACACTTATATGTGCTTGGGGTTGTTCTAAGTGCTTTACTTGTGTTGACTCATTTAATTTTTACAATAACCCTATGAGGTAGGTACTATCAAGATCTCACCCAAAGGCACAAAGAGGTTTAAGTCACACAGCTAGTAAGTGACATGATTTAGGCCATTTGGCTCCATAATCTGTGCTCCTACCCATGTTGTTACTGTTAGTTGCCATCGAGTTGGCTCCAACTCAAGGTGACCCCATGTACAACAGAACAAAACATTGCCCGGTCCTGTGCAATCTTCATGATCATTGGTATGCTCAAGTCCATTGTGGCCACTGTGTATTATGATTGCCTTCCAACCTAAGGGGCTATGACGTAGTGGTTAAGAGCTATGGCTGCTAACCCAAAGGTTGGCAGTTCGAATCCACCAGGCGCTCCTTGGAATCCCTATGGGGCAGTTCTACTCTGTCCTATAGGGTCACTATGAGTTGGAATTGACTACAGCAACGGGTTTTTGTTTTTTGTTTTTTTTTTTTAATATCAGAGAATATGCTGTTATCATCCATAGGGTTTTCACTGGCTGATTTTTGGAAGTAGATCTCCAGATCTTCATACTATCTCTTAGTCTGGAAGCTCTGCTGAAACCTGTCCACCAAGGGTAACCCTGCTGGTATTTGAAATACTGGTGGCACAGTGTCTTAGACTGGGCTCTCTAGAGAAGCAAAACCAGTAAAGTGTATATATATATACATAGAGAGAGAGATTTATATCAAGGAAATGGCTCACCCTGTTGTAGAGGCTGGAACGTCCCAAATCTGTGGGTCAGGATAGAAGCTTCTCCTGATTCACATAGCCGCAGGGGCTGGTGAACCCAAGATTGGCAGGTCAGAGAGCAGGGCTCTTGCTCACAGGCTGTGAAGATAGACAAATCCCAGGATAGGCAGGCAAGACCACAGGTAAGCTGTAGCTCAAGTCCCAAGAACCAGAGGTCAGATGAACAGGGGCCAGCTGCAGGATCCAGAATGAGCAAAAGCCCCTGAGTCTTGCCAAAACATCTGCTTATAGTCAATGCAGGCCACATGCCCAAGGAAACTCCCTTTCAACTGATTGGCTACTCACAGCAGATGCCATTATAGGGGTGATCACATATCAAATCTCAACAGGGAAATGATCACAACATTATATAACTGCCAAAACACTGAGAATCATGCATGATCCAGCCAAGTTCACACACAATCTTAACCATCACACATAGCTTCCAGCATCACAGCAACATGCAAGTCACCACAGTATGACAAACTGACAGATGAGTGGTGGCTGCACACTCTTTGCTCTCTCAACTTGACACCATTGATTTTCTATCCAACCCACATCTCTCTAATTTGTTCTTTTTACAGCTATTTATTGGGCGTTTTCTGATGTGTGCTCTGTGCTGATCTAACTCTGGGCATCGTCCTTTGTGGGATGACCTCTGTTGACTTTGGACACACAGGAGAGGCTCAGTAAAGTTAATCTGGGCAGATAAGTGCACAGGGTCATCCTAAGAATGGAGCGGAGATATCACTGCACACCCAGTGTTGTCTCGAGTGATAACAAAACACCTATCAGGTCAACAATGAACATGAAATGAGCATTTATTTTTAAATAAATAAGGAAGAAGAAACTTAGGAACCACAGTGGTCATTTGGACTCTGTTAATGTTGGGGTCCTCGAATTTGCTCTCCAATTTCCCATGTTGTGTTTTGAAAATCTGGTGATCCTTTTCCTTTCTTCAAGGGCAAGTTCTAAGTATGTGATTTCTTCTTAGCCCCCAAATCCTCATGGCATTTGCATGCAAAGGACCCTGTCCATCTGTTGTTGTTAGTTGCCATCGAGTTGCCCCCAAGTCATGGCCACCCCATGCACAACGGAATGAAATGCTGCCCGGTCCTGCACTATCACCTTGATTGGTTGCAGATCAGATCATTGTGATCCATGGGTTTTTCATTGGCTGATTTTTCAGAAGTAGATCACCAGGCCTTTCTTCCTAGCTCATCTTAGTCTGAAACCTCTAATGAAACCAGTACAGCATCATAATGACATGCAAGCCCCCACTGACAGATGAGTGGTGGCTGTGCATGAAGTACATTGGCCAGGTCTCCTGCATGGAAGGTGAGAATTCCACCACTGAACCACCAATGCCTCTCTGCCTATCAACTTAGACTTTAAAAAAAAAAATGTATACAGTCCGTTTCTTCATTGGATCTCCTACACTGGCAACGAGCAGTTTGCACACATACAGTAGAAGGCAGATATGGATGGCCAAGTTCTTTTGTCTGCCTCATGCAGGGTTAATACCCAACAACCCCATGGTCTCTTTTATTTTCAGTAACAGCAGGAGAAAACTAGGTTAAACAGAAGGAAAGTGTTCTGTCTGGAAGTTGTTCCAAAATATTACCTCCAGAGTTCATTTTGGGATCTTTCCCTCAAGGCTTTGAACTGGTTCATTCCGGTTCAAATCCTTGCTGAGAATTTGCATTTCTAACAAGTTCCCAGGTGATGGATGCTGCTGGTGAGGGACCACTTCTGAGAACCACTAGTAGAGCAGTGGTTCTCAAAATTTATTATAAGAATCACCTGGGGGATCTTGTTAAAATGTAGATTGTGATTCAGTATAACTGGGGTAGAAATGCAAATTCTCAGCAGGGGTTTGAACCAGAACGAACCAGTTGGAAGTCCAGCTTTCCCTTTTAGGATGAGGCAGAGCTTCATTTTAGGATAGTCGAGAGTTGTGCTGCCTGGAGACAGAGGCTGGCCCAGATGAACTCTACACTGCCAGGCTGTGCAGGAGATTCCCTATATCTTAAATCATAAAAAGTCCCTCGACCTTTAGACAGCCAAACATCTGGATCGGCATTGGTGAGAGCTGAGCACATCACAGTGGTTTTTCTTCCGGATGAGTAAAGCCTCCTGTGATGACCTCAACGCGCTTGGCCTTTTCTCCACCAACACAAAACCACAGACACCGGGGAGGGGCACAAGCAGGCGGTTTTCGTCTTCACCAGAAGATAAAGGCTTTCCTGCCTCGAATTTTTTACATAGTTCGTTTTGATAACCATCCTCTGCGGTGTTTATTCTGCTCTGAGCAATACCGTGTGGGGTACAGTGATGACAAATCCAAATGACCATGCATGTGATAATTAGAAAGAACCCTTCCACCCAAAACATTCCCATTTCCTTCTCCCTCCTGCTTCTTCATCCTCAGCTATGGGATAGCAACCTTCTCCCTTCCCAGTCTGGCTGTGGCATAAACAGCCCGAAAGGCTCAAATATCAGAGAGGTCAGCTCACATCCACACTGTGTGGGCTTTCTCACTTGTTTAATCACCAAGTGTTTACTGAGCACCTACTATGTGCAGAGCTGTGGACCCCAAACTAAAGCAAGATTTAGCTTGCCCTCCATTGATGGTGAATGTACCTTTGCTAAGATGTTGTAGGTTAACTGGCTTAAGGTGAGATTTTTCCCAAGAGTGTCTGTGTTTAACAGAAGAATGAAGACACTTTCACTGCAGAGGAATGATGGGTGCATTTGCAGACCCTTACAGCCGAATGAAAAATATCTGAAGTGCAGGGAAGGCTTTCTGGAGTCCTTTAAGGGCCTTAGCCCATGAGCACTGTTGCCTTTGCCCATGGAACCCACATCTCTTGGTCTGGGCTCAAACTCCCCCATCAGATAGTCCTTCCCTGACCAACCTCTTTGAAACAGTACCCAGCACCCCTCGTCGTGCTGATCCTTGACCCACTTTATTTTTCTTGTGAGCACTTCTTTCAGCACCTGATGTTGTACACTTACTGGTTTACTCTCTGTCTCCCTGAACTAGAATGTGAGCTCCCTGATGCAGAGCAGTTGGCTGTTTCCCTAACGCCTAGAACAGTGCCTACCCACAGCCCACAGTAAAACCAGTCTCTGTCAAGCTGACTCCTACTCATGGTGACCCCACATGTGTCAGAGTAGAACTGTGCTCCATAGGGTCTTCAATGGCTGATTTTCCAAAGTAGACCACCAGGCCTTTCTTCTGAGGTGCCTCTGGTGGACTCGAACCTCCAACCTTTTAGTGAGCAGCCAAGTGTGTTAATTCTTTCCACCAGCCAGGGACCTGCACACAGTAGGGGTTCCATTAATACCTGTAAATGAATGAAGAAATGAACACATTCCCTTCCTTCTCCATCAGTGAGACTTTGCAGCGGTGCCCAATGGAATTCCTCATCAATTCCAGGCAAACCTATGACCACCACTATTGGGGACTTCTAATCCCCACTCCCATCAATAAAAACTGGCTCCCCACAAGCTTTCGATGATGGCCTGTGAGGAAGGACTGGTTGAGCAGATCGTGTTCTGCAGTGCTGCATAAAACACAGGTGCCTCCAACTCTTTAGACAAAGATTAGACTGGACTATGGGACATAAAATGATACTCGTGAAGAATGTGCTTCTTAGCTCAAGTAGATACGTGAGACTAAATGGGCAGCTCCTGTCCGGAGATGAGATGAGAAGGTAGAGAGGGTCAGGAGCTGGTTAAATGGACACGGGAAATCTGGGGTGGAAAAGAGGAGTGTGCTGTCACAGTACAGGGAGAGCAACTAGGGTCACATAACAATGTATGTATGAATTTTTGTATGAGAGACTAACTTGAATGTAAACTTTCACTTAAACTACAACAATTTAAAAACAAAAACAAAAAACGCAGGTGCCTCACTAAAGGCATAAGGCTCCAGGGTCCAACCCCTGCCCACCCTGCCTCCCCTGGACTACCCTCTCCTTTACTAGCTGAGCTCTGAACTCCTTTGGGTCCTTTCAAATGCCCCTCACAGAATGTGGAGAAATTGGAACCTCTTTGCATTGCTGGTGGGAATGTAAAATGGTACAGCCACTGTGGAAAACAGTTTGGTGGTTCCTTTAAAAGTGAAACACAGGATTACCTTATGATGCAGCAGTTCCACTCCTAGGTATATGCTCAAAAGAATTGAAAGCAGGGCCTCAAACAGACGTCTGTAAACCCGTGTTCATTGCAGCACTATCCGCGGTAGCCAAAAGGTGAAACAATCTCCATGTCCATCAACAGGTGAATGGATAAAATAAAATGTGGTATATCCATACAATGGAATATTACTCAGCCATGAAGAGGCATGAAGTCCTGAGACATGCCACAACATGGAAAAACCTTGAAGCCATTATGCTGAGTGAAAATAAGTCAGACACAAAGGACAAATATTATACGATCCCATTTATATGAAATACCTAGACCAGGCAAATACATAGATAACAAAGTTTATCAGTGGTTACCAGAGGCAGGAGCAAGGGGAAAAGGGGGACTCATTGCTCAGGGGATGCTCAGCTTCTGTTAAGGCTGATGGGGAAATTTGGAAATGGATAACGGTGATGGTTGACCAACATGGTGAACGTGATTAATGTCACTGCATTGTACACGTGAAGAATGTTGAAATGGCACCTATTTTGTTATGTACATATTTACCACAATTTAAAATAAATGCCCCTTGCTGCTCCTTCTCCCTGAAACTTACCCCCTCAGGCCCCTTCTCATCCTTAGAGTCAACCTAAATGTCCAATCCTGGGAGAGGCCTCCTTTGACCATCTTCTCTAGAGGGGTCCCTTATCTTTCCCTCCTCATCCCTCCCCAGACAATCCCTATAACCCAGTATTTGCCACTGCCTGCAACCCCCAGTCTATTCACTTCCTGTTCTGTCTCCTTTCGCTAGAATGGGAGTGCCTTAAGGGCAAGGCCTCCTTGACTTTGCTCATTGCTGAACTCCTTGTACCTAGCAGAGCCATGGTGTCAATATCATCTGTTGGGTACAGGGATGAATCCACCACCTGTCTGTCAGTCTGTCATACTGTGGTGGCTTGCATGTTGTGATGCTGGAAGCTATGTCACCAATATTTCCAATATCAGCAGGGTTACCCATGGTGGACAGGTTTCAGCAGCACTTCCACACCAAGACAGACTAAGAAGAGAGGCCTGGCGATCTACTTCCAAAAATTAGCCCATGAAAACATTAGGAATCAAAACAGAACATTGTCTGACTTGCTTGCTTTGGACACATCATTAGGAGGTGTCTTAGTCATCTAGTGCTGCTATAACAGAAATACCACAAGTGGATGGCTTTAATAAAGAGAGATTTATTTGATCACAGTAAAGTAGGCTAAAAGTTGAAATTCAGGGCATCAGCTCCAAGGGAAGGCTTTCTCTCTATGCTGGCCTTCTCATCAATTTTCACCCAGACTAGGAGCTTCTCTGTGCAGGGACCCCTGGCCCAAAGAACCCACTCTGCTCCCGGCACTGCTTTCTTGGTGGTATGAGGTCTCCCAAAAAACGTGTGTATCAGTTTGGCTGGGCCATGATTCCCAGTATTGTGTGATTTTCCTATATGTTGTAAATCCTGCGGCTATGATGTTAATGAGGGAGGATGGGCGGCAGTTGTGTTAGTGAGGCAGGACTCAATCTACAAGATTGGATTGTGTCCTGAGGCAATTTCTTGAGATATAAAAGAGAGAAGCGAGCAGAGAGACAGGGGGACCTCATACCACCAAGAAAGCAGAGCCAGGAGCCTAGCACATCCTTTGGACTAGCGGTCCCTGTGCGGAGGAGCTCCCAGTCCAGGGGAACATTGATGAGAAGGCTGACAGAGAGAGAAAGCCTTCCCCTGGAGCTGACGCCCTGAATTTGGACTTTTAGCCTACTTTACTATGAGGAAATAAACTTCTCTTTGTTAAAGCCATCCACTTGTGGTAGTTCTGTTATGGCAGCACTAGATAACTAAGACGGGGATCAATCACTGGAGGAGGACTTTGGTGAAGTAGAGGGCCAGCGAGACAAGGGAGGGCCTCAGTGAGATGGATTGGCATGACAGTCACAACAATGGACTTGAACAGGCTGGTGATTATGAGGATGATGCAGAACAGGGCAACATTTTGTTCTGTTGTGCATAAGGTTGCCATGAGTTGGAGTTAACTTGATGACAGCAATCTCTCTATCTCTCCGTCTCTCTGTCTGAGGAGCCCTGGTGGTGCAGTGGTTAAGCGTTTGGCTGCGAACTGAAAGGTCAGCGGTTTGAACCCACCAGTTGCTATACTCTGTCCTATAGGGTCATTCTGAGTCAGAACTGACTCCACAGCAACAGGTTTGGCTTGGTATCTATCTATCTATCAATCTATTTACCTGTCTAGATGAATGACTGCTTTGGGCTCTTCTCTTGGTCTACTGCTGTCTTTGAAAACCTTCTGCTTTGACAGCCATGTATCCACTTAGCCCATCCCCACCCACCATTGACTGCATGCAGAGCCCTCACCCCCTCTCTGATGATCTCAGTGTTCCTTCCACCCTCTCCTCTCAGCTCCTCTGAGTCACCTCAACATCCCTACTGCTCATACTTTACTCATAGAAGGTCTCTCCTTAGATCCTGGTTTTTCCAGCTTGGTTATCCAGTTGCTAATCCCACCAAACAGTAATTGCTCCCATTCACCAAGTGAACTAAGGGCCAGGTACCACCCCCAGCACTTTCCACATATTCAACACATTTAACCCTCACACAACCCCTTGAGGCAGCTCTGAGTACCCCATATTATATACAACAGACTCAAGCTCAGGCGTGTCAAACAACTTTCCCAAGGTCATAGAGCAACACGTAGGGCATCTGGAGCCAAATCCAGGCTGCCCAGCTCCAGGGCACATGCTCTGAACTCAGCTCGCCCACAGGTTACCAGGGGCACATTTAAGTGGGAGAGGGGCTATGTCAGGCAGGAACACTTACAGCAGCATGAGAACAGGGCAATAGACTCGGTTAAGGAAAAGACGTTATAAAGAGGAGGATAAGAATAAAAATATGGCAATCTGGGCTCATTTCCTACAAGGGCTAAGAGCCCTACACGCCTCAACAGGCCCCCAATGCATCACTCTACACAGCATTGTAGAGGGCAGCAGAAAAAGAGTATGTTTAGTCAGGGCTGCCAGATTTAGCAAATAAAAATACAGAACATCCAATTAAATTGAATTTCAGATAAGCAACATTTTTTTTTTAGTTTAAGTATGTCTCATGCAATATTTGGGACATGTTTTATTTTAAAAAAAAAAATTCATTGTTTATCTGAAGTTCAGCTTTAACCGGCAACCTATATTTTATCTAGCATTTCAGTATATGATTGGTTCAAGAAGGCGAGAAAGTATATAATGCGTTCTAGAGAGATTTCCTTTCCAAAATGGTTAAAACAAAGAGATTGGTATGTAAGTAGCCCTTATAACAGATGTTAACAGACCAGAACTGTGTAAATGACAGAAGCCAGAAATAAAGAGTCTAACAAAATAGAAGTTTATTTCTCCCTCAGATAAAAAATTCCAGAGGTCAGCAGTCCTGGACTGTTACGGTGGCTCCACAGTAACATCAGCCACCTGGGCTCCTTCCATCTTTCTCTTCTGCCTTCCTTAGCATGTAGCATCCATCCTCACAATACCATATTTTTACACAAATTACACGCATCTTCTATGTTTGTTTGCCAACCTCGCCTTCCCCGTGAGGTAGTTCCATAAGTGCCGCTTTGACAATTTTCTTTAGCATGTTGCTGTAAAAAAAATTATCATAGCGCTTACAGAAATACCTGGGGGCTCATACAAGGAGAGTGCAGCTGGCAAACAAGCGTAAAAACGAGCATTATTTGCATACAATACAGTAATCTCAGGAGACAAGCGAGTTGCTAGAGCTTTAGCTGTCACATCAGCATTCCAGGCAAGAGCAAGAGAAAAGTGAGTTGGGGAGGAAGAACATGAAAAAAGCACATGCCAGCTATTGGTCTCCCTTTTTATAAATTCTACCTGGCAACTTCTGCTTTCACCCCATTTGTCAGAACTCTATCACATGGTCATATTTAGCTGCAAGAGAAGCTCGGGAATATAGTATTGTAATGTGTACATGACCACACTGAATAAAATTGAGAGTCTGTTAGTAACAAAAAAGGGGAAAATGGACACTGATTAGGTAAATAGCCTCAAGGGAATACTAAGTCCTCCTACCACACAGATTAGGAAACCTGGCCTTTTCTAGTGGAGGACGTTAGGTGGTCACTTTATTTAAATATGTTGTTGTTAGATGCCGTGGAGTTGGCCCCAACTCACGATTCCCCATGCACAATGGAATGAAACACTGCCTGGTCCTGCATCATCCCCATGCTAGGTTGCAGATCAGACTGTTGTGCTCCATAGGGGTGTTGTTGGCTGATTTTTGGAAGTAGATTTCCAGGCCTTTCTTCCTAGTGTATCTTATTCTGGAAGCTTCGCTGAAACCTGTTCAGCATCATAGTAACACACAAGCCTCCACTAACAGATGGGTGGTGGCTGCTCTTGAGGTGAATTGGCCAGGAATTGAACCCCGGTTTCCCCGCATAGGAGGTGAGAATTCTACCACGGAACTACCAATGCCTCACTTATTTAAATAGAGGCACTTTTAATGTGCCTGCTATTTGGTCTTACCGACTTCATTCATTACTGTTCTAAGCCACCAAGGGCACAAATTAATATGACAGAAGAGTAATAAAGTAAAACAGCTGATTGATTTTTATATATAGCTAAAATGTAATTTAAAAGAGTGTTTTTAAGGAGAAGAGTACCCTCCTTGAAGAATAAACTCCTGATCCCTGTGGCTCTCCCACCTCATTCTTAGACCATGATTCCATTCAGGCTTTGCCTAAATCCTGCCACATGCTGGCCACAGCTCTAGGACCAGGGGATAAAACAATGGCTGACTGGTGACTGTAAATGTAGGGCTTACCCGCTGAGGCAATAAATGGGTGCTGAAACGGCCTGAGAAGAGGCCTGGCTCCTTCACAGTGAGATGGGTGAGGATACAGACTGCACCTGTATAGGCACAGTACCTGTATAGGTGCAGTACCTGTATAGGTGCAGTACCTGTATAGGTGCAGTACCTGTATAGGTGCAGTACCTGTATAGGTGCAGTATCTAGGAAGGGGGGTGGGGGTGGGCATAAGGGCATTAATATTCCTGACAAAGCTCATCCAAAGGAGGAGAATTCCGATTCGTGGATGCATGTGTGTGCCATGAAGACCTCTACTTGCTGCTGGAGCTCTTAACAGTGACTTGTATTTTTGAGCAATTTTCTAGGCCTCCTGAAGTTGTTCAATGATTCATATGGGTCCCCTGAGTTCTGCTGAGAATTTTTCATCTGTTAGGTTTAACAGTAAGCAAAACTCTTCAATTCTTAAAAAAAATAAATCCTTGCTTTGCAGTCAATGTATCGGTCATGAAAAGGATGTGTAATGGAATGTTAAATGGGGTCGGTCTACATTCAGTTGAGAGCCTGAATCTTTAGCTGCCACCATCCCCAATTCCAGAATTTCTGGGTGGTATAAACGGTCAAAGCATTCAGCTGCTAATTGAAAGGCTGGCAGTTTGAGTCCACTCAGAGGTGCCTCAGAAGAAAGGCCTGGTGATTTACTTTTGAAAAATCGGCCATAGAAAACTCTATGGAGCACAGTTCTATTCTGGCACACATAGGGTCACCATGAGTCAGAGTCGGCTCGATGACAATTGGTTTTTTTCTTTCTTTTTTTATTCCCAAACCCAGAGTGAGGTGTGGATGGCCTGGTCAAACATGCCAACAGGTCAAATTTTGCATCCATTAACTCAACAGCTACTTTGAGGAAGAAAAGAAGACCAAGTCAATGTGAGACTAGGGAAGAATGTTTTTAGAGAGGAGCCCTGGTGGTGCAGTGGTTAAGTGCTCAGGCTGCTAACCAAAAGGTTGGCAGTTCGAATCCACCAGCGGCTCCTTGGAAACCCTATGGGGCAGTTCTCCTCTGCCCTATAGGGTCGCTATGAGTCGGAATCAACTCGACAGCAATGGGTTTGGTTTTTGGTTTTTGGAGAAAGATGTTAGTGTCTGTGAGTATTGCCCCTACGTGGGGAAGTGAGGGTTGCTTCCCCCTTAGCCTGAGCTTACTGAGAAGATCTTCCTGGAGACCATTCAGAGAGCAGGCTCATGTCCCCAGGCCCAGGGACACAATGGCCTGGGATGCAACCCCCTACCTGAGTAATCTAAAGGGGGGACCTGGCTAAAGCAGCCCCTGGCAATACTGTTCTTTCACTGACAGCCTATCCAAGGTGGGTGCTTCCCATGGACCAGGTGTAGGTCTGGGAGAGTCTTAGATTCCACCTGGAGAAGGAAAAAGACCTCAGAAGAACAGCTCTGGGGTTTACCATCTGATCTCCAGGGGCTGAGGGTAGAATAACAAAAGACCAGCCAGAGAAGGCGTTTTCACTGGAGTCCAGGTATGAGGTCCTCAGTGTTGAAGGAGTCTCCAAAGACTCTTGAAAGCAGGAGAGAAACAGTAAAAAAGTTACTGTCAACTCTGACTTATGGCGCCCCCATGTGTGTTAGAGTAGAACTGTGCTCCATGAAGTTTTCAGTGGCTGATTTTTCAGAAGTAGATCTTTAGGCGTTCTGTCTGAGGCGCCTCTGGGTGGATTTGAACCTCCAACCTTTTGGTTAGCAGCTAAACACTTAACCGCTTGCGCCACTCAGGGATTCTGGGAGATGCACAACTTTAAATACCTGCCAAATACCCGGAGTGGCGATGCCAGCCCATGGGAAACCTTACCCGTCCCCACTGCCATCCTGGAGGAGGCACAAGCGAACTCAGGAATGCATCTGTGGATAAACATCAGGGAAGCCAGTGGCCACGCCCGTTTCCCACTCTGGCTCCCTACCAGGAGCTGGAGGCAGGTTGAAGCTGTAGCCCAGGAGTTTTGACGATTAAACAGGAGTGGATATTTTATTTATTTATTTATGTATAATTTTTTTATTGTTGTAGTTTAAATGAAGTTTACATTTCAAGTTAGTCTCCCATACAAAAATTTATACATACATTGTTACGTGACCCTAATTGCTCTCCCCATACTGTGACAGCACACTCCTCCTTTCCACCCCTGATTCCCCATGTCCATTCAACCAGCTCCTAACCCTCTTTGCCTTCCCATCTCGCCTCCAGACGGAAGCTGCCCATTTAGTCTCTTGTATCTACTTGAGCTAAGAAGCACACTCCTCATGAGTATCATTTTATGTCCCACAGTCTAGTCCAATCCCTAAACAGGAGTGGACATTTTAAATCCTGACTTGAAGTGGCTGGAGACAGTCCAGGAAAGTCATGAGGCTTGCCCCAGATTTCATCCAGGGGGCAGATGAGAACAAGTTCATGCAGGAAGGTTTAAACCAGCAGTGGGGGGGGGGGGGGGGGGGGGGAATGAAGTTGTTTTCTTATTGCACCCAAAGAATCCCACTTGTTCAATGTACCAGTTATACACAAACACTTCTAAAATATATGCCAGGGTTAATCACCCAACTGCTAAGAAGCACAATTAGCAAGTGCATTCATGAGGGCTCCATTTATACTTCCAGCCTCACTTCTAAATACGTGTTTATTTGGAACTTGTTCTCTTAACAGCAGCTCTCATTAATGTTCTATTTGTAATCTGGATTTCTTCGAGTACCTGGGAGCCTCATGCTAACATTACCCAGTGCAGTGGAACTTAGTACAGGCGAGCTCATTTTGGGCCTCGGCCATGGGGTGCTTAATTCTAGAAGAGTTAGGAAAGCATCATTATTGTGTTACCCAATTGCAAGGAGTCTAAGAACAAAGTTTTTCATATGCTTACATTTCTTAAGTCTTTCATTTTGCAACAGGGGCTCAAATGTACTCAATAGTCTCCTATAATTGTAACCGAGGCAAAACGTCTGACTTAACCTGACACATAATTACCCTTTACAATAAAACTGCAGATGGAACAGCCATTGTTGAGGTGTTGAGGGAGATATAGAAGTAGGAGACAAGAGGTGGAAGAGGACTGTTGTCCAAGCTCCAGGTGTCAGCCTGTGGGGTTAAACCACATCACTAACCTTCCCCACACAAATGTGTTATTGGTTGAATGGTGTCCGCTCAAAAAGATAGTTGAAGTCCTAACCCCAACCTGTGAATGTGACCTTGTTTGGAAATAGGGCCTTTGAAGATGTTATCAGTTAACATGAGGTCATGCCAGAGCAGGCTAGGCCCTGCCCTCATCTGAGTGCTGTCATTATAAAAGAGAAGAGACTCTAGAGGCAGGTACAAACAGAGGAAAACAGCCATTGAAGATGCAGCTACACAGCAAGGAACGTCTGGTCTACCAGAAGCCAGGAGAGACAGGAGAGGATCTTCTTTTACAGGCTTCAGAGAGAGAAGATGGCCCTGCCAACACTGTGAATTTAGACACCCTGAATTCGGACTCCTGGCCTCCAGAACTGTGAGACAATATGTTTCTGTTGTTAAAGGCACCCTGTTTGTGGTACTTTGTTACAGCAGCCATAGGAAACAGACATAAAACGTAAAAGTATGGCCTGCTGGCGGTTGGGCTTATCCTAAACCGCGCAGGAGGAGAGCCAGGCTGGCATCCTCGATTAAACAACACTACACCAGCTCAGTCTTTTTTGGCTTCTCGTCCTTGGATGCTGCCTCCAAATGGGACTTTTTGCAGGTGAAAAAAAAAAGTTGATCTGAAAAAAATCTGCCAGCTATTGTTGTTAGGTGCGGCTGAGTCAAGTCAGTTTATGACTCTTAGTGATCTCATGTGACAGAGCAGAACAGCCCCATAGGGTTTTCTTGGCTATAGTCTTTACAGGAACAGAATGCCAGGTCTCTCTCTCGCAGAGCTGCTGGGTAGATTCGAACCACCTACCTTTCGGTTAGCAGCTGAGTTCTTAACCGTTTGTGCCACCAGGGCTCCTCAATCTGCCAGCTAACAGCTGTGATATGTTAATTCACCCATCGAACCAACAAGTATGTACTAAGGAAGTGTTGTCACAGGGGCCACGGTGAGGTGTATATTTATAATAATAGCCACCAGACATCCCGGCTGGCAAGGCGTAGTTGACAAGATGCACCCCACAGAAGAGAAAGGCTGACAAGCAATAACAACGTCTGCTTGCAGGTGTCCTATGATTATTTCAAATGTGTGACTTCCAGTTAACCTGTAAGGGCGCGCTTGAGCGTCATGGGAAGTTGGTGAGGGAAAGCCACATAGCTCCTTCGTCACCTGCCCTGGAGCACACAATCAAGTTTCTCACCAGTAATCAATACCTCCCTCTGTGCAGTGGATGCTGTACTACATCTAAATTAGTGAGAACTTTACCTTCAGGTGTTGTAACATCCCCAGCTCCCTTAGTCCCTCACCAGGTCAAGGTCATGTTCTAGGACAGGAGCTCCTTTTTAGCTTTGCAATACATATAAAAACATCACCTGTCCTGCCTTCCAGAGCTCTGGTGGTGCAACTGTTAAGCACTCAGCTGATAACGGAAAGGCTGGCGGTTCGAACCCACTCAGTGGCTCTGGAGGAGAAAAACTAGGTGATCTGCTTCTATAAAGATTACAGCCAAGAAAACTCTATGGGGCAGTTCTACTCTGTCACATGGGGTCTCTATGAGTCAAAAATCAACTTGACGGCATCTAATAAAAACAACTCCGTCAAAACAAATCACATACAGCTTTTTATTGAGCATCTATTTTGTGGAATAAGGAAAGTCTGTTTTAAATCCTGATTTTAAAATAATAATAGCAGCTATTTGTTGTTATTAAGTGCCATTGAGTCGGTTTCCATGTACAACACAACAGAACACTGCCCAGTCCTGCACCATCCTCACACTTGTTGCTTTGAGTCAATTGTTGAAGCCTGTATGTCAATCCATAAAGTTAAGATTATAAGAACTTACAAAGAAGAAAAAATAGAAGGCAGTTATTTACATGGTCAAAAGAGTCTACATTTTTTAAAGACTTCACCTTGAATTCTTTAGAGATCCCCTAAAACAAATAAGGTGGGTTTACAGAAACATTCTACCACCTGTCTGTCAGTTTGTCATACCGTAGTGGTTTGGGTGTTACTCTGATGTTGGAAGCTATGCCACTGGTATTTCAAATACCAGCAGGGTCACCCATGGTGGACAGGTTTCAGCAGAGATTCCAGTGGCTACAACAATGGGCTCAAACATACCAACAGTCGTGAAGATGGCATAGGACTGGGCAATGTTTTGTTCTGTTATACACAGGGTCACTATTAGAACCAACTCTACAGCAGCTAACAGCAACAACATAGAAGCATTAAATTCCTGGGATATAGTAGCAGAGACCGTCATCACAGAAACCTCCTGGGCCTCAGACAAGTGCAAGCCAACCAGAAATCATGCTTACTGAAATGATAACGTAAGTTCATGTAGAATCTATGATTTCTAAATGGTTATGAATTTTTACATTATGCATTACTTTTTTAGCAACATATCTGTTATTTCAAGCAAAGTACACTTATACTTCAGGGAACCTAATGCCACTAACTTAATTGTTAACTTTCCCTCCTTGAAGCCTGGCTCCCCTGCAAAAGTTTGAAGCTCCTTGCGGGTTGCTATGTCTCCTGGCCAGGTACACAGGAAGTGCCCTTCACCTGGCCCGAGACTTGCTTCAAGAGTGAGGTGGCTTAACTGCTTAAGCCAAAAACCCAGGCAGCATCCTTGATTCTTCCTCTTCCCTCATCACCTACCTTCAATCCATCATCAAATGTCAATTTTCTCTTCCGAATCTCTCTCTGCAGAATACCGGTGCCCCTGGACCTGTGCAGTCCAGCCAGACTGGTCCCTACCATAGAACTCCCACCCATTCAGCATGCTTCCCCTCAAGACCTGCAACCCTGAAGCCAGAGGGACTTTTCTAGAATGAAAGCTGATCATGTCACTCTCTTATTTAAAATTCCCCAGAGGTTTCTGGTACAAGTTAGAGTAAGACCTACATTCTCCCTGTGGCCTACAAGTCCCTGAGTGCCCCAGCCTCTGCCTCTGTCTGCAACTCTCTTGAGCCATCTTGTTCAGTGCTTCAGCCAAGCTGACCTCCTTTCAGTTCTTCAAAGAGGCCAAGCCATCTCCTGCCTCAGGGCCTTTGTACTTGCTGTTCTTTCTGTCCAGAACACTCTCTCCAGCTTTTGCATGGCTAGCCTGTCTTCCCGTGGTCTCATTCACATGCCATCCCTTTGGAGAAGTCTACCCACCAGACACTCGATCCCATTACTCTGCTTTATTTTCCCTGTGGCACTTGTCACTCTATATCCATCTGAGTGATGACTGGTTTACTGTCTGTCTCCTCGACACACACACCCACTTGCACTAGAATATAAGCTCCTTGAGAACAGGGAAGAAGTCCCTGAGTGGTGCAAATGGTGAATGTGCTCGGTTGCTGACTGAAAGGATGGAGGTTCGAGTCCACCCAGAGGTGCCTTGGAAGAAAGGCCTGGCAATCTGCTTCTGAAAGGTCACAGCCTTGAAAACCCTATGGAGCACAGTTCTACTCTGACATACATGGGGTCGCCATGTGTTGGAGTTGACTCAGTGGCAACTGGTTTTTGAGAATAGGGGCTTTGTTCACAGCCGTGGCCCCAAGCCTGGCACATCGTATTGGCTGGATGAAGGAGGACACATTACCTGTGCTTCCAAGACTGCAAAGGTGAGGGGTGGCGCGGGAGGGGCTGATGAGTACAGAGGAGTCCCCTGCTGTGACCCTGAAGCCACTTGGGAGCTGCCGGCTCTCTGGAGGCTTACACACTGCTGGCCCCAGCCCAGGGAACTGCAGAGTGAGGGCTGGAGCGGCAGGAAGCACCGGCTTCCTAGAGAGGCACAAGGGAGCGGTCCTGTCGTGTGACCTACTGCTGACCACCCCATTTCCCTCCAAGGGTGCCCTGTCCTTCCCCAACCCAAGGCCTCTCCACTGCTGCTCTAGAAGCTGGGCCATGCCCAGGCTGCGTCTCCACTTGGCCTGAAGGAGACGATGCAGCTCCTGCTGGTGCAGAGCCATCTGGGGTGGCTGCCAGCACTTTTATCTTCTCGTTTTATCTCCCAGCCAGAAGCTTTTCCCTGCTTTTGCCTCTTGAAGCTTAGGCAAGAAATAGGGACCTTGAGTACAGGTGCCTCTCACTTCCTCACCTAGGTCAGTCCTGGTTCATGCCCAGGCCAACTTCTCCCCAGTCTCATCTCTTCTTTTCCCTCGACCCCTTCCTCCCCCAGGCAGCCCCAAAACAAAATCGGATTTTTTTGTTTGTTTGTTTTTTGAGATCTGTCTCAGGCAGTAACAGCACTGGTAGTTTGCCCCTTTTAACAGAGAGCACAATCCACCAAGTGGTCACTTGGAGAAAATTCTCAGAATCGCCCACAGTCATGGGGAGAACAAAGGGGCTCCAGTTCCTGAACTTGGGGCCCTGGCTCTCCAGCTTGCAGCACGTTCATTTGACAAACATTCTTGAGAGTCTATGAGTTGTCAGGATTGGTCTTCTAGGGTCTGTCTCACTGGACTGGGTGGAGACTTTGATAATGTCAGTGTTACATACCTGTCTGAGCAGGTGTTTTTGGAGCACAACATTATGTGACAAGTTCAACAAAGGCCACTGGGACAACTGGATATCCACATGCAAAAGAAAGACGTGGACCCTTACCTCCCAGCATATACAAAAATTAACAAAAAACAAATCAAGACATAAATAGAGCTAAAACTATTAAACTCTTTGAAGTAAGCATAGTGTAATGTGGATTAGGCAAAGCCTTCTTGGGTCTGACACCAAAAGCACAAGCAACAAAAGAAAAAACAGCTAAACTGGACATCATCAAAATTGAAAACATTTGTCCTTCAAAGGGCACTATCAAGAAAGTGAAAAGACAGTCCGCAGAATGGGAGAAATGTTTTGCAAATCTTATATCTGGTAACGATCTAGTATCCAGAATATATAAAGAACTGCTGCAACTCAATTTATAAAAAACAAATAACACAATTTAAAAATGGGCAAAGGATCTGAATTGACATTTCTCCAAAGAAGATATACAAATGGCCAACAAGCATGTGAAATGATGCCCAATATCATTAGCCATCAGGAAAATGCAAATCAAAACCCCAATGAGGTACCACCTCACTTCCAAGAGGATGGCTAAAATAAAAAAGACAGATAGTAACAAGTGTAGTGAAGATGTGGAGAAATTGGAACCCTCATAAACTGCTGGTGGGAATGTAAAATGGTGCAGCCACTTTGGAAAACAGTTTGGCAATTCCTCAAAATATGAAACACAGAGTTACTATAAGCCAAAAAAACCAAATTCGTTGTCATCAAGTCGATTCTGACTCATAGCGACCCTATAGGACAGAGTAGAACTGCCCCAAAGGGTTTCCAAGGAGCAGCTAGTGGATTCAAACTGCTGACCTTCTGGTTAGCAGCTGAGCTCTTAACCACTGCCCCACCAGGGCTCCAGAGTTACTATAGAAATTCCACTCCTAAGTGGAATAAGAGAAATGAAAAAATACATCCTGATGGAAACCTGTACAGCATTAGTCATCTAGCATTATTCACAATAGCTCAAACGTGGAAACAACCCAAATGTCCATCAACTGAAGAATGGATAAACAAAATGTGGTATGTCCATATAATGGAATATTATTCAGCCATAAAGAGGGATGAAGTACTGATACATGCTGCAGCATGAATGAACCTTGAAAACATTATGCTGACTGAAAGAAGCAAGTTTCCAAAGGCCACATATTATATAAGTCTGTTTATAGGAAATAATCCAGATTATGCAAATCCACAGAGGCAAAAAGTAAATTAGTGGATGCCTCAGGCTGGGAGGGTTAGGGGGAAACAGGGAGTGACTGCTAATGGGTATGGGGTTTCACGTTGGGATGATAAAAATATTCTAAAACTGATGGTGGTGATGGTTGCACAACTGTGAATATGTTAAAAACCACTGAATTGTACACTTTAAGTGGATGAATTGCATGGTATATGAATCAGCTCTCAATAAAACTGTTACAAAAAAAATTACATGATATTTAAGACAATCAAGAGGGTTTGAGAATCTGAAAACTTACAATAGAATAATGTCCCCCTAAATATGTTGAAGGGGGCAGTGATGGCTCAGTGGTAGAATTCTCGCCTTCCATGAGAGAGACACAGGTTTGATTCCCGGCCAAGGTACCTTATGCACAGCCACCACTCGTCTGTTAGTGGAGTCTTGTGTGTTGCTATGGTGCTGAACAGAGCTTCCAGACTAAGATGAACTAGTAAGAAAGGCCTGGTGATCTCCTTCCAAAAATCAGCCAATGAAAACCCTGTGGATCACAACAGTCACCATGAGTTGGGTGCTGACTCGATGGCATCTAACAACAACAACAATAAAGACATCTTCCTCCTAATCCCTGGAACCTGTGAATATGTTACTTTACATGGAAAAAGCGACTTTGCAGATGTGATTAAGGGTGTGGGTCTTGAGGTGATGGGGAGATGGGCCCAATCTAATCACGAGTCTTTAAAAGCAGAGAACCTTTCCCTGCTGGGTCAGAAAGATGAACCAGAAGAAGAAAGAGGAGAAAGTCAAAGCACTCGCCTATCCTTGCTGACTTTGAAGATGGAGCAAAAGGCATCTTGGCTTTGAAGGTGGAGGAATGGGGCCACAAGCCAAGAAATAGGCTGGCCTTTCTAGGAGCTGCGAATGGCCCTCAGCTGACAGCCAGCAAGGAACCCAGCATCTTAGTCCTACAACCTCAAAGAACTAAATTCTGCCCAAGCCCAAATGAACAAGAAAATGGCTCTCCCAGAAAATGGCCCTGCTGACACCTTGACTTTAGCCCTGTGAGACCTGTGTTGGACCTCTGACCTCCAGAACTGCAAGTGATAAATCTGTGTTGTTAAAGTCACTAAATATGAACTAATGGACCACAACTACCACAGCCTCCACCAGACTGAGTTCAGCACAACTAGATGGTGCCTGGCTACCACTGCCAACTGCCCTGACAGGGACCATATAGAGGGTCCTGGACAGAGCTGGAGAAAAATATAGAACAAAATTCTAATTCACAAAAAAAGACCACACTTACTGGTCTGAGGGAGACTGGAGAAACACTGAGAGTATGACCCCCAGGCACCCTTTTAACTCAGTAATGAAGTCACTCCTGAGGTTCACCCTTCAGCCAAAAATTAGACAGGCCCATAAAACAAAACAAAACTAATGGGGCACGCCAGCCCAGGGGCAAGGACGAGAAGGCAGGAGGGGACAGGAAAGCTAGTAATGGGGAACCCAAGGTCTAGAAGGGAGAGTGTTGACATGTTGTAGGGTTGGCAACCAATGTTATAAAACAATATGTGTACTGTTTAATGAGAAACTAGTTTGTTCTGTAAAACTTCATCAAAGTACAATAAAAAAAATCAAGAAAAAAATAAATAAAAACTATCTTAAAATTAAAAAAAAAAAGGTTTGCTCGGTTTCTCATGTCTGGGGATGAAAAGGTCACCACAGGGCTGAAAATCTGATACCCGTTCTCCCCCTCCTTCGAGGAGAAGAGTAGAGTGAACAAGAGGAGCTGAGTTTGTGAGTGGTGTCTGAAAATAGAAACTGCAACAGGGTTTTATTTCTAACTCCACAGACATCTCTCGTGACTCATTCATCTTTCTGGGTGTCCCTTTCGTTGTCTGCAAAGCAGGCTGACTTCTGCCTACCCTACAGTTTAAGGTCTAGGAAGACTAAAAAATCAGCTTCACAAATAAAGCCCCAGGGTGCTCCTCATCAGGCAGGGGATAAACCACAGACACAGTGTGACCACAGGACCCCCCCACTGACCTCCCTCCTTTCTCTGGCTCCTTTATGGGTGTACCTAGTCCCTTGTGGTGAGGCCTGGGGTGCCTTGTAACTGCTGTTAGCATGGAAACAAGAAAAACTTCAGATTGGTGAATGTGCTGAAACCAATCACGTGGCCTAAATCCACAAGGTTTTAGATTTTTTGTTTTTAGGGGGTGTTTTAGCTTTCTAGGAGTCCCTGGTTGGCACAAAAGGCTAAGCACTCATTTACTAACTGAAAGGTTGGAGGTTTGAACTCACCCAGTGGCACCTCGGAAGAAAGGCCTGATGATCTGCTGCCAGAAAGATTACCACCAAGAAAAGCCCATGGAGCAGTTCTACTCTGTAATGCATGGGGTTGCCATGAGTCGGAATGGACTCAACGGCAATGGGGTTAGTTTTCTATGGCTGCCAACAACGTACCACAGTGTGTGGCTTAAAACAACTGAAATTTATTCTGTCACAGTTCCGGAGGCTAGGAGCCCAAAATCAGGGTATCAGCTGGGTGTTGATTCTTTCTCAGGCTTTAAGAATCTGTTCCATGCTTCTCTCCTCACTTCTGGTGATGGCCGGCCACTCTTGGCGTTCTTTGGCTTGCAGCTGCATTACGCCAATCTCTGCCTCCATAGTCACATGGCTGTCTTCCCTCTGTGCCTCCCTGTCTCTGTGTCTCTTTCCACTTTCATAAGGACAGCAATGAGCCCTGGTGGCACCTTAATCAAACGGTTGGTTGGAACCCACCAGCTGGTCCACAATAGAAAGATGTGACAGTCTGCTCCTGTGAAGATTACAGCCTTGGAAACCCTATGGAGGCAGTTCTATTCTGTCCTATAGGGTCGCTGTGAGTTGCCATAGACTTGATGGCAATGGGTTTGGTTTAGTTTTGTTATAACGACAGCACTCTGATTGATTAGGACCCATCTTACTCTGATAGAATCTATTATTAATTTAACCGATAACATCTTCAAAGACCCCTTCTCCAAACAAGGTCACATTCACAGGTACTGGGGGTTAGGACTTCAACGTACCTTTTTGGGGGACACAATTCAATCCATAACAGGGGAGAAACTCTCATATATGGAGGACTGGGAATTAGCATGACCAAATTGCTTTCATGCAGTTGTCCAAATCGAACTAGAAGGTTCAGAGGCTGGATGTGATGAGATAGAGACGCCAGGTCTCAAGGAGCAGCAGAGAAGTGAAAACACCTCAAAGATGTGTGGCAGTGGAAACATTAGTGGGAAGGACAATTGTGACACTCAAGCTCATTTCCTGACACTCCTCAGACCCCACTCTGCCACCACCTAATTGGACACACATATCTCCTTAATAAGCTGATTTCAACTGACTTGATTTGGGGATATTCTTTAAGATGCCCTCAAGAAAACTGAAGACACTTTTCACAATAGCCCAAAGGTGGAAATGACTGAAAAGTCCACCAACAGATGAATGGATAAATACAATGTGCTACATATACACAATGGAATACTACTCAGCCATAAAGAGAAATGAAGTCCTGATGTATGCCACTGCATGGACAGACCTTGAAAACATGCTAAGCGAAGTATGTCAGTTGCAAAAGGACAAATACTGTATGATCTCACTGACATGAAATAAGCAAATATATAGAAACCAAAGATTATTAGTGGTTATCAAGGGTAGGAGGGACAGGGAAATGGGGAGTTTTTACTTAGAGGGCATTGAGTTTATATTAATGGTGATGGAATGATTTGGAAAAGGATATTGAGAATAGTGGCACAACTTGAAGAATGTAATTAATGTCACTGAATTGTATGTGCAGAAATTGGCATATGTTTTGAGAGAGAGATATATATAGTCACCACAACAAAATTAAAAAAAAGAAAAAAGAAGACCACCACCCTTGTGATTGCCACATAGAGTCCTGGGAAATGTTTGCTCAGCTGGGCTCAGGCCCTGGGCACCCGCCTTCTCCCATCTGTGCCTCCCTTGGCCCTGGTGTTCATGGCTGTGTGGATGCATGGCACATTCAGGGTTACAGAACATGGGAGGGGCCACTAGGCCAAGTCCTGGCATTGGACAAGTCTGGTTTGACTGGCCCCTGCCCAAGACCCTCCTGCCCACTTCTGCTGCGGGGGCAGCCGGGGGAGGCTGGCTCCTGGACCTTCCCAGTGTGCCCTGACTCCTTCCTGAGGCAGGCAGCCCACTGCAGGCCCCCAGATGGCCCTTGGGCTCCCCAGCCTTCCTGGAAGCTCCTTGCCTAACACCATGTGTGGCAATCGAGCCTACTGGCTTTGCTTAGTCCTGCTGGTTACTGCCAATTTCTTTCTGCTAGCCAACGTTCCCACCTCTAACCGAACGTTCCTGAAATGAAAAGCCGCTGCAACTCTTCTCTCAGGTCAGAATCTCCCTCCTGGGGATCCAGTATTCTTGTTCTTCAGCAGGGGAGTCATTCCTTCCCCGGTCTCTGGGGTGACAGGAAGGTGGGTCTAGGAGTGGGGAGGGGGGACCTAAGCCCAGGAGGCGGACTTGCCTTGATGAACCCTAAGTCACTCGGGCTCTTTTGAGAAAAAGGGCCAGGGAGGGAGAGGCTGCCTCTCCAGTGGCTAGGACCCCACGGGGGCAGTGACAGCTATGAAAGGCTTGGAGAAACTTGGTCACGAGTTTGCTGACCCTCACATATTGCATGATTATGGTAAAAGGGTGGGCTGGAGGACCGGAAGTAACAACCCTGAGCAGTGTGAGGAGCGGCTGACCCACGTTATTTAAACACCTTACAGCTGACCTACAGAGAGGGCTTATTATTCCCATTTACAGATAAACGGAGACTGTTATCTCTTAAAGTCACACAGGCACAAACTACCATTTACCGAGCACTCCGAGTGGGGATTCCCATTGTTCCCATTGCATAGATGAAGAAACTGAGTCTCAGGTTAGTGTCCTCAAGGTCACAAGAGATTTGAAGCTGTCTGGTCGAAGAATGTCAAGAGCGTGGTTTCCAACCCCTAAACCACTACTTCTGGGTATTGACAATCGATGGGCCACGCCCCTCGTTCTGCAGAAGGGGAAAAGTGAGGCCTGGGGGCGTTCCAGAGTTGGTTCCAGATCCTGGGGAGATGCCACCCGGCTCCTGGACTTCCTCCATGACATAACCATCTTCCTCGGTCACTCGGGGCTCACCTGTGTATCAGAGTCAGCCGGGCAGCCCCTATGATCCACAACAGAACCCAGGGCGGGAGGGAAGGGCTGGGCATGTGAGGGCGTGAGGGAAGGCGGCGGAGTACCGAAGAGCCGGGCCGCTTGCCCGCCCACTTCACTCCAAAGTCCAGCAGCTCCCCCGCGAACCAAGGAATCACTCCGAAGGCTCCGCCTCCTCCCCGGGTGACCCCCGAGCTAGGGGGCGTGGCCTCGCCTGCGCCTCCGCCTTTGGGGCAGCCCCCTGGGCTGGGGCCCCTGCGTGCTCCCGCCCTTCGCCCGGAGCCCCACTGCGTGCGCGCTCCCCTCGCCCGGTGCTCCTCTGCGTGCGCGCGCCGGGGAAAGCGAGGCGGCGGGGTTGGGGGAGTGCCCCCATGGTCTGAGGCCTGCCCGCCTCGGGTTGTGGGTGGGAGCGGGAGCGCTGAGAAGGGGAGGGGCGGCGGACTCGGCCTCGCACCCTCCCCTCTCACTGCCCGCGGCTCCTCTGGCGAAATCCGAGCGGGCTGTCAGGCTCGGAGCCGCGTGACGCCCGCACCTGTCTGAGGCCCCGACACGGCCCCGGCAGCCCGCCCTGCGGAGGAGGATGTGTGGGGCCCGGGTCGCAGGCCTGCGCCGGGGAGCCCCCTCTCAGCGGGGTCTTTGCGGGGCCTGAGACCTCCCGCAGCGCCCGTGCCTCCCCTGCCATTTCCCGGAGAAGCGCCCGGCCCCGACGAGCGAGATGAAGTAAGCTGCACCCCCGCTTTCTCTCTGGCTCCTTTTACCAAAAGCGCTATTTATAACCGGACGGCGTCTGCGTCCGCGCGCTGCGTCGGGCGGTCAGGCGGCCCAGGAGGCTGGCCACTTGTGGTGGCTGAAAGCCTTGGGCGTTTCTTTCGGAAGAGTCATCTCAACTACACACCCACCCGCTGCCTGGGCTAAGGCCCAGGCAGGGCCAGATCCTGTCTTTAATCCCCCTCCTAGTCCTCCTTCCGCAGAATAAGTTAATGTTCACTTCTTCCTCTGCAGATCCCCTGGCGCAGTAGTTCTACTTGGTGGTGGTTCTGTAAGAGGCAGCCAGGCCCTTTGAGGGTAGTACAGGGGACCAGCGGCATCCCTTTCTCTAGGCTTTCTGGAATTAAGTTCTAGGAGCCTAGGAAGTCAACCTTTTTTTTTCTTTCTGTAATCTGCTTAATCTTTGCCATCAGCCATTCAGGTTTCAGTCACGGTTTCCAATGGACACTGTTCCAGTGAGTGATTTTCTAGATTCTCCCTGCATCGCTGGAAATCAGCTCACTCAAACTTGAATGCTTAGCCGGGAATGAGAACTTCTGGAAAGTGACGGGTTGCAGATGAGGGGAAACTGGTGTAGAATAGGCATATTTTAAATTATGGTCTGCATTCTCTGTAGCAATGGATGGCTGATAGGATTTTTAAGTTTCTGCGGCTAATGTTTTGGTATGTTTTAGGGGCACCTGAGATAAAATGTGCAGTGTTTAGCATGAGCAGAGCTTATTTTTCAGGCAGCTTTTTCTGTAACTGTTTCTTTGAGGTAAATGACTGTTCACAAACTCGACGCAAACATATTAAAACGGTTTTTTTTTTAATCCAAAGACTGGAGTTTACTAAATTACTGTTACTGTCAGATGGTTTTATTGTTGCTGGGTGCCATTGAGTCAATTTTCGACTCATAGCCACCCCATGTGACAGGACAGAACTGCTCCACAGGGTTTTCTAGGCTGTAATCTTTATGGGCAGGACTGGGCAGTGTTTCGTTTTGTTGTATACAGGGTCGCTATGAGTCAAAATTGACTCAACGGCACCTAGCAACAACAACAACAGTCTTTACAGGAGCAGTGCCAGGCTTTTCTCCTGCATTGCAGCTGAGTGGGTTCGAACCGCCACCCTTTCAGTTAAAAATTAAGTCTGTGAGCAGACAAAGGGGAAAGCAACAGGCATCTTTGATCATCTGTGGCCTACTGACTTCTCCCTTTATTTATGGCGTCTGAACAAGGCAGAATGTCATTGCTTGTTGCCAGACCTCACTGTGAATTCCTCCAGGCCCTATGTAACCCAGGAATCCTGAGAGCAGGTTGTTGGCCTTTTTGCTGCCTTGAGTTGGGAGTCACGTGGCCATTTGTCTGGGAGATTTCTTAACACCACATCCTCCCAAAGATCTTCATGAGCATGATCTGGGTTATTTCTGGCCAGACATTAAAATGAAGTAGATCATTCCCATTTTACAGCTGGAGAAAAAGAGGCTGTGCAGTTAAGTGAAAGGCTAGATTATAAACCCCTTGAGGGCTGGGGTAGGGACTTTTTAACCAGTAAGGATTCCAGCATTATATCCCTTTAATTTTTCCTCAGTATGATTCAGAGGTCATAGTGAGCTGTTCTTGGCATTTTTTTTTTCTGTAGTGGGGATGATTGATTGGTTTTACAGCAATTCTAAGAAACTAGCAAGAAAAGCCCCTTCACTGAGGATGCTGTTGGTTTAGTAATGACAGATGCTAACATTTCTTGAGTGCTTACTGTTTGACAAGCATCTGTGTAATATCTTAAATTTTTTTTATCTCATTATATAATAATGATTATCTCATTTTGTGCTTCTAATGGACTTGTTTCCCCACTCTGTGATTGAGGCACAGAGAGGTTAAATAACTTGTCTAAGGTCACACAGTAAGTAGCAAAGCAAAGATTTGAATTCAGAGTTCAAGCACACTAATACAGTGTTTAAAATTTTGCCGTTTGGAGTTGTAGTCACACATTTCACAGGTAGATAGAAGGAGTCTGGCTCTCAAATCGTGAGCTTTGGAGATAGACTGCCTGTATTCAAATCCTGTCAGCACGGAGCTGCTTGACCTTCATTCAGTGAGCTATTTTACCTCTCTGTGCCTTAGTTTCTGCTCTACTGACTGCTAATAATGGGGATAATAATAGTACCTACCTCCTACGGTTGTGGCAAGAGTTAAACGGTCTGGTGCGTGTCAAGCTCTTAGCTTGGCATTTGGCGTATAGTTAAATGCTCTATAAATATCTCTTTGATCGTTAATAGTTTTGTTACAGGTAGTAAGCTGCTGTTGATGTGAGATGTGTCACGGTGCCTAAAGTTCACCATCAGAGATTTATTCCTTTGTGTCACCGTTCAGTGCAGAACTAGCGTTCCTGTACAAATACGATTTATTTGTTCACTCAGCAAGTATTTATAGAGTGCCATCTGTGTATCAGACTCTGTTTTGGATACTGGAGATATGGCAGTGAGCTAAACAGACAAAAATCCCCTCCCTCATTGCCATTTACATTCTTGGGGGGAGGGGTTTACAGACAATAAAATAAATATTCTTATCATGCAATATATTAGAAAATGATACATACTACCAAAAAACCAAAAAACCAAACATGTTGTCGTCAAGTCAGTTCCACCTCATATAGATTCCATATGTTACAGAATAGAACTGCTCCATAGGGTTTTCTTGGCTGAAATCTTTATAGCGGCAAATCACCAGAGCTTTCTTCCACTGTGCTGCTGAGGGGATTTGAACCACCGACATTTAGGTTAATAGTCGAGGGTGAACCCTTTGCGCCACCCAGGGATCTTATGTACTATAGAGAGAAGTAAAGAAGGGGAGGAGGCTAGACAGTGTGAGATGGGGTGGGAGGTTTCCAGTTTTACACAGAGTGGTCTGAGAAACCTCACTGAGGAAGTGACATTTCAGCAAAGCATGGCTGAACCATGTGGACGTCTGTGGGGGAAAAGTGGGCCAGGCAGAGAGAACAGAAAGTACAAAGGCCCTGAGGCAGGAGGAATAGTGGGAGGCAGATGTGTAGACCCCACAAGCCTCTAAATAGGAATGGCATGATCTGACTGACTACTGTGTTGAGGCTCAACTATAGAGGGGACAAAGGTAGAAGCAGGAGGCCAATTAGGGGGTTCCTACAGTAATCCAGACAGAGATGATGGTAGCTAGGGCCTGGGCCAGGCAGTGTTTCGTTCTGTTGCACATAGGGTCTCTGTGAGTTGGAATCGACCCCACAGCACCTGACAACAGCAACAGGGCCTGTGTGGAGTGTTGGAAGGTGGTGAGGAATATTTGTATTGTAGATAAATTTTGAAGATAGAAACTACAGGATTTCCTGACAGATCAGATGACCCCAGGGTTTCTGGCCTGAACACCTGAAGGATAGAGTTGGTATTTACTGAGGATGGGGAATACTGTTTGGAGCAGGTTGGGAGGTAAGTCAGTTCAGTTTTGAACATGTTAAGTCTTGAAGACATCCAAGTAATGGCGTCAGAGTAGGCAGTTGGTTGTATGAGTGCAGAGTTGGGGGAGAAATCTAGACTGGAGATAAAGATTTGGGAGTATAAATAGTTATGTACCAGTAAATATTTAATAACTGACTTTGCAGGGGGTGGGGGTTGTTTGGGTGCCTCTATTTTATAGCATTTGCCAATTTCTGTGGTGTAAATTCTCCTACCTTAACCAATATTTAACCACAACATTATGCAATATTTTCACCATACAGATAATGTCAAGAGTGTAGATAATAGTAAAATGTAGTAAAATAATTAGGAGGTGATGAGTTTGAGTATTTATTACCTTTGTTTTTCATAAAATTTATTTAATTGTAACTTTATGTAATTCAGTTTTTAATAATGACTGGGTTTAACAACTGGCTTGAAAAACTCCTGAAAATGTAACAGTCAAGCTATGTGTGCAGGTACGAGCTGACTCCTGCACGCCATGGACCCAAGACTGGTACCTGAAGAAATGGTGCAAATGAGGATTCTCTGAGATTAGGGAGGAAGAAGGGAAATAGGAAGAAGCCCAGGCGGTGCAGTGGTTAAGCACTCAGCTGCTAACCGAAAGGTCGGCAGTTTTAACCCACCAGTTGTTCCATGGGAGAAAGATGTGGCAGTCTGTGTCTGTAAAGATTAAAAACCAAAAAACCAAGACCCGTTGCCATCGAGTCGATTCCGATTCATAGCGACAGGCTTGGAAACCCTGTGGGGCAGGTTTACTCTGTCCTATAGTGTCACTGTGAGTCAGAATTGACTTGACAGCAGTGATTAAGGACAGCAGAGCCTGATCTCACTTCTTGTGGCCCTAGTCTGGCCCTGAGGGAACTGAGTGCAGATCAGAGTTCACTGATAAAGGGTTCGACTTGTGTCTGCATTGATGCGTTTGGCACAGACGGGCCAGATCTAGAAGCAGAGTGCGGGAAAAACACTTGAGTTGGCTTGTGAAACAAGGGCTGGGCAATTACCTTGTGCTGAGTTGAGATGATCTCTGGTTTGAATTCTTGTTTTCCTCCCACACATTCTCTTAAAAATTCCAAACTCATAGGCTGTGACCATAAGAAAATTTCCATTCATCATCCCTTTCTAGGCAGAGGTCAAGGTGCAACGTGGTGTTGGGAAAGGGACCGGGCAGCGGCAGCCACTGACCTTTACCCCCAACTCCTTTCTGCTGCCCCTTTCTGCTGGGAATAGAGGCTCCAAGCTGCATCCTGTGGTTGACCAGAACCGCTCTGCTGCCGGAGCTGCCACACAAGCTGGGCTGCCTGGGGCTGGTCAAGGACGGCTGGTGGCTGCTGACCATGCCTGCCTCCTTCGCTGGGGCGAAAACAAAGACCGGCGCTCTGGTTTCCATCCAGACTCTCTGGCTGACCAAGCCAGTATTCACACCTTTTGCAGTGTTAGCAGAGCCCATCTTTAAAAGGTGAGTCGCCCAGGATAGCTGGTAGGAACCTCTCAGATTCAGAGTTAGGGCAGTAAAGGGTTCCCTGGACCGTGTGCAGGTGCTCAGACTCAGCGCAAACACCAGGGGAGCCTGTCAGAAAAACATCGTTTGTACCTCCCAGGAGGATGGCCCCACGGCACCGCACTTACTTGTGTAGCATATTTCTGGCAGTTTTCTTGAGTTAGAATTGCCGTAAGTGAAATCTCATCTGCCACTCGCTTAAGTTACAGCTTCAAAGAATTTTATCTTAAATTCTGAATGATGCCCAGTTATCTTTGTATTGTAGCTCATCACTTGGTATTTTAGTCCTATTTTTCCCTGTCCTGCTGCATAGGTCTAAGGCTCCAAGCACTCAACTGCCCTTATAGAAAGCCCAAGGGTGTCTTCCCTGATATTAGGGTGGCTGTCACCTTTCCAGGAGCCCTGGTGGCACAAACGGTTGAGTACTTGGCTGCTAACCAAAAACTTGGCAGTTTGAACCCACCCGGCTGCTCCATGGGAGAAAGACCTGTCGATCTGCTTCTGTAAAGATTACAGCCAAGAAAACACTGTGGGATAGTTCTACTCTGTCACATGGAGTCACTGTGAGTTGAAAATGACTCAACAGCACCTAACAACATCTCCTTTCCTTGGAAAACATAGGACTTAGAAGTCCCTGGGTGGCATAAATGGTTAAGCACTCAGCTTTTAACTGAAAGGTTAGTGGTTCAAATCCACCAATAGGTACCTGGGAAGAAAGCCTGGAAATCTGCTTTCAAAAGGTCACAGCCTTGAAAACTGTGGAGGGCAGTTCTACTCTGTACATGTGGGGTCACCAGGAGTCAGAATTGACTCGCTAACAATTGGTTTGAGTTTAGGGGCAATAAAATATCATACACATCCTTTAGCCTATTTCCTTCATTTCAGAATAGGAACCCGAGGCCCAGCCAGGTTAAGTGATTTGTTCAAGGTTTTGTGGTCGTTTAGCATCAGGGTCTTGACAAGAATCCCCATCGTCCAATTCTCAATCTAATACACTGTGCTTCCTGTCCTACAGCTTCTTAAACTTTCCACCAGGGTTTTCTTATTTTATTAAAAATAGAAGAGATTCATCACAGGATCAGCCGTTGGAGGACTACCTCCATGCTTTTAGGCTAAATTCAGGTGTGTAATTTTCAAAGATTTATTTTGCAGCACCCTTCCTGGGTGGCACAAGTGGTTTGTACTTGACTAACCTAAAGGTTGGCGTCTTGAACCCACCCAGCATTGCCACAGAAGAAAGGCCTGGCAATGTGTTTTTGTAAAGATTACAGTTAAGAAAATCCTATGGAACAGTTCTACTCTGTAACACATGTGGTCGCCAGGAGTCAGAATCCAGTCAATAACTGGTTTGGGTTTTTCCGTTTTGTTTTCCTCTCAGAGCAGGGATGGAGGCAGGAGGGAGAAGGGCTACAGGACAAAACCTTCAAAAGTGGAAGCTCCACAGCATGAGCAGGACGGTTTGGACCGCAGGTGGATGTGTTGGAGCCATGATGGCTTTCCTGTTATCTCACCTCTGGTCCAGTGGCCAGGGTGCTTTTGCTGACTCTGACTTAATTAGGCTTCTGTGGTAGTGCAGTGGTTAAGAGCTTGGCTGCTAACCAAAAGATCAGCAGTTCAAATCCACCAGCTGCTCCTTGGGAACCCTGTAGGACAGTTCTACTCTGTCCTATAGGAGTGCTATGAGTCAGAATTGACTCGATGGCAATGGGTTTTGGGCCAGCTTATTTCCTGTCTGGGCACAGGGACGATCCCCCCAGGGAAGGGTGTAAGGACTGGTGATGGGAGGCGTATTATGCAAACATCAGGGTTTGTTCTTAGTGCTGTAGCCCTGGGAGAGGAGGGAGCTGCACAGGAAGTGTCCTGACAGCCAGGGCATTATGCCACCCTTGGGGCCAGGAGGCAGTTTGTATTTCATTAACTTAATTAACATTTGTATAGCGTTTTTGTCACACGTATCATCTCATTTAACCTTCACAGCTTCTCATTTAGGTTGATGGTATTAGCCCAGTGTCTTAGTCATCGAGTGCAGCTATAACAGAAATATCACAAGTGGATGGCTTCAACAAAAAGAAATTTATTCTCTCACAACCTAGGAGGCTAGAAGTCTGAATTCAGGGTGCCGGCTCCAGGCGAAGGCTTTCTCTCTCTGTTGGCTCTGGGGAACGGTCCTTGTTATCAATCTTCCCTGGTCGGGAGCTTCTCAGCACAGGGACCCTGGGTCCAAAAGACGTGCTATTCTCCTGGCTCTTGTTTCTTGGTGGTATGAGGTCCCCCTGTCTCTCTGCTCGCTTCTCTCTTTTATATCTCAAAAGAGATTGACTTACAACAGAACCTAGTCTTGTAGATTGAGTCTTGCCTCATTAACATCATAGAGGTAGGATTTATAACGCATAGGAAAATCACATCAGATGACAAAATGGTGGGCAGTCACATAATGTAGGAATCATGGCCTAGCCAAGTTGACACACATTTTTGGGGGACACAATTCAATCCATAACACCCAGTTTTATAGATGAGGAAACATGGATCCAAATTGATTAGTTGGTTTAATTAAGTCATACAGCTAGGGAGTGACCTTGAACCAGCTTTGACCCAAATACCATGTTGTTCCACTCAACTAAGGAAGCTGTGTAGCCTAGTGACCAGGGTCTTGGACTTTGTGACTTGGCAGTCTATCTTACCTCCCAGTTTACTCATCTGAAAATGGAAATCATCACAGCACTGTTGTGAGGAAGGGTTGAGACAGCACATCTAAAGCATCTGGCACAGTGCCTAGCCCACAGCAACAACTTGGTAAACATCAGGTATTATTATTGGACTGTCAGCACACCTACTTCTCATTTATTGACATTTCGCGTTTATGACAATAGTAAAAAATCTACTATCTGGCTATTTTGCGTATTGACAAGGAGGTGGGCATGGCGACAATGGTTTTGGAGTGTCCCCTCCCTCGAGGAGGGTCTCTGGGCAGCCTCCAGGAAGCTGCCCCACACCCTCCGCTCCCTCCTGCTAGCCGGGGTACTGCGTCCAGCTTCCGCGCAGGGCTGGCCTCCTCCATGGCTATGGCCTCCAGGCGGATGCACAGGTAGCACTGAGCCAGCAGGAGCCTGTTCTGTGGAGTCTGAGGCCTTGAAGCTCAAAATTGCTGTGGGGTGAGAAGGGAGGAAAGAAAGAAGCATCGGAGAGGGCATTTGGAAGAAATGCTTGCGAGTTTAATGACAACCCAAAGTGAGCCGAAATGAGCCTGAAGCCTCCATCTAGGTGGGGCCAGGTGTTTGGCCAGGCTCCAAGGAAACCCCAGTCTCTGCCTCGGTGACTCACCAGGCCCAGAGGGCAGAGCAGGGCTTGCAGGGGTGGGATGGAGCCCTGGAGGTGGCTCTGCAAACAGGAAGCAGGTGAAGTGGTTAAGCTGTGGGCCCTCCAGCTTTGTCACCTCCAAGCTTCCTTCGCTGCAGAGGAATAATCCATGACTAGACTCGTCACAGTGACGAGCACATCAGTAAATCTTAGCTGTTATTATTTCTATGATCATATTTTCTAAACTAAAAATATCGGACAAATGGATGGTCTGAAAACAGAAAAAAAAAAAAAATCCTCCATTTTCAGATAATGCCAATTTTCGCTTAACGATCTGGTCTTTGAAACCTTACCACGTTGGTAAGTGAGGAGTAAATGTAGTTGGCGTCCAGTTTTTGCAGGGGCAACAAACACATCATTCAAGGCTCTTTTGAAATACCGTGTTTGGACCTCTCCTGGACCTACTGAATCTGAGTTTCATTGTCTGGGTGAAGAGAATAGGAGACTAGGCGTGTGTGTTTTGAAAAGCCCTCTGGTTGATTCTCACGCGCTCCTCTGCTTGGAAACCATCGCTGTAGACTTCCTTGCTCAGGAGCCATGCTACTCAGAAGTGTGTGGTCTCTGGCCTCTCCCCAGACCTTCTCGATCAGAACCTGCATTTTAAAAAGATCCCCAGGAGACTGGAATGCACATTAAAGGTTGAGATACATGGTAATAAAATTAAAAAAAAAAAAAAAAAAATTGGAGCATACACTCCCGCTTAGGAAAAGAGTTGTTCCCTGGTTGTTTTGCAGCCACATAGTAAACAATCATGTGGAAATGCCTGGTATCTCTGGTTTGTATTTGGGGACGTAAGTGGGAAATAAGGGAGGTGAACTTGAGAACTGGGAGCCCAGAACAGGGCCAGGCAGGGAAGACTGCAGCAAGACTGAGAGTCAGATCTGGATCCCATCGAGGTCCAGGAGTCATTTCAGGCCAGGCGGCCATTCATCATGCTTATCTGCAGTCTTCTGGGGGTAGGGTAGAGGTGCTGACTCTCTGAGGTTCTTGAGCTCCTCCCCTTGTACCAGGCACGTCTAGAGCCCTGGCTCCCAGGATCTGCTCAGGAGCTCTAGAATGCAGCCTGCCAGCTGGCAGCTCCTTCCCCAGGCTATTCCCTGGGCTTCAGGTTTCTCTCTGCCTCTCTCCCGCACTGACCTTGCAGCTTTTCCTTCCCTCCAGGCAGGGGCGATTGCCAGTTGAGAAAAAAATGCTCGAAGGGTCAAGGGCAGGGATTGGGAAGCAGGAGAAGAAAGTAGAGTGGTCCTGTGACCCCTCTGCGGATTTGGGGGTGAGTGCAGCTGGAGGGAAGGTCAAAGAGGAAGGTTGGCAGGCCACTCAGGTGGTCCCTTGATCTTTCAGCGAAAGCTCCCATTAATGAGAGTCGACAAGCAGATGTCTGGTGTCCTACAGCCACTGGCGCGAACACCATTGTTGCATCCTCATCTAGGTTTGGCCACTAACTAGGGCCGTCTTGGGGGATCTCAAGAGAGAGGAGGAAAAAGCAAAGAGGAAAGTGGGAGAAGGGGTCTGATGTCAGACTTAAGGGGCAGATCTGATCCCCTTGCCAGGAGAAGGGATGAGTGGGAGAGTGAACTGGCAGTTTCTGAAGTGCTGGGTAACAGGGCCTTTTATAAGCCACTTTATCTCCTTAGACCTCAGTTTCCCTATCTATATAACCCTGAGTCGTGCAAATGGTTAAGCACTGACTACTAGCCAAAAGATGGGCAGTTCAGACCTACCCAGAAGTGCCTCGCGATCTGCTTCCAAAAGGTCACAGCCTTGAAAACTCCATGGAGCAGTTCTACTTTGCACACATGGGGTCACCGTGAGTCGGAATCGACTCGACGGCAGCTAACAACAATAACATAACCTGTACAGCCTCATGAGATTGTTGAGATTTTGTTAATCCTCTGTCTGGTCGGGTTCCCTGAGTAGCACAGTTGGCACTCGACCACTAACTTAAAGGTTGGCTGTTCGAACTTACCCAGGGGCACTGCGGAAGAAAACCCTGGCCATTGGCTTCTGTAAAGATGACAGAAAACTCTACGGAACACACTTCTAGGCTGTTAACACATGGGTTCGCCATGGGTCAGAACTGACTCGATGGCACCAGGTTATGTCTGGTAGATTGCCTGGTACATAATAAGTGCTACATCAGCCATCTTAGTTCCTTGCGACTACTCCCACCCCCAGGCTGCGCCCCGCTTCCCTGCCTTTTGCAGATGGTCAGTGTTGCTGACCAGGGTTACTTTCCTCCTCACTTCCTTCTACCCTTCCCTCAATGCACCCGCCGTGGTGGGAAATTGGAGAACTGGGTAGAAGCTGTGGAGTAAGAGTTCAGCCTGTTAAGCCATACAACCTTGGTCAGAATATAAGGCCAGGAAAAACAGATACTCTGGTGCATTTGTGACAAGGCCCTAGGACTCTCAACTTTCATACCTGTCAGCTGTTCCAAACTGGACAGAAAAACAGCCAAGACGCCAGCATTATCCCAGGGAGGCACCAACTGCCGCTCACTCAGCTCAGGAACCAGGGAGCCTAATGTCAGGCCCTGCTCCCCTGCTTTCTCCTATCTGAGCCTCAGTCTTTCCATCTGCAAAGGGAGCCATTATAATAGTAGCCATGCCATGTGCCTCTTTCCAGGATTCTTGTCTGGGTCCAATGAGATCTAATGCACATATGTTCTTAGTTCACTGTTTGGCACATGCCAGCATTCGGTGTTTCGCGCAGTATTTGCTGCTATTATTGGGATTCCATAATAATAGCTACCGCTTATACGGTGTTTAGTAGGTGGTGGGCACTGTCCTAAGAATATTATAAATATTAACAAATTTCATCCTTATGCCACCCTATGATGTAAGTACCACTGTTATCCCCATTTCAGATGAGGAGACTGAGGTACAGAGAGGTTAAATAACTTCTCCAAGGTCAAACAGCTAATAAGGGATTGAGTTGGGATTCAGACTCAGGCAGTTGGCTCCAGGATCTGTGTTTTTAATCACTCTGCTAGAGCAATTATTATTCAGCGCTTTGTACTTGGAGCCCTGAAGACATGGGAAAAGCAGAGAGAAGTGGGAGGAGGTGATCACATCTTCTCAGTCCAAGCAGCCAGCTAGCTAAGGGCCTGTTACCATTCCTGGGCTGGGATTGCCCCAATGGCCCAGACGACGTCTGGTCATGGATGGGGCCGGCCTTGGTTGTAAAGTGGACAGCTCCAGCCCCAGGCCCCCCAGCAGCCTCGTGGGCCTTCTGGGTGGCTTGTGCCATGTCCTGTGCTCCTGGCAGAAGAAAGGGTTCATCTCTAGCAGGTGGCCCACGGCGTTCGTGGGCACAGTCCCTTTGGGCAGGCAAGCTCCCTACCCCCTGGCTTCCTGGCATAGCAGCCAAGCTGCTGAGGATGGAGGGGAAGCTGTGGGGCTGTAACATTTTCCTAAGAAACACGTGGCTGTGTCTTGCCAGGCAGGAAATATTTGCTACCCTAGAAATGTGTTTACTTCCTCATGGCAGCCACCTGAACCATGTCTGATCCTTCCTTGTTCCTTGTCCGTCTCTCCCGTGTCCCCCAGGTACCCAGGCTTCTGGAAGATGCTCACGGTGGCAACATGCACAGCCCTTCTGAGCTGCCTGCAGGCCCGGGAGCTCCAGGGACATGTCTCCATAATCCTGCTGGGAGCAACTGGGGACCTGGCCAGAAAGTACTTATGGCAGGGGCTGTTCCAGCTCTACCTGGATGAGGCGGGGAAGGGCCACAGTTTTAGCTTCCATGGGGCTGCCCTGACGGCTCCCAAGCAGGGCCAGCAGCTCATGGACAAGGCCCTGGAGACCCTTTCCTGCCCCCAGGACATGGCCCCCAGTCACTGTGCTGAGCTCAAGGACCAGTTCCTGAGGCTGAGCCATTACCGCCAGCTGAAGACGGCTGAAGACTATCAGGCCCTGAGCAGGGACATTGAGGCACAGGTCCAACAGGAAGGCCTCCGGGAGGCTGGCAGGATTTTCTACTTCTCAGTGCCGCCCTTCGCCTATGCAGACATTGCCCGCAACATCAACAGTAGCTGCCGCCCGGGCCCAGACGCCTGGCTGCGGGTTGTCCTGGAGAAACCCTTTGGCCATGACCACAGCTCAGCCCAACAGCTGGCCACAGAACTTGGGAGCTTTTTCCAAGAGGAGGAGATGTACCGGGTGGACCATTACCTTGGCAAGCAGGTGAGCCTCAGCCAGGGGCCTGCCAGGATTGGGGTGAGCTGGCTGCAGGTAGACCCCATCGACAGGCCTGAAGGTATTGTGAAACCTGAGCTCCGTCAGTCTTCTTGAGGGTGGTGGGCAGTGAGAGGGCAAAGGAAAGGCAGTGAGCGGCAAGGACAGGACAGCTTGGTCCTTGTGAGTGTGTCCAGCCTTGCTAGTGGAGGCTGTGTTCTTTTGTGTATCCCTGCCTTCTTTGGTCCCCTGCCAGGGCCTGGGCTCTGGTTTCTGATTTATCAGGGTTGCCATGCATCCTCTACAGAGGTGTGGCCATGAGACTCTGGTGTCTGGATCAGCTTCCAGTTGGATATGCAGTGGGAATTGGAATTAGCCTTCTAATTCAGCACCTGTCTGCTCTTTTTTTTTCTTCCTGAGTCCTTTATTGAGCCAGATGGCTGGGAACAGTACCTTAAAACTGAATGGTGGGGGTGGGGACCTAAAACCATGCTTCTCAGCCAGGCCGTGTAGCAGGAGCCTGGGGTTGACCTTCTGGGTCATGCATGTCAGCCGGCCAGTTCACGCTGACCATTCCCTCGGAGCCCCTGCACGGCGTCTAAGCTGAAGCCCCAGCGGAGAGTGCCCCAGCCCGTGTTCTCTGGTCCTGAGCAGTCTGATAAGGGCCGTGGGGGTGGGCAGCAGGGTGGAGGCATCTGTTGATCCACCAGAAGATCTGGAATTGGCCCTGGGCTAGCAGCCACTAGCCTGGGTTCTCATTTGGACTTTGACAAGCTCTTGACTTAATTTTCCTGTCTGTTGTACTGCAGTGATAATACCTGCCTTCTTATTAGAAAACGTTGGTATAAGGATCCCCAGGAGCAGTGCTTGGTAAAGCATGTGTGGTGAACGCAGGTCGTGTGGGGCCCAGGTAGTTCTCTAGGACAGAGCCATTTTTTCTAGTTAACCCTATCTGGAGTTGCTTACAGCAGTGGTTCCCAAGTGGTGGTCCTCAGACCAGTGCCTGCCCTGGGGAAGTTTCCACCCATTTAAGGCAAAATGAGGAAAAGCAGTGAATGTATTCAGTTTTAAGGTTTTCTTGCTACATTGTTGGTGTTAAAATATCTTCCCTTTATGAAAAGTTGATGGTCATGGAAGATAGAAACTTCTAAATATCTTTATTTCTTGGCAAAATAAAAAGATGGTAACCCTGTGGAGGTCACTTAAGATTTTTTGGAAACTTGCCTGGGCCATGAAGCCCTGACTCCCAGGAATGCCTGCTCCAGATAGCACCTTCTCCAAGCAGGGACTAGCGAGGCTGGGACCCCCCCTTGGAGTGAGGAGTCCTTCTTCATCCTGAGAAGCATCTAGAGCACAACCAGTCTTCTTCCCCGACAGGCCGTGGCCCAGATCCTGCCCTTCCGAGACCAGAACCGCAAGGTCTTTGACCACCTCTGGAGCCGGCACCACGTGGAGCGGGTGGAGATCATCATGAAGGAGACAGTGGATGCGGAAGGTGTGTGAGGGGTTCCAGGGCTCTGCCAGGCCAGGTCTATGGGGAGGCTTCTGCCCACTGTGCTGGAGGGTCAGCCAGCCTCCACTGTTGGCCAGAGGGATGTTTTCTGCTCGTGTTTGGCCTCCCTCTAGGGCCCCTGTGTGCCCAGCTCTGGGGCTGTGTGGAACCTAGGTGCCTGCTGGCAAAGCCCGAGGCACTGCTGCCCTCTGGGGCATACCATCCAGTTATGTGAACTTGGCTTGGACACTCGGAACAACTGTCCAGCCATAAATACTGGACATTAACCTGAGTTTTACTGGGTGTGGTGAAGACCATCAGGACTGGAGGAGGGCTCAGCAAGGAGAAGGAAGGCAGCGGCTCACCTGGGCTTGGAAGACCTGGGGTTGGGTCAGGAAAAGAGAAAGGGGATGTTCCCTGCAGACAAGATCCCAGGAAAGTCAGAGGGGAGAGGGGGGCCTGAGGAGGTTCTTGGAACTGGTCAGACTGGTGCCAGCCATGGACAGACCCAGGAACATTGGTGCAGTACAATGTGGAGTTTGAGACTGTTCTGGGCTCCCAGGGGCTGAGGAGGTAACATCTCAGGCACCAGTTACTTCTCAGCTTCCCGTTGCTCTTAGGCCCATGAGGCCCTGCACTGTCAGTCTCTCCAGCCTGCCTCAGACCATGCTCTGCATTGCTGCCTGGGCCCTAGGCTGTTGCTGCTCAGCCTTTTATTCTTTGCACATGTGGTGCCCTTTTCCTGGTCTCCTCCTCACCTTCCAGCTCAGTTGTCACTCTCTCGAGGAGCCCTTTGCTGAACATCTTGATAGGGTCCACTCCTCTGCATTGTTCATGGCTCCAAGTACCTCCAGCAGCCCAGCCATGGCATTATGCTTGTCTTATGCTTGTTCATGCTGGTCTCCCACCAGACTGGGCTCCAGGAGGGCCCTGCTGTCTAGTACCCGGCACACCCCTCAGACGTGCTGTATGAATGCTGCAGGAACAGTGCCGACCCTGAGTCAGGACGCCCACATGAGGCCTGTCTCTGCCATTAGCTAGTCACCTTGCATGGCCCTGCCCTCTCTGGGCTCCAATTCCTCATCTGAGAGATGGGTGGGTTGCGTAGGTGATGATAGCAAAGCCCCTTTGAGCTCTGGCATTCTGTGCCTGCGTCACATTTTTGAGCATCGACTGCATATATTCAAAGCATTGGTTCTTACCCAATAGAAGTAAAAGCTGGTTCCTATTGTGTATTTCATCCCCCCACAATGTCTGCGGTAGGTACTATTGTTAGCTCCTTTGACAGATGAGATTTGCTAACCTGCCCAGGGTCTTGCTGGCACTGAGTGGCGGCGCCTGGGTCAGGGGCAGGCAGGCTGGCTCCAGTGCCCAGCTCTGCACCGTCATGCTGGGCGGCCAGAACAGCCTGAGTGTCCAGCTTACCCCGGGACTGCTTTCTGCAGCTGGAGGAGGGGTACCGGAGGCCATGTCCCCATCCACACACTTGTGTGCCCGTGCCAGGAAGGGGGTGGCCCCAGTCCTTAGACCTAGGGCTGGGGGCAGGGAACCAGAGGGTGTGTTTGTTTCTCTTTTCCTTTTCTTTTTATTTCTTCTTCCCATGGCTACCCTCTTCAGCCTTCTTTCCTTGCTGCCTTGGCTGTGTGTTTAGTGCTAGAAGCTCTGTGTGAGGCTGTGGATGTAGGGAGAGGTGTGAGACTCAGCCTCCATCCCCCAACACCTCATAGACTCTTTGGGAAGTAATAGACCCTGAAACAAGTGACGCAGGGAGTCAGGGAAAAGCAGGCAGGATTCCTGACCCAGACCTTGAAGGACATTCCTGTCTGAGAAGGAGCCGAGTTTCTCCACTCTGGAGCCCATGTCAGAAAAGGGGTCCTCTCCCACTGCTCTGAGCCTTTGTGGGTCTCTGGTGGGGACCTCCTGCTGTGGCTTCTTAGCATAGGCTCAGCCAGGGGTGCCCCATGTGCTGTGTGTGTAACGTCTTGGTGGGCATGTGTGCTGGTTTGCCTTTGCTTCCTCTGCAGAGGGGTGAGCTGCAGATCTGCTGCCGAGAGTCTGAGCCGGCGGGAGGGAGCCATGCCACCCTTGCTGCTGTGGGTGGGTCGTCGGTGCCAGCACCTCTGTCTGCTGGATTCAGCCTGGTCACCAGCAGGGCTAGGAGGCCAGCACCCCTTTCCGGCAGCTTCTTCCTGTGCCCACCCTGGGTTGGAGAGGAGCTGTGATGTCTGGAGTTACCAGTTGACATTCCTGCCTCTCATTTCTTCTAATCCTCCCACCCCATTTCCTTCTTGGTATCTGGTGTCATTTGTGGATTTCTTCGCAGGGGCCTATGGAGCCAGGAGCTAGGCAGACTGCAGGCCTGATTATCCTAGCAAAAGTACCTTGGGGTTTTGGAGAAAGGAAAACAGGAGACAAGACAGAAAGACAGGCAGAGGTCTGGCAGGTCTGCTGGCCCAGGCGAGCCTGAGGTGGGAGGGTCTTGGATTTGAACAGCTGCACAACAGCCTGGGCCGTCATCTCTGAGGTCCAGACGGACAGGCACCTGAACCTCTGATTTAAGGCTACACCATGCAGCTGTCCTGCCTTGGCCTGTGGGCTTAGGTGTTGATGGAGAGGGTCACACTGCTTCTAGTCCTGTGAGCAGAGTGCTTTTCGCTCAGTTGGGCTCTGAGCCTTCAGCCCAGAGGCAAAAGGAGACAGCCAGGCAGATGGCTGGGATCAGCCCATTCTGTGGGGCTTGTAGGCTAGTTCAGCCCACTGCCCTTGGCTGAGATAGCCAGTAGGATGACACTGTCCTGAGGTCTGGGTCTCCTGGCCAGCCCAGACCTAGACAGGTGACAACAGGGGTTGATTTCCTGCTGCTGTGCTCATGTCCACATGCTTGTGCCCATGACCTCTGGATGCAGGGTGCTTCAGCCACAGCAGGAGTTCTCCCTCTCTCTCTGGCTGCTTGGCCTTGGTGCCTAGAAGGACATGCATTGGACATGCAACTTGAGAAGGTGGCCTGGTACCGCTCTGGTAGCCCAGCCCCAATCCACGCTGTCCCCTCTGGACCTGCTCTGTAGGGACGGGCCCCTTATAGACTCTGTAGTCAGGCCGGAGAGAGAAGGCAGGAGCTGGGGCTCTGCAGCCCAGCCTACGGCCGTGAGCCCTGTGCCAGCGTGGCAGAACAGAGGGGCACAGTGTCTTGCTGGTGTTGGGTGCACTTGGAGGCCAGTGCTGCTGCAGTGGGACAGCGCATGGCCAGCAAGTCTCTCAGGCAGGATCCAGAGGGCAGCAGCCTGAACGTTAGAAGAGGGCAAAGTCCAAGGGGGCCACTCTCCCTCTCCGAGCTCTCCCCCACCATGTACTTTGCTCATTCTTCCTTCCCACTGCAGGTGTGCAGTCCTGTGTGCAGGAGGGGCACCTGGGTGACCTGGGCCTGGTGGCAGCCTTGACTGCCACCCTGATTGCTGTAAAGGGCAGGGGCAGTGAGCCAGGTCAGGGAAGCAGAACTGTCCTGGCCCAGGGCTGCTGCAGGCCCTCTCCCACCCCCACTCACACACACTACATGGGTGGAAGTGGCTTCCCTGCTCTGTCCTCCACGCTGTGTGTGAGGATTGTTTTGTCCCTGCCGCAGTCTCTAGCCCAGAGGAGTTTGCTGCAGAGTCGAGGCTACTGCACAGGTGGGGGAAGGGGGGAGGAAGAAGCCATCCTTCAGCCACTGCAGGTATCCGGCTCCCTCTCCGTCTGACCCAAGGTGCTCCTCCAGGGAGTCCCATCCACGGAGCCCCTGAGCCACAGACACCCTGTGCACCCTGGCCAGCACGGGCGTTAGAAGGAGTGACCTTGGCCGAGTCACTGGCCTGGCTGGGCACCTGTCGTGGCCAGCGTAAAGGGCTCTGCAGACAGGAGGGACTGAGATGGCAGTGGACTGCTGTTCGGCTCTGTCACTGGGCCACCTTGTCTTCTGAGAGTGCTGGGATCTGAACCACCCCATCTGTGGCCCTAGAATCCAAGCTTCTTCTGACCATTGCACACTACAGCCTCCCAATCTGGCCATACCCCAGCACTCAGCCTTCCTCCCAGTGTGTACGCAAGGGCCGTCGTCTGCTGCCTCAGTTTCCCCTCTGGGAAGGAGGGAGATTTCCTGCAGCTGGTAAGGCTGCCCCTGTTTGGGAGGGTCTCGTGCAGCTTTTGGAAAAGGAGCAGGATGCCCGTTCTCTTCAGGCTGGATGACCGAGCAGTGCCGGATCACCGAGGGCCAAGGCCACAGGGCCTTCAGGCCCATACCAGCTGTCTCCCCTCCCACCATCTGCAGCCTGTCTGCAAGGTGAACCTGGTGTAGCTGCCCACCTGACCCCGGAGAGCACAGGCCAGCCAGCACCTGGCTGTCTCTTCACCCCCATCTCTCTTATTTTTAGTCATCCCAGAAGGTTTTGGTAGGGATTGCAGCTGGCGGTTACTTTAGTTGTTTTTCTTTTTTTTCTAAATACGTTTTTGCTGGGAAATCGGATCTTCCACACTGTGGAAACCTGGGGAGGGAGTTTCTGGTCCCAGGTCTGAGGGCTGTGACCTTCAGCACAGCTCCTATAAAAACGATGATAACCCCTGCTCCCTCTCTCCTGGGGTTGTTTTAAGGATAAAATCAGATAATGTACATGGAACTGCTTTACAAATGGAAACGTCGTTCTCCTTCCAAGTTTCAAGGAGAGAAAGAGGCAGTGTTCTTGCAGTCTCTCAGAGCTCCATGTGATTTATATGTATGACTTATATTGGATTTCTTAAAGACCGTAATTGGTCTGTAACACATTTATGTCCATACTTCAGTTAATATTATTTCACAGACGCACGCATACATACATACGTACATACTTGAATTTTCCTTGTATTGATAAATTGCATAATATATACCTTTTAGTATCTCTATATATGTCTGTTCAGTTCTGTTTGTAACACAGAATATGCGCTGTTCTGTTATTAGGTATTATTCTATTATAGTTTTTGGTATTTTAAATAGTACTTTATGAGCTTTTTAAAAAATTGAGATAGAATTCACATACTCGAAAATTCAGTGGATTTTAGTACATTCAGAAAGTTGTGCAACCATCACCACTGTCTAATTCTGCAACATTTTCCTTATAAGCATTTTCAAAGAATATTTGCCCTTTAAGTATACCTCTGAAGTGAAATTACTAGGCCAAAGGATAAAAACTACCTTATAGCTGTTGTTACATCTTATCAGACTGTTTTTTAGAAAATTTGCAACAGCAGTGTATTTACATAACAGTATTCTTCAGCTTTGCATTGGGTGTTACGGTTTCCTTTGTCTTAACCAATTTGGTAGGCTTATAGAGGCTCTTTGAACTCCACTCTCTCACCTTCCATGGGATGCTACCCTGTGAGGTTTTGGGGATGGGGCCGGCATGACTTGGGGGCTCCCTTCTGTTACGGTCTTGTGATCTTGGACGAGCCCTGGGCTTGAAAAGGATAAGGCCAAGTGTATGGGGGGGCTCTTTCTCCCAGTTGTGTAGCCTGGGAGAGGTTTCTGCCCTTGTCCATATACGGATGGGTTTTAATCCTCCATTTTCAACCTAGGAGAGTATACTAGAGTCAATATAGATACTTTTCAGGAAAAATAGGCTCACAATACTATGGTAACTAGAAAAAAATCAACACATTGGGCCATCACCAGGAGGAAGCCCTCTGCTATCGGGGTTGATTCTGACTCAGAGTGACCCTATAGAACAGAGTAGAACTGCCCTGTAGGGTTTCCAAGGCTGTAAATCTTTATGGAAGCCACAGCTTTCCCCCACGGAGCAGCTGGTGAGTTCGAACCACTGACCTTTCGGTTAGCAGCTGAGTGCTTAACCACTGTACCACCAGGGCTCCATTTCACCAGGAGGGCTAGCCCCCTAGTACCTGTCCTCATGCTTGGAAGCCTCTGCGGGGAAGCTCCAGGCCAGGTCTGGTCACTGCACTTAAGCTCTGAAAAGACAGGGTTAATGGAGAAAAGGATCCAAGTCCATAAATCTGTAGGCTGTGTTAAACACGTGTGTACCCCTGAAGCTTGAAATTAAGGAATAAAGGAAGCCTTCTGCACAGCAGGTAGTAAGCCTATGGAATGCGTTCTCCCCACAAACTGAGAGGAGATAAAAATAGGAAAAGGGCCACTGAGGGATTTAGTAAACTAATGAATAGTAAGCGGATAACAGGGCTTTTAAGGTCTCAGCTGCTTTCACCAGGCTCTCCATCAAAAATGCATCTCTCCTCAAAGCTTTAACTATCCTGTTTATACGCTTAAATCTACTGTAATTCATTGATTCTGAGACACACCTTTGTGCATGTTTGAACATCTCTGAAGCTGTATTTGTCTTGCCATCGATGGGATAACAGAGTTGAACTGGCAGCTCTTTTCTGCTTGGCGGTTATAAAATAATGAGGTCTTCACTGTTGATGGCATTTTAGGTGTGGTGAATGCCAGTATTTCTCCAGCTTTCTTTGCCTTCTCAGTCCCAGTCTTGTACCCTCCCCACCCTCGCTGCCTTCTAAAGATCCCGCTGGGTGTCTCATCATCGTTCAGACTCAGCAGGTTTAGAACCGAAACCATCATTGCATTTTCTCATGAAATGCCAGCTCCTGTTTCTAACTTCTCTATTTCTAAATGGTAGCAGGGTGCTCTGAGTGGCATGTTTGGTATCCCTTCTCTCACAGACCCTATGATAATAAAAGTTGTTGTTAAGTGCCGTCGAGTCATTTCTGACTCAGAGTGACCCCATGTGACAGAGTAGAACTGCCCCATAGGGTTTTCTAGGCTGTAATCTTTTAACCGTTTGCACCACCAGGGCTCCTAACCAGTATTTATCGGGGCTCCACATGCCAGTTCCAACCCTGCATATACATTAACTCAGCATCCTCACAGCCACCTCACAAAGGTGGTACTGGGGTGATTGCTGTTTTATATGTGAGGTGGAGGCCCCTTGCCCAAAATGGCATGGCTAATAGGTGGCAGAGTCAGGCCGTGCACTGGGTAGCCTGCTTCAGGGTCCGTGCTCTGATTGCAGCTCTCGGCTGCCTTTCAGGAAGCCAGTCGGTCTCCAGGTCATTTATTAAAAGCTGTCTCTGCATTTTTGCTGCTCCTTCCTTTGCTCCTGCCCCATGACTTCCCACAGCTGCGGGGGAGGCTGCTCATTGGTCCTGTCACCACCACCCCCTCCATCAGTTCACCCTGCAGAGTTCCAGCAGCTTCATCTTCCTGCAGCGCCTCTCATGGCTCCACTTCCCTGCTAGAGAGAATGTTCTTTTTTTAAAAACTGTATTGAGATGTAATTCACATACCATACAGGCCACCTAAAGTGCACAACCCAGTGGGTTTTAGTGTATCCACAGAGCTGTGCATCCATCCCACGATCACTTTTAGAATGTTTTCATCACCCCACAAAGAAGCCCAGCAGCAAATGGTTAACGTGCTTGACTGCTGTCACTGTAGCCATCACCCCCGTCTTGGTCATCTAGTGCTGCTATAACAGACATACCACAAGTGGATGGCTTTAACAAAGAGAAACTTATTCTCTCACAGTCTAGGAGGCCAGAAGTCTGAATTGAGGATGCCAGCTGCAGGGGAAAGCTTTCTGTCTTTGTCAGTTCTAGAGGAAGGTCCTTGTCATCAATCTTCCCCTGGTCTAGGAGTTTCTCAGTGCAGGGACCCTGGGTCTAAAGGATGCACTCTGCTCCTAGCACTACTTTCTTTATTTTATGAAGTCCCCATGTCTCTCTGCTTGCTTCTCTCTTTTATGTCTCAGAAGAGATTGACTTAAAACACAACCTATGCAGCACTGTTCACAATAGCAAAAAGATGGAAACAGCCTAGGTGCCCATCAACAAACGAATGGATAAACAAATTACGGTATATTCACACAATGAAATACTACACAATGATAAAGAACAACGATGAATCTGCAAAACATCTCATCGATTGGATGAATCTGGAAGGCATTATGCTGAGTGAAATTAGTCGCAAAAGGACAAATATTGTATGAGACCACTATTAGAAGAACTCAAGAAATGGTTTAAACACAGAAAAAAACATTCTTTGATGGTTATGAGAGTGGGGAGGGACAGAGATGGGTATTCATTAACTAGATAGTAGATAAGAATTACCTTAGGTAAAGGGAAGGACAACACACAATACAGGGGAAATCAGCACAACTGGACTAAACCAAAAGCTAAGAAGTTTCCTGAATACAGCCAAACACTTCGAGGGACAGAGTAGCAGGGGCGGGGGTCTGGGACCATGGTTTCAGGGGACATCTAGGTCAACTGGCATAACAAAGTTAATTAAGAAAATGTTCTGCATCCCACTTTGGTGAGTGGCATCTGGGGTCTTAAAAGCTAGCAAGTGGCCATCTAAGATACATCAATTGGTCCCAACCCACTTGGAGCAAAGGAGAATGAAGAATACCGAAGACACAAGGACAGTATTAGCCGAAGAGACAGAAAGGGCCACATAAACCAGACTCCATCAGCCTGAGACCAGAAGAACTGGATGGTGTCTGGTTATCACCAATGACCGCCCTGACAGGGAATACAACAGAGAGTCCCTGATGGAGCAGGAGAAAAGTGGGGTGCAGAACTCAAATTTTAGTAAAAAGACCAGACTTAGTGGTCTGACTGAGACTGGAGGGACCCCAGAAGACATGGCCCCCCGACTCACCGTTAGCCCAGAAACTGAAACAATTCCCGAATCCAACTCTTCCAACAAAGATTAGACTGGACTATAGGACATAAAATGATACTTGTGAAGAGAGTGATTCTTAGCTTAAGTAGATACATGAGACTAAATGGGCAGCTCCTGTCAGGAAGAGAAGTGAGAAGGCAAAAAGGGACAGGAGCTGGTTGAAGGGACACGGGAATCCAGGGCGGAAAGGAGGAGTGTGCTGTCACATTGTAGGGAGAGCAGTTAGGGTCACATAGCAATGTGTGTATAAATTTTTGTATGAGAAACTGACTTGAACTGTAAACTTTCACTTAAAGCACAATAAAGTAATTAATTAATTAAAAAAAAAAAACACACACATACACAACCTAATCTTACAGATTGAATCCTATATCATTGACATAACTGCCACTAATCCCACCTCATTAACATCGTAGAGGTAGGATTTACAACACACAGGAAAGTCACATCAGATGACAAAATGGTGGACAATCACAATACTGGGAATCTTGGACTGGCCAAATCGACACACATTTTGGGGGACAGAGTTCAACCCATGACACCCCTCAATCTCCTCACCATCACCACCCCCCAGCCCCTGGCAACCACTAATCTACTTCTGTCTTTATGGATTTACTTATTCTAAACATTTCATATAAATGAAATCATACAATATGTGGTCCGTCTTTCACTCGGCATGTTTTTAAGGTTCACTCATATTGTAGCATGTATCCATACTTCATTCATTTTTATCGCTGAAGAATATTCTGTCATATGGATGTATCACATTCTATTTATTGATTGATCAGGTGATGGACATTTGAGTTGTTTGCACTTTTGGCTCTTATGGATAGTGATGCTATGACCATTTGTGTGCAGGTATTTGTGTGGACATAGGTTTTCATTCTCTTGGGTCTATACCTAGGAGTGGAATTGCTGGATCATATGGGAACTCTGTGTTTACCTGTTTGAGGCCAAGCTTTCAACTCATTCTAGCTCTCAAGGCCTGTTACGGATTGAATTGTATCCTCCCAAAATGTGTGTCAACTTGGCTAGGCCATGATTCCCAGTATTGTGTGGTTGTCCTCCATGTTGTGTTCTGATATATTTATCCTATGTGTTGTGAATTCTAATCTCTATGATGTTAATGAGGCAGGATTAGAGGCAGTTATGTTAATGAGGCAGGACACAATCTACAGGATTAGGTTGTATCTTGAGTCAATCTCTTTTGAGATATAGAAGAGAGAAATGAGCAGAGAGGAGAGGGACCTCACACCACCAAGAAAGAAGAGCCAGGAGGGGAGCGCATTCTTTGGACCTGAGGTCCCTGCGCTGAGAAGCTTCTAGACCAGTGGAAGTTTGATGATAAGGACCTTCCTCCAGAGCCGACAGAGAGAAACCTTCCCCTGGAGCTGCACCCTGAATTCGATTTTCTAGCTTCCTAGACTGAGAGAGAATAAATTTCTCATTGTTAAAGCCGTCCATTTGTGGTATTTCTGTTATAGCAGCACTAGATACCAAGGCCCTTTCCATCTCTTCTGGATTTTTGCTGTTCTGAGTCACAATCTGGCTACTTGTGCCAGGCCCAGCTTCCCACTGCCATCTGAACTGCCTGCGTCCCGTGCTTCTGCCCTCTGGCTCACGCTGTTCAGCCGGCTAGCACATGGCCCAGGCACAAACTCAGCTCCCACCTATACTTCTTTGAGATGCACAGTGTTTTTTAAAATCTGAATTATTTGTGCACATTTAAAAAATCATAAGATTACATTTAGTAATCCACATTTCTACCTTCTGAAAAATGGGAAGATTTGATCACGCTGAGCCCACATGCCTATAAGGCACCACCAGACTGCAGATGAGGAGCTTACCTGTCCCCCAAGGTGGCACTTACTCCATCCTCCTCTTACTTTCACTGGCTCTGTAGACACTGGTTCCCTGACTGTTGACCTAGACTCATCTCAGGGTCTAGGTCAAAGCCCAGCTCAGCTCACCTTCAGCCACCCTGCTTCACTTTTGAAAGCCACCAGCGTTCCTGCCCTCAGCTGCATACCGAGTTTAACGTTCTGATGTACACTTGTTGAAATAAGGAGTAAACCAGTTGTCGAGTTGATTCAAACTCATGGTGACCCTATGTGTGTCAGAGTAGAAGTGTGCTCCATGGAGTTTTCAATGGCTTATTTTTCAGAAGTAGATTGCCAAGCCTTTCTTCTGAGGTGCCTCTAGTGGACTCAAACCTCCAACCTTTCAGTTAGCAGTCAAGCACGTTAACCATTGGCACCACTCAGGGACTCTTAAATGGGAATGTTGTTGTTAGTTGCCATCGAGTCAGCTCTGACTGATAGTGACTTTATGTATAACAGAACAAAACCTTGCAGGTCCTGCACCATCTTCACAATCTTTAATATGCTTGAGCCCGTTATTGTGGCTGTGGTGTCAGCTGGTCTCATTGATGGTTTCCCTTGTTTTCGCTGACTCTGAGCTTTATCAAACATGATTTCCTTTTCTAGGAATTGGTCTTTCCTCATGATGTGTCTAAAGTAAGCAAGATGAAGTTTCTAATAGGGAGATATTTGGCCATGGTGTAAGAATTGTAGGCTCTGGGTCAACTGCCTGGGTTCTAATGCTTATTTTTATCCATTTATCAGCTGTCTGACCTTGGGCAATTTACCTAACCTCTCTGAATGGGGGTAATAGTAAGACCTCTTTATCTGTCAATATTTTGAGGATTAAAGGGGCTAATGTGCATACATGTCTCTCATCACCGTTACTATCTTTTCTTGATGTCTTCTCAACAACACTGTAAGAACGTTGAAGGCGAGAACCCAGGGTGGTAGGGGAGTACAGCCATGATTTTCTCAGTGGGGGTGCTTGTGGCATTTTGGGCAGCCCGGTTGAGCTAAACTGTCCTGTGCATTTCAGGGTTTAGATCATTCCCTGGCCAGAACTGCTCCTCAAGCTCCAGCTGAGAACAAAGCAGTCTGACGTCTGTCACTGAGGACAGGGTGTCTTCCTACAAGCGGGCCCCTTGCTTCCAACACTAGTACTACTGTCAGGGCTGGCATAGTGGGCTGGATACTGGGCAGGCTGTCCCTTCCGTCACAGGTGGTCCTGCTTGCTGTCCAGCGGCCTGAGCAAGCTCTGCAGCCCCAGTTGGGGGAGGGGAGAGGCATACGGTTCAGGACCGGTGCCAAGGACCAGGGGGCTGCTTGAAAGGAGCCATGATGGGCTGAGCAGGTCTGATCTAGGACCCATTCAGGTTTGTTTGTTTAAATTAAATATTGACTAGAGACTAGATGAAAAAGAATGCTTGCAAAATATATGTACGATATGTAGAACTATGACATAACAAACACCAGTGTACCCATCAACCAGTTTTTTAAAATTTTTGTTTTATTAAGAATATACACAGCAAAGCATACATCAGTTCAACAGTTTCTACATGACATTGGTTACATTCTTCGAGCTGTGCAACCATGTGCAACCATTCTCACCCTCGTTTTCTGAGTTGTTCCTCCCCCGTTAACATAAACTCACTGCCCCCTAAGGTTCCTGTCTGATCTTTCCAGTTGCTGTTGTCACTTTGTTTCCATATAGATAGTTCTTAAAAGAGCATAATGCTCAAGGCAGACATTCTTTACTAGTTATGCTAAACTATTGTTTGGTTTTAAGAAGACTGCAGTGGATTTTTTTTTTTAGAAGAACTTTATTGACTCCTGTGCACTCCCCACCGCACCTTCTATCCCATTTCCTCTCCTTCAGTATTCCAAATTTTGGGAAGATTTTTCTCTTGTTTCTCTTTATTGTTTCCATATATATTTTTTGGTTCCCTAAATAATATATTGTTTAATTTTGAAGAGGAGTCATACTGCATCTAAGTAAGTGCGACTCCTTTTGTCTCTCTATCTTGTGTTATGGACAGTTTCTTCAGATCTGTCTTCTATTAGCTGACTCCACCTGCCCTGGTGGCGCAACAATTAAGTGCTCGGCTGCTAACTGAAAGGTTGGTGATTCAAACCCACATAGCAGCTTCTCGAGAGAAAGACCTGGCGATCTGCTCCCATAAAGACTACAGCCTGAAACCCTAGCAGACAGTTCTCTGCTCTGTCACATTGGGTCACTATGAGTTGGAATCAACTCGACGGCACCCAGCAACAACATTGAATTTCTAATTTCCAACTGTATTTTTCATTTCTTGAAGTCCTGTTCATTTCCATGACTTTATATCCTAATTTCAAAATTAATTTTGATTTTATCAGAGTAACTGTCTTAGTTATCTATTGCTGGTATACCAGAAATACCCCAAGTGGATGGCTTTAACAAAGAGAAATTTATCCCTCATAGTCTAGGGGGCTGGAAGTCTGAATTCATGGTGCCAGCTCCAGAGGAAGACTTTCTCTCTCTGTTGGCTCTGGAGGAAGGTCCTTGTCATCAGTCTTCCCTGGTCAAGGAGCTTCTCAGCGCAGGGACCCTGGGTCCAAAGGACACACTTCTCCTGGCTCTTGTTTCTTGGTGGTAGACGTCCCCTTGTCTCTCTGCTCACTTCTCTCTTTTACGTCTCAAAAGAGGTTGGTTTAAAACACAGCCTAATCTTGTAGATTGAGTCCTGCCTCATTAACAAAACTGCTGATAATCTCACCTCATTAACATCATAGAGGTAGGATTTACAACACACTGGAAAATCATATCAGGTCACAAAATGGTTGACAGTCACAGAATACTGAGAAGCATGGCCTAGCCAAGTTAACACATATTTTGGGGGGACAGAATTCAGTCCATTACAGTAACCATGCCTCTTTCCCACGACATGATGTCTTTGAGGTTCTCCCATGATGGCTGCCTGTGTGCATGTTCACTGCTGTGTAGCATTCCACTGAGTGAATGTAGCTGTGCATTAGGTGCTAGGGATGCAGCAGGGAGCTCAGAGGCAGTGTCTACTCAGGTAGAGCTTAAAGTGTAGCAGGAGAAAGAGAAAAAAGTTACAGCCAGCTGGGTTGGGAGAAGACAGGGCACTACAGAGGGCTGGGCCAAGAGTTGGTAGAATCTCCTAGATGCTGACACCTGAAGCGTAGGGGTTAGCTGGTGAAAGACCCATCCCAGGTAGTGAATAACATAGGCAAAGCTTCCGGTAAATGATTGTTCTTCATGTTACAATGTCAGGCCTTCTCTGTTGTTGTTGCTGTTGGGTGTCGTCGAGTTGATTCCGATTAATAGTGACCGTATGTGATAGAATAGAACTACCCCATAGGGTTTCCTAGGTTGTAATCTTTATGGGTGAAAAGACCTACCGTTAGAAAACCAAAATGGAAGAACACGCTTGGCATTTCTTAAGTGGAAAGAGCTGAAGAAAAAATTCAAGCCTCCAGTTGCAACGTTGAAGAATTCTATAGGGAAGATGTTGAACGACACAGGAGGCATCAAATAAAGATGGAAGGAATACGCAGAGTCGCTGTACCAAAAAGAACTGGTTAACATTCAACCATTTCAGGAGGTAGCGTATGATCAAGAACTGATGATATTGAAGGAAGAAGTCCAAGCTGTACCGAAGACCCTGAAAGAAAACAAGGCTCTAGGAATTGACAGAATACCAATCAAGGTGTTTCAGCAAACAGATGCAACGCTGGAAGCACCCACTCGTCTATACCAAGAAATTTGGAAGACAGCTGCCTGGCCAGATGACTGGAAGAGATCCATATTTGTACCCATTCCAAAGAAAGGTGATCCAACAGAATGTGGAAATTATTGAACAATATCATTAATGATACATGCAAGTAAAATTTTGCTGAAGGTAATTCAAAAATGGTTGCAGCAGTACACTGACAGGGAACTGCCAGAAATTCAAGTTGTATTGAAAGAGGATGTGGAACAAGGGATATCACTGCTGATGTCAGATGGATCTTGGCTGAAAGCAGAGAATATCAGAAAGATGTTTGTCTGTGTTTTATTGATTGTGCAAAGGCATTCTACTGTGTGGATCGTAACAAATTTTGGATAACGTTGCAAAGAATGGGAATTCCAGAACCCTTAATTGGGCTCATGAGGAACCTGTACATAGACCAAGAGGCAGTCATTCGAACAGAACAAGGAGATACTGCGTGGTTTAAAATCATGAAAGATGTGCATCAGGGTTTTATCCTTTCAACATACTTATTCAATCTGTATGTTGTGCAGATAATCCAAGAAGCTGGAGTATATGAAGAAGAACATGGTTATCAAGATTGGAGGAAGGCTCATTAACAACCTGTGTTATGCAGATGACACAATCTTGCTTGCTGAAACTGAAGAGTACTTGAAGCACTTACTGACGAAGATCAAAGATTACAGCCTTCAATATAGATTATACCTCAACATAAAGAAAACAGAAATCCTCGCAACTGAACCAATAAGCAACATCATGATAAATGGAAAAAATATTGAACTTGTCAAGAATTTCCTTTTACTTGGATCCACAGTCAGTTGACATATTCCATTGGGCAACTCTGCTGCAAAAGACCTCTTTAAAGTGTTAAAAAACAAGGATGTCACTTTGAGGACAAAAGTGCACCTGACCCAAGCCATGGTATTTTTAGTCACCTTATATGCATGTGAAAGCCGGACAATGAATAAGAAAGACCAAAGAAGAATTGACGCCTTTTGAATTATGGTGTTGGCAAAGAATGTTGAATATACCATGGACTGCCAGAAGAATGAACAAGTCTGTCTGGGAAGAAGTACAGCCAGAGTGCTCTTTGGAAATGAGGATAGTGAGACGTTGTCTCACATACTTTGGAGGACATGTTATCAGGAGGGACCAGTCCCTGGAGAAGGACATCAAGCTTGGTAAAGTAGGGGGTCACTGAAAAAGAGGAAGACCCTCAATGAGATGGGTTGACGCAGTGGCTGCAACAATGGGCACAAACATAGCAAAGATTATGAGGATGGCCCAGGACCAGGCAGTGTTAGGCAGTGTTTTGGTCTGTTGTACGTAGGGTCGCTATGAGCCAGAACTGACTTGACAACACCTAACAGTGACAACCAACAATCTTTACAGGAGCAGATCACGAGGTCTTTTCTCCCATGGAGTGGCTAATGGGTTCAAACTGCCGAGCACTTAACCATTGTGCCAACAGGGTTATGAATTGACCTGGTTATGAATTGCAAGTTGGTGGAATAGAAACTGTCATATGAAGTGCTGTGCACTTGAATCCGAGCTTTAAGACTCTCTGGGGCTTATGAATTCAGGTCACTTGGTCATTCACGCTCGTGTTCCCGAGGGAGGGAGTCTGGCGCAGCGTGTGGTGACAAGTGTGTCTCGAGTCCACTGTGGGCTCAGCTCCTGGCCCACCCTGGCTGGCCTGGTCACTTAACCTCTTTCCTCACATGCAGAGATGGCTGTAGTCCCTGCCGGGTAGGAGGGTTGCGTTGTGAATAGGAGTGGTGAGTAAGGGGCTCAGCACTGTGCCCACCTGCAGCAAGCAGTGGTATAGCCATGGTCGTTACCCCGTGTGCTGGGCTTAGGCTCTGTGTTCTGGGTGTCTGAAGTGTAAACATACCTGAAATGGAGCTCATGGCTCCCCTCCCAGTGAGCGGCTTCTCCCCGAGTCTTCCTTTCTCTGTAAGTGGTACCCCGCCCCGCCTGTTGCTGAGGCCAGAGTTCTTGGTGTTACCATTGGTTCCTCCTTTTTGCTCACACTTACCCCACTCAATCAGCAAGTCCAGTCAGTTCTGTCTCCAGAGCCCACCTTGCATCTTCCACTCTGTCTCCTTTACCTTCATCTGCCACCCACCCACACCCCCGGGTCTGTCTACCTCCAGGCAACTGCAGGGGCCTCCTTCTTGCTTTTCTTGCTTCTGCAGTCTTCTCCCGTGGCAGGCCGGGACCTCTTCTGAGTACAGATCAGCTCTTGTTCTCCTGCTGCAGACCCTCAGCAGCTTCCCCGGAACTTGGGATAAAGCCCAGCCTCCTGGCCTTGTCCTATTGCACCCCTGCACCCCTCCCTAACCTCACCCTTCTTTCTCCTGCTCAGCTCAGCCCCTGCATGCCAAGCCCTTTCCTGCCTCAGGCTTTCCCACAGGAGGTCCCTGCATCCAAAAGGCTCTCCTGGTTTTGTGCACAGCTGGCTTTCTCCCTGTCATGTCTCAGAGGGGCCTTCTTGATTATCCTCAGTAAGTAGCACCCCATTACCCCATCACAGTCTCTGTTTACCAGTTATTTGCTTACCTTTTCCCTCACTCCCTTCAGTGGCAGCTGAGGCATGGACCTTGCCTGTCCCCTCAGCGCCTGTGCATTGCCTTGTACACATGGGTGCCTGATAAGGGGGTGGCGTTTGTTGGCCCCACTGAATGGCAGGATGTGGAAACGGGCTCTGAAGCCAAGTAACTCACCCAAGGTCACACAGCAGGAAACGGTAGGTGGACTCCGGAGCACAAGTCCTAACCATATGCTATGGCCTCTGAGAGTGGCCAGTGCCAGGCGGGGCTGGGCAGTAGGGGTCGCTGCTGGGCACTCTGACCGATGCCACGCAGGTCCCTGGAGGCCCAGAATGACTCTCCCCTCAGAGTGGCTTTCAGGGAAGGGCGGTGGCTCAGAGACCTCCTTCCTTGTCTGGCGGAGGCCTGCTCCAGCATTGCTGGTTTTTATAGGCTCCCTGGACTAGGGGTGAAAAGGCCAGGACAAGGATGTGCGCGGGCGTCTTGGTGCATATGGGAAACCTGACTTGGGGGCTGCCTGACAATCTCTCCTTCGTCTCCCTCCTGCCCAGGCCGCACCAGCTTCTATGAGGAGTATGGCGTCATCCGCGACGTCCTCCAGAACCACCTGACCGAGATCCTCACCCTGGTGGCCATGGAGCTGCCCTACAACGTCAGCGATGCGGGGGCTGTGCTGCGGCACAAGCTCCAGGCCTTCCGGGCACTGCGGGGCCTGCGGAGGGGCAGTGCCGTGGTGGGCCAGTACCAGGCCTACAGTGACCAGGTGCGCAGGGAGCTGCAGAAGCCAGACAACTTCCAGAGCGTGACGCCAACCTTTGCAGGTGGGCTCCGGGGCTGCCCACCCACCGGAGCACCTCCAAAACCCAGGAGCCCTTGGTTTGGGTTAGAAGGGACCTGAGGTGGGGATTTCCACAAGAGGCCCAGTAGCAAGTGTGAACTGCCCCACCTGGGTGTCTGATCTCTAAAAGCTTAAAACACCAGGTCCCCTGCTGGCCCCTCAGGGTGAAGGGTGTCTCCACGTCAGCCTCAGTTAGTCCAGGTTCACAGGTGCTCACTGGGGTTGGCTGTGTCAATCCCAGACGTGGAGCTTACGCCAAGCCCCTAAGTGGGCAGCAGACCTGTCCAGCCACAGTGGGGACCCTCCAGTGGGCGGACCTCAGCTGGCCAGACAGATGCTACCAGAGCCTTCGAGGAGAGTGCTAGGTGAGGCTGTCTCCCTGGAGGACGGCAGGCAATCACCACTACAGCACAAACAGCAGCTATTTATCAAGCACTCACTGTGTACTAAACATTTTCACATGTTATGTGATTTAATCCATAGAGGTACACGTATCCATGCGACAGGTATGATTATTACTCCATTTTATAGATGAGGAAAGATGAGGTTCATGAAGTCAGGACAGTGTGCCATGGCACGCAGAGAGGCCATGGGAAACCAGGTCTGGAGTACATTCAAAGTCTGGCTGTCACCACCAGGCTCTTGCTGCCGTCCTCCTTACCCTGCAGACCGCTCATTAGTGCCCCCCGGGCCCCTCCATCTGACTTTGCATCGAGCACACTCATGTCCCGAGTGCTCCACAGACAGGAGAGACGCACCTTTCGCTGTAGGACCCACCAAGAGTTAGAACTTCCCCACCCTGCCCCACGATGAGACTTTTCCCTTTAGAGTCTCAAAGCTGGCAACGCTCAGCCCAGCTCTCTGTGCTCTGTGGGGTGGGACTTCATGAGATGCCTCGAGGGAGGTGGGTGTCACAGTGACGTTTTAGCACTGGCAGGAAAGAGACTGGAAGGGGGGTGAAAGGTAATGGAATGAGGAGAGGGCATACCATCGATACCAGCTGCCGTCAAGTCAGTTCCAACTTATGATGACCCCATGTGTGTCAGACTAGAATTGTGCTCCACTGAGTTTTTAATGGCTGATTTTTTGGAAATAGATTACCAGGTATTTCTTCCGAGGCACCTCTGTGTGGACTTGAACCTCCAACTTTTGGTTAGCACCTGAGCACATTAACCGTTTGCACACCAGGGACTCCTAGTACAGGGCAAGGGGCTCTCAGAAGGTAGTGGGATCCCCTGAGGAGGGCCTCAGAGAGAAGGGCAGTGTCCTGGTTCTCTGGAGCATCACCTCTGCTGTTCTCTGTCCCCTCAGGTGTCCTCGTTCATATAGACAACCTTCGCTGGGAGGGCATCCCTTTCATCCTGATGTCCGGCAAAGCCTTGGATGAGAGAGTGGGCTACGTGCGGGTCCTGTTCAGGAACCAGGCATACTGTGTCCAGAGCGAGAGGCTCTGGGCTGCAGGCCAGAGCCAGTGCCTGCCTCGGCAGGTCATCTTCTACATTGGGCACGGTGACCTGGGCAGCCCCGCCGTGCTGGTCAGTCGGAACCTGCCTAGGCCTACGCTGCCCTCTGACAGCTGGAAGGAGGTAGAGGCCCAGCCTGGGCTCCGCCTCTTCGGCCGCCCTCTGTCCGATTTCTACACCTACATCCCTGTGAGGGAGCAGGATGCCTACTCCATCCTCATCTCACACATCTTCCATGGCCGCAAGGACTCCTTCATCACCACGGAGAACCTGCTGGCCTCCTGGCATTTCTGGACACCCCTGCTGGCCAGCCTGGACCGTGAGGCCCCACGACGCTACCCGGGAGGAGCCGAGAATGGGCACCTGTTGGACTTCGAGTTCAGTGGCAGCCAGCTGTCCTTTTCTCAGCAGCAGCTGGAGCAGCTGGTGCCCGGGCCTGGCACTGCCCCAGTGCCTGGTGACTTCCGGGCCCTCAAGGCCACGTACCGTGAGAGCCCACTGATCTTGGCCTGGCCCGAGGAGCTGATTGCTAAGCTGGCCAGCGACATCGAGACCATGGCCTCGCGGGCAGTTCAGTGCTTTGGCGAGTTCCACCTGGCGCTTTCGGGTGGCTCAAGCCCCGTGGCCCTGTTGCAGCAGCTGGCCCTGCGGCACTTTGGCTTCCCGTGGGCCCACACACATCTGTGGCTGGTGGACGAGCGCTGCGTCCTGCCCACGGACCCAGAGTCCAACTTCCGGAGCCTGCAGGCCCACCTGCTGCAGCACATCCACGTCCCCTACTTCAACATCCACCCTATGCCCGTGCGCCTGCACCAGCGGCTCTGTGCTGAAGAAGACCAGGGCAGCCAGCTCTACGCCCAGGAGATTGCCACCCAGGTGGCCAACAGCAGCTTTGACCTGGTGCTGCTGGGCATGGGGGATGACGGGCACACGGCCTCGCTCTTTCCCCAGTCGCCTGCCGGCCTGGACGGTGAGCAGCTGGTTGTGCTGACCACGAGCCCTGCCCAGCCACACCAGCGTATGAGCCTCAGCCTGCCCCTCATCAACCGGGCCAAGAAGGTGGCTGTCCTGGTCATAGGCAGGATGAAGCATGAGATCACCATGCTGATGAGCCGCGTGGGCCAGGAGCCCAAGAAGTGGCCCATCTCAGGTGTCCTGCCGACTTCGGGCCAGCTGGTGTGGTACATGGACTACGAGGCGTTTCTGGGATGGTGACACCTGTGCCCTCCGCTGACGCCCATGCCTGTTCTCCCCTGCCCTCCTCCTTCCCCTCTCAGTGACCTGCCCACACGCCCTGGCTCTCTGGAATCTGGTGCCCTAGGGCCAGTCCCCTGAGGGAAGGACGAGGCCCTATCCCTCTGGCCGTCAGTCCCTTTCTAGTTGTGGCAGGTAGACACAGAAACAAGGACGGAATGGAATCCCTGTTCATGGGACGCTTCAGATCCAGGTTGGGAGAGCAAACATCCATCTTAAGAAAAGGCCTACAGCTGCCATTTATATACTAATACCCACCAGCACAAAACAAGATGGTGCCAAAGTCCAGAGAGGGAGTGCAGGGGCTGAGGGTAATCAGGAAGCACTTCCTGGAGGAGGTGACCCTGGGACTGGCTCCTGTGGAACAGAAGACCATGGCGTGGAGAGGATAGATCCTGGCATCCATGCAGGGCAGAGGCCTTGGTGGCCTGGGGCTGGCCAAGCCCTGCTCCCCCTCTGACCCTTTCCTCCTGATGCTCCACCGTCCTCCCCTCTGGTGGCGGCCTCTACCTGCTCTGTCTCTCTGGAGTCCTCTTTCTTCCGTCTTGTCTGTGGAGGAGGTCTGCCCAGCCCCCTGTCTCTGTGCTGCCTTCCAGAAACTGCACACAAACTCTCCATTTAGTGATGTGGCTGGTAATCACTTCGGGAAAACAAGATGAGGGGTGATAACAGTTACATAGCTACAGATACTAGGATGTTACAGAGGTTTCAGAAATCTCAAGGCTGTTTGGAGCACCCTTTCTCGGTCGATGATCCTCTCTGTGTGGGGGTCAGCTTCTTCCTCTGGCCAGACTGCAGGAGACATACTGGGTGCAGGGGATCAGGCCATCCCAGGGACCCCCTTTCAGAGGGCCATTTACGTCTCCAGGGACTGTCAGGTGGGTGTTTCTGTACTCACCCTCTCCTTTTAGCAGGCAAGATCCCATGAAACCAGCCATTCCCTGATGGTGACGTCAGGTGGTGCTAAGCCATGCAGGCAGCCCTGATGGGACAGATGGGAGCCAGACTGCCTGGTGGGGTGGCTGTAGTTCACAGGCAGCTGTGGTGGCCCTGTCCTCTGTGTCAGGGAGGGGCAGTGTAGCCAGCCCTTCTCACACTACCTCTCAGCGGTGGCATCTCAGCCTGCCCATCTCCTGCCTGCTGGCCCCATCTGCCGCCACTTGAGTCACCACTAACACACTCTTGCATTTGAGAAAATCCATAGGTGCCTTCTCGTTGGCATAGCTTGGGTGTTGTGCTCTTGAGAACCCATGAGCCAGCAATGCCTGCTTTTGGGAAATCCCCAAGGGGGTCTCTGAAATCTTAAAACACAAAAACTCTTGGGACACATTTAATTTTTATTTCAGCTTCCCGCATAGTTATACCCCCCCAGGTATGACTGTACAGGAATAAGGTTTTCTATGACTGTTTCTCCCCATTCTGAGTCACACTTTGGCAGATAACACACTGCGTGTCACACAGAATTTTGGAACAGAGGGCTTTTGTTTGGCGAGCACGGAGTATCCCAAAATGTTTTTCTCGACTTCTGATTGTTTACACGTTCTACAAGGCTACAGATTGAAAAGAAATCTTGCTTTCATTTGAGACGTTTGCATGTGAAAGGGTTGAGCCAGGGACTAAGGTGCTCGGTGTTAAAATTTGACCTACTCTAGTCTCCAGCAAGTCAGTCCAAACAGAACATCTCTTTATACCAAGACAGCCGACCTTGGCAGGACAGAACCGGGCGCCCAAGGTAGAGAGTCCTCCTCCCTGTTGGCGGTCAGCAGTTGAGCTTTTTTGCATCTGATGGGCGGGCACTCAGGAGTGGACACAGGTGATTGCGGGCCAGATTCCAGCTGTGACCACATGAGGGCACTCTTGCACTGTCTCTGACCAGTCTGGTGGTTCCTGTGCGGTGTTTGTTTCCTTTCTGGGCCCTTGGCCCTAGCACGCCCCCTTCGGTTCTTTGGGAACTTCCTTCTCTGCACTTGCAACACTGAAGGGCAAGGGTTAGCAGGCTTTTGATGTCACCATTTCTGAGTAACTGTGAGTCACACCGGGCCTGAGCTAGGATGTCCTGTTTTCACTCAGGAGAGCGACTGCATCAAAATGTGCTGTTTGTCTGTGGAGAGTGTGGGGATGAGGGTAGGGTGAGGGCAAGAGATGCCAGAGGCTTCCTTTCCAGAATCAAGTGTTTTCTTCAAATAAATGCAGAAGGTCTGAACTGGGCAACACGGGTCGGTATCCCTTTGCTCCTTGTTAGGAAGGGAGGACGCTCAGAACCGCGCAACCTCAGCGGCTGGTCTCAAACTTTGGACCGTGATCCATACATAGCAGGAAACATGCGTTACACCGGGAGTCGGTACTCATATTTGTGTATAAATCTGTCTCAAACTGAAGATTCTTAAACGGATTCTTACCCTCAGGACCTGGGCTACCCTCTGATTTCCATTTAAAAAAAAAAAAAATTATTGCAATCCATTAAATCGAGTTGGTATGTTGTTTGAAAAATACTGCTCTCAACAGTTAAGTGCTCAGCTGCTAACCGAGAAAGGGTGGTGGTTCGAATCCACTCGGCCCCTCCTCTGGAGAAAGATCCAGCAGTTTGCTTCCTTCTATAAAGATTACAACCCAGAAATCTGTGGGCTCTGGGGCGGTTCTTCTGTTACAGGGATTGCTATGAGTCAAAAATCAACTTGAGGGCACCCAACGACAGTCCACTTCCTTTCCTGACACACAGGGCCACCTGGGGCTGGAACCTGGGCCTTTTGTTCCCAGCAGTGACTCTTGTCACAGGCTCCTCCCAGTGTCTTAGATCACCCTCATAGGAGGCTGCCTCCAGGCCGGCTCAGTGGTGAGACAATGGCATACCTTCACAGGAGCTGGAGGTGTGGCTCCCAGGGCTGCTAGGATTTCAGCACCAGTTCCCCCAACGGAGCAGGAGGACAGGCAGGGAAGACGCTGTCGTCAGAGGCCTAGAGGTTACCTGAGTGATAGTTATGCATCAGCAGGCTCAATACCAGACCCTTTACATAGCACCGTCTAGTTTGCTGCTGTTGTTAGGTGCTGTCGATTCGGTTCCGACTCGTAGTGACCTTTTATGTACAACAACGAAACACTGCCCGGTCCTGGGCCATCCTCACAGTATCCATCTCCTTGGGCTTCCTTCCTCTCTTTCGCTGACCCTCCACTTTACCAAGCATGATGTCTTTCTCCAGGAACTTCTCCATCTTTTTTACTCCTTGTAATAACCCTGTGAGGTGGGCGGTGGGATCCTCACCCACGATTCTGAAACTGAAGCTCAGGTTGGGGAACTGCTGTCTGATGGTGCACAGTGAGGAGCCACACTTAAAAGACAGGTGCTGGGGACCAGAGAGCCCCAGGTCCTCGGGGCCAGGCAGTGCTACCCGGAGTCCAGGTTCTCTGACAGGGAGGGAGGCTTCTTGTGAGGAGCCACGAACATGCGCGTTTATGGCCCTGCATGGTGACCCTCTTTGGGGGGCCTCGTCAGTTAATGAACATCTCTGGTGCCAGCAGCGTGGCCATTCCTTGTGGGGAAGGAATCCAGGGACTTTCCAGGTGGTTGTGGGCCAGATGCCGGTTTGAATCCAGGGACAGATGTTCCCGCAGACTGAGTTACAATAGCCTAATCTTGTTGGTTTTCCCACCAGTTTCTCGTTGCTCTGCAGACTTACAACACTTTATTCCTGTTCTTGGGCCTCCAGATTAATGGGATAATCAAAGCTTTCACAAACCCAGCATCATTGGGAATATCCCCTCGAGTGTTTTCATTCCAAAACCTTCAGGGCTGGGACTGATCCCTATTCTGGGTGCTTCTTGCTTTGTTCGGCTTTCCTCCTTCCCCTGTCCTCACGGGGACAACCCAGGGAGCAAGCTGGGGTGGTGTGATAGGTCAAGGAAGTTACATTGCAAAGCACAGCTTCTATAAAACCTGGAGAGGTTGTTTCCTAGAATTTAGTTTTGTAGAAAAAAGTTTTTCTCCCCAAAATTATCTGCAGCTTCGCACAGCAGCCTCTTTGCTGCAGCTCTACCCAGCTTTATTTTTGTCATGACCATATGGAGTCCCTGCAGGCCTCAGTCCACTGGTGGAGAAGCTGCCTGGCAGGGCCTCAGTGTTGGGAGCTAACAGTTACAGGCAAGGCTGGTGGTGAGACGGCATGAGGCAGCGTGGTGGCAATGCCATCGCCAGCGTCCACCCTGTAATGGCTGACCTTGGGGGCAAACGGGGCTTGAGAGGATGCTGCTTCTGAGGTCACTGGGAGCATGGCCTCTGGAAACCACCCACCCCTGGCCGAGCCCCTGTGGAGCTGAAGACCGTTTCTGTTCAGTTGCTCCCTTGCAAGCGCTGTGACCCTGCCCTGAGCGACACAGGCGCGGAGCCTGCAGCAGTTGCTCGTGACACTTGCATAAGTGCTGATCACTTTATGACACCTCCAAGGGGGAGGAGGTGGTTCCTTCAGCCTCATCCGCATCTGGCAGCTCATCAGAGCCTGAGGGGGCACCTGAGCATAGTGTTACGCGCATGCTAGTATCATCCTGTCATCCGCACACCTCTGTAGGTGCTGCTCGGCCTTGGGGCTGCAATCCCTGGAGCTGCCTCGTTCAAGTGCAGACTTAACCCTTTCACAGTCCTGCCTGCTCTTATGTTCGGCCTACTGGCCACAGCGGCAGCCCAGGCATCCACCTGTGCGGTCCATTCTACCCATGCTCGTGTGGAGGGTTGAGGGGACACTAGTGTGTGCTCTGTGCTCCTTTTGCTGCAGTGTGTGTAGCTGTCATAGAATATGCAGGTCCCACTTCCTGCCCTTCGCACTCTGGAGGAGACTCCTGCCTCCCAGGAGGTGAGTGGGAGCCCAAGCCAGGCTGTGTTCCTGGAAGCCCTGCAAGAGCAGATGTCCTCCAGGCACGTGCACAGGCTCCACCCTCCAGAAGCTCATACCCCTACTGCAGGCAGCTCAGGGCGGTTGAGAGGAACCAGGATTCCTCTGCTCACTGCCAAGCAAGGTGGCCACCTACTGATGCTGTTGTCAGCACAAGACAGAAACAGCAGATTTGGGGATGTGTTTCTGAAATTACAGCAAACCACGGGGAGAATGATCCGTTTGATGACACTTCCTCTCCAGTCAGTTTTCTGGAATACATCTGTTAGCAAAGCAGGTCATTGGGCGTGTGCATGTCGGAAAAGGAAGGGGATTTTGAATATTTGAGTAATTATGCTTCTGCCTTTTTTTTTATTCCCCAGGATGATCTTTCTTAAAGCCCCTGCTTTACTCCCAGGTGTTTGAAGGGAAATCTCTGCATCTTTTCAGTCCCTGTGGTGTGGGGAGGCATAAACACATTTCATTTACTGAAAGCTGTATGGAGTATATTTAAGTGGCTAATAATTAGCTTTGAAAGCAGAAGTGTAACCAGGCATTACATAAATTTGTCAGTTGGTGTCCTTAGCTACACCCCTACAGAACACTAGAGGGGTGAGTTATAAAAGCTTAAAACTAGTTGCTGTGATGTCATATGGTAACCCTACTTGTGTCGGAGTAGGACTATGCTCCATGGGGGTTTTAATGGGTTATTTTTTTAGATCACTTGGCCTTTTTTCCAAGGTGCTTCTGGGTGGACTTGAACCTCCAACCTTTCGATCAGCAGCCAAGTGTGTTAACTGTTTCGCGATCCATAAAAACCATTGCCTTTGAGTCGATTCCAACTCATAGCAACCATGTAGGACACAGTAGAACTACCCCATAGAGTTTCCAAGGCTGTAATCTTTACAGAAGCAGACTGCCACATCTTTCTCCCACGGAGCGATCGGTGGGTTTGAAACGCCGACCTTTTCAGTTAGCAGAGTGCTTAAACCACTGCACCACCAGGGACTCCTATAAAGCCTTATGAGGTGCATAAGTAGAAGAGGAAAGGATATGGATTCACTGGTCATCAAGAGCCCAGCTCCATCCAGTTCTCTGGGACATGGCCTCTCCAGTCCGTTCCCCATCCTAGTTCTGTTCATTTGGAAGAGCCATGGGTAGAGCAGACACCAGGGACAGAGCCTCTGCTGTCACAGAGCTCATTCCTGCCCTCGCCTGAGTGGAGAGTCATGTTTACAGGTGGAAAAGGTCAGACTGTACCATGCTTAGAAGGCTGTTTCCAGCAAGAGACCTAGATTGGGAGTAGGGGTGAGGGGTAGACACTACAATTACGATGTCTTACAATCAGAATTGTGTCAGTGTATTCTCTGCCCCTGCTGGGAAGCTCAGAGCATTGGGCTCCCAACAGGCCAGGAGAAGCGGACTGTGATGGTTAAGGTTGTCTGTGAACTTAGCTGGGCTGTAATTCTCAGTGGTTTGGCAGGAGCAATTTCCTTGAGATAAATCTCTCTCTCTCCCTGGTTTTGCTTCTCTAGAGAACCCAGCGTAAGACAGGGACCGCCTGCTCCCCGGGGAGGGGGGGGAGAGCGGGCATGAAAGTCACCCTCTGCCAGGACAGCGAGGATTGGCTGTGCTTTTTTGTCAGAGACGCTGCCCCTCGTCTTTATGGAAACACTGTAAACTTTAAGATCCCTCGTGATGAAACACATTCAGAACAGTTTTTAAAATGCCTTTTGTATGTCACATGGGAAATTTACTTTTTAAACAAACTGTTTTACCAAAATCCATGCTTTGAAGCTTTCTTAGACGGAGCAGAGTGGCTTGTGGACTTCATGATTCTGCCATGTGTGTTCTCGGGGGAAGGGCGAGGGCACGGGCAGGGTCCTGGAGTGAGGGCAAATAAGGGCGTGTCTGGGCAAACCATCTGGATGCTGTTTGCAGGAGGGGCCAGTGGGAGGGACAGTGGAGGGCTCAGTGACTGGGTTTCACGCAGTCTAAGAACAGTCGTCCCCTAGCCTTGCTGGCATCTTTCCTAGATGGGGAAGGACCCCATGCTGAGGGGAGCAGATCGTGAACATGAGAGGGAGCTGGTGGGAAGGGAGCATCTTTGAAAGCAGCATCATCCGATGCCATTGCTTGTTTTCTCCTCTGGCCTCTGCCTGCTGCCCACCTCCAACCTGGATCGTGTTTCCAGGAAGATGCGGGATTTGGGGGGTCAAATTGCGGGGTCACTGGAGGTACAGGAGCTGGAGGTTCATACAGGAGGCAGAAACCCTGGTGGCATAGTGGTTAAGAGTTCTATTGCTAACCAGTGGTCGGCAGTTCGAATCCAGCAGCCACTCCTCGGAAGCCCTATGGGGCGGTTCTACTCTGTCCTATGGTGTTCCTATGAGTTGGAATCGACTCAACGGCAATGGGTTTGGTTTTTTTGGTTTTGGAGATCCACTGGTTGTCACAAAATAGCACCCAGGACCCAAACAGATTTGTTGAAATCATAGAGTAGCAACAGGACATCCAGAAGAGGTGAGACCCGCACAGAGGCCACAGGCAGAGATGATGGAAACCAACATTGAACAAGCCCAGGGCCCCTGGGGAAGCGGGGAAGGCAGGTATGGATGAAGGCTGGAACCTAGGGGCTGCAGTCAGCCTTTGACTGTCCCTCAGATGGGACACAGTGGGGCATTGCTTCCCGGGGAAGGAGACCAGGGCTAGAGGGAAGCACTATCTGTTTCCTGCCACTCTGGGCTGATGGCCGTGGACTCTGCTGTCCTCACGGAAACACGGCAAAGTGGACTCTGCCTCCCCAAGACTTGTGACGGTGAGTCCCAGCTCGGTGTCAGTGAAGGCAGCCAGAGGGAAGGTTAAGTTTTGGTCAGCTGGTACCCATTCCCTGCTTGAGGAGCACACTCCAGTTTTCTTTAGGAAGCCACTCTGTGCCTTGCCTTCAGTCTGTGTTTTGAGGTTCTGATGGCAGGGATGGGGCACGTGACCCAGGCCTGGGTGATTAAGGATGTCAAGTTCCCTTGTCTGCAGTGACTGGCTCAGGGGATGACCAGTGGGTTAAATCGGGGGGAATCCAAGGCTTGGGCTGAAGCTGCTCTGTTTCACTGGACTTCACCCTTGGGGTTGTAGCCCTGGAGCCACATGCAGCCATCTTGGCCCCACAGGGAGCCTGAGAGTGAACCCAACAGGGAAGACACCAGGGATGCCTATTCTGGAGATGTCACTTGAGGACCTGAGTCCGGTCATGCCTGAAGTCTGTCCTCAGACTTCTCATCTACAGGCACTAATCTGTTCCTTTTCTTGCTTAAACTGGTTAAAGTTGGGCTACAACTTGTAATTAAAACAAACAAACCTGTTGCTGTCAAATCGATGCTGACTCATAGTGACCCTATAGGACAGAGTAGAACTGCCCCCATAGAGTTTCCAAGGAGCGGCTGGTAGATTCCAACTGCTGATCTTTTGGTTAGCAGCTGAGCTCTTAACCACTGAGCCACCAGTGCTTCTATAAAGACCTAATTCATACTGGAACTTTGTGAAGTATCCCAGAAAGCCCGGCAGAAGGTGAGTCTGGCCAGTCAAGAGGGCACGTGTCTTTGTTTGGGGCCAGGATTTCACCAGTTCAGTGTGGCCTGAACCCAGTCTGGTTGGCCCAGTGCTATTCAACTTTGGTTGTCTTCTTATTGTTTAATGTGCTCCATTTTCCTGGACAAATAGGAGGGCAAAAAGGTTAGAGGGGTACAGTGATAAAGGTGGAGACATTCCATCTTTGGTGGAGACACGGTCAGAAACTGTTGCTAAGCCAGCCTTCTCCAAGGCTCTTGCTGGCTGCCTGGGCCCACAGCCAGAGAACCCTGGAGGGTATCAGCTTGCCTGTGCCCACCTCCAACAGAAGGGGAGAGAGTGGCTGTGCTCCGCTGGACGCCCCCTGTTGTCCACCTCCCCACTAACCTGTCCAGCTGATTTGGTGTTTCTGATACTCAGAACAGTGCCCTGCAGTGAACGAGTAAATGAATGGATGAGTGGATGAAGGGCAATGATGTTGGCTGCAGCTGGGGGGTGGGCAGAGGGGCTCTGGGATTGTCCAGGTGTTAGCATCCACAGGTTGTCTGAGGATTTGTCACGGGTTTTGGTGTCTGGGCCCCAAGGTCGGTGGAGCTGGAGCTGAGCAGGGCCATCTCCATGGTGACCTAGTCTGGCCACCCAGTGGCTGTTCTACCTTTGTTCAGGACCCAGAGGGGAGTCACCAAGAGAAGCTCGGGAGGGTGTGCTGGAGGGGCCCAGAGGGGTGTACATGGCCCCAGTCCTGGTGTCCGTAGGTGCCTGGGAGCATGAGGCTTTCACTGGGGTGTGGTGAGCAGAGAGCCTTCTCTAGGAGGCTAGCGGGAGAGGCCGGCAGATGAGGCCTCCTGGCGCTGTGTCATCTCCTCTAGGGAAGGTGGCTGCGAGCACTGTCTCCTGCATTCAGACTGGGCCAGAGGCCAGGGTGTGAAAGATGGCAGTCCAGCCACAATGGCACCAGCACTCCTGCTAACACTAGTCAGGAGGTCAAGGTCTGATCCCCACACTGGACGACCTTCCACTCGCCACAGTGGAGCGCAGGGCCAGGAGGTCTGGCCCATGGCCAGATGGTGCAGCAGGCGTGAGCAGTCGGGGAGCAGTCCAAGCCAGCCTGCGCAGCCTCTGCCATCCCAAGTCCTGTTTGTTGCAGTGCTTTCCTCATCCCCGTCTCCAGTGCCTGGCTTGTGGAAACCCACCGTCACAGTTTTGTTTGTTTAAAGAAGCACTGTTATGTTAGGGGAAAAAAAAAATCATAAAACCAAGCTCATGCTAACAGTTATACTGCTGCTCCACAAGCCTTTATTTTCTACCAAAAAAAAAAGTACAAAGGAGACTGCCAGTCCCTGCAGATTGCCTTCACTCAGCAATAACACTGAAGAGCTTTGCGTATTTTTTTTAAATTGAGGTGAAATTCACATAACGTAAAATGAACCATTTCAAAGTGAACAGAAGAGTGGCATTTGATACATTTGCAGTATTGTGCAACCACCACCTCTGTCTAGTTCTGGAACATTTTCATTACTCCAAAACAAAACCCCAGACCCATGAAGCAGTCACTCCCTACTATCCCCTCCCCCCAGCCCTTGTTGTCAGGTGCCATCAAGTTGGTTCCAACGCATAGTGATCCCATGTACAACAGAATGAAATACCGCCCGGTCCTACGCCATCCTCATAATCATTGCTATGTTTGAGCCCATTGTTGCAGCCACTGTGTCAATCCATCTCGTTGAGGGTCTTCCTCTTTTTCACTGACCCTGTACTTCACCAAGCATGATGTCCTTCTCCAGGGACTGGTCCCTCCTGATAACATGTCCAAAGTACATGAGACAAAGTCTTGCTATCCTCCCTTCTAAGGGGCATTCTACCTGTACTTCTTCCAAGACAGATTTGTTCATTCTTCTGGCAGTCCATGGTATAGTCAATATTCTTTGCCAACACCATAATTCAAAGGCATCAATTCTTCTTCGGTCTTCCTTATTCGTCATCCAGCTTTCACATGCATACAAGGTGATTAAAAATACCGTGGCTTGGGTCAGGCGCACCTTAGTCCTCTAAGTGACATCTTTGCTTTTTAACACTTTAAAGAGGTTTTTTGCAGCAGATTTGCCCAATGCAATACGTCATTTGATTTCTTGACTGCTGCTTCCATTGTTGATTGTGGATCCAAGTAGAATGAAATCCTTGACAACTTCAATCTTTTCTCCGTTTATCGTGATGTTGCTTATCGGTTCAGTTGTGAGGATTTTTGTTTTCTTTATGCGGAGATGTAATCCATACTTAATGCTGTAGTCTTTCATCTTCATCAGTAAGAGCTTCATGTCCTCTTCACTTTCAGCAAACAAGATTGTGTCATCTGCACATCACAGGTTGTTAATGAGGCTCCCCCAATCCTATTGCTGCATTCATCTTCATATAGTTCAGCTTCTTGGATTATTTGCTCAGCATACAGACTGAGTAAGTATAGTGAAAGGATATAACCATGACACACACCTTTTCTGATTTTAAACCACTCAGTATCCCCTTGTTCTGTTTCAAGGACTGCCTCTTGGTCTGTGTACAGGTTCTGCACGAGCACAGTTAAGCGTTCTGGAATTCCCATTCTTCAAAATGCCCTTGGCAACCACCAATTTACTTTCTATTTCCATGGATTTGCCTATTCTGGGTATTTCATATATGTAGAATCATGCAATATTTGTACTTTTGTATCTGACTTCTTTCACTTGGAATAATGTTTTTGAGATTCATTCATGTTGTAGATGTATTAGCACTTCATTCCTTTTTATGGCTGCATAATATTCCATTGTGTGGATATGCTACAATTTGTTCATCCATTCATCCATTGGTGGACATTTGAGTTGTTTCCACCTTTTGGCTATTGTAAATAATGCTGCTGTGAACAATCACGTACAAGTTTTTGTGTAGACATAATATTTATTTGAAGTTCAGCAATTCCTTCAGTTTCAAATAAAAATTGGTTTTCAAGTCTTTGGGGCATATACCTAGGGGGCAAATTGCTGGCTCATATGGTAATTCTATGATTAACTTTTTGAGGAATGGCCAAACTGTTTTTTGCAGTGGCTACTCCATTTATCAGCAATGGACAAAGGTTCTAATCTCTCTACATCCCTGCCAACGCTTGTTATTTTCTGTTTGTTTGTTTGCTTATTATAACCATCCTCGTGGATGTGAAGTGGTATCTCATTGTGGTTTTGATTTACATTTCCTAAAAACTAATGATCTTGAGCATCTTTTCATGTGTTTATTGGCCATTTGTATGTCTTCTTTGGCAAAATCTCTCTTCAAGTCCTTTGCCCATGTTTAATTGGGTTGTTTTTTTGTTGTTGAGTTATAAGGGTTCTTTATATATTCTAGATACTAGGCCCTTATCAGATACATGATTTGCAGACATTCTTCCATTCTGTAGGTTATCTTTTCACTTCTTTGATCATGTTCTTTGATGCATGTATTTGCTTTTTTAAAAAATATTCATGAACATTTTAATAAAAATAACGCAAGCTTGTTACAAATGAATTCAAACAGCGCCAAAAACTACATGAATGAATGCAAAACAAAAGATCACTGTAGTCTGACCACCCAGACATTAGCAACAGTAACACTAGGTCAACATCTTTCTAAACAAAAAACCCAAACCCGTTGCCGATGAGTCAATTTTGACTCATAGGGACCCTATAGGACATAGTAGAACTGCCTCATAGGGTTTCCAAGGAGTAGCTGGTGGATTCGAACTGCCAACCTTTTGTTTAGCAGCTGAAACAAAAGAGATTAAAGTATATATTTTATAAAAAATGAGATTCTTCTCTTGATGCTATTTATTTTTATTTTTTTCTTGATGCTATTTTTGATTTTAATAACAATGATTTCATTTGAAACTGAAGGAATGGCTGAACTTCAAATAAATATTTTATCACACAGTAAATATTATTTTCAAAACAGATGTCTTTAACAATTCTAGTTGTGCAAGATGTTGCCACTGGAGAAACTGGGTGCAAGGTACATGGGACCTCCCTGTACCTTTTTTTTTTTTTTTTTTTTGCAATTTTCTGTATATTTATAATTATTTCAAAATAAAAAAATTTAAGAAAAAAAAAAAGATGTCTTTAATGTTAGAAATGGATGAAAAACACTAAGAGGCTGGAGTCCTTAATGGTGTTTAGCTCCATGTTTCAATTTTGATTCTGGGGTCTATTGGCTTTGACATTGGTCCTCCTATGGCTTTCCATTGCCCACCTGCCAACTCTAGATTTATGTAGGTTGTATTATTTTGGGGCCAATAGTGGTTTGTGGTAGAATTCTCACCTTCTACCTTCTACAGATGTGGGAGACCCAGGTTCAATTCCCAGCCAATGCACCTCATGCCCAGCCACCAACCCATCTGTCAGTGGAAGCTTGTGTGTTGCTATGATGCTGAATAGGTTTCAGTAGAGCCTCCAGACTAAGATGGACTAGGAAGAAAGGCCTGGAGATCTACTTCCAAAAATCAGCCAATGAAAACCCTATGGATTGCAACAGTCCGAGCTGCAACTGGCCATGTGAATGGTGCAGGACTGGACAGTGGTTTGTTCTGTTGTGCATGGGGTTGCCATGAGGCATGGACAGACTCAACAGCAGCTAACAACAACAACAATGTATTATTTCTATCTTGTTATTGTCTAGGCTCCTTAATCCTTTCTTCCTTGTTGACTTTCTGAGCAATTTTGCCTCTTGGGGGCTCTTTATCAAACAGTCTCCCCACTTCCCCTGATGCCTGAACTCGCAGCCCTTCCTACTGTTTGGGAAGGTGGATGTGGCTTTGGGACAGCTCTCTGGGTCTCCTTTGTTTTCTGTGTGCACATGCAGCCTCTCTGTGTTCCTTCTCTTGTCGAGGCTGATGCTGCATCCTGTGCTGCGTCCATCCGTGCGTTCACCAGCACATGTGGGTGGAGCAGCTACTTCATGCCAGGCCAGCGAGCAGCCTGACTACACAGCCCTGCCCAGCCCCACTCAGGTAGCTCGGGCTCTAGTATCATTTGACAGATACCGAACAGCTGTTAGTTCGGGGCTAGGCAGTGTCTCAGGCCCATGGGATACAGCAGGGAGACAAAGACCTTGTCCTCAAGGAGCTGGTTGCTGTTGGTAGCTGCCAACCCCACACAACAGAACAAGATACTGCCTGGTCCTGTGCCATTCCCATAATAGGTTTTGGCTCAGACTGTTGAAACCTATAGGGTTTTCATTGGCTAATTTTCAGAAGTAGATCACCAGGCCTTTCTTCCTAGTCTTTAGTCTGGATGCACCACTGAAACCTGGTCAGCATCACAGCAAAATGCAAACCTCCACTGATGGGGGGTGGCTGAAGATTGGGGGCATTGACCAGGAATAAAACCCAGGTCTTCAGCATGGAAGGTGAGAATTCTACCACTGAACCACGCTTGCTCTCTTTGTGTATAAATAACACCATAAAAAACATGAAGTGAAGAAAAATTATAATTATCCACAAGGCCTGCCACTCTGCCTGCTAACTTTATGTTCAGCATGAACATCCCTCCGTGGAAGTTTCACATCTTAGTAATCTTTGTTTACACACAATTTTGTACTCTGCTTCATTTTATTTTTATCTTATCGTGAACATTTTCCTCAATCTTCATATTTATAATTTCAACGCATGCATAATATCCCATTGAATGAAAGCATCCTAATTAACTTTTCCAGTCTTCTGTAACTGAACATTTAGGTTATTTCTAACGCATGGCTGCTGGGGATAATGCTGCAACAAAGCATATTTATAGTGCAAAAAAAACCCTTTTTCTTTTTTAAATGATGGAAATGTGTAGTAAACATGAATTATTTTGTAATCAGAAATCAAATGCAGGTTTGATAATAATTGCAACCATCACAATAATAATCAGTGGCCTGGAGAAGGATAAGGAAAGGAGGGTTTAGAAGACATGATATACTCCAGGCACAGGAGGAGTCCCGGGAAAGCACTAGGTCAGGAGAAAGAGGAGGGCACCACAGATGTCACCACAGTTCACGTGCTATGCGGGCAGCCACAGGGAAGGGTGGTGCTGTGAAAGAGAAGCAAGGAGAAAGGAGGCTGCCTTGGGCTGGAGGCCATGAAGCCAGGGCCAGCAATCCTCCCTTCAAGAGTTCTCGAGCCCCTAGTTCTCGACTTTGGGTCTCCAATCCCCAAGATTTCCACAGCATGTATTAATTTGTTCTTGAGTTTTGGCCATCACGTGCTATATTAACCAAGACGCTTGGTTGCAAGTGACAGAAAGCCAACTCAAAATATAAAAATATTTTAAAATTAGTTGGTTCCTTGATTTGGAGGTTTAGTGTCATGGTTTCATGGGACATCCCAGTTAACAGGTCTAATAACATGTTTAGTGTTTCTGTTCTACCTCCTAGTTTGTTGCGTAGTGCCTGGGGTCTTAAAAGCTTGCAAGCAGCCATCCAAGGCACAATAATTGGTCTCTATTCGCCTGGAGCAACAGAGGAAGAAGGAGAGTCAGGAATAGAAGAACTAAATGGAATGTGTGGTTATTAGCTCCATGAACAGCTGCCTCCTTTGCCATGAGACCAGAAGTGGATGGTGCCCGGCTACCATTAATGAATATTTTGATCAAGGTTTCTACAGAGGAATCCTGCTCAAAGCGGGGAAAATGCAGATCAGAATTTCAGATTCTCATGGAATCCAGACTTTCTGCAGCCATGGAGGCTGGACAAACCCCTAAAACTATTACACTGAGATAGTCTTTAAACCTTAAACCAAAACTGTCCCCTGAAGTCTTCTTAAAACCAAACAATAGTTTAGCTTAACTAGTAAAAAAAAAATCTCTGCCTTGAGCATTATACTCTGTTAACATCTATATGGGATCAAATTGACAACAGCAACTTGAAAAGATTAGATAGGAACCTTAGGGGGGCAGTGAGTTTATGTTAATGGGGGTGAAACAACTCAGAAAAGGAGGGTGAGTATGGTTGCACAACTCAAAGAATGTGGTCAATGTCACTAACTTATACATGTAGAAACTGTTGAATTGGTGCATGTTTTGCTGTGTATATTCTCAACAACAACAACAAAATAAATAACATTTTTAAAAAATATCATCAAAAAAGAAAATGCCCTGGCTTCTCTCCTTGGAAGTTCAGAGGTGGAAACAGCTTCATTGGGCTACGGGACACCCAGTTACATTTGAATGCCAAACTGTGGTGAAATAAGTTCCTTTATGTGGCTTTTTGCCTTGGTTCTTTGGAAAAACAGCTTGAGAGATTTTTCCCCTAAGCTCTGAGGAGTTACTTTTGCCCTAGTTTTCTACCCCAGAGAGCTTGTTACTTTTGTCCAGGTTGATTGACATTTCCTGGGTAAACTGTAAAAATTTATAATTTGATACTTTTTGTCTGGCCCTAGGCTACAGCCTGCCCTGTGATTGGTATGCACCTTGCAGGGATTGATCAGTAGACTATGCAAATGAAGTGACTATAGCCTATTATGCAAATGAAGTATCTATGGCCTACCGAGAGGGAGTTGGTCCGTTCATGGCCCTGGTGGGAGGGCCATGCCTTGAAATTGATGAGGAGTTTGCTTATATATGCAGCCAACCCCACAGAGGTGGGCAGATAGAAGCAACAGGAAGAAAGAAGAAAGAAAAAGCAAAGAGCAAGGAGATACGGAATCTTCTAAAAGAGCTGTTACATGGGCCAAGGGCTGTAACACTGAAGAAAATGAGAGGCCCAGTAGGGCCCTGCGACAGTCAGTGGTGATGGCAGAAACCTACTGCTAGGAATGTAGCTTAAGAGAGCCGAACAAAACTGCTACACTGGCTATGAGCTGGGTCAGTTGGCAGTGGAGAGGTGGATGGCAGGGAGGCTCAAGGCAGAGAGGCCTGCAGGGTTGAAAGGGGGCATGCATAGCCAAAAGGAGGCCCGTCCTGAGGGAACTGAGAGGTGGCCTACGAGGCCGAGTGGAGGAGTGCACAGCAGAGAGAGAAGGGCCTGCTTGCTTGCACAGCTGAGAGAAGATAAGAGAGCTGTCTTCCGCTGAAGGAGGGAGAGATGAGCCTTCCAGACTTATCCTGCATGCTTCGTGATCCTGATCCCCAGTTGTACCCTGTTGCTTCCTTAATAAACCACTTAACTGTAAGTATCATCTGTGAGATCGGTACGGCCATTGCAACAGATTATCGAACCCAGAAGAGAGGTAGAGAGTGCCGTGGGAGGGACAGCTGGTGTCAAAATTGGTTAAAAGGTTGGGGAGTGGAGGTATGTCTGACCTGCACCTCATAGGGATCAGCTTTGTGCTGCTGCCAGTGTTGATTCTTCTCTCCCCCTGAAGTTAGATGAGGTCTGATGCCACGCCATTCTCACACAAATAAATATATATTTTTTAGTATAAGTATGTCCCAAATGTTGCATGGGACATACTTATACTAAAAGTTTATTCTTTATCCAAAATTCAAATGTAACTGAGTGTCCTGTATTTTCTCTGGCAGCCCTGCTTTGTGCATTGGCCTCATTCTTGCCTCCTGCAGACAGCTTTTTCTGTTGGGGAAGACGGCCCCAAGCAGGTCCAGCTCAGTATCTTGATGGCTCAAAATATCAGAGACTCATGGCTGGCCATCCTGGGGAGGACTTAGTTCGGTCAGTCAGCCAGGGTCACTGTGTTGGCGGCACCAGGAAGTGCCTGGAGAGTCCTCATCACCTCCCTCCATCCCCATCAGCCTCCCTCCCCCAATTCTTAACTCTGAACAGCTGAGAATTTCTCAGTCTGTCAGTGCTGTGCCACTGCGACTTCCAGGTAAGTATCCAACTCCTCTTTCTAATCAGATTTCTGCCCCAAAGCCCCCTTCATGGAAATTCTAGTAGATCCTATCTCCAAATCAATCACTGGGGGTGGGAGTGGGGATTGTCCACCCCTGGCATGTTGTGCCAACCCTGATTGGTGTCCCCCAAAGGAGAAGATGCTGAGCACAAAACCACGTGAGCCACCACGTGGCTGGAAGCATGTTGAAGTTCACTGGCTGCCTTCTGCTTGACAGAAACAAGGGCAGCCTAGTTCATAGAAATAACAGTTTTAGCAGTTGTTATTCCATGTTCTGGAGAAAGAAACATTTACCCAAAAGGTTTTCTAATCACAAAGTTATTTCAGAAGCAAGTCATCCCCCAAGAATACCCACCCGAGGGGCGTGTCTACAACCACAGTTTTGTAGGCAGTCTGCTGGTAACACCCACCCAGGTTTGGGAGCAAAATTAGATGCAGAGCGAGCCAGGAGGGGTCATGCCCAAGAAGAGTCTTCATACTCTCAAAAATAAATACAGATCTGAGAGCTTTCCTGGGCTCCCTCAGAGCAAACTTGCTAAAATTACTCTTTGTACCTCAGAAATTCCAGGGCCACCACAGCCTCTCCATTCTTAGCCGGGGCTGAGTCCTTGCAAATATCATGACTTAATGTGCAGCCACAAGGAATTTTCCCCCAATCCTAAAATGCAGTGTAGAAAGCCAGGGGAGGGGGAAAGCCGAGGCTCTTGAATGCAAGCAACCCAACCGACCTTCCACAAGGGCTCAGAAGCAAGTAGGTCTGCCTTGAGCTGCTGCAGACACTGTGCGGTTGATTACCTCAGGCAGTAACTCCCCTACGCTAGACCTCAGGTGACAGGGAGGCAACCTCGTCTCCCCTGAAAGCCATGTCTACATTGTCTACTCCCTGTCACAGCCACTGGCCCCTACCTACGCCACCCCCCATGGCCCTTGGGTGGAGAGTTTCCTGTGAAAGGATGTTCCAGTAACTCTTTCACAACATAGACTCCATTTTTCCTGAAAAGGGACTCCTTTCTTTCCGTTCCCTGAGCCCTTCCCTTCTCCTCCTCCGTGGTCATCTCTAAGCCTCCCCACCAATTACCAATGTGCTCTGCTCCAGGGGAACCCAGCCCTCCTCCCTGTAGAACCTTGGAATTCACTCAGAATCGCCCTCCAGAGACACCTCTAAGCCCTGGGAGGAGGTGCTGTGTGGTGTGAGGTGCCCGGTGCTGTGCTCCCTTGAAGGGAGGAGAAAGAGGGGTGAGTCCCCAGCTATCCCCACAGTCTACATGGCCACATGCCAGCATCCTGGCCCCTGGACACAGGCCCCAGGGACATGCTTGCTGCCCAGGGAGGCGCCTGGGTGTGCCCCTGTACACAAGGCTTTGCAATACCATCATTCACTCATTTGTTCAACAAGCATCCATTCATCCATGTTGAATCCTGGAGAGAGAAACAGGGAGTCCCTCAGAGGCGCTGACCCTGAACCTGACAGTTTGCTGAGGGGTACAGTAGACATTGCCTTGATCTTAACCAGCACCCCTTCCTCCCTCTCCCAGCAATGGAGAGGTCCACAGGCAGATTAGGACGCAGCAGGTGGCACAGACCCTCTGTGTGGGGACTTACGTTTGCCCATCATCACCCCTCCTTGTCCCTGCCCACCCTGGCTGGGCCCCAGGGGCTGGGCTTCAAGGCTGCATCAACCAGCTCCCTCGCCCAGCTCCAGGTGGTCCAGCCAGTGGGGAGATGGGCCAATCAACAGACCGAGAGGGAGGGGGTAATTTATTGCCCCAGCTCTGAGGGGTCACCTGGGCTGGCTGCCTCCTCTAAAGAAGGTCCCAGAAACTATGCAGGCAGCCCTCCTTGCATGACACTCTCCTTAGAGTTCCAGCACTTGCTCTCCTCCCTCCTGCTGGTCCTTTAGGAGGGGAGGGTGGAGCAGCTCCCTCACCCCCAATCAGTAGGCTGTATTATCTATCCCCCGTGGTTTCCCCAATGTGCCCACACCTTTGTAACTAGGACCTTCTGAACTTTCTTAGGAGTCTCTGAGTGGTGTAAATGGTTAATGTGCTCAGCTGCTAACTGAGAGGTAGCAAGTTTGAGTCCACCAAAGAGGTGCCTCAGAAGAAAGGCCTGGTGATCTACTTTTGAAAATCAGCCATTGAAAACCCTATGGAGCACAGTTCTGCTGTGACACACATGGGTTCACCACGAGTCAGGGTGGACTTGGTGGCAACTGGTCCTGATTTGGAACTCCCCTCAAAGGATCCCTATTTGTGTGTGCCACCTGTTTTCACCTGGGACCTATGCCTTCCTGAAATTTTTCTACAGGGGCTGGTGGAAATAGAGCTTTTATCCTTTGACCTCAGAGCTGTTCTGGGCTTGCCAGGGTTGCAGGCAACCAGGCATCCTCCCTCCCTGGAAAGCCAGCCCCAAAGAATGAAGCCAATTAGACAAAAAGCATCGCAGGTTCCTACCTTCCAATCATCCCTGCAGCATGCTCCACCCTCACCTTCCCCAGTTTTGTAAACCAATCAACCCTGCCTTTTTTTTAGCTTAACTAATTTGACTTAGATATTTTTCCCTCACAGTAACGGTCCTGGGTAGTACCGCGTACAGACGTGAAACAGATGCTTATGGTTACTGTATTAAAAGATTAGTTGCTGTCAGGATGATTCAGAGTTGTGGCAACCCCATGTGTGTCAGAGTAGAATTGCGCTCCATAAGGTTTTCAGTGGCTGATGTTTTGGGAGTAGAACACCAGGCTTTTCTTCCGAGGCACCTCTGGGTGGGTTCGAACCACCAACCTTTTGGTTAGTAGCTGAGCACTTAACTGTTTACACCACCTAGGGACTCCTAATACTGTATTTTGTTGCTGTTGTTAGTACAAAAATGTGGGGTCAGGAGGGCTTCCTGGAGGAGGAGGTGCTGCGTTGTAGGCACTGGCCAAGAGAAGGGGCTAGGGTGGAAGAAGGGAATCCCAGATAACAGGCAGAGCTTGAAAGCCAGAAGCAGTCTGAATTGGGTGGGGATGGCATGCTGTGCTGCTGGAGAGCAGAGTCCACGGTGGGCAGACCTGGGGCAGCAGAGGCTGACAGAGGCCAGATCCTAAGGGCCTTGAAAGCCAGCCAAGGAGCCTGGATGCTACCCCATGCCAATCCCAGCTTCTCAAATGTAAAACCCAAGACTTCAAAGATAGTCTCATTTGAGGAAGGTTAGGGCAGTATCGGGGAAAAGTTTGAGAATAACTTCATGGGCCCTGGGTAATCATCAAAGGTTTTTAACAGAGGAGGAGTCCAGTCAGCAAAGGGGGGTGTGGCAAACTGCCAAACCAACTTGCCACTGAAGTCATTCATTCATTCACTCATATATTTATTCATTCATTTGTATGTTTATTCATGCATGCATGCACCCATCCATCCATCCATTCATCCATCCAACCATCCGTCCGTCCATCCATCCAACCATCCATGCAACAAGTAACTACTAAGTGCCAGGTACCAAAGTGGGTGCTGCAGACATAGCCATGAACGAGAGAGGAAGGTCCTGCCCTCCTTCCCAGATTCTGATTTGTCCATTCATGAACCTTCCGCACTAGCTAGGCAAAGGGCCAACTGCTCATCTCTGTGGTCCCACTGCCTGGTACACAGTTGGCTCTCACAAAGTGCTTGTTGTTAGGTGTCCCATCAAAGTAGTCTTGAGTGGGACCACATGTGCCACGTGGTCATGGGAGTTTCCTTTCCGTGTGTTTTTGATCAGCTGCAAAGGCAGCCGAGGTCCTTGCACCCAGCATCTGGCTGGCCCTGAGGGCTCTCTGCTCCGCGCTATGCCCACACATCTCTGCTCCGAATCTCAGGGGCTCCTGCCAAGAGGGGTTTCCTTTTAGACCCAAGGCCTGTCCAAAAAACACAAGTGTCTTTGTGGCACATTTTCCACTCATCTGTAGGATGTAGGAGCAAGGATACAGGTCCCTGTTGTCCATGAGCTTTTGGGACACCGGGGAGGAGACAGCACATTGTAAGATAAGTTGGGCTCTGGCGTCAGAAAGATCTGGGTTCAAATCCCAGCACAGCTGCTTAGCAGCCAAGTGACATGGAACAGTTTCATCACTCTGAGCCTCGGTCTCCTCCTCTGGAAACTGGGAGGATAACCCTGCTTTCCAGAAGGAGGCACAAGGCCGGATTTCAGCATGGCCCTCACTATGAGCCACAGACATTCTGCTCTCAGATGTTCCGAGTAAGAGACTCACACCACCACCCAGCGGCTGGCAGGCACAGGCTGCAGGGGAGGCAGGGACGTGTGTCTACATGAGTCCAACCATCAACCTGTCATTTGACAATCCCAGGCCTCTCATATGCCAGGGACTTGGTCAACAGAAGAGTGATGGAGGCAGGCCCTGCAGTCCAGCAGGAGAGTCGAGCACCCTAACAGGAGTGATCTAAGTTTTGCAGATGAACTTGGGACAGGGGACAGCAGGGCTCCAAGAAGGGAGAAGAAGCCAGGGAAGATTTCCATCAAGTAGGTGGCAACAAATTAAAACCAAAAAACCCCTAAACCTGTTGCTATCGAGTTGATTCTGACTCATGACAACCCCATGTGTTACAGAGTAGAACTACTCCATGAGGTTTTCTTGGCTGTAATCTTTATGGAAGCAGATTGCCAATCCTTTCTTCTGCAGCACTGCTGAGTGGGTTCAAACCACCAACCTTTAGGTTAGCAAACTGTTTGTGCCACCCAGGTCTGCAAATTAGGAATCCAGTTAAAGCTTAGAGACTGATTTTATATCATTCCATCAGTATTGATTAAACATCTACTGTGTGCCAGGCACTGTGCTTGGTGTTGGACAAACTGGGCAGCAGGACAGAGGAGGCCCCTGCCCTGGGGCTCCTGGACTGGAGAGGAAATGGACAAGGACCAGGCGATCCTAGCACAGCAAGGCCAGGGCTGTGGGAGCACCAGGCAGGGCACCAACCTACTCTGGGCAGCATCACGGAAGGCTTCCGGATGAAGGGATACATCAGCTGAGAGCTGAGGACTGCTCTGCTGTGTGACATGGGGCCTGTGCCTTCCCCCTAGTTTCAGCCTCTTAGCCAAGGAGAGAGCTGCTGTTCTCTGAGGTTCTGGCTGGCTCTGAACCACCAAGCAAAGAATTCACAGGTGGCCAGGAGCATCTATGGGAGGGTCTTTGTTGTCGGGTGCTGTTGGACAGAGTAGAACTGCCCCATAGGGTTTCCTAAGCTGTAGTCTGCACGGGGAGCAGATCGCCATGTCTCTTCTCTGATGGAGGGGCTGGTGGGTTGGAACCGCTGACCTTTTCAGTTAGCAGCTGAGTGTTTAACTATTGCGCCACTGGGGCTCCTTCAGATCTATTCCTCTTAAATGATCTGGAAGCCCTCTGAAAGCTTGCAGCCTTCTCAGAGTGCTGGTTTACTTGTAGGAATCACAGCTGCGTGTGGAGGCAGATCTCCCCAGCAAAGTTGCACCCGCGGCACCCTGCCCCGGGGGACTGCTCGGCGGCTTCCTCTGAGCCTTGGTGCTGCCCAGGTCTGCCGCAGCTGCACGCGCCACAGCCCTGGCTGAGCCCCGGGCCCCCACGGAGAAGGCAGAGCTTCCCTCCGGGTCTTGCTGCAGCTCCCCGTGTCCTTCCCTGCTGCCCCAGCAGACAGGCTACCCGCGTTGGGATGCTGAGCCGCCAGCTGTGCCTCCTTGCAGCACTAGGCCCTGCATGGCCCACACTAGGGGATACAGGTTGACCATCGGGTATGGCCCTGGCTTCAGGCACCGGCTGCAGAATGTCTGTCTCCCAGATGCGGCTTCCTGCAGAGCTCACCCACTCTTGATGACTGCTAGCCTCCTGGGTGGTCTAGTATCAGAATGAAATCTAGAGGCCAGAAGGAGCCTGGGTTCAAATTGCCACCAATTTCCTGAAAGTTCCTTCTGAAGCTCTAGGCCAACCCACAGGTTGAGTGGGGAAAAAAACAGACCCCTCACTTAAAAACAGATGTCAGCATCTGTCCTGAGCAGCCCAGGGAGACGAAAGGCCCCCTGCTCCCTCCGCCCCTGCCTTCCTCCACCCCCTCCTCCCCTTTTTCTTCCCCCTCCTCCTCCTCTCCCTATCCTAACTCTGCAGTCTGGAACAGCCACTGCCCAGTCACAAAACAGACTGAGAAGCCCCTCTGTGAAGGAAGTGACTTCTTTGCTGCCACCTAAAAATACTTACTTGTGTTTTTTTCTTTAAATAGAAAGGAAATTCAACTCACTCCACCCCAGTCCTCCTGGGTTCCGAGTGGGCACCCTTGGGACCTCACCCAGACTCAGCTGGCCCCACACTGGGCTTCCAGGGCACTTGGGGGAGGACAGCGCAAGGACAGGGTGGGGACAGGAGGGAGTCCCAGGGGAAGGAGCGGAGGAGGGCTGGCTGGCGCTTATCACACCCACTATCCCAGCAACTGCACCATTTATCCAGAGAGGGTGGTCTTTGATTACAGCACCGGGAGTCTCTTTGACCCATGTAAATCAGAAGATAAAGGAGCCAGGGCTACCAAATGACCCCCACGAGAGGGGGAACGGGGATGCTCCGATGCCTTGGCCAGCAGGCAGGCTGCCGGGCTCCTCCAGGGTCACCTGGTTGATGCATCTCTCTTTCCCTGAGTCCTCCACTGTGCCTGTCCAGGTAGTGAGTCAGGGGGTAGTGGCTTGGGCTGGAGTGTCTCCGTCTGGCACAGCAAGGCCAGGGCTCTGCAGGGCCAAGGCTCTGACTTCTACCTAGGAGCAGAGGCCACTGGGCCTGAAGGCTCTGCTCCTGAGTCTCTATGGCTGGCTTCCCATGCGTCCTTGTGGCACAGGGGGAAGGACTCACCCAGGGGACCCTGCAGCTGGGGAGACCCTGAGCCATGACCCAGCAGTGGACACTAGGAGGAGACCCCTGTGCCCCGACAGGAAGCATCTCCAACAGACTGTGCAGGGGAAAGAAGCCAGAGGGAGACCAGGTATAGAGGGCAGCTCCCCATCTATGTCTGAGAGTATGAACAGGTCTGGAAAATCTTGGGACAGACAGACACACAGGAACCTAAAGAGAATGGTCGCCACCAGGGAGGGGGGCTGGGGATCACTTCTGTACTCTCTGAATTTCCTTTTCTTGGTTTGATTTTTATTTTAATCAAAATAATCCATGCAAGACTTCTGGGCAACATGACGCTATAGTCAGAAGCACCACCCTCCACAGCAAAGATCCAAAAAACTAAGTCAAACAGAGTCACATGTTAGTCCTGAAACCCTAAGCATCAAATGAAGAGATAAAGAACTCAGCCAAGCACTGAATGGAATAAGAAACTGACAGAGAACAGACAGCAAGGAGAGATACATGCAGAGGTACCCTATCAGCTACCGCAGCACGGATCCACCATCTTGGACTCCTATTGGAGACTGGCAAACAGGGGGTATGAGAAAGCAGCTTCACAGAGCTTCCAGCAGGAGACAGAACAACCAGTAACCAACAATATACACTTTCCCACCCACCACCCTTCTTCACCTCCCCTTGGCCTCCTCTGCTTCCCGCGGCCACATTCTCTTGGCTGGGAAGCACCAACTTCACCCCAGTGTTGCTTGGATTCCACTCACCTGTACTGGCCAGCTCCCTGAGTGCCATTTGTTGGCTGTTGGTGTTGCTATCTTCCACTTCATTAGATTTCTTCCTGACCTCTCACCACCTCCCCCTCCTTCCTCTCAAACACCTGGCTCCATGGCCATCTTCACTTCTTCCTGGGGGGCTTCGAGGTGCCGCTCAACTGTGGAACTGCTTCCCGGCCTGTGCCGCTGCGCTGGTGGGACCCCTGGGGCTTTTTTGTTTGTTTGTTCTGATCTGTTCTGTTTTGATTTGTTTGTTTGATTGTTTTCTTTTCCTTTTCTCGGCTTTGGAGCCCCTTCTGGCTGGGCAGTGCTGCGCAGCTTGGGAGATACTCTCTTACTCTGTGCAGATGCACAGTGACATCCCTGGGGGCATTTCTTTTTTCTTTTCTTTTTCTTTTTGTTTTTTTTTTAATTTCTTTGTTTTGTTTTTCTGTCTCTCTTTTTCCCTTTTTGTCTTTCTTAATTTCCAGTTTCTCAATTTTTTTCTTTTATCACTTTTCTTTTTCTCCATTTCTCAGTCTCTCATCTCTCCACTCCAATAGCAAGCTTCCTTAGCACTCTTTTTTGTTTGTGTGTATGTTTTTGGCTCCTGTTCCTCTCTCCTCTCTCTCCTCTTTCCCATACCCATCTTAGCTCCACACATCACAATCTCCCCCCTCCTTCCAGCCTACCTGCACTGTGCACTGAACATCACATCCCCAAGCACCATGGGCATGGCCTACCAGAACCCGCCCTGCACTGATTCCTGGCCCACCCTGTTGGCCCTAGTACGTGCCACAAACAACCCATCCCAGAAACTCCCCTTCAGCTCGACCTGCCCTGTTGTACCATACCTGAGTGACTGACCCTACCCATTGGAGAAGGAGGTGAAAAGTATCGTGCCCATAGATGAGCAAACAACAAAGAACGCACAGCCTGCCTGCTCAGACATAACCAAATAAAACAAAAAAGCAGGGTGAAACAAACAAATCTACGATCAATAAATGAGGAAAATAACCACTGAATGCCCCAAAGACAGCAGACAATATCAAAACATTTACAAAAACAGGACAGATGGTTCCAGTAGGCATCCAAAATAAAACACCAGATGACCTTCCAGTAGAAGAAAAGGCACCAGACCTAACTGATAGAAAATTCAAATCTCTAATATTCAGAATTACCCAAGAGTTGAAGCAAAAAGCAGACAAAAATGAGGAAAAAATAGACAAATTCATGGAAAAGGCAGACAAATTCATGGAAAATACAGGCAAAAAATGGAAGAATTCAAGAAAATAATACAGAAACAAAATGCTAAAATAAATTCACAAATAGAAATCATACAAAAACAACAATTAGAAATCCAGAAGATAAACAAGATTTCAGAAAGGGACAGTGTCATAGAAGGGCTGAGGAATAGGTTTGAAATGATGGAAGACGGGATCAGTGAAAGTGAAGACAAACATTTGGATACAACTCTGTTTAAGGAAAAATCAGAAAAAAGAATGAAGAAACCCTGAGAATTATGTGGGATACAATCAAAAGCAAAAATTTTCAAGTGATCAGAGTTCCAGAACAGGGGGAGAAAACAGAAAACACAGAGGATCACTGAAGAATTGCTGACAGAAAACTTCCCCAATATCATGAAAGATGAAAACCTGACCATCCAAGAAGCTCAACAAACCCCATATAGGATAAACCCCAAAAGAAAATCACCAAGGCATATCATAATCACACTCGCCAAAACCAGAGACAAACAAAGAATCCTGAAAGCAGCTCGAGAAAAACAAAAGTCACATATAGAGGAGAAACAATAAGAGTAAGCTCGGATTATTTGGCAGAAACCTTGCAGGCAAGAAGGCAATGCGATGACATATATAAAACCTTGAAAGAGAAAAATTGCCAGCCAAGAATAATATATCCTGCAAAACTCTCGTTCAGATATGATGGTGAAATTAGGTCATTTCCAGATAAACAGAAATTAAGGGACTATGTAAAAAACAAACCAAACTTACGAGACTTATTAAAGGGAGTCCTTCGATCTGAGAACAAACGACATAAGACCACAGGCTGAATCTAGACACAGGATTGTACTAGCCAGATACCAACCTAGGAAATAAACTCTTAAGGACATCCAAAACCGAAAAAATTACAACAGGGAACCAGAGAGGTTAATCCGTAAATGACAACAACAACAGAACAATAAAAGAGGGAATAAACGGTGTAGGGATAGAACCTTCTAATGGAGAGGAAGGCAAGATGATACCAAGTAATAACAGACAGCTTCAAACTTAGAAAGATAAGGGTAAATTTCACGGTAACCACAAAGAAAGTTAACAAACATACTCATAAAAATAAAGAGGAAAAACATAAAGCCTCAGAAAAACAAAACCTACAAAAACGAAAAAAAAAATGAAAAAAAAAATCTACAAATAAAAGGAATTCAGCACAGGAGAGCAAGAGGAACAAATAAAATGTTAGCACCACCAAAAAAAAAAAAAAAAAATCCCCCCAAAACTACCAAATGACAGCAATAAACTCACACCTATCAATAATTACATTGAATGTAAATGGCCTAAATGCACCCATAAAGAGATGGGGAGTGACAGAATGGATAAAAAAACAGGATCCATCAATATGCTGTCTACAAGAGACACACCTGAGAAACAAACACATAAATTTATTAAAACTCAAAGGATGAAAAAAGTATCAAGCAAACAGCTACCAAAAAAGAGCAGGAGTGGCAGTACTAATCTCAGATAAAATAGACTTTAAAACAAAATGTGCCATAAAAGACAAAGAAGGACACTATATAATGATTAAGGGGATGATCCATCTTGAAGACATAACCATAATAAACATCTATGCACCCAATAACAGTGCTCCCAAATACATAAAACAAACTCTAACAACATGGATGTAACTGGAGGACATTATGCTGAGTGAAATAAGTCAATCACAAAAGGACAAATACTGTATGAAACCTCTACTGTAAAAACTCACATAAAAGTTTACACTTTTGGTTACGAGGGATGGGAGGGATGGGGGGGAATAAATAGGCAATAGATAAGTGGTAACTTTGGTGAAGGGTAAGACAGTACGTAATACTGGGGAAGCCAGCACAACTTGTACAAGGAAAGGTCATGGAAGCTCCATAGACACATCCAAACTCCCTGAGGGACTGAATTGCTGGGCGGAGGGCTGTGGGGACCATAGTCTCAGGGAACATCTAGCTCAATTGGCATAACACAGTTTATAAAGACAACGTTCTACATTCTACCTTGGTGAGTAGCGTCTGGGGTCTTAAAAGCCTGTGAGCAGCCATCTAACATACTCCACTGGTCTCACCCCTTTGGGGGCAAGGGAGAAAGAAGAGAACAGGATACAAGGAAAAGATTAGTCCAAAGGACTAATGGACCACAGCTACCACAGCCTCCACCAGACTGAGTCCAGTACAGCTAGATGGTGTTTGGCTACCACCACTAACTGCTCTAACCAGGATCACAACAGAGGGTCCTGGACAGAGCTGGAGAAGGATGTAGAACAAAATTCTAGCTCACAAAAAAAAGACCAGATTAACTGGCCTGACAGGGTGGAGAAATCCTGAGAGTATGGCCCCCAGACACCGTTTTAGCTCAGAGGTGAAGTCACTCCCGAGGTTGACCGTTCAGCTGGGGATTGGACAGCCCCATAAAACAAAACGGGACTAATGAAGCACAGCAGTCCAGGGATGAGGACTAGAAGGCAGGAGGGGACAAGAAAGCTGGTGATAGGGAACCCAAGGTTGAGAAGGGACAGTGTTGACATGTCATGGGATTGTTAACCATTGTCATAAGGCAATATGTGTACTAACTGTTTAATGAGAAACTATTAATTCTGTAAACCTTCATCTAAGGTAAAAAAAAAAAAAAAAGAATTATCTATGTGAAATCAAATTGACAACAGCAACTCAAAAGGTTTGATGGGAAGCCTAGGGGGCAGTGAGTTGAAGATAATGGTGATGGAATAATTTGGAAAAGGATAGTGAGAATAGCAGCACAACTGGAAGAATGTAATTGATGTCACTGAATTGTACATGTAGAAATTTCTGAAATGGTGTATCTTTGGCTATTTATATTTTCACTAAAAAAACAAACAAAAAAAGTCCTCCAAGGTCAAGAAGGGAGAGTGTTGACATGTCGTGGGGTTGTTAACCAACGTCATAAAACAATATGTGTACTGACTGTTTAATGAGAAACTATTTGTTCTGTAAACCTTCACCTAAAGTACAAGAAAAAAAAAAAAGAAAAAAAAAAATCCATGCAAACAGTTTTAAATAATCAGAGTGCTACAAGTAAAACAAAAAACCCCAGTAATTTCCTGCCCCACCCTCGCCCCACGCCCAATTCTTACACCCAAGAGGTGACTACTTGCGACTTCTTTTAGCTTCTTCTTCTGATATTTACTGCCATATTTCTCAATAGCCTGCTTATACTGCTGTTTCTTTTCTTTTCTTTTTTACTGCTTAGACATCACCTAAGAGGCTACAAGGAATAGTGGTTAAGTTGCTGATTTCTGAGCCAGATTGTTGTTGTTTTTGTTGTTGTTAGGTGCCATCAAGTTGGTTCTGACTCATAGTGACCCTACGTACAACAGAGCCAAACACTGCCTGGTCCTGCACCATTATCATAATCATTGCTATGTTTGAGCCCATTGTTGCAGCCACTTTGTCAATCCATCTTGTTGAGGGTCCACCTTTTTTTATTTTTTTGCTGACCTTCTACTTTACCAAGCATGATGTCCTTCTCCAGTGACTGTTCCCTCCTGATAACATGTTCAAAGTACGTGAGACGAAGTCTCACCACCCTCCCTTCTAAGGAGCATTCTGACTGTACGTCTTCCAAGACAGATCTGCTTGTTCTTCTGGCAGTCCATGGTATATTCAATATTCTTCACCAACACCATAATTTAAAGGCATCAATTCTTCAGTCTTCCTTACAAATTGTCCAGATTTCCCATGCATATGAGGCGACTGAAAATACCATAGCTTGGGTCAGGCACACCTTAGTCTTCAAGGTGACATCTTTGCTGTTTAATACTTTAAAGAGGTCTTTTGCAGCAGATTAGCGCAATGCAATGCATCTTTTGATTTCTTGACTGCTGCTTCTAAGGGCGTTGATTGTGGATCCGAGTAAAATGAAATCCTTGACAACTTCAGTATTTTCTCTGTTTATCATGATGTTGTTTATTGGTCCAGTTGTGAGGACTTCTGTTTTCTTTATGTTGAGGTGTAATCCATATTGAAGGTTGTAGTCTTTGATCTTCATCAGTAAGTGCTTCAAGTCCTCTTCACTTTCAGCTAGCAATGTTGTGTCATCTGCATATTGCAGGTTGCTAATGAGTCTTTCTCCAATCCTGTTGGAGTCTTTCTCCAATCCAATTCTTCTACATATAGTCCAGCTTCTTGGATTATTTGCTCAGCATACAGATTGAATAAGTATGGTGAAAGGATACAACCCTGATGTGCACCGTTCCTGATTTTAAATCCTGTGGTATCTCCTTGTTCTGTTCGAATGACTGCCTCATGGTCTATGTACAAGTTCAACATGAGCAAAATTAAGTGTTCTGGAATTCCCATTCTTTGCAATGTTATCCATAATTTGTTATGATCCACACAGTTGAATGCCTTTGCATAGTCAATAAAACACAGGTAAACATCTTTCTGGTATTCTCTGCTTTCAGCCAAGATCGAGCTGACATCAGCAATGATATGCCTCACTACACGTCCTCTACTGAATCCGGCTTGAATTTTTGGCAGTTCCCTGTCGATGAGCTGCTGCGACCATTTTTGAATTATCTTCAGCAAAATTTTACTTTCATGTGCTATTACTGATATTGTTTTATAATTTCCACATTCTGTTGGATCACGTTTCTCTGGAATGGGCACAAATATGGTTTTCCAGTTGGTTAGCCAGGTAGCTGTCTTCCAAATTTTTTGGCATTGACAAGTGAGTGTTTCCAGCATTGCATCCTTTTGTTGAAACATCTCAATTCCATCAATTCCTGGAGCCTTGTTTTTCACCAATGACCTCAGTGCAGCTTGGACTTCTTCATTCAGTACCATTGGTTCTTGATCATATGCTACCTCCTGAAATGGCTGAACGCTGACCAATTCTTTTTGGTACAGTGACTCTGTGTATTCCTTCTATCTTCTTTTGATGCTTCCTGCGTTGTTTGATATTTTGCCCATAAAATCCTTCAATATTGCAACTTGAGGCTTGAAGTTTTTCTTCAGTTCTTTCAACTTGAGAAATGCCAAACATGTTCTCCCTTTTTGGTTAGAATTTCTAATTCCAGGTCTTTGCACATTTCATTATGATACTTTACTTCTTTGAAATCTTCTGTTCAGCTCTTCTACTTTATCATTTCTTCCATTTGCTTTAGCTACTCTACTTTCAACAGCAAGTTTCAGAGTCTCTTCTAACATCTATTTTCATCTTTTCTTTCTTTCCTGTCTTTTTAATGACTTTTTGCTTTCTTGGTGTATGATGTCCTTTATGTCATCTCACAACTCGTCTGGTCTTCGGTCATTAGCGTTCAATGCGTCAAATCTATTCTTGAGATGGTTTCTACATTCAGGTGGGATATACTCAGGGTTGTTCTTTGGCTCTCGTGGACTTGTTCTAATTTTCTTCAGCTTCAACTTGAGCAATTGATGGCCTATTCCACAATCGGCCCCTGACCTTGTTCTGACTGATAATATTGAGCTTCTCCATTGTCTGTTTCCACAGATGGAGTTGATTTGATTCCTGTGTATTCCATCTGGTGAGGTCTATGTGTATAGTAGCCATTTATGTTGTTGAGAAAAAGTTATTTGCAATGAATAAGTCGTTGGTCTTGCAAAATTCTATCATGCATTCTCTGGCATTGTTTCTATCACCAAGACCATATTTTCCAACTACTAATCCTTCTTTTTTGTTTCCAACTTTCACATTCCAATTACTAAACTCTGCCACTTAATAGCTGTGCAACTCTGACCAAGTTATTTATCTCATTCATGTCTCAGTTCCCTTATCTATAATACAGGATAGTAGTAGTTACTCCATAGGGCTCTGATGAGGATTAAATAAGTTGACAGATGTAAGTCCTTACTCTGTGCGTGGCATACAATAAGCTCTCAATAAGGGTTAGCTAAAGAGCCCTGGCAGCACAACAGTTAAGAGCTTGGCTGCTAACCAAAAGGTTGGTGGTTCGAATCCACTCAGTGGCTCCTTGGGAGAAAGACCTGGCGATTTGTTCCCATAAAGATTACAACCTAGAAAACCCTATCGGGCAATGCTACTCCGTCACACTGGGTCGCTATGAGTTGAAAATTGACTTGATGACATCTGACAAGGGTTGGCTATTATTGTCGTAGGGTCCCTGGGTGGCACAAGCAGTTTGCAATTGACTACTAACATAAAGGTTGGTGGTTCAAACCCACACAGCAGTGCCAGAGAAGAAAGGCCTGGTGTTTTGCTTCTGTAAAGATTACAGCCAAGAAAACTCTATAGAGCACTGTTCTACTCTGTAACACATGGGGTCACCGTGGGTCAAAATAGATTTGACGGCAATGTTTTTTGTTGTTGTTCTTTTTTAATTGTTGTTAGGAGTCCCTGGGTAGTGCTAATGGGTAACTCGCTTGGCTATTAACCAAAAGGTTGGTGGTTCAAGTCCACCCAGAGACACTTTGAAAGAAAGGCCTGGCGATCTACTTCCAAAAATAATCAGCCATTGAAAACCCTATGAAGCACAGTTCTACTCTGATACACAAGTTCGCCTTGCGTTGGAGTCAACTCGATGGCAACTTGTACTGGTGGAGGTCTGTCATTTGGGACAAAGGTGACCTTTATAGAATCTTTATTGTTTATAACTCTCTCACCAGCATACAGAACAGTGCCTGGCACTGTTCAGTATTTATTAATTCAGTCCCTCAGTATTTAATTAAAAAATAAATAAATACTGAGGGACCAGATGAGTAAATACTTGGGGGAAGACTTCCTTTCTATTATTTTAATGGAGTTTTGCTATCATAGACAAGATGTTATTCCATGGAAAAATTACACTGAAAGACTGTTGAAACTGTCTGGTGAAGAGTTAAGACAGGCACCAAAATCACAGCCTGCTCACTATTATGTTACTGGGAATGTTTTTGAAGAACTTTGCAATAATTATTGTCACAAGTCTGAGATCATCTCTTTATTAACTTATTCTTAAGGTCATAGGAACCCACCTCAAGCCTGGTTATCACCCAGTATTTCATTTGAAGCTACTGAAACTTTGCTCTACATCTTTTTCTTTATTCTGATGATCAACAATATCTAATAGAGCTAAGCTGCAAGCTCACACTTTGCCAGTAGGCGTCGCTATCTAAAAGTATATACAGTAATCCTGTGTGAAAACTATAGAAGTTTAAGGCCGAGGATTCTATAAAATGAATCAATGTACTAATTCACGAACGCGATAAGATAAAAATTATGTAAGATAAAGGCAACTCTACTTCAGTTTCACTTTGTTAGATAAATATATCTTGTGCTAAGGATACAGAATGGGGTCTAGGCCTAAATTCTATTAATATGTTTCAGTGTTCTTCTTGTTCTGGTGTATCTTGCCACACTTCTACATTATGGATCCCATAATTTTCTAGGAAACTTCTTTTTATTATTATCAGTAATAATAAATAAATGCTTGTTATCTTGAAACTCCTCAAAACCCTCTAATTTAAATATAACACAATGCCCTGCACTTGTTCTCAATTCTTATTTGTTGAATGATGCATCTCCCTCCCACTGAGAAATGTATACAGCTATTCTACAGATGAGGAAACTGAGACTCGGAAAAGGTCAAGGTCATACAGCTGGTGAATGGCAGATCTGGCAAGCACTGCAGTAGGTTTGTCTAATTCCAAATCCCTTGCCCATTCATTCCAATCAGCAAAGGACTCAAGGGAAACAGGAGTCCTTAAACTTGTAAGGGCAGCAGTATATGGCTCTATGGGCCAAAATGTATCTAGGACACCTCTGGATAGACTCAGAACAGTCATCAGAAAGACTAGCAAATGCTAATTTGTTATCTAACAGTTTCTGCTCGTCATTTTCCTGAAACAGACAAGAAATGAACAAGTTGTGCCAATACAAGTGATGAAATGTGTGTAGGGGTATGGGGTGAGGGTGGGGGGCTGAAGATGTCACCACAAGGAGCCCAGCGCCACCCCCCTCCTTACTCATTCCTGTGGAACGCAGATACTTACATTAAGTCTTGAGTCAGTCTTCAAATTCCTGGACTGGTGTTTATCAGCTGATGTTACGATATTGCAAGATTACATATCTTTTTAAGAAACAATAGTATCAGTGCTGATATGATGTGCACATATCCCTTTTGCACACACAATCTGGCCTCATGATTACTCAACACTGCTCCGCGTGGCCACAGCGGGTCCCTGTTGGATGACCAGCTGTCTAGTATTGTCCAGCCCACCTGCCAAGGGTCCTGGAGGACAGGAAGGCTCACTCCCCAGGGATTCCTCTGGGAAAGTTAGGTCAGCAGGATCTAATTACCCAACTGGATTAAAGATGAGATTTCAAGATTAATGATGCTGGGGGTGGGTGGGTGGAGGGCGGCTAAGGAATCTTAATCGTAAAGTCCTTTTCATTGGTCTTCACATCAAAGGTAAGGTCAATAAACCCAAAAATCCATTGCTGTAGAGCGGATTCTGACTCATAGTGACCCTACAGGACAGAGTAGAAATGTTCCATAGGGTCTCCAAGGAGCAGCTGGTGGATTAGAACTGCCCGACCTTTTGGTTAGCGGCTGAGCTCTTAACCACTGCGCCACCAGAAAGTAAACAGACGCTGCCGCTTGAATTATACACAGTATGGCCCTCAAGGTCTCCCCAGAAGAGGGGAGGCCTGGAGGAGTTCCTGTTAGGAGAGCGGACAGCATCATGGCCCAGGCTGTGTTGCTGCCATGCCAGCCCCATCCAGATGTCACCACCTGGCCAGGGATGCACATTTCTGCATAACACACCAAACAGGAGAAATGATCCAAACAGAGAGGCTTAGCCTCTGTGATGTTCAGGAATTAGACTACTCTGAGATATTCGAGTAGCTCGGAAAGACCCTCTGCTGTCCCCAACGTTCCCACAGTTATCCCAAGTGCTATAACATCAGAGAACTAATTGTTCTTAAATTTGAAGGTCCACCAGGTTGCTGACAATGGTTGCCCACCTGACCAGCCTGGGGCTCAACATTTGTAGACAACCTGAGCCACAAAAGCCAACTGAAAGACCAGAACATCCACTTAGGCCAGCCCTGCCCACGGTGGTCAAGTGAGCCACAATATTTCTATGGATCACAGCAAAATATTGTCAGACTTAGTGCTGGAAGATGAGCTCCCTGGGTCGAATGGCACTCAAAACACACAGTGGCCACAACCATGAAGTCGAGCACACCAACGAATGTGAAGATGGTGCAGGACCAGGCAACATTTCCTTCTGTTGTACGTGGGTTACCATGAGTTAGAGCCCACTCACGGCAACCAACATTTTTATTTTAGGTTCAAAATGAAACAAAACTAATTGATTTTCAGCACACACACACACACACACACACACACACACACACACACACACACACACACACATGCACAACCACACCCACTGCTATCAAGTCAATTCTGACTCATAGTGACCCTATAGGACAGAGTAGAACTGCCCCTACAGGGCTCCCAAAGCTGTAATCTTTACAGAAGTCGACTGCCATATCTTTCTCCCGCAGAGCAGCTGGTGGATTTGAATCACTGACCTTTAATTTCGCAGCCAAGTGCTTAACTACTGCACCACCAGTAAGTAAACAGACCCTGCCGCGTGAATTATACACAGTCTGGCCCTCAAGGTCTCCCCAGGAGAAGAGGGCTGTGGTGACTTTCAGTACCGTGAGGTGAAAGAATAAACTCTGAAATCTAACATAGTTGGAATCCCAGCTCTGCTAATGGATGTGCATGTGGTGGGGTGGGAGGTGGAGGAATGGATGGGTGTTTATTTCCTCATCGTTACACTGGGTATAACAGTCCTGCCCTTACAGGGTTATGGTGAAGATTAAATAACTATGGAAAACACATTCTTTATAACAGCTTCTCCTGTAATGCTAGTTTTCCTTCCCCTCCAATGGACACTACACACAGTTGTTGGGTGCTGTCAAGTCTATTTCAACTCACAGTGATCTCATGGGACAGAGTACATTGGCCCCATATCATTTTCTTGGCTGTAATCTTTACAGGAGCAGACTGTCAGGACTTTCTTCCTCAGAGCTGCTGGGTGGGTTCGAACTGCCAACCTTTCAGTTAGCAGCCAAGTGCTTAAGGGTTGAGCCACCAGGGCTCTTTACACACAGTGAGGGGTGGGGAATTTAAAGAGATTTTACTCTCAAAACAATTTCTTTAAAATCTTCCCAGCCCTCTGGTGCAGGTGACTGCTCTGCTGGGGGACGAGAATTCCTTTGATTAGCTAGAGTCACAGGACACTGTATGGGGAAGTCCCCAGAGGGCTAAAGGAAGGACTTACCTGGTAATTGATCATTCATTCAACAAACGTTCATGGAGCACCTCCCAGGACCCCAGCGGCTCAAGGTCCTGAGACCCCCGTCCCTGTGGATACTGAAAGGGTAGTCCCTGCAATATTTGCTGGCCAAGTACCCCTCCCCTGCGCCTCAGAACGACAACTTTTAAACTGTTGGGAATTTCAAAGGAGGCCGGCAGGGCCTTCCTTCCGAGGTAACTGAGAGAACCCAATCCTCCCACAGAACTTTTTTTTTTTTGGCAAGCCCCCCCACCCCACCCTCCTGGTGTTGCAACCCAGACCTTTCGCCTGAAGAGGCTGCCCAGCGATTCCCGAAGACGTGTCCGCAGGGACCGAAGGCTTCGGGCAAGGCCACGCCAAGGCTGCCGCCCCCTGACGCCAGGGCCGGAAAGGCCCGGCCGCGCGCCGCCCGCGCTCCCGCTCACCCCCGACATTCAGGAGGCGACGGGGACGCCGCGCCCCCGATGCGCCTCCGGCCCCCGCCCCGCCACAGGGCCTGGCACTCGCTGCAGCCCAAGCAACGCCTCGCAGGAGCCCGGGGGGGCGGGCCCGGGAGGAGATGGGGTAGGGTTGAAAGGGAGCGGGAAGGAGGGGGCGCGGCGCCGGACGGGGGCGTGGCTGAGGGGGCGGGGCAGGTGGCCCCGCCCCCCGGCTCTGGTCTCCTTTTTTCACTTTAAAGCCGCGGTGGCTCTGGCGTCTCTGCACAGAAGTAGCGCTCGGGCAGCTATCGCGCTTGCGGCAGGAACCAGGCTCCAGGCGCCGGCGCCGGGGCCACGGGAGGCGGTGACTCTATCCCCATCGCGGGCGCGGCCCGGCCCAAGAGCGGCGGCGGCTGCGGCGGCGGCGGCCTCGGGCGCGGTAGGCAAGCCGGGCCGGGGCAGCGGGGGGCGCGGGCGGGCACGGGCCCGGGTGGGCGGGCGTGGGATCGCGCGGGACGCCGTCCCTCTTGTTGTGGCGCCGGGGCGCCCTTCGGTCGCGCGGGTCCTGGGGGACCGGGCCGGGGCGCCGCCCAGCGCCGCTGTCTCCGCTGCAGCTGCGGGCGGAGGCGGGTCGCGGCGGGCCCGGATGGGCGGGGGTCCCAGGGGCTCCGGGGATGGTCGCGTTAGGGTGGAGGATCGGCGGCTGCAACATGGGGATGCGGTCTGGGCGCGCAGCGGCCCCGGCCGACCTCTCTGTGCCCAGGCGCTCCGGGGCTCGGTTCCCGCGACTGTCCCCGCGGCCGGGCGGGGACATCGACCCGCCCCCTCCCACACAGGGGCATCGCGACCCCGCGCCGCAGAGTTAGTTTCGCTTTTCCCGCCAGTCCCAGCCAGGCTCTGCAGCGCGGCCCGACTGGCCCCTCGGAATCCCCCGCAGCCTGCAGCCGCCTCCCCGGGGGCCGCCGGCCGACACCCTGGGCGGCGCCGCCTCCCCGCCCGGCCCGGCTGCCGCGGCGTCTCCCGACGACCACTGGAGAGCCGGGGGTTCCCGCCAGGAACCAGTTAGAGAAACGTAAAAGCAGCGCGGGCCATCGGCCGGACAGTGCACCTCGCTCCTCGAGTGTGGGATGGAGTTGGTAGTTGTCCTGCTAAAGTTCAAGTGATGGTGAGCAAAGCTTCTCTGAATGCCAACGGCTCCAGGTTTGGTGGGCTTCTTCTGCGGATGAGAGATTGCGGGTCCCGAGGAAGCTGTAAGTGTGTGTGTGTGTGTCTGTGTGTGAGTGTATGTGAATGAGGGTGTGTGCCTGACTGTATCTTCGTGAGTTGTGTGTCTGATGTCTGTGTCTGTGTGTCTCTGTGTCTTTGTGAGTATGTGTCTGTGTGTATGTCTCCATGAGTGCATGCATCTTTGTGATTGGATGTGTGTCTTTGTATGTCTCTGTGCGTGTCTGTGTCTGTGTGTGTGCGCGCGTGCACGCTTCATCTGTAGTGACCTGCAGTGAGGCCCCTGGTTACTGAGAACTGCTTTAATCTGACTTTCCTCACTTGGTTTTCAAAAGTGGGTGGTGCTGGACCACTGAAACCCCACCTGGGAAGCCAAGTTCACCACTAGTGCCAGTGAGGAGGGTGCAGCCACTTTCTCTCTCCCTGTCTCTCTTTCTCTGGAAGTGAACTGTACAGTTTGGGGTGAGTCGGCAGGGGCTGCTTCCTGAGTGAGTAATATTTAATTAAACACTCCAGCTGGTAGCATCAGAAATTGGTCATGAGTTGAGTTTTAACAGGTGTTCACAGTAAGAGCGCCATCCTCAGTGACTGAGGTTTGATGTCCTTGTAAGAATTCTCTCCCTGGCCAGGAGAGTGGGCCGGGAGTAGGCCTATTGGGGAGGTAGGAGCTGGGCCCATAAATCCATCCCTGGTTGTTGGGTAGCAGCAGGAAAGGAGAGGGGCGATCGCTTCTTCTCCTTTCTTTGCCTTGTCCTTTCCTGTACTCCCCTCTGGGTGGCGGAAAGTTCTGAACTAAGCATTAGCAGGATTCTCCACCCTGAGGAATACAGAGTTAGAGAAGCCCTAACTGAGCATCTCCCTAGTCCAACCTCTTTTCCCAGTGGAGGCCCAGAGCGGGTGGTGGAGTTGCCCACATTGCACAGCCAGGGCGTGAGACCAAGTCTCCGAAGTCCTGGCTGTTGCCACCCGTTGCTGTTCCTCCAGCACTGAGGTCATGGGCAAGGCTCCTGTCTCCCCAGCTGTAAAGTGATGGCTGGATTAGATCATTTTAACGCGCCTCCTGTTCTCTTACTGCTTTTCTCTTCTGCAGGGAGCACTTTACCCAGTAGATGGAGCATGTATGTGTGTGTTTATGGTGGCTGGATGCAATAACTTTACAAACCTTTTCTTTCAAAGTCTGGCTAGCACCAGAGAGGCTGAGAAAATAGCAACACATTGACCCTAGTGCCTCTTTCAGCCAAGAGCTGTGGGCTTCTGAGTGTTGGGAGCCCTGCAGGACATCGATGGATTCAGGGCTTATAGGAGGGAGTGGTCCTGCCTGGGCCCTGGTGAAGTCACTTTGGAGCTGGGTGAGGCTGTGTTCCTCAGGCTGCTTGCTCCAGGCTGAATCCACCCTTCAGTGGGCTCCCTGGGATTGCCTTGTAAAACTCACCCCCTATGGAGTCAGCACAGATGTTTAATTTCTCCTCCCCAGCCAAAGAGTGGGGCAAGGGTCCAGTGCTCCCCTGCTCTGCGCCTGCTCCCTTCTTGCACCTACTCCTTCCTCCTGGGGGAGTGAAAACTTGCCTGCAGATGCATTTTTGCATATAACAAAACCTCTGATTCTCACAGTGTGCACAAGTTGAGTCTAGGAGTTTCTCATCCATTCTTCTCCAGAGATAGGTTGTGGCTGGTGTGCATGCATTGATTAATCTTTTTGTTTCTGAAAAGTTTGAGAACTAGCATCTTTATTAGGCCAGGTACCGGTGCACACAGGCAGGTATAGGTGTGCCTTGGTCCACCTAGGGGTGCATACCCCTTCCCTTCTTCTACAAGCCTGATCTATGACCTCCAGACTTAAAGGAACTTTCAATTTAATGCTCTCCCCTTTCCCAGTTATCTGATATCACCCCTTCCAACATAACACTTCAAGTTCTGCTTATAGCTAGGTGCCAGACAATGTGCTGCTAAGTGCTTTATGCACGTGACCTTGTTTGAGCTCTTGTAAGAACAATAGAGGTGTCCCTGCGTGGCGCAAATGGTTAAGCGCTGGACTACTAACCAAAAGGTTGGTGGTTCATACCCACCCAGAGGTGCCTCGGAAGTAAGGCCTGGTGATCTGCTTCTGAAAGGTTACAGCCTTGAAAACTCTGTGGAGTGCAGTTCTACTCTGCACACTTGGGGTGCCATGAGTTGGAATCGACTCAATGGCAACTAACAACAAAATAACAACAATAATAATAACAGCAGGAACACATTTATAGCGCTCACTAGTACCAGGCTCTGATCTGAGACCTTGGCACATTAACCCTTGTACACTTCCATAGAACCCTGGGCACCGGGTTCTCCTGCTATCCACATTCTATTGAGGCTTGGTGGGGTGGGAGGTGGGCCAAGGTGACTTGGCCAAGGTCTCACTGCTACTGACTGGTATAGCCAGAATTCTAACCAGATTTTGGCTGTCAAGCTCTTACCAGCACACTGTGCCCCCTCCACTGCCTTAACTTTTCCGTCAAGAAGCACGCATTTATTTTTAAATTGTTTTATTGTGGTAGAAATATCTATAACAAAACGTTTGCCAATTCAACATTTTTTTTTAGTGTCATTTTATCTATTTATTTATTTATTGTGCTTTAAGTGAAAGTTTACAGTTCAAGTCAGTTTCTCATACAAAAATTTATACACACATTGCTATGTGACCCTCACTGCTCTCTGTATAATGTGACAGCACACTCTTCCTTTCCACCCTGGATCTCCCGTGCCCATTCAGCCCGCTTCTGACCCTCTCTGCCTTCTCATCTCACCTCCGAACAGGACCTGCCCATTTAGTCTCATGTATCTGCTTGAGCTAAGAAGCACACTCTTCACGAGTATCATTTTATGTCCCATAGTCCAGTCTAATCTTTGTCTGAAGAGTTGGCTTCGGGAATGGTTTCAGTTCTGGGCTAACAGAGAGTCCGGGGGCCATGTCTTCTGGGGTCCTTCCAGTCTCAGTCAGACCATTACGTCTGGTCTTTCTACTAGAATTTGAGTTCTGCACCCCACTTTTCTCTGTTGTGTTCCCTGTCAGGGTAGTCATTGGTGGTAGCCGAGCACCATCTAGTTCTTCTGGTCTCAGGCTGATGAAGTCTCTGGTTTATGTGGCCTTTTCTGTCTCTTGGGCTAATACTTTCCTTGTGTCCATGATGTTCTTCATTCGCCTTTTTTGCTCCAAGTGGGTTAGGACCAATTGATGCATCTTAGATGGCCACTCACTAGCTTTTAAGACCCCAGATGCCTCTCTCCAATGTGGAATGTAGAACATTTTCTTAATAAACTTTGTTGTGCTGGTTGACCTAGATGTCCTCTGAAACCACGGTCCCCAGACCCTTGCCCCTCCTACTCTGTCCCTTGAAGTGTTTGCTTGTATTCAGGAAACTTCTTAGCTTAGGTTTAGTGCAGTTGTGCTGACTTCCCCTGTAGTGTCTGCTGCCCTTCCCTTCACCTAAGATAATTCTTATCTACTATCTAGTTAGTAAATAACCCTCCTCCTCCCTCCGCACCGTTGTCGTAACCATCAAAGAATGTTTTCTTCTGTGTTTAAACCTTTTCTTGAGTTCTTATAATAGTGGTCTTACACAATATTTGTCCTTTTGCGACTAATTTCACTTAGCATAATGCCTTTCAGATTCATCCATGTTATGTTTCGCAGATTCATTGTTGTTCTTTATCTTTGCATAGTATTCCATTGTGTGAATGTGCCATAATTTGTTTATCCATTCGTCCATTGATGGGCACCTAGGTTGTTTCCATCTTTGTGCTATCGTGAACAGTGCTACAGTGAACATGGGTGTGCGTGTATCTATTCGTGTGATGGCTCTTGCTTCTATAGGATGTATTCCAAGGAGTGGGATATGGTACTTCTAGTTCTAGCCTTTTAAGGACGCGCCAAATTGATTTCCAAAGTGGTTTTAACATTTTACATTCCCACCAGCAGTGTGTAAGTGTTCTGGTCTCTCCACAACCTCTCCAAGATTTATTATTTTGTGTTTTTTGGATTAATGCTAGCCTCGTTGGGGTGAGATGGTATCTCATTGTAGTTTTGATTTGCATTTCTCTAATGGCTGATGATCATGAGCATTACCTCAGGTATCTGTTTGCCACCTGAATGTCTTCTTTGGTGAAGTGCCTGTTCATATCATTTGCCCATTTTTAGATTATTTGTCTTTTTGTTGTTGAGGTTTTGCAGTATCTTGTAGATTTTAGAGATTAGATGCTGATCAGATTTGTCATAGCCAATTTTTTTTTTCCCAGTCTGTAGGTTGTCTTTTTACTCTTTTGGTGAACTCTTTTGATGACCATAAGTGTTTGATTTTTAGGGGCTCCCAGTTATCTGTTTCTCTTCTGGTGTTTGTGCATTGTTACTTATGGTTTGTATTCTGTTTACACCATGTATTAGGGCTCCTAGCGTTGTTCCTATTTTTTCTTCCATGATGTTTATCGTTTTAGATTTTATATTTATGTCTTTGATCCATTTGGAGTTAGTTTTTGTGCATGGTGTGAGGTATGGGTCTTGTTTCAGTTTTTTGCAGATGGATATCCAGTTATGCCAGCATCATTTGTTAAAGAGACTGTCTTTTCCCCAATTAACGGGCTTTGGGACTTTGTCAAATATCAACTGCTCATAGGTGGATGAATTTCCATCTGGATTCTCAATTCTGTTCCATTGGTCTATGTATCTGTTGTTGTACCAGTACAAGGCTGTTTTGACTACCATCGTGGTATAATAGGTCCTAAAATCAGGTAGTGTGAGGCCTCCCACTTTGTTCTTCTTGAGTAATGCTTTACTTATCTCGGGCCTCTTCCCTTTCAATATGAAGTTGGTGTTTTGTTTCTCCATCTCATTAAAAAATGCCATTGAAATTTGGATTGGGATTGCATTGTATCTGTAGATCACTTTGGGTAGAACAGACATTTTCACAGTGTTGAGTTTTCCTATCCGTGAGCAAGGTATGTTTTTCTACTTGTATAGGTCTCTTTTGGTTTCTTGGAGTAGGGTCTTGTAGTTTTCTTTGTATAGGTCTTTTACATCTCTGGTTAGATTTATTCCTAAGTATTTTATCTTCTTGGGGGCTATTGTAAATGATATTGCTAATTCAACATTTTTTATGTGTACAGTTCAGTGACACTGGTTATGTTCATGTTGTGCAACCATCACTACTGTCCATTTCCAAATTATTGCACCACCATCCACCACCATTAACAGAAGGAAACCCTGGTGGTGTAGTGGTTAAGAGCTATGGCTGCTAACCGAAAGGTCAGTGGTTTGAATCCACCAGGCGCTCCTTAGAAACTGTATGAGGCGGTTCTACTGTGTCCTTTAGGGTCGCTGTGAGTTGGAATCGACTCGACGGCAACGGGTTTGGGTTTGGTTTATTAACAGAGACTCAGTGACCCCTGACCTAAGACTGGGTGCATTTTCCCCCTTTCCTTCTCCCTCCCACCCTGGTAACCACTAATAAGCTTAGGTTTCTATAATATTTGCTTATTTCCTATAAGTGAGGTCATACAGTATTTGTCCTTTTGTGACTGACTTATTTTTAGCATAATGTTTTCAGGATTCACCCATGTTGTGGCATAGAATATCGGGACTTCATTTCTGTTTATGGCTGAGTGATATTCCATTGTATGTATATACCACATTTTGTTTACCCATTCATCTGTTGATTGACATTTTGGTTGTTTCCACTTCTTGACTCTTGTGAAAAGTGCTGTAATGAATGCTGGTGTACAGGTTTCTGTTTGCGTTCTTGCCTTCTCTTCTTCTGGGTATATACTTAGGACTGGGATTGCTGGGTCATATGGTAGTTCTACCTGCATTGTTCAAAGAAGAACTACCATATTCTCTGAAAGCAGAGAATACCAGAAAGATGTTTGCCTGTGTTTTATTTACTATGCAAAGGCATTCTACTGTGTGGATCATAACAAATTGTGGATAACATTGAGAAAAATGGGAATTTCAGAACACTTAATTGTGTTCATACAGAACCTGTACATGGATCAAGAGGCAGTTGTTAGAACAGAACAAGGGGATACTGCATGATTTAAAATCAGAAAAGGTACATGTCATGGTTGTATCCATTCACCATACTTATTCAGTCTTTATGCTGAGCAAATAATCCAAGAAGCTAGACTGTATGAAGAAGAATGTGGCATCAGGATTGGAGGAAGACTCCTTAACAACTTGCGATATGCAGATGACACAGCCTTGCTTGCTGAAAGTGAAGAGGACTTGAGAACTTACTGATGATCAAAGACTACAGCCTTCAATATGGATTACATGTTAATATAAAGAAAACAAAAATTCTCACAACTAGACCAATAAGCAACATCATGATAAATGGAGAAAAGATTGAAGTTGTCAAGGATTTCATTTTACTTGGATCCGCAATCATCACCCATGGAAGCAGCAGTCAAGAAATCAAATGATGCGTTACATTGGGCCAATCTGCTGCAAAAGACCTTTTTAAAGTATTAAAAAATGAAGATGTCCCTTTGAGGACTATGGTGTGCCTGACCCAAGCCATGGTAATTTCAGTCACCTCATACGCGTGTGAAAGCTGGACAAGGAATAAGGAAGACTGAAGAAGAATTGATGCCTTTGAATTACGGTGTTGGCAAAGAATGTTGAATGTACCATGGGCTACCAGAAGAACGAACAAATCTGTCTTGGAAGAAGTACAACCAGAATGCTCCTTAGAAACAAGGATGGTGAGACTTCGTCTCACATAGTTTGGACATGTTATCAGGAGGGACCAGTCCCTGGAGAAGGACATCATGCTTGGTAAAGTAGAGGGTCAGCAAAAAAGAGGAAGACCTTCAAGGAAATGGATTGACACAGCGGCTGCAACAATGGGCTCAAACATAGCAAAGATTGTGAGGATGGTGCAGGACTGGGCAGTGTTTTGTTTTGTTATACATAGGGTTACTGTGAGTCAGAACCAACTCAATGGCACCTAACAACAACATGGCAGTTCTATGTTCAACTTTTTGAGGGGCCACCGAACTGTTTTCCACAGCGGCTGTACCATTTTGCATTCCCACCAGCAATGGATGCGGGTTCCAAATTTTCCACATCCTCGTCAGCACTTGTTATTTTCTGTTTTTTGATCATAGTCATTCTAGTAGGGGTGAAGTGGTTTCTCATTGTGGTTTTGATTTGCATCTCCCTAAAGGCTGATGGAAACCCTATGGGGTAGTTCTATTCTGTCCTATAGGGTCGCTATGAATCGGAATCGACTCAACAGCAACAGGTTTGTTTTTTTTTTTTTAAAAATGGCTAATGGAGGAGTCCTGATGGCAGCGATTAGGTGCTCAGCTGCTAACCAAAAAGTCAGTGGTTCGAATCCACCAGTCACTCCGCGAGAGAAAGATGTGACATTTTACTTCTGTAAAGATGGCAGCCTTGAAAACCCTATGGGGCAGTTCTACTCTGTCTTAGAGGGTTGCTGTGAATCAGAGTTGACTTGATGGAAGGGTTTTTTTTCGGTTAATGGCTAATGATGTTGAGCATCTTTTCATGTGCTTGTTGGCCATTTGTATGTCTTCTTTGGTGAAAAGTCTCTTCAAATCCTTTGCTCATTTTTTGATTGGGTTGTTCGCCTTTTTGTTGTTAGTTTTTTTTTTTTTAAATGAAAACATTAGGGAAAATTTCAAATATATAGAAAAGTAGAGAGAAGAGTATAATGAGCCCCAGGTACCATCACCCAGCTTCAACAAGTGTCAACACACACACAAACCTCATCACCAGCTTCAGCAAGTGTCAGCACACACATGGATGCACACATACACACACAGACACTGAAGCAAACTCCAGACGTGATGTCAAATCATCTCTAACTACTTCTTAAGAAGCACTTAAGAACTGAGTCTCAAAGAAGTTGACTGTTACTACACTCGGGGGCAGGCCTCGGGAAGCCTTTTCTTTCCCACTTGGAGTTGAGGTCCTTCCTTGCTGTGACAGAGGGAGGATGGCAGAGCCCAGTGCTACATGGGAGAGGTGTTCTGTTTTATGGTCAGCCTCCCCTCCCCTGCCCCTGCAGCCTTTGAGAAGCTTCTTGCTTGGTTTTGTATATTTTTTCCCATACAAAAATTTATACATACATTGTTATGTGACTCTAATTGCTCTCCCCATACTGTGACAGCACATTCCTCCTTTCTACCCCAGATTCCCCACATCCATTAAACCAGCTTCTAATCCTCTCTGCCTTCCCATCTCACCTCCGGACAGAAGCTGCCCATTTAGTCTCTTGTATCTACTTAAGCTAAGAGGCACACTCCTCACGAGTATCACTTTATGTCCCACAGTCCAGTCCAATCCTGTCTGAAGGGTTGGCTTCGGAAATTGTTTTAGTTCTGGGCTGCTAGAGAATCCAGGGACCATGCTTTCCGGGGTACCTCCAGTCTCAGTCAGACCATTAAGTCTGGTCTTCTTACTAGAATTTGAGTTCTGCACTCCACCTTTCTCCTGCTTCATCTGGGACTCTCTGTTGTGTTCCCTGTCAGGGCGGTCATTGGTGGTAGCCAGGCACCATCTAGTTCTTCTGGTCTCAGACTGCTGAAGTCTTTGGTTTATGTGGCCCCTTTCTGTATCTTCGGCTGCTACATTCTTGTGTCTTTGGTGTTCTTCATTCTCCTTTACTCCAGGTGATTGGGACCAATTGATGCATCTTAGCTGGCTGCTTGCAAGCTTTTAAGACCCCAGACGCCATTCACCAAAGTAGGATGCAGAACATTTTCTTAATAAGCTTTGTTATGCCAGTTGACCTAGATGTCCCCTGAAAGCATGGTCCCCAGAACCCTACCCCTGCTACTCTGTTCCCTCAAACTGTTTGATTATATTCAGGAAACTTCTTAGCTTATGTTTAGTGCGGTTGTGCTGACTTCCCCTGTAGTGTCTGCTGCCCTTCCCTTCACCTAAGATAATTCTTATCGACTATCTAGTTAGTAAATAACCCTCCTCCTCCCTCCGCACGGTCGTAACCATCAAAAAATGTTTTCTTCTGTGTTTAAACCTTTTCTTGAGTTCTTATAATAGTGGTCTGATACAATATTTGTCCTTCTGTGACTGACTAAATTCACTTAACATAATGACCTCCAGATTCCTCCATGTTATAAGATGTTTCACGGCTTCATCGTTGTTCTTTATCGTTGTGTAGTATTCCGTTGTGTGGATATACCATAATTTGTTTATCCATTCGTCTGTTAATGGGCATCTAGGTTGTTTCCATCTTTTTGCTATTGTGAACAGTGCTGCAATGAACATGGATGTGCATATATCTATTCATGTGATGGCTCTTATTTCTCTAAGATATATTCCAAGGAGCGGGATAGCTGGATCGTATGGTACTTCTATTTCTAGCTTTTTAAGGAAGCGCCAAATCGATTTCCAAAGTGGTTGTACCATTTTATATTCCCACCAACAGTGTATAAGTGTTCCAGTCTTTCTAAAACCTCTCCAGCATTTATTATTTTGTGTTTCTTGGATTAATACTAGCCTTCTTTCTTGTTTTGTGCTTTAGAATTTCGGCTCATCGCCCAACATTAAAAATAAATGAGTCCTAGGATCACAAGACAAACCATATCACCAGCTGTTTCGGGCTCTCTGGGCCTTCCTTAGAGATGGATGGGGAAGAGATTCCACCAGGGCAAACCCAGCCAATGCAGAGCCTGGCCGCCCAGTGAGGTCCAAACCTTGTCCAATGCAGGACAGGGGCGTTGTGGCAGGGCCAGGTTTCAGGGGGACGTAGAAGTAGTTTATCAACAAGCACTGGACCCAAGCTCAGCCCTTCTGCGTTTGTCATGCGGTGATGGTGGAGGAGAGTGGGAGCATCTACCAGCTGGGATGTGTCTTGGGAAATGAGGGAGACAGTGGGTGACCTGGTCTGATTTGGGCCCAAGACTAGACGGATGTAGGAGGTAAACGCCACACCTGGAGAAAGATGGCTGAGCAGGAATTTTGGGCCCCAGGGCTAGAAGGACCTCCCTGATGACGAGTTCTCAACAGCTTCCCCAGTTGTCAATACCCCTTGCCAGAAAAGCAGTGCCTGGGCATGCAGAGCTGCGGGCTCTATTTTTAGGCTCAAATGGTCCAAAATCAGGCAGTGGTGGCTCAGTGGTAGGATTCTCACCTTCCTTGTGGGAGACCTGGATTGGATTTCTGGGGCACAACCAGCATCTGCCTGTCAGTGGAGGCTTGAGTGTTGCTATGGTGCTGAACAGGGTTCAGCGGAGCTTCCAGACTAAGATGAACTAGAAAGAAAGGCCTGGTGATCTACTTCCCAAAATCAGCCAATGAATACCTTATGGATCACAATGGTCTGATCATGGGGATGCAGCCAATCATGAGGATGGTGCAGGATGGGCAGCATTTCATTCTGTTGTGCATGGGGTCATCATGAGTCGGGGGCTGACTTGACAGCAGTTAACAACACCAGTGATCCAAAATGCATCCTTGTATTGTGACGCCACCCACCTGTTTCCTCCATTTGTGGTCTTGTCACCCGGTCTCCAAAGGTCACATTGTCTTCTCCTCTGGGTCATAGATGCTTTAAGGATCTGATGGAAGCCATGGACCCTCTGCACAGGAACTTCATATACACACACACATACAGCCAAGAGCCTGCATATCATTTTAGGGAGCTCTTGGATCCCCCGGAACTCATCTTGGACTCTTGGCTTGGAGGGGTTGTCTTCTAAGGACAGCAGCTTGTCAGATGGGTCTGGGTCATCGGATCTCCAGGGTCCCTTGGGCGGCTCAGCCTGGCAGCCCTGAGGGAGGTTGGCAGTGGCTTCCTGGCTGAGGTGCTGGTGAGGATCTCCCCCTACCTGGGGCTGGCCAACTGGACTCCCTTGGGAAAATCAGAGCTTGGAAGGTGACGTGACCGTGTTAGGAGGGTACTGGCAAAGAAGGGACCCATGTCCTCATCTGCTTTTCCTTCTGATCATTTGAGAGTCTGACAAGCCCTGCTCCATGAAAAGGAAGTCCCTGGGAACCCCTGGGTGGCACAAACAATTAAGCGTGTGGCTATTACCTGAAAGGTAGACAGTTTGAACCCAACCAGAGGTACTTCGGAAGAAAGGTCTGGTAATCTGCTTCTGAACAGTCACAGCCATGAAAACCCTACGGAGTGCAGTTCTACTTTGCAACACATAGCATCGCCATGAGTCGGAATTGACTTGACAGCAATTGGTTTGGTTTTGGTTATGAAAAGGAGGACAGGAGAAAACCTTCATGCACCCCCCCCCTTTTTTTTTTTTTTTGGGCATGTAGGAAGAGGCCTAGCCACTGACAAGGAGCTTCCCCTTATGGGAAGCACACTCCTAAATGGCTGGACTAGGCGTCCTGCTGCCCTCTGAGCTGGGGGGACTCAGGTAGGGGCTTCCTTTCTTGTCCTCATCCTTCAGGGCAGGGGCTGAGAGCTCTCGGTCCTGACCCTTGTTTGCTGTCTCATGGCTGATCCTCAGGAAGGGAGCAGGCTCCAGAGCAAAGGCCAGAAAAGTCATTCAGCAGCAAGCTGGTGAGCAATGGGAGGCTGGGCTCCAAAAAGCAGCAGGGTGTGCATAGATGAGCCACCAAGTCCTCGCAGTCGAAGAGCTCCCTGGCCACTGGGTAGGCAGAGGTGTGGTGCATAGGGCTCAGAGAGCAGAGAAGAAGGAGTGACCAGCCCTGCTTAGGGAGATCAGGGTGGGCTTCCTGGAGGAGGAGTCCATGTCCTGCAGGATGAATAGGAGTTTACCGGTTTGTGGGTGAGAGCAGATGGGGCTGGCTCATGGGTGACTTTGTATGACAAGGTGAGGAGGCAGCAGTAGTGGAGCCAGCAGATGGGGTTCTGATCATGGCCCTGTTGCTGGCTGACCATGAATATGGGCAGATCACTCACCTGTTCTGAGCCTCAGTTCCCGTATCGGTAAAATGAAATACTATCAGTGCCACCTCGTGGGGTTGTGATGCTTGAGTGGGGTGACATGGTTAAAGCAAGCATATGTCTGTAACTAGGGGACACCCCCGCTTGAGGTGATTTGAGGATGAAACAAGAAATTGCATGAGAGATGTCCAGCAGGGCCGGGTGCCGGGGTGCTGTCTGTGTTGGCTCCTCATGGTCACACAGGTGAGAGTGTCCATGACACGACCAGCTGTGCTCTAAAAGACACCTCTGGGTGACGGCAGTGAGAGGTAGGAAGGCCTTTGGGTTCACAGCCTGCCCTGGGTGCCAGGAGGGTGCCAACTGTGGTGCCTCCAAGGTCCACGAGTGACTGGGGTTTACAGTGGACTGCGACCTCACAGGGCTGAACGTAGATGGAATGGAGGTGGAGCAGGTAGAGCTGGGGAGCTCAGCACATGGAGGTGCCCTGAACCTGTCCCAGGTGGAAATGGTCCAAGTGGAGGTGTCCAGATGGCAGCTTGGCCTGGGGCTGGGGAGAACGTCTGGGCTGGAGACAGAAACTCTGGAACCTTCTTTCAAAGGAGGCTGACACCACCAGCAGGGGAGCATTTGGCATGAGATGAAGTGTGCCCAGGGGATGGAACCCTTGTTCCTGGAGAGGGTTCATGTAGAGCAGAAAGAGACCCTTGTGCTTACATTCTTGGCATAGGGCTTCTAGGGTGGTCTCGCTCTCAGGGACCTTGTTGTCTAGTGGGAGAGACAGGCCCATCACTGGTAATGACAGTGCCCAGCACACTGTGGGGTCACTGCTGGGGGGTGGGGAAGGTAGGTGAGGCATTCCAGGTGGGAAGACGGCAGGTAGAAAAGGCAGGTGAGCATGGGCTAGTGTATAGCTTGAGGCTGGGAGAGGGCAGAGGCCAGAGGCCAGAGGGCCCTGCAGGCCCTGGAGAAGTGTGTGCCGCTGAGAAGTTAATGGAAGAAGGGTTTTGTGTTCTAGGGAGTGTACTTGAGCAGTGTGGGGAGCAGGGAGTGGGTGGTTTTGGAGCCTCAGAGAGCAGGCTGGCGTATTAGAGGATGACCCTGAAGGAGGAGGGGCTGGGAACAGTGACTCTGTGGGGAGAGAGGCCACCACACTGGATGGCAACCCCATGGAAAGGGGGCCGGGACACCCGCAGCTGCTCCGCCAGGTGAGCGTTGACACTGATGCCTCAAGGTGGTGGCCGTGAGCGTCTCAGGTGGTTATTGTCCCTGTGGACTGTCTTCTCCCACGCTGGCCCTGGGGGAGATGACTGAGTCCATGGGCCCCCCTTGTGGTGGCGCGCTTCCCCACAGCAGTCCACTTAGCAGTTCTTTACTATAAATAGCAAGGGTTCAATCACGGGAAACATTCTGGACACAGCAGAGCTGGGCGGGCATCAGTTTTTCTGCATGGTACCTCTTACTTTTAAAGCCAGACTGGAGGAGGTGGAGATGGGATGGAGGTGAGGAGGGGCCCGCTTAGAGGACCCCTAGGAAGCCGAGCTGGGCGGTTGGACATGATGAAGTCACAAGAACAGAGGTGGCGCTGAGGGGCCTGTTGTAATTCAGGCCCAGTGCAGAGGTCACTCTGCAAAAGGACAATGACAACAGACCTGCCATGTGGTTCGCCTGCCCAGTCTTCCAGGTGCTGGGCCTTCATGAAGTCATTCGATATTCATGGAACCAGTAATACCTAGGTATTATGCCCATTCTGCAGACGAGAAAACTAAGACTCCATGAGGTTGAGTGACTAGTTCAGGGTCACTGAGCCACCAAGGGGAAGAGCTGGGAGCTGAACCCCACAGCTTGGCTCCACGTTCCACTCTTAGCTGCCACGCTGCACTGCAAAGAAGGCATGGAGGATAATGAAAGAATCCGAGAGACAGGACAGAAAAAAAAAAAATGTCACCTGTGGTCTGATGAATTGATGGAGGGACCTATTGAGAGGGGAGTCAGAGGTGGCCCAGATTTGTAGGCCACCGTGGTGGCGCCCACGGCAGAGACGGCATGAGTGGTGGGTAGCAATCTGATCCCAGTGGGGCGTATGGGCAGAGTCTTGTCTCCAGGAGTCTGTGAATTTGCTGATGTGTTCTGCCAACACTGGCTGATTAAGTTTTGCAGGGAAGATTGAGATGTTTCCTAAATGGAAACTGGCTTCCCTTCCTGGCTCAATCATAGGCCACTTGAAGGTGGGGACGGTTGGATCCAGTGTGTTTGGCAGGTGAACCTAGAACTGTGGTATCTGTCCTCCTGCCCATGTCCACGGCCACCGTGACCCCACACCATCTTCCCGCAGCCAGTCATCTTTGTATAATGAAAACCTGACAATGTCAAACCCTTCTCTCTCTCTTTTTTTTTTTTTTATGTTTTACTTTTGGTGAAGATATACACAGCAAAGCCCGTTCCCATTCAACAGTTTCTAGACAAAATGCTCATTGACATTGGTTACATTCTTCACATTGTGTTATCATTCATCACCACACCCTTTTTGAAACCCGGCGGCAGCTCCTCATTGCTCTTAGGATAAACCCCTAAACCACTGACGTGGCCTTTGGGGCCCTGGTGACCTCATCCCAAACTGACCTCGTGCCACTTGCCCTTGCCTGCTTCAAGCATGATGCCAGACACGTCCGCAGGTGGGCACTCTGAGGCTGGCTCTAGGTGCTGCCTGGTGCTCTTTCTCCCCCAGGCCACTTGTTGGGAGGGAGGTGCTTCTAGAATTGGTTTCTGACGGTATCTCAGTTTGGACTCACTTCCATATCCTATTGGCTTGTCTGGGACTAGAGCTTCAGTGTTAGCTGATCACTTTGTTTTCTCCTTCCCCCGCAACGTTTTATGAGACCTCTTAGGCCCTGAATAAGATCCCTGGGTGGTGCAGGTAGTTTTTGCTCAACTACTAACCTAAAGGTTGGTGGTTCAAATCTACCCAGCAGTTCTGCAGAAGAAAAGCCTGATAGTCTGCTTCTGTAAAGATTACAGCCAAGAAAATTCCATGGAGCAGTTCTACTCTGTAACAAGTGGGGTCACTGTGTGTTGGAATGGATTTGATGACAACAGGGTTTTTTGGCTCCAATGGGGTGGACTTTCTGTGTCTCACTCAGTGTGTGGCTTCCTGCTGATGCCCTTGGGTCAGTGACTCGGTGGCCTGACCTGTGTCAACCAGCATGAGTGCCATTCGCCCAGTGTCCATTCTTGGCTGAGTCATTTACACTGTGGCAGCGGGTCCCAGCATGCCCGAGCCCTGGAGCCTTGGTCCCATGACTGTGGGTGAGAAACAGTTTATAGAAAGGAGACTGATGGGGTTGGCCCAGGCGCAGGATAAGAGCTGAGTTGTCACCACCTGAAGAGAACATTGACCCCCTACTTGCTGGAGCTCCCTGACACTTCTTCCTGTCTTTTCCCTCCTGTTCTAGGGCCAGGATTTAGTTTGGGGCATCCCAGATCTCTGCTCTGTGTATGATTCTGCCAGCCATAGTCTGAACCTCTATTGGATCTGCCTCCATGTGCCAGACACTGTGTTTGCCACTGCAGAGGGATTCCTCTGCCTCAGAACAATCTTTTGAGTTAGAAGTTACCTCCCGGTGTACAGATGAGGAAAGAGAGCCTCACAGAGGTTTTGTAAGTTGTCTGAGGTGACATGCTATGGGGATAATATGGGATTTGCATGTGCTTGGCCTGATTCCAAAGCCTGTGTTCTTTCTTCTGTGACTCTTGGACATACTGGTCTTGTTTCTTGGGCACTTATTATTTGCCAGAGTCCCTGTGTCATACAAATGGTTAACAAGCTCGACTGCTAATCCGAAGGTTGGAGGTTTGAGTTAAGATAATCCAAAGTATCTTCTCTGACCACAATGCCATCAAGGTAGGAATTGACAATAGAAAGAGCAAGGAAAAAAAATCAACTACATGGAAACTGAATAATACCGTGCTTACACATCAGTGGGTAATAGAAGAAATCAGAGATGGAATCACAAAATTCCTAGAATCAAATGTGAATGAAAACACATCATACCAAAACCTGTGGGACATAGCAAAGGCAGTCCTCAGAGGACAATTTATAGCAATTGATGCACACATCAAAAAAGAAGAAAGGGACAAAATCAAAACATTAACTACAGAACTCAAACAAATAGAAACAGAACAGCAAAAACAGCCCACAACCACTGGAAGAAAGGAAATAATAAAGATCAGAGCAGAAATAAATGAAATAGAGAACAGAAAAACAATAGAAAGAATCAACAAAACCAGAAGTTGGTTCTTTGAAAGAATCAACAAAATCGACAAACCACTGGCCAGACTGACAAAAGGAAAACAGGAGAGGACACAAGTAACCCAAATAAGAAATGAAATGGGCGACATTACAACAGACCCAACTGAAATAAAAAGGATTATAACAGAATATTATGAAAAACTATACTCCAACAAATTTGAAAACCTAGAGGAAATGGATAAATTTTTAGAAACACACAGCCTACCCAAACTACAACAAAGTGATGTTGAAAATCTGAACAGACCCATAACAAGAGAAGAGATTGAATAGGTAATAAAAAAACTCCAAAAAAAAAAAAAAAAAGTTGGAGGTTTGAGTCTACCCAGAGGTGCCTCAGAAGAAAGGCCTGGTGATCTGCTTCTGAAAATCAGCCATAGGGTTTTCATAGGGTCGGCAAGAGTAGGGGTCGACTTGGCAACTGGTTTGGTTTTTTTGTTTTTATTATTTGCCAGGCACAGCTGGAGGTAGGTGAAGCAGCCCAAGGCCCTCGACATTTGTGACCCAGCAGGTGGAGACGACAGGTGTGTGCCGGAGGTGTTAGCTCATGGCCAGGTGTGGTGGGTGGGCACCAGTACGTGTGGATAATAGGGGCCTCGTGTGATTGTTTAGGAGGATTCAGTCTAAGCTGAGTGGGTCTCATCGGGTGGGGCAAGGAGGTAGAGTGACCCCGAGGAGGAGGGGCTGGTCATCATGAGTAGGATCATGGGAAAGCTGCCTGGATCTGTATAGCACAGAGGGCCTTGAATACCAGGCCCAGGAGTTGTCAGTAGGTACAGGGTGTCCTTGTATCCCTCCCCCACTCTATTCCCCCAAAAGCTGTTCTCAAGATCCTTGGATAAACTATAAGTTTTTCTCTTGATTTGACTATTCCCCCTTGCATTAGAAGTGTGATACAGAACAGAAGTTCAGAGTCTCATGGAGTCCAGACTGTCTGGAGCCATTGATGCTGGATGAACCACCAAAACTATTGCCCTGAGATAATTTTTATACCTTAAAACAAAAATATCCCCTGAAGTCTTCTTTAAACCAAGCAATAGTTTAGCTTAATCAGTGAAGAATGTGTCTTGAGCATTGTGCTCTTTTAACTAAAACAAAAACAAAAACAAAAAAAACCCAAACCCCTTGCCATCAAGCCAATCCAACTCCTAGCAACCCTATAGGACAGAATAGAACTACCCCATAGGGTTTCCAAGGCTCTAGTCTTTATGGAAGCAGACTGCCCGTATCTTTCTGCTGTGGAGTGGCTGATAGCTACGAACCACTGACTTTTTGGTTAGGAGCTGAGTGCTTAACCAGCACACTACTGGGGCTCCGTGTGCTTTTAAAGTACTATCTTGTTAGGATCAAATTGACAACAGTAACTCAAAAGGTTAGATAGGAAGCTTGGCGGGGGGTGGGGAGGGGGAGCAGTGAGCTTATGTTAATGGGGGAATGTAATTATGGTAGTGTCAGGGGTCTTCTGACGTCATAAGGGGGCAGGATAATGAAGATCAGCATCAGCCCAAAGCTGATTCCCGTGAGGTGGAGGTCAGATAGGCCTCCTCTCTCCAACCTTTTTACCAGTTCTGACATGAGCTGTCCCTCCCACAGCACTCTACTTCTCTGCTGGGTTCTATAATTCATTGCAGTGGCCACACAGGACTCACAGACCATACTTACGATTGCAGGGTGTATTAGGGAAGTAAAAGGTTACAATTCAGGAGATAGAATACAGTTTGTCAGTCAGGACAGCTTCCAACCAAGATAGCTCTCAGCTCCTACTGCCGCCAGGCGCTATCCTTGGGCTTACTGCTGCTGCTGCTGCTGGCCTCTGCTCTGCTTGAGCAAGTACAGCTCTTTAGCTCTGCCAATGAGTGCCCGAAGGCACCTTACTCGGCCGGAAGCCTCCTGCCTAAAGGTGCTCAGCTCTCTCACTCTGTGGCTCTGCAAGCCCCACCATAGCCGTCTTGCACCTGTTTCTTGGTTCCTGCCATCTTGAGCTGCTGCTGCCACTTGCTGTGCTGTCTCTCGTGATCTTTGGTGTTATAGCTCTCTCTGTCTCCTGGGTTTAGGAGGTTCTCAGCACAGGGACCTGGGGTCCAAAGGACACTTTCCACTCCAGGTTCTTCTTTTTGATGGTAGTGAAGTCCTCCTCAACCTCTGTGGGATTGGCTCTTTTAAACCTAGAAGGATGGCAAAACTGACCAATCCCCTTGATGGGCCACAGCCACCTAGTTTGCATAGTAATTGACCAATCCCTACAGGGGTTTTGCAAACCCTGGTGGTGTAGTGGTTAAGTGCTACTGCTGCTAACAAAAAGCTTGGCAGTTCGTATCCACCAGGCGCTTCTTGGAAACTCTATGGGGCAGTTCTGCTCTGTCCTATAGGGTTGCTATGAGTCGGAATCAACTCGACAGCAATGAGTTTGGTTTTTCGTTTTTATTTACATAGTAGACTAACCAATCCCTTTGCAAGATTGTGCCTAGCAAATTATCTTAGCAGAACTACAAACCCAGGGCCAGAAAGGCCATATACAGTCATCCTTTGGTATCCCTGGGGGACTGGTTCCAGGACACCCCCATGGATACCAAAGTCCTCAAGTCTTTTATATAAAATGGTGCAGTATTTGCATATAACCTGCACACATCCTCCTGTATCCTTTAAATCATCTCTAGATTACTTATAATAATACAATGTAAATGCTATGTAAATATTTGTTATACTATATTGTTTAGGGAATAATAACAAGAAAAAAAATCTGTTTTTCATTTTTTTCCCAAATATTTTCAATCCATGGCTGGCTGAAACTGTGAATGTGGAACCCATGGTTATGGATACGGCTGACTATATAGAGAAACCATAGAATATCTGAGGTGATGAACCCCTGGATAGATTGGGGAAACTTGGGAATCAGAACCTCGTTGCTGAATTCTCTGCAGACAAGGGAACAGGAGGAGCCCAAGGGTGTTTTAGACATTTGAGTGTCTTCTCAGCTTGGAGATTTTAAGAAAACTGTAATGAGAAAGGTTGCCTGGCATTTTATGAAGTTTGGAAAAATGATCCTAAGGGAGCAACACCAATGTCGAATTTATTAGAATTATATATAAAGGCCAGGGTCCCTTTAAAAAATAAAACTTCCTCATCTTTGAAGAAATGTGATGTTCAAAAAGATAGTTGTGTGTGTGTGTGTGTGTGTGTGTGTTTTTTCCTCATTCCAGTTCCATCTTGTTGGGCCAATTTTGAGCTATTTTGTGTAAACACATCTTTTTTTGTTTTCATCCCCCTTGCCTCTTGCCCTCAGGACTGCCCTGGAAGGCCCGTCTTCCTCACCACTGAGCCATACTCAGGGTGTCCAGACAGTTCTGGATAAAGGATTTTTCAATTCCTTCACCGTGCAGCCAGGCTTCCCTGAATGCCACTCTGTCCTGTTTGTCACAGTGCCTACGCATGCTGAGCTGGGTCCTGAGAGCTGACTGGGTTTCTCTAATATGTCTCACCACAGTTGAGGTTTTGCTTTGCAGTCAGTGTTTATGTGGACTTCTTAATGGAAAACTTCAAACACAGACAAGAGCAGAGAGACTGATATCCTGAACCCCACGCCTGCATCACATAGTGTCAACAATTATCACTCATTCCCTCATCTCTTCACTATGCATGAAATATCCTCCTTTTTCTGGAAAGATCAAATTTAGGGATAATGTCGAAGCCCCAGAACAGGTCAGACGAGGCTCTTGTGTTTTGGGGGGCGGAGGGGGGTAGTTAAACTGTTTTTTCATTTTCCTAGGCAACTGTGAGAGGAGAGTGGTGGTTCAGTGGTAGAATTCTTACCTTCCATGTAGGGGACCCAGGTTTGATTCCCAGCCAAGGCACCTTAGGCACAGTCACCCCTTCCCCTTTTCCCTCATCTGTCATTGGAGGCTTGCATGTTGCTATGATGCTGAACAGGTTTCAGTGGAGTTTCCAGTCTAATGAAAGACTAGGAAGAAAGGCCTGGTGATCTACTTAGGAAAATCAATCTACTTAGGATCACAATGGTCCAATCTGCAACAGATCATGGGGATGGCACAGTACTGGGCAGTGGTTCATTCTGTTGTGCATGGGGTCACCATGTGTTGGGGCTGACTTGACAGCAGCTAACAGCAACTCTGATAAGTTGGCATTGAGCTTCCCTGGGATGCCTGCTTGTAAAGTTGGGCAAGGCTCCGCCCTGCCTGCAAAAAGCAGGGTTTGGGCCCTGCCTCCTTGGGCTGGCCCAGGGCCTTCCTGCAGGGCCTCAGGCTGCCATGTGGGAGGGGGAGACTCAGGCCCATTTGAAGCAGAGTGGTGCTACTTTTATCTTTTGTGTTCTGCGGGGAGAATGGGGTGGAGAAGAATTCTGTATAAGATTTAACTTTGAGGAAAATTGTTAGAACTGCTGGAAATAAATTTGGAGACCCTTTTACTAGAGGCAGACTGTGGGTAGCCTTCTGCCCATCTGCCTCTGCCCTCTTCCCGAAACACTTTGGGCAAGCTGACGGGAATAGATAAAGGTCTGTGCTAGGGTGGAATGCCGCCACATGTCTGTCAGTTGGTGGCTTGTGTATTGCTGTGATGCTGGAAGCTATGCCACCAGTATTTCAAATGCCAGCAGGGTTGCCTATGGTGGACATGTTTCAGTGGAGCTTCCAGACTAATACAGACTAGGAATAAGCAACATCATGATAAAGGGAGAAAATATTGAAGTTGTCAAGAATTTCATTTTACTTGGATCCACAATCAACTGCCCATGGAAGCAGCAGTCAAGAAATCAAACAACATATTGCATTGGGCAAATCTGCTGCAAAAGACCTCATTAAAGTGTTAAAAAGCAAAGATGTCACTTTGAGGACTAAGGTGCGCCTGACCCAAGCCCTGGTATTTTCAGTTGCCTCATATGCATGTGAAAGCTGAACAAGGAATAAGGAAGACTGAAGAATTGATGCCTTTGAATTATGGTGTTGGCAAACAATATTGAATATACCATGGACTGCCAGAACAAACAAGTCTCTGTCTTGGAATAAGTACAGCCAGAGTGCTTGTTGGAAACGAGGATAGCAGGACTTTGTCTCACGTACTTTGGAGGACATGTTATCAGGAGGGACCAGTCCCTGGAGAAGGACATCATGCTTGGTAGAGGGTCAGTGAAAAAGAGGAAGACCCTCCAGGAAATGGATTGACACAGTGGCTGCAACAATGGGCTCAAACATAGTACTAATTGTGAGGATGGTGCAGGACTGGGCAGTGTTTTGGTTCGTTGTACATAGGGTCACTATGAGTCGAAACCGACTCAATAGCACCTGACAACAACTAACAACAGGGTGGAATTCCTGGGTGGTGCAAACAGTTAATGCACTCAGCTGTAAACCAAAAGATTGGAGGTTTGAGTCCACCCAGAGGTGCCTCAGAAGAAAAACCCGGTGATCTACTTCCAAAATATCAGCCATTGGAAACCCTGTGGAGCACAGTTCTACTGTGACACACATGGGGTCACCATGAGTCAGAATTGACTTGATGGCAACTGGCTTATACTAGGGGCAGAACAGGTAGCAGCCAGGACCATTCTGCCAGAGTTACACTGTGTCGTGTCTGGTGTGAAATACGGCTTTATCCACCATATTTTGGGTATTTAAGATGTGACCTCTACTTTCTTTCCGGGAAAGTGAGTTTGGAGCAACCCTGAGGACAATGAGTTTTCTTGGTGCTACTGCACTGGGCTTGAAACTACATGCCCTAGTCAGACAAAATAGCTCTGCTCAGTGAGACAAAGTAGAAAAACGTAGCTGGTTTTCTCCCCTTAAGCCAGTGACTCAGCATTGAGATACAGAAGCCCTCACTAACTGAAAAATTGTTAGTTGGAACCCATCCAGCGGCTCCACGGAAGAAAAGCCTGTTGAACAGCTGCCATAAAGATTACAACCTAAAAAACCTTATAGGGCAGATTTGTTGTCACACGGGGTCACTATGAGTTGAAATCAACTTGACAGCACCTGGCAACAACAGCCCTCCTGTTGACTACGCTTTTTGTTTTGGTGTAACTGTTTCCCTTGCTTGTGTCTTCCTGAATGTTTTATAAGACAAATATGAAGACACTGAGCTTCCTGAGTATTATAGGCAGTGGTGTGCTGTCTCTTTAAGGCTTAGAGTGTATTCAGTGGGAACCAGCACAGAATTCCTTTTTGACAGTTTTATCAAGGTATTGTCTCCACACTGTGCCGTTTGTTGAGTTTTAGTAAATGCATATCGTTGGGCAGCTGTCAGAACCATCCTAGAGTTCATGTTCTCATTATTTCAGCATGCTCTGCAGGTGGGAATGGCATGGGGACTGTTGCAGTTTTCCCCCAGCTCTGTAATTGCTGTAATTGCAAATGGTGGTGCAAATAGTTAATGCACTCAGCTGCTAACTGAAAGGTCAGAGGTTTGAATCCACCCAGAGGTGCCTCGGAAGAAAGACCTGGAGAACTACTTTGAAAAATCAGCCACTGAAACCACTACAGAGCATAGTACTACTCGGACACAGATGGGGTCGCCGTGAGTCAGAGTCGACTCGATGGCAACTGGTTTTAGCTGGTAATTACTGATAGCAACACAGGCAAGTACCGTCACGGAGGTTTCTTGAATGGGTGGCTCATGAGCTGAATTTTGTGGAAGACTGGATGATCTCACACATTGACTCATCTCACCAAGGTGCACGGTTTTGGAAAGCACCTAGTGAAGGCAATCTGGGCGAAGTTTGGGCTATGGAAGTTAGTGGGGTGAGCCGGTTACCCAGAGCTTAGCTCAAGACCATGCGTTCACGCTGGCCTGTGCACGGACTGCCTTTCTCTCCCTGCTTTAGAGTGGAGACTATAGAGAAACCAGACGAGCACGCTCAGTGTACTCGCTGTACAAAGACCGACACCCCAGTGTCCGAGGGAAACCCAGGGATGAGGCTGACATTTTCTGAAATGCTTCGAGTGGTTTACTAGACAAAGATCAGAAGCTGGTGTCCCAGATCCTGCCCTCCACTTCCCCCACCTCCCTCTCTCTCCTCCTGGTTATGAACCAAAACACGGCCTCCCACTCAGAACTTCACCACTGTGGACATGCAGAAGGCAGGCCGTCAGGACTAAGACTGCTCTAGGCACATTCCATCTATTGACTTCTTTGCTGCTCCTGAGAACCCTGTGCAGTGGGTATTATCATGCCCATTTTTACAGGTGGGAAGACTGAAGCACAAAAAGGTGAAATAACTAGTCCAAGATCACACAGCAAAGACATCAAGCTGGGCTACAGACCCAGTCAGTCTCTGCTCTTAACACTGCCCCACACTGCCTCTGAGTGTGACTAGGCTCATGAGGTGGGGGATGGAGGGTGGAGGGCAGCAGTCATTAGAGTACCATGTAGTGGAAGTTCTCTGATAGGTGTGTGCCTGGGTGCCTGGGACAGTGGGAAAAGGCAGAACTGTCTGAAGGAAGGAGCCCTGCACCAGGCAATGGTGAGGGTGTGGGAAGTGTGCCCAGATGGAGAGGTGAAAGAGCAAAGGCAGGGTGGTGAGACTGGGAGGGTGGAGGTGTGTCCAGCTTGTTCACTGCTGTATTTCAGGGGCTGCCCTTGGCAGGGGCCAGGTGAGGGTCGAATGAATGAAGGCGTGTCAGTGGAGAGGCAAGAAACCTGGAGCACCGGAACCTTGTGCTTTTCTCTGCAGGGGTGACTAAGGCAACATGCAAAGGCCCTCCAATGCCCACTTGGCATTTTCGGCATATCTGCTGGACTGTGAGTAGATCCGCTCATGTCCTCCCTAATCCACCTCCTCCTGCAAAATAAAACAGCTGGCTGGTTGGCAAGCTGGAGGGCTCCTCCATCTGCAAGCTGTGTTCCAGGCTCCTCCCAGTGGGAAGATCGGCACCAGGCTGCTGGCTCCTTGGATCTTGGTCTCCACCGCCCGCCTTCTCCGTTCCCAGAATGTCGAGGTCCTGAGTGGGAGGCTGTCTTTCGGTTCATAACCAGGAGGTGAGGGAGGGAGGTGGGGGAAGTGGACAGCAGGATCTGGGACACCAGCTTCTGATCTTTGTCTCATAAATCACTTGAAGCATTTCAGAAAATGACAGCCTCGTCCCTGGGTTTCCCTCAGCCACACTGGGGTGTAGGTCTTCGTATATCAACCTTGCTTTTCTCCAAGAAAAATCAGCTGCAAGCGTCAGACTTTAATTACCTTCCCGAGGGACACTTCCTGTGGATATTTCTAGTGGCAAGTGACTGAGGTCGTGCTCCTAAATCAAATGAGGGTTTTAAACTGGGTCATATGCTTAGATGCCCCCAGGGGCTAGGAAGGAGGTGAAAATGAGGGGAGCAGCTAGTGAAAGGCTATAGGGAAGGGGGAGGACTGTGGCAAAGCAGAAGAGTGTGGCCTGTGTAAGGGGCAGCCTCTCTTAGCTGGGGAAGTGGAGCCCAGTGGGGCTCTAGTGTCCACTTTTTTCCCCTTAAGATAAGCTGGAAATCCAAAATTTCAAAACATTGGCAAATAATTTAACATTTGCTTGTTTTTTGTTTGTTTTCGTTTTTTTTTAAACAACACTGTGCTGGTTTAAAATAAAATGTGGAGTGAATCTGGCCTCCCTCTAACAATAAGGGGGCAAGGCTTAGGAGCCCAGCAGTGTTGCACAGCTTGGGCACAGGAACCTGGGCCTAGAACTGTACCTGCTGGCCCCTGGCCTGGCCCACGCCCCCTCTTGCTACGCTGTGTCGTGCGTAAAGCAGCAAGATTGGAAAGCACCTCAGCGTATTCCACTGCGACAAGAGACCCTGTGCTGGCTCTGAGGATCAGAACCCCAGGCTGAGCACATCTGCCTAGCTTAGCTCCAGCACCTGAGCAGGAGCCGACATTTATGGCTGGCTGTCAGGGGCTGGGCACCACATGCTTCACGTAGATTGTCTCGTGATCCCAACACCACCCCTGGTCAGTTCTGTTACCCCATTTTACAGATGAGAAAACTGAGGCTCAGAGAGGCTCTATGAACTCGTTGGGGGTGGGATTTGAGCTTGAGTCCGATTCCTGAGCCAGGGCTTGTGACAATCGGTTTCACATCCCCACCTGGTGTAAGCGAGCAGTATGTGCGATGCATTCCAATGTTAACCCGCCCCTGAGGCGTCCCCTGCAGTTTGGAGAGTGCTGCCACCCTTGCCTCTCAGAGTGGGGGGTCTGGGCCATCTCGCCGCACCCCTGATGAGAGCCTTGGGCTCTGATAGGAGAACCGCTTGCAGACTGCTCGTGGCTCTCGAGGTTGCTGACTAATCCTCTCTGCAAACGGTTCATTTTCACGTGTTTGAGTTTCCAGTAACTGTGTGGGTGGATTTGTTTCATTTAAGGGGAGAGCAAAACACAACACAACACGGAGGGGGGGTTTCTTTCTTAAGAAGAGGACACGGCCAATTATGGGTTTAGCGTGTGCAGCTCCGGGCATCCTGGGGCTGTTCCGCAGCCAGCGGAGCTTCTGGCACCTGGATTCGGTAGAAATCGCTTAGTCATTGACAAGCCAGGACAAGGTGCTGGAGGTCAGGGAGGTGGAGTGGCCGGGGTCCTGCGGAGGGGACAGCTGCCTGGTGTGCTGCCTGGCTGGGTGAAGAGGAAGGTGCTAGGTGAGACAGCGGCTTCACCACTCTGGACTCCAGCGTCTTCCAGGGCACCCCATCTGGGAAGGAGACACCTCCCAGCTGGGGGGGCCACCTGCTTGAGTGAGTTGGAGAATGGGTGTGCCCAGGTGTGTTCAGTTCTTCTGGGGAAGGGGTGAAAGACAGCTAGCTCCCAAGAGACAAGGGAGGGAGGGTGTGTGTGTGTGTGTTCCCAAGATGGCCCGACTAGCAATAGTAGCACCTTGGTTTAGGGTGGGCACCAACCAAGCAGAGCAGACCTTGGTGTTGGCATTGGGGCAGGGTCCTGGGGGCCTCTGCTGTGCCAGGCATAGCCCCTTTAGTTGGTGGATGGGAGGGGGTGTGTGGCAAAGGGGATGATTGATGGAGGTTGGCACCCAGAGGCACAGGGCAGTAGCTATGAGGGGTCCAGTTAAGCTTTTGACTTCTAACTGAAAAATTTACAGCTCAGACCCACCCAGAGATGCGTCAGAAGAAGGGCCTGGCAACTGCTTCCAAAAGGTCACAGCCTATGGCACACAGTTCTACTCCGCACATGTGGGGTACTGGTACTGGTATAGGTATTGAAGTACTTCAGTATCCTAGAGCCTAATAGCCATCTCACTGCAGTCCGTTCTGGTGACATCTTCACTGAGTGTTGCTGTCTCCGGAAGCCATGCTTAGTCTGGGTGTGGGGGCTGCAGTGTTAAGAGCCTGGCTTGGGAGGCAGATGGACAGGGCTGGGGTCCAGCTCTGGTACTTCCTCACTCTGACCTTGGATGTGTGTCATTTAACCTCACTGAGTCTTAGTTTCCCATCAGTGAAATGGGGGCATAAGAGAACCCCACTGATCCTTTCCAATCACTGTGGCGCTGTCAGCGTGGAATCCCAGACCTGATGCAGAGTGGGGCCTCACCTCCAAAAGGCCTACTGACTCTGAGGTGTGAACATGCTCTGGAATTTATAATCCTTAATCCTGGTCTTTGAGGACTTGGTTTTTGCGCTAGGGAAAGCTTGTCTCTCAGGATACCCACCACCTTGTGTGGGCAGCTCTCTGGAAGGGCAGAGGGCAAATACACAGATAACTCTCCAACAGTGTAATATGTGGCAGAGGGTGATAAAGGCATCGAGAGCCGAGCAGAGTCCTGGAGGATGTTGATGGGGATCAGGGTTTACTCTCAGCAGGTGAATCCAGGAAGGCTTTCTGGAGAAGGTGATGTTGAAGCTGGGCCCTCAGGATGAGTGAGATCTGGAGAAGAAGGAGAAATGGAAGGATGGAAGAGATTTGTCACTGGCGAAGTATGACTATTCGAAATCACCAGGAGCTTAGATGGTATCATGTGCATACCCATACCTGTACCCATTGCCGTCAAGTTGATTCTGACTCATAGCGACCCTATAGGACAGAGTAGTACTGCCCATAGGGTTTCCAAAGAGCAGCTGGTGGATTTGAACTGCCGACCTTTTAGTTAGCAGCCAAGCTCATAGCCACTGTGCCACCAGGGCTCCATCATGTGTGTAGTAAGTGCTTAATAAATGTTACTGTCATCCTGCATATGACTCCAGGATTTTCAGTGGAAAGATAATTTCACAGATGTATGTAACTGATTTCCTGGGGCCCCGGAACAGGTTGTTTCTTTTTGAGCGGAGCAAACGGTTGACGTACTTGGCTGCTAACTGAAATGTTGGCAGTTGGAGCCCACCAAGAGGTGCCTTGGAAAAAAGCCTTGGTGATCTGCTTCTGAAAAATCAACCGCTGAAAACCCAATAGAGCACAGTTCTACTGTGACACACATGGGTTGCCATGAGTTGGAGTCAACTCAACAGCAACTGCTTAGTTCATCGGGTGAGTGATTTCTATTCTTCTTTGACCTTCCATTCAGTCAGCACAGGTCTGTGAAAGGCTTCTGTGAGCAGGCTCTGTCCTGCCTCTGGGGCTGAGCTTCCAGGAGACACCCAGATGGGAATTGAGGACACAGGTGCAGGCCTGAGGGGGAGTCCGGCTCCCCATTTATTGCCCTGACTGAGTTTTTAAGCCCATTTTATTCTGGAACTTCCCAGGCCCTGGGCCTTCCCTGGAGTGCCCAGGCTGATGTGAAGGAGGGTCTGCCTGAGCACCTCTCAGAGTGGAGGAAGTGGGTGGACATCGTGGGTGGGCATCGTGAAGGCCCTGGCCATGACGCCATGACGCCAGGTGTGGCTGGAAAGCAGCTGGGCTCACTTCCCTCTCTTTGGGCGGGTTGGGGAAGTGCAGCGTTGGTTATGGGAAGCTCAGTTTGGGGAGGGATGGTTTTTCCAGGGCCAGTGAGGGAGGGGCCAGGGGGTTTAGGCTGACTGTGGGCAGAGGGTGAGGGTGGGCATGGGCATCCTCTGGGTGCCTCCCCAGGTCCACTGCAGAGCGCGTTTCATCTACTCCCTCTGGATAAAGGAGTTGTCTAAGCCAAAGAATGCACCCACTCTCCCTGCTTCATACTTTTTGCTGTTTGTTCTCTTTGGCCTTCTGCCTCTTTTCTCTGATCTTTCTCCCCTGGTAGTGTGGACCCAGCATCTCCAGGCTGCCATGGGGACACCACCGTGCCCGCAGCTCACCAGGTCCCCACCAGGTCATGGGGACATGGTGGACATCACAGGGATGCCTATCTGATGAAACATCCCCAGGGCAGCCCTCCAGGGCAGAGAATTTGGTTGCTTACTGTTGTATTCCTGGTGCCTGCCCAGCACAGTGACTGGAATATGTGTATGGTCAGCTGGGTATTTGTTGAATGAATGAATAAGGAAGGAAGGAATGATTGAGCTAGCCAACCTCTCCACCGACAATGGAAAAGTTTGATCGAATCAGCTTATAACTCATGGTTGTCTGTTGATGTCTGCTTCCGGAGGGCAGGGCTTGTTCCACGGAGTTCTGATGGCCCCACATTTGTAACTGCACCTGGCCCAGGGTGAGTGTTGGATCCATTTAGGGACTGAATGGCTGACTCAGCTGGTGGTTGGTTTTTGGCTGTGGCTGTGACCTCAGCTCCACACCTACTGACAATGACCTTTGTTTAGAAGGGGCCCTGGGGGTGGGCTCCTTGTTCCTTATTTCCTTGTGGGGAGCTTTCCTTTACGTCACTGGTGTTCTTGAGGCCAGAACCTCCTGTGGCCAGGTTTAGTGGGATGGAATTCTAGTAAGTTCTGCTCGTGAAGGGGTGGCATAATGGGTTTTGGCTGAACCACTCAAGCTCCAGGGGAAGGGTTCCCTTCCCTTTAAAATAGGGATCTTGGTTCTCCTCTGCTCCATTCACAGCTCAGAATTTTTTTTTTCCCCATTAAGCCAATTTAGGTCCTTAATCAGCTTCCTGCCAAGCACACTTAAATTATATTCATTTTTTTCATATTTATTTATTTTTTATTGTTGTACTTTAAGTGAAAGTTTACAATTCAAGTTAGTCTCTCGTACAAAAATTTATACATACGTTGTTATATGACCCTAATTACTCTCCCAATCTGTGACAGCACACTCCTCCTTTCCACCCCTCATTTCCCGTGTCTGTTCACCCAGCTCCTGACCCTCTCTGCCTTCTCATCTCACCTCTGGACAGAAGCTGCCCATTTAGTCTCTTGTATCTGCTTGAGCTAAGAGGCACACTCCTCATGAGTATCACTTTATGTCCCACAGTCCAGTCCAAGCCCTGTCTGAAGAGTTGGCCTCGGAAATTGTTTTAGTTCTGGGCTGATAGAGAATCCAGGGACCATGCTTTCTGGAGTTCCTCCAGTCTCTGTCAGACCATTAAGTCTGGTCTTCTTACCAGAATTTGAGTTCCGCACCCCACTTTTCTCCTGCTCCATCCGGGACTCTCTGTTGTCCTCCCTGTCAGGGTGGTCATTGGTGGTAGCCAGGCACCATCTAGTTCTTCTGGTCTCAGGCTGATGAAGTCTCTGGTTTACGTGGTCCTTTCTGTCTCTTGGGCTAATAACTTTCCTTGTGACTTTGGTGTTCTTCATTCTCTTTTACTCCAGGTGGTTGGGACCAATTGATGCATCTTAAATGGCCACTCGCTAGCTTTTAAGACCCCAGACACCACTCACCAAAGTGGAATGCAGAACATTTTCTTAATAAACTTTTTTATGCCAGTTGACCTCGATGTTCCCTGAAAGCATGGTCCGCAGACCCTCACCCCTGCTACTCTGTCCATTGAAGTGTTTGGTTGTATTCTGGAAGCTTCTTAGCTTTTGGTTTAGTCCAGTTGTGCTGACTTCCGCTGTAGTGTCTGCTGCCCTTCCCTTCACCTAAGATAATTCTTGTCTCCTATCTAGTTAGTGAATAACCCTCTCCCTCCCTCCCCACCCTCGTAACCATCAAAGAATGTTTTATTCTGTGTTTAAACCTTTTCTTGAGTTCCTGTAATAGTGGTCTTATACAGTATTTGTCCTTTTGTGACAGCTCAGAATTCTTTTTTTTTTTTTTTAATTGTACTTCAGGTGAAAGCTTACAGAACAAATAGTTTCTCTTGAAACAGTGGTACACATATTGTTTTATGACGTTGGTTAACAACCCCACAACATGTCAACCCTCTAACTTCTCAACCTTTTTTTTTTTTTGTGAAAATACACATAGCCAAAGATACACCATTTCAAGAATTTCTACATGCACAGTTCAGTGACATTGACTACGCTCTTCCAATTGTGCTGTTATTCTCTCTTAAGATGAAGGCTTACAGAACAAAATAGTTTCTCATTTAACAGTTACTACAAATGTTGCCCTATGACAGTGGTTAACGATCTCACAACACATCGGCAATATCCTTACTCAACCTTGGTTTCCCTATCACCAGCTTCCTTGTCCCCTTCTGCCTTCTGGCCCTTGTCACTGGACTCCTGTACCTCGTTAGTCTCATTTGGTTTTACGGGGCTGTCCACTCCCAGGCTGAACGGTGAACCTCGGAGATAACTTCACCACTGAGCTAAAAGGGTGTCTGGGGGCCATACTCTCAAGGTTTCTCCAGTCTCCTTTAGGCCAGTAAATCTGGTCTTTTTTTTGTGAGTTAGAATTATGTTCTACATCCTTCTCCAGCTCTGTCCAGAACCCTCTGTTGTGATCCTGATCAGACAGCTCAGAATTCTTGAATCTCTGACTCCCACCCCCCAAGGCCAAGGCCATGGGAGGGACCTTCCCTGGGACTCTGGCTGGAAAAGGCAGCAGAGTAATTACAGGTATTGAAAATAGTCTTATTTCCCCTTCTCCTCCTACCCTTCTCAAAAAAATACCCTAAGCTCAAAAAAGCTCTTAAAACTTCTTAGTTTAGTCTGCAGAGGCGTCCCAGGCGGTGGGCCTTAAACAGTGCATTCTTCGGGCTTAGACAACTCCTTTGAGCGTTGAGTTTCTGGGTTAATGGTACATTTAGGGTGAAGCAAGAGGCGCTTTATAAAAAAAGCATGCATGCATGGTGGAATTCCAAATATCCCGCATGGCACCGGCTGGCTGCCGAGCTCCAGGACCCATCGTGGGAGAGATCCTCTACAACTTTCGTCTACACTTGCCCTGACCTTAGTGCCTGCCAGAGAGGAGTTTCAGTAGTTTAATTCTTCACGCCGTTGTTGAACACTTACTATGTACCAAGGATTCTGCCGGTGCCACAGAGAAGCCCAAAGATGGGCAAGAGAGCTGTCTTAGTGTCCAAGGGCTGCTGTAACGAAAAATACCACAGGTGGGAGGCTTTGAAGAAAAGGCATTTATTTTCTCACAGTCCTGGAGGCTAAAAGTCCAATCAGGGTCTTAGCGATGTTGATTCTTCTTGTGGGCCTGTCTCTTAGTTCCTGGTGTCTACCAGCCATCCTTGGCATTTGTTTGCTTATAGACAGGTCCTCACATGGTGTCTGTCTTCCCCCAGTGTGCCTCAGAAGCATTATAACTCAGAAGTATTAGGTTTAGGACCCACCCTACTCTGGTATGACCTCATTAACATCCCAAAAGACAGGGTCATATTTACAGGTACAGAGGTTAGGACTTCAACATTTCTTTCTGAGGATCATAATTCGATCTATTAGGAGCCCTGGTGGTGCAACAGGTAAGCACTTGGCAGTTCGAACACACCCAGCAGCTCTGCAAGAGAAAGACCTAAAGATGAAAGATTATAGCCTAGAAAACCCTATAGAGCAGTTCCACTCTGTCATATGGGGTTGCTATGAGTCAAAATAAACTCAGTGGCACCCGACAGCACGAACAATTCAATCCATAACAAGGACCGTTTGAGAAGTTAATGAACCGATGAGGGAGGTAGACAGATGAATGACTAATCAATACTGTGTTGCATCATGTCTGAGACCCCGTCGAGGATACAAAAAAAACCTAACCCGTTGCCGTGGAGCCAACTCTGACTCGTGGCGACCCCTTGTGACAGAGTAGAACTGCCCTATAGGGGGTTTTCTTGGCTGTAATCCTTACAAAAGCAGATCGCCAGGCCTTACTTCTGTGGCACCATTGGGTGGGTTCAAACTGCCGACCTTTAGGTTAGTAGTTGAATGCAAATTGTTTGCATGACCCGGAGACCTTATCGAGGATAAAGTGCACCAGTATTTTATTTGCTGCTAGTTGTAACTGTCACGTGTCATCGACTGTAGGACCAGCCAGTCTCAGAGATGTTTGAATGTGAAAGGCGTGACTGAGTCAGTGAGAGACTGAGGAAGGTGGACTGGCGGGAGCTTTGCCAAGTATGTGAGAGAGGTTCCTTCAGCTTAGTGCGTATCTGGGTGGCCATTGGGCGGGGCTGTGGAGACTCTGACAGAGGGATTTATGGGCAGAGGGGGGCTGGGCAGCACAACAGCAGCAAGGTCAATACTAATAGGCAGTGTTGACAGACAGCGTGCTCTGTAGGGCCCGTAGTGGGCCCTCAGTGTTCACTGTAGCCTTCTGACCCTTTCAAGGAGCGGCCACAACATGTCTGCTTTACAGATGGGCAAAGGCAGTCCCCAGGCATTGGCAGGTGATTTAAATACCTGCTGTCCCCGAATGCCCATCCTCTAAGGGTTTTGACTGATTCTTTATTAAGGCCCAAGTCCCTGGGACTTTGTTCCTGGTGCTTGAGACAGATTTGTCTTGGACCCAACTCTGTAGCTTCTTAGTGAGCACTTAGTGTGGACCAGTTGTTGTTAGCTGCCATGGAGTCAACCTCAACTCATGGTGACCCCATGCACAAGATAACAAAACACCGTCTGGTCCTCTGCTTTCCCCATGATCGGTTGCAGATTGGATGATTATGATCCATATGTTTTTTTTTTTCATTGATTCATTTTTGGAAGTAGATCTCCAGGCATTTCTTCGTAGTCCATCTTAGTCTGGAAAATCTGCTGAAACCTGTTCAGTGTCATAGCAACAAGTAAGCAACAGATGGGTGGTGGCTATGTATGAGGTACATTGACCGGGAATTGAACCTAAGTCCCCTCCATGAAAGACGAGAATTCTACTGCTGGACCACCAAAGCCCCCATAGTATGCACCAGGTACTGAGTTAAATGTGTACCAACATTGTCTTGTCTCATCCTCAAAACAACCCTATGAGGCAGGTATTGTTACTATCCTTGTTTTGCAGATGGGGAAACTAAGGCTCAGAACATCTCAGGTCTGCAAGGGGCAGAGCTGGGACATGAACTCAGTGTTTTCAACTCCAGAGTCCGTGCCTAGCTCTCATTTTTGCAAGTATTTAATGGATTCTCACTTGTTATTCCTGTCCAGAAAGTACCTGTTTACTTCCCCAACTTGTAGCATGCGTTGACTTGTAGGCAGAAGGGTTTTAAAAGTCGTGACTTTTAGTGGTGTTGGTTGTGCAACATGATGAACGTAATTAATGTCACTGGATTGTATTTGTAAGAAGTGTTGAACTGGCACCTGTTTTGTTGTATATATTTTTTACCCTTCCCCCCACCCCACCCCCCCACACACATACAGTCCTAACTTCATGGTTGATGGAGAGGGGATATTAATGATGAGAGCCCAGAGGTCAAAGCTGATGTGTTGATGCATTTCTTAAAAGGCTTATGGGAAATGGAATACTTGTCAGATGGAGGGTGGAGGTGGGCTGAGAGAAGGAATCATCGTGCTTAAGAGGTCTTGGGCCAAATTCTGGGGCGACCAGGATGTCTTAGTCATCTAGTGCTGCTATAACAGAAATACCACAAGCGGGTGGTTTTAACAAAGGGAAGTTTATTTCCTCACAGTTAAAGTAGGCTAAAAGTCCAAATTCAGGGCGTCAGCTCCAGGGGAAGGCTTTTTCTCCCTGTCGGCCTTCTTCTCTTCCGTGTTCTCCTGGACTAGGCGCTTCTTTGCGCAGGAACCCCGGTCCAAAGGACGCACTCTGCTCCCCGCACTGCTTTCTTGATGGTATGAGGTCCCCCAATTCTCTGCTTGCTTCCCTTTCCTTTTATCTCTTGCAAGAGATAAAAGCGTGCAGGCCACACCCCAGGGAAACTCCCTTTACATTGGATCAGGGATGTGACCTGAGTAAGGGTGGTGTTACAATCCCACTCTAATCCTCTTTAACATAAAATTACAATGACAAAATGGAGGACAACCACTCAGTTCTGGGAATCATGGCCTAGCCAAATTGTTACACACATTTTTGGGGGACATAGTTCAATCCATGACACAGGGCCACTGCTGCTCCCACTGAGACTGCAAAGTGGCAGAATATTCCAGAAGGGTCAGCAGAGCCAGCACAGAAGGTGGCAGGTGTCGTGGAGGCCAGTGGCTTGTATGTTTGGTCTTGCTCTGGCCAGACTGATGGTCAGCAGGAGGTGAAGGCTGAGATGGAGCGGTGGCGGCCCTTCCAATGGAGGGAAGCTCCTGCCCACACGCGTTAGCTCATCAGACACCTTCAGCACCCCCCCGCCCTTCCTGATACTCTTCTCCAGCCCCCCCTTCCTTTGTTGTCTGGCTGTGTCAGCTGTCTGGGCTTGCAGGAGGTTCCTGAATGGGGCTTAGAAGTAGGTCACTCCCTTCCGGTGCCGCCAGCGCTGACCCAGAGGTGACCTTCCCTATGATGGCAGTGTCTGGCCATCACCACTCTGATGCTGGCTGAGGAGGGACAGTGCTGTCTTCAGGGCAGGTGGCCACCCCTGCCCAGGACTGGCCTCTAGGACTTCATGGCCTCGGCACCCACCAACCAGGATTCCTTCCAGCAGCACCTCCTCCCCTCTGCCATATTGAACTGGGAAAATCCATCTCTGAGACCTTCTGTCTGTGCCTTTGGCCTTGCCCTCTCCTTGTGAAGTGGCCTGGCGGACTGGCGGCTCTGGGGGTCTGGATGCCGCAGACCAGTTCCAGCCAGCAGGAGCCAAGGAGGGAATGGCAGCTTGACCTGTCTGCTCCTCTCTGGCTCCAGCCTCTGTGTGGGCGCTCAGTTGGGCTGTTCCTTCCATGAAATCACTGGGGTTTTCTGTTCCCCCCAGCTTCCGTGGTGAGCTGTCTCTCTGGCCCATTGACAGAGGTCATGGTGGATGTTGGGAAATGCTTGCTGTGTATGTAACCACTGTGCCAAGGCCAGAGTGACAGCCTGACCCTAGAGGTCCATGCTATGGTGTTGCTGGGTGCTGGGCACCCAGAAGTCAGTGGTGAGCTGCGTTTACCCTCACCTGGGCCCAGAGCCCAGTCTGCAATGAGTGGCTTAAGTTTTAGACTGCATGGAATCTAGATGTGAATAGAGCTGAGAAGGACACATGGACCCATCTCCTGCCAAGGCTCTTCCTCTCACAGGTAGCTACCCTTGTGTCTTACAGCACTGGGAGCCCAAGTGGGGCAGATTCTGGGGACATGGCCTTTGTATATCCTCACAGTGGCTTCTTGGGCCTCACCATCCATACTTCTGCAACTCGGTGTTCAGCTGATGAGGAATAAATTTCCCTGCCGTTGCTCACAGATGCAGGGGTTGTGCAGCCCGTGACCTCAAGCCTGGGCCTTAAACTTACCTTTCGTTTCTCTTGGATCCTTCCTCCCTGTGGCGAGTTGGGAAGTGCAGGGGGCTTTTTCTGCAGGAAGAAGTCAGGATACAGACCGCAGAGAGGCGGGTGGTACACAGATTTGAGACTTGCGAGCTGCCCTTGGCCATCTGAAAGCCAGCTCTGAAGCCCCTCCTTGGGGATCTGTTCTGTGTTCCTAGCTGCTCTGTCTTGATTATGACTTCCACCTTCAGGCCATACCTTCTGTGTGTGCTAAAGTAGGGAACCAACTTCCTGGTTGGTAATCTTGTGTTCGTGGCAACCCCAGGTGTGTCAGAGTAGAACCGTGCTCCATAGGGTTTTCAATAGCTGATTTTTTAGAAGTAGATTGCCAGGCCTTTCTTCCGAGACACCTCTGGGTAGATTGGAACCTCCAACCTTTCGGTTAGCAGCTGAACGCATTAACTGTTTCCACCACCCAGAGTAAGTCGGATTCGACTGGATGGCAACTGGAACTGGAAAATCCCATGTTTACCTTTTTTACCCAGAAAGTTTGTGCTGCTGGTGCAGCTGGAATGTGCTCCAGGAGGACAGGGACTTTGTCCTTGTCACATCTGGAGGCCTACAGGCTCAGGGCCTGGCACATAGGCCCTCAGGATTGTTGGTTGTATCAGTGAATCATATCACGATTCGCTGCCGGTATTGTCGCCTCGTCACCCCCAACAGTGGGTTCCACTGAGACCCCAGTGCTCGCATGCTGTGGGGCTGTGAGGCGGTCTTGGCATGGTAGGTGGTTGTGCTCAGTGTCTGGGCACTTGTTCTAGCTGTTCCCTGTGGTGTCTCTCTGTGCCCAGACTGGGAAGGGCTGACCTAGAAGGGCTGTGGCTCTTGACTCTGTGTGCTGAGGAGAAGGCTAGCCCGCGTGGGGACGGGGCAGAGTCAAGACAAAGGCCTGGTTGTGCCTCGGAGAAAGTCTAAACCTGGGTTTCCCTGAGGCCGAGCATCCAGTGCCAGCCTGTCTCGTTCCCATAAAGGGAACTTTGTGTGCGGCTCCTGCTGGGAGGAGGAGGCCAGCCAGCAGCTCCCACAGGCGCTCAAACCCTCTGGGAATGGGCGTGACACCTCCTCAAAGCCACACTCGCTGCCATGATAACCCTTGTGACCTCTCTTCTTACAGCCAACACTGGGTGGACGGCTGCTTTTGGGAAAACCAGTCCGTTCACCGTGTCACAGGGCCAGTGGTGTCGAAGCCATACCAGACACATTCTTTTTAGAAGAGTCGATGGGGGCGGCAGGGACAGCCTGGCCTTGGCAGCCTGGCTGACAGGAGGCATCTCGGAGGGGCCTGGCCCAGGTAGGCAGGGGCCCCAGCAGCCCCCTCTGAAGGCATGCTCTGGCTGCGCCCCCTGAATGGAGGGCTTGGATGGACGCACTGGGATAGCAGCCTACTCTGAGCTTGTGCAAGATGGAGCAGTGGATGGAGCCCACCTCCACTCTCCTGCTGAGAAAGAGTGCCAGTGCAGGCAGAGGGCCCAGGCCACGGCTGCTCCCTGCTTTCTGCGTCCTGGCTGGCCTGCCCTTAGGGCACTTGGGGTGTGCAGGGTTGAGCTCTTACCACATATCTACTATTGTGAGGATGGCACAGGACCTGGCAGTGTTTCGTTCTGTTATACATGGGGTCGCTGTGAGTCAGAACTGACTTGACAGCATGTAACAAACAACAATCTTTACAGGAGGAGATTTCCAGGTCTTTCTCCCAAGGAGCCTCTGGATGGGTTTGAACTGCCAACCTTTTGGTTAGCAGCCGAGCTCTTAACCACGCGCCACCAGAGCTCCCTCGCAAATCCATAGTGGGCGTCAAAGTCCCGCCTTTCAGTCCACACAGTCCAGCGGGGGGAGGCACGAGGTTGCTGGTTTTCTCACCAGCCTGTCCGTCTGCAGAGCTGCCTCCTTGAAAACGGGGACCAGGTCCCATTTGGCCAGGCAGCTCTAGCACCCAGCACAGAGCCTGGTACATAGCAGGTGCTAAATAAGCATCCTCTGAATGAGAGGGCGATCGTGCTCACAGGGGCAGAACTCACCCATGTTCATGGTGTGCAAGCGGTGGGACAGAAATCAAAACCGGCCCGGGGCAAATCCTGCTGCCTTCGCCATGAAACCTCTCCAAGCCTGGTCACTCTCACCCCCTCCCTGCTCGCTCCTGGGCTGCTCACTGCAGGTGCCTCCACTTCTGTCTGAGTCATCTAGTGCTGCCGTAGCAGAAATACCACAAGTGGATGGCTTTAACAAACAGAAATTTATTCTTTCACCATCTAGAAGGCTGGAAGTCCAAGTTCAGGGCACCAGCTCTACGGGGAGGTTTTCTCTGTCGGCTCTGGAGGAAGGTCCTTGTCATCAGTCTTCCCCCGGAATAGGAGCTTCTCTGCGCAGAACCTCGGGTCCAAAGTACGCGCTCTGCTCTTGGGGCTGCTTTCTTGGTGGTATGAGGTCCGCTTCTCTGCTCACTTCCCTTTCCTTTTTATCTCTTGTAAGATAAAAGGTGGTGCAGGCCACACCCCAGGGAAACTCCCTTTACATTGGATCAGATATGTGACCTTAGTAAGGGTGTTACAATCCCACCCTAATCCTCTTTAACATAAAATTACAATCTCAAAATGGAGGACAACCACACAATAGTGGGAATCATGGCCTAACCAAGCTGACGCAGATTTCTGGAACACAATTCAATCCATGACAGCTTCGTAAGCCAGCTCTTGTCCCTTCTGCCCAGGTCTTCCAGAGGCCCTGTCCATTGTCTTTTTTCATTTTTTTTTTTTTAACATTTCGTTTTCTTTCTAAAATTGTTGCAAGCATACACCAATTCAATAATTTCTACATGTACAATTCAGGACCCTGCACGGGGAAGGCCTTGCCCAACACAGGACCCGGTGTTGGGATGGGGGGCTGGGGGGGGAGGCCCTGCCCTTCCTCTCCCCCCATCACTCCCCACCCCCACCCCTGCAGCAGGCTCTTGGGCCCACTGTGACGCTTCTTTCCATCTGTGGCCGTTGGGACAAATTTGAGTGGCAGAGTTGAACCCTGTCATTACCTTTACCCCCAGCATCCTCCCAGCCCTCATCTGATGGCGGGAGCTGTTTGGTTCACTTCCCTCTCTAACTGCCTGTGGAAGATTGTGGTGGACAAGCAGGGTGTGTTTCTAAAAACAGGGTAGCTACACAGGGAGGCATCCCGGGCACGTGGGTTTTTCTCCATTAAAACTTGAGGGAAGATGTATACCCAGATTCCCTCGTTGTCATGGATTGAATTATGTCCCCCCAAAAATGTGTTTATCAATTTGGCTGGGCCATGATTCCCAGTATTGTGTGGTTGTCCTCCATTTTGTGATTGTAATTTTATGTTAAAGAGGATTAGGGTGGGATTGTAACACCCTTACTAAGGTCACATATCTGATCCAATGTAAAGGGAGTTTCCCTGGGGTGTGGCCTGCACCGCCTTTTATCTTACAAGAGATGAAAGGGAAGCAGTCAGAGAATGGGGGACCTCATACCACCAAGAAACCAGTGCCGGGAGCAGAGCTTTGGACCTGGGGTCCCTGCGCAGAGAAGCTCCTAGTCCTGGGGAAGATTGATGAGAAGGCCGACAGAGAGGGAAAGCCTTCCCCCGGAGCTGATGCCCTGAATTTGGGCTTTTACCCTACTTTACTGTGAAGAAATAAATTTCTCTTTGTTAAAGCCATCCACTTGTGGTATTTCTGTTATAGCAGCACTAGATGACTAAGACACTCGTCTACCTTGACTCCTCCTTAGGAGCATAAAACATGCCTCTTTCTTCCTCCCTGGAGGGATGTAGTCCTGCGTCTGAACTCAGTTCTTGTTCCATCAGGATCCTGTTTCATCTGTGGCGAGGGCTGGAGATGGGGACAGAGGTCTCCTGGGTCCCAACTCAAAGTAGTCTGGGGCATCCATGAGGTCAAGGTAACCTCAGCCTACCCCCTCTTATAACTGTTAGCCACTGTTGAGTTGACCCCAACTCATAGCAACCCCACGTACAATGGAATAAAACGCCGACTGGTCCTGCACCAGCACCATGATTGCTTGCGGATTGGACTGTTGTGATCCACAGAGTTTTCACTGGCTGATTTTCAGACGTAGATCACCAAGCCTTTCTTCTTAGTCCATCTTAGTCTGGAAGCTCCACTGAAACCTGTTCAGCATCACAGCCGCACGCAAGCCTCCACTGACAGACAGGTGCTGGCTGTGCATGAGGTACATTGGCCAGGAATTGAACCCCGGGTCTCCTGCATAGAAGGTGAGAATTCTACCACTGAACCACCACTGCCCCCTTCCCAACCCCCTTTCATCTGTCTGTTCGTTGCCCAGGAGAGTGGCTGGTAGTGGGATGCTCAGCTGAAGCTCAGCTGGAGTGTTCTCCGTGGGGCGAATTTGCTCTTCCCTGCCTTTGGTTGGTTGGGCCTTTGGAGAGTGCGCATGAGAAGACTTCTTGGGAAATGAAGAGTCCTTTGGCAGATTGTTGGAGAAGACCTGGGTTTTAATCCTAGCACTGCCCCGAGGGCTAGTTATATCACCCTTCTGAACCTCAGTTTACCCTCGTGGCATGGGGGCAGAGGTTCCTGTTGGCTGCTCAGACTTGACCCTGTGGGGGCCCTGGGAACCATCTAAAGTCCCCACAGAAAGCCTTTGGGTGATGTCCAAACGGTTACCCCAAACTGCCTCTGAACAATGGCTAAAAGCACCACCTGAATGGATGTGAAGGTGGCAGATTGGGCCTTGGACCCTCATGGTCCCTGTCTGCACTTGGCCAAATATTCTCCCTGATGGGTGGGCTGGCTGGGAGGACCGGAGTGAGAGCCAGAGGGCTTGGTGTGGACGTTGGGGCAGATGGGGGTCTGAGATCCCAGGGGGAGGTACTGTACCCATGGACTGTGCTGCTGCCACCCGTGCCCACTTTCCAGAAGGGACCCCCGGACACAGCTGCCCCTGCTTTCCCTGAGCCAACTTCACGCTGGCCCCGCTCATCCGCCTCCAGATCATAAACACCAGCCTGACTGCAGCCTCTTCCCTCCCACTCTCCTGGCAGAGATGGTGAGCCAAGCAGACCGCCTCGGAGGGGCTTTCCTCATTACTGCAGTTTAGTCTGTGTCGGTTGAATTTGAAAGACTTATTGCCTCTGAGTCAAAGCACAAAAATCCCCCTGGATCCACCGGGTGTTCGCCGCCACGGGAACAGCTGGCGCCAGCTCTGGGGGTCCCTAATCCTCCCTTTCTGCCTGCAGCCTGAGGCCCAACCCTCTGGGTGGGGGAGGCACCTGGGTCCTGAGACCCTGGACCCCCCCTCACCTTGGGCTCCTCCACTCCGGAGCCTCTGGGCATCAGGATGACCCTTTAGACAAATCCGTTGTTGTTTCTCAGGGAAGATACGAGGACACCCCCATGCCCGTGCACTGAGTACCTGTAGGTGCCAGGGTAACGCTATTAGCAAGAGTCCCCAGACTGGGCTGCATATCGATGATCCACTCAGGTGAAGGCAGAAGTCAGTAGCATTATTTTTATTTTTATCTCATTCTTTTTAATATCTTTTTTTTGGTGTATGTTATAATGTCTATAATCTGTTAATGCAGAAGCACATGAGTGTATTTTATAAATAAGTGTATATGTTTTGGAGTCCCTGGGTGGTGCAAACGGTTAACACACTTGGCTGCTAACTGAAAGGTTGAGGTTCAAGTCCACCCAGAAGCACCTTGGAAGAAAGGGCCTGGTGATCTACTTCTGAAAAATCATCCATTGAAAACCCTATGGAGCACAGTTCTACTCTGACGTGCATGGGCTTGCGATGAGTTGGAGTCAGCTCAACAGCAACTGGATATATTTTTTGGGGGATACATGCTTACAAGTCATTTGCTAACTTTGTACATAATCAAAAAAAAGATGGGAAACTCTGCTGTCGATAATTCTCTGGTTTATGAAAAGAGGGCCGTCGTGGGGGTCCAGGGAAGGCTGGTGGCAGAAGCCCACCTTTGAAGGGTGAAGGAGGGTGTGGAAAAAGGGAGTGGACATGAGGTGGATGGACTGCACGACTCATCCTTCTCTCTCAGTTTAGATGCAGCTGATCATCCCAGCGTGCACAGATGTGAGGCCTGAGTCTGGTAGATGGACTCTTGGAGGAGTCTGGGGGAGGATTTGGCCCCTGTTTCTTCAGTGTGGTCGACACCCATTCCTAAGGTCTAGTCCAGGAGTCAGCAAACTTGTGCTGTAAAGAGCCAGCTAGTAAATATTAGGCTTTGCAGGCCATACGGTCTCTGTCACAATTACTCAACTCTGCTGTTGTCGCCTGAGAGCAGCCGCAGACAGTTCATAAACAAGTGACTGTAGCTGTGTTCTAATAAAACTTTATTTACAAAAACAGGCATTGGGCCAGATTTGTCCCATGGGCTGTAGTTTGCTGACTCCTGGTCTAGATGAAGAGGACAGGCCCAAAGGGGGCACAGAAACAGTCACTTGGTTTGCTCCCAAGGAGCAAGTCCCTGACCCAGACCTCATGAGTAGGGTGTTCCAGTCAGACCTGGACTTCGGGGGAGTCTCTGTCTTAGTTATCTAGGCTGCTATAACAGAAATACCACAAGCAGGTGACTTTAACCCACAGAAATTTATTCTCTCATAGTCTAGGAGGCTAGAAATCTGAATTCAGGGTGCCAGCTCCAGGAGAAGGCTTTCTCTCTCTGTCAGCTCTGGGGGAAGGTCCTGGTCATCAATCTTCTCCTGGTCTAGGGGCTTCTCAGCACAGGGACCCTGGGTCCAAAGGACACACTCTGCTCCTGGCTCTTCTTGCTTGGTGGAAGGAGGTCTCTCTCCTCTCTGCCTCTCTCTTTTATATCTCAAAAGAGATTGACTCAAGATACAACCTAATCCTTTAGATTGTGTCCTGCCTCATTAACATAACTGCCTCTAATCCTGCCTCATTAACATCATAGAGGTTAGGGTTTATGACACATAGGCTAATTACATCAAATCACAAAATGGAGGACAATCACACAATACTGGGAATCATGGCCTAGCCAAGCTGACACACATTTTGAGGGACACAATTCAATCCGTAACAATCTGCATGATGTGGACCCTCCAGGGATTCCACATAGCTGGATGAGTGTGTGAACAGCCCCTTACATCACATCGTAAAACACTGTTCACTCTGCAGCATGCTTTTATGCCATCCTTTCTGGAGCCAGGTGAAGGTGGCTGTGGTGGAGGATTCTGTCCCAGAGCTGAGGGAGGAGGCAGGACCCTGCTTATCACACAGTCGTGGAGTAGCAGAGCCCCCGTCCATCCCCTAAACCAGCTTCCATTGGGATGGGATGAGGTGATCTTTGAGCAGAGTGTGCCCTTCTCTTTGGGTTTGGGAACTTGTGTGGAGTTCAATAAAACCTGAGTTTCTGTTTGCAGGACTTCTCAGGGCCTTTAAGATGCAGATGGGCTTTGTGAATCTCCTGGAGGAGTATAAGCACTATTTCCTCAAACTCAGCACTGTTTTTCAAGTACTTAAGAATCTGTCGAACCCTCTTTGGGGAAGAGCCGATCTCCTCCGACTTCTTCATTTTATAGATGGGGGAACCTCAGGCCCAAAGGAGCTCAGTGTCTTGATCAGGGTAGCGCAGAAGGCTGGTAAAAGCATGGTGGCAAGCACTGAGGTCCTGCTCAACTGCCTCCTTGGGAAAGCCTGGGGGTTTGAAGTTGCTCCCCCCTTGTCCCGATATGAAGTCGCAGGTGTCAGTGCTCTAGGTGGTCCCTCTGGGCACACTGTGGTGGTTTTGTCCTAGGGAAGCACCATATCCTTTCATCTGAAGCTCACTCGTCTCAGGGCTTCTCACCCTTGGCACTATTAACATGTTGGGCTGGATATTTCTTTGATGTGAGGTGCTGTCCTGTGCATCGTAGGATGTTGAGCAGCATCCCTAGCCTCTACTCACTAGATGCCAGTAGCATCCCCCACCCCTCATTGTGACAACCAAAAATATCTTCAGACTTTGCCAAGTTGCTATCTTAAGTCAACAGGTGTAGACCCCACATTTTCCAGGACTTGATAAACAGCAGAAAAACTTGCTAGGGTGCTGATGGATATGTAACCTGGGTGGGCACGGGTGGCGGCTGGGGAGTCATCCCAGGCAGCATACTTGAAAAGTCCTAAAGGTAGGACACACTACAAGGGGAGCCACAAGTAGCTGGGTTCTGCAATAGGGTCACATGCCCCTGGTTGAGGGGCTGATGGGGAAGGGAGAAGCTGCTGGAGATGGAGGTGAAGGCAAGATCCCGATGCATGGAGGGGAGTGTGCCAAGGTTCAAGGACTTCATGCTGAGGGCAGGAGGGGATGACTACAGGGTGGCAGAGTTGAGAAGCACTGAGCAAGGTGATGCTGCATGGCAGGTGGGACAGGTGAGGAGTGAGGAGGACCGGAGCAGTGGAGGTGAACTTGACAGTCTGTCCGAAGTTAATGCTGGAGCCAAGGAGCCCTTCCAGCTCTCTGCCTTAGAGAAATGGTGGCGTGGGGGGCACCGTCATACCTGGGAGGGGATGGAAGTTTTGGTTATGATGAGGTTGACGGGAGGTAGAGAGACCTGTGGAGAACATTCTGTGACGCATTCAAACTGGTGTTGGTGAACAGTATTGAATACAGTATGGACTGTCAGAAGAACAAACAAATCAGTCTTAAAAGAAGTACAACCAGAAAGCACTTTAGAAGCGAGGATGGTGAGACTTTGACTTGCTTACTTTGGACACATCATCAGAAAAGCCTAATTGCTAGAAAAGGACATTCTGTTTGGTGAAACAGAGGGTCAGCAAAAATGAACGAAACTCTTGGTGAGATGGATTGACACCATAGCCACAATGAGGGACTCAAGCATACCAATGATCATAAAGATGGCGCAGGACTGGGCAACATTTCATTCTCTTATTTATAAGGTCGCCATGAGTCAGAGCCAACTCAGTGGCAACTGACAACAGCAATGATGGCACTATGTTGATATTTTATTCTGGTGGCACAGTTGTTAAGTGCTCACCCGCTAACTGTAAGGTTGACGGTTCGAACCCACCAGCCGCTCCACGGGAGAAAGATGTGGTGGTCTGCTTCTGTAAAGATTACAGCCTCAGAGCCAGTTCTGCTCTTTCCTGTAGGGTTACTATGAGTCAGAATTGACTCAATGGCAGTGGATTTGGTTTGTTAGGGTTAGGGTGGGGGACGCATACCAAGGGTTTGTTACAGAGTCTAACATGAATGAAGGGGAAAGGGACAGTACCTTTGCTGTTTTTTTGTTTTTTTTTTTTTTAATTTTTTTAAGGTGATGAGGAATTTGCAGAGAGTTCTGGAAGGTCTGCATGATTCTGTAGGTGAAGGCCTTCCAGGTGGGAAAGGGAGTGGACTAAGGACCATACGCAGGTGTCTGAGCCACACTGGGGATCAGGAGTAGCTGGTTAGAACGAGCAAAGTGTTTGAGAAAACACTTCTGTGACAAAGTGGGCTGGGGTCAGTGTGGGAACAGCTTTTGGTACCGTCTCAGAAGTTTGGACTTGATCCTGTAGGAAGGAGGAAGCCCCTGAAGGCTTTAGAGCAAGAATATCATGATGAAAATGGTGCCCGCTTGAAGAAGACATCCATGTGTTATGGGGGCTTTTTCACACGTGCCCATAGGAGGCACAACTACCTGGATTTACCCATATTATTGTAGTTCGTTGCCTTCAAGTCAATTTTCAATTCATAGTGACCCCATGTAGAGCTGCCCTATGGGGTTTTCTAGTCTGTAATTCTTATGGGAGCAGGTCACCATATCTTTCTCCCGTGGAGCCTCTGGGTGGGTTCAAACAGCCAACCTTTCCATTAGCAGCTGAGTGCTTAACCACTGCACCACTGGCGCTCCTTCTACCCATGTTTTTGTTGTTGTTATTAGGTACTGTCAAGTCGGTTCCGACTCATAGTGACCTTACGTATAACAGAATGAAATGTTGCCCGGTCCTGTGCCATCCTCACCATTATTGCTTTGTTTGAGCCCATTGGTGCAGCCACTGTGTCATGTCAGTCCATCTCCTTGAGGGTCTCCCTCTTTTTCCCTCATGCTGTACTTTACTAGGCATGATGTCCTTCTCCAGGCATTGGCCCCATGTTCCCATTGCCATCGAGTTGATTCTGACTCGTAGTGACCCTATAGGACAAAGTAGAACTGCCCCATAGGGTTTCCAAACGACAGCTGATGGATTCGAACTGCTGACCTTTTGGTTAGCAGCCATAGGTCTTAACTACCGCACCACTCTGTGTGGAAAGAACATGGGCTTTGGCACTTTCAATCTTTGTATTTTTCTGTATATAATCTTTTCCACAGAGAAACTAGCTTTATTCTTGTTTCTGATTATAATTTAGGCTCATTGGTAAGAATCTGAATGATACATAAAATATAAAGTAGTAAAAATCACTTGAAATCCTACCACCCTCAGGTAACCATCTTTAATGTTTTGATGCCCAGCCTTGTAATGCCTAGACACATACATATTCATGACCTTAGATGGACACATTTTTAAAATTTTTTTATTCTACTTTACATGAAGGTTTACAGAACAAACTAGCTTCTCATTAAACAATTAGTACATATATTGTTTTGTGGCATTGGTTTTTAACCCCACGACATGTCAACACTCACCTTTCTCGACCAGCCTTCCTGTCCTCTCCTGCCTTCTAGGCCTTGTCCCTGGACTGGTGTGCCCCTTTAGTCTTGTTTTGTTTTATGGGCCTGTCTAATCTTTGGCTAAAGGGTGAACCTCAGGAGTGACTTCATTACTGAGCTAAAAGGGTGTCCGTGGGCCATACTCTTGGGGTATCTCCAGTCTCTGTCAGGTCAGTAAGTCTGGTTTTTTTTTTTGTGATTACATGGTGTCTTAGTCATCTAGTGCTGCTATAACAGAAATACCGCAAGTGGATAGTTTTAACAAAGAGAAGTTTATTTCCTCACAGTTTAAGTAGGCTAAAAGTCCAAATTCAGGGCATCAGCTCCAGGGGAAGGCTTTTTCTCTCTGTCGGCCTTCTTCTCTTAAGTGTTCCCCCAGACTAGGAGGTTCTCGGCACAGGGACCCCAGGTCCAAAGGACACGCTCTGCTCCTGGCACTGCTTTCTTGGTGGTATGAGGTCCCCCACTCTCTGCTTGCTTCCCTTTCCTTTTATCTCTTGAGAGATAAAAGGTGGTGCAGGCCACACCCCCGGGAAACTCCTTTACATAGGATCAGGGATGTGACCTGGGTAAGGGTGGTGTCACAATCCCACCCTAATCCTCTTTAACATAAAATTACAATCACAAAATGGAGGCCAACCACACAATTCTGGGATACACACAATTTGGAGGGGACATAATTCAATCAGTGACACGTGGACACATTTTGTGGGAGTGTTTTGTGTTTGTCTACCACTCCTCTGCTCTTCTTCCCCTTCTCTCTCACACTCCCAAACAGCGTTAACAACCTTGGAATGTGTCCTGTTTTGTTTTGTTTTTTTAATGTAAGCCTTTTCTTGAAGGACAATACACCTGCAGCAAAAACATACCAGACAATGTTCATAGCAGCAATATTCACAATAACCAAAAGGTGGAAACAACCCAAATGGCAATACACTTAATTTGGAATAGCAAAAAATGGCACCAACTGTGTAATAGATATGCCTTCAGAAAGATATCCTTAGTACCGGTGCTTGTGTTTTTTATGAGCTCAAATCCCCAGAGTGGAATACCACAGTCAGTTGCCAGTTTGTTTCCCAAAAGGCTGCATCAAAACACGTTTCCACCAGCCACGCAGATGTATGTTCTTCTCCTCCTCACCAGCAGTAGGTGCTGTCTCTGGTTAAGCACTCAGCTGCTAACTGAAAGGTTGGTGGTTCAAACCCACCAGCAGCTCTGAGGGAGAAAGACCTGGCGATCTGCACCCATAAAGATTATAGCCTAGGAAACTCTATGGGGCAGTTCTACTCTCTAACATTGGGTTGCAATGGGTAGAAATCAACTCCACAGCACCTAATAACAACAACAGTTGAGCACAAGGTCCCTGAGTGGCTCAAGAGGTTTGCATTCGACTACCATTTTTTGCCACTCCAAATTAGGTGTATCACCACTGACAGAAAATCAGTCCTTTGGACAGCTGTGGTATGTCTGAACCATGAACTATTACACAGCAATTAAAAATATGCAGTAGAACCACCTCAGTAAACCTGGACACATTTCTACATGCATTCAGTGAGAAAGGCAGGGTAGAATGTGAAATGTTGTTGTTGTTAGGTGCCGCTGAGTCCGTTCCGGCTTACAGCAACCCTGTGTACAACAGAATGAAACGCTGCCCGGTCCTGTGTCATCCTCACAATCCTTGCTACAGCTGAGCTCGTTGTTGCAGCCACTGTGTCAATCCATCTCCTTGAGGGTCTTCCTCTTTTTCACCGACCCTGTACTTTACCAAGCATGATGTCCTTCTCTAGGGACTGGTCCCTCCTGATAGCATGTCCAAAGTGAGACGAAGTCTTGCCATTTTCACTTGTAAGGAGCATTCTGGCTGTGCTTCTTCCAAGACAGGTTTGTTCGTTCTTCTGGCAGTCCGTGGTATATTCAGTATTGTTCACCAACACCGTAATTCAAAGGCTTCAGTTCTTCTTCAGTCTTCCTTATTCATTGTCCAGCTTTCGCATGCATATGAGGCGATTGAAAGTACCGTGGTCTGGGTTGGGCTCACCTTAGTCCTCAAAGTGACATCTTTGCTTTTTAAGACTTTAAAAAGGTCTTTTGCAGCAGATTTGCCCAATGAAATACATCATTTCATTTCTTGACTGCTGCTTCTATGGGTATTTATTGTAGATCCAAATAAAGTCCTTGACAACTTCAGTATTTTCTCCGTTTATCATGATGTTGCTTATTGGTCCAGTTGTGAGGATTTTTGTTTTCTTTATGTTGAGGTGTAATCCATACTGAAGGCTGTAGTCTTTGATCTTCGTCAGTAAGTGCTTCGAGTCCTTTTCACTTTTAGCAAGCAAGGTTGTGTCATCTGCATATCGCAGGTTGTTAATGAGTCTTCCTCCAGTCCTGATGCCACCTTATTCATATAGTCCAGCTTCTTGGATTATCCGGTCAGCTAACAAATTGAATAAGTATGGTGAAAGGATACAACCCTGACACACACCTTTCCTGATTTTAAACTACCCAATATCTCCTTGTTCCGTTTGAATGACCGCCGCTTAGTCTGTGTACAGGCTACTGATGAGCACAATTAAGTGTTCTGGAATCCCCATTCTTCGCAATGTTATCCATAATTTGTTATGATCCACACAGTCGAATGCCTTTGCGTAGTCCATAAAACATAGGTAAACATCTTTCTAGTATTCTCTGCTTTCAACCAAGATCCATTTGACATCAGCAATGATATCCCTAGTTCCACGTCTTCTTCTGAATCCATCTTGAATTCTTGGCAGTTCTCTGTCAACGTACTGCTGCAACCATTTTTTAATTATCTTCAGCAAAATTTTAACTTGCGTGTGATATTAATGATATTGTTTGATCATTTCTGCATTCTGTGAGATCACTTTTCTTTGGAATGGGCACAAATATGGATCTCTTCCAGTCAATTGGCCAGGTAGTTCTCTTCCAAATTTCTTGGCGTAGATTAGTGAGAGCTTCCAGCATTGCATCCGTTTGTTGAAACATCTCAATTTATATTCCATCAATTCCTGGAACCTTGTTTTTTGCCACTGCCTTCAGTGCAGCTTGGACTTCTTCCTTCAATACCATTGGTTCTTGATCATATGGTAGCTCCTGAAATGGCTGAACATCAACCAGTTGTTCTTAGTATAGTGACTCTGTGTATTCCTTCCATCTTCTTTTGATGCTTCCTGCATTGTTCAATATTTTGCCCATAGAATCCTTCAAAATTGCAACTCGAGGCTTGAATTTTTTCTTCAGTTCTTTCAGCTTGATAAATGCTGAGCATGTTCTTCCCTTTTGGTTTTCTAACTCCAGGTCTTTGCACATTTCATTATAATATTTTACTTTGTCTTCTCAAGCCTCCCTTTGAAATCTTGTTTAGCTCTTTTACTTTATCATTTTTTTACCAGTCACTTTAGCTACTTGACTTTCAAGAGCAAGTTTCAGAGTCTCTTCTGACATCCATTTTGCTATTTTCTTTCTTTCCTGTCTTTTTAATGACCTCTTGGTTTCTTCATGCATGATGTTCTTGATGTTATTCCACAACTCATCTGGTCTTTGGTCATTAGTGTTCAGTGTGTCAAATCTGTTCTTGAGATGGTCTCTAAATTCAGGTGGGATCTATTCAAGGTCGTACTTTGGCTCTCGTGGACTTGTTTTCATTTTCTTCAGCTTCACCCTGAACTTGCGTTTGAGCAATTGATGGTCTGTTCTGCAGTAGGTCCCTGGTCTTGTTCTGACTGATAATATTGAGCTTTTCCATCATCTCTTTCCACAGATGTAGTCACTATGATTCCTGTGTATTCCATCCGGCAAGGTCCACGTGTATAGTCACTGTTTATGTTGTTGAAAAAAAGTATTTGTAATGAAGAAGTCCTTGGTCTTGCAAAATTCTATCATGCAATCTTCCATGTCGTTTCTGTCACCAAGGCCATATTTTCCAACTTGTTTGTTCCAGCTTTTGCATTCCAATCACCAGCAGTTGTCAATGCATCTTGATTGCATGTTTGATCAATTTCAGACTGTAGAAGTTGGTAAAAATCTTTAATTTCTTCATCTTTGGCATTAGTAATGGATGCATAAATTTGAATAGTAGTTATATTAACTGGTCTTCCTTGGAGGTGTATGGATATTATCCTATCACTGATAGCATTGTACTTCAGGGTAGATCTTAAAATGTTCTTTTTGACAATGAATGCAATGTTATTCCTCTTCAAGTTGTTATTCCTGGCGTAGTAGACCATATGATTGTCCAATTCAAAATGGCCAATACTAGTCCATTTCAGCTCTCTAATGCCTAGGATATCGATATTTATGTATTCCATTTCATTTTTGACAGTTTCCAATTTTCCTAGTTTCATACTTTGTACATTCAATGCTCCAATTATTAATGGATGTTTGCAGCTGTTTCTTCTCATTTTGAGGCATGTCACATCATCAAATGAAGGTCCTGAAACCTTTACTCCATCCACATAATTAAGGTTGACTCCACTTTGAGGAGTCAGCTCTTCCTCAGTCATATTTTAAGTACCTTCCAACCTGAGGGACTCATCAGACAGTGTTCCGCTGCTATTCATAAGATTTTCACTGACCAGTTGTTTTTAGAAGTAGATCACCAGGTCCTTTTTCCTAGTCTGTCTTAGTCTAGACATTCCACTGAAACCTGTCTACCATGGGTAACCCTGATGGTATTTGAAATACCTGTGGCATAGCTTCCAGAATCACAGCAACACGCAAGCCGCCATAGTACGACAAACTGACAGACAAGTTGTGAAGAATATGAAATACAATCCTTTTTTAATAAAATAACAGTATCTCCAAAGATACACACATACATACCTGGGCAGGCAGGGAGGTATGGAGCTATTCTGGGGGCAAGAGTGTGGCTAACAGGCTTCTTGGACCTCTTTGCCAGCCTCCTTTCCTTGGAATAAAAAAAAAATCTGGACTTAAAGTATTCCCCGGCTGCTTAAGTCAAGTCTACACTCGGTGAGAATATTCCAGTGGTGGAGGCGGTCGGGTGTGTTTACATCTATTTCACGATGCAGGTGCTTCTCAAATCTGACGTGGAAACAGAATTGGCAGGAAATATAAGTGGACTTGAAAAATCCCCAGCCCATTAGCCAAATAATTGGTGACATTCCATCTCTTCTTAAGAGGGGGTAGACCCTGGAGGCTCTCCATCACAGATGGCGGGAAAAGCGGAGAGATGTATGGATAGCTTTGGCCATTGGGCAGTTTTAAGTGGTGGATGGAGGATGGCCAGGGATGATCAGCCAAATTTCTTAGCATTTTCCATTTGTTCCAGTAGCATCAGAATAGAGGGCCTCCTCTTTCATCACTTAATTTTTCTGTGCCCCAAGGCTTTCTCCCTTTTTTTCCATATAAAATAAAGTGTTTTGATTGGAGGATCTTTAAGACATCTTTGTGCTTTAAAAGAATGTTGTGGTTCTCTGGTTCCTTGGTCAGTGGCTGGAAGATAATCACTGGAGTCATGATTTGACCACCTGGATGTCTTGTGGACAGTAATCATTATAGCCACCATCTAAATGCATTCATACATGTAAAGTGCCAAGAGCTCAGAAGTGCCCCACACATAGTGGGAATTGTGCCGGCATCTGCTGTTGCTTGAGGACCTACTATGTGCTAGGAATTGTTTGACTCTTCATGTATATTCATTACCTTATTTGATTCGCTCAGCGGTCTTCCAAAGTAGGTATTTATTCTTCTTGTCTTTGCAGTTGAAAAACTAGCAATGCTTTCTCCTGCTGTTGGTTTTAAGTGCTATTTCTTAGATTGTTAACACACTTCAAATTTTCTGTTTACCTGAAAGGAATTTTCTAATTCTTCCTTCCTGGTTCTTAACCTACCTCCTCCAAAGCCAAAGAAAGAAAGAACAAGGAGTGGAGGATTACCGGCCGGTATTTTCTGACAGCATTTTGAGGAAGTGTTTCCTGCGGGGCAGGTGGCCACCTGTCTCCCGTGTGGTGCTGCACCTCTGCCCCAGTTGAGTTTGGCAGGTCACTCACCTTGAGACAGTATAAGGGCATCAGTTGCTGTGTTTAGAGCACCACTGCCCTTTACTGCACAATTCATTAAGTAAAGCTGGAATTGCTCCATGGAAAGAGCAGGCCATTAGCTCTCCATTTACAGTTCTTTCTGCTTCCTATCCGGAAACCCAGGGATTTGGATGAACTTTCAGGGGAGACTTTCTGATCTATCGTCTCCCCGTCTGGTCTCTGCCAGTTCCAGTGGGGGCAGGGAACTCCACAGTGCCTAAGCCCTGACTCCCTGTCTTTGCATTCAAGGCCCTTGCCCATCTGTTTCTCCCTCTTTCTCTTGCATTATTCCCTTAAATGTTCCTGGTATTCTAATCAAACCTGACCACCCCTGTTTCCCAAATGCACCTCCTTACCTCTGCTAGGGAGTCCTTGGGTGGCGGAAACAGTTAACGTGCTCAGCTAACTAACTGAAAGGTTGATGGTTCGAGTCCACCCAGAGGTACCTCAGAAGAAAAGCCTGGTGATCCGCTTCTGAAAAATCAGCCACTGAAAACCCTATGGAGCATAGTTCTACTCTGACACACATGGGATCACCACAAGTCGGCAGCAACTCGGCAACTGGTTTACCTCTGCTGAACGGGCTCTCCCTCCCAGTAGTATCTCTCTCCAGCTGGCTTCCTCCATCAGCTCATCCCTGTCGTTGAGATTCGACCCGTTAGGTCAGGACCTCTACAAGGGCACATCCCCGTAAATCCCACCTGTTCTCCACTCACGCCTTCCTGCCTCCCCCGACCTGAGTCTCAACAGCCATCCTGATGATGCATCCTGCTTTTATTGTGACATAGCCTCTCCTGTGAGGTTCTGAGCGCCAGCTATGGCTGGTCTGCGTCAGTCTCCCCACCCTAGGCAGTGCCTTGGAGGGAAGGCACTCACGATTTGCTGAATGGGTCATTACTAGTACCGGTTGCCGTCAAGTCGATTCCAACTCACGGTGACCTCATGTGTGTGAGTGTAGAACTGTGCTCCCTAGGGTTTCTGATAGCTGATCTTTTGGAAGTCAATTGCCAGGCCTTTCTTTTGAGGCTCCCCTGGGTGAACTCAAACCTGCAGCCTTTCAGTTAGCAGCTGAGTCTGTTAACCATTTGCACCACCCAGGAACTCAAGAGCTTTTATTTTTCCTAATGGTTTAAATTTTTTCTTCACCTGTGAGAAGGAGTACATGGAGCAAAAGTCAGCTGAAAGATTTTTAAACAGAAAAATCACTGCTAAGTGACTTCTTTCCTAGCTGGGCTCCTTTTGGGTGGCGCAGAAATGCAGCCTCTTGGGAAAGTCAGAAATGGTTGCCTTGGCCAGGTCGGGGAGACCTCAAAGTGGAGAAACGGAAAGGCAGGGCTCCAACGAGGACAAGGAGGGTTCTGGTGACTTAGTCCAGTAGTTCTTGGCCCTTCCTTTCCCTTCCCCCCTCCAAAATCAAAGACTAAGCCTGAAGGTCTAGCAGAAACTTCTCCATCAGCTCTGCTTGTCCCAGCCCTGGGAAGACATGCAGAAGCGGTGAGACAAAAAACAGAGGGGAGCTTTCTGGTAGCTTCTGTCTAGCTGTCCTAGAAATGTTCCATTTAAATTCCCTGCATGTCAAGGTTGAGGTCCGAGACTCTAATGCCCCATAGTAGCTCCAGCCTCTCCCACGCCATTCAGTCCTCTCTAAAGAACAGCTCTCTGCGACCCAGGACAGAATGGGGGTGGGGGGTGGGAGCGGGAGTTGGTCCCCAGCCCCTCTGGTATAAGCACGGACTTGGCCTAGCAAGGACTGGGAAGTTGGCTTCAGATACTTGGGTGAGACAGGGCTTCCCACCTCCAAAGATACTGATATGTTAAAATAAAATGCAAGTTGCCCTGGGCTGGAGCACAGGTGGCCCTCCTGGCCTTCTCCTTCCCAGGTGGGTCCCTATCAGCCCCTCTCTGCCCGTGGGGACCTTTGGCCACGCACTGGCCTGCCCTGCACCTGGGCACAGTCACCACCACTGCCGCTGGGGGCGCCACTGGTGTGCGTGGCCAGGAGAGTGCAGTCGAGGGTGGCCACTGTGCACCAGGCTCTGGAGCCGCTGGCCAGCCTGGTCAGTGAGAAACACTTCGGGAGGTGGGAGAGCAGGGTGATGCTGGGGGGCGGCCATGAGGCGCTCCCAACCTTCTGCCCTCCCTACCTGTGTCCCAGTTCTCCCTCAGCTCATTTCCCCTCTGGAAGTGTGCACTGACCCTCCAACTTTGTTTGGGGTCAGTCCCTGGCTCCCCAGTCTTCCACTGGGAGCCTTAGCCCTGCCCTTCCCCAGCTCCTGGTGGAGACACTCTAGCCACCTGGGGCCCGAGCTGCTGGTCCTTTGGAGCCACAGGGAAGGAGAAGCCTGTGCCCTCCCTGCTTCCCATTCATTCACCTCCTCTCTCGTTCTGTCTCCTGGGAGGGTCCTGAAGCAGGTGCGGGCTCTTCTTGTCTGGGACCAGCATGACTCAAGTAAGGTGAGGGAAAACTGACCTGTGTGGCTCTGGGGGAGGTGGTGGTGGTGGTTGGGTGCCATCAAGTCATTTTTGACTCGTATCGACCCCATGTGACAGAGTGGAACTGCTCCATAAATTTTTCTTGGCTGTAATCTTTATGGAAGCAGATTGCCAGGTCTTTCTCCCCTGGAGCAGCTGGGTGGGTTTGGACCACCAACTTTTTGGTTAGCAGCCAAGCGTGTGCTGGTGGCTCCCCCTGTTTGTAGAGGGTGTGGCCCTGCTGCCCACATTCCCCTTCCAAGGTCAGCAGCCTGACTCCACAAAAGGCTAGGGGATTGAAACTTGGACCAAAACTATCCCAAAACGATCCCATGAAGTCATCTTTAAACAACAGTTTAACTCAATTAAAGCAGAATGTTGGCCTGGACCGTTGCCCTCTTTCAAAGAATGATCTGTGTGAGATCAATTTGACAACAGTAAGTCTAAAGCACAGATGAGAATGTTAAGGGACATAGTAAAAATCAATGGTGGTGAAATTGGAAGAGCATAGTCAATATCACTTAAATGTGTAAGTAAAAAGTTTTGAAATGGTGTTAAAAAAAAAAAAAAAAAAACAAATGAGACTAATGAGGTCCAGTAGTCCAGTGACAAGGGCCAGAAGACAGAAGGGGACAAGGAAGCCCCCTGGTGATAGGGAACACAAGGTGGAGTAAGGATATTCTTGATGTGTTGTGAGATTGGTAACCATTGTCATAGGGCAACATGTGTAGTAACTGTTAAATAAGAAACTATTTTGTTCTGTAAGCCTTCATCTTAAGTGAGAATAACAGCACAGTTGGAAGAGCGTAGTCAATGTCACTGAACTGTGTATGTAGAAATTTTTGAAATGGTGTATCTTTGGCTATCTGTATTTTCATCAAAAAAAAAAAAAGAAGGTTGAGAATTTAGAGGCTTAATATGTTGTGGGGTTGTTAACCAATGTCATAAAACAACATGTGTACTACTGTTTCATGAGAAACTATTTGTTCTGTAAGCCTTCACCTGAAGTACAATAAAATATAAAAAAAAAAATAAAAAAAAAATCAGTGGTGGTGAAACAGTATGGGTAGACGTAGTGAGAAGGGTGACCCAGTGTGAAGAATGTAACCAGTGGCATTGAACTGTACATGGAGAAGTTGTTGAATGGGTATATGTTTCGTTGTGTATATTTTCACCCCAAAAAAAGAAAAAGGCTGGGGGGAGGGAAGCTCTCACCCGCCTGGTCAGGGTATAGGGAAAGACAGGGTGACTGGAACTGGGCCTGGAGGACATCAAGGGCTCCAGGGCAAATCCATGGCTGGGAGGGTGTGGGGCAGCACCTCTCCCTGCTATGTGCCCCTCACCTGGCAGACCCAGGAGATATGGCGTCACCCAGCCCCTCCGCTGCCCCATTTTTACTCAGCCTTACCCCAGCATCTTCTTGTAAAGAAGTGGGACACTGAGGCCTTGGCCCTGGGCCACCAGGGGCCCTCTGTGGGTGCTCCTTCAGGGAGAGACCATACCCCTGGGGAGGAGCTGCATGACTCTCGGGGGTCCCAGGTCTGCTGTGACGGGAGGCAGTTGGGGACCAAAGCCCGAAGCCCTTCCCTCAGGACAACTCTTGGCACCAGGGTTTAATGGCCTTGGGTTAGGGGCTCTGCTAGCTGCTCCCAGCCACCCCGGCCAGAGCCTGGTCAGGAGTACCTGTTCTCATTGGTTGTGAGTTTCTGTTCATGTCATGACAACTTTCTTGGGGACAGAAAAGTTGGTGCTGTTGCTGGAGGGGGTTAGGGAGGGGACTAAGCAAGCAGCGCCACTGTCATCGAGACTGCAGCTGTCGGCTGGCTGGGGTCTGCAGGGACCCTCTTTGAAGAAAGCCTGAGTCCTGAAGGGAGCGTGAAGCTAGGCCCACTTCAGATTTTGAAAACCTAATCTAATGGCCGGTGAAGCACACACGGTGTCAGCCCAGGATTCTGCACTCACCCTGGTTTTGTTGCGTTTCCTAGCCATGCGGGCCTGTGCTTTCCTGAGTGGGGTAGAGGGAGGTTCCCTGAGCCTTGGGCAGGGGTGCCGCAGCACAGGAGGAAGAGAAAGCGTTATATGCTGACTTCCCATTGGGCCTGCAGCCTCTATGCTGGAGGCTTTGAAAAACCAGGACCAAGTACCTTGTAATTGTTCCCAGCAGTGGGGAGCGAGCCCGGACTGCGAGGCCTCCAGTGTTTGTTTTGCCTTCTGTGTTCTCCCGGCCAGTGGTAACTAAGGGCTGCTTCCCCTTGGTGACGGTGGAGCTCACTCAGGCCAGGGCTGATCCAGCCCAGGAAAGGAGGCCTTCAGGGACACGCAGGGCCTGACTGTGGGGTGCTGGGGCACTACCTGCTGTCTTTTGTTCTCCCCACACTTGTGAGGACTTGCAGGGGCTTTTCTCCTGGCACCTTCCCCAGGCACTTGCCTGAAACATTCCAGAACTCTGGATCCTCTGGTAGGTGTCTGGGAGACAGCGGAGTCACTTGCTGAGGCCACGCGTGGAGGGGTCTCTGGCAGGGTTGTGGGTCTCCACGAGGCTACGTGCACAGGGCTTGGATGGTCTTTGCTCCAGGTTCTGGCAGGACCCTCGGACCTGCGCAGGCCTGGAAGTAATTCCGGGGAAGGTTTGGAGACGATTCAAGATGTGCTGTAAATCAGTCAAGGTGCAGGGAGCCAATCTGGGAGGGCTCCATAGAGGAGGCATTAGACCTCAGATGGCTAGGATTCCGGATGGGTGGGGTTGTTTGAAGTAAAGGACCTGCACTGAGGCAGGTGTAGCCACAGGAAATCTTGGGGGCACTGTAGGAAACAGCCAGGCTGGCTAGGGTAGTTGGTATCTAAGGGATATTTGTAGGAGTAGAGGAAGCTGAGATGGGCCAGGTGCCTGGAGGATGGGCAGAGGAGCCGCTGAGAGGTTTTGAGCAGCAGATGGGGTCTTCTAAGAGGTGCTGCCATCACCTTTATCTTCCTAGCCCCCCAGTGACCACAGCAGAAGCTGGACAAGGGGATCGACAGCCTCTTTTCCACACGCCCTCCTGTGGGTTGGCAGAAGGCACTGCATGTACTTCTGTTACACTGGGCAGCCTCTAGCTTTCATTTGTTCCGGGTTGGATATGTTCAGGACTGGCTTCCTGGAGAAAGGAGGAAGCTGCTCCGTCTTCTTTCTTTCTGATGTGCATTTCTACCAAGCCAGGAGACACAATGAGCCTCCTGCCATGGGGGAGAGGGGGAACCCAGACTGACAGACCCTACCCACCCACCTGGCACCCGCAGGGTCACCCAGGAATCGGGTTAAAGTGCAATTCGAATGCAGTTTGCTGGGTGGGGACTGAAACTCTGCATTCCCAGCACTCTCCCAGGCCATGCCAGTGCCCTGTGAGTGGCCAGTACTAAGGTGTAGGGCCACAGGGTGACCAGCTTCCTCAGGAAAGGACTCGGACTATTCCATGTGCAAGATCTAAATGCTGTCTTGTTTTCTGTTTGGGGGCCTGGAGAGGGAGGCTCCCCATCAGGGGAAGTGGGATGTGTGCGGAGACGGGGCGCAGGGGCAGTGGCAGCTAGTTGGGACTGGCCTGAGCTCCACCTTAAACTTTCACATGGTGCCTCCTACCAGCCCAGCTGCTGATACCATTAAACTTCAGTGATTCATGGCAGTGCGTTTCAAGGGGAAAGCATGTGTTACGAAAACTTGAGTCCCACTGCCTTGTTTTGTTGGCAGGTCTTGCTGCCTCAGCAGAAAAGAGATGCTTTTGATACGGGAACGGAAATTTGGGACAGTGTTAGAAACATGCAGTGTGTTTGGCGGCGGGGGAAAATCTGGGGTCCTTCTCCAGCCAGGGAAATGTGCTGCCTGGCGGGAAGGCAGCGGGCTGAGGGGCTGGCTGGGGTGTAGGTCAGGGTGGGGAGGGGTCCCACACCTGGTCTTATCCTCGCCTTCCTGGCCATCGAGGGGCGTGGGGCACATTGCTTTCCTCTCCTTTCGCCTGCGCAGGAACGTGCTGCTGCTTTTATGTGATGGGAAGTCAAGCTTGCAGAGGAAATACCTTTGTGAACATGGCTGTCTGATGTCACAGAGTGGCCCCATGGAGGTGAGCACGTGCAGTGTGTATTTGTAGTCCTGATAGGTCCCAGCATTGGGACCAAACGGCCAGTCCTGGGCTTGCTCTTGTTCCAGAAGTTGGCTGACTTTGCAGTGATAAGCAAGTGCCTTCATTTTTTTTTGTTGTTGTTCAAATGTTTCTAGTTAGCCACTGGGAGATCTTTCGGATTGGTTTCTGCCTCCGTTTGACATGGCCAATCCCATCCATCCGCCTCTTCCTCCTTCTTTTAGTAGACTTTAGGTTTTGGAGAAGGAGCCCTGGTGACTCAGTGGTTAGGTGCTCGGCTGCTAACTGAAAGGTCAGTGGTTTGATCCCGCTCTGCAGGAGAAAAATGTGGCAGTCTGCTTTCATAAAGATTACAGCCTTAGAAACTATAAGACAAGCTTATTAAGAAAATGTTCTGCATCCTGCTTTGGTGAATGGCGTCTGGGGTCTTAAAAGCTTGCAAGTGGCCATCTAAGATGCATCAATTGGTCCCAACCACCTGGAGTAAAGGAGAGTGAAGAACACCAAAGACACAAGGAAAGTATTAGCCCAAGAGACAGAAAAAGGCCACATAAACCAGAGACTTCATCAGCCTGAGACCAGAAGAACTAGATGGTGCCTGGCTACCACCAATGACCGCCCTGACAGGGAGGACAACAGAGAGTCCCAGATGGAGCAGGAGAAAGGTGGGGTGCAGAATTCAAATTCTAGTAAGAAGACCAGACTTAATGGTCTGACAGAGACTGGAGGAACTCCGGAAAGCATGGTCCCTGGATTCTCTATCAGCCCAGAACTAAAACACTTTCTGAGGCCAACTCTTCAGACAGGGATTGGACTGGACTATGGGACATAAAGTGATACTCGTGAGGAGTGTGCCTCTTAGCTCAAGTAGATACAAGAGACTAAATGGGCAGCTTCTGTCCGGAGGTGAGATGGAAAGGCAGAGAGGGTTACGAGCTGGTTGAATGGACAATGGGGAATCAGGGGTGGAAAGGAGGAGTGTGCTGTCACAGTATGGGAAGAGTAATTAGGGTCACATAACAATGTATGTACAAATTTTTGTATGGGACAAAAAAAAAAAAAGAAAGAAACTTTATAAGGCAGTTCTACCTTGTCTTATAGAGCCACTATCAGTCAGAATTGATTCGATAGCAATGGGTTGTTCATGTTGTTGTTATGTTAGGAGCAGTTCTGGGTTTGTAGAAGGTTCCTTCACTCCTGTTTCTCCCTTGCTCCAACCTGATGGCCATCCTGGACTAGCCCACTAGATGGATATTGGGCCGATTTCCCGTTCTTCCATTTCTCCTTTGTCCCTTTTGCATTCTCTAAATGTGGTCAGTGGAACAGAACTACCCCAAGTTGCTTTCCTGAGAAACTTCTTCAGAGCAGTCAGTCTGGCCACAAAGAGAGCACAAAGGCATGGGTAGACCCCACACATCACCACCCGGGACAACCCCAGGCCCACCGCCACAGCTGCCACCCCCTTCCTGCAAGCACAGTTCACAGGGGAATGGAGGGGAGGCACCCAGGGAGAGTTCAGCAGGGAGCAGACAAAACCACTGGCCTTGGATGGCCTTGATTTCAGCAGCACCTAAGGGAGTCCTGTGAAGGCCTCTCTGTTACCATTGACTGGGATTGCTGAGTTTGGGGCAGAGAATGGATTTTAGGGTTTGTACTGCTGCATTCCACCACCTGGGAATGACCAGAGACCCCCCTTTCTCAAGAAACCTTCATATATGCAGCTTTTTCTTCCTTCCTCCTTCCCTCCCTCCCTCCTTCCTTCCTTCCCTCTTTCCCTCCCTCGCTTCCCCTCAAACCACTAAATTACAAATACATCACCAATGTTAGCCATTTATTATGTGCTAAGCTTTCCAGGGGATAACTCATTTATTCCTTAAAGCAAACCAGTGAGGTTGGAACTGTCATCCCTATTTCAATGAATGAGGACCCTGAGGCTCAGAGAGGTTAGGGAACTTGCCCAAGGCCACCCAGCTCATGGAGCTTCTGTTTAAACCCAGGCACCTCAGGGCCTTTGCACATCCTGTTCCCTCTGCCTAGAAAGCTCTTCCCCTTGCTTATTCACATGCTTTGCTCCCCGCATCGTTCAGGTCTCTGTCTATATATTCCTATATCAGAGAAGCTTTCCTTCATCCCCTACTCCCATCACTGCCTCCATCCTCACTACTCTGTTTCTTGTTTCTTCATGACACTTAATATCTTACCCAATCTTAGGTATATCTGTCCATCATTTATCCGACACTTGTTTATTGAGCACCTACTATGAACCAGGCACCATTTTAGGCACTGGGGCTACTGCAGTGAACACAACCGATAAAAATCCCTGCCCTGTGAAGCTTGCAGTAATTGTTCAATTGTTTATTATCTGTCTCCTGCGCTAGACTATAAGTTCCATGAAGGCAGCGATTTCGACCTGTGTATATAGTAGATGCCTAATAAATATTTTTGGAATGAATTCCAGCCCTGAGATGCCTTATTTGGACTTGGGTGTTTTCCAAGTGTTCATCTCTGAAGCATTCACAGACCATCTCTCAAGTTGGGTCATTTCTGCAGGTGACTGTCTTGTCCATTTTGTTTAGTTCTTACCAGTTTCCAGCTGGAGAAGATGTTTTCTGAAAGCGTGGGGGGAACACTATCCTAGTTTCCTAAACACTGAGCGTGTATAACCCACGTTTTTGTATCATCCATGTTGTTGAGATAAGCAGGAACTAAGGAGCAAAGGAAATTCCATGTGAGGCCCAGGCTGGTCCATCAGGGGCTTAGCAGGTATTTGGTGGATGGATGAATAGGCAACTCAGAAGCACAGGCCTTGAGCACGATCCTTTTTGGCCAACTTTCCACATTTTGCATGAGTGGGTCTGGCAGAAAGAGTCTGTGGGAAATGGCAAATTGCATGAGATGTTTGGGGTAGTGCTGGGTCCATGAGGCCTAATCAGTGTGAGAATGCAGAAGCTGAACCCAGTAGAATAGGTATTCATGTGGTGACAAGTCCAGTCAAACTGTGCATTAACCTGGGGCCGTCCTGTCTGTGGGCAGAGCTGATGTGTGGCATCGTGGGTGGCAGGTAAGCACCGATCTCATTGATGGGAGAGCAGGAGCCGAGGGGCCGGCACCGTTTTCTGATGTCAGCAAGTGCCAGTTTGGAGTGGCCTCAGAGTCTTGACCTACTCGGTGAAAAGTAGGGACCTGGGAGCTCAAACGTGTCTCTGTCCTCATCCTGCCACATTCCCAGAGCGGGAGCGTGTGATCCACCGTGATACTGCTCTTGCATGTCCTCATCCCCAGACCAGCCATCCTGGTATGGTGAAATTCTTAACTCCCCATACGTGACCATTGTCACAGTCTAGAACATCGCCAGACCAGCGGCACTTACGGGTGTGTTGGTCGTCCCCTCCCCAGACCACATTTCAGGCACAGCCACAGAGATGCAAGCACACATTCCGAATTCCTCCAGAGAAACTCCATCCACAGGTGCTGCTCTGAGGCAGCAGGGGCTGCCAAACCACAGCTCTGCACTTTTTCTTTTGGAGAAAGCAAAGGGTGGAGGTTGGGAGGGAGATCTGGATTGTAGCAATGCAGCTGTAGAAGGCTCCTCGCTGCCCCCATATGAGCATCCTTGGCTACATCCCTATGTGTAACCCTGGTGTGTAACAAGCCACATCTCCAGGCCAGATCCCTGCAAGCTCTCTGATCTTCACACCGCTCCTCTTTCCACACCCACCTTCTGCCTGGGTAGGTTTTGGGGAGGTGGACATTTTTCATCCATTTCTGTTTTTGCAAAAATAATATAACAAGAGTAAGGCAATTCACCCTGAGGACTGTGCTCCTCTAAATAATGATCTAAGTGAAACCAGGTGGTAAACATTTTCCCTAGACCAAACATGAGAAGGTAAGGGGGATGAGGAAGCTACATTAAGGGAAACAGGACAACCAGATGGAAATAAAGAGAATGCTGATCCATTGTGAAAAATGTAGCCAATGTCACTGAACAGTATGTATAGAAATTGTTAAATGAGAACCTAATTTGCTGTGTGAACTTTCATCAAAAACACAATAAAATATCAAGAGAAAAAAAAAAAGAGCAAGGCAATTTAAAAGGAGCCCTAGTAGCAGAATGGTTAAGGGCTCAGCTGCTAACCGAAAGGTTGGTGATTCGAACCCTGCATTGGCTCTTTGGGAGAAAAGACCTGGCGATCTGCATCTGTAAAGATTATAGCCTAGGAAACTGTGTGGGGCTATTCTACTGTGTCGCATGGAGTCGCTAGGAGTCGGAACCGATGGTACACAACAAAACGAGGCAACTTGAAGGGAAGTTCATCACTCTAAATGCATTTTAATTGTTTCCATTTTTTCCCCTCATATGCCTGTATAGTCTCTCTACATTGTAATCTTAGCATAAGTACATTTGTATTCTTTGTTTCGCTGAACATAGCAAGCCTTTCCCGTGCCCTTTGTACAGTGACCTTTCCAGTTAGCGCTTTTGTTAGCTGTGTAATATTTTATTTTATTCAATTTACTAAAATATAATTTTATAAAATTTAAATTTTTTATTTGATTTATCATATTTTCTTATATTTTGTAAAATATGATTTTATTCTCTATCTTATAAAATGTAAATGTTTTTGTTATATTTTATAGAATAGTTTTATTTTATAACTGTAAAACTTTCTGAAATTTGAATATACTGTTTTCCTTATTCTAGTTTGTTATGTTTTATAAAATATAATTTTGTTTTATGATTTTATAAAATCTTATTAAATTTAAATATTTTATTCATTTTATTTTCTGGGCATGGGTGGGGGAATTCAGCTCCCACCTTCTGCGCGTGATGCACTGGCATCATGGCGATTTTGCACCCAGACCTCTTCAGCTTGCCTGGATGCTCAGGATTAATTTCTTTGATGCCTTTGGCCTTGCTGCCCACCCCCTCCCCCTGCCAGTTTCAGCCCAGGTGTTCAGGATTTTCCAGATTGACAGGCTTGGATGCGGAAGTCCAGCTATGAGGTCTAAGAGGAAGTCCCTGAGGGCCACTGTGGCTTCCAGAGTATCTTTATGTTTAAGTCCTTTCCATCCACTGACCTGTGAGGCCCAAGGGTTTACTTCTCCTGCGGCTTCCTGTCCAGTTACATGAAATCCCACACAGGGAATGACGATTAAATTGCACTTGAAGACCCACTGCCCAGTTCCTTCTAGAATCCTTTCCAAGTGCATTGGATGCAGTCCAGTCGACAAACCTTCGGTTTCAACTAACTTGGCAGAAACTCCCAAGCACCTTCAGCCCGCCACAGGTCACTAAACCAAACAAAGTAAACCTATTGCTGTCGAGTAGATCCAACTCATAGCAACCCTATAAGACAGAGTAGAACTGCCCCACAGGGTTTCCAAGGAGTAGCTGGTGGATTTGAACTGCTGACCTTTTGGTTAGCAGCTGAGCTCTTAACAACTGTACCATCATGGCTCCATGGGTCACTAGTCAGTCACAAAGATCAGGAAGCCTGGGGGTGGGTCACCTTGACATTTGATTTTTTTCTATTGAAAGTTGACAATGGGGGAGTGGTACTGTGAGGTCTAAGATTTTCAGGGTGATGATAGGAGAGGGAGCCATGAACTAATTTAAAAGAAAGTTCTCTAAGGCCATCCTGGTATGGTGAAATTCTTAACTCCCCATACATGACCATTGTCACAGTCTAGAACAACCAAATGCGCAACCAAATGAACAACCAAGTAAGAGGATGTCACACAAAATGGGATGCTGTGCAGCATTAGCACGTAAAATTCACGTAAAACCAAAAAAAACAGCTACCATCCAGTCAGTTATGACTCATGGCAACCCCGTGTGTGTCAGAGTAGAACTGTGCTCTGTAGGGTTTTCAACGGCTGATTTTTCAGAAGTAGATCACCAGACCTTTCTTCCAAGGCATCTCTGGATGGACTTGAACCACCAACTGTTTGGTTAGCAGCTGAGGTGTTAACCATCTGCACCATCCAGGGACTCAGTATATTATGACTTGGGAAGGGCAAACTGTGAGATGGTGTGTGATGGGACCATCCCCCTGTCTGCACTTGTATATGCACCAGAAAGTTCTGGAAGGGCACTATCTTAGTCATCTAGTGCTGCTACAACAGAAATACCACAAGTGGATGGCTTTAACAAAGAGAAATTTATTTTCTCACAGTCCAGTAGCTACAAGTCCAAATTCAGGGCGTCAGCTCCAGGGGAAGGCTTTCTGTCTCTGTCGGCCTTCTCATCAAAGTTCCCCCGGACTAGGAGCTTTTCTGCACAGGGACCCTGGATCCAAAGGACACGCTCTGCTCCTGGCACTGCTTTCTTGGTGGTATGAAGTCCTCCTGTCTTTCTGCTCACTTCTCTCTTTTATATCTCAAGAGATATCCTCAGGACACAATCCAATCTTGTAGATGGAGTCCTGCCTCACTAACACAACTGCCACCCATCCTCCCTCATCAACATCACAGAGGCAGGATTTACAACATATAGGAAAATCACACAATACCAGGAATCATGGCCCAGCCAAATTGATACACACATTTTTGGAGGGACATAATTCAATCCATGACAGGCACATACACCCCAGTGCTTCCCTCTGGGCAGTGTGGTGGAGGGGAGAAGAGAGGACTTTAATTTATACTTTATACATTCCTGTATTGAGATTTCTTATGAGCATATATAACATTTAAAATCTTTGCAATCAAAATAGAACAAGAAGGTAAAAAAAAAAAAAAAAAAATTATAGTATATATGTCCAAGCCTGGTAGTTCTCACTTATTATGGACTCAAGATTCCAGAACGTTGAGATAGAAATCCCTTTAAACCTGTGGTTCTCAAATTTTGCTGTTGTTAGTTGTCAAGTCAGCTCTGGCTCATAGCAACATTAAATATAACAAAGAAATGTTGCCTGGTACTACACCATCTTCTCAAACTTTAAAACCACTTGCTGTTGAGTCAGCCTCGACTCACAGCGACCTCATGTATGTCAGAGTAGAACTCTGCTCTATAGGGTTTTTGGTGGCTGATTTCAGCTCATGGAGGTAGATTGCCAGGCCTTTCTTCCAAGGTGCATTTGGGTGGACTCAAACCTCCAACCTTTCAGTTAAGCAGCTGAGTGCGTTAACTGTGTACACCACCCAGGAACGTCTGGTTGTTAGTTGGTGTTGAGTTGATTCTGACTCATGGTGACCCCATGTGTTACACAGTAGAACTGCTCCATAGGGTTGTATTGGCTGTAATCTTAATGGAAGCAGATTACCAAACCTTTACAGAGCCACTGGGTAGGTTCGAACTGCCAACCCTTAGGTTAACAGTCCAGTGCTTAACCGTTTGTGCCACCCAAGGATGGGATCACCTGGAGGGCTCATTAAAGCACAGACCACTGAACCCCACGCCCAGAGTTTCTGAGTCAGCAGATCTGAGTGGGGCCCAGAAATTTGATTTTTAACAGACTCACAGGTGATGCTAATGTTGCTGGTCCAGTGACCACACTTTGAGAACCACTCCTGTAAACCGGGGCTTCAAACCATTTCATTCCAGTTTGAACCCCTGCTGAGAATTTACATTTCTAACAGATTCCTAATGCTGCTGATTAGGGGACCAATTCTGAGAACCACTAATAGAGCAGTGGTTTTCAGAATTTATTATGCATGAGAATCACCTGGGGATCTCATTAAAATGTAGATTCTGATTCAGTATATCTGGGGTGGAAATGCAAATCTGAACAAACTGGTTTGAAGCCCTGCTGTAAACCTACTTAGAGGAGAACATCCCTATAGCTCCCCTCCCCACTCCCCACTCCCTGTGGAACTTCTATGGGACTTCTGCCCCTGTTCTTGACCTAAGAGGTTTGCATTATTTAATTTGGGCATTTGATTTGCATCCACAGGGGGCTTTGCTGGAGCTGTGGCTTCTCATGGGCCTTCTTGTGCCCTGTGCTTCTTCCTGCTGCCCTGTGAAGGGGTGCCTACAGGTCCCTCTACACACCTGCTTCTCCCTGGGCTGCCTGTGGGGCCTTAGGACCTATGCCTGCTTGCCTTGGCATTCCCTTCCATTGTACTTTCTGGCACTTGGTGTCCAAATTTCCATCCTTCCAGGTGTTCTCTGATATTGAAGGTGAGGCAGAAGGAGGGGAGGGAGCAACATGTATTGAGCACCTGTTGTGTGCTCAGTACTGTACTGGGCGCTTGAGCAATAGGATTCCATGTTGAAATTGTGAATGCCAGCCTTCTTCCTCCTCGTTCACCTCTGGTTGGCTCAAGAACCTTGACCTGGGTCTGCAGGGTTGGGGAAGAAGACTCTGTGCCCAGGACCTTCTAAACCTGGCAGCACCTGGGATGTCCCCTTACATCTGTCTGAACTGATTTGTTTCAGGTCTGCCCAAGGTCTCTCTCCCGCTCAGTCTCCCCGGAGGGACGTGGGTGACCCAGGGTCCACTCCCCGTGGTGACCTTTCCCCATCAGCACCTCCCCCTGGAAGAGGTCAGTATCACCAGCTCCCAAATGGGCCCCAGCGCCATGTGAAAGCCTGGATTTTATCAGACTTCCTGTTCCCAGGCGGCCACTTTGGAGAAGGGAAGTGTCAGGCAGAGTCTGGGGACTCCTCCTCTGGGGCCAGGCAGTTCTGGAGCAAGAGGGGAGGCCGGCCCTCTTTGAGAATCTTGTGTCCCTGCGGAGCCTTCTTCCCCACCCCTTGCCCACCTGCTGCCCCCTTCCTTCTTTGTTTTTTTTTTAATTGTGCTTTAAGTGAAAGTTTACAATTCAAGTTAGTTTCTCATACAAAAATTTATGCATACATTGTTATGTGACCCTCGTTGCTCTCCCTATACTGTGAGAGCACACTCCTCCTTTCCACCCCTGATTTCCCGCATCCATTCAGCCAGCTCCTGCCCCTCTCTGCCTTCTCATCTCACCTCTGGACAGGAGCTGCCCATTTAGTCTCATGTATCTACCTGAGCTGAGAAGCACATTCTTCACGAGTGTCTTGGTCATCTAGTGCTGCTATAACAGAAATACCACAAGTGGATGGCTTTAACAAAGAGAAATTTATTCTCTCACAGTCTCGTAGGCTACAAGTCCAAACTGAGGGCACCAGCTCCAGAGGAAGGCTTTCTCTCTCTCTGTCCGCCTTCTCATCAAACTTATCCCGGACTAGGAGCTTCTCTGCGCAGGGACCCCGTGTCCAAAGGACGCCCGGCACTACTTTCTTGGTGGTATGATGTCCCCCGTTCTCTGCTTGCTCCCCTTTCCTTTTATCTCTTGTAAGATAAAAGGTAGTGCAGGCCACACCTCAGGGAATCTCCCTTTACATTGGATCAGGGATGTGACCTGAGTAAGGGTGGTGTTACAATCCCACCCTAGTTCTCTGTAACGTAAAATTACAATCACAAAATGGATGACAGCCACACAGTGCTGGAAATCATGGCCTAGCCAAATTGATACATACATTTTTTGGGGGTCATAGTTCAAACCGTGACAATGAATATCATTTTATGTCCCATCTGCTGCCCCTTTCTGCTCACCTCGGGGAAGGCAAACTTCAGTGTCCTTAGGGCCAGAGTGACCTGGCTGGGCCACCCTGTCTACCTTGGGGCTTTGCAGACATCTGCCATGAGCTCCCATTTTCTGCCTTCCTTGGGGAGCTTATGGGGGCAGATGGGGGCAAGAAAAGAGTCTGTAGTCTCTGAGCCTTTTTTCGTGGGCTCCCTCTGCCAGCAGCTCTTCCCCTTGGAGATGGCACGTGGTTCTGCCCTCAGGATTCTAACTTTCTGTCTCCTGCGTGGACCAGGCAGGCACTGTGTAGACCTGCAGGCCCCATGTGGACTGGGCAAGCCCTCTGTGGACTGGCCAGGTGCCATGTGGACCAGGCAGGCACCATGTAGACTGGGCAGGCCGTTTGACGGACCTTCAGCCTCCATGTTGGGGGGCATTCAGGGTGTCAGTCTAGACTGAACTTCCATTAGTACTCAAAGGCACGTTTGCTGCTGTCTCAGGTCAAATTTTGGGAAGGTCCCTGTGTGTCCCTGAGGTCCCTCCAAGAACAAGACCTCTTGTCTGAACGAGGGCTGTTGCACTCACAGCCTCAACACGGCTATAGCCGTAACTTTTTGTTTTAATCTTTAGTCTCTATATGAGTGTCATGCTGATTTCCCAGGGGCAGGGCTCAACTGATCCGAGCCCATTTGAAAGTGTCATGAGTAATCTGGGTCCTTCCGTAGGTGTTGATGGCAGGTGTCTTTTTAGTCTTTTGAGGTCAGAGGCTAGAGCTCTGGACCGCGTGGGATTTTCTCTCCAAGATTACTTGTTAGAACTTTCCAGAAGGGTTAAATCCTTTTTGTTGATTCTAGGGGCTGAGACTTATTTTTATGTCTCTGCTTGAGCAAGAACACAGTGCTCCCTGGGTTCTCCCCAACATCCTCCTTCAAGTGGGCAGTTGGGGTGGGGGTGTTGTAACCACCGGGCCCTTGTCCTGCTATGGGTGGCACTTTTAGCCTGTTCTCAGTGCTCCCACATAGAAGCATGTTCCTGCCGCTTGTGTTCAGGGAGGCTGAAGGGAGTCTGGTTCCCAGGAGCAAGGAACCCTAATTACCAGGTGGAGCTGGAGCGGCCACTCGGCCGTGCTGCAGACAGTGCGTTCTGATATAATAACAGATCGCTCAGGGCATGCTTCTCTTGCAAAACCTTGGGCTGCAGCCACAGATGTGTGGGGTGGAGGAGGTGGAGGGAGGGGCTGAGGGGAGCATATTTGATCTTCAGGTGAAAGGAGGCTTTATAAATAGGTCACCTTGTTCCACATCCTGAATTTCGTTCTTTCCCCATCTTGGGTCAAAACAATAGTTTTACTGTTCTAGGGTCAGCCAAAGGCACTGAGGGGGAACTGAGCTTAGAGAACATGGGGGGGCGTGTGCCACTCTCTAGTGGTCCCTGCGCCGTGGGTACGCTACCCCTCACCCCATCCGTTTGCCACGGCCACCGTGGACATGCCTCCAGCAAAGGGTGCTGCTTGTTCACCAAATCTTTTCTTAAACAACAAACAAAAGGGTAATTTGTGGTAGAGGTGGCACTATGAGTCAGAATCGACTTGACGGCAACAGGCTTAGAGGTGGGGCCTAGGGCCAGCTGATCCAAAGGCCCTTTTTTGGAAGGCAGAATTTGCAGAGTTGCGGCTTTAATTAAAGGGAAGGCAGAGAGTTTCAGCAGGTGCTGTGTATGGAGTAGTGTCTGAGTTGAGGGTTGAAATCCACGCCCCAAGCACACAAGGGCCACAGTCAGGACAACTCTTAGACATAACCAAATACCTTTCAGGATGAAGTTCCTAGGCTTGAAGGGAAAGGACCATAGACTCGGGGTTCATCTACATCAATTGGCAAAACATGGTTCATAAAGTTCTGCATCCTACTTTGATGAGTAGTGTCTAGGGTCTTAAAAGCTTGCGAGTGGACACCTAGGATACATCTTTTGGTCTCTTACCATCTGGAGTGAAGAAAACCAAAGACTCAGGGGAGCAATTAGCCCAAAAGACTAATGGACCACGTGAACCACAGCCTATGGGACCCCGAGACCAGAAGAACTAGATGGTGCCCAGCTACCACTACCAACTGCTCTGACTGGGATCACAACAGAGGTCCTGAACAGAGTGGGAAAAAATTGTAGAACAAAAAATCAAATTCACAAAAAAGACCAGACTCGCTGGTCTGACAGAGACTGGAGGAACCCCTGAGACTGGCCCTGAGACACCCTTCTGAACTGGAACTGAAGCCATTCCTGAACACCACCTTTCAGCCAAACCATAGACAGGCCCATAAAATAAACAATAATATCTGAGAGGAACATGCTTATTAGAACAATCAGTTATATGAGATCGAAAGGGCGACATTTGCCCAAAAGCAAAGATGAGAAGGCAGGAAGGGATAGAAAATCAGGACGAAATGAAATGAGGAACCTAGGACGGAAATGGCGAGAGTACTGATGCATTGTGGGGAATGAACGAATGTTATGAAACACTTTATGTGCAAACTACTGAATGAAGAACTAGTTTGCTATGTAAACTTTCACCTAATGCTCAATAAAAAGTTTGTAAACAAAGAAAAAGAAATCCACTCTTCTCGCCAAAATTGTCACTCCTCCTCACCTCCTTTTCTCTGGAGTTGGCGCCTCGGGGCCAGACCGGTGGTCAGTGACTCCATCCCGGGAACCTCTGTCTCTTTTTGCTGTGGCCAGTTTCAGGACTGAGCAGCCGTTCTGGTCTCATGCTTTTGGCCCGCAGCAGCAGGCTGTTGCCCCATTTACTGGGTAATGAAAATGTGTGACTTAGAAACAGTGATTGCAGATCTTAGGAGAAATGCTTGTAGAAATCGTGTCTCTCTTTGGGATGGCCCCAGACCTGTATCTGGGGATTTTTGTCCTTTATTTTAAATGCTCTTCTGCCGATATGGGTTCTGACCATGTATCTCGGTGGATAAAGTATTCAGGATGGTAGTGCTTGCTTTATGAGAAGGGACATGCGTGGAGAGCCTTCAGGAACTGCTTTGGGGGCAGTTTGTTCTTGTGAATGTGGTGTGTTAAACTGGTGTTTTTCCGTCCTTTATTTGTGTGTGTGCTTAAAATTCATTTTCATTACCTCATGGACACTCCCAAGGGCCCACTAAGCAATCACAGTCCCTGGCGCTCTTGGGGCACCTCTGGGCCTTGCAAGGCCTGGGCACATGTATTCACCTCTCTCATAGACTGGCAGGAAAGGGGGGTGGTCCCAGAGCTGGGGCATGCAAAAAGTTCCCCCACTTCCTACGTGGACTCCCCCTGCCCAATGATGCACCATCTTGGACTAGTGGTGAACAGGAGCAACCCATGCCAGATGAGTGTTGCAGTCACTCAGCACCTGTGGGTGGTGTAGCCCCCTCCCTTGGGTCCATGTCCAGGTATTTTGGCAATGGGGGCTGCCCAGTTTTTGCTTTGGTTTAGAACAGAGGTCAGCAAACCCATGGGCCAAATCCGACCCACTGCCTGCTTTTATAAATAAAGTTTTATTGGAACACAGCCATGCCCACCTGTTTACATATTGTCTGCAAAGCCTAAAATATTTATTATCTGGCCCTTAATAGAAAAAGTTTGCTGACCCCTGGTACTTTGAACTTGATCTGCTCTAGCCCAACATTCTAAGCACTTGACTGGGCAGTATTGGCCCAAAGACAGCTCCCCATCTATAGGGCCAGGTGTGGTGACTGGGGAGACTGGGTAACAGTGGTCTTTGTTAGTTGTACAGAGCACAGTCTCAGGATAAAACAAAACAAAAACATTGTAAAAATACCAGTGTGCCAGGTCCTCCCGTGACTACTGTCTCAGTTGATTCTCAGGTGAGTATGTGACACATACGTGACACCCTGTCTTACAGATAAGCAAACAGAAGCTTGGGAAAGTCAAGGTTGAATCCTAGCCAGTGGCTTTGTGCATGAGTTTCCCCAAGGATCAGAAGCTCCGGAAAGCAGGGCTGGATGGAGTATTGGGCAGTGGGATGGGGTGGATGAAGAGGAGCCTAAGGGGACAGCGCCTGGCTGGGTTGGAGCTGGGAGAAGGTGAGCCACTTGAGCTCCTGGAGGACCCGCAGGAAGGGTGGGCCTCTGCAGCTGCATTTAAAAATAGTTGGAAGCAGGTGAGTAGCCGACAGCCTTGGTGTCATTGCATGGCAAGGAGTTGGCCAAGTATGGACGGTAGGAAGTTGAAGAGAAGGAAGTGTCAGCTTTAACCATAGCCTGGACATGGGTGGAGGCGGGCAGGTGATGGATGAGTCAGGAGTGGCCCTGGGGTTGCCACGGCAATTGACCACCTAGAGGTGACTCAGATGGCAGGATGACGCAGAAGTGGCAGAGTGGGTGGCTCACGCCCCTGTAAGAGACCCCCCCAACGATGCCCCAGGCACCTTCCTGCCCTCGATGCCCAGGGAGAATGTCCTGCCACCCTCTCCCCAGGCCCCTTCCTGCTGGGCTTTTCCTCCCAGAGACTCCTGCAGCTCAAAGCCCTTCGGTGCCAGGCCTGGATGGGGCCTGCTCTCTGATAGTTCCCGACGTGTGGCCCAAGGGAGGCAGAAGCTTAGCAGCAGGTGTGTGTTCGTGGACTTACTTGGCAACCAGAGGTGGTAGAATCTCACTGCTGGAACTGGTCTGGATGACAGCGGGTGCCTGTCTTTGAGGCCACACTGTCTTCTGATCACTGTGTCACGGTGAGGTCACTATACTCATCGAGGTTGTCCCGGAACCAGGTGGCCCCCTGCTGCAGAGGGACACACCTTTGACACAGCTGTCCTTGCCAGTCTCAGGGAACGAGGGGCCCGCTATCCTACCCCTGCCCGTGGAGAAAAGGGAGTCCAGGTACCCAAATGTTCCTGCTCGGAACGTTCTTCAGAAACAAGGCTCCTGGAGGTGTGGCCACCCGAGGGTGTTACTCTTCCCAGCTCATTGACGAAGCTTCAGGTTGGCTGAAGATGCCAGGGAGGCTTCTGGCCCAAATGCTGAGCCTGCTCCTCCTTCTAGGCCCTGCTTGCCCCAGGCGCCGAGTGGGAGGCCTGTGCTCTGAGGTTCCCAGCTTTCCCTGTGTCAGGTGGCTGATGTTTCTGTGGCCTGTCCTGCCCCCCTCACCTACCAGCAGGCACCCTGTCCTTGTGCCGAGGGGCAGCAATTGCTGTGCAGGCTGGAGAGGCAATAGGCCAACTGCAGCAATAAGCCTGCAGACCCCCTTCCCCCAGGTCCCTCTGTATTCTCTGTTCCTTTCACTTCACACCTGAATGCTCTCTGCAAAGCGCAACCCAAGCGACAGTTTTCCACCAATGGCTCTGGCTGTAAATTCTGCGTTCTCATTTGGTTGCATTTCTTTAGCCAGGAGCCTGTCTTGTCCCTTGTTTGGTTGATCCCCAGAACTTGTCACCCCCTAAACCAGGCAGCCAAGAGTTCCTCTCCAGGACCAAGGAGGTTTTTGATGGCAGAAAGCACCTTTTTTCTTGAATGACGCCAAGAAAGCCCAAACAACATTTCTTCTTATCCAAGGCTAGAAGCACAGGATGGAACAAACAGCAGGGTTGCCCAAGTCCTGTCACTCCTGAAATTTCATTCTCCTCCTCCTCCTTGAAGGATCTCTGGTGGCTTGATGGTTAAGCGCTTGGCTGCTAACCAAAAGGTCAGCAGTTCAAACCTACCAGCTGCTTTGGGAAAAAGATGTGGCAGTCTGCTTCTGTAAAGATTAAGCCCAAACCTATTGCCATCAAGTTGATTCTGACTTATAGTGACCCAATAGGACAGAGTAGAACTGCCCCCATAGGGTTTCCAGGGCTGTATATCTTTATGGAAGAAGACTACCACGTCTTTTTCCTGTGGAATGACTGGTGCATTTGAACCGCCAACTTTTGGGTTAGCAGCTGAGTGCTTAACCACTATACCACCAGGGCTCCTTCTGTAAAGGAGGCAGTTCTCCTCTGTCCAGTAGGGTTGTTTAGTGTCACTATGAGTTAGAATTGACTCGACGGCAATGGTTTTTTTCAGTGCCTCCTGCTTGAGTAGAACTTTCCCAGGGCACCAAGGAAGGAGAGGACAGGAAATAGATACAGTGAGGTCTCTCCTCCAACCTCCCTCCCCCACTCCTTCAAGGGACCCAGGGGACTGGAGGGGGAGCCAGAGCAGAGGGAGGCGTCCTGAGGCTGACTTCCTCCACAGATGAAGGGTGCAGGCAGAAAAAAGAGGGGGTCATCTTACTGCTGGCACAAAGCTCCCTGGGGGTGGGGGCGAGAGCTTCTGGTGCTCACCTGGCCGAGTAGCACAGGGGTCTGCAGAGGAGTGTCTCTGTGGCCCCCAGTTCAGGCAGGACAGGGGACCTGCTCAGGGGCTGCCGCCACCTCAGGAACTGTTAAGCTGGGGGGCTCCTGGCCCTCCCCAACCGAGTGCACATGCGGACCCCCGAGCAGAGGTTCCTGCCTACACCAGGGTTCCCTTCCCCAGAGTGAACTGGGGATGTGTCTATGGGAGCAGCACTGCTGGAAAAGAGAGAGGAGCTGTGATCTGGTGTCTTAAATAGCTTCTGGGGGCTTCACTGGAGTGCCTGGGTGGTGGAGCAGTCAACACACTTGGCTACTAACTGAAATGTGAAAGGTTGGAGGTTTGGGTCTACCCAGAGGCACCTCACAAGAAAGGCCTGGCGACCTACTTCTGAAAAATAAGCCATTGAAAACCCTGTGGAGCACAGTTCTACTCTGACACACATGGGATCACCATGCATCAGAATCAACTCTATGGCAACTGGGGGTAGGAGGCTTCACCTTCCCCTCTAACCAGCAAAGACAGGGAGATAAGCTTCCTCTTGTTGTAACTACGGATGATGCCCACTGCCTAGAGGCTCATCTCAGGGTTTGCACCAGCCTGGCCTCTGCCCTGAAACCAGGAGCCCTGGCCTCAATGCGGCACCTGGCAAGCTTATGTGTGGGTCTCAGACTGTGCACCCACCGTCGCTGAGCCCTGAGCCTCCCATCTTTACACAGACGCTGGCGGGTGTCCCCTCTCCTTTATGACAGTGAAGCTGTGGGGGCAGAGGAGAGATTTCGTCCCGTGCCAAGGTTCCCTCCGACCCCGGATCAGGTGTGATGGAGAGCCCAGCACCCCAGCAGCTGGGATGTGCCATGGGGTCAGCTGTCTTGATAACCCTCATGCTCACGGTTCACTTCTTCCCCTTCGTCCTACACCCTGGCTCACCCATCTCCTGTTTTCCTTTCCATTAGGCAGCACTGGATGCTCCACAACTTGAGGAGTCTCCTAGCAACCTTCCCGAAGTACCTGGCCCCAGCCTGATCGGAAAGCTGGACGACAGACCCTGGGATTGATGAGCTGACCCGGGGCTCCTGGGGAAGGTGAAACCGGAGGCAAGCATGGGTCAAAAGGTCACCGGGGGGATCAAGACAGTGGACATACAGGACCCCACGTACCGGCCACTGAAGCAGGAGCTGCAGGGCCTGGACTACTGCAAGCCCACCCGCCTGGACCTGCTGCTGGACATGCCCCCGGTGTCCTATGACGTGCAGCTGCTGCACTCATGGAACAACAACGACCGCTCGCTCAACGTCTTCGTGAAAGAGGACGACAAGCTCATCTTCCACCGCCACCCGGTGGCCCAGAGTACGGACGCCATCCGGGGCAAGGTCGGGTACACGCGGGGGCTACACGTGTGGCAGATCACATGGGCCATGCGGCAGCGGGGCACCCATGCTGTGGTGGGGGTGGCCACGGCGGATGCCCCCCTGCACTCCGTCGGGTACACAACACTCGTGGGGAACAACCACGAGTCCTGGGGCTGGGACTTGGGGCGCAACCGGCTCTACCACGATGGCAAGAACCAGCCGAGCAAAACGTACCCCGCCTTCCTGGAGCCTGACGAGACCTTCATTGTCCCCGACTCCTTCCTGGTGGCCCTGGACATGGATGACGGGACCCTGAGCTTCATTGTGGATGGACAGTACATGGGAGTGGCTTTTCGGGGACTCAAAGGCAAAAAACTGTATCCTGTAGTGAGTGCCGTCTGGGGCCACTGTGAGATCCGCATGCGCTACTTGAACGGGCTCGATCGTAAGTGTCCCCCGCATGGCTGAGGAGCACCCTCACATGTCCCAGTGGTCCTGGCCAGGCCCAGGCCCAAGTCCACACAGTCATTGGAATGGAAATGTCTTTAAGTAGGAATCCCTGTGTGTTCAGACCCTCAAGGCAACTCTTGCCCGCTCCAGGTTCAATGAGGAATTCAAGCCAGAATCTACCCGATTACCTGGCAGGCAGCACTTCTGAATGAATGAATGAGTGAACAAATGAATGAAGCGTCTTTGATAGACCTTGTTGATTTCTGCTTGACCTGCCTGTAGCTTTGATCTGCAGTTGGCCAGATTCTAGCACAGTAACCAGTGTATTATTGAGCCTGAGGATTGTGGACTTGGAGGTCCAAGACCTTTGGGACTCCTGGTACCCCTCCTTCACATAAATGAAAGCTAATGGCCTTTCTCACTCATTAGTCAGGTTTAGGGACTTTTGCTGGTGCTGGAGGTTCCTAAGTGGACTCCTCTTGGACTGGGGAGGAACACGTGTGTTAGAAACAGGCAGCATTTCTCAGCTGCAATTTCCAAGCGTCCTTTGGAAAAGGGCGTGGCCTCTCTCAGTGTGCGTGTGAAAATAGCCCACGTGCGGTGCACTGCCCTGGTTTGAGAGATGGAGGCTCTGTGGCTGCCCGGTGCCTGAGGTGGTGGGAGGTCCCAGTGTTCCGGAGCTGTCCACTCTGCTTGGCCCTCTCTCCTGGAGCCTGAGCCGGGCCCCCTTTGCTCTGTGCCTCCATGGGTCCCTGCCATGGCATGAATGTCCCACCACTGGAAGGGGTAGGCCAGAAAACTCAGTTCACCATGGGCTGTCCCTCTGGGGTGTGACCTGGCACCACAAGTTCTAATTGCCCCTGCAGACCAGTGAATGGGGTGAGGCTCCTTTCCCCACCACGGACACTCACTCTGTCTTGGAGTCTCCAAACCCTCAGGTTCTCCCATTCCTGCTCCTCTTCCTCCCCCTCCCTTCACCCTCCCTCTCCCCTTCTTTCTTTTCCTCCTCTGCACCACCGCCCCCACCTCCCACTTTCAATCTTCAGAAGATACTGGAGGAGAAAACCTCCAGGGCAGTCAGGCAGTTGCCAACTCTTAACACGGTTTTCTTTGGAAACCCTGCTGCCCCACCCCAGCTTTGGCTGGGCAATGACATGAGCTGATGGCCCTGGCGGGCTTCCGCACTGCTGGCTTCCAGGGCTGCTCTGTCCAACCTGGGAGGCCCAGCACCCTGGGGTCATGGGACTCCTGGCAGAGGCTACCAGGTGTGCATCTAGCAGGTGACCTCCCAGGGAGGTCATCTCAGACCTGGAATAGGAGCCAGTAGAGCGAGTTCTGTGAGGCTGTCTCCACGGGGGAAGTGAAGGAGAGTAGTAAGCCCAGAGCCGGGTGGTCATGGATCAAGAGTCCCGGGCACATCCTGCCCAGGACCTGGACCTTGAGGGTGCCCTGGGCTACGGCCCACCTCTCTCCTCCAGCAGAGGGGTGGTCCCAAACCGAAGGAGTTTTCACTTCTGTTCTGTGCAGACAGACAGATGAGGGACTTGCTGAGCCTACGGTGTCATTAGCTGGCCACTGAGACGCCTGGTCTCCAGTAGAGTGGTCAACACCACGCAGACCCCTGGAGCGGCTGGGAGGGAGGGGCTGGGGGTTCTCCATCTGTACTGAGTCAGAACAAGGCAGGGCAGAATGGTTCTGCAGGCACAGGCCTAGTGAGTAGAGAAACGGCCGCCTTAGTTCTGTGTCAGAGGGGGAACTTGGTGTTTTCCTAATTTTTCTTTTTTGGAAAGTTTTAAAAGAGAGTCAGAATACAAGAGTGAAAATAAGTTGCTGGGAAGTGCGCCTGCGAGCTGGACCCAGAATAGAGTCTAGATGTGCCTACTGACCGGAGCGCCCACCTCGGGACACTTCTGGTGAATGATGAGGACCCCCACACACACAGTCATGATGTCATGCAGTGCCAGGGTGTATTGGCTTCTCTCTTGCCCTAGACCTGCTCAAACACGAATGGGCCCCTCCCCACAGCCAGTTGACTTTGGAGGGTCCAGATGGGAAAACAGATGTGGTCAGTGGAGCAGAAGCACAGAGGGTGGTGCAGAGCTGTCAGCCCTACTGCACTGTGGGATGCAAGATGGGGTGTCGGGTGTCAGAGCTGCCAGCCTGACCCGTTCCTCCACGGAGGGGACATCACGTGTTTTGGAAGGGTCACTTGGCTGCTGTATGGAAAATGGTCCACAGGGGTAAGAATGGCCACTGGGGGGCCAGGAGAAGGCTGTGACAGGTGTTCAGGTGGGAGGGGGTAGGATGGGAGTGTGGCCATGGGGAGAGGTGGTCAGGTTCCAGAGCTGTTTGGAGGCACCATCCTGGGTCAGATGTGAGACGAGGAAGGGAAGATTCAGAATGACTCCAAGGTGTTTGGCCTGAGCAGGTGGCAGGATGGGAAGCCCCAGGAGCAGATTCCAGGGCAGAGTTAAGTCTGTGTTGCTCATGGTCACATCTGGGTGGGGATTCAAGCTTGGAGTCCAGGAGAGGGATATGGGCTGGGTTATAAGTCAGGGACCATTCATGTGGGAATGATGCTTAAAGCCATGACCCTGGATGGGATTCCCAAGGGAATGGGGTGGGGGAAGAGGGGAGAGGCCTGAGGTTGAGCCCTAGGATGCCAGGGTTTAGAGGCCAGTTGACGAGGAGGTGGACAGGGAATGGCCATGGACCCAGGAGGAGATTGGCTTGGAAGCCAGTGAAGAAAGCACTTCCAGAACAAAGTGCTACCAGGTCAGCTATGTTGGCAGCTGGGAATTATCCATCTGGTGTGGCAAAGTGAGGTCACTGGTGGCCCTGATAGCAGTTTGGGTGGAGTAGGGTCATGGCCTGCTTGGAGGGACCGGTTTTAGAGAGAAGGAAATGGAGACCATTCCCATGAGGTGCTACTGTGGGGGTAAGGGGCGGAGGGAGGACAGACAGTGACAGACAGCTCAAGGCTTTCTCTCTTCACTCTTCCTCTGGAAGGCAGGTGCCCATCAGGTGATGTCAAAGGTCACATAGGCTCTGTGCCGCAGGAGGGTTTGCTTTACCTTCTGAGGCAGCTTTCTCTGAGTAGGGAGGACAGTCCTCGCCCCTGCCCCGTGGTTTGCTCTGCTGCCCTGGCTGTGGGTTCAACCTCTTCTGACCTCACTGTGCTTAAGCCTGTGGGTGGTTTATCAGTGAAACTCAGGTCCTGCGTGGCCCACTGGGGCAGAGGGTGTGACAGGCAGAAGCTTGGGCTCAGGTCTGGCTGGACACATCTTCTCGAAGCCAGGCTCTCAGAAGTCTTAGAGGTAACTGACCCCACTGCTGTTTCCAGAGGCATCTATGCCTCCTGCCAGGTGGATGAACCAGGTCAGGACTCTCAGCTAGGAGCAGCTTTTGTGGCACCAAGTTGGCTGAAGCCAACTCCACGCATGTTCCCTGCCCAGATACTGCAGTGTGCACGTGTCCCCAGCCTTCCTCCCTCCCCTGCTTCTTCTCTGCACGCCAGGCCAGTGTTTTGGGCCAGGATAAAGCAAAGGCTTTGCGTTCTCAGTGAACCAGGACCTGTCTGTCCCTGTGTGGCTACCCCACTGTGTGGCCGCTCTGACAACAGTGGCTTGCTTTGACTCCTCCTTGAGCTCCCCGTGTCACCATGCTCCCTTTCCTGGGGCCACATATGGGGGGTTGTGGAGATGGTATTGGCGAGTGAGGGGGCAGGCCCAGCTTGGCCCCAGGGCCTGTCACCCTCCCTGGAGCTACAGAAAGGAAAAGCCTGCTGTAAGCAGAGGAGCCCTGGTGGTGCAGTAGTTAAGCGCTCAGCTGCCAACCAGGAGGTTGGCGGTTTGAACCCACCAGCTGCTCCTTGGGAGAAAGACCTGGCAATCTGCTTTTGTAAAGATTACAGCCTTGGAAACCCAATGGGGCAGTTCTGCTGTGTCCTGTAGTGTTGCTATGAGTTGGAATCGACTGGACCGCACATAACAACAGCAAAGCACTGGACTGGCCGGTCACCAAGGGGACAACCCCCTACCCAGGGCTCTCTCCCTCCTCCCACTTCTGGAGGAGTCTCCACTGAGGAGATTCCCTGCGGTTTGGCATGTTAAAGCTCTCTCTTTACGGCTCCCGGATGAGTTTGCTGTGGTTTGTAGTGGTTGAGGGTTCAGGGATGGCTCAGCTCTTTTCCTCAGGGAGGCTTTTGACTTAGCGGCTCCTCCCGGCCTCCCAAGATGTCCTCCTGGGGGGCCTCGCCCTGATGATGGCTCCTTTCTGCTCCCCCATTGCAGCCGGGCTCTGGGGGAGCTCCTGTGGGCAGAGTGATTGCCCCACCCTGCCAGGGCCTTCCTTCGGGGGCAAAGAGAGGTCATGGGAGGAGGGGGATTGTTCTAGACAGTCTCCCCGCAGAAAGGCTGTTCATGTGACAACAGCTGGCAATCAGAGCTGGGGGGACAGCCCGGAGAGGGTACATTACCTGGGCAGATGCCAGACATCCTTCCCTGCTTGACAAGGATAAGGGTTGCAGCTTTGCTTTGTTCTTCTTTTGTGCCAGTACCAGCTGACATCAAGTTGACTCTGACTCATGGCGACCCCATGCGTGTCAGAGTAGAAATGTGCTCCATAGGGTTCTCAGTGGCTGATTTTGCAGAAGTAGATCACCAGGCCTTTCTTCCAAAGTGCTTCTGGGTGAACTCGAACCTCCGACCTTTTGGTTAACAGCCAAGCATGTTAACCGTTTGTACCACTCAGGGTTGACTCCTCTTTTGTTCAAATTGCATAATGTAAAGGAAACACACACATACACACACATCCCAGGGATGGTCATCTCCCCAGCTACAACTTCTAGAATCCATTTTGCTGCAAGCTGCTTCAGGCACAGGAGCATGAAGACAGGCAATTCGTGTGGCTGTCACTGAATTGGGCACATTTCCTGATGTGAGACATTTATCCTTTGACCTCACAGACTGAAGTTCATTCATTCAGTGCCGTGCTCTCTCAGGAGGTTTGAGTTGGGGGGCCGTAGGTGGGGACGCTGGGTTGTGCATACCCAACAGGACACCAGGTAACTGTCCTCACAGATGTCCAGAGGTCAGTGGCCTCAGCTCTCCCAGTTCCTCAGCCTTCTGCTCCATAGATAGTGCCTGATGTACTTCCTGATTTCTGCACTGCACTTGGCATCACTCTCTCATTCATATAAATTATGTAAATGAGCAAGCATCTGTACGTCTTGGAGACTGGCATAGAGGCCGTCAACAAGACACGGGCCATCGGCTCGTGCTTCGGCTGAAAAGGAGCCATCAGATAAACTCTGCCTTCTCGGTTAGGAACTTTCTAGAAGTGGGATTTCGTGGGAACCTGGGTTTGTGGATAGAGCTGGGTACAAAGCCTCAAAGTCCCTGTCAAAGACATTAGGGTAGGGGGAAACCTCCTTGGGTCCTGTTGGCAACCAACAGAAGTGGGTCAGATACACCTTCTTCCACGGCACAGAATCTGAGTTTGTTTCTGTGTCCAGCACCCACTCTGAGTCTGTGCCCAGCCTTTGAAAAGCAATCAGACTGTCTTAGTTACCTAGTGCCGCTGTAATACAAATACCACAAGTGGTGGCTTTAAAGAACATAAGTTTATTTTCTCACAGTTTTGGAGGCTAAAAGTCCAAATCATGGCCTCAGCCTTGTCAGTTCCTTCCTTGTTGGTAGTCCCAGGTGTTCCTTGGTTCTTGGCTTATAGACAATCCTAATGTGACATCTGTCTTCCCCATGTGTGCGTATCTCTGTGTCTCATCTGCTCTCATTATAACTCAGGAGTGATTAGATTTAGAATCCCCCCTACTCAGGTATGATCTAAGTAGCATAGCAAAGAAAACCCAGTTTCCAAACAGGATTACAGTGACAGATAGAGGGGTTAGGATTCCAACACATATTGTGGGGGAATACCTTTTTTTTTTTTTTTAAATTGTACATTAGGTGAAAGTTTGCAGAGCAAATTAATTTCCTATTCAATAGCTTGTACATAAAGTATTTCATGACCTTGGTTTCATTCCCCACAATGTGTCAGCACTCTCCCCATTTCCGCCCTGGGTTCCCCGTTTGCTTTTGTCCTGATTTTCTACCCCTTCCTGCCTTCTCACCTTGGTTTTTGAGCAGGTATTGCCCTTTGGATCTCATATAATTGATTGTCCTAAGGACTAAGTTCCTTTCTGGTGTTATTTTTTTATCTTATGGGCTTGTCTGTTGTTTGGCTGGGAGATGGTCTCTGGGAATGGCTTCCTTTCCAGGTCAGAAGGGTGTGTCTTAGGCCATAGTCTCAGGGGTTCCTCGAGTCTCTGTCGTATCAGTAAGTCTGGCCTTTTTTGTGAATTTGATTTTTTGTTCTGCAATTTTCTCCCACTCTGTCCAGGACCCTCTGTTGTGATCTCAGTCAGAGCAGTTGGGCACCATCTAGTTCTTCTGGTCTCAGGGTCATGTAGGCTGTGGTTCATGTGGTCCACTAGTCCTTTGGATTGATTGCTCCCTTGAGTCTTTGGTTTTCTTTGCTCTTCTTTGCTCCAGATGGAAAGAGACCAATAGTTTATCTTAGATGGGTGCTCACAAGCTTTTAAGACTCCAGACACTGCTCGCCAAAGTAGAATGCAGAACATTGTCTTTATGAACTATGTTGTGCCAATTGACGTAGATGTTCCCCGAGTCTATGGTCCTTTGTCTTCTAGCCTAGGAACTCCAACCTGCAAGGTGTTTGGTTATGTCTAAGAGGTTTCTCTGACTATACCCTTGTGTGCTCTAGAAGAGCCACACCTACATTTATGTATATAGAAATGTCTACCACCAAACCTATATCTGCCAGTGGGTGTGTTGTTCCCTTACATCCTCCCACACCTCATGGTCTATCTACCTACCTATTTATTTGGGGGAACATATTTTAATCCATAACATAGACCCTGTCCCTCTATACCGTTACTGGGGGCGTGATTTCATCTGTTTGTGTAGATGAGGCCTCTGAGTGTAGACCCATTCAAGGGGTGCCTTGGCTGACAATTCTGGCCATATTTTTAGCTCCTAATTCATCACTGTAGCCACCAGTTGCCACAGTTTTGGAAGATCTGGTGTGTCAGGAAAACACATCTCTTCTGACTTCTGGATGCATCCCTAAACTGGGTTATTCAGTTGTGAAGGAGTATGGTCAGGCACTAGAAGCTCCCCCACACTGCAGACATGGGGTGTTGAGAGTTGCTGGCAGCAGGTGATTTCCACTTTGGATAAACTTTGAAGGGCTCTCAGGAACTTCCTCTTCATGCTGGTGGAGTAGAAAGAGCTGGACTTTAGAATTTGATAGACCTGGGTGTGTGTCCAGATTCCAGCCCATGGCTCTCTGACCTTGGGCATCTGGCTCTCACCGGCCCAAGCCCATTTCCCCTGTGCAGGGTGGGTGCCACAGCTCCCGCCAGAACACAGTAGGCACTCTGCAGACAGTAGCTGCTGCTGGTGCTGTGATGTCTGAAGTTGCAGCAGTTGCTGTGGAGTTGGCTCCAACTCATGGCGACCCCATGTGTGTCGGAGTAGAATTGTGCCCCACTGGGTTTTCAATAGATGATTTTTCGGAATTAGATCATCAGGTCTTTCTTCTGAGGTGCCTCTGGATAGACTTGAACTGAAAACCTTTTGGTTATCAGCCAAGCGCGTTAACTGTTAGCACCACCCAGGGACTGCTGTGATGTTCCCATTGCCGTTGAGTCGATTCTGACTCGTAGTGACCCTATAGGACAGAGTAGAACTGCCTCATAGGGTTTCCAAGGCTGTAATGTTTATGGAAGTAGACTGCCACCGCTTTCTCCCTAGGAGCAGCCGGTGGGTTTGAACCACTGACCTTTCTGACTAGCAGCTGAGCGCTTAACCACTGCACAACCAGGGCTCATGCTATGATGTTAGCCACCTGTAATAAGTGAGCTGGAGCCAGGGCTTGCCCAGGCCTCCACTGTTGAGAAACGTTTCTTGGTGACGGTGCTCATGAGTTGCCCTGAAACCCATTAAGCCAAGAGGACAGTGATGGGAACTCCTGGCAGGGCTCTTGGGCCACATCCAATGGCTCTCGATGCTTTTGCAAGTGCCCTCGAGCCACCAGGGGTAGCCCTTTCACCTTGGGGTAGGCTGACTTCATTCTAGGGAGGTGGGGCTTGGGGCAGCCCAGACCCTTGGGGAGCTCCTGAGTGGAGAAGAGGACATGCAGCCTGAATTCCCCCACTTGCTCACACAATCAGGAGGGCCACTCCTCTGTAATTGAGTCCAGGCCGAGGGGCTGCTACTAGGTGTTTCTGGCCCTCAGGATCTCAGCTGGATGGTTCTTTGGGGAGAGTATTAGTTTCCTTGGGAGTCCCTGCGTGGCACAGATGGTTAAGTACACAACTACTGACCAAAATGTTGGTGATTCAAACCTACCCAGAGACGTCTGAAAGAAAGGCCTGGCAATCTGCTTCCAAAAGGTCACGGCCTTGAAAACCCTATGGAGCACAGTTCTACTCTGCAGTCATGGGGTTGCCATGAGTTGGAATGACTTGACCGCATGGTGTTTTAGTTTGCTATTGTATTAGTTTCCTATTGCTGCTGTAACAAATTACCTCTAACTGGGTGACTTAAAACAATAAACCACAATTGTTTAGAATAAATTTCTGTGAGAGAAATTTAGTCTCTCACAGTTCAGGAGGCTGAAAGTCAGAAATCAAGGTGCTGGCAGGGTCACACACCCTCTGAGGGTGCTAGGGGAGAATACTTCCTTGCATCTTCCGGCTTCTGGTAGCTCCTGGTGTCCCTTGGCTTTTAGCTGTATCACTCTGCTCTCTGCTTCTGTCGTCACATGGCGTCTTCCCTGTGTGTCTCTGTCTCCTCTTCTTATAAGGACACCAGTCATTGGATTTAGGGCCCACCCTAATCAGTATGACCTCATCTTAACTAATTACATCTGCAAAGACCCTATTTCTAAATAAGGTCACATTCTGAGGTTGGCGTGAATTTGGGGGGATACTTTTCAACCCAGTACAGACGACATCTGGCCCGGTCTCCTTGTCTGACAGATGGGGAAACTGAGGTCCAGGCAGAGGGAGCAACCTGCTCCAACTCAGGCAGCTCTGCAGGGTGACACCACTGAGGTGAGGAGCCAGATGTGGGGACCACGGGTCAGGACACATTACGTGGAGGAGACTCAAGGCTCCACGTGCAGACAGGGTAGGGAGGGGGACCGGGCCCTACTCTACTGGAGGTTTTATGGAATGCTTGACCCTAAAAGGATGTGGGAGATCATTTTGGTTCATCTTCCTGCCTCCAGGCAGGCTCCCCTTAATCATCCCAAGCTGTCCAGGAAAAGCCTATTTCAAAGCTTTCAATTAAAAATGTTCACCATTTCAATACCTGCTTGTGTCTAGCTGTAGCTGTGGCTGCTTGTGGGGAGATGACGAGCAGTTGTTTGCCTTTTAAAACCTGGAATTTAGTCAATGCATTACCAAGCTTAAGATTTACTCTCTTTTTTTTAATAACAGCTTTATTGACATCTAATTCACATAACATACAATTCACCCATTTAAAGTGTACCATTCAATTGGTTTTAGTATAGTCACAGAGTTGTACAACCATCCCCACAATCAATTTTAGAATATTTTCGTCACCCTAAAAAGAAAGCTTCACACCCATTAGCAGTCACTCCCCATTTCCCCCTCAAGCCCTCCCAGACCTAGGATTTGATCTTTATTGAGTTATTTTTAATATCCTGAGCTTTGGTGAATGTTAAAGAGTTTTTATTTGTACTTTATTGGTGAAATAGGGGGTCAAGGGGAATGCTGGGTTTTTTTATTTTTAGGTCTGACCTTTGTTTTGCTCACAAAGGAGTTTCAAAATCAAGGGGAGACAGTGGGTGAAGCCATATATCCCCTCATTTAAGCTCACTTCATCTGGAGGGCTGTCGAGGGGCTCAGGCGCTGGGGTGTGCTCACTTGGGCCTGGCTCAGGACAGACAGCAGCTGAGAGATGGACTCAAAGGCAGGGTGGGGACGGCCTCCTGGGCCCTGCTGGCACTCGGAAGCTTGTCAGACTTCTGGAGCCCAGAGTGTGTCAGGGGCGTGGGAGAGAAGGGAGCCTCCCTCCAGAAGGCAGGCCCCAGGCTCCTGGGACAAAGGCTGCAGGCTGCAGCTAGAAGCCACTCTGATTGCCACGACCCCCAGGTCTCTGAGTTAGCTGAGGATGGTGGCCCCGGACAAGACCCCAGAGGGTTCCACTATGGCTGGGCTGACATTTCCAGTTTCTGTCAGCCTCAGCCCTCAACTTAGCTCTGTCAGGCAGAGAAGTACAGGGACCAGGGGTTTCTCAGGCTCTGACTTGCCAACACTCAGCACAGACTCTGCCCACTGAGGCCGTGGGATCCACCGGCTTGGGACCTCCCCTCAGCTCTGGGACACCTGTCACAGGGACTCTGGGCGAACGTTTCTAACATCTTAAGTGTCAGCATGGTATGGTGGCTCAGAGCGTGGACACTGGAGCCAGACTCCCTAGATCGAACCCCTGCCCTGCCACCTCCTAACTCTGTGACCTTGGTACATCACGTCCCCACTCTGGCCTCAGAGACTGCAGCTGAAACAGAGGACAGTGCCGTGAGCAATTGGGTTAACACCAGATGATGCCCTTTCTGAAAGCCTGGTGGGGCCTGGGGCTGGGGTGCCAGCTGAGGAGACCTGGCTCCGGTGTGCCCCGGCAGACATACATCACAGGCTGCTGCTGGGGGTAAGAGCGGGATTGCCTGGGCTCGAATCCTAGCTCTGTCTTCCACCAGCAGTGCTGCCTTGGGGAAGCCATTGAGATTTTCTACTCTGGGTGGTACAAACGGTCAGTGCACTCAGCTGCTAACCAAAAGGCTGGAGGTTTGAGTCCACCCAGAGGCACCTGGGAAGAAAGCCTGGTGGTCTACTTCTGAAAAATCAGCCATTAAACACCCTGTGGAGCCCAGTTCTACTCTGACACTCATCGGGTTGCCAGGAATCAGAGTCAACTCGATGGCGACTGGTTTTATTCCTCAGCTACCCCATCTGTAAAATGGGGATAATGGTAATGGTAGCTCCTTCAAGGGGTCATTGTGGGGATTCATTGAGTTAGTGTCTGCAGACGGCTGCCTGGCTCAGAGTGGGTTCTTGTGTTAGCTCTTAATATCGCTGCTGTGATTTAGTATTGTCTGTTCCAGAACCATCCAGAATGTGGAGAACACTGTGCTAACTTGATGTTCTCTCTCTCTCTCACCTCGGTTTACCCAGCCGAGCCCCTGCCGCTCATGGATCTCTGCCGCCGCTCAGTGCGCCTGGCCCTGGGGAAGGAGCGCCTCGGGGAGATCCACACACTGCCGCTGCCCGCCGCGCTCAGGGCCTACCTCCTGTACCAGTGACACGCCACCCAGGACCTCCGCTCGACCAACACCTGGTGCCACCTCACTGAGCCGCCCGCTGCAGGGCCGCCCACTGCGTCGGGTCCTGGAACCCGCATCCGCAGCCTTGGACAGAAGGCCATGCTCTTCCCATCCATCCCTCCCCAGCTGCCTCTGCCAGACATGAACAGATCCCAACAGTCTCCTCCGTCCCCCTTCCTGACATTGGCAGAAGGCAGCCACCCTGCATGTCGTATACATCCCCCTGTTTAAAAAAGACAGAATAAACTTCTATGGTCCTACATTGAGCTCTGATCTGCTCTCGGGGTGGGATGGGGAGCCCCCCTACCTTCTGAGAGAAGGCTGCAGCCACTTGGGGGTATTGGGGCAGTGGGGCCGGTGGGAAGTGCCAAGGCGCCCAAACAGATCCCCAGGAGAACTGGAGAGGTGCTTCAGAAAAGGGCTGACGGTGCCCAGCCCAGCAGGGGCCTGGCCATGGCCGGTAAAGCTCAGGACGTCAGAAACCCGCCAAGGACACGAGGCAGAAACTCAGATTGGACCTCACGCAGGCAAATAAGCAACCAGCACCAGCCCCAGGTATAGGTTCCCCGGTACCCTGTATTTATTCTTTTAACAATAACAAAAGCCATTTATTTATTCCATTTAGAAAGGAAACCTTGTTCCAGTTCCCTCTGGAGTGTTCGGTCGCTTTCCTCCCACCTGCCCCCTCCCTGGGCTGTGTGTGCCTCACCTGCCCTTTTTGCTGGGCTGTGTCTGTGTCGTGTGTGCACGGGGGGGGGGGGGGGGGGGGGGGGGGGGCGCAGGTTGTCTTTGTCTGGGCTCCCTTATCTTCATTTCCCAGGAGCTCTGCCCGAGTTCCCGAGTGGGCCCCTCAGGGGATGCCAGACCCACGTGCAATATGAGTGTCTTAGGGGAACCTGTCTGAATGGGCTCGCGGCCGTGCCCCTCTTGGGCTCACACATCTTTGCATGTAGTTTTACTTCTTAAGCCTCCCGTGGGTGCTTCAGTTTTGTTTTTGGTTGTGCTTTTCTAGCCGAAATTTCCCAAGTGCATCCTCAGGGCCTCTGGCCTCCCCAGAGGACTACCAGAACCAAGAAGGGAGGGTCAGCGGGTTTCCGGGCCCGAGACCCTGGGCCAGGGCAGGATTGGTTCGACCAAGAGCAGAGTCAAGCCACTTCCTCATGGAGCCAGTGCCGGTGGCTGCTCAGCGCCCTGCCTGGGTTCTGGCGCTGTCATTGAGCAGGTCCCCAGTCATCACGACTCCTCTCAGAGCCTCAGCTTCGCTGGGGAGAAGGGCAGGTCAGCGAGCAGGCGGGGGACGCCGCTCCCACAGCTCCCCACGTAGCAGACCACCTTGCTGTGCCCAGTTCTTCTGTTTTGAAGTCAGTTCTCTTGGACTCTGGTTCATTTCTGTACAGGTACAATAGATGACTTTATTTGTTTAAAAGGTTTAATATATACACGCATATATATTTGTCTGTAAGAATTATGTTTTAAACAGCTGCTGTAGGGTACCTTTTATAAAGAAAAAAAATCTTTCAGTGGAATATATTTTTTAAAGCACAAAACTGGTGCCAAGACTGGGTGAGAAATGTAAATCACCCCCTTATTACTTTGAGGGTCTTTTTCCCCTTCTGGTGGGGGAGGGGCGGGGCTTGCTGACAAGACTTTTAAAGACTTTCCCCGCTCCTGTGCAAGGTGGACCGCGTTCTGACCCATGTTGCACACAAGACAATTTAATCTGTACAACGCCCAGCTTATGGCCCCGACCCAGTCACCTCCCACGGGAGCTGGCTAAATGACGGCTCTTTGTCATCTCTCCGCCCCCCCACCCCCACCCCTCAGCTCCCTGGTGCCCCTAACCCCCTTCTTTCCTGTCAGCCCTGAGCCTTGTGACATGTACAGTTTCAAAACTCCCATTCTATTTTATGATCATTGATAATACTCAGTAACCTAATAAAGGAACGTTTATTAAAACACAAAACCACTTTTGAGTCCCTCCTTTGTGCCTTGGGCGTGGGGTAAGGGGCTTGACTGACCCCTCGTTATGGATTGAATTGTGTCCCCAAAAACTATGTGTTGCAACCCTAACCCCTATACCTGTGGATGGAATTCCATCTGGGAACAGGTTTTCTTTGTTATGTTAATGAAGTCATCTCAGTGTAAGGTGTGTTTTGAGCCAGTCGATTCTGAGATATAAAAGGAGCAGATTAGGCAAAGAAGCAAGGAAGCACAGATCAGGAAGATAGATACCACGCATGTGAAGATTGCCAGAAGCTGAAAAGAGACAAGAACTTCCCCAAGAGCCAGCAGAGAGAGAGAAGAAGCCTTCCCCTACAGCCAGCGCCCTGACTTCGGACATCTAGCCTCATAACTGAGCAAATCAATTTCTGTTTGTTAAACCCGCTTGTAATATATCTGTTACAGCAGTGCTAAGAAACCAAGTAGGAGCTCTGGGGGTGCAATGGTTAAGTGCTCGGCTGCTAACTCAAAGGCTGGTGGTCTGAACCCACCCAGCAGCTCCTCTGGAGAAAGACCTAGTGATCTGCACCTTTTGGTTAGCACCTGAGCTTTTAACCACTGCACCACCAGGCCCCCTGTAAAGATTTAAAAAAAAAAAAAAACCACACCTGTTGCCACTGAGCCGATTCTGACTCATAGCAACCCTGTAGGACAGAGTAGAACTGCTCCATAGGGTTTCCAAGGGGCAGCTGGTGGATTTCAACTGCCAACCTTTTGGTTAGCAGCCTGAGCTCTTAACCACTGTGCTACCACGGCCCCCTGTAAAGATTACAGCCTAGAAAATCCTATGGGGTGGTTCTAGTCTGTCACATGGGGTTGCTATGAGTTGGAATCGACAACGGTACCCAACAACAACAAGAAACTAAGACATCTGTCCTGGGTCCAGCAGGCCCCACTGCCCACAGCTCTCAACAGATGATGATGTGACCCCCATCACCCCTTGGCAGAGGCTGACACACCAGCCAGAGCCCCAGACAGAGGAGGAGACTCCTGCAGCGATGATTCTAGAACATCTCAGGGTATTAATATACCTGGCAGCCCAGACAAAGGGAGCCCGTGGAACCTACTGGAAAGCGATTCTACATCCTCATGAGCGCTTCTGGCTCCTTGATGTATTTGTCAAGCTTGAGTTGACAATAGGCTTTTTGGGAGCTGAGGGTGAGCCAGTGTGGGTGTCCTAGGAGTCCAGGCTCTGGAAACGTGCCAGTAGGAGCTGGTCCATCATCCACCTTTGAGTCCCCAGTGCCGAGAGCACAGTGATGCTCTATGAGCCTTTGCCTGCATGAATCCTCCTTCCAGCCGCTGAGGGCAGACCCACCCCCAGCAGAGAGGACAGGAAATTCTGGGTTAGTTGGAGGTTGGGTGAGTGACGCTCCAGATAAAGTGAACAGTGCAGAAATTTACTACATGTGATCATGTGTCAATGACTAGTTCCAAAACAAATTGGCCAGACTGTATTCAGCTCACTGGGAGATTTTGAATTCTAAAGACATGTCAGGATCCGGTGGCACTGTGGAAAATGCCCCCGGTTTGAGGGTCCAAGACCACTGGGGACCAGGGTCCCATGTCTCTTGCTCCGAGAGCCTCCTAACGAGCTTTTCTCTAGACCACCTGCCTCAGCATCACCTGGGGGTGTTTGTTAATATGCAGCTTCTAGGGCCCTTCCCAAGATGGACTGAATCAACATTTCTGGGGCCAGGCCCAGGGATCTGCATTTCTCCAAACCTCCCAGGTGACCTTGCCTAAGAGTTTGAAGACCACTGTTTTTGCCTGTCAACTCTTCCTCTTGCAGAGTGGCTAGGTAAAGGGCAGTGATTTCAATGTTGGTAGGTTGGCCCAGGCGGAGCCCTGGTGGCACAATGGTTAAGAGCTCGGCTGCTAACCAAAAGGTTGGCAGTTCAAATCCACCAGCCAGCTCCTTAGAAACTCTATGGGGCAGTTCTACCCTGTCCTATAGGGTAGCTATGAGTCAGAATCAACTCGCCAGCAACAGGCTTGGTTTTTTGTGGAGGTTGGCCCAGGAAAAGCACCTGGACACAAGTCAGACCTGGCTTCAAATACTGGCGTTAACACCCACCAGCTTTTTGACCTCCATAAAATGGCAGTACTAAACGGTTTGCACTCAACTGCTAACTTAAAGGTTCACCGTTCAAACCCACTCAGGAGTACTGTGGAAGAAACACCTGGTGATCATCTGCTTCTGCTAAAATTACGGCCCAGAAAACCCTATAGAGCACAGTTCTCTGCAACACATGGAGTCACTGTGAGTTGGAATCAACTAGATGGCAGCTAGCAACAACAACAATCTCACAGGAAAGTAGCCAGGGTAGCCTGACGCCCTGCAGGTGAGGCTTCTAGGACAGGGCCCTGCGTATTAACAAGGGTACAAACACATTCACAAGCTCACGCATTTCTGTTCTAGAAAATGGCAAATTCTCGGGATTGGGATGTTGTCTTTGAAAATGGACCAAACATTCCTAAACCGATGTTCCTTCTTCCTGATAGAAGCCCCCCAAATCAAGGTGGGCATTGGGAAGAGGGACCCCCAGGTGCCCTCCTCAGGCATGCCCGGGCTGGCGGCGGGAAGAAGGGGTTGTCTAAATTTAGCTTTAGTTGAGAGTTCATTTCTGGGTTGCGGTTGGAACTCTGGCTTCCTTTGAAGAGGATGGCAGGGGGAGGAGTGGGGTCAGGCAGTGGGGGAGGGTTGACAGTGGGGGACATACAGGAAAACCAAGGGTCTTTGTGCTGCTGGGAGATTTCTGGGGAGCAGGGTTTTGTACTGAAGGGAGCTGCATTAATAAAACCATCTGCGCAGACTTGGCCCATGTGGTTGCAATTACTATCCTGCCTTCAAGCAGGTAGCAGCTCTCAGGACTTGGCCATGGATGGGAAACGGCCTCCCGCCTCCGTCCATCTTCTGCACACGTCTTCCCTCCCACTCCTCCGTGAGATGAGGAATGCGGACTTTACTGAACCATAAACTATGCTGGGGGAGCTGGGGAGGGGGCCGAAGACAGAGCAATTAGTTCATGCTCCAGTCCAGACACCCAAACATGGTTGGATTCCAGCTGCAAGGAATATTTGAAATAAATGAGCTGCCTGGGGCCAGGATTTTGCTGTGTTTTCTGTACGGAGCCATGGCAACCAGGGAGGAAACCATGAGCTAGGGACTGGGCTCGAGAGTCAACAAATGATGTCCTGCCCTAGCCAAGCCTGCTACAGCCGCTCACGGCTCTCCTAGGGCTTCTCGGGGATCAGCTGCTGGCAGGCAGGATGCAGCCTGAGCCAGCCTTCTGGGGCACTCGGCAACAGCATGGCCCGGCCGGGGGACCTTCCATGTCCTCTGTTGGGCTCTGATCTTTTTTTCCTTTTTTTTCTTTTTAAGAAAAGAGAAAGCTAACGCTTTGCTGGAACCTTTCTTCCTGGGCAGGAGAACAGCTGCTGCTGTCGCTGCTGGTTTGATAACGATTTTCCTGGACAGAGGGAAAGTTCTTGGTGGAAAAGTCCAGGTTGAGGGCAGCTGGCTGGACAGAAGGTGGCACTGAACTTGCCCTGGCTAAGTCTTCCTGCCAGGCCCCTGCTGCAGCCTCTGCTGGGTCCACTTTGTAGGCAGAAAAGGCAAAGACCTCTTTCAGTTCCCATCCCCTGGCCCCTCTGAGTGGACCTTGTGGCTGTCCCTAAATATGTGACTTGTAAGTGCACATGAGTCATGGGACCTAGTTTAGGGGTCTTTGCCTGAAGTTCACCGATGTCTCATGCACTCAAATCACCAGGGGGACTTAGGAAAAAGCTACATTCCAGAACCCCTGATACAGTAGGTGGGAACTGGGAACCTGTATTAAACACCCCTGGATGACTCTGGGATGGGGGCAGTGGTGGTACAGTGATAGAATTCTTGCCTTCCATGAAGAAGACCCATGTTCGATTCGTGGCCAATGCGCCTCACGCACAGCCACCATCGATCTTGTCAGTGGAGGCTCGCATGTTGCTGTGATGCTGAAACAGGTTCAGTGGAGCATCCAGACTAAGACTAGAAAGAAAGGCCTGACAATCTGCTTCCAGAAATCAGCCAATTGAAACCCTATGGATCACAACAGTCCTACCCTAACTGATCATGGGAATGGTGCAGGACCAGGTAGTGTTTTATTCTGTTGTGCATGGGTGCCATGAGTTGGGGGCCAACTTGATGGCCGCAAACAACACAACAGATGACTCTGATATAGCAGGTCTGGGGACTGGTGTTTAGAAGCCATTGCACTGAGGTTCCTGGGGCTCCTGGAATTATATGGGGAGTTTTACTCTATGTCCTTACTCATGGGCCTTCAGGGTCCTGTGAGGTGCCAAGGCCCAGAAGAGCTTGGGGAGCACTGATGTAGAAGATTCCATGGAAACTTTAGCATGGTAGGGGAGAAGGGGCTTCCTGCCATACTCACCCAACTCCACCCACTCTATATTTCAGGAGACCTGGGCCCCAGTACTGTCATGCCAGCATCCTCACCCTGGCCCAAAGGGGCTTATCTTACCAAGAATGAGCAAGGTGAGTTCAAGGAGAAATACTGGAGTAGAGATGGGGGCTCTTGCCCTGAGCCTCAGTTTCCCCAAGGAAATTAGTCTCTAGAAAGCTGAACCAGGAGCTCTGGAGACACCACGCACCTCTCCCAGCTATTGCTTCAGGCAAACCCCCTCCCAGGATGGTGTCCACTCGGGGGCGGGGGGGGGGACTGTCGCTCACAGGTGTTTCGTACAACATCAACACAGCAGGCTGGGGTAAGGATGCCCACCCAGGACCATCTCTCCCTGGATCTGGTCTTCCCCTGCCTCTTTACAGCATTAGGAGCAAGCTGTCTAATACCCCTCCCACCTGCACCCCCAGTCCCCACCTTTTGAAAGATTTTTTTCAACTAAAGCACATTTGTGAAGTACCTTCCCAAGGTTTTCTGTTAAAGGCAATGATAATCGGCAGTCAGGATTTCTGATGACTATAGATAGAAGAGTCCCTGGGTGGTATAAATGGTGAACTTGCCCAGCTGCTAACCAAAAGCTTAGAGGTTTGAGTCCACCCAGAGGTGCCTCGGAAGAAAGGCCTGGTGATCTACTTCCAAAAAAATCAGCCACTGAAAATCCTATAGGGTGCATTTGGACTCTGACACACATGCAGTCACCATGAGTGGAAATCCACTCGATGGCAACTGGTTATAGATAGAATAAACTTCAGCCAAAAAGCAAAAGGACTTCACCTTCGAGTTGGGCCCAGTGTTGAGGCTGTGTAATTGAGGAGAAGGGCCTGGGTTTGGAGCCAGGACAACCTGGGATTGGTGCCCGGCTCCCCTCCTTACTGCCCAGGATGATGGCCTTGAACAAGAATCTTAGGAGCCTCGGTGACCTCATCTGTGAAATGAGAACAACTTTCCTCCCTGGGGGCCCATTGTTAAGGACCAGGCACAACAGGGTTCCCGCTTCACCCTTTTTCAATCGGCCTTTCTGTTTTTATCGAGGTTAAGCTCACATAACACAAAACTTGCCGTTTTCAAGTGCTTGATTCAGTAGCATTTAGTACGGTCACAATGTTGGGCAAACACCACCTCTATCTAGTTCCGAAACATTTTCCTCACCCCGAAAGGGGACCCCCCCCCCCACCCCAACCCATTCAGCAGTCACTCTCCGTTTCCTCCTCCTCCAGCCCCTGGCGGCCACCTATCTGCTTTCTCATCCAATGGCTTTACCTTTTCTGGATAATTCATGTAAATGGAATCATACAATATGTGACCTTTTGTGTCTGGCTTCTTTCACTTCTAATTGGCTTTTTAAGAGGACACCTTCCCCTGTTACCTCTCTGTATCTTAGTTTCTTCATTTGTAAAATGGAGGAATAATATTTCTTACTTCATAGCTAGGGTGGCGAGACTTCCTCTGGACACATCATCAGGAAGGATCAATCGCTAGAAAATGATATCCTGTTTGGTAAAGCAGAGGGTCAATGAAAATGCGAGAAACCCTCAGTGAGATAGAGTGACACAGTAGCCACAACAATGGACTCAGACACATCAATAATCATGAAGATGGCGCAGGACCGGGCTATGTTTCATCCAGTTCTACCTAAGGTCACCACGAGTTGGAGCTGACTGGACAGCAACTAACAATAGCAACATAGGGTTGTTGCGAGGATCAAATGAGCTGATGTCTGCAAAGTACTTAGGACACTGTGTGGCACACAGTAAATGATCGAAGTCCGGAGACCTTTGTGCTCATAAGTTTATCCAAGCCACCTTGTCTGCGAGCGACACTTTCCTAGGTGGCATCTCAGCAGGGAAATTGCCTGGGCCCTGGAGCCTCTGTCTGTCAGGATGGAAACCATACCCAGTTTCCTAAACACCAGGCTCAGAACCAGGGAGGCAGATAGCAGAGAAATTGAGAGCTGTGTGGCCTTGATCAGCCTCTCTGATCCTCAGTTCCCATACTTTATTAGCTTCCTGTGGCTGCCATAGCAAAGTACCACAAACTGGATGGCTTAAAACAAACGAATTTTATTCTCTCACAGTCTAGAGGCCAGAAGTACAAAATCAAGGTGTGAACAGACCCACGCTCCCTTCGAAGGCTTTAGGGATCAATCCTTCCTTGCTTCTTCCAATTTCTGGTGGCTCCACACATTCTTGGTCTTGGGGTTGCATCACTCCAATCTCTGCCTCCATCTTCCCATGGACTTCTCCTCTTCTCTCTCTTATAAGGACACTTGTTGTTGGATTTAGGGTTCACCTGGAAAATCTAAATAACATCTACAAAAGCTCTTTTTCCAAACAAGGTCACATTCACAGGAATGGGGGTTAGGATGTGGACATATCTTTTTGTCCCACTACGTGTATCTTCAGAACAGGGTTCCTAATAGCACTCACTCTTAGGATGACCATGAGGATTTCTGCAATGATGTACATGCATGACCGTATGTAATCCCCTCAACAGCCCTCTACAATTGGTGCCTATTTGACCTTGGACACTGCCAGACCTGTGGTTGTGTCTGTGATTTTGACTCAAAGTGATCCCATGTAACAGAGTAGAACTGCCCCACAGGGTTCCCAAGGCTGTAATCTTTAAGGACTAAGGTGTGCCTGACCCAAGCCATGGATTTTCAATCACTTCATATGCGTGTAAAAGCTGGACAATGAATAAGGAAGACTGAGGAAGAACTGATGCCTTTGAATCATGGTGTTGGTGAAGAATACTGAGTATACCACGGATTGCCAGAGGAACGAGCAAGTCTGTCTTGGAACAAGTATAGCCAGAGTGCTCCTTGGAAGCGACTTCATCTCACTTGCTTTGGACATTTTATCAGGAGGGACCATTCCCTGGAGGAGGACATCATGCTTGGTAAAGTCAAGGGTGATCGAAAAAGAGGAAGACCCTCAAAGAGATGGATTGACAGTGGCTGCAACAATTGCCTCAAACATAGCAATGATTGTGAGGATGGTGCAGGACAGGGTAGTGCTTCGTTCTGTTGTTCACAGGGTCCCTGTGAGTCAGAACCAACTCCATGGCACCTGACAACAACAACAACAAATCTTTACGTGAGCAGATGGCCAAGTCTTTCTCCTGAGAAACAACTGGGGCCAAACCACTGACTCTTCAGTTGGCACCCGAGTGCTTAACCATTGCACCGCCAGGGCTCCTTTATTCATAGGTATGGGGTCAAGATTTGCAACACATATTTTGGGGGCACACAGTTCAATCCACAACAGCCTGTCTCCTGGTCTTTCTTTGGGACGTAGGGACAGAGGCTCAAATGCTTGCAGCTTCTGCAGCCAGGCCTGTGCTGAACTGATCGTACAAGGAGATGGAATGTGAGCCTGGCTATTTAAAGAGCAGGGAGGCGGGGAGGCGCGGCTGGACGAGGGGCCTGCGGCCCGCTCAGGGCTCCTCGTTGACTCTGTTTGATTCACTGCAGGGCTGTGAGCAGCTCCAACCTCAGACACAGAACTATTTGAAGCAGCTGCCAGATGTTGTGTCTGAGTTGGGTTTTTACAACTTGCTTACTGGTTAGCAGCCTGCCTCCCGCCGGAGCTCAGCTCTCCCCAGCGGGTTCAGGGCCCTGGCGAGAGACCACAGCCTCTGCTCAGCGACCTCGCCTCACCCTCCTGGTTGGCGAGTCTGTGCTGCCTGGAGGGGAGCTAGAGTGGGAGTCAGCTGTCAGACACCCCACCTTCCCGGGGGTGGCAGTGTGGCCCTGAATTCAAGGGGTCTTCCAGGCACCCTAAGCTTATGGAATGTTCTGCCTGAGCTCACTGCTGGACCTACTTCATCTAAAACAACTTTGCAACGAGGCATCCCTGGGAGCAGGTCTTCCATGACAGGGCTGTCCCCAAGCATGTGGGAGTGGCCAGGAGGTCAGGACAGAGGACAGCCGATCCCTGCTCTCTTTCGTTCCTCTTCTTCCACCTCCTAGGCAAATGTGTTTCCCCTTGGCTATCAGATGCCAGCCTTCTTAAATGCTGCATGGAAGGCCATGTGGACCAGAGGCTCTGCAAGGTTCTCGAGCCTCTGAAAACCTAGTGAACCAGAGAAGTCCCAGGGAGCACCAGTAGGACCAACTTTTGGATCAAGGCCACCGTATCAGGCAGCCGGGATTTCCCTACATGAGACTGTGGGGTTCAGAGGCTTGGGGTGGGGGGTGTCTCTCAGTCCCTCCCATCCTGAGAAGGCCTGAAATGGAGGCCACCATGGCGAGAAGCACACAACTCAAGTGCTGACCTCCTGAGGCGACTTGGAATGGCTTCTCAGAAAGTTCACTCTGGATCCTAGTGGGTGACAAGGGAAGAGGGCGGGGGCAGGGTGGGGCCGGTAAGGAGCCCAGAGGGAGGTTGTGTAATTCATCTTGTTGCATGTGAAAGCACACTTGTCCGTCCAGGAATCCCGAACCCGCCAGAGTCCACCAGAGTGGACAGAGTGTTCAGTCCCCTCCTGAAAGAGCCAGAAATGTTTTGTCCACTGGAAAGGAAAACATCCTTCTCTTGCACTGGAGTTTGGCCCTCCCTCCAGGGAGGACGCCTCCGAGGGCCACATGAGGAGGAGCAGGGTCTGCTGGCTGTGGGACTGGGGTTACCCAGGAGGGCCGGGGCCATGTCTGGGGACACACATGCCAGGCCCTGGGGAGCCTGGGGACCTTGTCTCCCTGGGGTGGAGGGATGACCCCTCCGGCTCTGCATTTTCTGGCAGCCCTAAGGAACTCAACTTCTCTGCAGCACCCAACTCCAGCCCCAGCTCTTTTTCCCTTCCTCCCTCAGAGAATTAGAAAGAGGATCACTAGGAGCAAGACACCCTCTCCCAAGAGCTCACTGAAGGGGTAAGCCCACAGTAACCAGCAGAAGTGCCCAGACCCAGGCAAGAGGTCAGGAGGGCGGGACTTTGGACTCAGAACACAGTTGCCTGGGGAGCCTCAATTTCCTCCTCTGTAAAGTGGGAATAATGACATCTCCCAGCCAACCTCAGGGCATTGCAAAGATCACATGGGGCTGGGTAGGGAGCAGTGCTTTGAAAAGTTGTGAAGCCCACGCATGCCCAAGGCCTTATTATTGTATTTATTTATGGGAAAGTGGGAAAGTAAGCGTCTTAGCAATGCCCACACCTCCTAGAAAGCCATCCGCTTTGGTCCTGCGGCTTCTCCTCCGGGGCTTCTACCGCTGTCCCTGGAAGCCGGGCCCTCTCTGCTTGTCCCCTGCCCCCCAAGGACCCTAGAAGGATGAGCTAGGGGAGGTGTGTCCCCTAAGGAGCAATACAGCCAGACTCCCTTAGAGGACAGACCCTTAAGGACATCCCCATCACCTTTGGGGGAAACCGAGCAGCATTTCCTGCAAGGGCCAAGCACCTGAGTTGGGAGGCTGCATGAAGGCGAGGAAAAGGGGTGCCGTTGCACACTCCTTGAGTCCCTGATCTGTGCCAGACACATCCTGGGCTCGGGGGGATTCAGATTCAGAAAACCAGGCTCCAGAGCAAAGAGCTCAGTGGGCAGGATGGAGACCAATCAATGGGGCAGATGGGGTCATCAGGGAAAGGATGCCACACAGGGTTTTGGGGGATACCTAGGAGTTTTCCAGCAGAGGAAAGTGAGCCCATTTGTGGGTGGTGTCAGGATGAGTGGATGGCTTTTTGTAAGGTGCCAGAACAGTGTCTAGCACGTGGTGAGTGCCCTGTAAGTGTTGGGTGGATTGTTGGTGTTAACTGCTGTGGAGTCAGCTTCAACTCATGGTGACCCCGTGCACAACAGAATGAAATGCTGCCCAGTCCTGTGCCATCCCCATGAGGGGTTGCAAATCAGACTGTTGTAATCCATAGGGTTTTCATTATCTGATTTTCTGAAGTAGATCAACAAGCCTTTCTTCCTAGTCCGTCTTAGTCTAGAAGCTCTGCTGAAGCCCGTTCAGCTACATAGCAATACGCAGGCCTCCATTGACGCATGGTGGTTGTGCATGAGGTACATTGGCCAGGAATCAACCTGGGTCTCTCGCATGGAAGGCAAGAATTCTACCACTGAACCACAGTGATAAGAAATCAATGTGCTGTCTAAGCCCACAGCCTCTCGGCCTCCACAAGCAGTCTCTTGAAGCAGGCTTAAACCTACACCTTCAGGAATCCGGGGTCATTTATTCTGCTTAAGCACAGAGGTCTTTCCACTCTGGAAGCCCCTCGACCAGGCTCTGGCTCTGGATTCTTGCTGAGCGCTCCAGTCATGGGTATCACCATCTGTCTGTGTTCTCTGTTTTCTCAGCCTCTGGCGACCAACCATCTGACCATCTCGTGAGAAGAGTCTGGACCTCTCTGTTGTGGCTTCTGGTCCCGCCCTTGTGGTGTCTTGTTTCTTGTGGGGGACTGCTCGAGTCTGTCAGCATTGCAGGCAGCTGGCCGGGAGTGTCCTGGGAAAGGGCTCCTGTGCTCGTAGGCCTTACCTTCCATGCCTGGTGTCAGGGCCCCTTGGGCACAGAGGATCTGAGTGCATGCCCATTTTACAGATGAGGACAATGAGGCTCAGGCAGCTAGGTGCATTGTCCTGGACCCAACAGACAGGAGCGGCAGGCTTAGGTCCCAGGCCAGCACGTTTACCGACACACTGCGCAGCCTCCCAGGCCTGCCTTTCAGGACTTCAGGGGGACAAGTCTTTGCAGCCTGCCAAGGTGGCTGCGAGGAACCCTGCCTGGAATGGGAGTTGTCAAGGCTTCAACAGGTGGGGATGTTGGAGCGGGGTGTGCCAGGTGCAGCCTGGGGAAAGGCACCCAGAGCAGAGGGAGCAGTGTAAAGGGGTGGGGAAGGGAGGGTCCAACACTGAGCAGGACAAGCAGTCAAGTGGGTGAGGCTGGGCCTGGGAAGAGATGAGGCTAGGCCAGGCTGGGGAGGCCTGGAGCGCCCACCTGGGGAGCCCCGACTTTCCATCACAGGCATAAAGGAGCCCTTGGGAGATTTAACTGAGGCAGTGATAAGATCAGAAAATTCGGCAATCTCTAGCATTTCATGCTGGAGGAATCTGTATTTTCACGTCTGTCTCCCAAGATGTCTGTCTGGAAGCCCCTTGAGGCCTGAGTCTCTGCCTGGCTCAGTACACACTTGTGGGTTGAGTGAGCACATGAATGAATGAATGAATGAATGAATAAATTAGGTGGTACGTGTGTGACCAGAACATGTCTCCTTGATCAGTCACCGTGCCTGGCTCCCCCTTGAAGCTCAGATCCTGGGGTACTCAGCAGGGCAGGAGCCCTGGAAGAGGGTTGCTGGGTCCACTGTGGCTGCTCACCAGCCACCGAGGGTGGCTGAGTCCCAGGCGTTCCGGGAGGCCTGTCCCGGGCCAAGCGGCATCTGCTGTGTCCTTTCCTGACACTCCACTAGTGAGGCAGAGACTCTGTGTGCCCTCCGTTTTCCATGTGCATCTCTGCCAATGGGGCACAAGAGGGCTAGGCTGGCTTCCCCGGGGCCACAGCACTCCTTGTTTTCTCTGAAAATACCCCCGTGTCCAAAACAAATGAGGACAATTGACCTAGCCGAGGTTACCTTGGTCAGCCCGGCCCAGCGCCGGTTCCCAGCTTATTTTTACGAGCTGTTTAATCTGCACACTGTCCTCTGTTCTAAATAAATGGGGCTGCACATTCCAGGATGGCCTCAGATGATAATACCAGCCGTCTAGACGGAGGCAGGCTCACTGACACTATCATAAATAAAAATAGCTTTGTGTTCCAGTCTCTCTCCAGAGCCCAGGGGGGTGGGGGCAGACTCCCTGTGGGCTGGCGGCCTCAGAGCGTGCCTGGCTCTGCCCCCAGCCTGTGCCCAGGGGGAGGAGGGCAGCACCCACACTGCCTGCTGGAGGCAAGGAATTACACTTGACTGGAGAGGCCCACTGGAGCTTTAACCTTAGACTCCAAAGTTAGTGCTCCACCACTGCTCCCCAGATCTGGGCCTGGGCCTGGGCTGGGAAAGCCTGCAGGATCCAGAACTAGAACCACCTGGGGTGAGGAAAGGGGTCTTCCTCACCACCAGCACCGACCCCAAAGCCTGCCAGGGTCCAGAACTCTGTTCCGCCCAAGCCATTCAGGCCCGTGGTCAGGACTTTCAGCCCCTCGGCTACTTGCCCCGTCTTCCTTTGTCCTTTATTTGTTCTCTACTTGTTCCTTGGACACTGACTCAGGCCTGGCCTTGCAGGAGCTGGGTGAGACCAGGGATCAGGCTGCTGAGAGCTGCAGGCATGCAGGCAGAGGACCTCACGTGTCCCCAGAGCTCAATGGGCATGGCACAGCAGCACACGTGGTGGGTAGGAGTGCCAGGAGTATGTCCAGACCTGTGAGGGCATCTCGTCGAGGAAGCTGGCCTGGCTGCATCAACTGTGGCCATAGGCCCGTCTCCACGCTTGACCACACACTCTTATCTAGATTAGTTTCTGTCTACACGGAAGAGTGTGCCCTCTTAGATGAGACACCCTTTTGCAGTACACAATCCAAACACCTGTCCAGGGCAGCCAGTCGGATCTAGTCTCTGGAACAGGAAACCTGCTCCTCCCTGGACCAACAGAGCCTTCATCTTTGGCTCTGGTGTGGGATGGGGGTGCTCTGGGGGACAGTCGGTGGGCAGAAAAAGGAGAGTCACACCAAGAGGTGCTGCTTTGAGATGGAGCCCAGCCAATAGGGCCTCTGGCAGGATCCAGCTTGAGTATGTAGTTAAGAGCCCAGTGCACTTACTGGCATACAGCACCCGCCCTGGAGACAAAGTGGAGCTCCTGTTTCTGTTACTGGTGACCTTGGGCTTAAATCTTAGTCCTTCAGGCTTCTAATCCAGTGCCTTGGCCCACCCTGGAGCAGGAGGCTTCCCACGGTGGGGCTCAGCACACCCACATTGACTCACTTCCCTGTGGATCGCCAAACCCCGCCCCTCCGTCTGCACAGAGCAGGTCCCTGGGGCACCAAGCCAGAGAAAACCGGGGGCAACGGGTGAGACAGGAGGACCTGGGTCAGCGCCATGGCCTGCATCTCATGGTGCACCTGGGCCCATAGCCTGCTCCTAGAGACCCAGCCAGGGAGGACCCAGAGGCCTTTCCTGCTGGGGTCTCTGTTGACTTATTTGATATCTAAATGTCACCTTTAGGCCAGAATATTACATGAGGCATTCCCAAAATTATGCCAAGTACATCAGCGGTGGGAAGGGGCCTCCCCACCTACCCCTCTAGCTCTAGGCAGGCCTCCACGGGACCATCTAAAGGCCTTACGAAAGAGGCTTCACACAATGTTCTTCCTCTCCTCCTCCTTCTCGCTCCCCTCACACCGACAGCGTGCACAAAACAAGAAGAAATGTCTTATGTCCCAAGCATTCAATAGTAACAGCAATGTCATCAGAGGAAACCAAATGGGACACTTCCTGTTGCCCCTAAATTTACACCCACCTCCAGTGATACACCCCCACTCGTCTGTCAGTTTTTCATACTGTGGTGGCTTGCATGTTGCTGTGATGCTGAAAGCTAGGTCATCAGTATTTCAAATCCCAGCAGGGTCACCCATGGTGGACAGGTTTCAGTAGAGCTTCCAGACTAAGACAGACTAGGAAGAAAGGCCTCACATCTACTTCCAAAAATTATTCCATGAAAACTCCACGGATCGCAACAGAATATTGTCCTATACAACTAATGGACCACAGCTACCACAGCCTTCACCAGACTGAGTCCAGCACAACTAGATGGTGCCCTGCTACCACCACAGACTGCTCTGACAGGGATCACAATAGAGGGTCCCCGACAGAGCTGGAGAAAAACGTAGAACAAAATTCTAACACAAAAAAAGACTAGACTTACTGGTCTGACAGAAACTGGAGAAACCCTGAGAGTATGGACCCCAAACACCCTTCTAACTCAGCACTGAAGTCAGTCTTGAGGTTCGCCCTTCAGCCAAAGATTAGACAGGCCCATAAAGCAAATAATAATACACGTAGCTCAACCATGTATATGAAACTAAATGGGCACACCAGACCACGGGTAGAACAAGAAGGCGGGAGGGGACAGGAAAGCTGGATGAATGGAAACGGGAAACCCAAGATCAAGAAGAGGAAAGTGTTGACACATCATGGAATTGGCAACCAATGTCACAAAACAATATGTGTATTAATTGTTTGATGAAAAACTAATTTGCTCTGTAAACCTTCACCTAAAGCACAATATATATATATATATATATATATACTAAAAAAAAAAAAAAAATTATTGTCCTGTACTGTGCTGGAAGATGAGCCTCCTAGATTAGAAAGTACTCAAACTACAGAGTAGCCACAGCAATGGACTTGAACTCACCAACCATCATGAAGATGGTGCAGGACCAGGCAAGGTTTTGTTCTGTTGTACGTGGGGTCACCATGAGTCAGAGCCAACTTGGCAGCAACTAACAACAACCAGCGACACAGAGAGATCCCGACCCCTGGGGCCAGGTGTCCCCTCAGGACTTACTAAGATGGGCTGAACTGGCTCTACTCCACTGCCCATCCACAGTCATCTCCCTGTTCCAGGCTGCAAGGAAGGGAATTGGAGAAAATTGTGGGGGAGGCCTGAATGAGTTATAGGACAAGGAAAGGGCACCAGTGAGAAGGGAGACTTGTTACTCACCCCTAGTTGGACGTTTGCTCACACATCCAACTTGTTGATGCCATGTAAGCAGGAGGGGAAGAGAATCAGGAAAGGGTGGGTGGGTGGGGCAGAAATGGGACAGCGGTGGGGTAAGCTGCACACCCACTGCTTGGCAAGTCAAGGGTGGGAGCGTTTCCCGGAGCATCTCTTGTGGCAAAAAAATGCTGCAGGAGGTGACAGGCCACCGTTCCGGTTCTGCATTCAGAGGGGGTCTCCGGGCAAGGGTGCAGCAGCAGGGGAAGTGGCCACATCACCAGGAATAGGAGAGGAAGAGAAAGACAGCTGTCAGGATGGCCCACCCAGAGGGTGACAGAAAGAGGGGGCAGCAAGGACCGGGGCAGGGCTCTTGTCTTGTCATCCATTCCCCACCCAAAACTCAAAAAACCAAAAAAATGCAAACCTGTTGCCTTGGAGTACGTTCCAATTCATGGCGACCCCTTGTGTTAGAGAGTAGATCTGTTCCATGGGGTTTTCTTGGCTGTAATCTTTACGGAAGAAGATCAAATTTTACACCACCCAGGGACAGTCCCACTCAACACTCAGGAGGAGCTGAAACAGAAGCAGAATGGAAGAATTTAAGATGCCAGAAAATTACAATGCCCAGGCCTATACTTTTTAAAATTGGAAGAAAAAAAAAAAAAAAACCATTGCCATCAAGTGGATTCCGACTCATAGCAACCCTATAGGACAGGGTGGAACTGCCCCATAGGGTTTTCAAGGAGTTTCCGGTGGATTCGAACTGCTGACCTTTTGGTTAGTAGACGTAGCCCTTAACCACTATATTACCAGGGTTTCCTTTAAAATTGAAAGTGGTCGAAAATCTATGAGTTGAGGGTCAAGAAAAGAGCAGTTTGATGTAGCACAGTTACAGGGAGGGCAATAGTAATTGGAGAGAACTAAAACCACTTTGGGCTGTACAGTAAGCCAGCTACAAAGGCCATGAGTTAGTGACTGCTTCTGTGCACTAGGCCCCATGCAAAGCTCTGGAACATTCCATTTCGTTTAGTGCTCACAGCACTTCCAGGAAGTTAGACTTCTGTCTTTGATTCACAAAGGAAGAAACTGAGGCACAGAGGGGGAAGCCTTGCCCGAAGGGTGACACACAGCTGGAGGAGGCAGAGGAAGGCTTCAGAAAGAGCCTGCTCTGACTTCAGGCCGTGCCCTGTCCTCTCCACCTCCCCGTGTTGTCTCACACTGCCTGGCACTTTGTTGGCACAGGACATGTTTATTCAATGAACAACCCAGAGAAATCAGAGCCCTCCCTGCCCCTCCAGAGTTTAGTTCACACAGCAGCCTCTCTACAAGCATTTACGAGGATGCTGAGGGCTACTAGTGCCATGTAGGACCAGAGGCTCTCCTTTTGGGGCCTCAGGCCCGGTTGAGCACAAGTGAAACAGGAAGGAAACAGAGAGGGGACATGAAACGACAGAACCTAATTGTAGAAATGTCAGTGGTGGCCCCACTGCCATGGCTTGAGGCACAGAGTCAGAGGCTGGATTTTAGATTCAGACACAGCATTTATTGAATGCCTAATGAAGCCAGGCAACATTCTAACCTCTAATTTCCATTCAATCCTCAACAAAGGGGAGAATTTTGTCACTATTTATAGCAGAGGGAACCGAGGCCCAGAAGGTGAAAGAGTTGGTCCAAAGTCACATACCTAGAATGTGGTAGATGGGTACATTAGTTTCCTGTTGTTAGCTGCCATCAAGTCCACCCCGACTTATGGCGATTCGGTACACAAAGAAACGAAACACTTTCTGATCCTGCACCATCCCCATGGTCAGCTATGGCTTGTGCCCTTGTAATCCATATGGTTTTCATTGGCTAGTTTCCAGAAGTATATCCCCAAACCTTTCTTCCTAGTCCATCTTAATCTAAATGCTCCACTGAATCCTGTTCAGTATCATGTTGTGTTGCTGTTAGGTGTCATCAAGTTGGTTCTGACTCATAGCGACCACATGTACAATAGAACGTAACACTGCCTGGTCCTGTGCCATCCTTACAATCGTTGCTATGTTTGAGCCCATCGTTGCAGTCACTTTGTCAATCCATCTCATTGAGGGTCTTCCTCTTTTTCACTGACCCTCTACTTTACCAAGCATGATGTCCTTCTCCAGGGACTGGTCCCTCCTGATAACATGCCCAACGTAAGTGAGGCGAAGTCTAGCCAGCCTCGTTTCTAAGGAGAATTCTGGCTGTACTTCTCCCAAGACACATTGGTTCGTTCTTCTGGCAGTCCATGGTTTATTCATATTCTTCACCAACGCCATAATTCAAATACGTCAGTTCTTTTTTGGTCTTCCTTATTCATTGTCCAGCTTTCATATATGAGGCAATTGAAAATGCCATGGCTTGTGCTCATGCTAAACTTGTACATAGACCAAGAGGCAATCATTTGAACAGAACAAGGGGATACTGCAGGGTTTAAAATTAGGAAAGTTGTGTGTCCTTAGGCTTCATAAATGACATCTTCGCTTTTTAACAACTTTAAAGTGGTCTTTTGCGCAGATTTACCCAATGCAATGCATTATTTGATTTTTTGACTGCTGCTTCCATGGGCGTTGATTGTGAATCCAAGTGTCTTAGTCATAGTCTTATTTATCTAGTGCTGCTGTAACAGAGATACCACAAGTGGAGGGCTTTAACAAAGAGAAATTTATTTTCTCACGGTCCAGTAGGTTACAAGTCCAAATTCAGAGCATCAGCTCCAGGGGAAGTCTTTCTCTGCCTGTCGGCCCTGGAGGAAGGTCCTTGTCATCAATCTTCTGTTTGTCTAGGAGCTTCTCTGTGCAGGAACCAAAGGATGCACTCTGCTCCCAGCACTACTTTCTCGGTGGTATGAGGTCCCTCACTCTCTGCTCACTCCCCTTTCCTTTTATCTCTTGTAAGATAAAAGGTGGTGCAGACCACACCCCAGGGAAACACCCTTTACATTGGATCAGATATGTGACCTTAGTAAGGGTATTACAATCCCACCCTAATCCTCTTTAACATAAACTAATCTTGCCTCATTAACCCTAGGCAGAGATTAGGATTTACAACACATAGGGAAATCACATCAGATGACAAGACGGTAGACAATCATACAATACTGGGAATCACGACCTAGCCAAGCTGATAGATATTTTTGGGAGACACAATTCAATCTGCGACATCTAGTAAAATGATATCCTTGACAACTTCAATATTTTCTCCGTTTATTATGATGTTGCTTATTGGTCCAGTTGTGAGGACTTTTGTTTTCTTTATGTTGAGGTATAATCTATACTGAAGTCTGTAGTTTTTGATCTTCATCAGTAAGTGCTTCAAGTCCTCTTCGTTTTCTGCAAGCAAGGTTGTGTCAACTGCATATCACAGGTTGTTAATGAGTCTTCCTCCAATCCTGATGCTGAAGTCCTCTTCATATAGTCCAGCTTCTCAGATTATTTGCTCAATGTCTTAGTTATCTAGTGTTGCTATAACAAAAATACCACAAGCAGATGGCTTTAACAAACAGAAGTTTATTCTCTCACAGTTTAGAAGGCTAGAAGTCCAAATTCTGGGCGCCAGCTCCCAGAGAAGTCTTTCTCTCTCTGTTGGTTCTGGGGGAAGGTCCGTGTCATCAATGTTCCCCTGGCCTAGGAGCTTCTCAGCACAGGGACCCTGGGTCCAAAAGACACACTTCACTCCTGGCTTTTCTTGCTAAGTGGTAATGAGGTCCCTCTCTTCTCTGCTCACTTCTCTCTTTTATATCTCAAAAAGAGAATGACTCAAAATACAACCTAATCCTGTAGACTGAGTCCTGTCTCATGAATGTAACTGCCTCTAATCCTGCATCACTAACATTCTAGAGGTTAAGATTTACAACACATGGGATAATCACATCAGATCACAAAATGGTAGGCAACCACACAATACTGGGAATCATGGCTTAGCCAAGTTGACACACATTTTTGGGGGACACAATCCAATCCATAACACTCAGCATACAGACTGAATAAGTATGGTGAAAGGATACAATCCTGACACATACCTTTCTTGATTTTAAACCACACAATATCCCCTTGTTCTGTTCGAACGACTGCCTGTTGGTCTACTTTCAGTTTCCGCATGAGCACAGTGGAGCTTGGACTTCTTCCTTCATTACCATTGGTTCTTGATCATATGCTACCTCCTTAAATGATTGAACGTCTACTCATCCTTTTTTGGTACAGTGACTCTGTGTATTCCTTCCATCTTCTTTTGATGCTTCCTACGTCGTTCAATATTTTGCCCATAGAATCCTTCCGAACTGCAAGTCTAGGGTTGAATTTTTCTTCAGTTCTTTCAGCTTGAGAAATGCCAAGCATGTTCTTCCCTTTTGGTTTTCTAACTCCAGGTCTTTGCACATTTCATTATAGTACTTTACTTTGCCTTCTTGAGCTACCCTTTGAAATCTTCTATTCAGCTCTTCATCATTTCTTCCCTTAGCTTTATCTATTCCACGGTCAAGAGCAAGTTTCAGAGTCTCTTCTGACATCTATTTTGGCCTTTTCTTTCTTTCCTGTCTTTATAATGACCTTTAGCTTTCTTCATGTACGGTGTCCTTGATGTCATACCACAACTCGTTTATTCTTTGGTCATTAGTGTACAATGAGTCAAATCCATTCCTGAGTTGGTCTCTAAATTCAGGTGGAATATACTCAAGGTCATACTTTGGCTCTTGTGGACTTCCTCTAATTCTCTTCATCTTCAACTTTAACTTGCATATGAGCAATTGATAGCATGTTCTTCAGTTGGCTCCTGGCCTTATTCTGACTGATGATATTGAGCTTCTCCATCATCTCTTTCCACAGATGTAGTTGATTTGATCCCTATGTATTCCCCTCGGCAAGGTTCATGTGCATACTTGCTGTTTATGTTGGGTCACCCATGGAGGCCAGGTTTCAGCAGAGCTTCCAGACTATGACAGACTAGGAGGAAGGAGCTGGCAATCTACTTCCCCAAAAAAAATTGACCGGTGAAAACTTTCTGAATAGCAGTGGAACATGATCTGACACAGTGCTGAAAGGTGAGCCCCTCAGGTAGGAAGGCAGTCAAAATATGACTGAGGAAGAGCTGCCTCCTCCAAGTAGCGTCAACTTTAATGACGTGGTTGGAGTAAAGCTTTTGGGACCTTCATTTGCTGATGTGGCATGACTCAAAATGAGAAGAAACAGCTGCAAACATCTATTAGTAATTGGAATGTGGAATGTACAAAGTATGAACCAAGGGAAGTTGGAAGTTGTCAAAAATGAAATGGAATGCTTGAACATCAATATCCTAGGCACAGTGAGCTGAAATGGACTGCTATTGACCATAATGAATCAGAAAATCATACGGCTACTATGCTGGGAATGATACATTGAAGAGGAATGGCACTGCTTTCATTGTCAAAAAGAACATTTCAAGACCTATCCTGAAGTACAACTGTAAAAATGGCATGGGGATGGCGTCTGATCTCCTCTAACTTCACAAGGGAGAAGGAGAATCGAGATCGACAGCCCAAGGCTGATTCCTATGAAGCAGAGATCAGACATGCCTCCTCTTTCCGCTGTCTTTACCAATTCTGACGGCAACAGTCCCTCCCATGGCACTCTCTACTTCTCTGCTTGGTTTGATAATTCATTGTGAATTGCCACAGAGAACTCACAGACAATACTCATGATTATGGGGTTTATTAGGGAAGTAACAGGTTACAATTCAGGCGCAGGAACACCCAGGATACAGTTCTTCCATCAGGACAGCCTCTTCTCAACTGTGCTCACAGGCACTCCTGTCTCTGGCCCTAGGCCTCTGCCCTGCTTGGGCAAGTGTTACAAAACTCTTTTAGCCCCTGCCAATAAGTCCCCAGAGGCACCCCAGGCACTCAGCTTTCTCGCTTGGTGGGCCAGGAAGCTCACTGTGCAGTCTCCTGCTGGTCTCTCCTGCCGCCGAATCTAGTCATCTTCAGGATTACAGCTCACTCTCTCTTGGTTTCCTGGTTCCAGGATCTTCTCAGCACAGGGATCCCAGATCCAAAGGAAACGATCTCCAATCTTGTCTGTTCTCCCTTGGTGGTGGTGGGATCTTCTCTCTGCTCTGGGATAGGCTCTCTTTTAAGACGGAACTGATCAGTCCCCTTGGTGGGCCACAGTTGACTTATTTGCACAGTCCCACTCAATCACTTGGGTGGGAGTTACAAGACCATGGCTAGAAAGGCTACACAAAAGGGATCCATTGTACTGCAACAACAACAGTGATAGGATAACATCCACAGACCTAGAAGGAAGCTGGACTATTTGAAGAAGAACGTGGTATCAGGATTGGAGGAAGACTCATTAACAACCTGGGATATGCAGATGACACAACCTTGCTTGCTGAAAGTGAAGAGGACTTGAAGCACTTACTGATGAAGATTAAAGACTATACAGCCTTCACTATGGATTACACATCAACGTAAAGAAAACAAAAATCCTTGAAATGAGACCAGTGAGCAACATCATAATAAACGGAGAAAATATTGAAGTTGTCAAGAATTTCGTTTTACTTGGATCCACAATCAATGCCCATGGAAGCAGCAGTCAAGAAATCAAATGATCTATTGCATTGGGCAAATTTGCTGCAAAAGCCCTCTTTAAAGTATTAAAAAGCAAAGAGGTCACCTTGAAGACTAAGGTGCACCTGACCCAAGCCATGGTATTTTCAATTGCCTCATATGTATGAGAAAGCTGGACAATGAAAAAGAAAGACTGAAGAATAACAGAATGAAACACTGCTCGTCCTGTGCCATCCTCACAATCATTGCTGTGTTTTAGCCCACTGTTGTAGCCACTGTGTCAGTCCTTCTCATTAAGAGTCTTCCTCTTGGTCAGGAGCTGGTTGAATAGACACGGGAAATCAGGAGTAGAAAGGAGGAGTGTGCTGTCACAGTATATGGAAAGCAATTAGGGTTACATAACAGTATATTAATATTGTATGAGAGACTAACTTGAATTGTAAACTTTCACTTAAACTACTATATATACATATATATATAATATATATATATATATACGTATAGTCTTCCTTTTTTTGGTGACGCTCTACTTTACCAAGCATGATGTCCCTGTCCAGGGACTGGTCCCCCCTGATAACATGTCCAAAGTATGTGAGACAAAGTCCTGCCATCCTCACTTCTAAAGAGCATTCTGGCTGTACTTCTTCCAAGACAGCTTTGTTCATTCTTCTGGCAGTCCCTGGTATATTCAGTATTCTTTACCAACACTGTAATTCAAATGCATCAGTTCTTCTTTGGTCTTCCTTATTCATTGCCCAATTTTCACATGCATACAAGGTGATTAAAAATATCATGACTTGGGTCAGGCTCACCTTAGTCCTCAAAGTGACATCTTTGCTTTTCAACACTTTAAAGAAGTCTTTTGCAACACATTGCCCAACTCCCACCAAATGACTGAGTGGGACTATGCAAGTGAGGTGCTTGTGGCCAACCAAGGGGATTGGACAGCTTGCTAATGATACAAATAAGGTGCATGGAACACGTGTGAGGGGTGGGACCATGTAATTAAGGTGTATAGAATCCAATGAGGGGATTGGTCAGTTTTTCCATCCTGCTAAGCTTAAAAGAGAGGCAATCCCAGAACAGAGGGGGACCAGACTACCACCAAGAAGAAGAGATGGGAGTGGAGTGTGTCTTTTAGACAAATGATTCATGTGCTGAGACCCTCCTAGACACAGGAGACAGAGAGAGGGAGAGCTGTACCACCGGAGATGGCTAGAAGCAGCAGCAGCAGAGGAACAGCAGCAGCAGAGGTGGCAGAACCAGGAAACCAGCAGGAAACAGTGTACTAGGCTTCCCAGCCCACAGAGCCAGAAAGCTGAAAGCCTTTGGACAGAAGACTTGCTGGCAGAGTAGGGTGCTTCCAGGCAGTAGTCAGTGGAGCTAGGCTTGCCGACCCACTGAGCAAGAATGCTCAGAGCCTTTGGACTGGGGTTTACTGGCAGAATGGAGTGCCTCTAGGCACATATTGGCAGAGCTAAAGAGCTTTGTAACACTTGCCTGAGCAGGGCAGAGGCCAGGCCGAGGGGCCAAAGGCCAGAAAGAGGCGTACCTGAGGGCAGGGCTGAGAAGAGGTTGTCCTGATTGAAGAACTATATCCTGAGTCCTTCCTGATCCTGAATTGTAACCTGTTACTTCCCTAATAAACTCCATAATTGTGAGTATTGCCTGTGAGTTCTGTGTGGCCATCGCAATGAATTATTGAACACAGCAGAGAAGTAGAGAGTGTTGTGGGAGGAATGGTTGGTGTCAAACTTGGTAAAAAAGTTTGGAGGATGGAGGTATGTTTGACCTCCATCTCTTAGGAATCAGCCTTGGGCTATAGACCTTGATTCTCCTTCCCCCTTGTGAAATTAGAGGAAGTCAGATGCTCCCACTATGTCATTCCTACTCAGGGGGATGGTGGAGCAAAGATGGGGTGGGGGCAGGGAGAAGATGCCTGGCACAGCTATTATTACAATGGCACGCTGTTATGGATTGACTTGTGTCCCTCAAAAATATGTCAACTTGGCTAGGCCATGATTCCCAGTATTGTGTGATTGTCCACCATTTTGTCATCTGATGTGATTTTCCTATGTGTTGTAAATCCTATCTCTATGAGGTCAATGAGGTGGGATTAATGGCAGTTATGTTAATGAGGCAGGACTCAATCTACAAGATTAGATTGTGTCTCAAACCAATCTCTTTTGAGATATAAAAGAGTGAAGCGAGCAGAGAGACATGGGAACCTCACACCACCAAGAGAGCAATCCCGGAAGCAGAGTGTGCCCTTTGGACGTGAGGTTCCTGTGCCAAGAAGCTCCTAGGCCAGGGGAAGACTGATGACGAGGACCTTCCTCCAGAGCCAACAGAGAAGAGAAAGACTTCCACAGGAGTTGGCACCCTGAATTCAGACTTCTAGCCTACTAGACTGTGAGAGAATAAATTTCTTTGTTAAAGCCATCCACTTGTGGTATTTCTGTTAAAGCAGTTCTAGATAGTTAAGACACACACCAACTTTGATGCCCAAGGGGAGAGATGCGGCCTTTCTGTTTCCTCTCGATGTGGAAACAGAAGCCACAAGGCACAGAGGGCACAAGAAGTGCTGTGCACCTTGTTTCTGGGTTGGTGATAATAATGGTAATGTTGGCACCTTTGCTTATTTACTCTATATCAGCTATCACAGCTGCATCCACAAGATTTCTCCAGCAATCCACCATGTGCTTTCTTTCCCCTACCTCATGCCATCTATTCTAGACTGTCATGAAAGAAAGCATCAGAAGAGAAGGTCTCTGTCTGCAGGAGACTGTCTAGGAGAATTGAGGTAGGTGCTTACCTGGGAAGGGAAGTGAGGAGAGCTGCAAGAGTTTCACTTCAGTCTCTTTCCAGCTCCTCTATCAAATACCAAACTCCAAGACCTTCAGCCCCTCTGAGGGTCCCAAGAGACTATCCGACAGGTCTCTAACAGCATTACCACCAGCTCATGTAGCTCCCACCAAGTTGTCCCAGAAGTGGGCTCGGCATGCATTTCTTGATCACAAAGTTCTAGGGACAGACTGTTGTTGTTAGTTGCCATCGAGTCAATTCCAGCTCATGATGACCCCACGTGTGCAGAGTAGAACTGCTCTGTAGAGTTTTTAAGGCTGTGAATTTTCTGAAACATATCACTGAGTCTGTCTTCCAAAGTGCCTCTGGGTGGGTTCAAACCACCAACTTTCAGCTAGTAATCCAGCGCTTAACTGTTTGTGCCACCGAGGGACTCCAGGGAAAGACTAAGACAGGTTTAATGACTTTCAGGCCTCTGGAAATGCAGTTCCCCACTTTGTTTCATTGCAAACACGCTCAGATTTTCATGGAAGCTCTCAAACCAAACGTGTTCAGGGAGTAGTCCAATAATTCACAATTACCCTGACAAACATTGAAATGGTCATGATAGAGATAAGACAGGCTGAGGGTCAGGGTAATTTCCATGCTGTGGGCTGTAACTCTACCTCTTTCTCTCCCCCATCAGAAAACTAATCTCAATACAAGTGGAATACATAAAGAAGAACCTGCTAGAATGAGAGAGAGAACTCTACTGGCTTCTTGTGCTTCTCAACCCTACTTATATAGACTCTAGGGGCAGAATTCCAGACCCAACGAAAAGCTTGAAGAGTAAAAATAAAAATAAAAAAAGGGTAAATGATTGAGGACAAGAGAGGAGAGGTGGACTCTGACACAGCTCACCTTTCCCAGAGCTGGCACCTACGGACTGGCTCACACCCTGAGGCCTGGCACCCCACGTTCAGTGAGATCCTGGCGTCTTGCACTTGGACTGCTTGGGCCCTTGCGATAGCGTTTGTTGACAAGGGGCTAGGCCCTGCTTAATGTGTCCTGGGAATGGTCTCAGCAATGCAAGGAAAAGGAAAGAAAGGAAAATTCTGCCCAAAGACAGTGCCCAGGCAGTGGCAGGGGCCCCAGAGGCCAGCTGCTTGGGCCACTTCCTACTACCCTCCAGAAAAGCCCAGTGCCTCCTGAGTCCTGTTAAACTGGATTTTTGGGGACTGAGGCCTCCCATAGCAAATTACTAGGCTTAGGCAGTGCCTTGTGAGTTCTTTCAAAGTTTTAGCAGGCAGCTCCAGGAGGGCTTTGTGAGGCTGGGGGCCAGAGGCTGGTCTCCTAGTTCCCTGCAGGCTGTCTCCTGGGCGGATTCCAGAGCCCGGAGCACTCTGTCCAGGTCTCCACGACCCGGCAACTGGCAAAATTTACAAACACTCTTCACTGAAAGGGGTGAGGGCCCTCATCAGTGGGGCACAGCCCCAGGGCACTGCAGGCTGAGCAGCTGGCACCAGCCCCTGCCAAGGCCTGTCAGCCACACCCTGGACGATCCAGGCTCTTCCTGAGTGGAAAGCACCAGGTTTTTCCTTACGGAAGGTGGGTTCAGATCCCATGTGCTCACCAGGACCTGAGGGTCCACAGGCCATCCAGGTTCCGTAGGAAAGGCCAAGAATCCTGGCCAGCGGCCGGGGAGGGAATGAGAGAGGATGTGGAGAGGCTTCCCGGCTGTTCCTCCACCCTCCTGAGTCACAAGAGAACGTACAGACCAGGAGCCAGGTGGTGTGGGGAGGGCCAGGGGCCTTTCATGGCCTCAGCAAGGATCTCAGGGGAGGCAGGAGGAGAGATGGGCCCAGAGCCTGCAGTGAGGGAAAGCTGGAAAGAGGCGAGAAAGAGGATACAGCTGCAGCTTCAGGCCCAGACACCACTTCCTCTCCCCCCTCTTTCCAGGGATCTGGCCCACCAAAGACCTTATTCTCTGGACGAAATGACAGCCCCACCCACAAGGACAGAGGGCCTCAGCTGCTCTGTTCCCAGCGGTTCCCAGGGACGCCCCTAGTCTGAACTCACATTCCACCCACTCTCTCCCACCCCCCTGGGCTGCTACCCCCACCTGCGACTTCTAGAGGGTAAACTCCCCTTTATTCTATCCCCAAGATTGAGTACAAAGCCAGGTAGGTATACAGCTGGTGTTTAATAGATGTGGTTTTCTCTCCTCCTCAGCATCACCACACAGAGCTGTCTAGGTGCCTAATTTGTCCAGTAGGCGCTCAACTTGGAATGTTCACAAACTGGTAGCTAATCAGCAGGAACTAGTTTGCGTGTGCCTGGGAGAGGTGGCTAAGGACCAGTTTGGCCCTGTTATTCTCAGGGTCCCTATCCTCCCCTGCCCCAGGAGATGCTAATGTAGACTCTGCAATCTGAGGCCACCCTGATCCCCTACTCCCTAGAAGGATGCCACCTTCACCCTGACTTGTGAGTTGCCTTTGAGCAGTGTCCTTGTTTGTGATTTGGTGCTTTAAGCCACGGCATCATGTTTTGCCAGCTGCCAGGTTGGCAGCTCAACCCATCCTGCTGCTGGACGTCCAGGCAGGGGGCCTGGAGGAGCCCTTTGAAGTCCCTGTCTCAGCTAACAGCGCCCCCTCCTCTGGCCTTCCACCTGGAATCCCACTGCCCCTGGTGTGGACAAGCACCCTGAGAGTTCAGAAAAGAGGAGCAATCTTCCCAGAAAGCATCCAGCCAGGCTTGGCCCACTGGCAGCTGCTGCACACAGTTTGGGGGTGGGGGTGGGGGGTGGGGAGGAGAGTGGTTTTCTGCAAACTGACATTGCCTTTAGGGGCAGAAGGGGAACCAAAAGAGACATCAGGAATGCCAAGCCCTGACCTTGGATCCAGCCACCTCTCATGCAGGCAGGCTGAGGTGACCTGGGGAAAGACTTTTGTGCCAGCTTCTCCCTTTGCCCCGGGGATTGAGGTTGGACAGCTGGGATTAGTCAGAGATTCCGAGCTGGGTCCTCAGCCAGGCCAGCCAGGAGGACCTTCTCCAAGTGGAAACCTCGGCCCAGGCTTGGCCAGAAGTTGGCTAACGAACTGGAATTAGCCCCAACCACCTGGCCAGAGACATCAATGGCCCGGTCCACGCCAGCCTCTGGGGGTCCCTTAGGGGAAGGAGTTCAACTTTGATGCCTCTGGTTCCCGGAGGAGAGGGGGTAGACACCTTCCTGCCAGAATCAGGTGTTCCAAGAGGGGTTTTGGCTCCAATGGCTAAAACTTCGATTCAGCCACCCAACAGACATCCTTGAATCCTGCTCTGTGCCAAGCTCCATGGTGAGGGTGAGATGTGGAGATAGACAAGACTCAGCCCTCACTCTAGAGGAAGACCCAGACAGACACGTAAAATAGTGACAGCACTGTCATTGGCACTGGACAGATGTCCCGGAAGCCAAGAGAAGCATTTTGTGAACCACCCAGGGGTCAGCAAAGCTCCTTCCCAGAGCGGGTGCTCCTGGGCTGGCCCCACAGGATGCAGAGCTGGGCTGGGGCCTCCTGGCTGAACAAAAGGGGGTGAAGATGCTGGGGTCGGAGAGTCCTGGGAGGAGGTGGCGGAGCTTCACACAGTAGGGGCTCCTTCATTCATCAGGCCCTTCCCAGCACCCACATTGTGCCAGGTCCTGGGAGGGCACGAGCACATGGCAAACTCCAAGCTCTGGAGTCCTTGTCCGGGAGGCCAAGACCACAGCTGCACCTGCCCGGAGGGCGGCCAGGGGAAGTGACTCGCCTCTGAGGCTCCTGCAGGCTGGCTCCCCAGGAAGCGCTCAGGAAAGAGTTTGCAAGTGTTACGGCCACTGAAGTCAGCTAGGGCCAGGGGAGGGCACGGGCCAAGCCAGCCGGTTCTAATTAGGGGATTGGGCTCCTTGCATGAGCTGAGCGGTTGGAGGTAACGCCAGGTTTGCAGAGCCGCCAGCATTGTTTTGCACGGCGTCTCCCAGCAACAGGGTCCACTCTAATGGGGGGGGGGGGGTGGCCCTGGGTGTGGGTGAGGGCTGCACAGCTTGAGAGTGGCCAGGCCCGGGCACCCTCCCGGGGCTGGAGCTGAGCTGCCAGCCTGGGCCACTCACTCTTCTTTTTTTTTTTCAGTTGTGCTTTAAGTGAAAGTTTGCAATTCAAACTAGTTTCTCCTACAAAAATTTATACACACATTGTTATGTGACCCTAGTTGCTCTCCTTATACTGTGACAGCACTCCTCCTTTCCACTCTGGATTTCCCGTGTCCATTCAACCAGCTCCTGACCCTCTCTGCCTTCTCATCTTGCCTTCAGACCGGAGCTGCCCATTTAGTCTCATGTAGCTACTTGAACTAAGAAGCACACTCTTCACGAGTATCATTTTATGTCTCATAGTCCAGTCTAATCTTTGTCTGAAGAGTTAGCCTCAGGAATGGTTTTAGTTTTGGGCTAACAGAGAATCTGGGGGTCATGTCTTCAGGGGTCCCTCCAGTCTCAGTCAGACCATTAAGTCTGGTCTTCTTACCAGAATTTGAGTTCTGCACCCCACCTTTCTCCTGCTTCGTCAGGGACTCTCTGTTGTGTTCCCTGTCAGGGCGGTCATTGGTGGTAGCTGGATACCATCTAGTTCTTCTGGTCTCAGGCTGATGGAGTCTCTGGTTTATGTGGCCCTTTCTGTCTCTTGGGCTAATATTTTCCTTGGGTCTTTGGTGTTCTTCATTCTCCCTTGCTCCGGTGGGTTGGCGCCAATTGATGCATCTTAGATGGCCGCTCTCTAGCTTTTAAGACCCTAGACACCACTCACCAAACTGGGCCACTCACTGTTTCTACCTTCACCAGGGCCTGCTCCCCTGCTGAGATGACCTATTGAACATAGGGCCCTCCCCCAGCCCAGTGCAGCGCTGGCAGGCCCCAAAGGGAAAGAGGGGCAGGACCAGGTTCTGGGCTTGACTTGACTACCTTGGAGTGTCCTAGTGAGCATTCAAATACCCTACCTGGGACATAGTTAAAACCAAAACCAAACCAGTTACCATCAAGTCATGGCAACCCCACATGTGTCAGAGTAGGACACTCCATAGAGTTTTCCATGGCTGAGTTTTAGGAAGTAGATCACCAGGCCTTTCTTCTGAGACATCTCTGGGTGGCTTTGAACTGCCAAACTTTTGGTTAGTAGTCTAGTGCTTAATGCTTTCTGCCACTTAGGGACTCCTGGCACATAGTAGCTGCTCAAAAAAAGAAGAAGAACAGAGGGCTGTGGGGACCATGGTCTCGGGGAACACTAGCTCAATTGGCATAATACAGTTTATAAAGACAATGTTCTACATTCTACCTTGGTGAGTAGTGACTGGGGTCTTAAAAGCCTGTGAGCAGCCATCTAAGATACTCCTTTGGTCTCATCCCTTCGGGAGCAAGGGAGAATGAAGAGAGCAGGATACAAGGAAAAGATTAGTCCAAAGGACTAATGGTCCACAGCTACCTAGGCCTCCACCAGACTGAGTGCAGTACAGCTAGATGGTGCCCGGCTACTACCACTGACTGTTCTGACCAGGATCACAACAGAGGGTTCTGGACAGAGCTGGAGAAAGATGTAGAACATAATCTAACACACACAAAAAAAAGACCAGATTTACTGGCCTAAAGGTGACTGGAGAAACCCCGAGAGTATAGCCCCCAGACACTCTTTTAGCTCAGTGGTGAAGTTATCTCTGAGGTTCACTGTTCAGCTTGGGAGTGGACAGCCCCTTAAAACCAAATGGGACTAATGAGGTACAGTAGTCCAGTGACAAGGGCCAGAAGGCAGAAGGGGACAAGGAAGCTGGTGATAGGGAACACAAGGTTGAGTAAGGATATTGTCGATGTGTTGTGAGATCGTTAACCATTGTCATAGGACACCATGTGTAGTAACTGTTAAATGAGAAACTGTTTTGTTCTGTAAGCCTTCATCTTAAGGGAGAATAGCAGCACAATTGGAAGAGCGTAGTCAATGTCACTGAGCTGTGCATGTAGAAATTTTTGAAATGGTGTTTCTTTGGTTATGTGTATTTTCACCAAAAAAAAGGTTGAGAAGTTAGAGGGTTGACATGTTGTGGGTTTGTTAACCAATGTCATAAAACAATGTGTGTACTACTGTTTCATAAGAAACTATTCGTTCTGTAAGCCTTCACCTGAAGTACAATAAAAAAAAAAAAAAAAAGATGAAGAGCAAACAACTGGAGCCATTGTCTAGAAGAATGCCTTCCTAGCACACAATAAAAATACTACACCAAACTTGTTGCCGTCGAATCGATTCTGACTCATAGCCACCCTATAGGACAGAGTAGAACTGCCCCATACGGTTTCCAAGGAGCGTCTGGTGGATCTGAACGGCCGACATTTTGGTTAACAACCATAGCTCTTAATCACTACTCCACCAGGGTTTCCTAGCACACAGTAGGTGCTCAAAAAATACAGAACAAATAAACAAAGCTCAGTGCTTAGATCCATGTCTGGCACAGAGAAAGTACTCAATATATATCTGTTGAACACTGAAGGAATAAAAGTTGTCTTCAGCACCAGGCAGTAAGTTACGTGAAAGCAGGCACCCTATTTTATTCACCCCGCTGTATCTGCGGTGCCTAACACAGCCCCGTGTTTGCCCTAGCTGGCAGGCCTGGCCGGCTGAAGTTTCCTGCCCTGGGCAGGGAGTGGGGTTGAGGGAGGGACGCCCAGGCGGCTGGTCAGACAGTGAGAGTCTGGCCTTTGAACACTATTCCCAGCAGTTCCTCTGATTCACAGCTGTCCCAGGAACAGTCATGGCTGTGTCAATAAATACTGGTGACACAGAATGACCTCTCCGTCTCGCAGGAGCATTTGGCCTTCCTGCTCCTCCAAAGACTTTGTCCGGGCCGTGTTATTCTAGCCAGTGTGCAACTCTCTGTACCAATCAGAGGGCTCAGGAATGACAACCCCAAAGCTGATGATCTAGAAAGCATTTGCTGCACCTGAGCTTTGCATCCTGGTTTTAACCAGAACACTCCAGCTCTCCTGGGAATTCAAGACCCTGTGTGCAGAGGGAGGGACAACATGGGGAGGTACTGACTCAGAAAGAGCCAGAAGGGTGCCCAGCTTTGACCCTGCCCTTCCCCCCACACTCCCACCTGGATGTCCTTCTTCCTCCTTTCGTGCTGAAATGCACAGTATCACATCCCAGACAGACAAAGACAAGATACCCAGCAAAGACAAACTCTTCTTCTCTTTTCATGGATCACACTTTCCACATTTTGGACTAAGAGTTTGAGTTAAAAGTATTTCCTCAACTACACCTCCCTCTGTGGGATGACAGATTTTATCGTGAAAGGAAAGTCAGGACCACACAGGATTTGTGTCATCTCCTCAATTCAACTTCAAAAAAATATGTATTACATGCTTTCTATATATGCCAAGAACTCTGGGGAGTTGGGGATACCACCAAACCCAAGCCAGGCTCAGTCTTGCCCTCGAAGAGCTTGCAGTCAAGAGGGAAATCTAACACTAAACACACCAGCTCAGTCGAGCAGAATTTGGGCTTTGGTGGGGAAGTCCCTGTGCTGCCGTAGGGATTAACAAAGACTAAAGAGATGGCACCAAATATAATACGTAATTCTTGGCTGCATCCTGTATTAAAATAAGGACAGCAGCCAGTTTTAGGGACTATAGGAGAACTTAATTATGGACTGTGTCTTAGTTTCCTAGTACTGCTATAACAGAAATACCACAAGCTGGTGGTTTTAAAGAACAGAAATTGATTTTCTCACAGTTTAAGAGGCTGGAAGTCAAAATTCAGGGCACTGGCTCTGGGGGAGGAGCCCTGGTGGTGCAGTGGTTAAGAGCTCGGCTGCTAACTCAAAGGTCAGCAGTTTGAATCCACCAGCCACTTCTTGGAAACCCTATGAGGCAGGTCTACTCTGTCCTACAGGGTCACTATATGAGTTGGAATCGACTTGACGGCAGTGGGTTTAGCGGGTTTTTGGTGTTTTTTTTTTTTTTTTTTTTTTTGGCTCTAGGGGAAGTCTCTGTCTGTCACCTCCTCGGGGGGAAGATCTCTTTCAGTTTCTGTAGACCTGGCATCCCTTGGTTCGTTGGCCATCTCCACTTGGTGTGCATCTTCCCCTCTGTGCTTCCTTCTCTGTGCTAGTCTGCTCTTTTTATATCTCAAAGGTGATTGGTTTAAGATACACCCTACATTGATATGGCCCCATGTTTAATTTAATAACAAAGAAAACCCTCTTCCTAGATGGGATTACATCCACAGGTATAGCGATTAGGACTCCAACATATTTTGGAGGGCACAATTCAGCCCACAACAGACTGTATATTATCTACTATTCCAGTATCAAAGTTAAATCCCTGGGAATGAAATGGCATTTTGGTCATGTAGGAGACTGTCCTTCATCTTAGAAGGCACATACTTAAGTATTCAAGAGTCAAGTGGCTCATGTCTGCAATTTACCTTAACTATTTAGGTACGGGGAGCCCCGGTGGCGCTGTGGTGAAGAGCTTGATTGCTAACCAAAAGGTCAGCGGTTTGAATCCACCAGCCGCTCCTTGGAAACCCTATGGGGCAGTTCTACTTTGTCCCATAGGGTCGCGATGAGTTGGAATTAGTTTTTTGGTTTTTTTAATTTAGGTACAGATTCAGGTGTTCATCGAGGAGGAAAGGTGACTATGTAGGTACCTGCAGGCTGAGCAGGAAGTAGCTGAGCAGAGAAGAACATACGCAGGACAGAGGGGCAGTCAGGCAAAGGCCCACGCTGGAGAGATTGATGAGCAGAGAAGAGGTTGAGGACAAGGCTGGGGCCAAGAGGTTACTAATCATCAGACCCAAGATGGAAGGCTTGGACTGGAATAGTGGCAGGGGCTGTGAAAGAAGCCAGGTGATATTTGAGAGCTGAGGCTAAGAAAGAAGAGATAGAAGACGCCAGGAGAAACTCCCTGGCTTCTGGCATGAGACCCAGGAGGATGGAGGGGCCACTTTTGGAGGTGGAAGGACTCAGGAAGAAGCAGACTTGAATGGTTAAAGGTCCAGATGTCCCATTTAGACATGTTGAGTCTGGGGCTTGAGAGGCATCTTCATTAGAGTCCCAGGAATTTGAAAGTGCGTTTTCCCAAATAACCGTGAAGTCTGACCTCAGCTTGGGCTGTGATGGTGCTGTGCTAGCCGGCCAGGCGGACCGGACCTGCAGACGTGGGGTCTGGGGGGATAGACAAGAGCTTGAAACAGACATTGGTTGGCTGTTCTTCCTGCATTTGTTTTCCCAGGTTCCTCTCCATCTGCCTGGGAGGAATGGGAAGTAGTTGGGATCAGGACATTTGTTCATGCTGACAAAGTCCTCGACCGGAGTCAGGATCCTGAGATGCTGAGAGGCCACTGCCACCTCCTGTCATGGATTGGAAAGAGGCTGATTTTCCAGAACTTTGCTGAAATAACACTACACACTTCATCTTGGGCTTTCTAAGTTCCCATGTGTCTTATTTATTTATCATCAGGCTAATGCTGGGGGGTAGGGTCGGGGGGAGTGGGATGAGCCAACTTCAGAGATGCTGGGTGTCTGGTCCCTTCCTGCTACCTGCACACCTGCACACCTGCACACCTGCACACTAAGCCCTCTCCCCCATCATTTGGTCATTTAACACGTAAGTACTGAGCACCTACTATGTCCCAGGCACTGTTCTAGATGCTGGGGATATAACAGAAAACCAGACAAAAGTCCAAGTAGTTTATAATTACTATATAACTATAGGGGGGAGGGGGCATTGCTGGTTCAGTGGCAGAATTCTCACTTGCATTTGGGAGACCCGGGTTCGATTCCTGACCGATGCACCTCATGCACAGTCACTACCTGTCAGTGGAGACTTGTGTGAAACAGGTTTCAGCAGTCCCCTGACTAAGACAGACTAGGAAGAAAGGCCTGATGATCTGCTTCTGAAAATCAGCCAGTGAAAACCCTATGGATCACAACAGTCCGATCTGCAGTCAATCATGGGGATGCGCAGGACCAGGTGGCATGTCATTCCATTGTGCAAGAGGTCACCATGAGTCAGGGACCAACTTGATGGCAGCTAATAACAATAATGTGCAAGTTTATGATAATGCCTATCATTTATTGAGCCCTCAGTGTATGCCAGGCACTGTGCTGTGTGCCCTACAACCCCTGTAACCCTCACAACCACCTATGGGTAATATTATTATCCCTGTTTTACAGATGGGAGAACAAGAGCTCAGAGAAGCTAGTGCCTGCTGAAGGTCATAACCAAAGCAAAAAAACCAAACCCGTTGCTGTTGAGTTGATTCTATCTCATAGCAACCCTATAGGACAGAGTAGAACTGCCCCATAGGGTTTGCAAGGAGCAGCTGGTGGATTCGAACTACCAATCTTTTGGTTAGCAGCCAAGCTCTTAACCACCGTGCCACTAGGGCTCCCAAGGTCATAGAGCTTATAAATATCAGAGTCCAGGTTTGAACTCAGACCTGGAAACTGCTCCCAAGCTCTTGGCCTGTAGCCTCCCAGGGCCCCCACTTCCTCACCCTTTAGTGGGTGGGAGTTAAGGAGTTTGCTGCCCAATTCTGTTTCAAGTCCAGCTCTGCCCTCGTGGGTCTGGCCTGACACCTCTGCTTCTTTGTGTCCTCCAGACCCAGGACTCCTCCTTGTGTCTGGTTCTGACCCAGGGTCCTGGCTTAGTGCTAGGCTCAGCGCCCGCTCGCCCAGTGGATCCGATTCTGTCCTCTCTCCAGTCTTTTCCCTCTAAAGGCATCACTTGTCTTTATGTTTCACAAAACCACCCAGAAAACTGGCCAGATAGAGAAGGGAGGTGGGGTTGGTGTTGGGTGACAAATGTTGCATGGGACATACTTATACTTACTTATACATATACAAAGGTATTCATTGTTTATCTGAAATTCAAATTTAACTGGAGTCTTGTATTTTTGTTTGCTAAATCTGACAACCTTAGGGGTGAGTTTGCAGAACATTGTGGAGAGGATCCCAGGTGGGGTCATGGGAAGGGGGCTTGGATGAAATGCTCCCAGGAAGGGTCACTTCTGGTCTTTTACATAAAGTCTGAGAAGCTTGCTTGACCACCCTGCTGACCTTGCCAGCCCCTCAGTGCCAGTCCTGCAGAGCAGGAAGTGCTTGATCATAGGCAAGGACCCATTGCACCAATCAGTCACCTGACAATTTGGTCCTGAAGAGAAAAATGTCCTTGTAGTCTTTTTGGGGAGGTGGGGGTCCTTGCAGGCTTGGCGTCTCCCACTTGGCTCATCCTTAGGGAAACAATGCCCATGCAGGGTCCCAGACATTTTTTTAACTTTTATTTTTTTAATGTTCTCTCTCTTTTTTTAAAATAGTATTTTAGATGAAGATTTACAGAACAAACTAGTTCCTCGTTTAACAGTTAGTACACATATTGTTTTATGACATTGGTTAACTTCACGGCATGTCAACACTCTCCCTTCTCGACCTTGGGTTCCTTATTACCAGCTTTCCCGTACCATCCTCCCTTCTAGTCCTTGTCCCTGGGCTGTTGTGCCCCTTTAGTCTCGTTTTGTTTTATGGGCCTGTCTAACCTTTGGCTGAAGGATGAACCTCAGGAGTGACTTCATTCCTGAGATAAAAGGGTGCCTGGTGCCCACCATTTTACCTTGCTAGACAGGACGCACTCTGAGTGTGTCCCTCAAGGCCACCCCCACTCCTACTCCCAATAGGGCTCCTAGGCTTAGATCCTGCTGTTCCAGTCGGCTCAGTCTAAGTCCATCTGGCATTTCTGGGCCATATCTCAAGATGGATGGGCCAAGGCTCCCCCTTGGGTTCTCAGACGGCTCACCAACACCCAGGACACGGAGCTATGTAGCCCCAAGGGTGCCCATGAAAGGTGTCTTGATAGGCAGAGAAAACGGACCCTCCAGGCCATCATTTTAAGAACCAGCCCCCACCGCAGCTCAGAGGCCGCCTTCTCACAGGGCTCTATCCATGGGACTGTCCGCTGAGCTGACACATGCCGGTGCTAATATTTTTACAGCCATGGTGTGCTGGTAAATGTTTAACAACTGGTTCTCGGGGGAAGACGGGGGATGTACATATTCAGTATAAATCTTACTGCAAATAAATGCTTGATCACTAGCTGATTCAGCAAAGAAGTAGCTTGTATCATTGATGAATGAGAGCAGTTCTGACATGAAAGTGGACTGATATCTTCATTTACATTAATGACTAGGAAAAAATTGAAACAGTGAAGATGTGTATTGGATCTTCACTCTTTCGTCTGAATTGGATAACAATTTTTGAATACTGGAAGAGTATTTTCTCAATTTTTTGTGCTATTTACAAGGTAATGGCTATAGACATGACTCACTTTCAAGTTTAATCTGCTTTATCAACATTTTCCCTACCACTTTCTTAAGTCTAGAAAATCAACAAAACAATTAATCAAGTTCTGACTGGTAGCATTTGCCAATTTCCATGGTGTAAATATTCCCACCATGGCTGATTTCAAGCCACCCAACATGGCATCACTGAATGTGGAGTTGAAAAGAGATATGCAGTAGCACATAATTTTATAAGTATTTCCACCAATCAAATAAAATAGACAGAAATAACCTCAAGAGCATAGATAATAGTAAAATGTGATAAAATAATTAGGAAGTGATGAGTTTTGAATATTTATTAGCTTTGTTTTTAATATAATTTATTTAACTGGTTAATTTATATAACTTAATTTTTAATGATGGCTGTGTTTAATAACTGGCTAACAAAATTTCTAAAAATTTAACAATCAACTCTCATAGGCCAGTACAAGCCAGCTCCAGCACACCAGTGAAATTCACTTTTCATTCCCCCACAACACTGCAGTATAGGTTTTACTAGCCCTCTTTTACAGATGAGGATCTGAGGCTCCTAGGCCACACCTCAAGGACTTGAGCTCAGGATGGTCTGAATGCCATGATTCTGGTCCTTCACATGTTGCTTGCATTGGGCCAAAGTGAGCAGGGACTGTCTCCCAAGGATGCTTGGGGACTTACTGCTGTGTCCAGGAAACAGTTAACACACATAGCTACCAGTCTGGCCTGGCATCCAAACATCACAGTGCCGGTGTGTATAATCCACTATGTTACCGGGTGGAAACCCCAGGTTTTTGCTCGGCATGACTCACATTGGCCAACAAACGAGAGACCAAGGTGGGAAAACAGGAAAGGCACGTTTACTTCGTTGTACAAGGACAAGGAGTCAGTCGGAGCTGCTGCTTCCAAGAACTGCTCACCAAGGGCAGGCAGGCAAGTTATTTTCAAAGGGATTTACAAGTAGGGAGTTCATACAAGTTACGTTAGCAACATTCTTAATCATACTACACAGGTGCAGTGGGGCTTACATATAATCTCCAAGCAAAAGCAGGATTCAAATGCAAAGCTGGGGGTGGCGGGGAGCCCAGCAAAGGAAGTGATTTTTCAATACAACACTGTAGGGGAGGAAGCCAGGTAAAGAATACAGACTGCAGGGGCTCTGTCTCAACTAGAGAGAAGATACCAGGGAAGGCCTTCAAAAGAAAATAACATGGTGGCAGAGGGCCCCTTGACCAGGATGCCACTGTAACAAAAGACAAGAGAGCTCTGCCCATCTATTTCTGAAAATAGGAGCCAAACCGCCATAACCCAAACACTAAAAGTTGCCAGCCAAAAGTAGTTCAAAAGTTTGTGGCTAAGCTTCAGGGTTTCTCAACCTCAGCACTATTGAAATTCGGGCTGGATGATTTTTTGTTGTGGGGCTGTCCTGTGCATTGTAGGATGTTTAGCAGTATCCCTGCCCTTCACCCACTGGATGCCAGTATCATCGTCCCCAAGTTGTGACAACCAGAAATCTCTTCAGTCATTGCCTGATTCTCCTAGGGGATAAAATTGTCCCCAGTTGAGAACCACTGGGCTCCAGGAAGGAAGGGTGAGTGGGGTTTTCTTCCCAGAGGATGAAAAATGCCACTTGGAGGGGACACATTGAGGGCACAGACTGATGAATAGGCTGCGCATGCCCTTGGCCCCATAGTTGGCCTTGGAGGTTGGCTGAGCAATGAGAAGACTTGGCAAATGCAGGAGGACCCAGGGAGCTGTCAGCACCAGCAAAACACACTCTGACCAATGCACCAGCCTTGAGACTTTAAGTCTGGGCTTTCTCGGAAGGAGGCTGCCCCTGGGCATGGGGCCGCCACAGGGATTTGTGGAAGGATGAAGCCTGAAATGGTAGGCTTTCTTCAGACTAGCCTCTCTTCCCTTCCTCACTCCACTTTTTGTTAATGTAACAGATATTGAGTCTACCATATGCCCGACACAGCTAGGTGCTGAGGACACACTGATGAGAGAGGTAGAGACCCTGCCCTCTGACCCTTGTGTCTCTCTTCCCTCCCAGAAGAAAAACTCCAAGAGGGCAAGAGTGTTCGTGTTTGCACCGCCCACAGTAGGAGCTCACTATGTATCAGTTGGATGGATGAAAGGGAGATAGGAGTCTACAGCCTAGTTGGGGGTGGAGGACAGATACATAAACTGATGGTTGTATGGGGCCAAGGAAGACTTCCTGGACAATTGGGTTGAGTCCTGAAGGATTGGGAGGAGTTGGACAGCTAGGAGCAGTAAGGGACTTGCCAGGCAGGCTGAGATAAGGGAGAGTTGCTGAGTCCTATGAAGGGTGTGGCTGTTGGGGGGGATTAGCTGGGACTTTCCTTTCACTGAAAACGTTACAGTGAAGGTGAGAAAGCATGGCTGGCTGGCTGTATCAGTTTCCTATGGCTGCTGGAACAAATTACCACAAACTTTGTTATTGTTGTTAGTTGCCATCAGGTCGGCACCCAACTCATGGCGACCCCTGCGTAATGGGATCAGACTATTGTGATCCATAGGGTTTTTTGGAAATAGATCTCCAGGCCTTTCTTCTACCACAAATTTAGTCACTTAAAACAACACAAATTTATTATCTTACAGTTCTGGAGATCAGAGATCATAATGTGGTAGCAGAGTACCCCTTGACCAGGACGCCACTGTAACGCAAGGCAGGAGAGCTCACTGAAAAAAAAAATCAGTCTTACTAAAATCAAGGTGTCAAGAGGGCTACTTTCTTCTGGAAGCTGTGGGTGAATCCATTTCCAGCTTCTAGAGGCCACTTGCATTCCTTGGCTTGTGGCCCAGAATCACTCCAACCTCTCCTCTGACTATGATCCTCCTCCCTCCCTCTTATAAGATCCTCGTGACTGCATCAGGCCCATGCAGATAATTCAGGATAATCTCCCCATCTCAAAATCCTTAACTTACTCACATCATGTAAGGTTAGGTGCCATGTAAGGTAACATATTCATAGCTTCTGAGGATTAGGACATGGACATCTTTGGGGAGGCCATTATTCTGTCTGAGCACAGCCCAAGAGAAGCCTGAGTGTGTGTGTTGGGGACTTGGAGAGCCATGAGGATGCAGAAAGAATCTGAAGTCAAGTCATGAAAGGCCTGGTATACCATGCGTCACTTAAAAAAATAAACTTTAACGGGTTCCTTCCAAGGACACTCAAGCCATATCCAACCAGGCTAATCAAGGTTGCAGTGGCAGCAACCCTGTGGCATTGTCTTTTACTTAAAAGTTCCAGAAATCCAACTGATACTAGCTTAAGTGGGGAAAAGATCTATAGGCTTGTATATGAAAAGTTTACAGATGGGTCACCTTCAGCTTCAGGTACATACATCAAGATCCACGAGCTCAAATGATGTCATCAACTCTTTCTCCACATCCCTAAGATAAGTCATTCTCTCTAAGGAGGGAGCAGTGAGGGTAGGGTGAAACCAAAGGCTGGCATCCTTCCAGCTCAGCACCTCCTCCCCTCTCCCCGCAACCAGAAATGAGGGCTGCTTTCCAGTGACTCTGCAGAAATGTGCCCAGGAATATTCTGATTGACCAGCTTGGGTTGTGTGCCTGTTCCTAAACCAATCATGCAGTCAGAGGTGTTTGGGGAGTGAAGGCTCCACTCCAACATGAGCTGGGTCAATCAGCAGCCTATGAGGTACCCCCGCAGAGTTACGGCTCTGTCACCCATCATGAGCTGGGCCAATCAGATTTCCTCCCTCAGGAGTTTGAATGTGAGGTACCTAGAAAGAGTCAGGCTCTTGGGAATAAGAGCAGAAGCAGCTTCCAGAAGATGCCTTAGTGAGAGACTCCGAAATGAGGGCATATTTGCTGAGTCCTGTGAAGGGTGGAGCTGTAGGGGAGGGCTTAGCCAGGCCTCTCCTGAGGGACAGCTCCAAGTCCCCCAGCCTTGCTAGGTCTCTTAGACCCCGAGGTACTCAGGTCTCCCAAGGCCTGCTCTCCCATCGTCTTTTGCTCCACATCTATCCTTCCAGTGGATCTCCACTCTGTGAGGAATCTTCGAGTGGGCCTTTCTGAGGAGCCAGACACTAACACAAATAGGGTGGTTCACGCCACCTCCATCTCCCTCCAGGCCCTGCTCCCTCTTCTCTTTGCTGCCCTTGGAAAGCAGCCATCTTATGGGTTTGGCCATCAATTCTGGGGCACCTTGGTGTGTGAGGCCCCATCATACCATTAGCAACGATTAAAAGAGTACTATCTCAACCTAAAATAAATGTTTGGGGGATTAAAGGGAATGTTGCTAAAGGAGGTTCACTTTAAATTCCAACACACCAGGCTGCATGGTAAGGCCAGGTCTGCAAGGCATCGGACTCCTCCCCTACAGGCATGGTAGCCTGGGTTTGAACTAAGACATGAGGAACAGCAATCCTCCAAGTCTGGGTGAGGGGTGAGGGATGGAGTGACAATGTTCTTCTTTGGAAAAGAAAAAGCACATATTCTACACACAGTGGGTGCTTAGTTAATGCTTTCTGATCTGAATGGATTTGGGCTCCAGAGGAGGGAACCAAAATGGTACTTCCCATCCCCTTAGGGCCTGGAGAAGACCGTCAGTCTACAAATACCCTGAAGTGTCTCCTGTGAGCAGACTGAAGATGACAGTTCCTGGGTGCCCTGGTTCCACCCACCCACTCCAGCCCAGCTTCCCCATTCCCCATCCTCACCCTGCCGGGATGCAGGTCTTGGCCAGGGTGATCTGTCTAGCCCTTTACGTGGAAACAAGCTGCTGCAGAGAAAATTCTGCTGAGGCGGGCCCGATGACACCGTTTATTCATGTTCACCTCTGACCAAGAAAGAAACCCAGCTGTGGTTATCAGAAAGCTGCTGGGAGGCTGGGCTTGGTGGGGGTGGGGTGGCGGCCAGGAGAAGAGGGTGAGTATAGGAGGTGGAATAGAGAAGTTCTGAATCACAGGATCTTATTCATGGGGGCAGATGTGGTCACAGCAAGGGAAGGGGTGGAGTGGGGGGGAGACCTACACTGAGGACAGGCTGTGAGGAAATTAGGGTTCCTCATACCCCACTCCCACCGCCAACCCCACCCCCACAAGTGCATGGCATTTCCTAAGAGGAGTAAAGAGAGCATCTAACCCCTTGATCTAGGGATGTGGGGGAGGTCAGTGGGCTGGGCCTGTGGGGGTGAATGAGTCAACAGGCTTGTAGGGCTGCCGGAATCCTGCCAGCAGATTCCAAGGGGGCCAGCATGGCCAGGCTTTGGCAGAGTCAAAAGCGAGGGTCACCACCTGAGCAGGGTGAGGCAGGGCAGGGCCCAGCAGGCCCAGGGGTCTGTTGATTGGCCAACCCATGGAGCAGAGATGGAAATTCCCCCAACTGTGGCCAACAACTGCCAAAACCACTTGAAAGGACAAAGTCTCCTACTGGTTAAAGGGACTTGAGAATTTGGAAATGTCAGGACTAACTAGCAAATGGGTTGCTTAGAGGTCCACGGAAAGGCATGGAGAAGGCAGAACCAGGGCCTGGAGGCTGAGTGGGGAAGCTGGGCCTGGAGAAAGAGAAACAAGTTGGTCCCTGAGGGGCAGCTTCCTGGCCTGAGGGCGGTGGCTCAGCCTGGCCTGAGATCCCGAGGAGGGAGCAATGCTCTCCCCACATCCTGGCTCTCACCCCACCAGCCTAGGCCAGCAGCCTGGATCTTCCCAGAGCAGCAAGAAACTTCCAGGGAACTAAGATCTCCAAGCCCAGAGAGAACGTCTCCAAAATTCGTTGGGGTTTTTCTTCCCTAGTTAAAAGTGTACCTATTTATAGATGTGGAAATATACGTGGAGAAAGGACTGGAAGGAAATACATGAAATGTTAACATTTTTATATTCTTTTTCTTATTCATATTGTTTTGCCAAAAATAAATACGACTTTCAAGATAAGAAAAAAAAGCTATTTTTAAAGTATAATTGATCTTGATATAAATTATTCATGCTGTTATAGAAAAATAGAAGCGAGAAGCTAGAAATCACCCAGGGTACTGTTAACCCTTAACATTTTGCTGTATGTGTGCGTGCGTGCGTGTGTGTGTGTGTGTGTGTGTTTCACTCTTAATTTTCTTTGTTTTTATTTATTAGATTAACAAAAATCCACTATTTTTTACTTTGTTGCAAGATAGAAGAGTGACCCAAGTTCCACAACATATTTGTTGTGTTTTCTTTTGCTATTTTTCCTATGCAGACATTTTGGATGTAGAATTTTGTTTTGTAACATAGGTATAATCATGCTGTATTCCACATTATTACAAAACTTTTGTGTTATGACAAAGCCATCATAATCATCTTTTAAAGCATCTAACATCTATCAAGTAAATATACCATTATTCACTTACCCATTCTCAGATTTCAGGATATATAAGTGGTTTCCAATTTATATATATACATACATAGTTGGGATATATATATTGGAAGATATATATATTTGGGAAATATATAGAGGATACATATATTTGGGAGATATATATATATATATATATATGTATTTGGAGCCCTGGTGGCACAGTGGTTAAGAACTCAGCTGGTAACCAAATGCTTAGCAGTTCAAATCCACGAGCTGCTCCTTGGAAACCCTATGAGGCAGTTCTACTCTGTCCTATAGGGTCGCTATGAGTTGGAATCAACTCAATGGCAATGCATTTGATATATATATATATATGTATATGAATGAGGCTTCACAGGGGGCAAGACAAAGGGGTGGGGTCTCTCCTGCCCCTTTCCTCATCTCCCCACACCCACCTCACCCAACACACATGGTTTTTATCATTAGCAGTAGTATTGTCTGCCTTAGGCAGGATGCTGTGGAGGGTGCAGAGAATGGAAAGATTCTCCCAACCCAGGGGAGTGGGAGCTAAGATCTATATGTTTGGTAGGGAAAACACCTGAGGCAGAAGGCAGTGGGCTGGCTCAGGGACTTGGGTGACTTGGGCAACTTGAGCAACTTGGGCCATGGAGGGAGTAATGCCTGGTCCCATGGCATGGAGAAGGTGAAATGTTTAAGTTGTGTCTTCAAAGAGATAAAGGTTTCTGCGGGCAGAGTGGAGGGAGGTGTGGTCCCAGGGCAGGGAGCTCCGGGGTCCTGGGTTGGCACTTAGGACTCATCCAGGGGTGAAAAAGCAATGAGATGCCAGGCCAACGGACAGGCACAGACTTACCCTGTTTCCCAGTACATGCATGAGGACCTGTCCCGCAGTACATCCCTGGGGACAGAAGGCAGTGTCTTGGAGCATTTCCAAAGCCTCCTCATCTTTGGAAGTGACATGGACTTGCTCATCCCAGCCCCTGTTGCCCGCTTGCCCACTTCAAGCCTCTCAACCTGCTTCACCTTTTCCACATCTGTCTCCCACCCTCACCCATCCAGAGCCTCTCTCAACAACTGCCTCTTTCCACTCCCTCCAAGTTCCTGTTTTTCTGTGGAGACCACAGCATTCCGTCCCAGTGCTGGGAAGGCTGCCGTGTACACTGAGGGCCCAGTGACTTTCTGTTGCGACAGCCAGATGCAGTGGGGGCTCATGTCTCCTGGATGGTGCAGCCTCAGATCAGAGAGAGAGCCGACTCTGAGGGAGCCGCTTACACACTCCCACACACTCACACAAGACACTCTCATTCACACACTTGTGAGCTCATATACATGCTCACACTCCCATGCTCACACTGCCATGCTCACACTCACACACTCTCTCACTCTTGTATGCTGACATTCATGCACATATATATACTCACATGCTCACACACTCATTCACATGTAATCATTCACACTCACACACTCACACTTGCTCACACAATTCACTCACACTCCCAGGTTACATGCTCACACACATACTCAAGCACATACACATGCACACACACACACACACACACACAGGTGATCAGAACTGCCTTGCCCTTAATGGCCCACACAGAGGAGAGGGAGAAGGAGAAATTCCCAGTCAACCTGGAGAAGCTGGCTGGCAAAGGGCTGAGGGCCTCACTGCAGGGGTAGCTGTGGCCCCGTATCAAACATGAGGGCCCCTAGGAGTCCACTTACCCAGCAGCTGCAGACCCTGCCTCAGTTCCCATGCCCTTCCATGGCACCAGAGGGGCCTGCTGCTTAAGGACATAAGCCATGAAGGATGATCCATGCCCAAATCCCAGCTCCACCACTTGCTCCCTCGTATGAGACCCGACCCTGAGCTTCAGTTTCCCACTCTAAAAAAGTAGCACCTCCATACCGGGAGTGTTGGGGCCATTAAACAAAATAATTCATGCTAGGTGCTGAGCACAGGCTCAGTGCGGCTTGCTATGCAAGCCACAGATTGTAAATGCTTAACCAGGGGATACCTCAGGCGGCTTGCTTTAAGCTAACCTAAACAAAGCCTCCTGGAGTTCATTCTTGTTCTGGAGTTCCCTGTGGTACAATCCCATTTCCTGAGAACAGCTTCTTTAGAGAAACAGCTGTCACCCCACCCTGCCTACCCCTACACCAGGATGGCCTCTGGAGACCAGGTGTCTCTGTGTACTACAGACGTTGAAGCCCAGACCAGCAGGCCAAGGCCCTGCTCACGATTCCTGTCAGACCGAAACACACACAGTCAGCAGCACTGCAACCACTGAAAAGCAGGCAATTAGTCCCCAAGCCCAGGGAGTGTCCGCCCCCATTCTGGGACCACTCAGCTCCTCCTCACCTCTTCAATTTCCAGCCTCTGGTGTTGTTCTATACACAGGTGGAACAATGGATATTTCCTCTCTGGTGTCCCTTAGTGGTGCACATGATTAATCAGCTCAGCTGCTAACTGAAAGGTTGGAGGTTTGAGTCCACCCAGAGGCACCTTGGAAGAAAGACCTGGTGATCTACTTTTGAAAAATCAGCCATTGAAAAGCCTATAGGGCACAGTTCTACTCTGACACTTGGGATTGCCAAGGGTCAGAATCAACTCATGGCAGCTAGTTGTTTTTTTTCTGCCTCTCTCTCTCCCTACTGTAATTTTCTGGTCTTCTCCTTCTCTACCAGGCAACTTTCCTGACAATATCTTTCTCTCCAGTCCGGGGAGCATGCTTCTCTTTCTCCCCTTTTCAGCCTCAGAGTCCCCTACCCCCGACCCCTCACCATCTTTCCTGCTAAACTCTCTGGCCTTCCCTCTTCCCTCCACCCACATCCCACCCCCTCAACCACCTCTCGACCTCACACCCATCCCCCTCCTCCTAGCCCTCTCACCCCCTCCCTTCACACCTGGATGGGGGCAGAGCCAGCCCCATCTTCGCTGGGACTTGATGACTTTACAGCCTCTCCCTCTCTGGTCCACCCATCCTTGTCCCCAAGTCAGACCAATACAGCATCTCTCGAATCCAGCCAAAATGTCAGTCAAGGCAGGTCCTTTCCTCAGAGCCGGCTCTCGGCAGACAAGGGCTGAGACAGGGAAGGTGGTGATTTCAGTGGAATGCCGGAACTCCGGGAGACCACACTCAGGTGTCCCAGAGTGAACTGGGTGCAAGGAGCTGCATCGTGTGCCACTGTGCAGGAAATGTGCGTCGCTGCTGACTTCTTGATGGCTCAGAATGCCCTCTCCTTGGGACCGGGTGGTCATCTGAGAGGTACATGCCGGGGGCAGACTGGGCTGAGGCCCCTGCCTGCCCTGGAAGGTGCTCACCACACTTGGAGCATTGTCCACAGCGGCCACACATGCCTGGCCTTTCCTGCAGAGCCTCCATCTGGGGCTGATTTGGCCCATGGAAGGTGGGCTGCCCTGCGCTGCTCCGCCTCGAGCCCCCATCCCCTTCTTGGGGTGGGGGACAGTGGATCAGCTGGGAAACTCTGCCCTGGCTGTGGTGCTGGGGGGAGCTCTTATACTGTGGACAGGTATTTGAAATATATCTTGCTGAGGAGGGTTCACCTTGTTTGAGGCTAATTATGAAGAATTCAGTACCACAAAGTGAGAAAGCTACATGCAGTTCTCTCTGCTTTGCAGCTTGTACAAACATGGAAGCCAGGTTTGGGGCCAGATAGACCTGAGTTGGAGGCCCAGCTCTGTCCTCATCTCAGCTGTGTGACCCTTGGCAAGTTACTTAACCTCTCTGAGCCTCCACTGCCTCATCTGTAAAATGGGATTTATCAGAGAATTTACCTCAAGGATTGTGAAAATTAAATAAGCTCACACTTATAAAGCACCGCACAAGGTGAGCACTCAAATGGTCTCATAGAAAGAGAAGTTAGCAGTAGCTGCTGTTGTCAATATTATTTCACAGCTCCATTTGGGACTAAATTGGTAGTACAGGAGACAAGGTGTTTTCCCAGGTGCCAAGCAATTCAAGGCAGGAGGGGAGAGGGAGTAAGCCAGAGCCCCCAGCCTGGATTGAATGGTGGGAACTGAGGGTGAGGCCTGAGATAAGCATTCCTCTTCTTTACATACTAAAGTCATCTCTCCCCAGACCGCAGAGAGAGAAAGGGACAATGGGTTAATATCAAGTTCGTTTCACCTCCTTCTTAAAGCAGCACCAGGCCACAAAAGCTTTGCTGGGCTGCCGCTTTTGTTCTTTTCAGGGCTGGTAGTCTGCAAGGCAGAAGACCTGGTGTTGCAACAGTTAAGGGCTCAGCTGCTAACCAAAAGATCAGCAGTTCAAACGCACCGAGCAGCTCCACGGTAGAAAGACCTGGGGATCTGCTCCTGGAAAGATTGCAGCCTAGAAAACTCTATGGGGCAGTTCTACATTGCCACACGCGACTGCTATGAGTTAGAATCGACTTGATGGCACCCAACAACAATAGTCTGCAAGACTGTCTTCACTGAGTGAAGGAGAATGGTAACACAGCTGGTCTCCAGGGCTGCCAAGGACAGGTAACACCCAGCTTTAGCTTGGGAGAACGATGATTCTCCCGTTTCCAAGAGAGGTGTTTCTTCCCTTCCTCCGTTCCTTCTCCCAGAAGCCCCAGGTGGTTAAACGGGTAGGTGGATAAAAATCACGGTATAGGTTGAAGCAAATCCTGGTCGATATTGGTGGTAGAACAATCCTTCTATCTTCATTTTATTTTCCTACTGAATCTTTGCCTGACAGAGTTAGATATGGAAACAGCTGCCCCCCTTACCCTGTTCCAATTTATATACCCCATATTTTTTAACACCGTAATTGAGGTGTAATTTACTCACAATAAGTTGCACAATTCAGTGGGTGTTAACACCTGTGAAATCACCAGCACAATCCAGACACAAACACCAAATCTAATTTATTGGCTTACTTATGGGTGACCCATTTGTATTATTCATGACATTTTTACTGGCAAGTGGCTGCAACTCAACTCACACCACCTGCAAGAAGAGAGAATGTTGATTTGTGTACCTAGAAAATTCAGAAAAACATCCAGGTGTTCAAATAAGGTCATAGGGGCTCTTTCTCCCCTTCTCTCAAACATGTCTTCTCTCTGTAGCTGGCAAGATGGCTGCTAGCAGCCCCAGACTAACATCCTATCTATCAATGCCAAAAGAAAGAAAGTCTGCTCTGATAGGTCATCTTTGGGTCATGGGCCCATCCCTGGGTGGGTTGAATCAGCACCAGTTGTATACTTTGAGAGCTGAGTGTGATTGAGAGTGTGGGGTTTTTTTGTTTTGTTTTGTTTTGTTTTTCTCATTCTCTCTCACCCTCAAAATGACAGTTCAGTGATATCTCTATGATGTCATAGTTATAGGTTGAAATTGGCTGTGGTAGGAAGATTTACACCTTGGGAATTGGCAAATGCTACAAATCAGGGCTTCCCCACCCCACTTCCCAGTGCTGGCTGTTAAGCATTGATGCACAGCACTGAGTCAGCTCTACCTAAACCAAGGAAATAGGTTCTGCAGAGGGAAGAGATGGTCTGTTACCAAAAGAAGAGGGGGAGTAAGAGGCTGGTCAAACAGAAATAACAGAGGAAGCCCTCTCTGTTGAATTAAAGCCGCCTAGATTGGATCTCAGAAAGGAACCTTCCAGAGTTTGCACCCACCCCAAACCTCCAAGGGGACGTTGATATTGACCCCACTGCACACACAGTCCAGCCAATATGCAGTCTTCTAGAAGGGGAGCTCTGGTGGCACAAACGGTTAAGCGCTTGGCTGCTAACCGAAAAGGAACCCTGATGGCACGGTGGTTAAGCGCTCACCTGCTAACTGAAAGGTAACAGTTCAAACCCACCAGCTGCTCCGCAGGAAAAAGACGTGGCGATCTGCTCCTGTAAAGATTACAGCCAAGAAAGCCTTATGGGGCAGTTCTACTCTGTCACATGGGGTCACTATGAGTTGAAGTCAACTCTATGGCACCCAACAACAACAGAAGTGCCCCAGGCCTTGCGCCTCCCCGACACCCCGCCTCCCCTCTGCCACTGCCACTCACATTCTATGGAAAATTAAAGAACTTCCTGAGCCTGGCTGCCTTCTGCAAAGCCATTCCAGCAACCTCAACCCATACTTTTCAGCGTGTTCAGCTCTTTTAAAGCAACCCTCTCAGAGCGGCCCAGAAATGGGGGCTGCAGCTTGATTTGAGGTTAAACCAATAAATGCCATTCATCCACCAACACTCTAGGAATGAAAGATTTCTTAAGGCAAATTCCCAAGCTGTGTGCTTCAGAAAAACTGCTGCCCCAAATTGCTGGGTTCCTGTCCAATGTTCTCCATTTCAGAAGACACTTGGGTTGCTTTGGCTCTGCGCAGAGCGCTAGGACTGATGGTGGTGTGGGTGGCCGGGCATGCTGCCGCAGCCTCTGCTCAGCCCCACTCTGGTTCTCTTGGCTGGGTCAGCCTCCACTCCCACAGAACCCTGGGAGCTCCTGGGCATTTCTCAGCCTGCTGGGAAGTGGCTCCACTCCATCTTAGGGGGCCTGGGCCAGGCTGCGGGCTGTGGGAGGCAAACTGCTTTGCTTCCTACCTTTTGAGGGTGAGAGAGAATGAGGAAAAAAAAAAAAAAAAACCCACATTCTCAAACAAATAAAATTGCACTCTACCCAGCAGGAGAGCTATCTGGATTTTCCCTGAGACGCTCAGAACGCAGGGTGCAAGAACAATTCAGCGCAGGAGTCTTCCTTCCTTTTCCCTCTGAGAGTCCTCAGTCTGTCTGGAAAGACTGGAAAACTGAACCAAGAGTTTTCAGATCTTCCTACTCTTTGAAATATCCTGTGACAGAAACAATAATGCTTACCAGTTGGCCATTCGCTCCTGCCTTTCCCTGCTGTGCCATGTGTTGCTAGCCAACACAATGGAGCCGAAGTGACATGTGTTGACCTCCAGGCTGAAGCAGTAAACACCCTACCCCCAATTCTTTAGTCTTTCTCTCTCAGCCAGCTGCTGTGACGGTGGAGGCTGTGTGTTCCAGACAGTGCAGCTACAAGATGGTGGCGCTTCTGTCAGCCTAGGCCCTGAGTGCCTCTGTGGACCACAACTGCCTGCTGCCCTCCTGGGACATATAACATGAGCAAGAACTACGTTTTTGTTCTGTTAAGCCAGCCAGTGAGACCCAGGGATTGTTTGTTACTGCATCGTTACCTAGTATACCTGATTCAAGCTCCTAGCACACTCTGGTGTGCTTTGCCCTCTTGTTCACTGGGATACACCAGCACCCAAGGTATGGAAAACAGCACTTCTCCCCCTCTGGCCAATAGCCTTGCTCTGCTGCCCCATCCAGGATCCATGTCCTGGGATCAATGTTTTGGCTGTTTGTTTTATTTCATTTGTTTTTAGTGTGTCTCCTTAGATAAACCGCAGTGTAGTAAGGAGAATGGGAAATCACTATGGACAAGACTTTGTGTTAAGCAAATCCATGTATGGTGTCTCATTGAGCTCTCACAGCCCTGTGAAAGAGATATTATTGTCCCCATTCTATAGATGAGGAAACCAGGCCTCAGACCCAAAAAACAAAATCCGTTGCCTTCAAGTGGATTCCGACTCACAGTGACACTATAGGACAGAGTAGAACTGCCCCACAGGGTTTCCAAGGCTGTAAATCTTTATAGAAGTCACATCTTTCTCCCCCCAGAGCGGTTGGTGGGTTCAAACCACCAACCTCCCGGTTAGCAGCCAAGCACTTAACCACCACACCACCAGGGCTCCTTAAACCAGGCCCAGAGAGATTAAATTACTTGCTCAAAATCACACAGCAAGTCAGCACAGTGTCCGTTTGAATTCAAAGTCACTTATGAGAAGTGATGCCCAGTTGGAGCTCTTAGATCCAGCTCCCAAAGATGAAGTTCCCTGTTTTTGGTCATTCGTTCATGTGGCAAGTGTTTTTGAGTGGTTACCCTAGGCCAGGTCCTGGATTAGAGATTGTAGCAGCATGGTTTCAGCTTCATTCTGCTCAGCAGGGATGAGGTTTTGGAGAGGTTTCCATCATTCTCCAGCTTCTGTGAGGGTCGACCACACAGCTTGGAGGTCACTCCCTGGGGACAGGGGGTTCAGCCTGCTCCTGGGAGAATCCAAGCTCTGGGTGTTTCAGGAAATTTCTGACCTGTCAGATTTCCGTGTAGCTGCTCAGTCAGAGCTGGGGAAGGGGGGCCAGGAGGGCAGACTTCCCGTCAGCCCAGCCTTTTGTCTCTCACATGAGCCCGAGACAGACAAACCACAACCACAGACCCGACCAGCTGTGGAAGCATCGAACAGGAAACCCAGAACATCTGGTGCTCCACTTCCTCAGAAGGCTGTGCAAGTCTGGGTGTGTGTGTCCGCCTGTGTGCATGTCTGTTTGCTCTCCCACTGTTGTTTAGTGAGATGTAGATGCAGACAGGGTTGGAAACCACAAGTTTTGTGGTGACAAGGGTGCCAGACACCAGCTCCCCAACCCTTATAGCACCTCATCCCTCCTCAGACAAGTCGGGATCAGACCCAATATCACAGGCCACCCTCCGACACCCTGCCCATGTTTAGCTTCAAGCCACCATGCAGTTAAAAAGAGGGATTTCTTTTCCTTTTGGGTTTGGGTGGTTTTAGAAGGAGCTTGTTTGGGGGTGGGGTGGAGAGCTTTGCTTAAATATAACCTGGCCTCAGCACACAGACCCACAAAAAGCAGTGTCTGGATGAAAGCTGTTTTTAAAACAATTTGAGGAGAATCTGTGGATGACCACCAACGCTGTATGCTGGTCTGGGGGCTGTTTTCCCACTAGTAGTGCTGTCCTTTGTGCAGGAGTGAGAAAAGTGTGCAGGTTGGCTGTTTTTGTTTCCCTTATTTTTTTGAAGGTAGGAAGTAAAAGGAAATGAGGGGAGGAGGGCTCACATAACCATAGCATGAAGTTTAATTCTCCTACCACCCTTATGAGGTAGGCATTATTATGCCCATTTGTACAAATCATGAAATTGAGATACACAGAGGGTTTGTAAGTCAGCTAAGCACAAAACAAGTAAGGACCATGGCTAAAGTTCAAATTAAAATCATTCCTAACCACTTGGTAAATCCTAGATCACACTTCATTCTTCCAATGAACAGGAATAGCCTAAACTGTGCCTAGCACACAGTTGGGTATTCAATAAATGTTGCTTGAATTAATCAGTGAAATGTGCTATCTTTGAGAGCAGGGACCATGTCATTATCACCGTATCCCCAGGGGTCAGCAGAGAGTGAATGTTTAATGAATGTCAGTGAATGAAGAGATAATTGAAAAAAGGAATTCTAAGTTTCAGAAGGGTGACACTTCGTTTATCTGGAGGCCAGTTACTTAGCAAGGTCAACTGTTTGGATCCTGGCTAAAAATCAGAAAGAACCACAGTCAGCAAAAGCCACGAGTCCTAGAACTTTAAGGCCCTCAGTTGAAGTCTCTTTGCCCTTCCTTTAAAACCAGTGCTAGAAAGCATGGGTGCTGATCTTTCCAGCGCCCACTTAGAAGCATCCCTTTAGAAAGGAGATGGTCTGCTAGACGAGGCTTGCTGACCACAGCAATTTGGGAATTCAACCAGCATTTTCAAACTTGCGTACAAACGCCAACGATGAGCCAGCCAGGAGTTAGCCACTGACAAGATGGAGTGAGTGAACTGTCAGGTTCTCGGATATCTGTGCGCAGGCTAGGTTCGAGTTAGCCAGATCGAAACTCTAGTTATCTCCAACGATTTCTCTGGCTGAGATCAAAGGCACAGCAGCGAGGGCGGGTAGATCTCGCTACCAATGCCGGGCAGCAATTGTGCTTGCTCATGACTTGGCGCTCACGAGCTGCACATGCGCTAACCTGAGACGACACATGCGCCGCGACCAAGGTCGCGCTCTTTTGACACCTGCCGGACTACCAAGCCCTCTCCACCCAGGCAGGGCTTACGTAATGGAAGCGCCGCGGTGTGGGTAACGTCATCCGAGAGCGCCTGCCGAGATCCTGAAGAGCCGAGCTCAGGATGGTAAAAGTGTTGCTGTGGAGACGGCACTTCGAGCTCCGCCCCCGAGTCAGGATTGGAGGAGAGCTGGTCAGTTGATGTGGTGAGGGGTTTTTTTGTTTTCGTTTTCTTTCTTGAAGTCGAACGGTAGGCACTGCTGGGGCGCGTTTCGCTGGCTGGTTCCCGTGGCAACCAGGTCTCCTTCGGGCGGCCCCAGTGGGCGGTTCCCAGGAAGCCCCAGAGCCAGGGTCAGGACCCCAAAATCAATTTGAGGGACTTCTTGGCTTAAGGTAGTAAATATCGCATGTATCTCTGGTCCAGGTAAAGTAAAAATTCGGATTCTCTTAGATCTGGTTTGGCATAGAGCAGTAGACCCCACTAAGGCTTAAATTTATCCGTTACGTACCGTTGGTGTGGGAAGAAGAGTCCGGTACCAGGACACAGTGCCGGCGGTAACCTTGGGCAAATCACCTAACATTTTGGAACTTCAGTTTCCTATCATGGGATCTTTCCCATCAGCATATAAATATATTATTTCTCCCTTCTTAAGAAAACTCTTTTGTGACTATTTCTTCCTCCAGCTCCCACTCCATCTATCTCTTTCCTGAATATTATAACTCCTTGAAAAAGTGTCTGTATTTCCTGTCTCCAGCTCTTGTTGAACCCTCACCAGGCACAGTCTTGGTCTCTTCCTCTCAGTCATTGACTTACCTGCTCTATCAGCAACATTTGACATGTTTGAGGACCCTTACCTCCCTGAAATACTTTCTTACCTTGGCTTTCAGGACGCACATTCTCTTCGTTTTCTTCCTACTGCCCTGGCCCCTGCTCATCCTCCTGACCTGTAAATCTAGCAGTGCCCAGGACTGGCTCCTTGGATCTGTCTCTCTTTTCACTTAATCCCTGGTGATCTCTTCCAGTCTCATGGTTTTAAAGACCGTCTATATGCTGATAACTCCCATCTGTGTATCTCCAGCCTGGACTTCCCCCTGAATCACCATACTTGAACATACAGCTACCTATTTGGCATCAGCATTCTGATGCCTGCTTAATAGGCACCTCAAACCCAACACGCCCAAAACTGAACTTCCAAGCTTCTCCACCAAAGGTGATCTGCCATCTCAGATAATGCAACTGTGTCCCTCCAGCTGCTCAGGCACCAAACTGATTTCTCCTTCATCCCACATCCAATCTGTCAGCAAATTCTACTGGCTTTTTCTTAAAAATATACCCAGAACCCAGCCTCCACTGATAGCATCTTAGACCAAGCCCCCATCATCTCGTTTGCATTATTGTAATTGCCTCCTAACAGGTCTCCCTGCTTCTACCTTTACCCCTCTCCCCCTGAGTCTCTGTTCACTTAACAGCCTGAGCAATTCTGTTAAAACAGTCACGTCATGTGCTTTTTCCATGCAAAACTTTCCGACGGTTCCCATCTCAATTGTAGTAAAAGCCAAAGTTTTACCATGGCCAGCCAAATCAGGCACGACCAGGCTCCTCGGAAACTCACTGAGCCCCTCCCTTGCTCACTTCATTCCAGCCACACTGGCCATTTGCCAGGCTCACTCCTGCCTCGAGGGGGTCACAGAACTTGCTTTTACCTCTGCAGAGAACTCATCCTCAAATATATGCAGTGTTTCCTCCCTCCCCTCCTTCAAGGATTGGCTCAAATGTTCCTTACTCAACATGTGACAAGTTAGAGGTAAGAATTCAGATTTCTGGGGTCCTGGGAGTTGGGGTGACCAACCCAGGCTACTGCCCTGAGCTCTTCTTCTGACTTCGAGCTTTGAGAAAACTGGTTTCCTAAAATCACTTAAGTCAAATAATATAGCCTACTAAGTAGCTTAGTGAAGAAACCTTCACCTTAGGCATTGAACTCTTTTGAAGAATTATCTATATACAGTCAATTTCGAGAAACAGAAACTCCAGGGTCAGACTGGAGGGTGTGTTTTAGGGTAAATTGTTATTATGAAAACACTATTCTGGCTCCCTTTCCATGGCAATGTCGATAACATGTGGCATAAAAATCTATGGAGGTTCTCTCAGGAACATTTTTGACTCCCTAGTCGAAATGTTACCCCAATTTGCAAATCATATAATCAATTTCTACTATTGCCTTCATATGATTTTTGTTTTAACAGAGGAAATATAAGGCCCACGTGGCTTCAGTTCTGATAGTGTGGGATTCATGGTAGGAGATAACCTGGAGTAACCTGGCCCAGCCCATACAGTGCCTGAAGACCACCTAGGGGGGTTGTTGGGTGTGATCTGACAGGAGTTGTTTTATGAAAAGACTATTCTAGCCAAAAATGGGTTGGAGGGAGGCTCCTCCTTAGTTTTAGAGTTAAGGTGATGATGTTGTTATTGGTAGGTGCCCTTGAGTTGGTTCTGACTCTTAGTGACCCTATAGGACAGAGTAGAACTGCCCCATAGGGTTTCCAAGGAGCAGCTGGTGGATTTGAACTGCTGACCTTTTGGTTAGGAGCCAAGCACTTGACCACTACGCCACCAGAGCTCCAAATGTGATGCTGAGGATTACATAATATAATGCCTGTGAATGTCTCACTCAGATAGGGCTCGATACAAACTGAGTATTTTTAATAATGCCACCGGACAGAGTTGTTGGGAGGACTGAATGAAATAGAGGCTGGGAAGGGGCTTAGCAAACTGAAGTGATAAGCAAATGTAAGAGAACACTAAGGATAAGCATCCAAAAGTACTGAATTCTCCATTTTATGAATAGCTTCAAATATAAGAATCAGCAGAAAGTCAGTTCCTATGAAGTGAAGGTCAAATATATCCCAGAATTCCAGATTCTCCAAGCTGCTGTACCACTCCCATCTCTGACACTCTCCAGTCTTCCTCTCCTCAGCGCTCTTCCCTCCCCAATTTGGCTTCAGCAATTTGCTGCAACATCTCACAGAACTCACAAACTATACTTACATTTAAGTGGTTTATTAAAGAAGTAACACGGTACAACTTGGGATCGGGATTAGGAAGCATGTAGGCAGTCTCCCTTCTTCAGTGTAGGACAGCTCTCTCAGCTTCTTTCAGCATGCAGACCTGTCAGCCCCTTGAGAACAGGCTCCTCTTGGCCCTGCCATCTGCCACCACTGGCTCTGCCGATGGGCCCCTTCCAGGCCCTTGACTGTCTTCAGTGTTACAGTATGTGCCCTGTGTTACACCTCTTTTAGGAAGTTCCTTGCTTCCTCTCTCTCTGCTTCTTCCTTCTTTCTGCTTTCTTCCTTCTGCTTGTTCTTGCTGCTTCTCTTCCTACTTCTTTCTGTCTGAAAAACCTGTGGGGCTAGCTCCATATATATACACAACTCCTTGTCAAGTTCAAGGCATGGCGCCTCCCAGTGGGGAAGCCACAAATGGTCCAATCTCCTCTTGGTAGGACATAGACACTTCATTTGCATAGTAGGTTATAGACACTACATTTGCATAATGCAGTCTATTGACCAATCCCTGCAAGGTACATACCAATCACAGGGCAGGCTGCAGCATAGGGCTGCGGAGAAGGTATCAAACCATCCTTGTTTACAGTTTACCCAGGAAATGTCAATCTAGACAAAAGTAATAAACCATCTGGGGTAGAAAACTAGGACAAAGGTAACTCCTCAGGGATTAGGGGAAAAATCTCTGAAGCTGTTTTTCCAAAGAACCAAGGCAAAAGGCCACATAAAGGAACTCATTTCATCCCATCCATATTCGGGGGGATGCTGGATATAAAATAGTTTAGACAGACAAGATTTCTGCTGGAAACAAAGTTTTACATGAGGCTAATGAAAAGGAGAAAAGTGTAGATAGGGCAGTCAAACACCCTCTGTATATCTGTCTTCTGGAAGTCAAAATACAATGGAAATGATTTGGTGAAAAGGAGCGCTGATCTTCTTTTCTTCAAAAAAATCTTCCCTTAGGTATACCTTTGGAGAACTGATTCACAGCAGGTACTCCTAAAAGATTAGGGGTGAGGTGTCACCTCTCCCACACTGTCAGTCAGAGTGGTGGTGGACGATGGGGAGGTTTCTCATTTTATTCCTAGAATACAGTGTCAGAAAGTAGAATGTAGTGTGACTTTCCACCCACCTTCAACTTGCGTGGTGGCTCTACATTTTGATGGTTTAATGTAGCATAGACTCATTACCTCTTCATGTTAGAAGGAAATTAGGCGAGCATTTCACCCCAAATGGCTAAAAAAACTATGACATCCTCTTGGACACCCTTGCCAGAAGGCCATCTGCCAGTGATTGGAAACATACAAGGCATCCCATCCTAATTTGGGGCAGAATTAATTATTATAATATGCTTTGTAATATTAGACAAAATCTACCTCTTCTAAGTCCTGGTCTGGCACTCAGGAGCTACACAAACCTGAGTCCACCTCTTTTATAGTGTCGAGGATCTGACAACAGCTGTATGGTTCCCTTCTGAGGCCTCCAAGTCTTCTCTTCTCCGAACTGAACACCCCCTGACAGAGAGTGTGTGTGTGTGTGTGTGTGTGTGTGTGTGTGTGTGTGTGTGTGTGTTCCTTAATAGTGCTTTGATGAATGTGCTTGTACATAAATTTTGCGTAATTGTCTTTGGATACATTTCTATAAATGAAAGTGCAGAGACAAAAGGTATATTTTATAACTTTTGCTACATACTTACAGATTACCCTCCAGAAAGGATGATTTTGTTTATATGCCCACAAACAGTTTACAAGACAGCCTGTTTCCCCACACCCTACCCACTAAGGTGGGGAATTTTCATTCTTTTAATCATTGCCAATCTGATAGGGGAAAATTATTATCTCATGGTTGTTTTATTTTGTATTTCTTTGATTATGGATGAGGTTGAGCATGTTTTTCAGCCACATCCTATACTTCTGCAGTTGAGTTTTGGAGCTAAATGCAAGACCTTACATGTATCCCAGTTAAATTTTTATCTTGTTGGAGTCAACCAATCATTCCTTCCTGTTGAGATAATTTTGGATCCTGATTCTGTAATTCCAACATTTTGGCCTTCCCTCCCAGTCCCATGTTATTTGCACAGTTGATAAGCAGTTATCTTTGGCTTTATCCAAGTTGTTGATAGAATGTTAAAGAGTTTAGGGCCAAGGACAGAACAGTATGGCATGTTATTAGGGAATGCCTCTGGGCTGACACTGTTTCATCTGATAGTTACAGTCCCACCTTACCTTGCTCTGGAGCCAAGTGTGAATGGAAGGCGCCTTCACCTGGGACATAGGGCCTGGGTGCAGATTCCACCTCAGCACTAATTAGCTGTGTGTCTTAGTCAAGGTTCTCTAGAGAAACAGAACCAGTAACATATATGTAGAGAGAGAAAGACAGAGAAAGAGAGATTTTAAGGAGTTGATTCGTGCAATTGTGGAGGGCTGGCAAGTCCAAAATCTGTAGGTCAGGTGACAGCTGGAAGTTCCTACAGTCTTCTGTCCCAAAATCTGTAGGTCAGGTGATGGAAAGAAGAGTAAAGGAATGCTGGTAAAATGTCTTATTTATAATCAGGAGGCAGAATACACTGTAAGAACTTCCTTTTTGCTCTTCAGGCCTTCAACTGATTGGATGAGACCTACCCACTTATGGAGGGTAACCTGCTTTACTTAAGGCCAACTGATTTAATCATATGTAACTACTTCATAATAGCAACTAGACTAGTGTTTGACCAAACAACTGGACACTATAGCCTAGCCAAGTTGACGCATAAAATTAACCAGTACACTCTGTGACCTTGTGCAAGTAATGTAACTCTCTGGGGAGATAGACAAATGGCTAAAGCACTTGGCTGCCAACCAAAACACTAGGGTTCGAGTCCACCCAGAGGTGCCTCGTAAGAAAGGCCTGGTGATCTACTTTCAGAAGATCAGCCATTGAGGGCAAAGGATATGAACAGGCACTTCACCAAAGAAGGCATTCAGATACATGAGGAAATGCTCACAATCATTAGCCATTAAAGAAATGCAAAACAAAACTGTAATGAGATACCATCTCACCCCAACAAGGCTAGCACTGATCCAAAAAACACAAAATAATAAATGTTGGAGAGGTTGTGGAGAGACTGGAACACTTATATACCACTGGTGGAATGTAAAATGGTACAACCACCTTGGAAATCAATTTGGCGCTTCCTTAAAAAGCTAGAAATAGAAGTACCATACTATCCAGCAATCTCACTCCTTGGAATATATCCTAGAGAAATAAGAGTCTTCACATGGATAGATATACGCACGCCCATGTTCACTGCAGCACTCTTTACAATAGCAAAAACATGGAAACAACCTAGGTGCCCGTCAACGAATGAATGGATAAATAAATTATGGTATATTCACACAATGGAATACTACACAACGATAAAGAACAATGATGAATCCGCAAACCATCTCATAACATGGATGAGTCTGGAAGGCATTATGCTGAGTGAAATTAGTCAGTCGCAAAAGGACAAATATTGCTATGAGACCACTATTATAAGAACTCAAGAAAAGATTCAAACACAGAAGAAAATGTTCTTTGATGGTTACAAGGGTAGGGAGAGAGGGAGAGGAGAATTCACTAACTAGATAGTAGACAAGAATTAGGTAAAGGGAAGGACAACACACAATACAGGGGATGTCAGCACAACTGGACTAAACCAAAAGCTAAGACGTTTCCTAAATACAACCAAACTCTTCTAGAGACAGAGTAGCAGGGGCAGGGGTCTGGGGACCATGGGTTCGGGGGACATCTAGGTCAAGTGGCATAAAGTTTGTTAAGAAAATGTTCTGCATTCCACATTGGTGAGTGGTGTCTGGGGTCTTAAAAGCTAGTGAGTGGTCATCTAAGATGCATCAATTAGTCCCAACCCACCTGGAGCAAAGGAGAATGAGGAACACCAAAGACACAAGGAAAATATTAGTGCAAGAGACAAAAAGGGCCACATAAACCAGGGACTCTGTCAGCCTGAGACCAGAAGAACTAGATGGTGCCTGGCTACCACCAGTGACTGCCCTGACAGGGAACACAACAGAGAATCCTGATGGAGCAGGAGAAAAGTGGGGTCCAGAATTCAAATTCTAGTAAAAAGACCAGACTTAATGGTCTGGCCAAGACTGGAAGAACCCCAGAAGACATGGCCCTGGACTCTCTGTTAACCCAGAACTAAAACCATTCCCAAAGCCAACTCTTCAGACAAAGATTAGACTGGACTATAAGACATAAAATGATACTCATGAAGAGTGTGCTTCTTAGCTCAGGTAGATACACGAGGCTAAATGGGCAGCTTCTGTCTGGAGGTGAGATGAGAAGGCAAAAAGGGATAGGAGCTGGTTGAATGGACATGGGAAATCCAGAGTAGAAAGTGGGAGTGTGCTGTCACATTTTAGGGATAGCAGCTAGGGTCACATAACGTGTGTATAAATTTTTGTATGAGAAGCTAACTTGAGCTGTAAACTTTCACCAAAAGCACACTTAAAAAAAAAAAAAAAGATCAGCCATTGAAAACGCTATGGAGCATAGTTCTCTGACACATATGGGGTCACCATGAATTGGAATTGACTAATGTGTTTTCCCACTCTAACAGCCTTTTTGTCACTGTTTTGTCCCTAAGGATTTCATGAGAAACCGTCAAATTATTGTCAAAAGTCATCACACTATGGCAAAGCATTCACCCAATTTACTAATCTGGTGGAACTATCACAAAGACATTCCTTCAAGAGTCAATATTGACCCTTGTGATCACCCTTTCTAGATGCTTGTCAACCATTTCTTTGATTATCTGTTCCAGAATTTTTCTCAGGTTCACCACTAAGCCATTGGCTTTCAGTTTACCCAATTTATAATGTTTAAACATTAGGACATTTGCCTCAATTCTCCATGATTCTTCAAAGCTCAGTATTCCCTGGCAGTTTTGTGACCCTGGTTCCATTTTCCTTCATATCCTGAAGGAGCAAGTGGCCAGGAAAGCCCCCCTGTCTTGGCTGCATGGGCAGAGGGCCTAGGGTATCAGGAGGAGGATTAATAAAGAGCTGTGACGGCACTGAAATGAATGGCTTTGTTTAAAAGGGGAAAAAATACCTTTGTAGAATGACAAAAGGCAACTGCTCAAGTCATTATCTGGAAAATCAGCTTCCACAGATGGCCATATAAGAGGGACCTCTGGCGATACATGATTCTCTTCAGCTCCAAACATGATAAAGTAAAAATCAACTGAAATCAAATGATAACACATTATGGCACCTTTCTTTGAGTTACTTCAACATCAAAATCAGACAAGACTTCTAAGGAAGAATCAGTAAACAGTAACCCCATTTAACAGATAAACTAAAACCAAGAGAAAATGAGTAACCGATTTAAGTGACACAGTCATAAGCCAGGTCACCTGGTTTCTTGTCACCATGCCTGGAATACAGTTACTGATTGACATCTTATAGAATATCACTAAATTATGTACAAATGGCCGTTCCATATTGCCTTGTTTTTGCTCATTCAGACTGATGGTGATGATGATGATCATGATAAAGACTAAGACTTCTTGATCTCTTACTATGTGCCAGGCACTGTTCTAAGTGCTTTGCATGAATTAACCCACTTGATCCTCACAGCACTCTATAAGGTAGGTGCTGTTTCCATTCCCTTTTTTATAGATGGGGAAACTGAGGCACAGAAGAGAGGTTAGATAGGTAACCTGTCCTAGGTCACCATCTTGGAAAGAGTAGAGCTAGGGTTTGAACTCAGGCAGTCTGGCTTCACGGTGTAGGCTCTGAATGGCATCGCTCTGCTGCCTCTGTGAGGAAATGAGGATAAGAAATGAACAACAGCTCCCCAACAAAAATTGTGAAACTGCATTGTGAACAGCGCAGCCTTGACTACTGTGGAGAAACAAACAAACTCCTTTCATCTCTTGAATGAACTTGGAGAAGAGGAAGGAATCAGGTGAAAAACAGAAGTCAAGAGCATGGATAACCTCTAACTTGGGTGAACAGCCTCTGAGGAATCCAGGTAGAGTATTTAAACTTCAGTGAGTGTCTGCAACTGTGAGCTAGAACACACAAACACCAGAATCCAGGATTATAATCAAGACCGTATTCTGAGATAGGATCCTGTTCTGTGGTCCCTACCTTCCAATAACAGTGTTACAGGGCTGAATGCCAAAACCACCTGGCACATACATAGGGCTACAGATCCAGCCAGGACAGGGCTCCAATCGACAGATTCCCAATATTATCTTCCAGTTGCTAGACAACGCTCTTTCCAATACATTATTTAGGATATAAAAACTAAAATATAAGTAAAGCATGTTAACACAAATAATTTCAACCGCAACAAGGCAATTGTTAAATTGGCTTCTGATTAAATTGGCAAAAAAAAGGTAATGAACTCATTCCAATTGACATATTTAGAGTTTCTCTTGCCAAATTCAATTGGCAGCTTCATAATTATGGAAACGTCCATGCTATTGCCACTCAACCAGGGTTGGCCTGCTAGTATCTGATTCAGTGTTGACTTCATGAATGAGGTCAGTTCCCAGCAGAAATTGGAGTTTAGCAAAACAGTCAGAGCTCCTGGTCAGCAGACGGAGTTCCCACCAGAATCTGACCATAGTTTTCAGGGCTTCCAGGACAGCATTCTCACGGTTCATGCAGGCTAGCCCAGGTTCACCCAAGCTAGCCACTCTCTCTGACATCTTGTGGGGCCTGGTTCTCCTTATTGCTCTGATCTGCTTCCTGAGCCTGACACACTCACTGCTAAGCTTCCCACAGCCCAGCAGCTTATTCTTTCAACCTGTCCCCTTGGTATTGCAGCATCTCATTCCTGGGCCACCCCACTGTAAGCTTCAGAACTGCCAGGAAATAGGGTAGGTTGTTGTTGTTTTTTAATTATTTATTCCAGTATGGCTCCACTTGTGTGGTGTGAGAATGACTCAGTACCTTGGATGCCACCTCCAAAGGTAACAATGTCCCATAGGCCAGAGTGTGCTCTTGGCCAGCTCACCGCGCTGGTGAAAACAAGAAAAGCTCAGAAGGGATCAAAACACTCATTTAAAAAACACATTTATGGAGTGACGTTCCCTAGGTTCAAGGAAGTTAATGGGGGAAACTGTTAAACGCAGAAAGGAAAGGTTGTGCTCCACGGCTGGGACAAGGACTCAGCTCCAATGACGGTAGAAGCAGCAGAGGGCTTTGATGCCATTCACCTGCTCAGCTGAGTCTTGACTTATTGCAGTAGGACAGTGGCAGCGATAAAAATGTGAGGACAAAGTCTGATGTGTTCAATAGCATTGTGGGCAGTGATTTCTTTATCTCATCTCAGCTCGTAAATGTAGTAGGAAGCTAAGTGATAATGATCTGGTTTGGATCCCAAAATAATTACAGGACACATCTTTTTCCCATGGAGCACCGACCTTTTGGTTAGCAGCCGAACATTTAACCACTGCACCACCAGGGCTCCTTCCTCTGGAGGCTAGAAGTCCAAAATCAGGGTACTGGCCATGTCGATTCCTTCTGAGAGATCTGAGGGAGAATCTATTCCATGCCTGTTTCCTGGCTTCTGGTGATGGCCAGAAATCTTTGGCATCCCTTGGCTTGTAGATCACTTCAGTCTCTGCCTCCATTGTCACATGGCCATCTTCCCTTTGTGTCTCTCTCTGTCTCTTCTCTTTTGTAAGGATACCACTCACATAGGACCCACCTTACTCCAGTATGACCTCATGTTAACTTAACTGATAATATCTTCTAAGACCTTATTTCCAAAACAGGTTACATCCAAAGATACCAGGGATTAGGACTTCAGCATATTTTATTCAAATCATAACACCATCTCACAGCCAAGATTTCTCCATCTGCTCATTCCTGTTACTTACCCAAAAACACCTATCATTTGCCATTGTGACAGTCATATCATCTTATATCTTTTTAAAATTTTATTGTTAAATGGACTCGATGGTGACTAATAGCAACAAAATATGTATTAAAATTTGCTATTTTAACCATTTTTAAGTATACAATTCAGTGATATTAATTACGTTCATCATGCAACCATCATCACTGTTTCCAAATTGTTTTCATCATCCAAAACAGGAATTCAGTACCCCCTTAAGCAAATCTTATATCTTTTTTTAAAAATATATATTCCATTGAATATGCTTCTTCAAGTTTTTGAAGATGGGACTCTTATCAAAATTTATTCCCTTACCCCTTCTAATGCCTTTGCCTGGCTCTCCCCTTGCGCACTCTGCCCCAGCCACACTGGCCACGCTGCTGATGCTTGAACACACAGCACATACCCACCTCAGGGCCTTGGCACATGCTGTTCCCTCCGCCTGGAACATTCTTTGCCTGGTCATCCATACAGCTCACTCCCTCACTTCCTTTAAGTCTTTACTCAGATGTGCCCCTTCAGTGAGGCCTTTCCCGACCACCCTCTTTCCCAATACCTTCCCCATGTGGTTTCCCCCCAGCCTTTACCCCCCTCTAAACTGCACTTATTACTTGTCATGTTTCTTATCTGCCTCCCCATTAGAACGCCAGCTGCATGGGGCAGGGATTTTTTTTTACTGCTTTGTCCACTGCCCAGTGCTTGGAACAGTGCCTGGCACACTCACCCTACAATGTTTATTGAGTGTCCACTACATGCCAAGCAATAGTTTGGGCAGTGGATATTTTTGCCAGAGTTTCTCCAGTGATTAAAGCATTCACTCTAAGGAGCTAAGTGAGTTCTTTAAGCTCAAGGAAACCACGCATCTTCTGATTCCTTGGAGAGATTTGAGGAGACGGACAGGTCTGAGTTGGACACTTGGCCTCTTTCCCTCTAGCTCACTGCCCTCTGATTCCGTTTACTCTGCTTTCCCAACAAACACAGGAAAGTGGGGTTATTTGAGAGAAAAGCCGGAGCCTTCTATGATCTAGGAGCACAGGTGTTTGCTCCCCTGGGGCCAGTTGGTCCTGCCTTTTTATGAGCTGGGGAGGAAAAGCATCTGAAGCACTGTCACCCCACCCTGGATGTTAGTGGGGTGGTTTAACTGGCAGGGCTGTCAGCGAGGCAGCCGTGTGCCGCAGGTGGCCATTACGCTGGCTTTCCAGAGAGAGCTGGAACGCTGATGCCCAAGCCACAGGAAGAGGGACGGCCGCCACCGCCAACAGCCTGACTGGAAAGTCTGTGTCAGGGACACCTGGAGGAAGCCCAGGGCCCCATCGCCTTCTCCGCCCAACTGTAACTCTCGTGGTACTCACCCAGACACCAAGGGTGCTTGCAATGTCCTGTCCCAGACCAGAGAGATAATTGTCCCGAGGCTCCCAGCATCTGTGTACTTTGAAAGCTCACTGGTGACCGCCCAGCAAGGTGAACTGTCTTTTCTTTCCTCTCACTTTAAAAGTCTTTTGTGAGATCGGGAATGACTCTGGAGTAGCCTCGCTATTCCTGTTTGGAAGGAAAATATTTCCAGATCTGAAGGAGCGGTCCTCAGGGCCAAGACTTGTGCCTTGGCAACCTGGCAGCACGCGCCAGTCGCTGCTTCAGAAATGAGCCATAGGCAAAGAAGTTGTGAATCAAGAGGTTTATTATTTTCCTCTGTGAAGTATTTTGAAACCCAAGTTTCCACATTTTTAAGGGTTTGATGTCATGAAATTCCCATGTATGACTGCATTTTGAAAAACAGTCGTTTTGTGTATTTTGGAATGTGAGAGGTTTAGTATAACTTAGCAAATAAACTTCTAAACTCGGAATTTGAGAAGCACAGACAGAACCGCTTGCTCAAACCTTTAGCAGTTGCTACAATGAATTCATTTGGTGTTAAAACTACCCAGGATATGTCTAGAAGTTAAATGTTAGTCTTGTGAAAGGGGACTGGAACTTAAAAGTGCCAACTGTTATTATTCTAAGTGCAATGTAAGCAGGTTTCTATTTAAAACTTTCACACCTGGTAGTTGAATATTTCTTTTTTTCCAAGGGGTACCCTCTTTCCCCTGGATTCTTTTCCACCTTCCCCTTTTCCGTGTTAGTCTGGTTTAACCCAACCTGCTGGATGGAAGAAAGATGTTTCTAAAAGGAGCAGGGACCTTGTGGTCTTTCGCCTTTGCTGCTGAAACCTGGCTTCGATGGAGACAAGAATGACAACAGCCATGGAAACAGTGCTGGGGGTGGGGAGCTGAGAGTGGATGGGGAGAGGTGCGAAAGACTTTCCTTGTCTTTAAGTTAAAAAAAAGGCAAAGGCAGACACTTGTTACCTCATAAAGCCTCCAGAGACTGCTCGAGTAAGCCCTTGGATGCCCCCTTTGGGTCCCAGGATGCCTAAAAAGCAAAAAACTCAAAACCATTACACTTGAGTGGATTCCAAATCATGGTGACCCCATGTATGACAGAGTAGAACTATGCTCCATAGGGTTTTCTTGGCTAAGCTCTTTATGGAAGCAGATAGCCAGGCCTTTCTTCCTCAGTCCCTCTGGGTGGTTTCAAACCGTTAGTAGTCTAGGGCAAACCATTTGCACCACCCAGAGTGCCTAATTGGGATAAATTCCAGATCTGGCAAAATCAGTTGCTTCTGGGGTAGGCGAAGCTCAAGAGAGGAAAAAGGAGAGGAAGGAGAGCTTAGAAAGGTGATGAAGAGAGGCTGGCAGCAGGGAAATGGACAGGCATGTTGGAAAAGCAATCTAAGGAAGAGGCCGGGGTCAGGAAAGGAGCTCATAGCTTCTGTTATCCTCTAAATCTAATATCGTCTTGGTTACTGTAATTATTGGTGATAAATGATGAGTGTAAGGCAGCCAAGGACTGGGGGTTTAAGAATGGATTTTGTTGCTATATCTTCCCAGTTGTGTAAAACTTCTCATTTCTGTCCTTCAGAGTGACCTCCTCCTCAGCCTCCCTCTCCTCCTTCTCCCCCCTTCTCTTTTCTCCTATTCCTACTCCTCCCTCCTTCACCGTGAGCACAGCCCGTCCCAGAGGGGCGGGAGCTACTCCCAATGACACTGGCAGGAGCTGGGACTGAGGTAGCCAGCCCAGAACAAGGCAGCGGTTGTGTAGAGAAGCTCTTCAAGGCAGTTTCGCAGATACAGGGACATTGGACAGAGAGGAACAGAGAAATTCCAGAGATTTTTCACGTGCAAGCGGATATTTCCTTTGAGAGTTTCTAGACTAAATAACGCTGCTTGTGTCTAGGGGGATGGCGTAGACTGCTGACCTGGCGATGTTCTCTGTGTCCACGATGAGCACAGAGAGCCCCCGCGGCTGCCTAAAGGGAGATGTAAGCAGAGGAAGGTGAAGGTGCCGGAATGCATGTCTTTATTGGAAGACCATTGGTGCTCTCCTCCCTCTGCGTACCACAACATTCATTTCAAATATGAAGGAAGAAATTGTTGGCAGACCCAGAGAATAAAATGGGCTGGACTTCTAAGAATAAATACACTCGAGCCTCTCTATTAACCCATTTTCACCGTATGTATTTAAGAAGCCAGATATTTTTAATGGAGTGACATAATTTTTAATAACTAATAATAAAACTTAAAATAAGAGCAAGATGTGGCTTAACTAGAACGACTTCCATATCAACCTTATTATTAGAAGGCTATTATTATCCTTCTGGTTGCAGTAAGTAAACTGAGGCACAAAGAAACCCTGACTTGCCCACGGCAGATAATATGTTGGTGGTGGGAGATCCATAGAAAGAACAGAAAAGTCTGGAATCCCAGCCGTTTGCTCTGTTGAAGCCCAGAGCTGACTCTGACTCCCCCCTCCTCAGGCTACCAGGTAAAGGGAATTCCTTAGAGTAACACTCTACCTCTCCCCCTTGGTCTTACTCATTCCCCCTTTTACCCATTCCTCTCTCAAGGGGGAGTCCCCTGGTGGTTAACACACTCAGCTGCTAACCAGAAGGTTGGAGATTTGAGTCTACCCAGGGGTGCCTAGGAAGAAAGGCCTGGCAGCCTAATTCGAAAAAGTCAGCCATCGACAACTCTATGGAGATAGTTCAACTCTGACATACATGGGGTTGCCATGAGTCAGATTAGACTTCATGGCAACTGTTTTTTGTTATTGTTTTTCTCTCTCTCTAGGGAGGAGGAACCACTCACCCAATTGGGAGGATGGGGAAGAACTGGGCGTGCTCAGAGTATCCTCCTTTTTCTCATCTCTGTGATCTGCCTGCCTGCAGAGAGCATGCTGGCCTGCTCTGGACCAACAGACCCAAGGTTGTCCAATGCTGCAATGACAGGGTAAGCCAATGTGTCCCATCCAGGACATGCACAGCTTTAGCAAGCCCGCTCACCTGCCCATAGACCTTAGTCACGTCCTACCAACATCTTTATAAAAATACTAACATGGCATCCCGATTGCTGTTCTGTCTGACTCCTGCATCTGATTGTTTATCCCAGTTCAAGGGGGGAGAACCCCTTCCGAAACTAATAATGTCATTGCAGTGTAATTGATTTCTTTTGTGTGGCCTTTCTAGCCACAGTCATGTAACTGTCACCCAGGTGATTGGGTGGGACTGTGTGGTAGGGTAATTGTGGCCCACCAAGGGGATTGGTCAGTTTTGCCTTAAAAGAGAGCCAATTCCTGAGCAGAGAGGAGAATCCCAGCACCACCAAGGAAGAACAGTCAGGAGCCAGCATGTCCTTTGGACCTGGGAGCCCTGTGCTGAGAAGCTCCTGGACCCAGGAGACAGACAGCAAGCTGTAACCTTGAAGACAGTGAGAAACGGTGGCAGGAGAGACCTGACAGCAGAGAGCCACCAGCAGGACACAGTGTGGTGGACTTCCCAGCCCACAGAGAGTGCCTTTGGGTAGAGGCCAAGGGCCAAGGAGAAGCATGCCTGGGAGCACAGCTGGGGAGAGGCTGTCCTGATGGAAGAGCTGTATCCTGAGAGTTCCTGAGCCTGAGTTGTAACTGTTATTTCCCTTATAATAAACCCCATAATCATGAATGCAGTCTGTGAGTTCTGTATAGCCATTGCAATCAATTATAGAACCCAGTAGAGAGTCCTGTGGCAGGGACAGTTGGTATCAAAATTGGTAAAGTTGGCAGAAAGAGAAGGCATGTCTGACCTCCACCTCATAGGAATCAGCCTTGGGCTGTTGATCTTGATTCTCCTTCCTCCTTGTGAAGTTAGAGGTCAGAAATCGTCCCCAAGCTGTTTTTACAGTCATCATCAATATCTTTTAAAATACTCTCATCACATTGTAAGCCAGATTCTGATGCCAAGGTGGATCTGCCATCAGTTAGTCTGATAACTCTGAAGCCATTTTAAGCCAGAAGGACACGATTTCATGAACTGAAGTAGTAACTTACATTAAAAGCACTGAACCAACCTGAAAGTGTGGCCAACCTACTTTCAGGGAATCATTTGGCCCCTTAGGGAAATCTGACTCAAAAACTAATTTTAGACCAGAAATTCAGCTACCTACAGTCTATGTAACAGTTCTGTCTAACAAGGTCTACGTAAACCACAAACTAAATTAAATTTCCATTAAAAAATCAGATACAAAGGCTGTATCCAGTTTTTTGCTAGGTGTTGACAAGGACCCTCCTCTTTCAGTCTTAGTGTTTTGATACATATTTTCATGCCTTAAAATCAGGCCCAGTACATCCAGATCACTTTGTAACATCTGAATTTTCTTGAGCCAAGGTTGAAATTCTACCTCAACCTAATAACATCAACAGTCAACAGTGGAATGTTTATATATCTGACTGTGCAGAGATTATACAAGAATCAGGATATAGGCCCCTGAAAACAGAACCTACTTTGCCTGTACTCAGTGGTGGTGCAACAGTTAAGTGCTCAGCTGCTAACTGAAAGGTTGGTGGTTCGAGTCCAGCAGCTCCTCGAGAGAAGGGGAGAAAAGAGCTGGAGATCTGCTCCTGTAAAGATTACACCTAGGAAACCCTATGGGGCAGTTCTACTCTGTCACATGGGATCGCTATAGATTGAAATCTACTCGATGGCACCCAACAACAGCAACAACAACAACAGTGCCAATTAGTATTATAGTATTATTTGATGATTAGGAGGAGGAAAAGGAGTGTCTTAGTTCCTAAGCAGTTGCCATAGTGTTTACTCAGACTTATGGTGACCATATGTGTGTTATAGTAGGACTGTGCTCCATAGCGTTTTCAGCGGCTGATTTTTCAGAAGTAGATTGCCAGACCTTTCTTCCAAGGCTGCAGTAACACAAATACCACACGTGGGTGGCTTTTAAGAATAGAAATTTATTTTCTCATAGTTCTGGAGGCTAAAAGTCTGAATCAGGGTCTCAGCCGTGTCAATTCCTTGCCAGTAGACCCGGGTTTTCCTTTGTTCCTTGGTTCCTTGGCTTATAGCCAACCCTCATAAAGCATCTGTCTCTCCCCCCAACCCCCACTCCGGTGTGTGCATGCCTCTATGTCCAATCTGCTCATTTTATAACTCAAAAGTGTTTAGATTTAGAACCCGCCCTACCTGGGTATGATGTAATTAAGAATACTCTTATCTCCAAAGAGGATTATATCCACAGGTGTAGGGATTAGGATTCCAACACATATTTTGGAGGACACAATTTAATCCATAACAAGGAGGATGGTGATGATGAGAGAAAGGTTTTCCAAGCACAGTCACCATCTTGGTTGATGTGAGCTGCTCAGTGAGACAGAGGCTATTGCTTCCCAACTGCCTCACCCTTGTCCATCTCCACTACGAAGGCTGGGAAGACCACATGAGCGTGACCTGGTTCTCCAAAGGACGCACATGGATAGCTTCTGGAGGCCCTCTGGAAGGGGTTTTACTTTTATAAAGGCAGATTAGGGCTGGTGATGCCCCTTCCCCTTCTTTCTGCTTGACTGTGGACATGATTCCTGGAGCTGCAGCAGCTATTGATGACCATGAGGTGGCCAACCAGTGCTCTAAAGCCTCTAGTAGCCTGGTGCACAAAGGCTACTCCATCTACCAAACTTCTCTCCCCTGGGGTGAAACTATGGTAATTGTAAGGACACTGGAAATGCCTAGAACACCATTAAGTCAAGGAAGACAAGCTGTACTATTAAAACTAACGGCTGGCCTACAAGCAAATTCAAATGGAAAAGGATGCTAAAAAATGATTCTGCTTCAGTTCTAGTAAAGGCCCAGAGGCATAGAATAAACCAGTAGGTGCCAACTACCCCCATGTTCCAAATTGAGGCGCCAGACAGCTCAGTAGGGCCTAAAAAAGTGTCTGAGACCCTGTGACCACCCACATGGTGGAGGGTGACAAGGCCAAGAGGGAGAGGCTGGCAATTAAAGGTTTCTTTAAACAGGGTTGTTGGATGCTGGGGCACTTTCCCTTGCTATCCCACTTCCACCACGGATGAGGGGAAGGGTTTTCTTCCCCTCAAACAAACTAGAGAAGAGGACTTGACATGTACCTAGAGCTTGGGGGTTTATCATATGACTAAGATATCCTAAAGGCAAGAAGCCCAGATACAACAACAAAGAGAGGAAGCTGCATTGTATCCAGATTCCCACCCGAGGGTCTTTGGGGGCAAAGGATGCATAAGTGTTTTCCCGGGAACCAGATATGGGCCATGAGAAAGAGCTTGGCTCAACAGGGCAACTGGGAGAAGGGGGCTGCAGGTGCTGAACAAGGAGGCTAAGCACTGTCTCCCCAGGAAGACATCCTCATCCCCCCAAAGGAGCTGCAGGTGAGCAATTCCCCAACTTATGGGGCATTGCCATAAACGCCTAAGTCCCTCACAGGAGAAGTCAGCTTCAAATGTTTGCCATGGCAAAAGGAAGCATTGCCATTTGCATGGGTGCCTCCCCCTCTTCCCACTTCACCTTGGAAGAGCCAAGGCAGCCCAGTGAGGGGAGGGAGCAGGGTAGCAGGAATTATGGGGAAACAGAGGATGCATCAAGAAAGGCCTCTCCCCAAGTCACCCCCACCTGGGTGGGAAGAAGTTAAACTCGATGAGTCTCTGTTGTTCAGAAACCACTGTAGACTTGAAGTGACCTAAGGACTTTTTGTCATTCAAGAGCAGCTGGAGGGTCAGGGCTGCCAGAGATTTCACCCAGGGGCTGAACTGCCATGGAGATAAAAGACTAGTATACTCTGGTGTACCCAACAAATCCTGTCTGTGCCTCATACCGGTTTCACAAACATGGCATGTGATGCCTGTGTTTGGCATGCATTTTTAGATGGAACGTGAATATTCCCAAGCCCCTTCTCCCAAACACCGAACTCTTTTTTTCCTACTTGGAGATCAGTGCAGATTCTACAGCACAATCATATGTGGAATTTAGGCCTCTGCTTTATGACATATAAGAAGCAAGGAGCGTAGAACTACTTGATTTCTTTTTAAATGTGTGCAAAAAGCATCTCCTTTCCCCTGTCATCTTCCATCCTGCAAGGATCCTGCTGGAACTGGGAGGCTGGTACAGACTGAGTCCCTAGCTGTGTCTCAGCCGGTGAGAGATGAGCTGAGTCTTTGCACCAGACGATGTGTTGAAAATCACCAGACCGGGAGTTGCTGGCGTGTATCTGTCTCCACTGAATTCCCAGTAATCCTGAGAGGGTTTCCGGCCGCGTGGGAAGCACTGTCAGTCTGCGCCTGGAGGTGCAAGAAGAGGGCGATTGGGCAATGGCTGCTGATGACTCCCACTGAGCTCACCTCCTGGTGCGGTCTCTCTCCAAGTTCTCTGGGCCTCAGTGCCAAGGCAGGCCAGACACAGCCAGGATATTTATAGCCCTGGTACATGACTGGGCAGCTTGTGGGAGCAGATGTTTTCTGATCTAGGGAAACAGAGCTATTTATAATGGGAGTTGGATGAAAATTAGCCAGAGGGGAGGCTGTAACCACAGTTGATGTTCCTGTCCTCTGGACTCTGGGGAAAGTACTCTAAATCCTTAGGTCAAAGTATTCCTCATTGTCACTGCCTAGAGTTCAACCGAGAAGACACTACTTGAGTGCCAGGCACTGGGCAGACTCTGAGGGTGCTGAGATGAATTGGACAAGTCCCCTCTCCTTGTTGCAGTCCAGGAGGGACTATATGATATGGTCCATCGATGTCAGCTGAGAGTGCCAGGGGACACCAAGGCCCGCCTGGCTGAGGCTGCTGGGGGTGGGGGACCAGTGGTGGGCAGGAAGAGGGGAGGCATGGTCAGGGAAAACAAGGCCACCAGGGATAGCCAATCTGGCTAGGAATGTTCCAAGTGAGAAGGACCTCCAAGCAGAGGGAACGATACAGGGTATGGAAGTTTGCAGCCCATGCAACACGTTCTGGGAATATCAAGGAATCAGTCATGGGCAGAACGAAGATTCTAAGGGATTTCAGAGGAGGCTGAAGAGGTGAGCTGGGGCTGGGCTGTAAAAGGTCTTCCCTGCTCAGAAATGTGGACTTAGATGGGATTCTCCTTGAGGCAAGAAGAGCCCGAAAAGGTTTCTAAGGAGGGAAGGGATTGTTATGGGGAGGGGGGTGGTAGGAACTGTCAACTGTGAGCAAGTCCCTCCCGTGTCCCTAGGGTGCTGCAGCTCCAAACCGGGCATACAGTCGGTGCTCCATAAATGCTTGTTGGAGGAGTGGCCTCACCACGTGTCATCCCTCTCTGAGGTGCATACAGGACCTTCTGTGAGATGAGATAGTTATTAAATGCCACAGACTTTCCTCAGTGGCACTGACCCCAGGACAAGTCCACACAGACTGGCTGAGCGTCAGATGGCTACTGCCATCTCCTTCCAGAGGGTTCAGATCCCCACCCAAACCCTCCTGGAGGATTTTATGGCTGTTGTTTTATCTCCACCTCAGCATGGATCCAGACGTGGGTGTAGCCTCTTTCCCTTGATTTGAAAAACAATTAACAACAACAGTGTAGTTGTTAGCTGCCCTAACTCATGGGAACCCCATGCACAAAGCCTCCACTGATAGACTGGTAGTGGCTGCAAATCGAACCTGCATGGAAGGTGAGAACGCTACCACTGAACCACCACTGCCCAACAACATTAACAACATCAAAACCCTACTCACCGGAGACATTTGTTGAATAGCAGACTTGGCTGAAGGTTTGGGAAAAGGAGGGAGTTTACAATGCAAATGACTTAGAAGTGAGTATTACTAGCCTTTTCCTTCTTACCAGCGTGATGGAGGGCCAGCAGAAAAAGAGGAGGACTCTCAACGAGATGGGTTGACCCAGTGGCTGCAACGATGGGTTCAAACACAGCAACAATTGTGAGGATGGCGCAGAACCGGGAAGTGTTTCGTTCTGTTGTGCGCAGGGTCACTATGAGTTGGAAATGACTCAACAGCACCTAACAACAACAAAACATCCTTAAGCCATTTCTGCCAATTCGGTCTGGGCCTTCTTGCATTCTTTCTCTCCCTCCAGCCTCTTCCCTTCTCTCTCCTCCCAAATGCCTATTTTTTATCGTGCAGAGCAGTTTAAGGGGGTTCTTTCTTTCCTTTGGTTTTTCGGCCTTCTTTTTACCTAACCTGGAGGCTTTCCCTTTTACCCCTTAGCTGGGTATTTTCCTGAACAAAGACATTTTGTTCCGTAAGAGGAACATCTGTTCCATAAGGTAAGAAAGGTGTTTTGTTTACACACCTCAGCATGATTGAGCAGCCATGTGGCTTCATTTGTACCCAGGACTGCGCTAGGCACCACCGGGGATGATAAAAATAAGGAGACTCTTTGAGCTCCTTTTGGAGGAGAAAAGACTTAACCTAGAGCAAAACAACTTAGTATTTAATCAAGTGCTAAGTTGGGTGGTTAAGACTATATACAATCGATCAATTATTTGCAGATCCCATATTTGCAAATTCCCCTCAAAAAAAAAAAAAAACCCACTGCCATGGAGTCGATTCCAGCTCTTAGCGACCCTATAGGACACAATAGAACTGCCCCATAGTGCTTTTCCAAGGCTGTAATCTTTACAGAAGCAAACTGCCACATCGTTCTCCCATGGGGCGGCTGCTGGGTTCGAACTACCGACCTTTTGGTTAGCAGTTCAGCACTTAACCACTGCACCACCAGGGCTCCTTGCAAATTCACCTACTCACTAAAATTTATTTGTAGCCCCCAAATCCATACCTGTGGCACTTTCATGGTCATTTGCATACACAGAGCAACGAAAAATTTGAGTCACCCGACGCACGTGTTCCCAGCCAAAGTCGAGCAAGATGACACTCTGCCTTCTTGTTTCAGCTCTCATACTGTAAATAAGTGTCCTTTTCATGATCTATTTAGTGTCACATTTTTCACATTTTTGTGCTTTTTGTTGGTTATTTCACTGTTAGAATGGCCCCCAAGTATGGTGCTGAAGTGCTATCTCGTGTTTCTACACACAAGAAGGCTGTGATGTACCTTACGGAGAAAATACGCGTGTTAGATGAACTTCATTCAGCGTAAGTTACGGTGCTCTTGGCCATGAGTTGAATGTTAGTGAATCAACAGTGTATATTAAATAAGGTCCCTTTAAACAGAAACACACACAAAACAAGGTTGTATATTGATTGGTTGATGAAAATGTTGTGACCAGAGACTCGCAGGAACCTAACCCTGAATTTCCTCTGGAGCAATGGCTCTATATTCACTAATTCAGTATTCACAGTAACTTTATAGGACATATAATTGTTGTTGTTAGTTGGCATCGAGTCATCTTCAACTCATGGTGACCCCATGTATAACAGAACAAGATGTTGCCTGGTCTTGCACCATCTTCATGATCATTGGTGTATTTGAATCCATTGTTGCAGCTATCATTTCAGTCCATCTAATTGAGTGTTTCCCTCGTTTTCGCTGACCCTCCACTTTACCAAACACGATGTCCTTTTCTAGTGATTGCTCTTTCCTGATGATGTGTCCAAAGTAAGCGTGTCAAAGTCTAGCCATCCTCACGTCTAAGGAACATTTATAGGACATAACTACCACAAATATTGAGAATCAACTATATATGTAGAATGGCAGAGAAGAAACATGTCTGTGTGGGCTGGAGCCCCTGGGACAAGAAAGAAGCTATTCCAGACGCTCTTATAAGGGAAGAATTAACACTGTGGGGTAACTAATTGGGTTCCAGAGATGGAGGTGATGGACACAGGAGAGGAAAAGCACATGGCTAAGCTTTGGGAATGGGGAGGCTGGGAGAGCCAGTGACAAAATGAAGAAGATGGGAAGAGAAGCTGTTTGGGGGAAGAGGAAGATAAATTGGGTTTTAAATGTATTGAGTGGAGGAGACAGAGACCAAGAGCCCCCCACCCAGAGCTGCAATGGGACCTGCCTCCTGGTGGTTTGGGGCGCTGTGAGCAAGAGGATTCTGCAGAGCCAAGGCTGGGGCAATGGAAGCAACACTGCAGAGCAGGCTCTGTGATATGCTCACCAGAGAGCGTTCCCGCAGACAGCAATGGCCTCGGCCTTCAGCCTGAGCTTGTGCAAAATTTTCAGTGGGCTTTGTCTTTCCACAGGATCAGGAACTGCTGGAAAGTTCTCATGTGTTCCTTGCCCTTAGGTGTTCCATTCAAACTCTTGGTTTCTTTTTGGAATACTTCACAGGTTTTCAGTGTAATTCAAATGTTTTTTTCCCCTCCCTTGGTATATTCTTTGTCACTTATCCATTTGGCTTCATTTCTTTCTGAGCCGAAGTCTCTGTCAGGGGTTAGTGGGTTAGGGGTTAGCTGACTGCTGCTGGGCTCAGCCACTCTGAGGAGACTCCCGAGGCTTCCACCACTCAAAACGGCAATGGGTCCAGTTTAGTGGTACCGTGGAGAGATGAGCTAGAACAAGCCCATAGAGACAGGGAAAATGTTACTATTCAAGTGTCTTTACAAAACAGCGATGCCACATCCTAACAGAGGTGAACACAAGCCTAAGGATGGGAGAGGGGAGTAAGTGAGAGAAGGCTCCAGTCTATGGGGCACGCTGGGACCTGAGGACAGGTTCGTAGATCTATAGCGGAATAAGAAAAAATAAGGATAAATCTACTGTGTCTAAAGGCCATTCCTTGGTTATTTATTCTGACAGTAATTAATTCCTTGGAAAGAGTGAAACTCTCTTTTCTTTGATGAAATGATCAGGATAATATATGGCTGTTGTACTTAAAATTCTTACTTGGCAAAATGAAAAGTCAGAATTGTTAAGTAGGTTCCTCCAACTAAAAAGGAAAAAATGTCTAGACCTGGGAAGCAGGGAATTGGAGAGTGATACAGAGCCTGGCCTTTGACCTCTTCATCACCTGCTGAGCGGGGCGCTGGGGAGGGGAGCTCCAGAAGGAAGACTGAGAGAGGGAAAAAAGGGTTTTCTTCTGAGAATGAGCCTGAGCAACCATTTTCTCTCTTGTCTCTGCCCTCCCTCCCCCGCCCACCCCTACACCTCACATGGGATCTGTTATGACAATGTCAAAGGGTAGGAAAATGATAAGGCACTTCCTGAAAAAAAACTAGAAATGGAACTACCTTCGTTGTCGGTAGTAGGTGCCATTGAGTTGGTTCTGACTCATAGTACCCCATGTACAACAGAGTGAAACGCTGCCCGGTCCTGCACCATCATCACAGTCGTTGCTATGTTTGAGCTCATTGTTGCAGCCACTGTGTCAGTCCATCTCATCGAGAGTCTTCCTCAAAAAGAGGAAGAACTATCTTATAATCCAGCAATCCCACTCCTAGATATATACCCTAGAGACCTAATAAAAGTGACACAAACATATGCACACCTATGTTCATTGCAGCATTATTCACAATAGCAAAAAAAAAAGAGGAAACAGCCTAAGTGTTCTTCAATGGATTAATGGATAAGCAAAATGTGGTACATACATACATTATGGAATACTACATAACCATAAAGAACAACAATGCGTCCGCAAAATACAACATGAGTAGATCTGGAGGACATAAAGCTGAGTGAAATAAGTCATTCACATAAGGACAAATACTGTATGATCCCACTTTTATAAAAAGATAAGAATATATGCAGTATATTACAGAGACCAATCTTCGTTGGTGGTTGTAAAAATGTCATGGGGGAGGCGAAAGCATCTGACCTCCGCTAAGTTCAAGAGGAGAAAGGAGAATCATGATCACCAGCCCAAGGCTGATTCCTATGAGGCAGAGGTCAGACATGCCTCCTCTTTCCACCGTCTTTACCAATTCTGATACCAACTGTCCCTCCCACGGCACTCCTTACTTCTCTGCTGAGTTTGATATTTCATAGCAGTAGTTTTCTCTGAGAGAGAACTCACAGACAATATTCACTATTATTGGGGTGAAAATTCTACCACTGAACCACCAATGCTTGCCTACGATTACGGGGTTTATTAGGGAAGTAACAGGTTATGAGTTAGTTTCAGAAATGCTCAGGATACAGTTCTTCCATCAGGACAGCCTCTTGCAGCCGTGTCCATAGGCACACCTCTCTCTGACCCCTTGACCAATAAGTGCCCCAAGGCACCCCACTCCCCCAGTAAAACTTGAAGGCGCTCAGCTCTAGCTCTGTGGGTCAGAAAACCTAGCTCCACCAAGTGCCTGAAGGCACCTCACACGGCCAGCAAGCCTCCTGCCCGAAGCTGCTCAGCTTTCTTACTCCATGGGCCGGGAAACCTACTGCACCATCTCCTGTTGTTCTCTCCTGCCACTGTTCCACTGCCACCACTTCTCACTGTCTTCAGTGTTACAGCTCTCTCTCTCTCTATCTCTCTCTCTTCCTCTCTCTCGGTTTCCTGGTTCCAGGAGCTTCTTACTTAGCTCAGGGATCCTGGGTCCAAAGGATATGCTATGTTCTTGGTTCTTCTTCCTTGGTGGTGGTAAGATCCTCCCTTCCCACCTCTGGGATGGCTCATTTTAAGCCTAGCGAGATGTCAAAACTGACTGATCCCCTTGGTGGGCCACAATTACCTTATCTACAAGACTGTGGTGAGAAAGGCCACACAAAAGTGATCCATTGTGCAGCAGTGGTTACCAGGGATAGGGGTTGGGGGGGCGGGGGGAATCACTCTCTAGATTGTAGATGCTTGCTATTTTTGGTGATGGGAAAGGTAGCACAGAATGTGGATGTAATGAGCACAGCTTGTCCAAAGTAAACAATGCCACTAAGAAGCACACATGAAAAAGGATGTTTGTGCTAAACAATGTGACATATGTAATTTGACAACAATAACCAAAAAATGAGTATATGGTGACATATGTAGGTGTATAGGCATATATGTGTACAGGTAGGTACAGGTGAGTACATATATGTGCACAGTTAGAAGTGTCTATATGTACGTGTACATACAGATATGTGTGTGCATACATATATATTCATAGAGGACATAGTTACAGATACTTCCTAGACATAACCAAATACCTTGTGGGAATAGGTTTCTGGGTTTGAGGGCTTAGGACCTTAGTTTCATTGGATAACTCAGTCAACTGGCATCACAAAATTCATGCTCTGCATCCTAGTGAGGTGAGTAGCAGGTGGTGTCTTAAAAGCTTGTGAGCAGCCATCTAAGATACAATTATTGGTCTCTACTCATCAAGAGCAAAAGAGAAAGAAGAAAACCAAAGTCTCAGAGAAGAAACTAGTCTACAGGACTAATAGTCCACATGAGTCATGGTCTTATCTATCCTGAGACCAGAAAAACTAGATGGTGCCCGGATAGCACTACCAGCCATTCTGATCAGGGCCACAAGATGGACCTTGATAGAATGGGAGAAAGATGCAGAACAGAACTCAAATTCCTAAAAAGTCCAGACTTACTAGACCAGTTGAGGCTAGAGGACTTCCTAAGACTATTGCTCTGTTGTTGTTGTTAGGTGCCGTCGAGTTGGTTCCAACTCATAGCAACCCTATGTACAACAAAACAAAACACTACCTGATCCTGCGCCATCCTCACAATCGTTAGGCTTGTGAGTCCATTGTTGCAGCCACTGTGTCAGTCCATCTTGTTGAGAGTCTTACTCTTTACTGCTGGCCCTCTACTTTACCAAGAATGATGTCCTTCTCCAGGGACTGATCCCTCCTGATAACATGTCCAAAGTATGTGAGGCAAAGTCTCACCATCCTTGCTTCTAAGGAGCATTCGTTGTACTTCTTCAAAGACAGATTTGTTCATTCTTTTGGCAGTCCATGGTATATTCAATATTCTTCCCCAACACCACAATTCAAAGGCATCGATTCTTCTTAGGTCTTCCTTATTCATCATCCAGTTTTCACATGCATAGGAGGCTATTGAGAACACCATGGATTGGGTCAGGCACGCCTTAGTCTTCAAGGTGACATCTTTACTTTTCAACACTTTAAAGAGGCCTTTTGCAGCAGATTTGCCCGATGCAATGCATCTTTTGATTTCTTGACTGCTGCTTCCATGGGTGTTGATTGTGGATCCAAGTAAAATGAAATCCTTGACAACTTCAATCTTTTCTCCTTTTATCATGATGTTGCTTATTGGTCCAGTTGTGAGGATTTTTGTTCTCCTTATGTTGAGGTGTAATCCATACTGAAGGCTGTGGACTTTGATCTTCATCGGTAAGTGCTTCAAGTCCTCTTCACTTTCAGCAAGTAAGGTTGTGTCATCTGCATATGAGTCATCTACATAATAAGTCTTTCTCCAATCCTTATGCCCCGTTCTTCTTCATATAGTCCAGCTTCTTGGATTATTTGTTCAGCGTACAGACTGAATAAGTATGGTGAAAGGATACAATCCTGACGCACACCTTCCTTGACTTTAAACCACACAGTATCTCCTTGTTCTGTTCAAACGATTGCCTATTGATCCATGTATAGGTTCCTCATAAGCACAATTAAGTGTTCTGGAATTCCCATTTTTTGCAATGTTATCCATAATTTATTATAATCCACACAGTCAAATGCCTTTACATAGTCAATAAAATACAGGTAAACATCTTCCTGGTATTCTCTGCTTTCAGCCAGGATCTATCTGACATCAGTGATGATATCCCTGGTTCTATGTCCTCTTCTGAATCTGGCTTGAATTTCTGGCAGTTCCCTGTCGCTATACTGCTGCAGCTGCTTTTGAATGATCTTCAGCAAAATTAGTTGTGTTTAGTTTAGTTGATATTAATGATATTGTTCAATAATTTCCGCGTTTGGTTGCCTCACCTTTCTTGGGAATAGGCATAAATATGGATCTCTTCCAGTCGACTGGCCAGGTAGCTGTGAAATACTCTTTAAACCTTGAGCCAAAACTATCCCCTAACATCACCTTTTAGCAAAATAATAGATTGACACACAAAATAAAGAATATTATCCGTAAGTACAGTGCTCCATTAAAAAACCATCTACATGAGACCAATTACTGTAAAGCAAAGATGAGAAGATAAGAGAAGCTAGAGTACTGGAAACAGAACAACCAGAAGGCAATTAAAGAGAATGCTGACACGTTGTGAAAAATGTAATTAATGTCACTGAACAATTTGTGTAGAAATTGTCAAATGAGAATGTAATTTGTTGTGTAAACTTTCACTGAAAACACAATAAAATATTTTTTTTTTTAAATGTCACAGGGTAAAATCTTGCTTAAACTGGCCCCAGGTACACAGGATGAGCAGAGGCCAGTCCCATCTGGGACAGTGTTGGCCAGAACACAGGTCCCCAGATGACAAAGGGCCAAGCTGACCCTCAGAGTTACCCAATGAAATGAGAGCTGCTTTTGACATTGAGGGATTTCAGAAGCTGTCCGGGAGCCCCTGCAAAGAAAGGACTGAGACTGGGAAGCCCCTGGCCCACCTGCCCCGAATTCCCGGGCTCCCCAGAGCATGTGGAACGGGACTGGGAGTGTAAGCTGCCTGCACTGTCAGGGTGTGGAGCACAGTGACACTAGGCACATGTCACTGGTGGGAACTTCCACAGGTGAAGGAGGTGTGGCAAGATGGTCACCTTCTGAAAACTTGGAAACAGCACAAAGCCAAGGGCCAAGAATGCAGGCAGAGCTCCAGTGGCCCAAGGTTAAACTCCTGCACCTGAGGGCAGAATTGTAAGAAAGAGACCACACCAATGCACATCCTTGTGACTTTTACACTGATATTCTCACACTCACACACACTCTTACACACATGTACACACACTTACACTCCCATGCACACACGTGTTCACGTACACTAACCTACACGTTAACACACATACATTCACACATGCATGCACACTCACGTGCAAATTCACATGCTCGCATGTGCATTCAGTGTACTGACGTATGTGTACACTTACGCTCTCGTGTGCATACTCATGCATGTGCATGCACACCTCACATGTTCACAGATGCTCACATTCACACATACATGTGCACTCACATTCATGCTCATACGCAAGCACATCATTTTGTGGCACAGCTTCCCTGTCCCTTGCTCATCTTTCTGCCTCCATTCCCTGGCTTCGTCTCTCACCTCTCACCTCCTCAGGACTCCTGGGCTGGGTTCCCCCAGCTAATATTCAGAACAGCTTTCACTCACAAGGCCCTGTGGACAGTGAGTGCTATGACAGCAGAAATTCTGCTTCTAGACAATTCCCCAGTAGGGCCTAGAAGAGAGCACAGCCCAGTATTTGGTTGAGGATTTCTGTCATAGCCTCCTTAATAGTGGCTAAAAGTTGTCAAGAAAGAAAGATGCCTTGATGCAGTTTCTTGGAGTGGTAGCTGCAACCATGATTCACGGGGTCTATTTAGCTAGATTGACTTTGTTTTTTTTTTTAAGGAAAACTATAGCACTGTCCATTTTGTCAGATCCACATCCTTGGGATTGCTTTACCACAGTGGATCCCAAATGGGATTTGACCTTGTAATAGGAAAAGGGGGAAATTATGTTTGAGTCATAAAATAGACCAGAATGGAAACTGAGGAGGAAACTATTTCAGTGTGTAGCCTGTTGTTGTTTTTAAATACAGATTTTTATTCCTTTATTTAAGAGTCCTTGTCAGGCATATGAGTTTCCTAGGGCTGGAGGTGGGGCCAAGATGGCGGAGTAGTCAGACGCTTCCGGCGTTCCCAAAAAAATAAGTGAATCGATTGTATTTGACAATCTAGGAGCCCTGAACATCAAAGGCAAAGTTGAGGAACCAGACTGAGTGGCAGGGGGAGGGAGAGACAGTTCAGAAGCAGCAAGGAGTTGCCAGACCTGGCTCAAGCCTGAGCCTCTCAGCCTGTTTCAGCTCAGGGGTGAGCGGCTAGGCAGGCAAGCAGCAGCGCTCAGGAGGCGTTTTCCGCACTGGGGGAGATCCAGTAGCAGAGAGACTACTCGGCCACCCAGAACCAGTGAGAAGCAGCCCTCGATTGGCGAAAGATAAGTACTTGCGTCCAGCCTACCGCATAGCTCAAAAACACCCCACTTAGGGAAAAACCTCTCTCCCATTTACCTCCCTGCTCCCTGCTCTGCACTGGGTCCTGGACTGGCTTCAGTAATTGCGGAGTCCCCTGGGCCAGAAGTAGGGCCTGTCAGACACCCTGAGCCATTCTCCCAGCCTTGGAGAGTGAACAAATTAACAAACATGGGGAAAAATAAACTGCCAGCTCCCCTAAGCCAGGAATTCAGGGTATGCACAGCTCCTTTGCCTAGGCACAGGCATAAGGAATCCAAGGATTTTTAGTGCCTTTCCCCCTGCATAGACTTGTGTGGGCCCATTTCAACAGCGTAGGCCCTCATTACCGCGGTACAACAGGGTATATACCTGAAGTCTAAATTCAACTGTTTCAGCTGTGAAGTGGCAGGTTCATGACATTCGACACTGCTCTGCCCATTAAGCAGGGTCTTCACCTACCCACATCAGGGTCCTGAGGACTGGTGTCTCCACCAACACCACCTAGCCACCTGCTACAGGGGCCCAAGAATAAGAGGTGCCCCCAAGTCCTTACAGCCAACAGCACTGGGTGCTCATAGTCTGGCTGCAAAACCCACCCATCTATGCACTTTAGGGAACAGGGACACACTTTCCTCCTGGACACTCAGGGATGACCATCGGCCCCCTGTCTTGCTCAGCCTGTGTCCCCCTGCTGCAGCCTAATGCCTATGCCTACACCAATCACCCATGCTGTCTAGAACTTTAAGTGAGAGCCTGCACCACACACTTGGTGGCCAACTACCTGGACATTTGGGCTGAATCCAGACAGGAGGAGTGGACAGACTGCTGGGCTCACATACTTAGTGGCAGGTCTGGCCACCTGGGGCAGAACATTGGAGCTTCAAGGGTGCTGGTGACGGAGCTAGCTCACACGAGCAGCCTATTTGGGCATATCAAAACAGAACAAAACAAGAAGCTAGGACACAGTAAGCAAACATAAAATAAATATAGTAATGTATTGATGGCTCAGAGACAGCAGTCAATATCAAATCACATAAAGAGGCAGTCCATGACGGCTTCAGCAAGCTCCCAAAATAAAGAATCTGGAAATTTTCCAGAGGAAGAAAATTTCTTGGAATTACCGGAGGCAGAATACAAAAGATTAATATACAGAGCTCTTCAAGAGATTAGGAAGGAAATTAATCAAAATGCAGAGCATGCAATAGACAAAATTAAAAAGATTAGAGAAGAGCATAATGACAAATTTAACAGGCTGCAAGAATCCATAGAGAGACAACAATCAGAAATCCAAAAGAGTAACAATAAAATTTCAGAATTATACAACTCAATAGAAAGTCATAGGAGCAGAATTGAGGCAATGGAAGTGTCAGAATTAGTCAGATTGAAGATAAAGGACTTGACACCAATTTATTTGAGGAAAAATCAGATAAAAGGATTTTAAACAATGAAGAAACACTAAGAATTATGTGGGATTCTATCAAGAGGAATAACCTACGAGTGACTGGAGTACCAGAAGGGTGCTGGGGGGATAACAGAAAATACAGAGAGAATTGTTGAAGATTTGTTGGCAGAAAACTTCCCTGATATTGTGAAAGATGACAAGAGTTCTATCCAAGATGCTCGTTGAACCCCACATAAGGTAGATCCCAAAAGAAAGTCACCAAGACACATTATAATCAAACTTGCCAAAACCAAAGATAAAGAGAGAATTTTAAGAGCAGCTAGGGATAAATGAAAAGTCATCTACAAAGGAGAGTCAATAAGCTCAGACTACTCAGCAGAAACCATGCAGGCAAGAAGGCAATGGGATGACATATATAAAGTCTTGAAGGAAAAATCTGCCAGCCAAGAATTATATATCCAGCAAAACTGTCTCTCAAACATAATGGTGAAATTAGGGCATTTCCAGATAAACAGAAGTTTAGGGAATTTTTGAAAACCAAACCAAAATTACAAGAAATATAAACGAGTCCTCCGGTTAAAAATCAATAGCATCAGATAACAACCCAAGACTAGAACACAGGACAGAGCAACCAGACATCAACCCAGATATGGAAGTCACAAAAATAAATCAAAGCTAAAACACTGAAAATAGGGAAACAGATGTCAATATGTAAAAGATGACAACATTAAAACAAAAAAGAGGGACTTAAAAAATGTAGACATAGATTTTTCATATGGAGAGGAAGTCAAGGCGATACAAAGAAATAAAAGTTTCCTAGGGTTGCTGTAACAAAATACCAAACTGAGTGCTTATAAGAACAGAAATTTCTTATCTCACAGTTCTGGAGGCTAGAAGTCCAAATTCAAGATGTCCTCAGTGCCAGGCTCTCCCCAAAGTAGCCCCATGCATTCCTTGGCATATAGATGCATCTTCACCTGGCCTTCTTTCCTCTGTCTGTGTCTCTTCTCCAAACTGGTTGCCATCAAATTGATTCCAACTCATGGTGAGCCCGTGTGTTACAGAATAGAAGTGCTCCATAGGGTTTTCTTGACTATAATCTTCACAGACACAGATTGCCACGTTTATAAGGACAGCACTCAAATTAGATCAAAACCAAAAAACCCATTGCCATTGAGTCAATTCCGACTCATAGCAACCCTACAGGACAGAGTAGAACTGCCCCATAGGGTTTTCAAGGAGCAGCTGGTGGATTCGAACTGCCAGCCTTTTGGTTAGCAGCCAAGTTCTTAACCACTGCACCACCTATTCTGATATGACCTCATGTTAATTTATCTGATAACATCTTCAAAGAGCCTATTTCTAAACAAGGTCACATTCACAGGTACCGGGGTTAGGATTTCAACATATGTTTTGGGGTGAGACACAATTCAATTCATAACTTCAGGTCAGCTGTGTTTTCCTAATAGAAAAGATTAAATCATCAGGCTACCAAATAGGAAACTGCAGTGCCTATAAGTGGTTTGCAGAGTGGTGCCATCGGACACCCTCCCCTTTCCTGAGCCTTTGAAAATTTGCAAGTCAGACTGAGAGAAAGGTAAAGGAGGAGTATGGCGCCCTCTGGCGAAAGCAGAGCAAAAAAATCCCTCCTATAGGGAAATCCTGGTGGCGTAGTGGTTAAAAGCTATGGCTGCTAACCAGAAGGTCAGCAGTTCGAATCCACCAGGTGCTCCTTGGAAACTGTATGGGACAGTTCTACTCTGTCCTGTAAGGTTGCTATGAGTCGGAATCAACTCGATAGCAACGGGTTTGGTTTTTTGTTTTTATTTATAGGGCCGCTGGAACCCTGGAGGCACAGTGGTTAAGAGCTTGGCTGCTGACCAGAAGGTCAGCAGTTCGAATCCATCAGCCACTCCTTGGAAACCCTATGGGGCAGTTCTACTCTGGCCTATAGGGTCACTATGAGTCAGAATCAACTCGACGGCACCAGGTTTGGTTTTTTGGTTTGGTGTGCCTGAACAGGCTTCCATCTGTAGTGGACTTGGGCCTTCCATCTCTGGTCACATAACATCTTCCCTGCCTTTGTGAAAAACCCAAGTTTAATAACTTTGCAAGTACCCGTTCACAGTCAGCAACTTTGGGCAACATGGAGCTCACGTTGTTCAGTCTTGGAAGACTTAATGTAGATTTTGGCATAATGAAGAGGGACATGTTTATTCTAGTCGGAGGTGCCCACACCAAGGAAGGTCCAGAAACTGAGATGAATGTAAGCCAGAGGCCTATGGGGCTCAAGCGTCATGTCCCAGATGCTCCCAAGGAAAGAGGCCAATCCTCACCATCCTAACAAGCCACTGTTGATGCGGTCACAGGTTTTTCTACCAGGGGAGAGGGTTAAGGACTGAGCGGATGTCAGGAAGCCTCTAAGTTGAAGCAAGCATCTCTGTACATACTATATAAAAGTGCTTTTCAGATATGGTTATAGAAAGTCCCCGACCACTTGCTGTTGAGTCAACTCCAACTCATGGCGACCCCATGTCTATCAGAATAGAACTGTGCTCCATAGGGTTTTCAATGGCTGATTTTTCGGAAGTAGATCACCAGGCCTTTCTTCTGAGGCATCTCTGGGTGGACTTGAACCTCCAGCCTTTTGGTTAGCAGCCAAGCACATTAGCCATTTGTATAACCCAGAGACTCTGTAGAAAGTCCCAGGGAACATTGAAAACAAATTCTACCTGCTTGTCAAAAAAGAGACCTGGTGGCACAGTGGTTAAAGTGCTCAGCCGCTAACTGAAAGGTCTGCGGTTTGAACCCACCAGCCGCTCTGAGGGAAAAAGATGTGGTAGTCAGCTTCCATAAAGATTTACAGCCTTGGAAACCCTGTGGGGCAGTTCTACTCTGTCCTGTGGGATTGCTATGAGTTGGAATTGACTCCACAGCAGTGGGTTTTGGTCAACCTGTTTGTGAAAGGGTGTGGTCTTAGATCAACCCAACTCCAGGACTTGCCTTCTGGACCACGTGGAAATGTTTGGAAGGCTGAAGAAGGTGGGTTCTGTCCTTTCTAGGCCTAACCTGAATCCTAGAAGAGGTTGTAGGAGAGTTCTAGACAGATGCTTCAAGAGTTTCTCCAGGCTCGGGTTTACATGCCCAACATTTCTAGGTCCCAGGCCAAGATTCCCATCCAGGACTGGAGGACTTGATTCCTGTAAATAACGTCTGTCACTGTATCATTTTGACAAGGGGCGCTCTGGGCATGGATAGCAGGGTATAAACTGAGAGCCGCTGAGGATCCAAAAGGAATCTCTCTCTGCCATGTGTGCTATTCAGGTGACAGGCTCCTTCCAAGCATTCTCAAATCCCCTGGGGGGTCAGGCATGGCCTTTGGGACGAGGCAAGAAGGACCTCATCACACTCGGACACTTACACCTGGGAGAGGCTGGTCCACCTGTTTCCGGAAAAGAGTTTGAAGGTCCAGCAAGGGACCCTGAGAAGGAAACTGAAGATCCCTTTGCGACATCGTCAATCCCACTAGAGAAGATTATTTACTCTTTGGCCTCAACACAGCAAATTTTATTTGTTGTTGATTTTGTTTTTGTTGTTGATTTGTGATTTAGGAGACCCTAGGGGTTACAGAGTAGAACTGCCCTACAGTGTTTTCTTGGAGCCCTGGTGGCCAGTGGTTAAGAGCTACAGCTGCTAACCAGGAGGTCGGCAGTTCAAATCTACTAGCCGCTCCTTGGAAACCCTATGGGGCAATTCTGCTCTGTCCTATAGGGTCACTATGAGTTGGAATTGACTCGATGACAATGGGTATAGGGTTTTCTTGGCTGTAACCGTTATGCAAGCAGGTCACCAGGTCTGTTTCTTCTGTGGTGACCCTGGGTATGTTTGAACTGCCAATCTTTAGGGTACAGTCAAGTACAAATCGTTTGCACCAGCCAGGGACCTTAATACACCAAACTTTAGATTTTTTTTTTCCTTGAAATACAACAACATCATTGATCCAATTTGAAAACATCCTTTTTATTTTCAGTGGAGCAGGAAAGTAAGAACTTTCTTACATTCAGAGTCTGGGTGGGTAGTGTTGGGAGGGGGTCTGCCCTCTAAGTAGGGACTATGGTGGCAGTGGTGGGAAGACCACATGGAAGGTTCTATTCCCAGCTCTTTCCTTCCACATATTACCTCAGTTCTTCATCTTTGAAATGCCCTCAGCTCTCACCCCTACTTACTTTTCAGAAGTCCTAGTACTTGGTTAGTCATGTTTGACAAAGCAGTGACAGTATCACTGGATCTTTCCAGAGAGATTCTAAACAAGTACTGGAGTAAAATCTCAATTGTAGCTGGGAGAGTTGGTTAACCAGCTGCTTTAGTTGGTTGAAGACAATACTTTAAAAAGTCCCATTTTGGAAGTCACTCCCGAGGTTCACCTGTCAGCCGGGGATTGGACAGCCCCATAAAACAGAACGGGACTAATGAGGCACAGCAGTCCAGGGACAAGGACTAGAAGGCAGGAGGAGACAAGAAAGCTGGTGATAGGGAACCGAAGGTTGAAAAGGGACAGTGTTAAAAAAAAAAAGTCCCATTTTGTTTTAACTTCTTGAGGAGTCTCTAATTCAAATAAGCGTGTTAGAGTTGCATTCCTTATGAAGGAGGGAGTAGTGAAGGGAACTGGACTGGCCTTGGCAGTAAGGATCATTCATTCACTCCACAAATCATTTATTAAGGGCAGACCGCTTGCCAGCCCCTGAACTAGATCCACGGGATGCTAGGTGAACAAGATAGAGGTGCCGTCTCTGCCGCCATGGGTTTTACATCATAGGGTGGGAAAGAGACAAACAAAACAGATAAAATGATTGCCCTGAAGCCAGCAAAGAAGGACTGAGAGGACACAAAAACAAGGAGGGTTTCTTCAGACAAGGTGGTCAGGGAACCCCTCTGTGAGGAGGTATACTCGTTTTCTCTGGCTGCCATGGCAAATTACCACCAACTCAATGACTTTGAACAACACCCATTTACCAGCTCACAGTTCAGTAGGTCAGAAGTCTGGCTGAGCTCAGCTGGGTTATCTGCTAAGGGTCTCACATGGCCAAAATCAAGGTGTCACCCAGGCTTAAAAAGAATCCACTTCCACGCTTGTTCCTGTTGTTCGCAGAATCCAGTTTCTTGTGGTTGCCGGACTGAGGTCCCTGTTTCCTTGCTGGCTGTCAGTGAGGGTTGTCCTCAGCAACTAGAGGCTGCCCCCATTCCTTCTCACACAGCCCCTTCTGTCTGCAGCACAGCAATGAGTCCTTCTCAACATTTTGAATTTCTCTGACTTCTTTTTGTGCCACCAGCCAGAGAAAACTCTGCTTTTAAGGGCTCAGGTCGTTAGATCAGGCCCCCGGATGATCAGCTGTGCCATGTAACATAGCCTAGCCACGGGAGTGAGACCTCATCTTGTTGAGGTTCTGGGGATTAAGACATAAAATGGGAGGGGGGCGTATTCTAGAGTTCTGCCAAGGAGGTGACACTTACTGAGACCTAGAGCCTGAGAAGGAGATGAGAATGTAGCTAGCAGAGGCAGAGCATCCAGACAGAATGAGCACCATCCTCCCTGGGCAGGGGAAGCTTGTTCTGTGTGAGGGACTTGGAGGCCAATTGGGCTGTAGGAAAGCAAGTGATGGTGGCTCAAGAGGAGGTGAACAAGCAGAGAGACCCTCTCAACCATCAGCGTCCTCAGAGACAACTGTGGACAGGTTGGAGCTGGAAGTGTACCAGGCCCAGTACACTTTGAAGAAACTACATTTTAGAATTAAACCCCTGAAATCAGCTTAAAAAAAAAAAAAAAAGCTTTATTGAGGTATAATGTATAGGTGACACACAGTTGTTGTTGTTAGCTGCCATCTAGTTGGCCCCAAACTCATGGCCACCCTATGCACAACGGAACAAGATGCTGCCCAGTCCTGTGCCGTCCCCATGATGGTTTGCAGATAGGACCGTTGTAATCCAGAGGGTTTTCACTAACTGATTTTTGGAAGTAGATCTCCAGGCCTTTCTTCCTAGTCCATCTTAGTCTAGAAGCCCTGCTGAAACCTATTCAGCATCATAGCAACACACAAGCCTCCAGTGACAGATAGGTGGTGGCTGCGCATGAGGTGCATTGGCTAGGAATCAAACCCTGGTCTGCCTCATAGAAGGTGAGCATTCTATACCACTGAACCACCACTGCCCTGACTGACACACAATAAACTACCCATATTTAAAGTATACACTTTGGTAAGTTTTCACATATATACACCAATGCAAGTATCACCACCATCAAGATAATGAACACACCCATCACCCCCAAAAGTTTCCTCAGGCCCCTTTGTAATCTCTTCCTCCCACCCCTTGTGCTCCCCCACCCCTCCCCAGGCAACCACTGATCTGCTTTCTGTCACTATAGGTCAGTTTGCATTTTCTGGAGTTTTATATAAATAGAATCATCGAGTATTTACTCTTTTTTGTCTGACTTCTTTCAGGAACCCTGGTGGTTCAGTGATTAAAGCACTCAGCTGCTAACCAAAAGATTGGCAGTTCAAACCAACCAGCTGCTCCACAGGAGGAAGATGTGGCAATCTGCATCCGTAAAGATTTACAGCCTTGGAAACCCTATGGGACAGTTCTACTCTGTCCTATAGGGTCCCTATGAGTTGGAATCGACTCAGTGACAACGGGTTTGGGTTTTTCTTTCATTCAGCATAATTATTTTGAGATTCATCTCTGTGGTTCCATGCATCAGCAGTTCATCCCTCTTTATTGCTGAGTACGATTCCATTATACGGATGTACCACAGTTTATCCATTCACCACTGATAGACTTTGGGTTGTTTCCTGTTTTTGCCTATGACAAAGATAGCTGCTGTGAACATTCGTGTACAAGTCTTCCTAGGTATTTACCCAAAAGAAAAGGAAATATATGTTCCTGTAGGGTCATACAGTAGGTGTATATTTCACTTTTTAAGAAACTACCAAACTGTTTTCCAAAGTGATTGTAACATTCCCACCAGCAGTGTATAAGGTTCCAATTCCTCTGCCAGCACTTGGTATGGTCAGTCTTTTTAATTCTAGCCATTCTAATAGATGTGTAGTGATATCTCACTGTGGTTTTAATTTGCATTTCCCTATAGAGTCACTCCGAGTAGGAATTGACTCAATGGCAACGGGTTTGGTTTTTCTGGTTTTAATGACTAATGAATGATGCTGAACATATGTTCTCATATGCTTATAGCCCTCCATGTGACTTCTTTGATGAAGTGTTTGTTCAAATGTTTGCCCGTTTTTAATGGGGTATTTGTTTTCTTATTATTATCTTTGAGAATTCTTTATATATTTTGGATACAAGTTCTTTATCAGATATGTGATTTGTAAATATTTTCTACCAGTCTGTGGCCTGTCTTTTCAGTCTTTAATTCTGATTAAGTCCAATTTATCAATTTGTCCTTTTATGGATCACACCTTTGGTATCGTATCTAAGAAATCCTCGCCTAACCCAAGGTTATAATGGTTTTCTCCTATAGTTTTAGGTTTTACATTTAGGTCTATTGTGAGTTGATATTTTTATATGGGGCAAGGTATGGATTGAGTTTTTTTTTTTTTTTTTAATATGGATATTCGATTGTTACAGCACATTTGTCGAAATGACTGTTCTTTTCCCACTGAATTGGCTTTGAACCTTTGTTGTCCGTATATGAGTGGATCCATCTCTGGACCCTCTGCTCTATTCTGTTGGTCCATTTGTCTGTCTTTATGCTAATACCACACTGTTTTGATTACTGTAGCTTTAAAGTGAGTCTTGGAATCAGGCAGTGTGAGTCCTCCAACTTTGTTCTCCTTTTTCACAGTTGTTTTAGTTGTTCTAGGTCTTTCGCATTTTCACATGAATTGTAGAATCAGCTCGTCAATTTCTAACCCCGAAAGAGCCTGCTAGAAAATTGTGATTGGAGCTGCATTAAATCTATCTAGTAATTTGGGGAGAACTAACATCTTCAGAATATTTGTTTTAATTGAGATATAATTCACTTACCATAAAATTCACTATTTTTAAATGTACAATTTGGGAGGCATCCTCACAAGTGTGCTATGCTAATTTTTCTTCACAGCAACATGTAAAAAAAAAAAAAACTGGCATAGTGATGCCTATGAAAATACCTCTTGGGGGAGGGCACTGCCAACAAACAAACACAGAAGACATGCGTTATTTGTGTAAAAATACGGTAGTGGTTTTTAGTGTATTAACAAGGCTGTGTAATCATCATTACTATCTAATAGCGGAACAGTTTCATCACCCCTAAAAAGAAACCCTGTACTCATTAGCAGTCACTCCCATTTCCCCCTTTCCCCCAGTCCTAAGTAACCATTAATCTACTTTATGTCTCTATAAATTTACCTAGTTACACTGGACATTTCATATCAATGGAATCATACATGTGGCCTTCAGTGAAACATTATGCTAAGTTAAATAAGTCAGTCACACAAGGACAAATATTGTATGATCCCACTTATATGAGATAGGCAAATGTATAGAGACCAAAGCTTATTAGTGGTTACGAGGGTTGGGAGAGAGGGAGAAGGGAGAGTCATTGCTTAGGGGGCACTGAGTTTCTGTCAATGGTGTTGGAATAATTTGGAAAAGGGTGGTGGTGATGATTTCACAACATAATGAACGTAATCAGTGTCACTGAATTGTACGTGTAAATATTATTGAACGGGGAAACGTTTTGTAATGTATAATCTTACCAAAATAAAAAAAAAGAAAACAAAATAATAATAAAATGAAAAGCAGGGTTTTGTGAAGCTAAGATTTCATCTTGTCTCTAGCATGCCTGCTGGGCCAGACTCCTTAGTCAGCACCATCATCCCTGGTTTCTTTCCTGGGCAGAGGTGAGCTGTGCCGCCCGTTACCGCAGGGACTGGGTGGGACTCAACACTTTGGACTTCCTTGGGTCCCGCATCGGACACTTGGCCTGGTGACCAGGACACCTCGAGCATGGTGGGGCTGTGAATCTGGGCTGACACCAGGGGCCGACGCCTTGCTGCCAGATGGCAGAGTGTGACTCTGTTCACGATTAGGTGGCAGACGGCACCAAGGAAGCTGATGATGAGACCTGTTAAAAGAACATTGTTCTGTGATTTTTCATAGTTTCCTAAGTAAATATCACACTCACTGCTGCTTGAATTACTAATGCCTTGGAAGCGGGAGGCCGGAATCTGTTCCCAAGCCGACTCCTCTTTTTTTCTTGGTCACCTAGGCAGTCGTCATTGTTGTCGAACTGTTTTCCTGGGCTCGGCCGCGCTCAGGCTCAGCACATTCCCTAGGAGTGAGCTCTTGGCACCTGATCGGCAGAGTCCACACAGCACCTCGTTTACCCAACCTCCCCACTGCGTCCTTCCCAGCAGCCAGCTGGCCGCAGGCGAGTGACCCCGAAGTCCTAGTGCTGCAGTAAAGGTGGCCACAGCTCTGCCTGACCTCTCCAAAGAGATGCCACTTTGAACAGGCACCTTCAGGTGGAACAAAAGGACCCTGCTGGATGTGTCCCCTTCAGGCCCCGCACAGCGGCACTAACTTCCTCTTCAGGCTGCCCAGAGACCACTCAGAAAGTGCAGGGACCCATGGCTCGTTGACTTTCACCATCTTTATTGCTGCTTATAAAAGCTGGTAAACAGATGGTTTAGTTTAGAGAAAATATGCAGTCAGGGTTATTAAAAAGAAAAAAAAGGAAAGCAGAGGAATGAGGGGAGGAAAGGGAAAAGCAAGAAGGCTTGTATAACAGCAAGAACGGTGACAGCTCGTAAATCCAAGCAGCGCTGGTTCTGTGCGTGGTTCTGATTGGGGTTACGGCATCCTCACCAAGCCCGGTCTGCCCTTGAAGAAGCCTGAATAAAACCTATCTCTCATGGAAAACGCACCCCACCCACCTCAGCATCCCCCATCCTGTGTCTTGCCCCACAGACACTCGTGACATTCTGGTAAGATGGGTTTGGTGACACTTGGGGCCAAAGGAGTCATATGTAGGCTGTCGTTTGTGGAGGCTGGTTACCAGTGGAGGCCACTTCGGAGATGTCCCAGCCATACAGGAAGAAGAAGGAAGAGGAACGTCTGGAACCTCTGCAGCAAGAAGAGCTAAGACCATGAATTTCCTGTGGGGAAAGAAAGGGTGTTGAAGGTCTCAGTGGCCCACCTGGTGGTGACCTTGGCCTGAATGAAGCTGCTGGGGGCTTGCTGGGGTCCGCAGAGGCTTCCTATGGGTAAAAACCATGGGCCATGTGGGCTTGGCCTTCAGCCCCAAAACTGAGACTCTTGAGCAAGGAGGGGGCAGAGTCCTCCGGAATACCTTAGGGTACTCCCTCCCCACACCCTCAGCATCTCCCTGAGGGGTAGGAGGGGCGGGGTGGGGGTGTGTGCCAGATTCAGGGCAGGACAGGGGAGGAGGCAAAGGGGAAAAGAGCATCCAGCTGGGACACTGTCTTCTTGTTACCTGTATTATCATCCAACAGACTCCTGAGGCAACTGGGGCCACATCTAAGAGAGGGAGGCCACGAAAGGCTGAAAGAAGCGAAGTGTAACTCCTAAGGGTCTACAGGAAGCTTAAGAGAGCAAGGCCTGTGTGCTTGAGGTTTCATTAAAGGATCCTAAAATGGGAAGGCAGAGCTTTCTGTCTCTTTTACTCCAGCTAAAGCAACATATTGAATCCCTGGATGCAAATGGTTAATGCACTCGGCTACTAACTGAAAGATTAGAGATTCAACTCCACCCGCAGGCACCTTAAAAAAAAGCCCTGGCTATCTACTTCCAAGAACTCAGCCATGGAAAACCCTGTGGAGCACAGCTCTACTCTGACACATATGGAGTCACCATGAGTCGGAATCCACTCGACAGCAACTGGTTTTTAAAGTAACATATACAGAAATACGAAGAATGATGGGGATGACAAAGACCTAGGAAGGAGGCCAACAAGGTAGATACAAACTGCAGAGTCCTGCTAAGGTCAGCCCAGATGGTTAACTGTAAGGGCAGGGCAAGGGATGGCCAGAGACAGAGTTCCTCAAAGTGTGGCCCACGGACCTGGGCCTGGTCCGCAGATGGCTGGTCACTAGTCTACAACAAAGGAAGTATAGAAATCAGGAGTCAGCATTTAGAAAACTTTCTATGCCTTTTTCCCTTTTATGTTTGTCCTGATTATAGCTTTTGAAGTATAGTTTTTTGACTGTTAAATCTAATAATAAAAAAAATTGAGACTTACATATGTATAGTTTTTTGTTTTTTTTTTTTTTCCCCCTTAAATATGTCACTGCTGTTTGGAGCCCTGCTTGCACAGTGGTTAAGCATTTGGCTGATAACCAAAAGGTCAGCAGTTCAAATCTACCGTCCGCTCCTTGGAAACCCTATGGGGCGGTTCTACTCCATCCTATAGGGTCGCTATGAGTTGGAACCAACTCGACAGCAACGGGTTTGGGTTTGGTTCAGGTATTGTATTTTAAAAAAGCAGCAGTCTGTGATGGACTGGAAAATTTCAAAGCTGATCCCTCACTACAGATAGTTTGAGAATCAATGGCCCTAGCGTTATGAAACACCAAAGACTACCCCCACCCCTACCCCACTTTCTGGAACAGAAATAGTGAAATCAGTGCAGCAGCAGAGGCTTTGGCAGTCCTGGGGGGTTGCATGAGGGCGCTGACCAGGCAGCCAGCAGCACAGGCCAGCCCAACCCCACAGGGACACGTCACACTGAAGCTGCTGGCATAATAACTCTGCACCAATGAGGCATTAAAACAGGAATAATTGGTGCCAGCCCTGCAGGGGAGGGGTTCACTGGCCAGCGAGGATAATAGGGGGTCACCAGACATCCTGCCAGCAAAAGTGAGAGCTTCTGGGGATGGAGGTTCCAGAGAGCCTACTGGTCAGGCTAGGCTGCTATTACCTTCCTTTCTCCATCTCCAGGTGGATACAAACCAAGGAAGCACGAGTTACACCATGCAAGGAAAATGATGCTGTGCCTTTTTTTTTTTTTTTTTTAAATCAAAACTCCCCATTCTGTATATTAGCTGAAGTCATGTTTTCTGGTCCCTCTCCTTGAGACCCACATGGCTTGTGGGCACAGGGAAGGGGCCTCTACTCCCCTCTGTTCTCTCTTCCCTGGAGCTGGAGGTGAGAAGGGCAACTCAAGCCTCTTGGTACATAAAAAAGCTATTGCCTTCAACTCAAAAGAGAATATAGTGTACGATTCCATTTAAATGAAGTACAAAAACATGCAAAATTAATTTACTTTGTGAGAAGTTAGTATAGTGGTTACCCTTGGGGGTGTAGTGACAGGGAGGGGGCACAAGGGGAGTCCTGGGGAACTGACTATGTGCTGTTTCTTGATCTGGGTGCTGGTTACAAGAATGTGTTCCGTTTGTGAAAATGCATCAAGTTGTAGACTTAGGATCGTGCACTTTCTTCATGCATGTTAAACTTTAGTAAAAGGTTTAAAAAACCAATTGGCTCTAACCACAACAGCAAAAATAACATAAAATATTAGAGCAGAGGTCTTGCACGACTCTGTTGCGCTTGTGTTAAAAGCACCAAGTCTTAGAACCACAGATAAGAACAACTGCTCTCTACAAGAAGCCTGGATTTGTTTTTTGGGTCACTGTTTTCCCAGGTGGCTGTGGGGGAAAATGATTGACTCATTTTCCTTGCTCCCCCTCCTGCCCAAATCCCCACCATGTGAGGCTGGATGGAAGCCAACAGCCAGGAAGATTTGGGTTGTTGCCTTGGTGATGCTTAAATATTGGCTTCAAGTTATTATGGTAAAATAAATAAGCAGGAGCCTTGGGAAGTCAAACTGGCCCTGCCCGCTCTTCCCAGATCCCCAGTAAAAAGTCCATGCAGCCAAGTTGGCTCAAGTGCAGAGGCTGTCACTCTCTCCTGGGGGAACAGAGGACAGGTTAGGGGCTGGCAATGTCCCCGATGCTCAGGGATTCTTCCCTGTGAGGGATGGATTCGTGCACTAGCTGGAGAGTGTCCTGCTTCAATGGACTATCTCCTAAAATTCGTGCTCATAGTCTAGTAGCCAAGAACCCAAACCCAGAGCCTTTCGAGGGCTTTCTTGCTCTCTGAAGGTGGGGTGGGCACAGAGGGAGATTGTAGAGCTAAAATCACTGCTGTCCGTAGATGTGTTCAGTTTCAGAAGGTGAGCAAAGAAAATAGAGCTGTTTCTAGAGGCCAGGAGTTAATACCCCAACTTAGGGGCCACACAGGAACCAGGAGCAGAGGAGTTGAGACTGGCAACTCTGACTGAAGATGAGGACCTGGGCCTAGGATAAATTCTCAGGATAAATTCTCAGTTCAAAGGCTGGCTCTCTCACCAAGATGCCCCTTGACTTGGTGGTGTATAGCGAGTCCATAACTCCCCTTGGCCTCAGTTTCCCCACCTGTAAACCATTATTTTTTTCTTCTTTTCTGCTTATAATTTTCTGTGCTTTTTTTTTATTATTGTGGTAAATAAATTTTTAAAAAGTCTGCCATATCAACATTTTTACATGGACAAGGCAGGACATAAATCACGTTCATCTTGTTGTTCAACCATCACCATTACCCGTTTACAAATTTTTCCATCACCCTTAACAGAAGCTCAGTGTCCCCTGAACAACAAGATCTCCTTTCCCCTCCCTCCCGCCCTTCCCTGGTAACCACTAACAAACTCTGGTCTCTATACATTTGCCTATTCTAGGTATTTCATGTAAGTTGGATCCTGTGATATTTGTCCTTTTGTAACTGCAAATAACATAATGTTTTCACGGTTCATCCATTTCATAGCGTGTATCAGAACTTCATTTCTATTTATGGCTAAGTATTTACCTTGGGTGGTGCAAAGGGTTAATGCACTTGGGTGCTCACCAAAAGGTTGAAGAGTCAAAGCCACCCAGAGGCGCCTCAGAAGACAGGCCTGGCTATCTACTTCCAACAACTCAGTCATTGAAAACCCTATGGAGCACTGTTGTGCTCTGACACACATGGGCTCACCATGAGTCGGAATTGACTTGATAGCGACTGGTTTTTAATATTCCATTGTATGGATATACCACATTTTGTTTAGTCATTCACCTGTTGATGGACATTTAGGCTGTTTCCTCCTTTTAGCTATTGTCAATACTGCTACAATGAACACTGGTGTACAAAAAAACCATTATGTTTATAGGCGGAGGCCGGAGAGAATGGGACTCCAGCCCTGGGAACAACTCTCCTTGAATCCTGTCCCATGTGCTCTCCCCATGCAGCTGCGGCAGATGTGCAGCCTGAATTCCAGGGTTTATGATTCCACTGCCCTCGGGAAAGTGGAAACTGTTCGCCTCACCCATCCCCAAGCCATCCAAATAATAAACTGCCACTGAAGCCTTGGCTCAGAAGAGAGGCTTGTCCTGGTGTGTGTGCAGGGGAGGGAAAGCTTACAGAACTGGGCAGGGGTAGGGTGGGGACAGCTCCCTCTGGGCACCGTGAAGCACTGGGCGGTGCTGGGAGGGGCCCTGAGTGTTTGACAACCAGCATTAGGTCACTGCCATCCTCCCCTTTGGGTGGGATGCGTCAGCAGGCAGCGATGGCCCTCGTGCAGTGATTCATGGCAGCAAGCATTCTTTCTGCAGGTCTCGGCCCTCAGCCCTGCCGCTGCCCTTCCCAGCTGCTCCTTGCTCTCTCTTCCTCAGGTCTGTCCTCCCAGGCTCTAGCCTTGGCCAATGGAGAGGTCAGAGGGGTGAAATAGCACATCAGCAGGAGCCAGGGCACCCCTGGGTGCCCTAGGGGATGCTCCTTTTGAATGTTGCCTCTCTAGGGCCACGCAATGCCCCACTGAAAGGTTTCGGAGCTATCCTGATGTCTCCTCTTCATGGCCCACATTTCCCCAGGGTAAAGGCAGCACATTGATAATGTTGTTGTTAGCTGCCATTGAGTTGGCCCCCAACTTATGGTGACCTCATGCACAGCGGAACGAAATGCTGTCTGGTCCTGCGCAATCCCCATTGATGGGTTGTGGATTGGACTGTTGTTGGACTGTTGTTGTGATCCATAGGTTTTCACTGGCTGATTTTCAGAAGTAGGTCTCCAGGCCTTTCTTCCTATTCTGCGTTAGTCTGGAAGCTCTGATGAAGCCTGTTCAGCACTGGTGGTTCAGTGATAGAATTCTTGCCTTCCATGCAGGAGACCCGGGTCGATTCCCAGACAGTGCACCTCATGCACAGCCACCACTCATCTGTCAGTGGAGGCTTGTGCATAGCTATGATGCTGAACAGTAATAATAAAAAAAACCAAACCCGCTGCCATGGAGTCAATTCTGACTCGTAGCAACCCTACAGGACAGAGTAGAACTGACCTATAGGGTTTCTAAGGAGCGGCTGGTGGATTCAAACCGCCAACCTTTTGATTAGCAGCAGAGCGCTTTAATAACAGTAATAATAGTGGGTATTTATTAAGCACCTGCTATGCGCTAAGTGTGTGGCAAGTGCGTCAGGTGATAACCCTTCTTTGAGGAATTGTATTCATTTCCTGTGGCTGCCATAACAAACTATCACAAATGGGTGTCTTAAAACAACAGAAATTTATTCTTTCACAGTTCAGGAGCCCAGGAGTCTGAAATCAAGGTGTTGGTGGTCTGCACTGCCTCGGAAGGCTCTGGAGGAGAATACTTCTTTGCCTTTTCTAGCTTCTGGTGGCTCCAGGTGTTCTTTGGCTTGTGGCTGCTTAGTTCTAATCTCTGCCTGTCTTCACTTGGCCTTCTCCTGTGTGTCTCTGGGTCTGTCTTATAAGAATGGTTGTCATTGGATTTAGGGTCCACCCTAAATCCAGGAGTATTTCATCTGGAGATTCTTAACTAATTACATCTGCAAAGGCCCTATTTCCAAATAAAGCCTTGTCTTAGGCTGGATTCTCTAGAGAACCAAAACTAGTAAAGTGTATAAATATATATATATAGAGAGATTTATATCAAGGAAATGGCTCACGTGGTTGTAGAGACTGGAACGTCCCAAGTCCATGGGTCAGGATAGAGGCATCTCCTGATTCATGTAGCCGCAGAGGCTGACGAACCCAAGATCGGCAGGTCAGAGAGCAGAGCTCTTGCTCACAGGCTGTGAAGAGCGACGAATCCCAAGATTGGCAGGCAAGACTACAGGTAAGTGGCTCACTCAAGTCCTGAGAAACGGAGGTCAGACAAAGAGGAGCCAGCTGCAGGATCCAGAGCGAACAAAAGCAGCACTAGATAACTAAGACAGGTCTTACTCTGATGTTCCAGGGAGACATGAATTTTGGGGGATTTTACTCAACCCACTATAGTATATACCCATTAGTGTCCCCTTTTCAAAGGAAGAAACTGGGTATTAGTGAAGTGGTTTATCCAGAGTGTCTCAGCTGGTAAGTGGTTAAGTTAGGCTTTGAGCCCAGGCCATCTTGCTCAGGGCCATGCTAATGACCTACTGTAGTGCCTCTGCCAGAACCCGACATCTGTGAGAATTCCTGCCTGCAACACTCAGGTGGGCTTAAAACAGGTGAGAAATTCTCAGCCATCAAGAGCAAAACGTAAGCCCATATTCTAGTCATTCTCTAACTTCAGTGTGTGGATGAACCTCCAAAAGGAGCTTGTGAAAACACTCTCAGAGAATCCAAGCCAGTCAGCCTAGGGGGAGCCTGGGACCTGCCCAGATGGCCCCAGACAGGTGGGTGCAGGTGGAACTATGTTCTCAGAATCGCTGAGGCTTCCACTGGGACTAGACCCCAAACTGGAGATCAACCCATCTCTGGCTTAAGATAGGAGGAGAGAGCCCAGCTCAGCCAAAGGGCCTAGCCTGACCCACCACAACCAGCTGGTGCTAAGCATGCCAAGGAAGAGGGTTTGGATCCAAGCTCCTGTTCCTGAAGGAGCCAACGCAGGTGCATCCAGGGAGAGCCCCAAGTCAGCTCTGGACTCTTCCCAAACCCAGCCTGAAGAATTTAGAAAGAGCCAGAGCACAGGCCAAACCCTCTTCCCCTTTAAAATCCCAGCATGACTTGCTTCTCCCCAAGACCAGTGCTATATCATGGTGACACGCGATGATGGAACATAAGACACTTAAGTCTTCCCAGCTGGACGTAGCCCATGGCCTTAGACCCTAAGTAGTGAGAGTGCCCTCTCCATGCTGAGAGCAGAGAGGAAGCAAGGACAACTGGCTCGTTTGGACCCAACAAAATTGTGCAGACTTGCTCCTCTGAACAATATGTCCTTGGCACCGCTTCAGAACGCATGCTCTCTACCAGGTCTCATGAAAATGCATGAACTTGTTCTCTGTGCAAACCTTTCAGGCATTTCCTCAGCCCTGCAGTGGGTAATCCAGCAGCCACACCCAGAAGTACCCAGTAGTCTCCGGTTCAAAACCCACTGCAGGTCCTAAGCAGAAGAAACCAGGGAGAAAGGACAGAAAAGAAGGGAAGAAAGCAGGAAGAAAGGGCAGGGAAAAGGGAGTCACACTAACCTGGAGACCTACGAAATGAGAGAACATTAGGCCCAGGAATGGGGGCACATCTTAGGCGGGTGGGCCTCGGATGTCCCATTTCCCTGTCTCCTGATCACAGTGCCCTCCTTTTCCTTTGTGGGAGTCACCCCTTCCCTCATCCACAGGCTGCCCCTCGTCCTGCTTCCAGGCATGGGCACATGACCAGGCCTTGCAAATTTGTCACCATCACTGTAACTGGTTCAGGAATGGGCTGGTGACTCCAGTCAAGCCAGTGAGAGTAGCCTGGACTTCTGTTGGGACAACTGAGCCAGACACCTTCTCATGGCCCTGCTAAATTGGCAGAACGGGAGACTGGAGTCTGGCATCCACCTCTGCCACCACACAAGGCCAACTCTTGTCCACAAAGTCTGAGCACCTAGGCACAGCTCTGTCTGAAGGCAGAGCTGTCCTTGGACATTTCGGGATTGTTTTCTTTTTTTAAAAACTGTGGTAAGCTATAAACAAGTTGTTGTCGAGCTGACTCCAACTCATGGCAACCCAATGTGCGTCAGAGTAGAACTGTGCTCCATGGGGTTTTCAATGGCTGATTTTTCGGAAGTAGATCACCAGGCCTTTCTTCTGATGTGCCTCTAGGTGAACTTGAACCTCCAATCTTTTGGTTAACAGCCGAGCACATTAACCATTTGCACCACTCAGGGACTCTGTGGTAAAATATACATAAAGCACAGCATAAAATTTGCCATGTTAACCATTTTCGAGTACAATCCAGTGGCATTAATCACACTCACAATGTTGTGCAACTAACACCACCACTTGCTTCCAAAACCCTTCCATCACCCCAGTCAGAAACTTCACACTTACTGAGTAAGAACTTCCCATTCTCCCATCCCCCTAGCCCATGGCAACCACTAATCTACTTTCTGTTTGTATGTGTTTGTCTACTCTAGATATTCCACATAAATGGGATCATACGGTATTTGCCCTTTTGTGTTTGGCTTATTTCACTTAGCATAATGTTTTCAAGGTTCATTCATGTCATAGCATGTATTTGAACTTCATTCCTTTTTATGGCTGAATAATATCCCATTGTACATATATATCACATTTTGTTTATCCATTCATCTGTTGATTGACACTTAGGTTGTTTCTACCTTCTGGTTATTGTGAATAGTTCTGCAATGAACATTTGCGTACAAGTATCTGTTTGAGACCCTACTTTCAGTTCTTTTGGATATTTACCCAGAAGTGGAATTGTTGGGTCATATAATAATTCTATGTGTAACTTTTTGAAGAACCACCAAGCTGTGTTCCACAGTGGCTGCATCATTTACGATCCCACCAGCAATGCACAATTGTTCCAGTTTCCTCACATCCTCACCAACACATGTTATTTTCCATTTTTCTGATAATAACCATCCTAGTGGGGGTGAAGTGGTATCTCATTGTGGTTTTGATTTGCATTTCCCTAACGACTAATGATGCTGAGCATCTTTTCGTGTGCTTATTGGCCATTCATATATCTTCTTTGGAGAAATGTCTATTCAAGTCCTTTGTCTATTTTTTGATTGGGTTGTTTGTCTTTTGTTGTTAACATTTCATTTTTGAAAACCAATAGCATCATGTTGTGCTTCAGCTAGTTGGAACTGGGTTTCTGTAACTTGGAACTAGAAGAGACCCAATCAATGCACGAGACAAAGATAACTCCATTTTACTCGCCTGCCTTCACATCTCCCAACCCTCACAGAAGAAGATACAACCCCTTAACAAGGAACACATAACTTTCTGATCCAGCCCTGCCTTTCTCTCTCTTCATCCCTTGTAACCCCTGCCTCTCATTTAATACACTATCCATGAAACTCTTTACACACACACAATACATTCACACATACACACATTCACACACACATACATACAAACATACACCTATACACACACACACATTCACAGGCACATTCACATGTACTTTCATATACTCACACCCACATACATTCACAACACACACATACGTTCACACACACATACACACATATTTATACACATACATTTTCACACACATACATTCACAACACATACATATATAGATATACGTACACACATTCACAAACATGTACACGCACTTATGCACACATAGTTCACACATACAAATGCACATGCACACATACGCAGACATTTACACAAACACACACACACAGCAGATGCATTTTCCTGCCTTTGGGTCTTTTTTTGCTGTCTCTGCCCAGAATGCTCTCATCACCCCTATCCCCCACCTCAACCCCTAAATGTTTACTCTTCGATTCAGGTGTTACTTCCCCCAAGAAGCCTTCCCTGACTCAGTGCCCCACCTCTCCTCCAGCTGAGGGTTGTGACGCGTCTCCCGGCTCCCGACAACCCTGTATGTAGTTCGGTGGAAGCACTTTATGGTTGTTTCTGTTTATGTCTCCTCCCTTCCCCCACCCACTTACCCAAACTAGGATCCTTTAGGACAAAGTCAGGGTCTAGCTCACTGCAGATGAGCACAATGCCTGGGCCATAGTGAGGACTCAGTACATGTTTACTGAGTCAATGAATTGTTGAAATGCCTTAGAGAACTCCTTGAAAGTTTATTTTCTTGCTCAGTCAGCCAGTCACAACCACCTCTTTGCATCCAATAGCAGACTCAGGGCGTGGGCCCATCCAGTTCCTCCAGAGCTCTGGCCAGGCTGGCTGGCTCAGGCTCTGTCCACAGCCTCGGGGGAGAACTCCAGGGGTCAAGTGGGTCCCTGCAGGAAAGGAGCAGGAGGTGGCCTCCCTCTCCCCAGAAAACAAGGCATTATGACACCTGCCCTGAATGAGGAGCCCTGATGGCACAGTGGTTAAGAGCTTGGCTGCTAACCAAAAAAGTCAGCAGTTCGAATCTACCAGCCACTCCTTGGAAACCCTATGGGGCAGTTCTGCTCTGTCGTTTAGGGTCACTATGAGTTGGAGTTGACCCAACAGGTGTGGTTTGGTTTTGGTCCTTGAATGGACAGTTTGTTCCTGAAGGGAAAAACAAACCGGTGAAACCTGACTCTAAGTAAAGTACTTGCTCACAGTGAGCTCATTGCTTGCAGTGAGCGGGGGCACACTCACAAGAAGGGCACACTCTGCAGGGCCGGGTACAGTCCCTTCCTGGCCTGCAGCACCAACCATGTCACAAACACCACACCAGAGAGAATGTTCCGGCTGGCTCCAAGCGGTCCACATCACCCAGAGGGCTTAGGAGGGGACAGCGACAGGTGGGGTCCAGCCCTGAAGGTCACTGGCTCCTGAGAAGTCAGTGGGTTGGGTAGGCCCTTGTGACATCTGACTGCTGCTGGGGAAAGGAGGAGGTGCAATTCTCGAAGCAGGAGTGCATCACGGTTCCAAATGGCCCCCCGCCTTCGGAAAGAGGCAGCCCCTAGAACAACCACAATGGACACTCCATAAGGGCCGGGATGTGGGTCTGTCTCGTTCACCCTTGTGTCCCCAGTGTCTAGAACTGTGCCGGCCATACAGTAGGTGCTCAATTACTACATGTGAAATGAACAAATAGACATGCTATTTAGAGGCTTAGATTCTCCTCTAAGGACCAGGCTCAACTTTGTCCCACCAAAAACCACCTTCCTCAGACAGCCCACAGGCACCCCAATGCCTCATGTCAAACACGTCACAGAGCCAAACACTTCCTCTCCTAACCCCAGCTTCTTCTTTCTCCTTTGTTCCTTCTCCAGTAAATGGCATCACCACCCCTTCCCCCCACCTCCCATGACCCAGACCACTCATCTCAGCCTCCTTCGGGCCCTCCTTTGTCTCACCCCACCCACCCCACAGCCATGGCCTGGTTCAGGTGGCCCCACCTCTGGCCAGGACTTGGCAACAAGCTCCACGTCCAAGCCTCTAGTCTCCCATGTCCCACTTCATCCCATCCTCCAAATGCTGGCCTGAAAGACTTGCCCAAAACACAAATCTGACCACAAGAGTTCTCTTTAAAACCATCTAGTTCATGGTGCCTGGCTACCACCAATGACCGCCCTGACAGGGAACACAACAGAGAGTCCCTGATGGAGCAGGTGAAAAGTGGGGTGCAGAACTCAAATTCTAGTAAAAAGACCAGACTTAATGGTCTGACTGAGACTGGAGGGACCCTGGGAGACATGGCCCCCGCACTCTCCATTAGCCCAGAACTGAAACCATTCCCAAAGCCAACTCTTTAGACAAAGATTAGATTGGACTATGGAACATAAAATGATACTTGTGAAGAGAGTGACTCTTAGCTCAGGTAGATCTATGAGACTAAATGGGCAGCTCCTGTCCGGAGGTGAGATGAGAAGGCAAAAATGGACAGGAGCTGGTTGAATAGACTCAGGAAATCTGGGGTGGAAAGGAGGAGTGTGTTGTCACATTATAGGGAGAGCAGCAGGGATCACATAGCAATGTACAAATTTTTGTATGAGAAACTGACTTGAATTGTAAACTTTCACTTAAAGCAGGATAAAAATAAATAAACCATCTAGTTCAGGGATAGGAGTCACTTGGTGATATAAACAGTTAATGCACTCGGCTTCTAACCAGAGGCACCTTGGAAGAAAGGCCTGGCGATCTACTTCCAAAAAATTAGCCACTGAAAACCCTATGGAGCAGAGTTCTACTCTGACACACATACAATCACCATGAGTCAGAGTCAACTCGACAGCACTGGTTTTTTTGTTTAATTTTTCAGTTCAGGGGTCAGCAGACTGTAAAGAGCCAAATGGTAAATATTTTTGAGTCTTCGAACCATACAATCTCTGTCACAGCTACTCGACACTGGCACTGTAGCGTGAAAGCAGCCATAGATAATATGTAAATGAATGAGCATGGAGGTGTTCCAAAAAACTTTATTTATGGACACTGAAATTTGAATTTCCTGTAATGTTTATGTGTCACGAAGTAATACTCTTCTTTTGATTTTTTTCCCCAACCGTTTGAAAAAGTAAAAGCCATTCCTAGCTTGCATGTTGTACAAAAACAGGCAGTGGGACAGGTTTGGCCAGTGGGCTATAGTTACAGCTGACCCCTGATATCATATCGTGGCTCCCCATAACCCTCAGATCAAACCCAAACACCTTATCATGGTACAGGCTCCCCACGCTCTGCCAGTCAGGGTTCTCCTGCCCCCCACCAAGAGTCCCCGACACTCCGGTCACATCTAATGTCTACTGTTCTCAGACATGTGGTTCGCTCCTCTCTTGTAGGCAAACGATCTTCCTTCTGTCTAGAACATCCTTCCTCCTTTCCAATCGTCCAATGCTTACTTGTTTTTTTTTAAGACTCAGTTCAAGCACCCCCTCGTCTAGGAAGCCTCTCGATTCCCAGTCAGTTTTATATGCTCTCCTGTTTATAGTCCAACCAGACAGAACTAGGCCTCGGTGCGGTTGTTGCTGCATCTGATGGTGTCTGGTTGGCTCTTTGGTCTCCTTCCTTAGCCTGGAAGCTCCCTGGGGGCCCTTTTTTTTTTTTTAAATTGGGTTGTTTGTCTTTTTGTTTTCAAGCTGTAGGAGTTCTTTATATATTCTGGATATTAAACCCTTATCAGATATATGGTTACCAAATATTTTCTCCCATTTTGTAAGGTTGTCTCTTCACTTTGTTGATAAAGTCCTTTGATGCACAAAAGTTTTTAATTTTGATGAAATCCGATTTGTCTATTTTGTCTTTTGTTGCTAGTGTTTTTGGTGTCATATCTAAGAATCCATTGTCAAAAATTAGGCCCCAGACTTACTGGCCTGACAGAGGCTGGAGAAACCCTGAGAGTATGGCCTCTGGCTACCCTTTTAGCTCAGTAATGAAGTCACTCCTGAAGTTCACCCTTCAGCCAAAGATTAGACAGGCCCATAAAACAAAACGAGACTAATGGGGCACAACAGCCCAGGCAAGAGGGGACAGGAAAGCTGGTAATAGGGAATCCAAGGTCGAGAAGGGAGAGTGTTGACATGTCATGGGGTTGTTAACCAATATCATAAAACAATATATGTACTAACTGTTTAATGAGAAACTATCTGTTCTGTAACCTTCATCTAAAGTACAATAAAAAAAATTTAAAAAAAAACTAGGCCTCAAAACATTACTCTCACGTTTTGTTCTAGGAGTTTTAATGGCTTTAGTTCTTACATTTAGTTCTTTGATCCATTTTGAGTTACTTTAGTATATGGTGTGAGGTAGGGATCCAACTACGTTCTTTTGCATGTGGAGATTCAGTTGTCCCTGCACCATTTGTTGGAGAAACTATTCAGGGATCAATTGTTAGAGACAGATAACATGTTTGGTGAAATAGAGGGCCAGCAAGGGCAAGGGAAAACCTCAGTGAAATGAATTGGTACAATAGCTGCAGTGATGAACTCAAACATGCCAGCAACATGAGGATGATGCAGGACCAGACAACATTTCATTCTGTTGTATGCAAGGTCTCCATGAGTCAGTCGACTTGACAGCAGCAATCTATCCATCCATCCATCCATCCATCCATCCATCCATCCATCTATCATTCTTTCCCCATTGGACTTAGCACCCTCATTGAAAATCAGTTGACCATAGATGTATGGGTTTATTTTTGGACATTCAATCTTATTCCATTGGTCTATATGCCTATCATTATACCAGTACCAGACTGTTTTGATTATTGTAGCTGGATAGTATATTTTGAAACCAGGAAGTGTGAGTCCTCCTACTTTATTCTTCTTTTTAAGATTTCTTTGGTTATTCAGGGCCTCTTGCAATTCAGTATAAATTTGAGGGTTGGCTTTCCCATTTCTGCAAAGAAGATTGTTGGAATTTTGATAGGGATTGCATTGAATCTATAGATTGCTTTGGGTAGTATTGACATCTTAACACTATTAAGCCTTTCAATCCATGAACATGGAATATCTTCCCATCTATTTAAGGTTTTTTAATTTCTTTCAGCAATGCTTTATAGTTTTCAGTATACAAATCTTTCTTTCCCTCATTAAATTTGTTCCTAGGTATTTAATTCTTTTAGATACTATAATAAATGGAATTATTTTGCAATTTCCTTCTCAGATTGCTCATTGCTGGTTTATAAAAACCCAACAGATTTTTGGGTGTTGACATTGTACCTTGCAACTTGCTGAATTCATTTATTAGCTCTAGTAGCTTTTTTGTGCATTCTTTGGGATTTCCTATATATCATGTCGTGTCATCTGCAAGTAGGGATAGTTTTACTTCTGCCTTCCCAATTTAGATACTATTTATATCTTTTTCTTGCCTAATTGCTCTGGCTAGGACTTCCACTACACTATTGAATAGCAATGGTGAGAGCAGTCACCCTCCTTGCTTCTTGAACACGCTAAGCACACTCTACGTCAGGGCCTTTACACAGCTGCTCCTCTGCCTGGCTACCCACATGACTCCCTCTCTCACCTTCTTCAGGTCTCAGCCCAAATGTCACCTTTTTAGAAAGGCTATCCCTGTCCACATGTAGAATAACTACCCTCCTCACATACACACACACACACACACACACACACACACACACACACACACACACACACACACACACACACCCCTTATTATCCTCTCTCCCTTGCTTTATTTTTCCACATGGTTCTTATCACTACCTGTTCAGGGGCTTGTTTTGTTCACAGTTATATCCACATGGCCTAGATCAGTGCTTGGAACATAATATATATATACCAGTTGCAGTGAAGTCAGTTCGAACACATGGCAACCCCATGTGTGTCATAGTAGAACTGTGCTCCACTGGGTTTTCAATGGTTGATTTTTCAGAAGTAGATTGTCAGGCCTTTCTTCTGAGGCACCTCTGGGAGGACTCAAATCTCCAGTCTTTCAGTTAGCAGCAAAGTGTGTTAACCATTTGTACCACCCAGGGACTCCATGGCACATAGTAGGGGCTCAATAAATATTTGTTGAATGAGTGAGTACTAGGTATCAAACCTATTGGCAAGAGCAGTAGTTCTCACCCTGGCAGCACACAAGAGTCACCTAGGAGCTTCTGGAAGCGAAGAGGCCTGGGCCCCACCCCAGACCAACTGAAGCAGAATCTCTGGAGGATGAAGCTTGAGCATGCGTGTGTTTTAGAATCCTCCCAGATGATTCTGATGCACAAAAATAGTCCAGAACAGCTGGGTAGAGACCAGATATTCCTGGGTCTCTGTGCCCTGATCCCAATCAAGTAGACAAATGGCGTTTTCTCTGCTCCGTCCTTATAGCCTCACTGGTGCCTCACAAGGCTGATAGCAACTGTGAAAAGGGGGCCCTGCCCCAGGGAGAACACTTAAGCTAAATTTGATTTTGAAACTGTCTGCTGGTTCTGTCTTCTAGGGAGGGGAGCGCAAAGAGACCAGCAGCATTGGCGTGACCTGGAAGCTTGTTAGGAAGCTTGCAGAACCTCAGGCCCAACCCCAGACCTGCTCCATCATAATATGCATTTTATCCACTTTCCCAAGTGATTTGTTGCACGTTCAAGTTGGAGCTTGTAACACACAGCACGTGTTGGAGTCTTGGAGTCCCTGCACCAAGATCCCAGAGTCCCAAATGCTAGGCTGGGTGTGTTGGCTCCCTTTGAGAAAGTTACTTAACTTTTAGGGCCTCGATTTCCTCACCAGCAAAATAAGGGGCCAGAGTACATGGTCTGGAAGTTTCGTCTTGCTCTTAAGGTCTGTTTCATCTAGTAAAGATGATGGATAAAGGAGGCAAAAGGCACGAAAATGCCTTGTGGATAGGAAGGGTTAGTTAGAAATGTTGAGGCATCATGACCTCATGAGGCAGAGGAAACAGAAGTCAAAGAAACTGATAAAAATGAAGCAGCCAAATATTTGCTCAGCTTGGAGGCCAGAAGCCCATTGGTCGTTGACCCTTAGTATTCCAAGAGGCACCTCAGAAGAGATGCCTGGCAATCTACTTTCTAAAAATCCGTCATTGAAAACCCTACAGAGAATGTTAAACCTTAAACCAAAAATATCTCCTTAAGTCTAAAGTTTGTCTTAACTAGTAAAGAATGTCTGCATTGAGCATTGTGCTCTTTTAAGAACTGTCTATATGGGATCAAATTAACAACAGCAACTCGAAAGATTAGATAAGAAACTTAGGGGGCAGTGAGTTTATGTTAATGAGGGAGGAACAACTCAGAAAAGGAGGGTGAGAATGGTTGCACAACTTGAAGAATGTACTCAGTGTCACTGACTTGTGCATGTAGAAATTGTTGAATTAGTGTATGTTCTGCTATGTATATTCCCAACAACAACAACAAAAATAACTAATTATAAAAAAAGAAACCTATTGAGCACATTTCTACTCTGACACATATGGGGTTGCCACAAGTCTGAATCGACTCTGTGGAATCTGGTTTGGTTGGTTATTCTGACAGCATCCTCCCTTCATCTGCCTCCTGGTCCATCCTTCCCTCCCTGGTGGGATAAGATGCTTTCTGGCTTGTCCATGCATCTGCTATTTGAGACTCTCCTGGAGGGAGCAGGCAGCGGGTTTGCTGCTCCCCTTTGCTGAGCTCTCCTCCCAGCCTGTATCCCTGGGCCAGAGTCCTGTCCACAGCCCTGAAGACCTCGGCTGCAAACCCGAAGCCTTTCCCAACAAAGTTGTGAAAAGTCAAGAAGCCTGGAAATGAAATGTCGGAGTCAGGGAGGAGGTGGCCACTCCCACAGATCAGTTCCTAGGACTTTGATCTTCTAAAACTTAACTTTATCAAGCGGTGGAGCGTTTCTACAGCCCTTGGGACCCTATTACTCTCCTAAGCAGACTTTTTGCCCAGAAATCATCTTGAAGCGCAGCCTATCGCTTCCTTTTCATAATATCACATCATGACTCCTTCTTATATCCTCCCAGACTCTCCCAAACTTCTCTTTCCATCTGGGACCCATAAAAGCTGCCAGATGGAGGCCAGTCTCCCCTAAATCTATGCTAAGGCCAAGCTGTCATTTCATCTTTCCTCATAAATTAGGCCCTCCAGCCTCTTTATCATTTTATTGCTTTTTCTCCTCAAAATTCCCTCCAAAGTTGTCGGTGAACTCTCTGTGTGAAGACCCAAAAGGAAATTCCCCTGATAAGAAGTATTCTCCAGTTTCCAAGCATACTTTTTGTGCAAACTCTTTCTCATCAGCCTGATTAAAGATACACTTTTGGCTGGATTGCGGATATTTGTGATGCTCGTGGGTTTCTGCTGTGTCGGGACTGAAATCTGGTGTGGGTTTACTCCTCTCTTCCTGGCCTGCTTTTCTGCCCTCTCTGGAGCCTCTTCATCAAGCTGCAAAAGGAAGCTGCTTTGTGTTACGATTTCTTCGTTTCTGCCTCAAGTGCATTCAGCCTGGAAGCAAAGACGTATGGCCCAGAGAGTGATCTTGGAGCTGTGGGCCCATCCCAACCCCCATCCTCTGGGCACCTTAGGGCCCCTACAAATGTGTCAGTGGAGCATGTACCATGTGCCAAGCACTGCCCGAGGGCTTCACCACACTATCTCATTTCAACAAAAAAACCAGCCTGGGAAGTTGTCACTAGGTTCCAGCGGGTTAAGTAGCCAAGCATGGCCATTGTCTTAGTTACTTAGTTAGTGCTGCCGTAACAGAAATGTACCACAAGTGGGTGGCTTTGTTGTTGTTGTTGTTGTTGTTGGGTGCCATTGAGTCAATTCTGAATCATAGCAACCCCATGTGGTAGAGTAGGACTGCCCTATAGGATTTTCTAGGTTATAATCTTTACAGAAGAAGATCCCAGGTCTTTCTCCTGTGGAGCTGCTGTGTAGGTTCAAACCACCAACCTTTCGGTTAGCAGCCAGTGCTTAACTGTTGCAACACCAAGAATAAGATTTTATTTTCTTACAGTTCAGAAGACTAGAAGTGCAAATTCAGGGTGTGGCTCTACGTGGAGGTCCTTCTTTGCCTATTTCAGCTTCTAGTAGCAACCAGCAATCCATGGCATTCCTGGGCTTGTAGATGCATCTACCATGTGTGTATGTCTTCATATGATGTCTTAGTTATCTAGTGCTGCTATAACAGAAATACCGCAAGTGGATGGCTGTGATGTTTAAAATTGTGTGTAACTTGGCTGGGCCATGATTCTCAGTGATTTGGCAGTCGTGCAATGTTGTGATCACTTCCCTGTTAAGATCTGATACATGATCACCCCCATGATGGGATCTGCTGTGAGTAGCCAATCAGATGAAGGCAAGTGTGGCCTGCATCAAGTGTGGGCAGATGTTCTGCAGCTGGCTCCTATGCATCTGACTTCCGGTTCTTGGGACTTGAGCTAGCCACTTACCTTCGGTCTTACCTGCCAGTCTTGGGATTAGTCAATCTTCACAGCCTGTGAGCAACACCCATGCTCTCTGACCTGCCAATCTTGGGTTCGCTGGCCCTTGTGGCTACGTGAAACAGGAGAAGCCTCTTTCCTGACGCATGGACTTTGGACATTCCAGCCTGTACAACCACATGAGCCATTTCCTTGATATAAATCTCTCTCTCTCTCTCTCTCTAATATATATATATTTATTTATATGCTTTGCTGATTTTGCTTTTCTAGAGAACCCAGCCTAAGACAATTGCTTTAACAAACGGAAATTTATTCTCAGTTTAGGAGGCTAGAAGTCGGAAATCAGGGTGCCGGCTCGAGGGGAAGTCTTTCTTTCTCTGTTCGTTGTGAGGGAAATTCCTCATCAGTCTTCCCCGGGGTTTAGGAGGTTCTCAGCACAAGGACCTGGGTCCAAAGGATGTGCTGTGCTCCTGGTTCTTCTTTCTTGGTGGTAGTACATCCCCCTCTCTCTGCTGGCTTCTCTCTCCTTTTATCTCATGTAAGATAAAAGATGATGCAGGCCACACTCCAGGGAAACTCCCAGTACATCAGATCAGGGCTTTGACCTGATCCTAATCGTCTTTAACATAACCTAATCTTGTCTTATTAACCACAGGCAGAGGTTAGGATTTACAACACATAAGACAATTACATCAGATCACAAAATGGAGGACAACCACATAATACTGGGAATCATAGCCTAGCCAAGTTGACACATATTTTAGGGGAGGGACACAATTCGATCCATGACGTATGGTGTCTTCCCACCGTGTGTCTTTGTGTCTGTTCTGCTCTTTTTATAACTCAGAAGTGATTAGGATCCCCCCCCACCCCAACTAGGGTATGATCTAATTAACATAACAAAGAAAACCCTATTTCCAAACAAGATCACTTCTACAGGTATATGGGCTAGGACCTCAATATAGATATCTGGGGGACACAATTAAATCCATAACAGCCATACAGTCAGGAAGTAGCAGGACTGGGATTTGAACCCAAGAACTTACTTTTCCAAAGACAACTTGCAACCACTCAGTGCTCCTGCCCAATCTGCACAGGAAACAATGGGCTGGCGCTTCTGGGAATGAGGGAATCATCCTCCAATCCTTTGGCCTAAGACTGCATGTGTTTACTTGTTCCCCAGGAGCTGCATCACACAACTGGTTCTTAATGAGATGAGAGTCAAGGGCAACTCTGGATTTGGGACACAGAGTTTTCCCATCCTATGCTTGGGCAATTTATGTTCTGTTCTTCTACATAGGACTTTACATTTATTCCTTTAAAATTAAACAGGGTTGTCCTTCAAGGTTGTTGTTGTTGTTAAGTGCTGTTGAGTTGGTTCTGACTCATAGCGGCCCCATACATAACAAAACAAAACATTGCCTGGTCCTGTGCCATCCTCACAATAGTAGGTATATTTGAACCCATTAATACAGCCACTGTGTCAGTCCATCTCATTGAGGTCCTTCCTCTTTTTCACTGAGCCTCTACTTTACCAAGCATGATGTCCTTCTTCAGGAACTGGTCCCTCCTGATAACATGTCCAAAATAAGCAAGGCAAAGTCTCACCATTCTTGCTTCTGGCTGTACTTCTTCCAAGACAGATTTCTTCGTTCTTCTGGGAGTCTATGGTATATTCAACATTCTTCACCAACACCATAATTCAAATGCATCAATTATGTCCTTCAATAGGTGAATGGAAAAACAAACTGTGGTATATCCATACAATGGAGTATTATTCAGCAACAAAGAGAAATGAGCTATCAAGCTACGAAAAGACATGGAGGAAACTTAAATGCATATTGCTAAGTGAAAGAAGACTGTCTGCAAAAGCTACATACTGGATGAGTCCAACTATACGACATTCTGGAAAAGGCAAAACTACAGAGACAGTGAAAAGATCACTGGTTGCCAAGGATTCAGGGATAGGGAGGAGGGATGAATAGTTGGAGCCCAGGGCATTTCAAGGTCAGTAAAACTATTCTGTATGATACCGTAAAGGAGGACACATGACCCTATAAATTTGTCACAACCCATAGGACTGTACAACACAAATAATGAACACTAATGTGAACTATGGTCTTTAGTTAATAATAATGTATCAATATTGGCTCATCAGTTGTAAGAGATGAACCGCAGGAATGCAAGCTGTTAATAATAGGAGAGGGTATATGGAACTCTTTACACTTTCTGTGTAATTTTTCTGTAAACCTAAAATTGCTCTAAAAAATAAAGCCTATTAAAATTAAAGAAAAGAATTAAGCAGAGCTCTAGTCCAGCGTTGAGGCCCTCCTCTCAGGCTGACACAACATCTTACCTACCCTTCCTTGGATAACGTGGCTGAAATCCCTGAATCCACCTGACGATGGAATCCTCCTGCCGCATTACCTCAGCTTGTTGTTAGGTGCCATTGAATCTATTTCGACTCATAGCGGTCCCACATGACAGAGTAGAACTGACCCATTGGGTTTTCTTGGCTGTAATCTTTACAGAAGCAGATTGCCAGGTCCTTCTCAGTGGAGAAAGGTGGATGGATTTGAATCAGTTAGCAGCCAAGCGCTTAACCTTTTACACTACCAAAACTTGCCCTCCAGAATATCGTGGAGATGCAAGCATCTTCCTTACTGCAGTGAGATGGAGTTAGACTTGGGAGACCTGTCATTTGTGAACTCATATTTGTAGATAGCATGATGTCTGAGATTTTCTGCAAAAGAAAACAAGATGAGGGGAGGAAGTGGGGGCATACATGAGACAAGATTGGCTGTGAGTTGTTAATTGTGGAAGCTGGGTGATGGGTCCATGAAGATTTATAATATTCTGTCCACTTTCATATATGTTTAAATTTTTCTCATAATAAAAAATGGAAATAACATTTTTAAAGTTTTTATAGATAATTCGGAAAATGCAGAAAAGTTTGAGGAACATAACAATTACCTATAATACCACCACTCAGAGATAATCCCTGCTCACGTTTTGCTATCTCTCCCCCTCATCTTGTCCATATGCATATAGAAATCATGTTTTAAGTACTGTGTTTTATAAGTTTGAGCCTTAACACTAGTAATACCTGTCTTTGGCCATCAGAATCCACCGGTGTTATTTTCCTAGGGCTGCTATAAGAAAGTACCACACAATAGGTGACTTATAAGAACAGAAATTTATTGTCTCACAGTTCTGGAGGCTAAAAGTGTGAAATTAAGGTGTTGACAGGGCCATGCTCTCCCCAAAGACTCTAGAGAAGGGTCCTTCCTTGCCTCTTCCAGCTTCTGGTGATTACAGGCGTTCCTTAGCTTGTAACTGCATCATTTCAATCTCTGCCTCCATCTTCAGTTGGCTGTCTATCTCTGTGTCTCTCTGCATCTCCTCTCCTCTTCTATAAGGACACCACTCAGATGGGATTAGGAGATACTCTACTCCAGTATGACTTCATGTTAACTAATTACACCTGCAAGAACCCTATTTCTGAATAAGGTCACGTTCACAGGTACCAGGGGTTAGGACTTCAACATATTTTTTTAGGGGGACACAATTCAATCCAGAGAGGAACCTGGATCTTCACAGCTGCTCTCTGTTGATGGGAGGATATGTGACAACTGCAAAAGAGAAGACCGAAGCAAAGGTTTCCAGACTGACAGGAGAGACTAGAATCTCTTTTATTCATTTATCTAGCAAGTATTTACTGAGCACCTACTCTTTGCCTGTCACTTTCCTAGGCACTTGAAAGACATTAGTGAACCAGACAAGCAGAGATCCCTGCCCTCTCAAAGCTTATAGCAGAGGTAGTCAGACAATAAACATAGCAAGTAATAACATGTTGGGAAGTGATACGTGCTATTGCAGAAAGAAAAAGAAGACCCAGGAAAGGAATTCAGGAGTGCTGGGGGTGGGCTGGAGTCCCTGGGTGGTGCAAATGGATAACATGCTCGGCTGCTATCTTAGTTATCTAGTGCTGCTGTAACAGAAATACCACAAGTGGATGACTTTAACAAACAGAAATTTATTCGCTCACAGTCTAGGAGGCTAGAAGTCCAAATTCAGGGCGCCAGCTCCTGTGGGAGGCTTTCTTTCTCTGTCAGTTCTTGGGGAAGGTCCTTGTCATCCATCTTCCCCTGGTCTAGAAGCTTCTCAGCACAGGGACCCCAGGTACAAAGGACGAACTCTGCTCCCGGACTTCTTTCTTGGTGGTATGAAGTCCCACTCTGCTCTGCTCACTTGTCTCTTTTATATCTCAAAAGAGATTGACTCAAGATACAACTTAATCCTGTAGATTGAGTCCTGCTTCATTAACATAACTGCCTTTAATCCTGCCTCATTAACATCATAGAGATTAGGATTTACATCTTATAGGATAATCATATCAGATCACAAAATGGTGGACAACCACACAATACTGGGAATCATGGCTTAGCCAAGTTGATATACATTTTAGGGGGACACAATTCAATCCATAACAGCTGCTAACCTAAAAGTTGAGGGTTGGAGGTTCAAGTCCACCCAGAGGTGCCTCAGAATAAAAGCCTGGCAATCTACTTCCCAAAACTCAGCCATTGAAAACATTATGGGGCACAGTTCTATTCTGATACACATAGGTCACCATGAGTTAGAGTCAACTCTATGGCAACTGGTACTGGGAGTGGAGGGCAGAGAAGCAGAGTGTGCTGCAATTTTAAATAGACTAGTCAGGGTGGTCCTTAGTGAGAAGGTGACTTCGACAAAAACACCAGGGGGTGAGCGAGCTGGCTGGTTGTTTTTCTGTGGTAAGAAAGTTCCAGGAAGAAGGAGTGATCAGAACAAATACCCCAAGGTTGGCAGGTGTCCAGCATGTTGGAGGCACCATGAGAAAGCTAGCGTGGCTCTTGGGAGTGAGCAGGGAGAGGGGATTGAGCAATGAGGTCCAAGATATAAGGAGGATGTATTAGTTTCCTATCATTGCTGTAAAAAATAACCGCAAACTTACTAACTTAAAACAGCACTAATTTATTCTCTTACAGTACTAGAGGTCAAAAGTCTAAAATGAGTCTTCCAAACAAACAAACAAAAAAAACCAAATCTGTTGCTGTCAAGTTGATTCCAACTCTTGGTGACCCCGTGTATTACAGACTAGAACTTCTCCACAGGGTTTTCTTGGCTATAATCTTTACGGAAGCAGTTCGCCAGGCCTTTCTTCTGTGGCGCTGCTGGGTGGGTTCAAACCACCAACCTTTAGGTTAGCAGCCAATCGTAAACCACTTGCATCACCAGGGACCTGAAATGAGTCTTGTTGTTGTTGTTGTTAGGTGCCGTCAAGTCAGTTCCAACTCATAGCGAACCTATGTGCGACAGAACAAAACACTGCCCAGTCCTGTGCTATCCTCACAGTCTTTGGTATGCTTGAGCCCATTGTTGCAGCCACTGTGTCAATCCATCTTGTTGAGGGTCTTCCCCTTTCTCACTGACCCTCCACTTTACCAAGTGTAATGTCCTTTTCCAGGGACTGGTCCCTCCTGATAACATGTCCAAAGTATGTGAGATGTAGTCTCGCCATCCTTGCTTCTAAGGAGCATTCTGGCTGTACTTCTTCCAAGACAGATTTGTTTATTCTTCTGGCAATTCATGGTATATTCAATATTCTTTGCCAACACCATAATTAAAAGGCATCAATTCTTCTTCACTCTTCCTTATTCATTGCCCAGCTTTTGCATGCATACGAACCCAAACCAACCAAACCCATTGCCGTTGAATTGATTCCAACTCATAGCTACCCTATGGGACAGAGTAGAACTGCCCTATAGAGCTTCCAAGGAGTGGCTGGTGGATTCGAACTGCCGAACTTTTGGTCTGGGCACCAGAACATCAGCAATGACAGGTTGAGAGAACTTTGGACATGTTATCAGGAGAAACCAATCCCTACAGAAGGATATCATGATAGGTAAAGTAGAGGGTCATCGAAAAAGAGAAAGACCCCAATTAGATGGGTTGTTGCAGTGGCTGCAACAATGAGCTCAAACATAGCAATGTTTGTGAGGATGGCTCAGGACCAGGCAAAGGGTCGCTATGAGTTGCAATCGACTTGACGACAACACAGAGATAGAAAGTAAATTAGTGGTTGCCTAGGGCTGGTTGCAAGGGAGAGGAACAGAGGGGGGTGATAGCTAAAAGGTATAGGAGTTGTGTGTGTGTGTCTGTGTGTGTGTGTTTTAGGTGAAAGTTTGCAGAATAAATTAGTTTCCCATTCAACAGATTGTACATAAAGTGTTCCATGACATTGGCTGCAATCCCCACACTGTGTCAACACTCTCCCCATTTCCACCCTGGGTTCCTTGTTTCCTTTCATCTGGTTTTCCTATCTCTTCCTGCCTTCTCGTCTTTACTTTTGGGCAAAAGTTGCCCTTTTGGTCTCATGTAATTGTTTGTTCTATGGAGCATGTCCTTTTCGAGTGTTATTGTTTATTTTATAAGTCTGTCTATTGCTTGGCTAGAAGGTGGTTTCTTCTTGGCTAGAAGAATGGCTACAGTTCCAAGTTAGAGACATGTCTTAGGACCATAGTCTTGAGGGTTCCTCATCTCTATCAGGCTAATAAGTCTGGTCTTTTTTTATGAATTTTATTTTTTGTTCTATGTTTTTCTCCCACTCTGTCTGGGACCCTCTATTGTGATCCTAGTCAGAACAGTTTATAATGGCAGCTGGGCACCATCTAGTTCTTCTGGTTATGTAGGCTGTGTGAATGTGGTCCGTTAGTCCTTTGGACTAACTGCTCTCCTGAGTCTTTGGTTTTCTTCACTCTTCTTTACTCCAGATGGAAGAGACCATTAGTTGTATCTTAGACGGTCACTCGCAAGCCTTTAAGACCCCACAAGCTACTCACCAAAGTAGGATGTAGAACATTGTTTTTATGTTATGCCAGTTGACATAGATGTCCCCAGAGCCTATGGTCCTTAGCCTTCAAGCCTAGTATCTTCATCGCAGGAGGTGTTTTGTTATGCATAAGAAGTTTACATAGCTGTGCCCCTTGTGTGTTCTATTGTCTGTGTTAGTATACATGCAACATCTACAAATAAGTATGTAGAGATATCCACAACCTAAACTATATCTGCAGGTGGGTGCACTCCCTTACACCCTCCCACACCCCTTTAGCATACTTATCTACCTATGTATCTCTTCGTAAACTATTGTTTGTAAATACTGTTGTTACAGGATTATCTATGTTATAATAATTTCTAAAGTTGCCCTTTGTTCCTGTGTTCCTTTCAGTATCTTCCCTTTGCTTTTGTCATCTTGTGCTGACCTCCCCGGTATAGTGTATTGCCTTACCCTTCACCAATATCTCCTATTTAGTAATTTGCCCTCCTTCCCCCTCCCTTCCCTGAGAGCGATCAAAGAATTTTTTTTTCTGTGTGTAAACCTTTTCTTGTTTTTTTATAATATCAGTCGCATACAATATTTGTCCTTTTGTGATTGACTTATTTCACTCAGCATAATGTCCTCCAAATTCATCCATGTTGTGAGATGTTTCATGGATTTGTCATTGTTCCCTATTGTTGCATAGTATTCCATTGTGTGTATGTACCACAGTTTGTTTATCCAGTCATCCATTGATGGGAACTTAGGTTATTTCCATCTTTTTGCTATTGTGAATAATGCTGCAATGAACATGGATGTGCATATGTCTATTTGTGTCACTGCTCTTATTTCTCTAGGGTATATACCTAGAAGTGGGATTGCTGGATCATATGGTATTTCTATTTCTAGCTTTTTAAGGAAGTGCCATATCATTTTCCGTAGTGGTTGTACCATTTTACATTCCCAAGAGCAGTGTATAAGAGTACCAGTCTCCCCAAAACCTATCCAGCATTTGTTGTTTTCTGTTTTTTTGGTTAGTGCCGATGATGTCAGAGTGAGATAGTATCTCATTGTAGTTTTAATTTGCATTTTTCTAATGGCTAATGATCATAAGCATATCTTCATGTGTTTGTTACTTTTATAGTGTTATGGTCAGAGAAAATGCTTTGTATTATTTTGATGTTTTTGAATTTATTGAGGTTTGTTTTGTGACCTAAAATGTGGTCTATTCAGGAGAACATTCCGTGTGCGTTGGAAAAGAATGTGCACTTTGCTGCTGATGAGTGGAGTGTTCTGTATATGTCTCTATGAGATCAAGTTTGTTTATTGTGGTATTTAGATCTTCTGTATCTTTGTTGAGTTTCTTTATAGTTGTTCTGTCCTTCACTGACAGTGGTGTGTTAAAGCCTCCTACTAGTATTGTGGAATTGTCTATTTCTCTTTTCAATGCTGTTAGCATTTGTTTTATGTATTTTGGAGCCCTGTCATTAGGTGCATATATATTTATTATGGTTATGTCCTCTTGGTGGATTGACCCTTTAATCATTATATAATGTCTTTCCTTGTCTTTCATGGTGGATTTTGTCTTAAGGTCTATTTTTTCAGAGATTAATATTGCTATTCCTGCTCTTTTTTGGTTATGCTTGCTTGTTTTTTTTTTTTCCCCATCCTTTGAATTTTAGTTTATTTATATCTTTGTGTCTAAGCTGTGTCTCTTGTGATAGCATATTGATGGGTCGTGGGTTTTTTTTTTTTTTTGTCTTTTTTTAGTCCATTTTACCATTCTCTGTCTCTTTACTGGTGCATTTAATCCATTTACATTTAGTGTGATTATCGATAGGTATGAGTTCACTGCTGACATTTTATTATGCTTTTTTTGTGGTGTTGTTGGTTTCTTTGTTCTGCTTAATTTTTTGTGCTGAGTTCTTTTTGTTTTTGGCTTTTCTTTTCAATTCCTTCATTGTTGCTGATTTTGTGTTGACTGAGTCTTTATGGTTTTCTTCTTTTTTATTTTGATGAGTAGGTTTGTTAATTTTCTTTGTGGTTACCCTAAGATTCACTTTTGTCTTCCTGAGTTTAAAGCAATTTTTTATTTCTTGTTATCACCTTGCCTTCCTCTCCATATGGAAGTCCTATAACTATACCATTTATTTCCACTTTTTTGTTTTGAAGTTGTCATCATTTACAGATTGACAACTCTGGTTCCATTTTCAGTCTTTTAGCATTATTTTGTTTTTGAGAATTCTTTATCTGGCTTGGTATCTAGCTGATGCTGTCATGTCTTAATCTCAGGTTGTTGTCTTATGTTGTTGGTTCTCTGTCCATAGGACTCCCTTTAATATTTCCTGTAAAGTTGTTTAGTTTTTTACAAATTCCCTTAATTTCTGTTTATCTGGAAATGTCTTAATTTTGCCATCGTATTTGAGGGACAGTTTTGCTGGATATATAATTCTTGGTTGGCAATTTTTTTTCTTTCAGTGTTTTATGTTTTTCATCCCATTGCTTTCTTGCCTGCGTGGTTTCTGCTGAGAAGTCAGAGTTTATTCTTATTGGTTCCCTCTGTAGGTGATCTTTCATTTTTCCTTAGGTGCTTTCAGGAGCCTTTCTTTATCTTTGGTTTTGGAGAGTTTGATTATAATATGTCTTGGTGATTGTCTTTTGGGATCTATCCTGTATGGGGTTCTTTGTGCCTCTTGGATGAATATCTTCTTGTCTTTTATGATATTAGAGAAGTTTTCTGCCAGCAAATCTTCAAATATTCTCTCTGCACTTTTTATTGTTTCCTCCTGTTCTAGGATTCCGATCACATGTAGATTATTCCTCCTATTAGTGTCCCACATAACTCTTAGGCTTTCTTCATTTGTCTTCACTCTTTTATCTAATTGTTCCTCAAACAAGTTAGTGTCAAGGGATTTGTCTTCTATTTCAATGATTTGATCTCCCATTGCTTCAGTTCTACTCCTGTGTCCTTCCATTGAGTTGTCTATTTCAGAGGTTTTATTGTTAATCTTCTAGATTTCTGATTACTGTTTTTGCATAGTTTCTAATTGTGTATTTATTTTTTCATTTTGTTCTTGCATTGTTTTCCAGAATTCTTCTAGTGTTTTGTCTGTGCTTTCCTTAATTTTGTCTATATTTTCCTTAGTTATTCCTGTGTTTTCCTTGATCTCTTGGTGGGCTGTATACATAAGTCTTTGAAATTCCTTACTCTGTAGTTTGATTACCTTTTCTTCCTCAGCGAGGTTTTCTTGTTCTTTATTTTGGTCTTTTGCTTGAGCCTCCTTGTCCTGCTTCTTTAGGTGATTTGATATTGTCTGTTGTCTCAGAGGCATTAAAGTATTATTATATTTATTTACTTATTGTATATTTGTTTGCTGTGTCCTGATTTTTTGTTTTGTTTTGTTTTGATGTATCCCGGCAGGCGTTACTGGTGTGCTACTCTGGTGGGTAGTCTGGCTGCACTTGAGCATTTGCCACTTGTCTCCAGGTGATTACGGCAGAGGCTGTATATGTGACCTGGGTCTCTGTTCACTGATCTTGCTGGGCGGTTGAGGACGTTCTGTGTCTAGGTGGGGATTGGCCGCCATCTGTCATCAGTCTGGTGGTTCGGGAGTGGGGAGTGGTCCAGGCCGAGGGGGTGGGGTGGCAGGTGTGATAGGTGTCTTGTGTGAGCGGGGTTGTGCTCATCACCACATGTTGGGTGAGGGGGGTGGTGAGGGGGTGGGGGGGTGGATGCATGCACAGTCATGCTGGCCCTGCCTCACACCAGGCGGGTGGAAGGGGAGGGAGTGGTGGCCGGGTACATGTGAAGTAAGTGCCGTTGGCACCTCTCACCCAGTGGGGGGAGGAAGGAGGGAGCAGCAGGCAGACATGTGCACAACTGTGGTGCTATCTCTTTTCACCGGGCAGAGAGGGCAGGGGGAGCAGTGGCAGATGTGCATGGGGTCACACCACCAGGGCCTCTCACCAGACAGGAGGAGTGGGGAGGGAGCAGCAGGTGGGCACACACACAGTCACACTTCTGCTGCCTGTCACCAGGCTGGACCAGGCACTGGCATAGGGCAGGCACATGCACAGGAGGGTGCCTACCGCTATTGGACTGGTAGGTGCAGGGGGGTGGTAGACGGGGCTGTGTGGGAGGCAGGGGGGCTCATGTTATGGTCCCCCGTCAGAGAGGGTGACCTGGCTATGGGGTCCCCCACAGCTTCCGTTCAGGAGGGTGGGGGTAGGGGGAGTGCGCGTCCCTGGTTAGTGGATGTGGGTGCCCCAGCCCTTCACATCCACTGCAGCCAGCAGTCAAGACCTGCTCCCTACCAAATGTGGGAGGGGGGCATTCAAGGTCCATTTGGGTGGGAGACCTCCGCCACTACTCCGCATCTCCACCACCTTGTGTGTACCCCTCACCCCTCAGGTCAGGGACTGCCACTTATGGGTATCTGATTCTGGATCTCAGTTCTCTCCCTGCTCTTGTCTTTCTCTAAGTATGTCTGTATAGTTTTTCTGTCTCTATGGGACTGCCATGGGGTTGCTTCCATGTGTTCTTTCCCCAAGGTCACTTCTGGCTTTGTCTCAAGATGGCTACATTGAGCTGGGGCAGTTGGTAGAACCTCTCCGTTTCATGTTACTCCTCACCGCGTTCATTCAGTTTTTCCTTTCAGCTTGTGTTCGATTCAACTCTTTATCCTTCCTTTTTGATGTTAAGGGTTCCAGGGTTGTTGTCTGCCTTTGTTTCACTTAGTCTTTTGGGTCTTTGCTGTAAGGGGCCGGTAAGGTGCATCTGACTAAACTGTCATCTTGGTTCTGCCTCCACGGGGGTTCTTTAAAAAGTATAAAATTGACTGGGGTAATGGTTTCACATAGCTGTGCATATACTAAAACCATTTAATTGTAAACTTTAAATGGGTGAATTGCATGTTATATCTCAACAAAACTGTTAAAACAAATGGAAGGGAGACTGGAAAATCTGGTACATAAACCAAAGAAATAAAGTTCTTTGAGGTTAACACCCAGATAAGAAAACAGTTGCGGCCTCTGCGAAGGTACAGGAAAGCCCAGCTTCTCTTCGTTTGCAAGTTTTCAGCAAAATTCAGTTTGTCCCTCACCTCTACCTCACGCGCATCCCTCATGTTTGTGTCCAAAATTCCTCCCATAGGGCAGGTGTTTGAAATCTCGGTAGATCTCTCAGAGGGTCATGAGAGAAGCTGAGAAGAGCCTGCCGTCCTCTTGGTCCTGAGTTGGTTAGTGGTCTTGGCTGCCCCCTGGCGGGCACTGTGAATTCCAACCCAGCACCCATAGAAAGGGGCAGCTGGACTGGATCAATCTGATGTTGACTTTGCCTGGCGCCTTCTCCCAACCACAGCCGTACCTCTCAGTGGCCTCGAGTGCCAATGCACCCAGAGAAGGTCAGTCTCAGTCCCTAAATAACTGCTGCTTTTTGATTTTTTTAAACTTTTTATTATGGAGAATTTCACACGTATTTTTTAAAATAGAGAGAATAATATAGTGAACTCCCATGTACACAGTCCCTGGGTGGTACCAATGTTAATGCACATGGCTGAACCAAAATGTTGGAGGTTTGAGTCCACCCAGAGGTGCCTTGGCAATCTACTTTCAAAAAATCAGCCATTGAAAATCCTGTGAAGTACAGTTCTACTCTGCATACATGGGGTCACCATGAGTCAGAATCGACTCAACGGCAATTGGTTTTACATACCCACCAACAAATACCAACACATGAAACAATCTCATTCCAACTTGACCTCCATCTACTCCCCCATCTGCATTATTTTTAAAAGCAAATCCTAGATGGTGTATTATTCCAAATCTCAGCTAGTATAAATATTTCCACATGCGTCTCTAAAAGATAAGGACTCTTCAACATCACCACAATCTATTAACACACTGAAAAATTATGATTCAACATCATTAAATTATCTAGTCAGTGTTCATATTATCAATAGTCTCATAAACCAAACACCAAACCCACTGCCTTCGAGTTGATTCCCGCTCATATGACCCTACAGGACACAGGAAAACTACTCCATAGAGTTTCTAAGGCTATAAATCTTTACTGAAGCAGACTGCCACATCTTTCCCCGCGGAGCCGCTGATGATTTCGAACAGCTGACCTTTTGGTTAGTAGCTTTAACCACTGTGCCACCAGGGCTCCCTAATAAATGTCAAAAATATTTTTTTTAACAGTTTGTTTGAATCAGGATCCATTGAGATTGGTTGATCTGTCATTTAAATTTTTTTTAAATAAACTTTATTTTTTAGAGCAGTTTTAGGTTTACAGAAAAATTGCACAGAAAGTTCCCATACACTCTCTCCACGCCCTGCCCAGTGTTTCTCCTATTATTAACAGCTTGCATTCCTGTGATACATTTGTTACAATTGATGACCCAATGTTGATACATTATTATTACGTGAAAGTCCATAGTTTACTGTTAGGGTTCACTCTTTGTGTTTTACGGTCCTGTGGATTTTGATAAATGCATAATTGTCATGTGTCCCCCATTACAGTATCATACAGAATAGTTTCACTGCCCTTAAAATGCCCTGGGCTACACCTATTCATCCCTCCTCCCTCCCCCTGAATCCTTGGCAACCACTGATCTTTTGTTACTACCTCTATAGTTTTACCTTTTCCAGAAGGTCATATAGTTGGGATCATACAGCATGTAGCCTTTTCATTTAGCAATACGCATTTAAGGTTCCTCCATATATTCGTGGCTTGATAGCTTTTCCTTGTAATTCATTTGTTGAAGAAGCCTGCTTTTCTATTTTAACACATAATTTGGATTTGCTCGTGGCCTGGGATTGCAACTATGTTAAGGAACAGAGGGAACCAAGCTGTGGGCTGACTGTGTTTTTTATGTTGGAACTACAGCGGTTTTGTCTGTCAGTTTCCCGTCTTTCTCTAAGAAAAAACCATTGCCTTTGAGTCAATTCTGACTCGTAGTGACCCAGTGTGTTACAGAGTAGAACTGCTCCATAGGGTTTTCTTGGCTGTAATCTTTACAGAAGCAGATTGCCAAGCCTTTCTTTTGCAGCACCGCTATGTGGATTCAGACTGCCAACCTTGAGGTTAGTAGCCAAGGGCAAACCATTTGTGCCACCCAGGGACTTCTGGCTTTTTGTAACATAGTTCTATTACTCTTGTCATGGAAAGATCGTTTTTTAAATCAGAAAATGCATCCAAGATGAGACCCTGCCAGAGAAGAATGGAAAATACTGCACAGTTAAACCTACTGTCCTTTGAATGACCAGGACCAAAATTTGTCTAACTCCTTTGGAGGTTTCTGAGCCCCTTAAGAAAGGTTCTATCTGTGAAGAAGGTGATGTGAGTACAAGGAACATCAGAACCAGGTCTGGATGTGGGCAGATGAGGCCTTCCTTGGCGTCTCTCCCAGCTGGCTTCCTGGCTCAGCTTCAGTGTGTGGGAGGCCCTTGACCCCCCTCTCTGAGCCACCCATCTTCTCTGGGCTTGGTTGCCCTACTCTCCTCCTTCTGGAACAGTCTATCATCTTCAAGCCCTGCTCTCCCAATCATAGAGCCTGTTTGTTGGCACAGCCTTAATTTTCAGGGGGAGATCAAAGTTATGAAACTTAAATATCGTGACCCCGGTGTCACTTGGGGCCAACTTGGCCCATTGAGATTGTAAAAGTGGTGTGAGGGGTGGCATCTGATCTCCTCTCACTTCATAGCGGGAAGGAGAATCAAAAGCAATAGCCTAAGGCTGATTCCTATTAGGTGGAGGTCAAACATGCCTCCTGTCTCCACCATCTTTACCAATTCTGACACCACCTGCCCCTCCCACAGCACTCTACTTCTGTGCTGAGTTCGATAATTCATTGCAATGGTCACAGAGAACTCACAGACAATACTCACGATTATGGGGTTTATTAGGGAAGTAACAGGTTACAATTCAGGCTCAGGAATGCTTAGGATACAGTTTTTCCATCAGGATAGCCTCTTTTCAGCTATGCTTGCGGGCACGCCTCTCTCTGGCCCTAGGCCTCTGCCCTGCTCAGGCAAGTGTTACAAAGGTCTTTTAGCCCCTGCCAATAAGTACCCAGAGGCACCCAACTCCACCAGGAAGCCTTGGCCCAAAGGCACTCAACTTTCCCGCTCCATGGGCCAGGAAGCCCACTGTGAGGTCTCCTGTCAGTCTCTTCTGCCACTGCTTCTCACTGTCTTCAGGGTTACAGCTCTCTCTCTCTCTCTCTCTCTCTCTCTCTCTCTCTCTCTCTCTCTCTCTCTCTCTCTCTCAGTCTCCTGGTTCCAGGAGCTTCTCAACGCAGGGATCCTGGATCCAAAGGATGCGCTTTCTGCTCCTGGCTCTCTTTCCTTGATGATGGTAGGATCCTCTCTTTCCTGCCTCTGGGGTGGCTCATTTCAAGCCTAGAGGGATGACAAAACTGACCAATCCCTTTAGTGGGCCACAAATACCCTATCTGCATAGTCCCACCCAGTCACCTGGGTGGGAATTACAAGACCATGGCGAGAAAGCCTGTAACAGAAGTGATTCATCGCACCACAGTGATTTAGGAAAGCTTGGCTTGAATGCCCCAGTTTCACAACTTGTACAAGTTTAGACTCAAACCTTGAACACAGAGACACAATTCCTTCTAGTTTGTGACCTCACTTCCCCATGGCCCTGCTCTGCTCGCCCCAGTGGGTCTGCCTCTGTTTGGCTGCCAGTCAGTGGACCTGGGTCCCTTAGCCAGTTTCCTCCATAATCCTATCACACTGAGGATACCCTGGGGCTAGTACCTATACCAGGAGCCAAGGCCAGAGTGTAGGGGCATGACTCCCACAGAGGGGGGTTCAGGGCTGGCGATGGATATAGCTGGGCTAGGGCCGGGGGCACATTTATCTGAGTGATGCCATCAGCCAGAGGATGTTGTTGTTAATTGCTGTTGAGTCAGCTCCAACTCATGGTGACCCCATGTACAACAGAACGAAACATTGCCCAGTCCTGTGCCATCTTCATAATCACTGGCATGCTCAAGTCCATTGCTGTGGCCACTGTGTGTTTTCAGTGCCTTCCAGCCTAGGAGACTCATCTTCCAGCACTATATCAGACAATATTTTGTTGTGATCCACAGGGTTTTCATTGGCTAACTTTTGGAAGTAAATCACCAGGCCTTTCTTCCTAGTCTGTCTTTATCCAGAAGCTCTGCTGAAACCCATCGCCCATGAGTGACTCCGCTGGTATTTGAAATACTGGTGGCACAGCTTCCAGCATCACAGCAACATACAAGCCACCACAGTATGACAAACGGACAAATGAGTGATGGATCTGAAGCTGAGTACTGGAAACCCAGAAAGATGTTGCTATGGATTGAATTGTGTCCCCTGAAAAGATATGTTGAAGTTTTAACCCCCAGTATTTGTGAATGTGACCTTGTTAATGTGAGCTCATACTTGAGTGGGGGGGGGGGGGTCCTAACTCAATCTGAGTGGTATCTTATAAAAGAAGAGAAGAAACACAGGGAGACAGAGGAAGGAAAGCCGTGTAAAAATGCATCTACAAGCCAAGAAATGTCTGGGGCTACCAGAAGCTGGGAGAGACAAGAAAAGATCTTCCCCCAGGCCTTCAGAGAGAGCATGGCCCTGCCAACACTTTGATTTTGAACCTGTAGCCTCTGGAACTGTGAGACAACAAATTTCTGTTCTTATAAGCCACCCAGTTTGTAGTATTTTGGTATAGCAGCCCTGGGAAACTAATACAGATGTTATTAATAAAAATGTACCCTCACTACTTTATCCTCACAAACAGGCTACTTAATGGGTTTTTTAAGTGGAATCTAGAATTTTCCCCTCACAGCCAGTCAAGTATTTCTGCAGTAGATTATCACTTTCTCTTAATTCCTTCATTTCACGAATTAAACAAGTATCACATCAACTTGAGAATTTGAAACACAGACTTTGCTGATTTTTTAAATGCTTGTTTGAAGTTGCTAGAGGAGATGGGAGCCCTGGTGGTGCAATGGTTAAGCACTCACCACCAAAATGTTGGCAGTTTGAACCCACCCAGTGGCTCTTTAGGAGAAAGACTTGGCAACCTGCTCCCATAAAGATTGTTGTTGTTGTGTTGTGTGCCATCGAGTTGATTCCAACTCATAGTGACCCTACGTGACAGAGTAGAACTTCCCCATAAGGTTTCCTAGGCTATAATCTTTATGGGAGCAGATCACCACTTCTTTCTCCTGAGGAGCAGCTGGTAGGTTTGAACCACCAACCTTTGAGTTAGCAGCCAAGCACTTAACCATTACGCCACCAGGGCTCCTGCTGTAAAGAGTACAGCCTAGCTGATCAAAAGCAGGAAAATACAGAACAGAATTTCAAATTTTCATGGAGTCCAGACTTTCTGGAGCCATGGAGTCTGGATGAACCTCTGAAATTATTGCCCTAAGATAAGCTTTAAAGCTTAAACCAAAAATATCCCCTGAAGTCTTCTTAAAACCAATCAATAGTTTAGCATAACTAGTAAAGAATGTCTGCGTTGAGCATTGAGCTCTTTTAAGATCTATCTGTATGGGATCATGTGGACAAGAGCAACTCAAAAGATTAGATAGGAAATTTGGGGGGCAGTGAGTTTATGTTAATGGAAGAACAACTCAGAAAAAGAGGGTGAGAATAGTTGTAGAACTCGAAGAATGTAATCAATGTCACTGAATTGAACATGTAGAAACTGTTGAATTGGTATATGTTCTGCTGTATATTCTCAATGACAACAAATTATTTTTAAAAAAGATCACAGCCTAGAAAACCCTATGGGCAGTTCTCCTCTGTCAGATGGGGTCACTATGAGTCAGATCGACCCAATGACACCTAACAACAACAGAGGAGATGGAGGCTAGATCCCCGCCAGCCCTCTCCCCTTGGGGTCCCCACTGTGTGCCTTCATACTCAGCCTCCCTCTCAGGACCTGACTGCAGGGCCCTCCTGGCCTCTGAACTCCCTGAGGGAGGGTCCCAGGAGAAGACCCTCTGTACACCCAACCCTAGAAACTCTGCTTAGTGGGATGAGCTTCCAGGGGCTGGTGCAGGCTTCCTAGGAGGTGACACCAGGAGGAGGCGTTTCATGGGTGGGGGCGTGAGGGTGTGGGGGTCCGGGAGGGTGTCCTGGGAGAGCCTGAGGGGCACAGCCAGAGGGTCTCCATCCCAGGCATGGCTGGTTGTAGGTGGGTGAAAGGGTTTGGGGCACAACCCTGTACGTTGTTGCTTTTGTTAGGTGCCATCCAGTTGATTCTTGACTCATAGCGACCCCATATGACAGAGTAGAACTGCCCCATAGGGTTTTCTAGGCTGTAATCTTTATGACAGCAGATCACCAGGTCTTTCTTCTGTGGAGTTGGTGGGTGGGTTTCAAAAGCCAACCTTTCAGTTAGTAGCTGAGAGCTTAAACCATTTTGCCACCAGGGCTCAGCACCCCCAAACATCCACCTATCCAGCCCAGGACGGTGGCCCAGGGCCCTTGGGAGAGAAATCTGAGAGAAAACTTAGCACAGCCACATTTGGGGATGCTTGGTTAGTAAATCCTAGTCCCCACCCCTGGCAAAGCCACCAGGGGGCACTGCAGGGACCAGTGCAGGACCTCCACGAAGGCTGCAGGACTCTCCCCACCATGTATCCATCATCCACCTGTATTATCTCTGTTAATCTTCACTGACACCCAAGGGAGGTACTATTACTACCCCATTTTACAGATGGTACAGACCTGCCCAGTCTCCCAGCTGGAAAGGGGCAGAGCCAGGATCACACCCCAGACGCTGGGTTCTTTGTTGCTCTGCCAAGAGGAGGGAGACTGCTAGCCCTTGCTTTTCAGCCACGATTAGCCCCTTTGATTGTCCGCTCCCTGACTGATGAGGCCTGGGGGCCCCAGTATGCCAAGACCAGGGGGCCTTTCTCCTACCAGGCGCCTCCTTCCCAGCCACTCCTTGTTTAAGGTGCTTATGGGGGAGGAGGGCACTCAGGGCTTTTTTTTGTTTGTTTGTTTTTTGTTTTTTCTTTCTTTCGCTGAGTGAATAATTTCAAGCTGGTTATGGGTCCCATATGCTGCCTCTGTGACCTACTCCAACAAAACTGACCCAGGAGATTGGACTTGTCCTGATGCAGACCTCCAGTTGGGAGAGCTCCTTTTTTCCCCCAGAGAGACTATTTCTAGCACTCCAGAGCAGGTAGATGTGGCCAGGAACCTGAGACCCTGACACCCTTCTCCTCTCTCCTCTGCCCATCCTGGAATCGTGCCTCAGGCTCTGCCCACTTAGACTGGGGCCACCCCAGACCTTTCTCAACAGACAGGGCTGAACAGGCCTGGACCACACCTCCATTACTCCACATTACCCATGTGGTAAAGCCCAGGCTCCATGACAGAGCAACCAGGCCCACACACCTGTCCGTCTCCAGCTTTCTTTCTAGCATCACCTTCTCTCACCCTCCTTGCTCCAACTTCGAGCCCCTTAATTATGCTCTGCCCACAACAGACAATAAATCAGCAGGTGGTACATTCATTCTACAAATATTTACTGAAAGCCCTTTGTGCCAAACCCTGACCCTAGTGAACTAGACTCTGTCCCTGCCCTTGGAGCCTGTGGTGCAGTGGGAAAGAGATGTGAGTGTCCACTCATTGTAATACAGGTGGATCAGTACCCTAATGGGGGTGCTACAGGGCCTGTAGAAGCTGTGTGGTTTCAGGTTTCCAGATCTCTGTTCCTTCTCTTCTACACTCCTTTTAGAATGTGCTTTCTCAGCTTCTTGACATAGCAAACTCCTATTCACCCTGCAAAGCCCAGCTTAAATGTTCCCTCTTCTGTGAAACCTTTCTTAGTTGTCCCATCTGTCCAGGCAGAATTCATTGCTCCTTCATCTTTGCTTTCGTAGCACTTGGTGCACACTCTAAGCTCCACCTTTCATGTATATTATACTGGACCTTCCTGTCCCCAAGTGCTGCTCCCTGGGATGACATAATCCCTGTCCCCACCATCCATATGCAGCCACCATGTCCCATCAGCCAGCTTGGGTTTCTGTCTTCAGCTACAGCATTCCTCTCCCTGCCAAATACCCTCTGGTTCCAAGCTGCTCAGTGCTACCTCATGGGTTCTCCCCATCTGCCCAGTCCTCAAGATAAGAACATATTTTCTCTCTTTTTAAAAAAATTTTGTTAAGTTTTATTGTAGTAAAAATATACATAACATATGCCATCTCAACAATTTCTACATGTACAATTCAGTGACATTGATTACATTCTTCAAGTTGTGCTGACATTCTCAATATCCTTTTCCAAATCATTCCCCCACTATTAACATCAGCTCAATGCCTCCTGAGCAAAAACTCCCTCTCTCCCTTTCCCTCCCACCCCCAATAACCACTGATAGTCTTTGGTTTCTATTTATTTCCTTATTTCATGTAAGTGAGATCATTCAGTGCTTGCCCTTTTGCGACTGACTGATTTCGCTCAGCGTGTTTTCAGGGTTCATCTATGTTGTGGCATGCATCAGGACTTCACTTCTCTTTATGGCTGAGCAATATTCCACTGTGTATATAACATTCCTCTGTTGATAGACATCTCGGTTATTTCCATCTTTTGGCTATTGTGAAAAGTGCTGCAATGAACATTTTTGTATCAGTTTCTGTTTGTGAAACATATTTTCTCTTGATACCTGCTATTCCTTGGATTTAAAAAAAAAAAAAGTATGTTTTAGGAAGAGCTTTCCCACTGCCCCTCTCTACAGCAAACACTTTGCCAGCCCTCTGCCAGCACCAGACTATCACCATTTCCTCCTGTGATTAGAAACTCCTGAGTCCTGGGCAGGGTACCCTGTATGGTTGGGTAGGGTGTGCAGTGCCCAAGGCACCGCATTGAAAAGGGCACCATTCACATCGTAAACATCCTAGACTTCATAGATTTATATTTTATGGTGACAATTTCCTGGCTGGTGGCAGTCAAGGGTCTTGAGGAAGGGGTACCTGTTTTTAGTTTTCTTGGCCTGGGGGAGCTGAGGCTGGAGTGAGGCAGCTGCCTCAAGTCCTGGACAGTACTGAGGACATTGGCCCGGCCAAGACTAGGGAAAGGGGTGGGAGGCAGAGCATGGTTTTGGGTGCAGGTACAGCCACTGAACTGTGGCTCTCACTGTACTTTACTTTCTGCTCTTGGTAGCACCCCTGGGTCAGATGCAGCCAGTTACTGATTAACAGAGGCCTGTGGGAATCTGTATGGGGCTTTTATGATGAACTGTGGGCATGTAAACTTTTAAAAATCAAATGTGAGTAAAGAGGCGTCTGGAATAGAGGTTAAGAAGGAGGCATGTGGAGGGTGACCAGCATTGGTTTCAGGTCCAGCTGTGTGTGACCTTGGACAGATTACCTAACTTCTCCATTTTCTTCATCTATAGGTTGGAGTTGGCAAGGGTAGAAGAAGTACAATTGTTATGGATGAAATTGTGTCCCCCAAAACATGTGTTGGAATCCTAGCTCCTAGTCTTGGTGGCGCAGTGGTTAAGAGCTATGGCTGCTAACCAAAAGATTGGCAGTTCGAATCCACCAGCTGCTCCTTGGAAACCCTATAAGGCAGTTCTGCTCTGTACTATAAGGTCTCTATGAGTTGGAATCGACTCGATGGCGACAGGCAATGGGCGTATCTGTGGATGTAATACTGTTTGGAAATAGGGCTTTCTTTGTTATGTTAATTGGATCATACCTGAGTAGGGTGGGTTCTAAAGATAGTCATTTCTGAGTTATAAAAAGAGCAGATTAGACACAGAGACACTCACTAGGAGAGGGAGACAGAGGCCTTGTGAAGACTGGCTACAAGCCAAGGAGTTAAGGAACACGCAGGACTACCTACGTGGAAGGAATTGACACAATTGAGACCTGATTTAAACTTTTAGCCTCCAGAACTGTAAGAAAATACATTAATGTAGATAAATGAGAAACTAATTTGCAAAAGACCTCTTTAAAATATTGAAACACAAAGATGTCACTTTGAGGACTAAGGTGCATCTGACCCAAACCATGATATTTTCAATCAACTCAGATGCACACGAAAGCTGGACCATGAATAAGGAAGACCAAAGAAGAATTAATGCCTTTGAATTATGGTGTTAGTGAAGAATATTGAATATACCATGGACTGCCAGAAGAATGAACAAGTCTATCTTGGAAGAAATACAGCCAGAGTTCCTTGGAAGTGAGGATAGCAAGAGTTCGTCTCACTTTGGACATGTTATCAGGAGGGACCAGTCCCTGAAGAAGGACATCATGCTTGGTAAGGTAGAGAGTAAGTGAAAAAGAGGAAGACCTTTGACAACATGGATTGACACAGTGGCTACAACAATGGGCTGAAGCATAACAACAATTGTGAGGATGGTACAGGACCAGTCAGTTATGCATAGGGTTACTATGAGTCAGAACTGACTTGATGGCACCTAACAACAACAACAATTTGCTGTGTAAAAACACGTTAAAATATTATTTTTTAAAAAAAGATGAAAATCAATTTCTGTTCTTTAAAGCCAACTGCCGGTGGTATTTGTGTTATAGCAGTACTAGGAAACTGAAACAGAATTTGATACTAGGAAGTGGGGTGCTGCTCTAACAAATACTTAAAATGTGGAAGTTGTTTTGGAATTGAGTAATGGATAGAGGGTAGAGGAATTTTGATGTGCTTGATAGTAAAAACCTAAATTGTCTTGAAAAGACTATTGGTAGACTTATGGACATTAAGGGTGATTCTGATGAGGGCTCAGAAAGAATTGAGAGCTGTGATGAAAGCTTCTACTGCTGTGAACAGGATGTTGCTAGAAATGTGGACATTAAATGTTCTTTAAAAGGAAGCAATGAACATGTTATTGGGCATTGGAGAAAGAAAGAGCCTTTTTATAAGGTGGCAAAGAATTTCTCTGAATTATGTTTGAATGTTTTGTGGGAGGTAGAACTTGTAAGTGATGAATGTGGATATTTGACGGAGAAGATTTATAAGTGGAAATCCTGAAGATGCAGCACCCTTTCTCCTTGTAGCTTATAGTAAAATGCAAGAGGAAAGAGGTAGATTTAGAGATGAACTGTGCAAAATGGAACTAGAACTTAAAGATTTGAAATATTCTGTTCTAAGAGTTTCCTAGAACTTTTACCAAGGGCATGGATAAACAGTCTTTTGCTAAAGAGATTAGATCTGTGACTGATTGGTCTAATCATTCTCTGCAGCAGAAATCCTATCAGCTTAGACTAAAAGGGACAGAGACAGGACAAAATGAAGGAGACTTGTCTGCCTCCTAGAATTCTACAGGCAGGAAATGGGCCAATGGAGCTACTTGGTTGTGAACATCTGTTATCCTCCAAGAAAACGAAGGTACCATCCCAGGAGCAGTAGGATCATGTGTGTGTGTGTGAGGCAGGGACATGGCTACCACTTCTTTGGTTTCAAAGGGAACCACTGCCCCCTAGATCTCAGAGGTCGGTCTTCACCACCTTGGTTCTGGAGGGTGGGCCAAGGGAATGGGGATGCCATCCAAAGTTGAGAGGGCAAGAGTGCCATACCAATGGACCAGGAGAACAAAGACAGCAGGGGCCAAAGGGCTGGGGTCACCACTCAGGTGGACCAAAAGAATGGGGCCACCCAAAGCCAAGGAAGCACAGATGCTGTCCTAGTAGGTCTGGAAGGCAGAGCTGATGCCTAGGGCCACAGGGCCTTTGCCCCAAATCCAGAGAGCGTGGAGGGCGGAGCCATTGTCCAGACGTGCCTAGAGAATAGACAATTATTTTCCAGCCATGATGGCTAATGAAATTTGCCCTGCTGGGTTTTGGACCTGCTTGGTTCCCGTGACCTCTTCTTCCTCTCCAGCTTCTCCCATGTGGAAGCAGATAACTTGTAGTATAGCTTTCACAGCTCCACAGATGGAGAGGAATTTTGCCCCAGTTTGAAACATACCCAGAGTCTTACCATACCTGATTTAGATGATTCAGAAGATGAGATTTTAGACTTAGAGTAGATTCTGGATGGGTTAAGACTAATTGTTAGTTTTTTAATGAAGGAAGGAGCCTACAAAGGCAAAAGTGACCAAACCAAAAAAACAAACCAGTTGCCATTGAGTCGATTCCGACTCATAGTGACCCTAAGTGTGCAGAGTAAAACTTCTCCGTAGGGTTTTCTTGGCTGTTGTCTTTATGGAAGCAGATCTCCATGCTTTCTTCCATGGTACCACTGGGTGGGTTTGAACCACCAACGTTTAGGTTAGTAGTCGACTGCAAATCATCTGTGTCACCCAGGGACCTTCTAAAAGTGTCCAGGGCCCCCAAAAGTCACAGTGTGGCTCTGGGCCCCACACTGAATGTGTGTTTTATTTTGTTTTTTCATCATATGTTTTTAAGGCCCTATCTCCAGGGACTTCAGTCTATTCTATAAGTAAAAATGAAGCTCTAATGCATCCCTCTCTGACAAAGACAAGATGAGGAACAAACTCCAGGCAAATGCTGTTGGAAGCATAGCCCCCTCCTCCACCTTCTTCCCATGGTCAAGGTATTTGTCCAGGGGGAAAGTGAACAAAAAAACTGCACATTTGAGCCTTTGTGGCCTTGAAAGCGGGTGGCTATCAAGAACCAATGCAGCTGTTTGGGTCTGGGTTTACCTGGCTATGTTCAGATTCAGATTCTCATTTGCAAAAAAAAAAAGAGGACTTGGCGCAGGAGACTCAAACAAACCTGTCTGATCCAGGAGCTGCTGGATCCAGGGCATATAAACAAGTACAGTGCTGCTGGCCCCCATGGAGGCTGTGCTGTACACTATGTCCCCACAAGGGCTGGGCACAGCTTTCACCCTATGGCATCAGCAATGCTGTCATTTGCTGCAAGGAGAGGAGGGAGCAGAGGGAGGTGGCTCAGATGACTTCCCGTGAGCCTGTTCACCCGTTCTGGAAGAATGAGCTCTGGGCAGCTCAGGAAAGGTCACTGGGCTAAAGTTACTTGCCTTGAACTGGTGTCCCTTGCAGTCCTGTACCCCAGAACACACACCTGTTTATTTTATTTTTATATACTTTTAATAACCAGTGATGTTTTCTTCTGGGGTGCCAGGACAAGGGGTGAGAGGTGTGCCTGGGCAGCATGATGAAGAAGTACCATCCTTAGCAGCTGTGGCTGTGTGGTGGGCTGGGCAGGGCTGGGTGCTAGGCAGAGACGAGGGGTCCTCACCTTCAGGGGAAGCCCAGTGAGCTCACCAAGCTGAGCAGCCCAGGGGCAGGGAGGTCAGCCCCTGTGCACTGGTTGTGACCACTGTCTCTCTGATAGGGCATGTCTGTGCCCTGTCAAGCCTTCAGCATCTTGCCCAGCACTGCTGCTTGTTGTTGTTAGTTACTGTTGAGTTGGCTCCAAATCATGGTGACTTCACGTATACTAGAACGAAAACATTGCCGAGTCCTGCACCATCTTCATGATCATTGGTAAGTTTAAGCCCATTGTTGTAGCTATTGAATCAATCCATCACATTAAGGATTACTCTCATTTTTGCTGACCCTCTACCAAAATCATGTCCTTTTCTAGCAACTGGTCTTTCCTAATGACGTGTCAAAAGTAAGCGAGCCAAAATCTTGCCATCCTCTCTTCTAAGGAGCATTCTGGTTGTTTCTCTTCTAAAACTGATTTGTTTGTTCTTCTCGCAATCAAGGGTTATATTCAATATTCTTTGCCAACACAGCAGTTTGAATACATCAATTCTTCTGTCTTTCAGAAGAATTCTGCCTTGCTCACACACACCGGAACCAAACAAGGGACCATGGTGCCTCCTCACCTTTGGCTTCAGGCTGGTGTCCTCGCCTGCACAAGCCTCCTCTGGGGTCACCCCCAGCTCTGACCTCACATTCCCCAACTGACTAGAAGCATCCATCTCCTGTCTAGGGTACTTTAGGGGCTGGCAAAGGCAGGAGGAGCCACTGTAGGAGGGATCCTCAAGGCAGGGCAACAGGAGACTGGGGGCTTCATTTCCATCACTGCCACCTAAGGCTTGGATTTAACCCTTTAATCCCCCATCCCCTCAGGTAGTGCTAGTCCGGTCCACAGACTCGAAGATCCTGGAGATGGACAGGCTGAAGTCAGTCACATGTTAGATTCCAGCCCTCATGTACCAGGTGGCCGAGAGCAGGCACTCTGAAGGGAGCTGACCACACAGCAGGCCCTTGTTCAGCCACCTCCACTGCCAGGTCGCCCCCCTGAGCCTCCCTCCCCTCATCCTCGAAATGGGAATGTAATAGCACCCACTGTGCAGGAATCCAGGGATTCAACAGTGTAAGGTAAAATGCTTAACCTGCATGCCTGTTGCCATCAAGTTAATTCTGACTCATAGCGACCCTATAGGACAGAGTAGAACTGCCCTATAGAGTTTCCAAAGCTGTAATCTTTACTGAAGCAGACTGCCACATCTTTCTCCCACTGAGTGGCTGGTGGATTCAAACCACCAACCTTCCAGTTAGCAGTCAGGCTCTTAACCATTGCTTCAGGGCTCCTTTTAACCTACATAGTCCCCCCCTCAACAAAACCAGTTGCCATCAAGTCAGCTCTAACTCATGGTAACCCCATGGGCATCAGAGTACAGCTGTGCTCCATAGTGTTTGCAATAGCTGATTTTTCAGAAGTAGATTACCAGGCTTTTCTTCTGCATCACCTATGGGTGAACTAGAACCTCCAACATTTTGGTTAGTAGCCAAGAACTTACTTAACCAATTGCACCACACAGGGACCACACATAGTCCCCGGCATGTGTTTAATGCTGCTGTATTTGAAAATAGATATTACAGGTAAGGTACTAATGTCCAGGTGAGTTAGTGGTGACATCATCTGCTGGTGGCAAATATGGGGGACCAGCACTAGGAGATACACTGAGCATACAGGGTCACCACTAATGTGTCGAGAGGTTACAAATGAGGCAGAAAGAGTCTGAGGTAGAGCTGGAATGCAGGAGAGCAAATTGTTAGTAACTGCTCTGAACACCCACTTGACACCCCTCTGAATCCATCCCTCTGTGACAGTCCCACTGACTGAGAACCATGTGAGCAAAATTCTGTCTCAGGCTAGCGTCTGGAATCCATGTCTCTGGCTGCCTCGCCGCTCCTTCCTAACGCTTGCTGCTGCATCCCCAGCTGTGTTTGATCTGGCATCAGAAAGTGGCTTCCCTTCAAGACAGGACAACAGTTCCGCAGAGAGAACTAAAATTCTGCACCTTTCGAAATGGTCCCAGGTCTCAATCCCACTTCCCAGTGTCTTAGGGTTGAGAGAGGTGACAATTAGAAGCTAATACGGCGTTAATAACTTTTCCTTGAGCATGGCCGGCTTCTTTTTTGTTCCTGCTTTTTATCTCCCCACCGGTGAAGACCTCACAGACGTGTGTGATGCAGTTTTATCACCAGCAGAAGAAGCCTCTTCAGCTGGTCCAGCCTTGGTGTGAAGCTACTCCACCTGAATTGGGGTTTTATTAGAGTGACTCTATGACTTTGACACCTCCTGTTCATGAGTTGTTGTTGTTGGGTGCCATCAAGTAGATTCTGACTCATAGCGAGCCCATGTGACACAGTGGAATTGCCCTATAGGGTTTCTAGGTTGTAATCTTTACAGGAGCAGATTGACAGGTCTTTCTCCCGCAAAGCCACTGGGTGGATTAGAACTACCAAGTTTTTGGTTCGCAAGCAAGCGCTTAACCGTCATGCCACCAGGGCTTCTTCCGTTTGTGAGTACTCTATTACTAATTGCAATGAATATTGCTTTAAAGCAATCAGTAAGGTATTTTGTTCTGTTTTGTTTCGGTAACGGTTTTATTGACATATAATTTACATACCATAAATGCATCTATTTAAAGTATACAGGTCAATGGTTTTTAGTACACTGTATTCACAAAGTTGTACAACTATCACCACTATCAATTTTAGAACATCTTAATCACCCCAAAAAGAAGCCCGTACCCCTTAGTTATCACACCCAGCACACTTCTTCTCATCTCCTGGCAACCACTAATAATCTACTCTGTCCTATAGGGTCACTATGAGTTGGAATTGATTTGATGGCAACGGGTTTGGTTTTATTGGTTTATAGATTTACCTATTCTGGACATTTTATATAAATGGAATCATATAATATGTGGTCTTTTGTGACTGGCTTCTTTCACTGAACATCATGTTTTTGAGATTCATCCATGTTGTAACTTGTAACAGTACTTCATTCCTTTTTATGGCTGAATAATATTCCATTGTATGGATATGCCACACTTTGTCTATCCATTCATCAGCAGATGGACATTTGGGTTATTTCCACCTTTTGGCTATTATGAATAATGCAGCTGTGATCATTCATGTAAGCAAATTTTTGAGATATTGCTTTGCTTTTGGAATTGCTAGCCAGACAACATACCAACGTCCTTGAGAGAACCAGATGCATTATCTTGTCTGCAACCCTAGGAAAGCTTGGGTTAGAAACTCTTTCAAGTGCTTTATGCAGAGACAGACTCAGCTTAAGCTTCAGAGATCCTAGCAGTGGTGTTCACATGGTCAAATGTTTTTGCAAAATTTGCAAACATGAGATACTTAACTGCAGTCAGTTAAATAATGCTTCTTTCCACTCCAAATTCCCCTCCAACTCACTGTCCCTCCTGTTCAATGGCACTGCAATGGCTGTAGGCATCATTAGGATCTGGTAAGCGGAGGCTGAGTTGGGTTTGGTGGAGTATATTAATGTGGTTCATAGTCAGGTGATTGTGTGTTAAGTTATTGTAGGAAAACCAAAACTAAACCAAACCAGTTGCTGTCAAGTTGATTCCAACTCATGGCTACCTATGTGTGTCAGAGCAGAACTGTGCTCCACAGGGTTTTCAATGGCTGATTTTTTGAGAGTAGATCGCCAGGCCTTTCTTCCTGTTATAGGAAAGCCTCCAGAAATGCCTTCACTGTTCACTGCAGCTCACCCTGCATGCTGACAGGACTGTGCAGGGCCAGAACTGTGCAGCCAAAAGATGTAGGACAAAGAACAATGAATGACTGTCAGTTTTTGCTTTTTGTTTTTTTGTGGTGAAATACATATAACAAAATGTTTGCCATTTTAACCATTTTTAAGTGTTTTCAGTGACATTAATTACACTCACCATGTTGAGCAAACATCACCACTATCCATTTCCAAAAGTTTTACATCACCCCAAATAGAAGCTCAGGACCCCTTCAGCAGTAACTCCCATTCCCTCCTCCCTCAGCCACTGGTCACCACTAAGAAACTTTTGTTTCTGTGCATGTGCCTAGTCTAGATGATTAAATTAATTTTTAAATGTTATTTTTTAAATTTTTAAATGTTTTTTATTTTATGTTCTCTGCTTTGTGGTGATTTCTGATAGCCTCGCATTGGGCAGCCAAGAGAACAAGGTCAGCTTGGGTCCTGTTTTGTTTGAGGCGCTGTGAGAACATCCTAATCGAGGTCCAGGCGGCAGTTCTCTAGACAGATCTTGTGCTCAGGAGAGAATATGGACTGGAGTTGCTGACATAGAAGCCACCAACACATGTTGTTATTGGGTGCCACCAAGTTGATTTCAACATGTAGTAACCACATGTGACAGAGTAGAACTGCCACACTGGGTTTTCTAGGCTGTAATCTTTACGGGGGAGCCCTGGTGAGCAGTGGTTAAGAGCTTGGCTGCGGATCAAAACTTTGGCAGTTTAAATCTACCAGCTGCTCCTTGGAAACTCTTTGGGGAAGTTCTCCTCTGTCCTATAGGGTTGCTATGAGTTGGAGTCAACTTTATGGCAATGGGTTAATATTTACGGGAACAGATCACCAGGTCTTTCTCCTGCGGAGCTGCTGGATGGGTTCAAACCTCCAACCTTTTGGTTAGCAGCTAAGTGTTTAACCACTGCGTTACCTGGTCTCCTTCTACAGCACATAGGTGCTTATTAAAGCCATAAGAGGAGATGAGTCACCAGAGAGACACACTGTAGAGTGAGAAGAGCAGGCCTGGGAACGAGCCCTGAGAAACCCAAGCCTGGTCCAAGTGAGCAGAGGAGGAAGGAGCGCATGGAGGAGACTGAGCTGACCAAGCAGGGAGGTGGGAGGGAAACCAGCAGAGGATGATGCCAGGAGGGAGCCACAGAGGGAATCGAAGGCCCTCTAGGTTTAGCAACAAGGAAGCCATCGGTGACCTTGGTGGGAGTAGTTCCAGGGTGTGGTGAGCACGGAAGTCAGGCTGAGGGCAAACACAGAATTCAGCTGTGAAGGGGAAAAGGAATAAAATGCCATGAAGGTCTTCAAAAGACACTAAATGCTGGTGGGCAGGAGCCCTGAAGAAAGTTCAGTTCAGCTGAGATGCAGAAAAGAGGATGGGAAACAGATCAATGGTTGCCAAGGGTTGTGGGGGAAGAGTGTTGAATAGGTGAAGCAGGGGGTTTTGGAGGGCAGTGAAACTGTCCTGTATGACATTGCAGTGGTCAATGCGTGACACTGTACATTTGTCAAAACCAATTAGAGCTTTATAGCTCAAAGAGTGGAATTAAAAAAAAAAAAAATCAGGAGTTCAGGGGATTCCAGGATGGAATACAGACTGTGACATAAGAATCTAACTACAGGCAGCCCTCGACTTATGACGTATTCAAGTTATGATGAACTGCACTTACAACCATCTGTTTCTTCTGGGGGGTTTGTACATCTTATCATTAGTAGTATATACTAGATACAGTGTTGCAGCACATAATTTGCTGATGTTATCATCCTCAGATGTTCACTCACAGATGTTCAATTTTGTGATTTATTATTCAAAACACTACCATATAGCAGGTGATGGAAGAAAGTTTACAGGAAGATGCATGCAGGAGATATGAAAAAAATTGCTGAGTTATGTGAACACGCTCCAAACATTTGACCAGGATAATATGATTGAAGAGATCGGTGGGAAAATCTTCCATATGGCAAGAATGCTGAATTTAGAACTTGATATCACCGATGTGGAATGGCTTATAGATCATGAAGAAGGGGAATTGACTGATCAAGACTTTGTGGATTTTGAAGAGGAAAGAAAGGCTGAAGAAGAAAGAAATAATAAGGAAGATGAAGGAGAGAAGTTGTCAAAAAAAATTAACAGTGAAAGGATTAGCTGAAGTTTTTTCTAAACTAAATCAGGGACTTCAGTTGCTTGAAAACATGAACCCAAATGCTGATTGCTTTGCTAAAGTCTATAGGCAGATTTAGGAAGCAGTGAAATGTTACTGTGAAATATATGAAAAAAATAAAGAAAAGGACTATACAGACAACTCTCACTAATTTTCTTACTAGAAACACTATCCTCAGTCCCAGGGATAATCCAGATGATCCAGAATCTTCCACAAGTGGAATTATTACTGCAACTGACAAAATGCCAACATCATCAAACTCTTCTTCATCATCACAGTAAATTTTTATGATTTGTGTAATTTTTATGTATGTATATATGTATTAAAATATATCTGTAAATTTATATGAAATGTTTCCAACCCCTAAAGACAAATAAAGATTGGATTTATAGATACTGATAATAAAAGGTAATAATAATGAAAACTAAAAAAAAAAGGTATTCGACTTGTGTCAGAACCAGCTTACGACGGAGTTGTCAGAACGGAAGACTGTCATAAGTCAGGGACTACCTGTATATTACAAATGTATGTCGTAACGGCACTGAGGAGGTGGGGAGAAAGATGCTAACTTAAGTAACTTTGGAGATGAGTGGAGACTGTAAGACTAAAGACAAAAGGAACTGCACATAAGCACTGTACTCTAGTTGATAAAGTTGTTTCTCATGGGAATACATACAGGTTAACAATTCTGACCTCCTATACACATATATTTGATGCATTTGAATTATGGTGTTGGTAAAGAACATCAACTATACCATGGACTACCAGAAGAACAGACAAGTCTATCTTGGAGGAAGTACAGCCAGAATTCTCCTTAGAAGCGAGGATGGCGAGACTTCATCTGGCTTACTTTGGACACCTTATCAGGAGGAACCAATCTCTGGAGAAAGACATTGTGCTTGGTAAAGTAGAGGGTCAGCGAGAAAGAGGAAGACCCTCAACAAGATGTATTGCCATAGTGACTGAAACAGTGGGCTCAAATATAACAATGATTGTGAAGATGGTGCACGACTGGTTAATGTTTTGTTCTATTATACATAGGGTCAACAGTACCTAACAACAACAATAATACATGTATACTGGGATTGAATAAACAACTAAATGGATGGTAGAAGCCAAGTTTCTCACTGTTGAAGTGGGAGGTTACAGATAAGCAAGGGGGGAAGGATAGAATGAACCATGTGATACTGGTTTAGAGTTGGAGACATTGGTATGAACTCACATTTACTTAAATACATATAGATGGATAAATACAGATATTATAAATATGTGTATATACATGGATTAGTAGTATGCATACATATATTTCCAAGCTCTGCCCACTGAAAAGACTAGAAGCAATGACATCCCAGTAGTAATGAGCAAACAAGAACCCAGATCTTGGTTTCTAATTCCATTCTCCTCAATAAAAGGAACCAAGACTTCTTGAGGAAATGGCTGATTCAAGGGCTGGGCAAGGAACATATAAGATGAGCCTGAAGCATCTTGTAGAGCAAGAAATTAAGGAAGTGCTCAAAAAGCAAAACTGTGGGGATGTGTCAAAGAGACACAGGAACCATTAGAAGAGCTCCCAATGGCCAAAGCTGGAACAATTTGAGCAACACAATAATTTAGTATCGGATTACAACCCAAAGTATAAAATAAATATCCATGAGCCCACAATGCTAAAAATGAATGATTGAATAAATGGAGAGGTAAATTTCCCATACAGAAGAATTCCTAATAAAATTTATGTAGATACTGAGACCTTCAAGGAGGTAGAATATAACCCCTCACCCCTTACATATGGGCTGTGCATAGCGACATCCTTCCAAACATCACAGTACGGAAGTGGGGGGAGGTGGAAGAGTAACTCTACAGTGAAGAAACTAACAAGCTACCTCAGCCGAGTGATCAGGGTCGACATCATCAGTGGAGTCATGTTGAGAGCATGTACCTGTGATATGATATGGTGAGAATTGCACTTTACCTCTGTGGTCTTTCTCCTAAGAACCTATAACCCCAGTCTAATCATGAAAAAAACAGCAAGTCTAATAGAAGAACATTCTACAAAACATCTGACCAGTCCTCCTCAAAACTGTCAAGGTCATCAGAAACAAGAAAACTCTTAAGAAACTGTCACAGCCAAGAGGAGCCTAAGGATACATGACAGCTAAGTGTAATGTGGGATCCTGGAACAGAAAAAGAACATTAGGTAAAACTAAGGAAATCTGAATAAAGTATGTTGTTGTTAGTTGCCATTGAGTGGGCTCTGACTCGTAGTGACCTTATGTATAACAGAACAAAACATTGCCTGGTCTTATGATATCCTCACAATGGTTGATATGTTTGAGCCCATTGTTGCAGCTATTGTGTGTCAACTTGGCTGGGCCATGATTCTCAGTGGTCTGGCAGTTACATAATGATGTAGTTTGGCAGTTATGTAATGAAGTAATTTGGCAGTGACGTGATGTGATCAATCAGTTGTAAGAGGAGTTTCATTGGGGTGTGGCCTGCATCCAATATATATATATGATGATATATATATGGACATTCTGGCAAAGCTTCCTTGCTTGCTCTGGATCCTGCATCCAGCTTGCCATCATGTGACCTCTGGTTCTTGGGACTTGAGCCATCTACCTACTGTACTGCCTGCAGATCTTGGGTTTGTCAGCACCTGCAGATATGTGAGTCAGGAGAAGCTTCCAACCTGACGCCTGACCCACGGACTTAGGACTTGCCAGCCTCTACAAGCTTGTGAGCCATTTCCTTGTGTTAGATCTCTCTCCCTCCTTCTCTCTCTATATATATACGTATATATGCACGTCACTGGTTTTGCTTCTCTAGAGAACCTGACTAAGACACAGTCCATCTCATTGAGGGTTTCCCTCTTTTTCACTGACCCTCTACTTTACCAAACATGATGTCCTTTTCTAGTGATTGGTCTTTCCTGATAACGTGTCCAAAGTAAGTGAGCTGAAGTCTAGCCATCCTCGCTTCTAGGGAACGTTCTAGCTGTACTTCCTCCAAGACTGATTTGTTCATTCTTCTGGCAGTCCCTGGTGTTTTTTTAGTTAATAATAATGTATCGATATTAGCCCATTAGTTGTGACAAATGGACCATAGTAATGTAAGATGGTAACAATAAGGGGAAATTGGGAGAGGGGTGTACAGAAACTTGCTGTACTATCTTTGCAATTTTTCTGTAAATCTAAAAACTACTTTCAAATAAAAAGGGTTATTTAAAAACAAAACCAAAATGGTGAAGAAGAGATCATTGATGGGGTTAGAGGAGGTGAATGGGGGAGAGCTTGTCTTGGAGCAGGGGACCCCCTTCCGCTGCATCAGAAGGATGGGAGAAGGGAGGGGGTATGCTGGGTGCACCAGTGGCAGGAAGCTGAGGGGGCTCGGGACTGACAGCCCTGATGTCTGTTTTCTCTTTGAAGACGGCTGCTCACTCAGGGGAAGTAGAGCCAGTGGAGTCTGACCAGAGTGGAGATTTGCTGAGACCAGTGCAGTCTGGCCTGGCTGGGGCACCCCCAAAGGCTTGCTGGGTGGCCAAGAGTGCCCAGCTGAGGACAGGGAGCTTGAATGTGTTCAAATTACCTACTGAAATATGAAAGAATGAGCGTTTTGATTCCCTGTTCTTGAGAAAAGAACATGACTACTTTTCACTCCCTCCCTTTCCCCAACTTTAAGACAGCCCAGCTGGGCTTTGAGGCTGGACATGCAGGAATTCTCTACTCTGAGGCAAAGTTAAGAGTCCTTAGTTTCCAGAAGGAGTTCAATCATCTGAGGCTAGGGATTCAGGGAGTGGTGGGCAGGGAGGGCATTGGCTGCCTCAACACAAGGAAGTGGCAGACAGAGGGTCCGGCTGCTTCCTCAGCTGCCCTAGACAGACACAAAGTCTCCAGAGATGGAGCTGATTCTGGGCCGGATGGGGACGGGGCTCCCAGCTGCAGCAAAGCTCTCCCGTTCCCCAAGACTTAGTTTGGCAATGGAGCAGAGGCCTGTCTGCCTTCAGAAGTCCACATGGGCTAGGACAGAGGGCAGATCAGCAGTGACTGGAAGACCCTCAGGACCCTCTCAGAACCCCAGGGCAGTGGAAGCTGCAGTAATGCCTGATACAGAATGTCCCTCCTTACACTGGGGGGGGGGGGGGGGGGGCAGAGAAGATACAGTTTGATTTAAAGAAAATCAGGAAAATTAAATAATATAGCATCCCTAGCACCGAGACTAGGGAGTAGCATTTATAACCTGGGACATGTGGGTTCCTCGGCAGAGCTGGCCTGGTGGCTGTCCAGGGCCACTTTTCTGATGCCATTGACAGAACCCTCACTATCCAGAATTGTGTGGCTTTACAGGTCCTGTGGCCACTCCATCCCCTTTCAGGCCTGAAACATAAATGACAACTATACACGTGGACCTCACCAGATGGAAAAACACAGGAATCAAATCGACTACATCTGTGGAAAGAGATGATAGAAAAGCTCAATATCATCAATCAGAACAAGGCCAGGGGCGGACTGCAGAACAGACCATCAATTGCTCTTATGCAAATTCAAGTCGAAGCTGAAGAAAATTAAAACAAGTCCACGAGAGCCAAAATACAACCTTAACTATATGCCACCTTAATTTGGAGACCATCTCAAGAATAGATTTGGCACACTGAACACTAATGACCGAAGAGTTGTGGGAATACATCAAGGACATCATACATGAAGAAAGCAAGGGGTCATTAAAAAGACAGGAAAGAAAGAAAAGACCAAAATGGATGTCAAAAGAGACTCTGAAACTTGCTCTTGAACGTAGAGTAGCTAAAATGAATGGAAGTAAAAGAGCTGAACAGATTTCAAAGGGCAGCTCAAGAAGACAAAGTAAAATATTATAATGAAATGTGCAAAGACCTGGAGTTAGAACATTCAGCATTTCTCATGCTGAAAGAAACAAAGAAAAATTCAAGCCTCTAGTTGCAATACTGAAGGATTCTACTGGGAAAATATTAAATGATGCAGGAAGCATCAAAAGAAGATGGAGAAGTTCCGGCAAAATGGTGCTCTAGGCAGAAGCACCATGCCGTCCCTCCACAGCAAAGATCCGAAAAACTAAACCGAACAGAGAATACAACAATCCTGAAACCCTAAAACATCAAATGAAGAGATAAAGGACTCAGCCAAGCACCAAATGGAGTGAGAAAACTGACAGAGAACGGAGAGCGAGGAGAGATTCATGCAGAGGTCCCCTACCAGCTAATGCAGCGTGGATCCACCATCTTTGACTCCTATCGGAGACCAGTTAACAGGGGGTACGAGAAAGCAGCCTCACGGAGCTTCCAGTGGGAGACAAACAACTGGTAATTGGCAATATATGCTTTCCCACCCCCCACCCTTCTTCACCCCGACTCAGCCTCCTCTGCTTCCCACGGCCACAGTCTCTTGACCAGGAAACAGCAACTGCTTGGATTCCACACACCCGAACGGGTGGCTGTCTGAGTGCCATTTGTTGGCTGCTGGTGTTGCTTTTCTTCTGCTTCTTTTTATTTCTTCCTTGACTCTCCCCACCTCCCCCTCCTTTCGCTCAAGTACCTCACTCCATGTGCCATCTTTGCTTCTTCCTGAGGGGCTGCAGAGCTCTGGTAATTTGTGATATATGCTTTCCTACTCTCTACCCCTCTTCACCCACACTCGGCCCCCTCTGCTTCCCGCGGACACAGTCTCTTGTCCAGAAACACCAGCCTACACAAGCTGGCTCTCTGAGTGCCATTTGTTGGCTGCTAGTGTTGCTTTTTTTTCTGCTTCTTTTGATTTCTTACTTGCCTCTCGCCACCTCCCCCTCCCTTAGCTCAAGTACCTGGCTCCGTGCGCCATCTTTGCTTCTTCCTGAGGGGCTGCGGAGCTCCGTTCGAGCATGGAGCTGCTTCCTGGTTTGGGCTGCCACGCTGGTAGGATCCCAGGGATTTTGTTTGTTTGTTTGTTTTGAATTGTTTGTTTGTTTTCTTTTCCTTTTCTTGGGTTGGGAGCCCTTTCTGGCCAGGCTGAGCTGCATGGCAGGGAGACTCCCCTTCAGCTTCCACAGACGTGCAGAGGGATCCCTGAGAACATTTCTTTTTACGTTGGTTTTTTTTTTTTTTTTTTCTGTTTCTTTGGGGGCCTTTCTTGTTGTTGTATTTTTTTAATTTGTTTTGTTTTCTTTTTTCTTTTTTTCCCTATTTGTCTTTCTTGATTGCTCAGTTTCTCTTTTCTCTATATCTTCCTTCTCTTTCTGTTCCCTGAATACCTGCTGTTGTATATCTCTATGTCTTCTAGCCAGGCTGTACTGCAACACCTGAGAGCGACTTTCACAGACCTCATAGCTGCACCAGTGGGATCCCTGGGAACTTTGTGGTTCTTTAACCTTTCTGATTCTTATTTATTCATTCTTTTCTTTTCTTCCTCTTCCCCTTTCTGTTTTTCTCCGTTTCATAGTCTCTCATCACTCCACATGAACGGCAAGCTCCCCTAGCATTCTTTTTTGTTTGTTTGTATGTTTTTGGCTCCTGTTCCTCTCTCCTCTCTCCCATATCCATCTTACCTCCACACATAACAATCTCCCCGCTGCATCCTGCCTACCTGCACCATGCGCTTGACATCACACCACCAAGCAGCACAGGCACGGCCTACTGGAACCTGCCCTGCACTGATTACCGACCAGCTCTGGTGGCTGTAGTAAGTGCCACAAACAACCTGTCCCAGTAACTCCTCTTTAGCTATACCTGCCCTGCCGTACCATATCTCAGTGACTGACCCTGCCAGTTGAAGAAGGAGGTGAAAAATATTGTGCCCACAGACAAGCAAACAACACAGAACACACAGTCTGCCTGCTCAGACATAGTCAAATTTTTTTTTAAAAAAGGGACAAAACAAAGAAATCTACAATCAATAAACAAGAAAAATAACTACTGAATGCCCCGAAGACAGCAGACGATAATAAAACATTTACAAAAACAGGACAGAATGGTTCCAGTAGGTGTCCAAAATAAAACACCAAATTACTCTTCTCTGGAAGAAAATGCACTAGAACTACCTGATAGGGAATTCAAATCTCTAATACTCAGAATTCTCCAAGAACTGAGGCAAAAATCTGACAAACATGAGGAAAACATAGACAAATTCATGGAAAATATGGACAAAAAATTGGAAGAATTCAGGAAAATAATGCAGGAACAAAATGCCAAAATAAATTCACAACTAGAAATTATACAAAGAAAACAACTAGAAATCCAAAAGATAAACAACAAGATTTCAGAAACGGACGATGTCATAGAAGGCCTGAGAAGCAGATCTGAAATGGTGGAAGACAGGATCAGTGGAATTGAAGACAAACACTTGGATACAACTGTTTCAGGAAAACTCAGAAAAAAGAACAAAGAAAAATGAAGAGACCCTGAGAGTTACGTGGGACACAATCAAAAGCAAAAATCCACGAGTGATTGGAATTCCAGAACAGGGGAGAAAACAGAAAATACAGAGAGGATCATTGAGGAACTGCTTACAGAAAAATTCCCCAATATCATGAAAGATGAAAAGCTGGACATCCAAGAAGTTCAACGAACCCCATATAGAAGAGACCCCAAAAGAAAATCACCAAGGCATATCATATTCACACTCCCCAAAACCAAAGACAAAGAATCCTGAGAGCAGCTCATGAAAAACAAGAAGTCACATACAGAGGAGAAACAATAAGACTAAGCTCAGATTATTCGGCAGAAACCATGCAGGCAAGAAGGCAATGGGATGACATATATAAAATCTTGAAAGAAAAAAATTGCCAGCCAAGAATAATATATCCTGCAAAACTCTCATTCAAATTTGATGGTGAAATTAGGTAATTTCCAGATAAACAGAAATTAAGGGAATATGTAAAAGTCAAACCAAACTTACAAGAATTATTAAAGCGAGTTCTTTGATCTGAGGACAAACAGCTTCAGCTCACAGGCAGAACCTAGGACGCAGAATCGTACCAGCCAGATACCAATCTAGGAAATGAACTCTCGAGGACTATCCAAAACCAAAGAAATACAACAGGGAATCAGAGCAGTTAATCAGTAAATGACAACAACATCAAAATGATAAAAGAGGGAATAAACGGCATAAGTATAGAACCTTCTAATGGAGAGGAAGGCAAGGCAATACCAAGTAATGGTAGACTGCTTCAAACTTACAAAGATAAGGGTAAAATTTATGGTAACCACAAAAAGTTAACAAACATACTCATAAAAAAAAAAGAAGAAAAACATAAAGTCTCAGCAAAAATAAAAGCTACAAAAACAATAGAAATAAAAAAAATCCACAAACAAAAGTAACTCAGCACAAGAGAGTAAGAAGAACAAAGAAAACGTTAGCACCACAAAAAAAAGCACTACAAAATGACACCAACAAACCCACATCTATCAATAATTACACTGAATGTAAATGGACTTAATGCACCCATAAAGAGACGGAGAGTGACAGAATGGATAAGAAAACAGGATACATCAATATGCTGTCTACAGGAGACACACCTTAGAAACAAAGATGTGAATTTATTAAAAGTCAAAGGTTGGAAAAAAATATAACAAGCTAACAACTACCAAAAAAGAGCAGGAGTGGCAATTCTTATCTCAGATAAAATAGACTTTAAAACGAAATCTACCATAAAAGATAAAGAAGAACACTATATAATGATTAAGGGGACGATCCATTATGAAGACATAACCATAATAAACATCTACACACCCAACGACAGGGCTCCAAAATACATAAAACAAACTAACAACACTGAAAAGAGAAATTGACAGTTCCGGAATAACAGTAGGAGACTTCAACACACCACTTTCAGTAAAGGACAGAACAACTAAGAAGAAACTCAGCAAAGATACAGAAGACCTAAAGGGCACAATCAGCCAACTTGACCTTATAGACATATACAAAACACTCCATCCAACCGCTGCAAAGTACACATTCTTTTCCAATGCACATGGAACATTCTCCAGAATAGACCACATCTTAGGCCACAGAGCAATCCTCAACAAGATCCAGAACGCTGAGATAATTCAAAGTATCTTTTCTGACCACAATGCCATCAAGGTAGAAATTAACTATAGAAAGAGCAAGGAAAAAAAATCAATGACATGGAAACTGAATAATATCCTGCTTACACATCACTGTGTAATAGAAGAAATCAGAGATGGAATCAAAAAATTCCTAGAATCAAATGAGAATGAAAACACATCATACCAAAACTTTTGGAACACAGCAAAGGCAGTCCTCAGAGGACAATTTATAGCAATAGGTGCACATATGAAAAAAGAAAAAAGGGACAAAATCAAAACATTAACTACAGAACTCAAACAAATAGAAAGATAACAGCAAAAAACACCCACAACCACCGGAAGAAAGGAAATAGTAAAGACCAGAGCAGAAATAAATGAAATAGAGAACAGAAAAACAATAGAAAGAATCAACAAAACCAAAAGTTAGTTCTTTGAAAGAATCAACAAAATCAACAAACCACTGGCCAGACTGACAAAAGAAAAACAGGAGAGAACACAAATAACCCAAATAAGAAATGAAAAGGGGATGTTACAACAGACCCAACTGAAATAAAAAGGATTATAACAGAATATTATGAAAAACTATACTCCAACAAATTTGAAAACCTAGAGGAAATGGATAAATTTCTAGAAACACACAACCTACCTAAACTACAACAAAGTGATGTTGAAAATCTGAACAGACCCATAACAAGAGAAGAGATTGAAAAGGTAATAAAAAAACTCCCAACCAAAAAAAGCCCTGGCCCAGATGGCTTCACTGGAGAATTCTACAAAACATTTACAGAAGAGCTTGTACCAGTACTACTCAAGCTATTTCAGAGCATAGAAGAGGAAGCAATGCTTCCAAATTCATTCTATGAAGCCAGCATAACGCTGATACCAAAACCAGGAAAAGATGTCACAAAAAAAGAAAATTACAGACCAATATCTCTCATGAATGTAGATGCAAAAATTCTAAACAAAATTCTAGCCAATAGAATTCAGCATCATATCAAAAAAATAATACACCACGACCAAGTAGGATTCATACCAGGTATGCAAAGATGGTTCAACAGTAGAAAATCAATCAATGTAATCCACCACATAAATAAAAGGAAAGAAAAGAATCACATGATCATCTCCATTGATGCAGAAAAGGCATTTGACTAAGTCCAACACCCATTCCTGATAAAAACTCTCAATAAAATAGGTATAGAAGGGAAATTTCTCAACATAATAAAGGGCATCTATGCAAAACCAACAGCCAACATCATTCTTAATGGAGAGAGGCTGAAAACATTCTCCTTGAAAGCAGGAACAAGACAAGGATGCCCTTTATCACCACTCCTATTTAACATTGCGCTGGAAGTTCTAGCTACAGCAATAAGGCAAGAAAAAGAAATAAAGAGCATCCAAATTGGTAATGAAGAAGTTAAACTGTCTCTGTTTGCAGATGATATGATACTATACACAGAAAACCCTAAAGACTCCATGAGAAATCTACTGGAACTAATAGAAAGATTCAGCAGAGTAGCAGGATACAAGATAAACATTCAAAAATCAGTTGGATTCCTATACACCAATAAGGAGAATGATGAAAAGGAAATCAGGAAAACAATACCATTTTCAATAGCCCCTAAAAAGATAAAATACTTAGGAATAAATCTGACCAGAGATGTAAAAGACCTATACAAAGAAAACTACAAAACACTACTGCAAGAAACCCAAAGAGATCTACATAAATGGAAAAACATCCCATGCTCATGGATAGGCAGACTCAACATTGTGAAAATGACAATTCTACCCAAAGCAATTTACAAATACAACACAATCCCAATTGAAATACCAACAACATTCTTCAAAGAGATGGAAAAACTAATCATTAACTTTATATGGAAAGGGAAGAAACCCCAAATAAGTAAAGCACTACTGAAGAAGAAGAATAAAGTTGGAGGACTCACACTACCTGACTTCAGAACCTACTATACAGCTACAGTAGTCAGAACAGCCTGGTACTGGTATAACGACAGATACATTGACCAATGGAACAGAATTGAGAACCCAGATGTAAATCCATCCACCTACGGTCACCTGATCTTCGACAAGGGCCCAAAGTCCATCAAATGGGGAAAAGACAGTCTTTTTAACAAATGATGCTGGCAAAACTGGATATCCAGCTCCAAAAAAATGAAACAGGACCCATACCTCACACTGTACACAAAAACTATTTCAAAATGGATCAAAGACCTGAATATAAAGCCTAAAACTATAAAGTTCATAGAAGAAAAAATAGGACCAACACTTGAGGCTTTAATACATGGCGTTAACAGGATGCAAACCATAACCATCAATGCACAAAACCCAATAGATAAGCTAGATAACTGGGATCTTCTAAAAATCAAACACCTATGCTCTTCAAAAGACTTCACCAAAAGAGTAAAAAGAGAACCTACAGATTGGAAAAAAATTTTTGGACAGTACAAGTCAGACAAAGGTCTAATCTCCATAATCTACAAGAAAATCCAACACCTCTACAACAAAAAGACAAATAACGCAATTAAAAAACGGGCAAAGGAAATGAACAGACACTTCACCAAAGAAGACATTCAAATGGCCAACAGACACATGAGGAAATGCTCACGATCACTAGCCATTAGAGAAATGCAAATTAAAACCACAATGAGGTACCATCTCACCCCGGCATTATTGGCACGAATCAAAAACACTGGAAATAACAAATGTTGGAGGGGCTGCGGGGAGATCGGAACACTTATGCACTACTGGTGGGAATGCAAAATGATACAACCATTTTGGAAAATGATATGGTGCTTCCTCAGAAAGCTAGAAATAGACATACCATTCGATCCAGCAATCCCACTCCTAGGAATATATCCTAGAGAAGTAAGAGTTATCACTCGAATAGACATATGCACACCTATGTTCATGGCAGCATTGTTCACAATAGCAAAATGATGGAAACAACCTAGATGCCAATCAATAGATGAATGGATAAACAAACTATGGTACATACACACAATGGAGTACTATGCAACAAGAAAGAACAACAATGAATCTGTGAAGCATCTCATAACATGGATGAAACTGGAGGACATTATGCTGAGTGAAATAAGTCAATCACAAAAGGGCAAATATTGTATGAGACCTCTATTGTAAAAACCCATGAAAAAGTTCACACACAAAATGTAACAATCTTTGTTGGTTACCATGGATGGGAGGGGTGGAGGGGGGGGGGACATACTAAATAGATAATAGATAAGTGGTATCTTTGGTGAAGGGTGAGACAGTATACAATACAGAAGAAACTAGCACAGCTAGTACTAGGAAAGGTCATGGAAGCCCCATAGACACATCCAAACTCCCTGAGGGACTGAATTGCTGGGCGGAGGGCTGTGGGGACCATGGTCTCGGGGAACATCTAGCTCAATTGGCATAACACAGCTTATAAAGACAATGCTCTACATTCTACCTTGGTGAGTAGTGTCTGGGGTCTTAAAAGCCTGTGAGCGGCCATCTAAGATACTCCACTGGTCTCATCCCTTCGTGAGCAAGGGAGAATGAAGAGAACAGGATACAAAGAAAAGATTAGTCTGAAGGACTAATTGTCCACAGCTACCAAGGCCTCCACCGGACTGAGTCCAGTACAGCTAGATGATGCCCGGCTACCACCACTGACTGCTCTGACCAGGATCACAACAGAGGGTTCTGGACAGAGCTGGAGAAGGATGTAGAGCATAATTGTAACTCACAGAAAAAGACCAGATTTACTGGCCTAAAGAAGACTGGAGAAACCCCGAGAGTATGGCCCCCAGACACCCTTTTAGCTCAGTGGTGAAGTTACCTTCGAGGTTCACTGTTCAGCCTGGGAGTGGACAGCCCCGTAAAACCAAATGAGACTAACGAGGTACAGGAGTCCAGTGACAAGGGCCAGAAAGCAGAAGGGGACAAGGAAGCTAGTGATAGGGAACCCAAGGTTGAGTAAGGTTATTGTTGATGTGTTGTGAGATTGTTAACCATTGTCATAGGGCAACATTTGTAGTAACTGTTAAATGAGAAACTGTTTTGTTCTGTAAGCCTTCATCTTCACCGAGAATAACAGCACAATTGGAAGAGCGTAGTCAATGTCACTGAACAGTGCATGTAGAAATTTTTGAAATGGTGTATCTTTGGCTATGTGTATTTTCACCAAAAAAAAAAGAGGTTGAGAAGTTAGAGCATTGCTATGTTGTGGCGTTGTTAACCAGTGTTATAAAACAGTATGTGTGCTACTGTTTCATGAGAAACTATTTGTTCTGTAAGCCTTCACCTGAAGTACAGTAAAATAAATAAATAAATAAAATGCAAGCTGTAAAAAAAAAAAAGAAGATGGAAAGAATACACAGAGTCACTCTACCAACCATTTCAACCATTTCAGGAGGTAGCATATGATCAAGAACCGATGGTACTGAAGGAAGAGGTCCAAGCAGCACTGAAGGCATTGGTGAAAAACAAGGCTCCAAGAAGTGATGGAATACCAATCGAGATGTTTCAACAAACTGATGCAGCGCTGGAAGCGCTCACTCTTTTCTGCCAAGAAAGTTGGAAGACAGCTACCTGGCTAAATGACTGGAAGAGATCCATATTTGTACCAATTCCAAAGAAAGATGATCCAACTGAATGCAGCAATTATTAAGCAGTATCATCAATATCACACACAAGTAAAATTTTGCTGAAGATCATTCAAAAGCAGCTGCAGCAGTACATTAACAGGGAACTGCCAGAAATTCAAATCGGATTCAGAAGAGAATGTGGAACAAGGAATATCATTGCTGATGTCAGATGGGTCTTGGCTGAAAGCAGTGAATACCAGAAAGATGTTTACCTGTGTTTTATTGATTATGCAAAAGCATTCGACTGTGTGGATCATAACAAATTATGGATAACATTGCAAGAATGGGAATTCCAGAACACCTAATTGTGCTCATGAGGAACCTATACATAGACCACGAGGCAATCATTCAAACAGAGCAAGGGGATACCGCATGGTTTAAAATCAGTAAAGGTGTGCATCTGGGTTGCATCTTTTCATCATATTTATTCAATCTGTATGCTGAGCAAATAATCCAAGAGGCTGGACTATATGAAGAAGACTGTGGCATCAGGATTGGTGGAAGACTCATTAACAATATGCAGATGACACAACCTTGCTTGCTGAAAGTGAAGAGGACTTGAAGCATTTACTGATGAAGATCAAAGACTATAGCCTTCAGTATGGATTACACCTCAACATAAAGAAAACAAAAATCTTCACACTGGACCAATAAGTGACATCATAATAGATAGAGAAAACATTGAAGTTGTCAAGGATTTCATTTTACTTGGATCCGCAATCAATTCCCATGGAAGCAGCAGTCAAGAAATCAAATGAACCTATTGCACTGGGCGAATCTGCTGCAGACGATCTCCTTAAAGTGTTAAAAAGCAAGTATGTCACTTCGAGAACTAAGATGCACCTGACCCAAGCCATGATATTTTCAATTGCCTTATATGCATCGAAGGGAAGACTGAAGAAGAATTGATGCCTTTGAATTATGGTGTTGCGAAGAATATTGAATATACCATGGACTACGAGAAGAATAAACAATTCTATCTTGGAAGAAATACACCCAGAGTGCTCCTTGGAAGCAAGGATGGTGAGACTTCATCTCACGTATTTTGGGCATGTTATCAGGAGGAACCAGTCCCTGGAGAAGGACATCATGCTTGGTAAAGCAGAGGTTCAGCAAAAAAAAAGGAAGACCCTCAACGAGATGGATTGACACAGTGGCTGCAGTGATGGGCTCAAACATAACAACAATTATGAACATGGTGCAGGACCAGGCAGTGTTTCATTCCATCGTACATAAGGCCACTATGAATCAGAACCGACTTGACAGCACCAAACAACAAAACCAACAACAAATACTTTTCTAGTGTCATGAAATATTATTCCTTCTTAAAATTTTATTTTTTGTAAAAATCATTCTTAGCTCTTGGGCCATACAAAAACTGGCCCACCAGCACTTGTTGGCTGACCCATCTTCTAACCAAAGAAACCATCAAGCCAGATGTATAATAAAATGCCCCTGAGGCTAACAGATTAATTAGTTTTTCTTTGTTTTCATCCTTGTTGGTGGACATGATTCCTGGTGTCAAATCTAAGCTATAAAAATTAAAAAGTTAAGTTGCAGCTGTCTTCAAAGCATGGATACTCCCCTTCATCCCCTCCGGAGCCAAGATCCTTGAGTAGAAACACCCACCTAAAGTCACTCTGCAGCAGGGCTTCAAACTGGTTCATGCCGGTTCAAACCCGTGCTGAGAATTTGCATTTCCACCCTAGATGTACTGAATCAGAATCTACATTTTAACAAGATTCCCAGGTGATTCTTATGTATAATAAATTTTGAGAACTACTCCTCTACGAGTACAGGAGCCCTGGTGGCACAGTGGTTAAACGGTTCAGCTGCTAACCAAAAGGGAGGCAGTTCAAATCTACCAGCAGCTCTGCAGGAGAACAATGTGGCAATCTGCTTCCGCAAAGATTTACCACCTTGGAAACACTATGGGGCAGTTCTACTCTGTCCTATAGGGTCGATATGAGTTGAAATCAACCCTACGGCAGTGGGTTTGGGTTTTTTTTTAATCTCTACTAGTGGTTCTCATAGCTATGGGATCGCTATGAGTTAGAATCAACTCAATAGCAACAGGTTTGGTTTTTTTGTTTGGTTTAGTGGTTCTCAGAATTGGTCCCTAACCAGTAACATTAGCATGGCCTGGGAACTTGTTAGAAACGCAAATTCTCAGCAGGAGTTCAAATCAGGAGGGAACCAGTTGAAAGCGCTGCTTTGCAGTTTGGGCCTCACTCAGACTTTCCACTCGTGATCTAATCTGCCATCCAGGAACAAGATGATTCTCAAGTCCTGAGTGTGGAAATGTGATAAGTGACTGTCAGCAACCAGTGAGGCTACAGAGGGGACCAGATCCCCGTGCATGTCCTTGACAACCAGGGTCGGCGCGACAGCTTGGCAGCTGCTGTTGGTTGAAAGGTTGGCTTGTCCCTGGTGGTTGCCTAAGAAATGCTGGCAACTCAGACTCCTCCTAGAGTCTCAGCTGAGCCCCTCTGCCTCTCAGGGGAAGCCCCAATGAAAGCTGGAGGAAGGAAACATCTCCAACACTCTCATAGAACAATAAGTTCCCGGGGACCCATGCCAGGACGAGCCAGCCTCCCAAGGGAGCGTCAAATAGGCAAAGAAAAGAAGTAGCAGCAAGCTGGCCAGTGTGTGCCCCAAACTGGGAGGTGCATTTAAAACTCCACTGACCCTCACGTTTTGAAGAGAGAACCAAAAAACACCAGACCCATTGCCGTCAAGTTGATTCTGACTCATGGTGACCCCAAGTGTTTCAGAGTACAACTGCTCCATAAGGTTTTCATGACTGTGACTTTTCAGAAGCAGATTGCCAAATCTTTCTTCCGAGTCTCTGCTGGGTGAGTTTGAACCACCAACCTTTTGGTTAAGTAGCTGAGCACTTAACTGTTTGCACCACCCAGGGACTCCTTCTGAAGGGAGACAAGTCTAAATTTCACACACTGTTTAAAAGAACTTCAGTGTTATTGCTTTCAGGGTCATGGGGTTATTGAAACTAAGTTTACTAACCTTACTGGAGAAAGGCCCTGCCTTGCAGAAGGGATAAAGGGCATTTCGGGCAGGACTGGATTCTGTTATCTATTCATTGTAGACGTACCATCTGGGCTGGCATGGGCTGTGCGGTGGAGACTCAAGCAGGGAGACCAATGTAATCAAATCCTTCTCTGCTGGGATATGGGGCTACAGTGCTGAGGGTGCAGAGGAAGCAGGGTTGGCAAGGCCTGGGGGAGGAGGGCAGGGGCCTTCTTAGGGAGGTGACATTTGGAGTCAATCTACAAGCTGGAAAAGGGGAGAGAGTCCTCGTGAGGGCATGGCATGTACTAAAGCACAGAGGCACGAAAGACTGTGCCATGGGGGTATGCTGGTGGGGGTCTGGAACTGTTGTGGAGGGAGCAGATTATGCTTCAAAATGTTGGGTTTGAACTCATATTCAGCTGGACTTTTTTGGTGGGAGCCTTGCAAAACCATTATTGAGGGAGCGGAGCTTCTGCCAGGCCTCTCCACCTCCCCCAGGGACTACCAACTGGGAGTGCTTAACTTAATGGATCAGACAATGTGGGGTTCCACCCGTATTCCCTCTGCCAACCCCAAAAGTGACCTGCAGATGATCCCATACAGCCCCTGCTCCTCCTTGGGGATATTCCCTGGCTGCCGGAACATGCACGGTCCGAGGAGGCAGCCAGGAGTTCCCTCCCCAGGAGCGACCAGTTAGCCCATGAGGAATGAGAGAGGGCTGATAAACCCCCAGCTTGCTCATCCCTGGGGGATGACTCTGAGTTGCTTTCCATACTGTTTCACAGGGGATCCCCAGAGGAATTGAGCCCCAGGTCCCCACAGTGGTAACTGCTCCCTCCCTTCTCCATCTCTCCTCACTTTGGGGAGGCCTCCCTCCCTGTGCTCCCTGGGACCACCTCTCAAACAAAACACCAGTTTCTGTTACATCAATTTCGACTCATGACGACTCCAGCTGTGTCAGAGTAGAACTGTGCTCCATAGGGTTTTCAATGACTGATTTTTCGAAAGTAGATGGCCAGACCTTTCTTTTGAGGCGCCTCTGGGTGGACTTGAACCGCCAACCTTTTGGTTAGCAGCTGAGTGTGTTAACTGTTTACACTACCCAGGGACTCCCCCCAAACAAACCACTGGCAGCCCAACTCTTGTCACAGACTGTGCTTTGGGGAAACCAAAAGGAGACATAACTTTGCAGTTTGGTACTTTTTGGATGATGTCTTAGGCTGGGTTCTCTAAAGAAGGAAAACCAGTAAAGCATATAAGTATATATATAGAGAGAGATTTATATCAAGGAAACAGCTCACATGATTATAGAGGCTGGAATGTTCCAAGTCTGTGGATCAGGATAGAGGCTTCTCCTGCTTCACATAGCTGCAGGAACTGACGAACCCAAGATCGGCAGGTTGGAAAGCAGGGCCCTTGTTCCAGGCTGTGAAGATCGACAAATCCCAAGATCAGCAAGCAAGACCACAAGGCTTCTCCTGATTCACATAGCTGCAGGAGCTGGTGAACCCAAGATAGGCAGGTCGGAGAACAGGGCTCTTGCTTACAGGCTGTGAAGATCAAGGAATCCCTAAATCGACAGATAAGCTGCTAGCTCAAGTCGCAAGAACCAGAGATCAGACGAACAGGAGGCAGCTGCAGGATCCAGCGCAGGCAAAAGCTAGAATGTCCACTTATATTCGGATGCAGGCCACACACCCAAGGAAACTCCTTTTCAGCTCATGGGCTACTCACAGCAGATCTCATCGTGGGAGTGATCACATATAAACACTGAGACTCATGGCCCAGCCAAGTTGACACATGATCTTAACCATCGCACATGACAAAACCAAGAAACCAAACCCGTTGTTGTCAATTCAATTTTGAGTCATAGCGACCCTATAGAACAGAGTAGAACTGCCCCATAGGGTTTCCAAAGCTGTAAATCTCTACCGAAGCAGACTGCCACATCTTTCTCCCACAGAACGGCTTGTAAGTTCGAGCCACTGACCTTTTGGTTAGCAGCCTCCGAGTACTTAACCACTCTGCCCCTAGGGTTCCTTTCTGGATCACGAAGATAATAGAAATTCAAACTTCAAACCACATGAAGGCAAGCCTATGGGTACAAATTTTCAGAGGAACTTTTTTCCCTTCCTCCTTGAGTCCAAATGGACAGACAAGTCTCCTTACTTATCCTTGATGACAGACAAACATGTTAAAGTTCCCCCTTCACAGAGGGTGTGGTCCTTGGAGAGTGCCACCTGCACCCCTCCCCGTCAGCCAGCTCAGCCCAAACATCTGGACTACAAAGTGCAGCAAACAATTCAAGGGCAGCAGTGATGCTCTCTTTTTTGGACATTTCCCATAGTTTTAAAATAACTGTTTTGTGTTTAAAAAGTCATTTGTTGGGTTTCATCTTGGATTTGTAGTTTTTTACCAAGGGAGGAGGGGGGCTCTTCAGGATCTGAATCAGCCATATTTCCAGGAGCAGAGGTCTCCAGGGCCGGAGCCAAGGGCCTCTAGGCTGGCAGCAGGTGCCTTTGCCATTTCGTAGACACGCCTGCTTCTCCCTAACAGTGTGCTCAGCCCTTGTCATTGTCACAGGTTCATGAAGCTTGAATTAGTGCAGTTTTAATGTTTGCACAGGGATGTATTCAGAACATAAGCTGCTGTAAGACAATCCTGGATGGAGAAGGGAGTAAAACCAACTGCTCAAGGTAAAAGGCCATATCTACTAACAGAAACACGCAGCCTGCCTCTCTACCACCCCCACCACCCCTGCACCTCTGCTGCCCTCACTCACCAAGCTCCAGCCATACTGCCTCCCTCTTTCAGTTCCTCACACAATCCTAGCTCATTCCTGCCACATGGCTTTTGCACCTACCCGCTGTTCCCTCTGATTGAGACACTCCTCCCAGGGTCTTACAAGCCTAGCTCCCTTGTGGCCTCCACATCTCAGCCTAATGCCACTTCTGCAGAAAGGCCTTCCCTGCCCACCCTCTCCACAGATAACTCTAGATCATTAAAGCAATTATTCATCACAGCACCCATTTATTTCCTTCCTGGCATCAGGCACGGCACAAGACAATGATCTAATGTACAATTTGTTTCCTTGTTTGTGGTTGGTCTCACTGATGGGAATGCAAGTTCTGTAAGGGGTGGAGACCATGTCTGGTTCACAGCTGAGTCCCAGTGCCCAGACATTCAGGAGGAATTCAGGTATAAGTTGCACAAAAAAAAAAAAAAGAATGTCATCAGGTTTTTCCTGATTTGATGATACCACTAAGCCTTTTGGCTATGATTCCACCATTGGCAAGCAACCTAATGGTGACTATCCACTGCGAAGATGAAGCAGGGGGGTTGGAGGGAGAACAGATATGGGGAGGGTCGGATGAGAAATCAGTAGATGTGGTTTGGTCAATGTTAAGTTCTACTTGCCTATTTGTAAAAATGTCTTGGTGGTGTCTGACCTCCTCTAACTACATAAGGTGGAAGAAGAATCAAGATCAACACTCAAGGCTGATTCCTATGAGGCAGAGGTCAGACATGCCTCCACTCTCCAACCTTTTTACCATTTCTGACACCAAGTCCCTCCCATGACACTCTCTACTTCTCTGTTGAATTTATAATTCATTACAACAGCCACACAGAAATCACAGACAATACTCATGGTTATGGGGTTATTTTAGGGAAGTACCAGATTGCAATTCAGGATCAGGAAGGACTCAAGATTTAGTTCTTTGGTCTGGACAGCTTCTCGGCCCATGCCCACAGGCAAGCCTCTCCCTGGCCCTCGGCCTCTCAGCCCCTTGGCTTCTTGGCCCTTCAGGCCTCTTGGGCCAGCCTGGCTTCTGCCCTGCTTGGGCAAGTGTTACAAAGCTCTTTTAGCTCTGCCAATAAGTGCCTCACCATCCTGCCTTCCTCCTCCCTCACCAGTAACAGAGGGTGATTGTTATGGATTGAATTGTGTCCCTCAAAAGTGTGTATCAACTTGTGCTATGCCATGATTCCCATTTTGTCATCTGATATGATTTTCCTATGGGTTGTAAATCCTATCTCTATGAGGTTAATGAGGCAGTTATGTTAATGAGGCAGGACTCAATCTACAAGATAAGTCTGTGTCTTGAGTCAATCTCTTTTGAGATATAAAAGAGAGAAATGAGCAGAGAGACGGGGGACCTTGTACCACCAAGAAAGTAGTGCCAGGAGCAGAGCGTGTCCTTTGGACATGGGGTCCCTGCGCAGAGATGCTCCTAGACCACGAGAAGATTGATGACAAGGACCTTCCTCCAGAGCCGACAAAAGAAAAACGTTTTGCCTGGAGCTGATGCCCTAAATTCAGACTTCTAGCCTTCTAGACTATGAGAAAATAAACTTGTTTGTTATAGCAGCACTAGATAACTAAGACAGTGATCAATAGTTAAGATGGCCTATAATAGGAAGGATCAGCTTACAATAGGGAAGATCAGCTTAACTTGAATTTCAGAGGGAGAAAGCCTAGGGGTGCACCCTGCTTAGAGCCTCTAGTCCAGTCTTGGGTGGAGATTGAAGCCACCCCTCGTTCAATCTGACCTGGGTAACTTTGGGCAGTGATTTTTCTCTGTGCCTCAGTCTCCTCATTTTAAAATGAGCACAATAATAATAGTCTCCAACTGATGGGGTTGTTGTGACATTTAAGTGAATTAATACAAGTAAAGCACAGAGTAACCCATTGCTGTCGAGTCAGTCCTGACTCATGGCAACCCCATGTGTGTCAAAGTAGAACTGCTCCATAGAGTTTTCTTGGCTGTAATCTTTACAGAAGTTGCCAGGCCTTTCTTCCACGGTGCCACTGGGCGGGTTCAAACCTCCAACCTTTAAGTTAGTAGCAGAGAGTTAGCCATTTGCTCTGCACAGGGACCTTACACAGAAAACACGCTCTATAAATATTAGGTAGAATTCTGGGTGCCCTTTGCAGACCTGCTGCTCCCCTTTACCTGGGCCCAGGGTGGTAGCATCACAGCTCTGCCCTAGCTCTGCCCTACTTAGACTGTGCGGATTCCAAGCCTGCAACTGGAGCCAGCTCCCCTGGCAGTGATGAACGTTGGATAATATCCAGGAGCTAATGAATTCTTCAAACCCCCAGGGCTTATTGGCGTATTATGCTTTCAGCCCTCTAAAGGGTGCCCTGGTTCTGCCACTCTGGGTGATCAGGCCCTGAAAAAAAACTCACTGGAGATTACCTCGTCAGAGCCCAGGCCGCTCTGTTTCACGCAGTTCCATGACAGTTGGCAGTCACAGCCAGTGGCACTAGCGGGGACCTGCACCCTTCTGCATTGTCTACATAGAGCTGCTGGGACTCCCAGCTTCACTCTTAAGTCCTTTGTCTACCAACTCCTGGGTTGTCTTACAGAAAGCCAGAGAGACCTATTATTTCTCAAAATGCCGTGGCACACAAATGAGGTGGAGCTGCACCAACAAAAACAGTTCTTCCTGGTTCAGCTTGGCCAGGGCAGCTCCTCAGTGCACTTCTGTCTCTGTATTTTCATTCCGGGGGCAGGTTCTAGATCAGAGTGGCCGGGGAGACTCTGGGGACACTGGTGGGCTCACCAGTTTGGGGTCTGGGGCAAGCCCTTTGGCTCCAAGTCAGGTAAGCTGCTTTGACCCCACACTTTTAAATTACAGCAAGCCCAGGGTGGGCCAGGAGAGCCCAACGTGATCAGTGACAAGTTGAGGAATCAAGGTAGAACAGGACATGGCCCCCTGCCATCCTCTGGCTATAACATGAGGTCACGTGGACACTGAACCCCCAAGTTAGAGGAGTCTCTGAGCCCCTTCCTCCTGGCTGCAGGAACTCCGTCACCCACCTTCATAGTGCACCCACCCATTATAAGTGGGCCTTCTCAGTGGGTGCCTCACAGAGGCTCAAAGATCCAGTTGTCTGCTGCAGGGACCATGGGCTTCACCCCCACTCCCACCCCACCCATCACAAAGCCTCGTCATTTGGAGTTATCCTCCTAAATAACAGCCAATCTCCTTCTCTCTGCCCCCTCTCTTGTCTGCACCATCAGGACGTCTTCCTCCTTGTCTTTCTGATTCCACTCTTCCCCCCAACCAATTTTTGGTCCATACAGAAGCCAGAAGCATCCTCTTCAAAAGCTAGTCTGGACCATACCACGGCTCTTTAAAAACCATTCAATGGCTTCCCATTGCCCTTGGGACAAAGTACAAATCTGTGGGTCCTCTCGGTGGATCTGGCCTACCTCCTCAGCCAGGTGCCTCTTCCTCTCTCCCTGCCATTCTCCAGCCCTGTGGGACTGGTTTTCAGATGGCCTTTCTCTCCCACCTCAGGCCCTTTGCCCCTGCTGCTCCCACTCCCTGGACCATTCTCCCCCCTTTCCTTTGGCCTGGGATCATTACTGGTCCACCTTCAGGTGTCACCTCTTCACGGAAGCCTTCCCTGACCCTCCCCAGAGAAGCATGGTGTGGTGGGGGGCTTCTCCTCTAAGACTTGTCTGTTGTCTTTCTTTCCACAGGAATGAGCTCCAGCCAGGCAGGCAGGACCTGTGAATCTCACCCACCAGGATGCCCTGTGCCATGCTCTCAGGCTTGCAGTGGAGGAGGAGGCAAATCATTCGAGGGAATGAGTGAATGAATGAATGAGTGGTACTCACCCTTTTTTTCCCTGTTGCTCTGCCCCACCCCTCAGTGATAGGAAGCTGCTGAAAGAGTTCTCACTGTGGTCCAGACACTGCTGCTTGTTGATGCTCTATGTTCATGCTCCACGGTCCAGTATCCCGTGGTGTTCAGAGTGATCAGCACTGGGTACCAGGCTGATGAGGGCAAGGGGCCCCGTTCCCAACTCAGAGTCACCTTCTGAGCCCAGAACCCCAATACTTTTGCCCAGGATCCTCAAAGTCTCTTGCTCAATAAATAGCCTTTCCAGCTGCCAGCTCCTGACCCACCAACCAGTGTGATTTAAACCCCACGTTGACAGAGACAAAAGCATAGAAATGACAAAGCGTCTGGTTCCGGGGCATGGTCTCTGGCGTAGGCCCAATTATCTTATGTCATCCTGCCACAACCCTGTGAGGCAGCTACAACTCTTATCCATCTCCCCTTCATGACTGGCGAAATAGATGCTCAGAGAGATGAAGTAACTTCCAAGGTTCTGGGATTTGAACCCACACAGCCTCACTGTAGGGTGATCATGTCTAACCTCTGTGCTTTGTTGCCTCTCTGCCCCAGCTTGGTGGTTAAGCACTCACATTCTGCAGGCACAGGCAGCTGGGTTCAAATCTTGATTCTGGGCAAGTTACTTAACTTCTGTTAAGCTTAGTTTGTTCGTCCGTAAAATGGGGATAATCAGAGGAAAAAGTGCCTGCCACAGCCAGCCAGATAGACCAATTACAAGTATCCTCCATTGACATTGAGTGTCTACCAAAGTCTTCAAAAGAGATAGGAATTGACCTTCTGGCTCTCTGAGAATTGACCTTCTATGGAAGGTGCTTTCTTTCTAAGAAATGATCAGGAATCATATGGCTAGGGACCAAAAGCTTACAAAGTGTTTGGAAAAACAGGTTTCAGCCTTGTGGACACAGAGACGGAAACTTGCTGGCAATGAGTTGTCCTTGCTAGAGGAGCCAGGAACAATGCAGGCCCTTCATGATCAGGAAAGCTCGGCTGCACCGGGAACTCAGCTCAAGAGAAAGCAGTGGTCTGCTGGGCAGTTATCCTTTGCCCCCAAACCACTCCACCTGTCACTGCTGCCCCTGGGCAGAACACACCCAGGGCCTCCAAATGGGGAAACAGGCCTTGGGCTTTCTGCAAAACTCCAAACCCAGGGAGAAGGTTTTCCACGAGCCAACAGCATTTGCAGAAAACAAGCATTAAAGAAACAACTAGAGGTCTGACAGCCGAAAGTCAGAGAAGGAGTAACAAGCCAGCAGCAGGTCATCAGGAAGCCTCAGGCTCGTCTAGGTTTGAATGATCACGAAAGGCCCAAACAAGCTTCTCCTCTCCCAACTCCCTTCTCCCACACCACCAATGTCAGGGAGTGGGACTTGTACCTGTCTGGAATCTGGTGCCTCCTAAATGAACTCTGCGTAGAACTGTCTATGCACTTTTTAATCTCTAAATTGATATGTTGTTGTTGTTAGCTGCCCCTCACTCATGGCAACCCCATCCACAACTAAACAAAATGCTGCCTAGACCCCATGGTCAGTGAGCCATAGGGTTTTCATTGGCTGATTTTCTGAAGTACATCATCAGGCCTTTCCTCCTACTCCGTCTTAGTCTGGAAACTCTGCTGAAACCTGTTCAGCATCTGTCTTGGTCATCTAGTGCTGCTATAACAGAAATACCACAAGTGGATGGCATTAACAAAGAGAAGTTTATTCTCTCACAGTCTAGTAGGCTAGTCTGAATTTAGGGCTCTGGCTCCAAGGGAAGGCTTTCTCTCTCTGTCGGCTCTGGAGGAAGGTCCTTGTGATGCATCAGTCTTCCCTTGGTCTGGAAGATCTCAGCACAGGAACTTCAGGTCCAAAGGATGAGCTTTGTTCTCAGCACTGCTTTCTTGGTGGTATGATTTCCCCATGTCTCTCTACTCGCTTCTCTCTTTTATATCTCAAAAGAGATTGGCTTAAGACACCATCTAATCTTGTAGATCTCATCAATATAACTACTACTAATCCATCTCATTGCATCATAGTGATAGGATTTACAACACATAGGGAAATCACATCAGATGACAAAATGGTAGACAATCATACAATACTGAGAATCATGACCTAGCCAAGTTGATGATATTTTGGGGGGACACAGTTCAATCCATGACAGCATCATAGCAACACACAAGCCTCCACTGACAAACATGTGGGAAGGAAAAGTGGGAGGGTGGCTGTGCATGAGGTGCATTGGCCGGGTATTGAACCTGGATCTCATGTATGGAAGATGAGAATTCTACCACTGAACTACCAATGCCCCCTGATATGTTGTACATATATTTGCCTTGCTTTTTTTCTTTCTAATCAGCTTTATGGAGATTAAGTTTATGTAAACAGTTAAACGCACTCATTTTAAGGGTATAGTTCAATGAGTTTTGACAAATGTATATACCCCAATCAGGATATAAAACAATTTCATCACCCTAGAAAGTTCAATTCAGCCTTTTTGTAATCAATCGCCTACCCATTCCCAGTCCTCGGCATCTGCTGATCTGTTCTCAGTCACTATAGATGAGTTTTGCCTTTTCTAGAATTTCATATAAATGGAATCATGTACTCTTTTATGTCTGACTTCTTTCTTTGTTTTTGATGCTACTGTAACTAGAATATTTTTAAATTTCATATTGAAATTGTTTGCAGCTAGCAAAAAGAATTATTATTTTTTGTATATTGACCTTGTGTCCTGAAACCTTGCAAAATTCACTGATTAGCTCTGGAAGTTGTTACATGGATTCCTTAGGATTTTCTATATAAACAATTATGTCATCTGTGACTAAAGATAGTTTTACTTCTTCCTTTGCTATCCTTATGCCTTTTATTTCTTTTTCTTGCCTTATTGCACTGACTAGGAGTAGTAAGAGCAAACGTCTTTGCCGTATTGCCAATCCTAGGAGCAAGTGGTCAGCTTTTTACTGTTAAGTATGATGTTAGCTGTAGTGTTTTTGTAGGTATTATCAGGTGAAGGAAGTTTCTTCCTGTCCCCAGTTTGTTGAGAGCTTTTTTCATGAATGTGTGTTTGCGTTTGTCAAAGCCTTTCTCTGCATCTATTGGGATGATTGATTTTTATCCTTTATTGCATTGATATGCTGAATTATATTGATAGATTTTCAAATATTAATCCAATCTCTCGTTCCTGGGATATACACTATTTAGTCATGATGTCTTATCCTTTTTACATATTGCTGGGCTTGATTGCTAATGTTTCATTAAGGATTTTTATCAATTTTTTAAAATAATACTTTATTGTGTTTTCGATGAAGGTTTACACAGCAGTTTAGGTTCCCATTCAACAATTTCTACACAAATTGTTCAGTGACATTGGTTACATTCTTCACAATGCATGAACAGTCTCATTATTTCCATTCTGGTTGTTCCACTGGATTTTTATCCATTTTAATCACTGCTGTACCCCAAACTTAAATACTGTCTTGAACAGAGTAAATGAACAATAAATATACATTGAATGAATGAATGCATGCATGGAATAGGTTCCTTGATGTGAGATTGCTGGATCAAAAGTGTAGCTGTGGAAGCTAAAAACAAAAATGGGGTTACTTATGCCCAGTCTGAAGATCATGGCTGCTACCTCATTTCATAAGGAAAAGTTTAAGATAAGTAACCTAACTTTTTGTTGTTGTTTTTGTTTCAAATAAAGGTGATCCAACAGAATGCAGAAATTATCTAACAATGTTGTTAATATCACATGCAAGTAAAATTTTGCTGAAGATCATTCAAAAGCGGTTGCAGCAGTACATTGACAGGGTACTGCCAGAAATTCAAGCCAGATTTAGAAGAGGATGTGGAACCAGGTATATCATTGCTGATGTCAAATGGATCCTGGCTGAAAGCAGAGAATACCAGAAAGATGTTAACCTGTGTTTTGTTGATTATACAAAGGCATTTGACTGTGTGGATCATAGCAAATTATTTTGTAACATTTTGAAGAATGGGAATTCCAGAACACTTAATTGTGCTCATGAGGAACCTGTACATAGATCAAGAGGTAGTCGTTTGAACAGAACAAGGGATACTGCGTGGTTTAAAGTCAGGAAGGGTGTGTGTCAGGGTGGTATCCTTTCACCACACTTACTCAATCTGTATGCTGAGAAAATAATCTGAGAAGGTGGACTATATGAAGAAGAACCCGGCATCAGGATTGGCGGAAGACTCACTAATAGTCTGTGTTATGCAGATGACACATCCTTGCTTGCTGACAGTGAGGACTGGAAGCACTTACTAATGAAGATCAAAGACTACAGCCTTCAGTATGGATTACACTTCAACATAAAGAAAACAACCTAACTTTTAGAAATAGTAATTAGCTCGTTTCTGTATATTTGTGTATAATAACAGTCCCCGCTCTCTAACTCTTGCATTTCAGACAAGCAGATGCCTAGTTATTTGAGAGCCACTCTGGAGGGAGTGACCCCATCAGGCCTCGGGCATTTGTATTGTTAAGCAAACCAACATTTTAAAGAAGAAAGGATTTCAGAGGACATTTTAATGAACCTCTGAAAAACCCGCTAAAACCACTGAACTTCTCAGACTCTCTTTGTTCCGCTTTGACAATATAAACCCCGATGTTGCCACATTTCTTTGGAACATGAGGTTTAGGCTCTGTGCTCCCTGATCCCCAAATCATTGATCGAATAATAAATCTCTAGTATTGTTTTTAACTTTGTTTCTATTCTCAGAAATTCTTTTACATATCTGGTGTCAGCAGTGGGATTCCCTAGGTAGCCTCTGAGATCCTGAGATCAATTGCTGGTTTTGAGCTTTGGTACCAAGCTGAACTAATTGGGCCCTTTTGTCTCCACTTTATGCCAGGGCCATTCAAGTGAGAAAAAAAAAAACCTCAGAATCCGAGCTCCGCAGCTTGTGTAGTAGCTCTTCTGAGATTTTTCGATTTGTGTTTTGAATTGTTGACTTTGAAACTGCTGTCCTGATGGGTAGTGCAAACTCTAATATCTACTGTGAGTTTGGTGAATCATAGCAATTAGGACTATCTCAGTATGGGGTATGCTGAATCCCAGAAAGCAGCTGATTTTCCTAGTATAACTCTGGCTCGCTACATGGCCAAGAACTATGGGTCTAGGCCTTGTTTGTATTTGGATTTTTGTTTGAGCTCCCTAAAAACAGTTTGTTAAATCACTGGCCCCTTTAAGGTACTTTCCAATTGGAGAGACTAGTAAAATAAGAGACTAGGTTTCTAGCCGGCAGAATGAATTAAGTTCAGAAAGAATGAAACCAGGTTTTGTATGGTTGTTACAAAGGGATCTCAGAGTCTTTAAGTCACAAAAATATGTGGGCATGGGTTGAGCATCTTAGATGCTTTTATGGCACTCACCACTAAAAGAAAGGCACCCATGGAAGGATAAGCTGGGACGTGAGATGGGCCAGAGCACTAGGCTGCCCACCAGCCACAAGAAAACTCTCATGCAAAGGAGACACACTGTGAAACAAAACACTGACCAAACCCCGTGGCAGACTCCCCGCTAGGAATTTTATTTGATTCCGGGAAACCAAAGTTTCAAACTAAGAGAATAAGATTCTTAACATCCTTGATAAATGAGCCTGGATTTCCCCCCTACTGGGATGTTGGTTCAGGGTTCATGTTCAAAAATGCTATAAGCTGAATATACTTGAGGTAATTTAGAATTTCAGTGATCACTTTGGGAAAATGAGTTCCCATTTGCATTGTCTTTTTTTTTTTTTTTTTTTTTTGAGAACTTTTGTTTAATGCTCAGTTTTAGTCAAAGGGTCTGAATAAAATCCCTCCATCTGAGATGCTGGCAAGTTAATGAGTTTATCTGGGACCTATTTTTCTTTTGAATTGAGTCAGTCTTATCCAAGAATTGCTGTACCCATTTTAAGAAACTGGATTCTCCATATGTTTGTCTTGAGTGGTGTTGATTATAAGCCTGGGTTTTGAGATAGCCTCACAGAATGGTTGTCTTACTTATCTAGAGCTGCTATAACATGAATACCACAAGTGGATGGCTTTCACAAACAGAAATTTATTTTCTCAGTTTAGGAGGCTAGAAGTCTGAATTCAGGGTGCCAGCTTTAGGGGAAGATTTTCTCTCTCTGTCAGCTCTGGGGAAAGGTCCTTGTCTCTTCATCTTCTGTTTCCTGGTTCCTTGGAGATCTCTATGTGGCTTGGCATCAATCTTCCCCTATCTCTCCTTACTTGCTTATCCTAACCTGCTCTTTTTATATCTTGTAAAAAATTGATTCAAGACGCACCCTATACTAATACTGTGTCATTGACATAACAAAGACAAGCCATTCCCAAATTGGATTATAACCACCTGCTTAGAGGTTAGGATTTATACTACATACTTTTGGGGGGCACAGTTCAATCCATAACATTCCACCCTTATGCCATCAAAATTCATGTCCTTCCCACATGTAAAATACATTCACCCCATCACATCATCCCAAAAGTTGTAAATCACCTGAAAAAATTAAATAACTTAGAAATAAATCTAACCAGGGATGTAAAAGACCTATACAAAGAAAACTACTAAACGCTACTGCAAGAAACCAAATAAGACCTGCATAAAGGGAAAAACATACCATGCTCATGGATAGGAAGACTTAATATTGTGAAAATGTCAACTCTACCCAAAGTGATCTACAGGTGTAATGCAATCTCAACCCAAATACCAACAGCATTCTTTAACAACGTGGAAAAACTAATCACCAGCTTGATTTGGAAAGGAAAGAGGCACTGAATAAGCGACCATTATTGATGAAAAAGAACAAAGTAGGAGGCCTCACACTACCTGATCTCAGAACCTACTGTACAGCCACAGTAGTCAAAACAGCCTGGTACTGGTACAATGACAGACATATAGACCAATGGAGAATTGAGAACCCACACATAAATCCATCCACCTATGGTCAGCTGATCTTTAACAAAGAACAAAGTCCATTAAATGAGGAAAAGACAGTCTTTTTAACAAATGATACTGGCAAAACTGGATGTCCATCTGTAAAAAAAATGAAACAGGACTGATACCTCACACCATACAGAAAAATTAACTCAAAATGGACCAAAGACTTAAATATAAAGTCTAAAACAATAAAGATCATTGAAGAAAAAATAGGAACAATGCTAGGGGCCTTAATATATGGCATAAATACAATACAAACCATAACTAACAAAGCACAAATACCAGAAGACAAATTAGATAACTGGGAGCTCCTAAAAATGAAATTATGCTCATCAAAAGACTTCATCAAAAGAGTAAAAAGAGAGCCTACAGACTGGGAAAAAAATTTTGGCTACAACATATCCAACAAGTGTTTAATCTATAAAATGCCTCACAACAAAAAGACAAATAACCCAACTAAAAAATGGGCAAAGGATATGAACAGACACTTTACCAAAGAAGACATTCTGGCAGCTAATAAACACACAGAAATGCTCACGATCACTTGCCATTAGAGAAATGCAGATCAAAACTACAGTGAGATACCATGTCACTCCAACATTCCTGGCACTAATCAAAAAAACAGAAAATAACAAATGTTGGACAGGTTTTGGGGAGATTGGAATTCTTATGCACTGCTGGTAGGAATGTCAATTGGTACAACCACTATGGAAAACAATATGGCTCGCCTCCTTAAAAAGCTAGAAATAGAAATACCATACAATCCAGCAATCCCACTTCTAGGAACATATCCTATAGAAATAAGAGCCATCACACAAATAGACATATGCACATCCATGTTCATTGCAGCATTATTCACAATAACAAAAAGAAACAACCTAAGAGCCCATCAATAGATGAATAGATAAACAAGTTATGGTACATACACATAATAATAAAGAACAATGATGAATCCGTGAAACATCTCACAACATGAGTGAATCTGAAGGACATTATACTGAGTGAAATAAGTCAATCACAAAAGGATAAATATTGTATGAGACTACTGTTATAAAAACTCAGGGAAAGGTTTACACACAGAAAAAAAACAACCTTTGATGGTTACAAGGGAGGGCAGGGGTGGGAAGAAGAAATCACTAACTAGATAATTGTTGTTAGGCTCCATTGAGTCAGTTTCAACTCATAGTGACCCTATGTACAACAGAACGAAACACCTATGCAATCCTCACAATTGTTATGCTTGAGCCCATTGTTGCAGTCACTGTATCAATCCATCTCATTGAGGGTCTTCCTGTTTTTCAATGACCCTGTACTTTACCAAGCATGATGTCCTTCTCCAAGGACTGATCCCTCCTGATAACACTTCCAAAGTACGTGAGATAAAGTTTAGCCATCCTTGCTTCTAAAGAGCGTTTGAGCTGTACTTCTTCCAAGATAGATTAGTTCATTCTTCTGGAAGTTCATGGTGTATTCAGTATTCTTTACCAACAACATAATTGAAAGGCATCAATTCTTCTTCAGTCCCCCTTATTCATTGTCCAACTTCCACATGCATATGAGGTGATTGAAAATATGATGGCATCTAGAGAGTAGACAAGTGTTAACTTTGGTGAAGGGAAAGACAACACACAATAGAGAGGAAGTCAGCACAACTTGACCAAAGAAAAGTCATAGAAGCTTCCTAGACACATATTAACACCTTGAGGGACCACGTTACTGGGAACCACAGTCTCAGGAACATCTAGGTCAATTGCCATAACATAGTTCATAAAGAAAATGTTCTACATCCTACTTTGGTGAGTAGTGCCTGGGGTCTTAAAAGCTTGCAAGCAGTTTAAGATACACCTATTGGTCCATCTCGTCTGGAGCAAAGCAGAATGAAAAAAACCAAAGATACAAGGCAAATATTAGTCCAAAGATCTAATGGACCACATGAACCACACCATCCGGCAGCCTGAGCCCAGAAGAACTAGATTGTGCCCTGCTACCAACACCGACCACTCTGACAGGGATCACAATAGAGGGTCCCAGACACAGCAGGAAAAAAATGTAGAACAAAATTCAAATAGCAAAAAAAAAAAAAAAAAGGACCAGATTTACTGGTCTGACAGAGACTGGAGGAACCCCCAAGACTATGGCCACAGGACACCCTGCTAACTCAGAACTGAAGCCACTCCTGAAGACCACCTTTCAGCCAAAGATTAGACAGGCCTATGAAACAGCCCATAACACATGTGAGGAACATGCTTTTTAGTTCAGTCAAGTATATGAGACCAAATGGGCAACACCTGCCCAAAAGCAAAGATGAGAAGGCAGGAAGGGACAGGAAAATTGGATGAATGGTCATGGGGAACCCAGTTGGAAAGGGTGAGAGTGCTGACACATAGTGAGGTTTGCAACCAATGTCACAAAACAATTTGTGTATAAATTTTTGAATGAGAAACTAATTTGCACTGTAACCTTTCACCTAAAGCACAATCAAATTAAAAAAATAAAAGTTAAACATAGCATTACAATATGATCCAGCAATTTCACTCTTAGGTATACACACAAAAAAATTGAAAGCAAGGACACAAACTGATACTTGTACACCAGTGTTCATTGCAGCACTATTCACAATAGCCAAAAGGTGGAAACAATCAAGATGTCTATCAACAGATAAATGGATAATCAAAATGTGGTATGCACATACAATGGAATATTATTCAGCTATAAAGAGAAATGATGTTCTAAGATATTCTACTGCATGGATGAACCTGGAAAACATGATGCTGAGTGAAATAAGTCAGTCACAAAAGAGCAAATATTGTATGATCCCACTTACAAGAAATATCTGGAGTAGGCAACTGTATAGAGATCAAAGTTTATTAGTGGTTACCAGCTGTCTTAGGCTGGGTTCTCTAGAGAAGCAAAACCAGAAAGGAGTATAAATATATAGAGAGAGAGATTTATCTCAAGGAAACAGCTCACTCAATTGTAGAGGCTGGAACATCCCAAGTCCATGGATCAGGATAGAGGCTTCTCCCAATTCATGTAGCCACAGGGGCTGGTGAACCCAAGATCAGCAGGTTGGAGAGCAGGGCTCTTGCTCACAGGCTGTGAAGATAGACGAATCCCAAGATCAGTAGGCAAGACCACAAGGCTTCTCCTGATTCATGTAGCTGCAGGGGCTGGTGAACCCAAGATCAGCAGGTCAGAGGGCAGGGCTTCCGCTCACAGGCTATGAAGATCGACAAATCCCAAGATCAGCAGATACGCTGATAGCTCAAGTCCCAAGAACAGGAGGCAGCCACAGGATCCAGAGTGGGCAAAAGCCAGAACGTCCACTTATATTCAGATGCAGGCCACACGCTGAAGGAAACTCCCTTTCAACTGATTGGCTACTCACAGCAGATCCCATCATGGGGGTGATCACATATAAACACTGAGAATCATGGCCCAGCCAAGCTGACACACAATCTTAACCATCATACCAGAGGAGGGCAGGAGGTAGGGGAAAAGGAGGGAGGACTCAGTGCTTAGGGGGTCACTGAGTTTCTGTTAAGGGTGATGGACAAATATGAAAATAGATAAGGGTGATGGGAGAACAACATGAGAAACATAATTAGCATCGCTGATCTGTACATGTGAAGAATGTCGAAATGGCAAATGTTTTGTTATGTATATACTTGCCACAATAAAAAAAAAAAAAAAAAGCAAACAAAATCAATTCCAAGTCCAAAATCTCATCTTCTGAATCATCTAAATCAAGTATGGGTGAGACTTTAGGCATATTCCATCCTGGGGCAAAATTCCTCTTCATCTGTAAATCTGTGAAATCTAGATTATAAGTTATCTGTTTCCAAAGTACAATGGTGGAACAGGCACAAGGTAGACATTTCCATTACAAATGGGAGAAATTGGAGGAAAAGAAGGGATAATGGGCACCAAGCAAGTCCAAAACCCAGCAGAACATACTACATTTAGCTCTCAAGGCTTGAAAATAATCATCTGTTCTCTGAGACCATTTGGGCTGTGGCCCTGCCTTCCAGATTCTGGGTGTTGGCCACACCCTCTGGATTCTGGGTGGCAGCCCCTCAGCCCTGGGCTTCAGCTCCACCTTCCAGGCTCTGTAGGGTGGCAACTCTGCTCCCTAGGCTTCAGGCGGCCCCATCCTCCTAGCCCATCTGAGTGGTGACTCCACCCCCTCAGACACAGCAGGCCCCATTCTTCTGCCCCTTGGCCATGGCAGCCCCACTTCCTCGATTTTGGATGGCAGCCCCATTCCCCAGGCACAGCTTAACGGTAGCCCCACACTATGGAACCAAGTTGGCGAAGATCCGACTCTTTGAAACCTAGGAGGCTGTGGCCCCACTGTTTAAAACCAACAGTGCTCCTTCCAACAGTTTTGCAGGGATGGTCCTTTTCTTTTCTTGGAAGACAAGAGATGTAGCTCCTTTGCCTGTCTCCTGCCTCTAGAATTACAAGAGACAGAGAGCATTCTTTCTCTGTCCCCTTCAGTCTAAGCTGATGGGTTTTCTGCTGGCATAGTTGGTTAGATCCATCAGTCACAGGCTTAATCTCTTTAACAGAAGTTTGTGTACCCAAGTGTCTCCTTAGGTTGTACAACAGAATTTTACAAATCTTTAGGTTCTGTTTTCATTTTGCACAATTCACTTTTAAGTCAGTCTCTTTCCTCTCGCATCTTACTATAAGCAACAAGGAGAAACTACACATCCTCTTTAAAATCTTCCTTAGAAATCTCGTCAGCCAGGTATCCAAGTTCATCACTTACAAGTTCTACCTTCCACCAAACATTTGAACATAATTCAGACAAGTTCTTTGCCACTGCATAAAAAGTATTGTCCTTCCTCCATTGTCCAATCACATGTTCATCATTTTCTCTTAAAGCCTCACCAGAAGCACATTTAATGTTCACAATTCTAGCAATATTCTGTTGCTGGATTCTTATGTATTCTCTGAGAAGACAGAGACTTTCCCTATAGCTCTCCTCACTTCCTTCTAAGCCCTCACTGGAGTCACTTTTGACGTCCATAATTCTACCAATAGTCTCTTCAAGGCAATCTGGGCTTTTACTATTGTTGTTCTTGTCAGGTGCTGTTGAGTCCGTTCCGACTCATAGCAACCCTGTGTACTACAGAACAAAACACCACCCGGTCCTGCGCCATCCTCACAATCGTTGTTATGCTTGAGCCCATTGTTGCAGCCACTGTGTCAATCAATCTTGTCAAGGGTGTTCATCTTTTTCGGTGACCCTCTACTTTACCAAGCATGATGTCCTTCTCCAGGGACTGATCCCTCCTAATAACATGTCCAAAGTATGCGAGATGTAATCTCACCATCCTTGCTTCTAAGAAGCATTCTGGTTGTACTTCTTCCATGACAGATTTATTCATTCTTTTGGCAGCCCACGGTATAGTCAGTATTCTTATCCAACATCACAATTCAAAGGCGTCAATTCTTCTCCAGTCTTCCTTATTCATTGTCCTGCTTTCACATGCATATGAGGCAATTGAAAACACCATGGCTTGGGTCAGGTGCACCAGTCTTCAAGGTGACATCTTTGCTTTTAACACTTTAAAGAGGTCTTTTGCAGCAGATTTGCCCAATGCAATGCATCTTTTGATTTCTTGACTGCTGCTTCCATGAATGTTAATTGTGGATCTAAGTAAAATGAAATCCTTGACAACTTCAGTCTTTTCTCCATGTATCATGATGTTGCTCATTGGTCTAGTTGTGAGGATTTTTGTTTTCTTTATGTTGAGGTGTAATCTATTCTGAAGGCGGTGGTCTTTGATCTTCATCAGTAAGTGCTTCAAGTCCTCTTCACTTTCAGCAAGCAAGGTTGTGTCATCTGCATATCGCAAGTTGTTAATGAGTCTTCCTCCAATCCTAATGCCCCATTCGTCTTCATATAGTCCAGCTTTTCGGACTATTTGCTTAGCATACACATTGAATAAGTATGGTGAAAGGATACAACCCTGACGCACACCTTTCCTGACTTTAAACCACGCAGTATCCCCTTGTTCTGTTTGAACGACTGCTTCTTGGTCTGTTTACAGGTTTCTCATGAGCACAATTAAGTGTTCTAGAATTCCCATTCTCTGCAATGTTATCCATAATTTGTTATGATCCTCACAGTCGAATGCCTTTGGATAGACAATAAAACACAGATAAACATCTTTCTGATATTCTCTGCTTTCAGCCAGGATCCATCTGACTTCAGCACTGATATCCCTGGTTCCATGTCTTCTTCTGAATCCTGCTTGAATTTCTGGCAGTTCCCTGTCGATATACTGCTGCAGCCACTTTTGAATGATCTTTAGCAAAATTTTACTTGTATGTAATATTAATGATATTGTTTGATAGTTTCCACATTCGGTTGGATCACCTTTCTTGGGAATAGGCATAAATATGGATCGCTTCTAGTCAGTTGGCCAGGCAGCTGTCTTTCAAATTTCTTGGCATAGACGAGAGAGCACCTCCAGTGCTGCATCCATTCGTTGAAACATCTCAATTGGTATTCCGTCAATTCCTGGAGCCTTGTTTTTCACCAGTGCCTCCAGTGCAGCTTGGACTTCTTCCTTCAGAACCATCAGTTCCTGATCATATGCTACCTCCTGAAATGGTTAAATGTCAACCGATTCTTTCTGGTACAGTGACTCTGTGTATTCCTTCCATCTTCTTTTGATGCTTCCTGCGTTGTTTAATGTTTTCCCCATAGAATCCTTCAATATTGCAACTCAAGGCTTGAATTTTTTCTTCAGTTCTTTCAGTTTGAGAAATGCTGAGCATGTTCTTCCCTTTTGATTTTCTATCTCCAGGTCTTTGCACATTTCATCCTAATACTTTACTTTGTCTTCTCAAGCCACCCTTTGAAATCTTCTGTTTAGCTCTTTAACTTCATCATTTCTTCCTCTCACTTTAGCTACTCGACGTTCAAGAGCAACTTCCAGTCTCTTCTGACATCCACTTTGCTCTTTTCTTTCTTTCCTGTCTTTTTAATGACTTTTTGCTTTCTTCATGTATGATGTCCTTTATGTCATTCCACAACTCATCTAGTCTTCAGTCATTAGTGTTCAAGGCATCAAATGTATTCTTGAGATGGTCTTTAAATTGAGGTGGGATATACTCAAGGGATGTACTTTGGCCCTCAGGGACTTGTTCTAATTTTCTTCAGTTTCAACTCGAACTTGCATATGAGCAATTGATGGTCTGTTCTGTAGTCAGCCCCTGGCCTTGTTCTGACTGATGATATTGAGCTTTTCCATCATCTTTTTCCACAGATGTAGTCTGTGTATTCCATCTGGCGAGGTCCACGTGTATAGTCACCGTTTATGTTCCTGAAAAAAGGTATTTGCAATGAAGAAGTTGTTGGTCTTGCAAAATTCTATCATGCGATCTCCAGCATCATTTCTATCACCAAGGCCATATTTTCCAACTACCGATCCTTCTTCTTTGTTTCCAACTTTCGCATTCCTATCACCAGTAATTATCAATGCATCCTGATTGCACGTTCAATCAGCTTCAGACCACAGAAGCTGGCAAAAATCTTCAATTTATCTTTGGCCTTAGTGATTGGTGCATAAATTTGAATAATAGTTGTATTAACTGGTCTGCCTTGTAGGCATATGTATATTATCCTATCACTGACAGCCTTATACTTCAGGATGGATCTTTAAATGTTCTTTTTGATGATAAACGCAACACCATTCCTCTTCAAGTTGTCATTCCCGGCATAGTAGATCATATGATTGTCTGATTCAAAATGGCCAATACCAGTACATTTCAGCTCACCAATGCCTAGGATATTGATGTTTATGCATTCCATTTCATTTTTGATGATTTCCAGTTTTCTTAGATTCATACTTTGTACATTCCACGTTCTGAATATTAATGTGTGTTTGCAGCTGTTTTTTCTCATTTTGAGTTGTGCCACATCAGCAGGTGAAGGTCTTGAAATGACTTCATCCATGTTATTAAGGTCGATTCCACTTTGAGGAGGGAGCTCTTCCCCAGGTGTCGTTTGAGTGCCTTCCAACCTGAAGGGCTCATCTTCTGGCACTATGTCAGACAATGTTCTGCTGCTATTCATAAGGTTTTCACTGGCTAATTCTTATCAGAAGTATATTGCCGGGTCCTTCTTCCTAGTCTGTCTTCATCTGGAAGCTCAGTTTAAATCTGTCCACCATGGGTGACCCTGCTGGTATTTGAATACTGGTGGCATAGATTCCAGCATCACAGCACCACACAAGCCCCTACAGTACAACAAACTGACAGACACGTGCTTACTATTAGGCACTTTAAAACTCTTCCAGTGTCTACCCATTACACAATTCTAAAACTGCTGCCACATTTTAGGCATCTGTTAGAGCAGCACCCTACTCTTTGGTACCAAATTTTGCCTTATCTAGTGCTGCTATAACAAAAATACCACAAGTGGATGGCTTTAACGAGGAAATTTATTTTCTCAATTTAGGAGACAGATGTCTGAATTCAGGGTGCCAGTTCTAGGGGAAGGCTTTCTTTCTGTGTCAGCTCTGGGGTAAAGTCCGTATCTCTTTAGCTTCTGTGTCCGGGTTCCTTGGAGATCTCCACATGGCTTGACATCAGTCTTTCCCCATCTCTGCTTGCTTGTCCTAATCTGCTCTTTTTATATAAGAAATTGATTCAAGATACACTTTACATTAATCCTGTCTCATTAACATAACAAAGACAAGCCATTCCCAAATGGGATTATAACCGCAAGCATAAAACCCATTGCCATCGAGCGAATTCCGACTCATAGCAATCCTATAGGACAAACTAGAACTGCCCTATAGGGTTAACCACAGGCATAGAGGTTAGGATCTACAACTTATGTTTTTGGGAGACACAGTTCAGTATATAACACCAGTGAATTCATGTGATTTTTCTGTCTCATTTTGTGTCTGAGTTTCTGTCTGGACTCAGTAAGCCGTCACTGGTAGTTGCTAGGTTTTTTCTTTCCTTTTTTTTTTTTTTTTTTCTTTAATGAGGTAGTCTTTTAAGTCTTAGTGTTTTTCTTTTCCCTTCTTGTGCTGGTCTTATGAGTTGGGCTTTCAGTAGCTACACTGAGAAAATAACAAAAACCAAACCCGTTGCTGTCGAGTTGATTCCAACTCATAGCAACAGTAAAGGACAGAGTAGAACTGCCCCACAGGATTTCCAAGAAGAGCCTGGTGGATTCGAACTGCTGACCTTTTGGTTAGCAGCTGTAGCTCTTAACCACTACACCACCAGGGTTTCCTGACTGTAGATATACAGGTATTAGTGTATTTTTACACAAATATTGTGCATTTTCTGCTTTTGTTTGTGTGCCACACCCTTCCCGCATGAGGCACCCTCACAAGCACCACCATGCTGATCCTCTTCCACATGTTGCTGAAAAAAAAAAAATTATTATAGCACACTTACAAAAATACCTCCTGGGGGTGGGTGTGGCCAGCAAACAAACAGAGAAGGCACACGCGATTTGTGTAAAAATATGGTAGCTAATGGTCTTCATGCTGGCTGAGGAGTTTCTCAAATTTGGCCTAAATCTTCCACTAATAAAACCCTGAAACGACTCACCCAGAAGAGGAGGCCTAACAGCACGGCAAGGTGAAGAAAATAAACACGAGGTAAAATGACACTGAAATAAGGTAAATGATGAGGAAGTCAACAACAGGAGGTAAAAGTCCTTGCAGAAGAATGGTTGCTCCATTTGTAGGTGATTAGCACCTCCTAATGGAGGCTTGGTCAAAAGGGAAGAAATGTGGCTGTGGAAGCTAAAAACAAAGATGGAGTTATTTATGCTCAGTCTGGAAGAGCATGGCTGCTACCTGGTAACACAAGGGAAAAGTTTAAGATAATAGGTAAATCTAACTTTTAGAAATAGTAATTAGCTTGTTTCTGTAGATTTATGCATAATCAACAGGCTCTGCTCTCTAACTCCTGCATTCCAGACAAGCAGATGCCTAGTTATCTAAGAGCCGCTTGGCAGGGAATGAACCCCTCTCAGACCTGTGACATTTGTCTCCTTAAGCAAACTAACATTTCAGAGAAGAAAAGATTTTGAAGGACATTTTAATGAACCCTTGAAAAACCAACTAAAACTGCTGGGACTTCTCAGACTCTCTTTCTTCCCCTCTGATGATATAAACCCCAGTGCTGCCACATTTCTTTGGAACATGTGGTTTAGGCTGTGTGTTCCCCAATCGACAAATTGTTGATCAAATGAAAAATCTCTAGTATTGTTCTTGAGCCCTGGTGGGTCAGTGGTTAAAGCCATCGGCTGTTAACCAAAAAGTCAGTGGTTAGAACCCCCCAGCCACTCCACGGGAGAAAGTTGTGGCAGTCTACTTCCATAAAGATTTACAGCCTTGGAAACCTTATGGGGCAGTACTCTGTCCTTTAGGGTTGCTATAAGTCAGAATTGACTCGACGGCAATAGGTTTGGTTTTTTAGTATTGTTTTTAACTTTGTTTCCATTCTCAGAAATTATTTTACAAAGGTCACGTGCATTTCAACATTCTGACAAAAATTGCCAGACTTCCCACTGAAAATGTCGTCTGTCCCACCAACATGTATGCCAGGGAATGAGTGCTGGTGCAGCTCGTTGCAGTAGGGCACTGAGCAGTGGGGGTAGAGGAAAGAGAAGCCCTCAATGGCAGGGAAGCTTCCATTTGAGCCAGTGTGAGAGGAGCTCCAGGAGTTTGGCCAGCGGAGGAAGGAGGACATCCTAGGCAGAGAAAACAGCCTGTTCAAAAGCATGGAGGCATGAAAGATGTTTGCATCAGCCACTATCTGGAGGTGTGACCTTGGGCACATCTATCCTGCTTTTCCAGAAAAACAGAACAGAAACAATGGGACTGGCAAACATTATGAGTATCCAAAGAGATAATTTAGACAAAAGACCTTGGAAACACATGAGGACAGAAAGCATGGCTCACATGAAGGAGGTGCGGGGGGCTGTTGTGCCCAGCACAGCCCTAGGCTGAGGAGGGGTTAGGAAGTGTTGGGAAAAGAAGGCAGGAGGCCATGTGTTAGGAGTTAGGAGCCTCGGTCCCAGCCTCAAACTCCTCTGTGAGCGGGGAGCAGAGATGGAGGACTCTACTCCAGGGAATTAAGATCCTGCCCAGAGGGGGAGCAGTTCCCTCCTGGTTAATAGCGTCAGCAATACTGTCCTCCAGCTCCACTCATGCTTCATAAACCATCTTCAGCTAAGAAAAATGCCGACTTCCTAAGGGACTAAAGCAAGGGATTTGAGAGATTCAGGAAGTATGAAGAAACTTTCTTTCCTTCCTTCCTCCCTCCCTTCCTTCTTTCTTCTTTTCTCCATTTATTGAGCACCAGTATGACTTCGGAGCCCTGGAGGTGCAGTGGTTAAGAGCTCAGCTGCTAAGTAAAAGGTCTGCAGTTGGAATTTACCAGCCACTCCTTGGAAACCCTATGGAGCAATTCTACTCTGTCCTCTAGGATCGCTATGTGTTCGAATCGACTCAATGGCAATGGGTTTGGAGTAGGACTTCCCTTCGTCCTAGGGCTGGGAGCAATGGCTTTAATGTAGAATAATCACTCTATTTGTATTTTGGATGATTGCTCCTAAGAGTGGCTTTTAAGAGTCGCAGAAATCAAATACAGTTTGGCCTGCTAGCACCTGTGTTTGCACACAGTTCCCTGGCTACTTAAGCTCATTTTATGTTTACACACAGGACATCAAGCTGCTTGGTCTGGTGGAGGTAGTACTTTTAGCAGCTCCGGGAGATTGAAGACTAAGGCTTGGTGTGCTTGCTCCACCTCTGGTGTTTGGGAGAGGTGGTTGGGGGGGGGGGTGTGGTAACAGACTAAAGGGGAGAAGGGGCAGTTGGTGAGAGCAGTTAAAAGATTTTGCTACAAAGTAGGTGAGAGACAATGAAGACTTGAAAGCAGCAGCAGAGCTAGAGGGAACACAGAGAAGGAGATAGATTCAGGTGAATTTTAACAGAAGTGCCTTGTGAATGCTGGGCTGCTCAGAGAGAGAGGTCTAGAGCAAGGCAGGTTTCTGACTCTGGTGGCTGTGCAGTTGGTGTTGTCACCACCAGGACAAGAAATACAGGAGGCAAAACAGGTTTGGGGGAAGGGAAAAATAATGAGTTCCATTTGGAACATTTATTCATTAGATCCTTGGGCTTTTCTAGGTGGTAGGTACTGTCCAGGAACAAGAAGTAAACAAGAGAAACAAAGTCCCTGCACTCCTGAAGTTTACATTCCAGGAGTGGACGGTTGGCAAGAAACAAATACATCAGCAAAGTAACTGCAGAAGCTTATCTTGGGAAACTGAATGGAGTCACGTGATAGATTGTGCTTGAAGGCTGGTCAGGGAAGGCTTGTGTGTCATTTGGGGAGACCCGAGGTTGAGATGATGCCAGACAGAGTTTGACCGTGATCCAGGGGCAAACAAATAGAGAAACGATCTGGATATAAAAGCCTGGAACTCAGAAGAAGTCTGGTCTGGAAATGATCAGAAAATATAGGCCAAAAAGCATATTGCAAAACACACGCAGCACAGAATTCTATTTATAGAAAGATCAAAAATACACAAAGTGATACTAGTTTTGCGCTGTTCTGATCTTTTTTATTTTTTATTTTCCCTAAGCTCGGTGGTGAGTCCAGGGTTGTGAGATGTAATTTTTATACCTTTTTGCACATCTTAAATATCACAAAGCAAACTAAAAATAACCAGTTGCCTGTCCAGTCTATTAGGACTCATGGTGACTCGTGTGTCAGAATAAAACTTTGCTCCATAGGGTTTTCGATGACTGATTCTTCAGAAGTAGATCACCAGGCCTTTCTTCCAGGCGTCTCTGGGTGGACTTCTTTTTAGTTAGCAGCTGGGCGCATAAACCGTTTACACCATCGGAAAATCGTTGTTGCCATGTAGTGGATTCCAACTCACAGCGACCTACCAGTGGTTCTGCAGGACAGATATGTGGCAGTCTGCTTCTGTAAAGATTACAGCCTTGGAAACCCTGTGGGGCAGTTTTACTCTGTCCTACAGGGTCGCTATGAGTTGCACCATCCAGGGATGAAAAATAAAAAAGCCAAGTCCAAAGGCCTCGGCAAAGCCGGATTTTGCCGCCTCTGGGTGGAAAGGGGAACGCAGCAGCCTTAAGCCGGACCAACTCCCTGCATTCGCTGGCTGGGCCCATCCCTCCCCTCTGGGCAGACCCCCGCCCAGGCTGTGCAGTCACCCTGCCCGCGTGGGCTCTCCGGCCTATGGGCGCGCAGGATCCCGGCCGACACCCCCGCTGCGCCCAGCCCTCCGCTTCGCGCCCCGCCCCTGTGGCTCGCGCCGCCGCCCGACGTCAAGGCCCGGCCCCCGCCACGTGACGGCCGCGCGCCGGCTCTCGCTCGCGCCTGGCTCGCGCCGCTGAGGCTGCTGAGGCGCCGGCGGCGACGCCGGGAAGGCGCGGACTGAAGAGCTTGTGGTCGGTTCGTGCGCACATGGCGGCGGCGCAGACCGACGCCTGAGGGGCAGCGGAAGAGCGGACCGGCGACCTCGAGCATTCCTAAAGCCCCACGCGGCTGCGGCAGCGGCGGCGACGGGCCGCGGAGCTGACGCGGCCATGGCGACGGGCGCTCAACAGAAGGAGAACACGCTACTCCACCTCTTCGCCGGCGGGTGAGCGTCCCCGGCGCGTTCGCGGACCCCCGCTGGCCTGGCCCACACCGCCGGGCCTCCTCCCGCCTCACCCCTCGTTCTCGCCCCGCGCCGGTTATCAGCCTTCCCGGGCGAGTCGCGGCGCCCAGAGGAAGAGGAGGAAGTCCGAGCCAGGTGGCAGGTGGGGAGGCCCCGGGCCTGACGCCATCGCCCGGATCGCACCCCCTGGGTGATTTCACCCTACGTGGGTCGCGCTCCTGACGCCACCTCGTGTCTCACCTTTTCGTGTTTTTTAACAATTAAGTGGCTAGTGTGAGCGAACGTCCCAGGGAGTGGTTCCACCCGGCCACTGTGCCTCGTCCGCCCGCTTGCCCTGCCCGCCGTCCTGGCCATCTCGAACTCGCTGCACCTCCGCCGGGCGGCTTCTCGAGGGCCTTACCGGCCAGCGTTTCAGAGCCGGTGATGGTCTGGCTGATGCCCACATTGTCACAGGGGCTTTTCGGCGCAGGGCAGGAGCTGTTTCAGACAGTCAGAGGGACTGCAGGGGTTGGACATCAGCAAGGGCCTGAGAAGTGCTGGTGACCCGTGATGCTGGCAGCAACCTGTGGTTAACGGGGGACCTCGGAAGAATGCGAGGAGGTCAGGAAGGTGTGTTGAAATGTTTCTCACCTGGTAGTGGATGCTTCCAACACCGGAGACAGAGTAACTGTATGAGCTGCATTAATTTGGTAATTATGCATCATACATGTGTTCAACGAAGGCAGAACTTTTAAGGGAGCAGGGGGACCTAGGAAGGGAGCTGATTTTTTTTTCAGAAATGGGAATTAAAATATGTTTGATATTTAGTAATTTTTTTTTGCTTTTTATCACAGCCAGTGGCTTTTGGAGTCTATTTGGTGGCCTCACAGGCCAGGCACAGCATTCTGCATAAAATAGAATTTATCCTGTATTATCATCTTGACTTGGGTTTTTTAGATGCAGCTTGGACTGCTACCTAAATATGCTACCTAATTATGGTTGAGAAACTTATTTTCAGAGATAACTATGATGAAAGTGTTCTTCCTGAGCCCTTCCTAGTTTTTGTTGTAGGTGAGCAGCAAGTTCTCCAACCAGAAAACTTTGGTGGTTCTTCATGAATAAGAAGAATTTCTCATTCGTCTCCTCCCTGCCTTTCTCTATTAACTATCCCTCCGCCTCCCCATTGTTATTTCCTTTGGAAGTAACACAAGGAGGAAGAATTCTTAAATTAAGATACTTGTTATATAAATTTTTAATTCTTGGGAATTTTAAACAAGTTGACCATATTATTAAAGCTTCACACATTTTTAAAGCCAAGAGAGATAATTAAAAAAAATTCTGTTTTAATGCTCAGTTGAGTTTGATTTACTGTTTTCAGTGAGTTGATCTTTTTAAAAAGGCTTTGTATTTCAAACTGGAGTGTTCAGTGCTCTGGAGCAGTCTGTGCTGAGGCTCCTGCATGATTTGGTCTGCTGTCTTGATGAATCTCTAGTGCCCTTCACAGTGCCCTCTGGCTGCTGCTGCTCGACAGGAGCAACCAGCCTCTTATCTTGTGATGGTGGAAAACGGCAGTGGCCCAGACAGCTCTCCTGGTTGATGGAGCTGTGGATAGTTTATTAGTAGTGCCTGAAGTTACTGTATTCAGCAGGTTTCAGTTTCTTCAGTAGTAGCAGTTCAGGATAAGTAGATACTTAAGAAAGAAAGTACATCTTCCAGAAAAATGTTTTTAGAGTAACTAATTGGATTTTGATCACGTCCCACTTGCTTACAATATATTCAGTTTCTTTTTAGGGTAGAACATTAAAGGAGCAGAGTATTGAATGGATATATTATATAGTTAAAATTAGTTAGCCCAGTGGTCCCTCCAGGTCTGGGTGAAATACTCTCTGCTTTCCTCTAGGTAACTAGTTTCCACTGTTGTTAAACTGGCATCTTTCCAGAGAACTAAGTTCACTTCCTTTGAAAAGAAGTCACAGCCTCTGCTTTTAATATCTGTCATATCTCTCCTGTTTATTGAATAGCCACTGGAAATTATAATAAGTTTAAGCTATCACCAATCAATGATATTGAATAAATATATTTTATCAGGTATATAGGCTTATGAATAGTTGTAATTAGTTGTAGATCATGGAAAATAGAAACTATACAGTATCAAAACAACTCACGGTCTTTTTAATTTCATTAATATATTTTTTTTTAAGTCAATTTCTTGGATTCTTTGTAAAGGGGAAAATACTACATGAACCTGTGATAGTCTTATTTTTAATACAGTGTATTGTCCTTTAAGAAGAAAGAATTTACATAACAAATTGGCATACAACAAGACTGAGAATTGAATACCTATGTTCTCTAATTTGAAGGTATGATTCAGTTTGTAACAGTTTAGTACTTGCTGGAATAAACCTGTTGCATGAGTTGCAATTTGACAGTGTTACCAAACTGATGGAATAGCAAGTTATTCTAATGTTACAATGCCTGATATATGTGCTGTGTCATGTTTTTAAGTGCAACCATTCTCACTCTCTTTTTCCTAGTTGTTCCTCCTCCATTAACGTAAGTTCACTGACCCCTAAGTTTCCTATCTAATCTTTCAAGTTGCTGTTGTCAGTTTGATCCCATATACAAAACCCCATTGCCATTGAGTCGATTCCGACTCATAGCGACCCTATAGGACAGAGTAGAACTGCCCTATAGGGTTTCCAAGGAGCGGCTGGTGGATTCAAACTGCCAACCTTTTGGTTAGCAGCCGTTGTTTACCATAACTCTTAACCACTGTGCCACCAGGGCCCCTGATACCGTAGAGCTATATCTTAAAAGAGCTCAGTGCTCAAGGCAGACATTCTTTCCTAGTTAAGCTAAACTATTGTTTAGTTTTAAGAAGACTTCAGGGGATATTTTTGGTTTAAGTTTTAAAGATTATGTCAGGGCAGAAGTTTTAGGGGTTCATCCAGCCTCAGTGGCTCCAGAAATCTGGATTCCGTGAGAATTGGAAATTCTGTTCTACATTTTCCCCCTTTTTATCAGGATTATTCTATAGACTCTTTGATCAAAATGTTCAGTAATGGTAGCTGGGTACCATCCAGTTCTTCTGGTCTCATGGCAAAAGAGGAAGTTGTTCATGAAGGCAATTAGCCACACATTCCATTTCCTCCTCCTATTCCTGACTCTCCTTCCTCTGTTGCTCTAGGTAAATAGAAACCAGTAGTTGTACTTTGGATAGGTGTTTGCAAGTGTTTAAGATCCCAGGCACTACACAACAAACTAGAAGGTAGAACAGAAGCACTAAACACTTGATTAGGCCAATTAACTGGGATGTCCCATGACATATAAGAGTTTTAATGGCAGCATAGTGGATATTCTATGAGTATACCACTTAACCAGTTGCAGTCGAGTCAATTCTGACTCATGGCGACACCGTGTGTGTCAGCAGAAGTGTGCTCCAAATGGTTGATTTTTCAGAAGTAGGTCACTAGACCTTTCTTCCAAGGTGCCTCTGGGTAGACTCGAACTGCCAACCTTTTGGTTAGCAGCCGAGTGCTTGCACCATTTCTGTTCAGTGCCTAGGTCATGAGGATATAGCACTGAAGAAGACAAGTGATTGTGGAGTTCAGTGAGGATGTTTTAGTAACTTACCACAGCGTTTTTATTCTGATTACTTAATTTTTGTCTAATCTCCCATGATTACTAATTTTTTGCTAGTATTAATAACTGGACATCTTATGTGTACTTCTCTAATTATTTCCTTAGGCTAAACCATTAGAAGTAAAATTGCTGAGTCAAAACATTTTTTGAGGCTCTGGTACCTAAGCAACACATTCATAAACGATTTCTCGGGGTAGGGTGCTTCTGCATGAACGGACTTCGTTCATTTGATGGTGATTTTTATGGTCTTCTTTAGGGTTTCTGCTCTCTTCTCTCCTACCCCCAAGTTTGATGTCTAGATGTCAAAAACAAAAATTTCCACTTTCCTCACCCCAAGATCTAGGTAGCATTGTTATCAAAACAAAAGTGTGCTCAAACAGATTTTCTTGTTACTACATGACAAGCAAAACCTATAATTCCTTTTCTACTGTTGAAGCTAATTAAGAAAAACAGTGAAATCATGCTAAGTGGCTCTTATGTGTGTAGTCTTTATTTGCTATTGAAAGAAATACCTTAAAACTTTCCCAGTCCGATGACTTGAGGTTCTAGTTGCCCACAGAGTGTGAAGGATGTCCTTCATCTGCTGAACAAGCAGTAACATAATGGGGCAGTGACTTACGAGATCTCCACGGTACCTGAAATAGCTGGACTGAGCTGTAAGCAGATTTGGAGGGCGATGGCCTGGATTACATGTTTAGGTCTTATTTTTATGGCATGATTGTTTTGTTTTGTCATCAGATATACTTACATGGCCTGTAAAATGTGTTTTAATGGGAATGTAGTATGTCTTTAAGGTTTTGAAATATATAATCCACAGATGTTTTCAAAATTCAGTATTTTTTCTCCTACTGTGGACAACTGTTGCTAGGTGTACACATACACTGTGCTTATTCCTACATATTTAATGTTCATCAACTGATGGTTACTTTTAAAGTATTAGGGAGTACAGAGATGGTGCCTGTTGATGTATTTGCTAGGGGAACAGTGTTGAGAAGATGCAAGAACATATTTGAATCACTTAAACTCTTGTTGTTGTTAGGTGCCATCAAGTCGGTTTCGACCCAAAGCGACCCTGTGTACAACAGAACGAAACCTTGTCTGGTCCTGTGCCATTCTCATGATCATTGTTATGCTTCAGCCCGTTGTTGCAGCCCCTGTGTCAATCCATCTCGTTGAGGGTCTTCCTCTTTTTCACTGACCTCTGCTTTAGCAAGCATGATGTCCTTCGCCAGGGACTGGTCCCTCCTGATAACATGTCCAAAGTATGTGAGACGTAGTCTCACCATCCTTGCTTCTAAGGAGCATTCTGGCTGTACTTCTTCCAAGACAGATTTCTTCATTCTTTTGGCAGTCTGTGGTATATTCATTATTCTTTGCCAACACCGTAATTCAAAGGCATCAATTCTTCTTCTGTCTTTCTTATTCATTGTCCAGCTTTCACATGCATATGAGGTGGCTGCAAACACCATGGCTTGGGTCAGGCCCACCTTAGTCCTTAAAGTGACATCTTTGCTTTTTAACACTTTAAACATGAGTTCTAACTGCCTTTTGGAAGATTCATTTATGGTAGTAAAACTCTTTAAATGCTTTCTTGAAAACTTTAGGTGTAATTTTTTGGGAGATAGAATCATTTAGGAGGCTTTCAGTTGTAAGTAATAGAAAATTTACTTCAAACTGGCTTTAAACAGTAAGGAATTCTTGGCAAATATATCTGAATTCTAGAGGAAGAACAGGCTTCAGGTGAAGGTTTATCTATAAGCTCAACAATGTCACTGTGGTATCTGCTTTATTCTAAGCCCCCACCACCACCAGCATGGACACAAAATGGATTCCAGTTGCTCCTGTTTCTCCAACCGTTGAACAAGTCTTGAGCTTAACTCTCATTGGACCGATATGGGTGCATGTCCCCACCTCTGAACAGATAATGTGGCAAAACCAAAACCAAACCCGTTGCCGTCGAGTCAATTCCAACTCATAGCAACTCTGTAGGACAGAGTAGAACTGCCCCATAGTTTCCAAGGAGCGCCTGGTGAATTCAAACTGCCAATTTTGGTTAGCAGCCATAGCTCTTAACCACGACTGCAGTAGGGTTTTTGATAATGTGGCAAGGTGGATGGTATTTTGTTGGCTTAAGTGAGTCAGGGCTAGAACTAGAGATGGGTTTCGATCCCATTCAAAGTGTACAGCTTCAGAAATTGGGGGTCTTTTTAAGACAGGAAGAGAGGGGTGGATGCTGGAGAGGCAATCAACAGTGCCCACCATGTCAGTTATACTGCCTTCAAATATATTGTCCATTTTATTGGACTAGTACAGTGTTTCTGAACCTTGGCTGCATAATCCTTTGTTGTGGGGACTGTCCTGTTTAGGATATTTAGTAGCATCCCTGGCCCTACCCACTAAGTGCCAGTACTTGATGGCAACTGGTTATTATATATATTATAAAACATAAACAGAAAATAGAAATGAAATGATGGAGATTATTAATAAAATGAAATAGAAATTGTATTTTCTTTCTGTACTCTCATGGCTCATTGTGCATGTCTCTTGGAGTGTGCACCCCACTTTGGAGATTAATGGTCTAGCATATTGGTGTCCAGTCAGATTCATCAGTTTCCCAGCCAACCATGTGATGCTACACTGTGTCACCCAGATGTTGAATGTGACTTCCTGTTGTCTGAGCACTGGCTACTAGGGTTGGCTGAACCAAAGAGATGATTTTTTGGCCCACAGTTGAGAAAACACTGTGATAAACAATTTAGGGTGTATGTTATCATGATTTTAAACTAGGTTTACCTAAATAGCTATGTAAGTCGGAGCCAACTCAGTGGTACCTAACAACAGCAACAACCTAAATAGCCAAAAATGGCTATTTTCCTCTCCTCTCCTTCCCCCTTCACCCCCAAATCTGTATATTTCAGTCTCTTGTTCTGACATTCATGTTCCTCATTGTAAATTGACACTAAATGATAGTTCATAACATTTTTAGAGGATTAAATGCTTGTCATAAAGTAATCATTCAATAAACAGCAGCAGTGACTGTTATTTAACCAGTAGCTTCTAGCTCTTAGTTATCAGGATTTACTTGCTATATAGAACTATCGGCTTCTGATTTTAAAGTACTCCTGGGAGTTTTACTTCATTCATTATGTCTGGGTCTGTGAGGTGCTGGGTTTGCTTCCAAATTTCCAACACTTAGTGCTGGTGGAGTAGAGAAGTTAACTTACATATCCTATGTGTGCCCAGACCCTCCTTCCTTTCTTTCAGTCAGAGATGCTGGTGCTATGTCATTTTTATTGACTCACCTGTTGTGGGGCAGGTAGTATACTCTTAAGTCCTAGAATATGTGAATACACAGTCCGCCTGCCCTAATAGCTCTCAGTCTAGCAGGAGAGATGACATCTGATAGAAGGTATACCTATGCCAAACAAGAAAATTTAATCAATAATATATTCCCAAAAAGCCTTATTAAAAGGTTGAGGCCATTCCAGATAAGGAGTACAATTGAATAAAATCTCATTGATAGTTGAGTGGAGAAAGATTATATTAGTGAAATGCTTAAAATATAGAATATACTTTATTTCAGGTTTGTAGAGTAAGTTCTTGAATTAATTCTTAGCATTCTTGCCAAGGACAGCAGTGGTGGTTCAGTGGTAGACTTCTCGCCTTCCATGTGGGAGACCTGAGTTTGATTCCAGGCCAGTGTACCTCAAGTGCAGCCACCACCTGTCTGTCAGTGGAGGCTTGCATGTTGCTGTGATGCTGAACAGGTTTCAGTGGAGCTTCCAGACTAGGACCCTGTGGATCACAACAGTCCGATCCTATTGTGCACAGAGTTGCCATGACTCGGGCTGACTCAACAGCAGCTAACAACAATTCTTGTCAAATAGAAGCTCTGAGAGTTTGTTTTAATGAAAAATGAATACATTTATAGTTTACCGATTACTTGCGTGCTGTGTAACTTGCCTAGAGACTAAAATGATGCTGTCAAAGTTAAATGCTATTTTCACATATTTAGATATATTAAAAGACATTCTCCTTGAAATCTCAGTTTAATAATTCCTTAGCGTAGCAAATACTGTTTGTGAACCTAATACTGGGGATACAAAGGTGAATAAGACACGAGTCAGGAACTTATATTGTTGAGCAGCATTTTCCAAAGAGTAAAAAATGTATCACTAGCAGTATATAGGTGGTGATTTCAGTTGATACGTGATGTTGCGAATTATAACTAGCCATCAAATACGTAATTTCGTGGACATTATTGCTTAGGGAAAGATGAAAGTAGGTATTTTAGAATAAAGAAATGAGTTGTTTTGAAGAAAATATTTAAATTGTAATTCAGGTCATATTTCAATATCAGCAGCTTATAAAGGGCAGTGCTTAAATGAGTGACATCAGGGAACACTAGTCCAGAGCGATGTGTCAGTAATGGGGACATGGGATGAATTGATGACTTCTGACTGAGGGAATCTCAAAAACTTTTATCGTTAAAAGTAAGCTTTAGCTTAATTTTCAATGGTGTCCAAATTAATCAGATTTTAATAAAAATCTATTTTTCTTAAACATAGATTTTCAAAATAGTAGCATCTGAATAACTATTTTGAGTGTGCAGAGATGCATTTTGTAGAATATTTATTGCAGTATGGTCGTGAAATTGGAAATTGCATGAACATCCAACAGTGGGAAATCGGTTAAAATATTATACATCAGAGTAAAATGATAGTATGCAACTGTTACAAATGGTAGTTATCTCTTCAGTTGCTATTTTTTTTTACCTCACTGTATGTTCTAATTTTTATTAAATGAACATATATGCATTTATAGAAATAGAGAAATGTTCACATTTCATTTGTGTAGAAAATGGTGTCACTTTTCTGATTCTGCCATGACTTCTTTTCTTCCAGGTGTGGGGGCACAGTTGGTGCTATTTTCACTTGTCCACTAGAAGTCATTAAGACGAGATTGCAGTCTTCAAGACTGGCTCTTCGGACAGTCTATTATCCTCAGGTTCATCTGGGGACCATTAATGGAGCTGGAATGGTGAGACCAACATCTGTGACACCTGGACTCCTACAGGTTCTGAAGTAAGTTCAGTCCCCTCCCGAGCTCTGTGCCGCTGCCACCCGCACACCCTCCCCCACTGTCCCATACGAAATGTTTATAAAGCACATCAGATCAGATGCTTTGTTTACAGAGTCTGTGTGTATCCAGACTTAAGATTAGGTTTCTTTACCAATACCACTGAACTCCGACCTTGCTCTCTTAACAGCAGGGGTCATGCTGTGCATGTGATTATCATCTGGACAGTTAAAGTAAACCTAACAGAGCAGACAGAAAATCCTCCATTAAATTGTGGCATCAGATTGTCATGATTGCTTCTTAGCAAGAAGATAGATAATTTTATTCTACTAGAGTAAAATTTAAAAATTTTTAAAAATCACATGAGAAGGGTTGTGAATATTTTAAGAGGAAATAATATGGAAATAAAATGTTTTTGTTTTTTACTTTTTATTAGGAAATAAATTTGTAGAAAAGTTGCAGTATAATGTATTTAATAATTATTTTTTAATTTCATGCCTAGGGTACCTGGCCATTTTATTATTTTCACTGCTTTAAAAATATCTCGTATGCTTACAAAGTAGCTAGATATTCACAAGTTGGATTTGGCTTAAAACAAAAACTCAGAAATTCAGATGTGCACTTAACAATATCTGGATTTTAAAAAAGATTGGGTCTTTGTCCTTTCAGAGAGATCCTCAATAAATATTACTTGAATTTAACTGAACGTGATATTAAGATCTTTGAAACTTATCATTTCAGTTAAGATATTTTTAAGATTCTCCAGCACACCTCAGATGATATTTAATAGTTTTCAAGTCAAAAAATGACTCGTTTTATGTTCAAGAAAGATATACTGCCCTTTATCAGTACAGATGTTTAGTTGGGAACTGTTTGAAAATGAGGCAGTAAAATGGAAATGCTCTGTCAGACTAATCACAAAACTTAGCACTTTGGCCAGAGTTCAGCCACATTTTAGATAAGATAGAATGAATTGGAAAGTGCTTCATTTATTTTTAGGTACGTTTTGTTTGTGAAACCTACCTTTGAGTCACTCAGACATCCATGCCAAATGTGTGTGCGGTGTATGAGCCTGTTGAGCGAAGACAGGACAGCAGGGCAGCTGGTGGGGACAAGGTCCCAAGAGAGAGAACCTGAAACCCAGCAAGGAAAGGAGAGGGAAGCTGGTATCCAAGAATGAGTTTTCTAAATTAAACATTGAGAAAGGAGAGTGGAGACACGAACGGCAGAAGGTTAGGGATAAACACAGGAAAAATAGAATACACAGAAATGTGGAGGCACCCTTTGATCTCAGAAAGGAGAGCTACAAACCCAGGGTCCTCAAAAAGACAAGGTGTGAAAAACACCCACATCTTGGTTTGCCTTTTGACACTCTTAGGCATTGGCAGTGCCTTAGATGGCACCTTTCTTCTAAGGAATCTAAAGTGCTTTGAACATAATGAAACAGGTAATTTGCCAACTAACTAACATTCAAAATGAACTTCCTCTTATGTGCTTGCCACATAACTCATGACTAGTGAATTTATATTTACTGTAACTGGGAAACTGTTACCCAAAAGTTGTGGGCGTCAACAGGGCCAGGCCCATAAGGTAAATGGGAATGTTTCTATATTTCAAGTTTTTTAGGATTCATATTCTGCACGCCCAGGACCTCTATGTCTCTCTCTTGCCAGGAAATATCTCTGTGTGTGTTTTTCAGATTCTTCAGCCCACTTCAGCTAATATCTTTCAAGTGAAAAAATGACTTTTATGTAATATGATTTTATTGATTTTTCACAACAACCTTAGCACTCAGACATGATATTACCCATTTCGTAAATGAAGAAACATAGATTGGCGGTTAAATGACTTATCCAATGTCATATTTGATGTCTGTTTGCTTATTTGTAAGAAAGATTTGAAGCAGCTCAAAGTAGAGTAAACAACAAAAGCCCTAGAATCGAGGCTAAGCCTCTGCTTCTTTCAAATGGAGACAGCAGTAGTAGCTCAGAGACTTTTAGCTACCTCATGTCCTTCTACCTCACTGACTGTTGCTTCTGTTTTCTTTGCTGTTTCACCAGCCTCACAACCTCTTGATGTTGGAGGGTCTCAGGGCTCAGACCTTGGTCCCCTTTAGTTATATCCAGTCCTTTGGTGATCACGTTTAGTTTTGTGGTTTGAATACCATCTGTTAAGCTGACGGCGCTTCTCTGAGCCTCACAGTCTCCATCCAGCAGCCTATTTGACAACTCTATTGGGTTGTTTAATGAGCATCCAAAGCATAACATCTGTGAAACTGAATCCCCCTGAACCTGCTGCTCCTAGGGCCTTCCCTGTCTCAAAGAAAGGCAACTCTAGCATGGTTATGTAGCTCTAACGTCTCAGAGTCATCTTGGCTCTTATTTCTCTAAAACCTTACAACAAATCCGGTCAACTCTGCCTTCAAAATATATCCAGAATCTGGCCCCTTTTCACCACATTCTCCGCTGCTAATCTGGTCATAGCCACTATCTCTCTCACCTGTATCATCGCATTAGCTTCCTAACTGGTCTTCTGACTTCAGCCTTGCTGCCCTCACGATCCTCAGCCTGGTCTCAATAGAGCAGGCAGATGATCCTTGGCTCACATCCCTCCAGAGATTACCATCTCCCTCTGAGTAAAAGCCAGAGCTATTCCACTGGCCAACCAGGCTCTACACAGCTGCCATCCCCTCCCATGACTTCTCTGACTTCATTTCTGACTACTCTTTCCCCTCTCTCAACTCCTCCTGGCTGTTCTTTCAAAGGCTGGGAACATTTTCTGCTGCAGACCCATTGTACTCCTTTTACTTGACTGGCCCCTAGTTGTCACCTTTGCAGGAAGGCCTTGGAGCTCCTGTGCTATTTGAAATTAAACCCTCCCTCCACTCCCCACCCTTTGTTCCTGCTTTATTTTTATCCCCAGCACTTACCTCTATCCAACATAAAGTATAGTTTACTTATATTGTGTATTTTTCTCTGCTCCTCTCCACTAGAATGAAAGTTCCTCAGAGGTTCCTCAAGGTAGGGACCTTTGTTTGTTTTAATTACTAAGGTATCCCCAAGGACCTAGAATGCTGCCTGTCTCATAGTAGGCATTCAGTATATATTGAATGAATGGATTTTGAGAGATTATTAAGATCATGCATATAAAAAGCTTCACACACGTACAAATACACACGCACACCTCCCACTATGTAGATAATAAATATTAGCTGCTGTCATTATAGTATGATAATAATATGTACTTTCTGTGCTTTTTAAACATAAGATTTGTAACAGTTTCTTGATGACCAAGGCAAAAGGGAAATGTCATATTACATAAGTCTCATTTGAAGAAATAAAGCATATTCACTCTTCAGGAAAAATTATATCTTTTCTGATAGTTCTGAAAGCAGTCTGTTAGTAGTTGTTAAAGACAATTTACCAATATAAGAAGCATTGCTTTTGAGGATGGTTTAACCGAAGATGACTGCTTTTCATTCTACTACCTGCATGATTGCATTAACTTTCTATTTCTTGTATTGACCATCCCTTAGCTAAGAGCCCTCTTGGCGCAGTGGTTAAGTACTAGGGTGCTAACTGAAAGGTTGGCGGTTCAAACCTGCCCAGCCATTCCACAGGAGAAAAGACCTGGCAGTCTGCTCCTATAAAGATTACAGCTTAGGAAACCCTATAGGGCACTTCTACTCTGTCCTATACGGTTTCCAGGAGTTGGAATTGACTCAAAGACACACTACAACATGCTAAGGGCAGGGAAGATGGTCTATAGGGACGGGTCTTTATCTAGTTAATGATAAGACAAGGACAAGGGTCCAGGCCTTTTCTCTACCACAGAGACCATTGCAATTGTCTGTTTGCACTTTCAAAAGACACTGGGTTTATCAAAGACGCAAATGAAGAATGAAATGGTCATTCATTTAAAGCTAAGCTGCTTATTATTAGTTTTACTCTTTCAGGAAGTACTACTTTAAAAGACTTAGCAGACAACATAATTTATTTATTGGTAATTTTTTCTTCAGAATGCAAATTGGGTGTTTTTGGTGTCTCATGTTAGCTTAAAGAAACAAAAATCCTCACAACTAGGTCAGTAAGCAACACCACGATCAACGGAGAAAAGATTGAAGTCGTCAAGGATTTCATTTACTTAGATCCACAATCAACACCCATGGAAGCAGCAGTCAAGAAATCAAATGACGCATTGCATTGGGCAAATCTGCTGCAAAAGACCTCTTTCAAGTGTTAAAAAGCAAAGGTGTCACTTTGAGGACTGAGGTGGGCCTGACCCAAGCCAAGGTGTTTTTAATGGCCTCATATGCATCTGAAAACTGAACAATGAATAAGGAAGACCAAAGAAGAATTGACATCTTTGAGTTTTGGGGTTGGCAAAGATATTGAATATACCGTGGGCTGCCAAAGGAGCGAAGAAATCTGTCTTGGAAGAAGTACAGCCAGAATGCTTCTTAGAGGCGAGGATGATGAGACTGTGTCTTACATACTTTGGACATGTTATCAGGAGAGACCAGTCCCTGGAAAAGGACATCATGCTTGGTAAAGTGGAGGGTCAGCAAAAAAGAGGAAGACCCTCAATGAGGTGGATTGACACAGTGGCTGCAACAGTGGGCTCAAGCATAGCAATAATTGTGAGGATGGCGCAGGACCGGGCAGTATTTCATTCTGTTGTACATAGGGTCGCTGTGAGTCGGAACCGACTTGAGGGCACCTAACAGCAACAACATGTTAGCTTAACCTATTAGAAAAATTTCTCCTTTGGAGAGCCAATACCTTATTTATTTATTTTTTTAAATTGTACATTAGCTGAAGGTTTACAGAACAAACTAGCTTCTCATTAAACAGTTAGTACATACATTGTTTTATGACATTGGTTAACAACCCCATGACATGTCAGTACTCTCCCTTCTTGACCTTGGGTTCCCTATTACCTGTCCTTTCCTGCCTTCTAGTCCTTGCCCCTGGGCTGGTGTGCCCCTTTAGTCTTGTTTTGTCCTATGAGTGTGTCTAATCTTTGGCCAAAAGGTGACTCTCTGGCATGACTTCATTAGTGAGTTAAAAGGGTGTCCGGGGGCCATATTCTCAGGGTTTCTCCAGTCTCTGTGAGGCCAGTAAGTCTGGTCTTCTTTTGAGTTGAAATTTTGTTCTGTATATTTCTCCTACTCTGTCCGGGACCCTCTATTGTGATCCTTGTCAGAGCAGTCAGTGGTGGTAGCCGGGCACCATCTAGTTGTACTGGACTCAGTCTGGTGGAGGCCGTGGTAGTTGTTGTCAGTTAGTCCTTTGGACTAATCTTCCCCTTGTGTCTTTAGTTTTCTTCATTTTCCCTTGCTTCTGAAGGGGTGAGACCAGTGGACTATCTTAGATGGCCACTCACAGGCTTTTAAGACCTCAGATGCTGCACACCAAAGTGGAATGTAGAACATTTTCTTTATAAACTATGTTATGCCGGTTGAACTAGATGTGCCCTGAGATCATGGTCCCAACAGCCCTGAGCCCAGTAATTCAGCCCTTTAGGAAGTTTGGCATTGTCTGTGGAGCTTCCATCGCCTTACCCTGAACAGGTTGTGCTGGCTTGCCCAGTATTGTGTCCTGTTTTACCCTTCGCCAAAGTTACCACTTACCTATTGTCTATTTAGTATTTTTCTACCCCTACCCCTCCTCTCCCTTGTAACCATCAAAGATGGTTTCTTTTTGTGTGTAAACCTTTTCATGAGTTTCTATAGTAGTGGTCTTATACAATATTTTTCCTTCTGTGATTTACTTATTTCACTCAGCGTAATGCCCTCCAGATTAGTGCATGTTGTGAGACACTTCCCAGATTCATCATTGTTCTTTATTGTGCATAGTATTCCATTGTGTGTACATACCAAAGTTTGTTTATCCATTCATTTGTTGATGGGCATCTACGTTGTTTCCATCTTTTTGCTATTGTGAACAATGCTGCAGTGAACATGGGTGTGCATATGTCTGTTCGTGTGACGGCTCTTATTTCTCTAGGATGTATTTCTAGGAGTGGGATTGCTGAATTATATGATATTTCTATTTCTAGCTTTAAAGGAAGCGCCATATCATTTTCCAAAGTGGTTGTACCATTTTGCATTCCCACCATCTCCCTGTAACCTCTCTGTCTTAGTCATCTGGTGCTGCTCCAACAGAAATACCACAAGTGGATGGCTTTACAAAGAGAGATTTATTCTCCCACAGTCCGGTAGGCTACAAGTCCAAATTCAGGACATCAGCTCCAGGGGAACGCTTTCTCCATCGGCTCTGGAGGAAAGTCCATGTCATCAATCTTCCTTTGGTCTGGGAGCATCTCAGCGCAGGAACCTCAGGTCCAAAGGATGCGCTCTGCTCCCAGCACTGCTTTCTCGGTGGTGTGAGGTTCCCATGTATCTCTGCTCGCTTCTCTCTTTTACATCTCAAAAGAGATTGCATTAAGACACTAATCTTGTCAACCTCATCAGTATAAACTCATCACAGTGATAGAATTTACAACACATGAGGAGATCACATGTAATCTCATCATAGTGGTAGTTTACAACACGTAAGGAAATCACATCAGATAACACAATCACACAGTACTGGGACTCATGACCTAGCCAAGGTGCTGCACACATTTTTGGGGGGACACAGTTCAATCCATGACACTCTCCAACGTTTGTTATTTTCTGTTTTTTTGATTCATGCCAGTAATGCTGGGGTGAGATGGTATCTCATTATAGTTTTGATTTGCATTTCATTAATAGTTAGTGATCTCGAGCATTTCCTCATGTGTCTGTCTGTTGGCCGCTTGAATGTCTTTGGTGAAGTGTCTGTTTATTTCCTTTGCCCGTTTTTTAATTGCGTTATTTGTCTTTTTGTTGTAGAGGTGTTGGATTTTCCTGTAGATTTTAGAGATTAGACCTTTGTAGGATTTGTAACATCCAAAAATTTTTTCCCAGTCTGTAGGTTCTCTTTTAACTTTTTGGTGAAGTCTTTTGATGAGCATAAGTGTTTAATTTTTAGAAGATCTTAGTTATCTGACTTATCTTCTGGAGTTTGTATGTTGTTAGTTATGGCTTGTATCCTGTTAATGCCGTGTATTAGGGTCTCTAGCATTGATCCTGTTTTTTCTTCTATGATCTTTATAGTTTTGGGTTTTATAATAGGTCTGTGATCCATTTTGAATCAGTTTTTGTGTATGGTGTGAGATATGGGTCCTGTTTCATTTTTTTGCAGATAGACATCCAGTTTTGCCAGCACCATTTGTTAAAAAGACTGAGTTTTCCCTATCTGATGGACTTTGGGCCTTTGCTGAAGATCAGGTGCCCGTAGGTGAATGGATTTACATCTGGGTTCTCAATTCTGTTCCATTGGTCAATGTATCTGTCGTTGTACCACTACCAGGCTGTTTTGACTACCATAGCTGTATAGTAGGCTCTGAGGTCAAGTAGTGCAAGTCCTCCTACTTCAGTCTTCTTCTTCAATAGTTCTTCACTTCTCTGGGGCTTCTTACCTTTCCATATAAAGTTAATGATTAGTTTTTCCATCTCTTTAAAGAATGTTGTTGGTATTTGGATCGGGATTGCGTTGTATTTGTAGATTGCAGAATTGTCATTTTCACAATGTTGAGTCTACCTATCCATGAACATGGCCAATAGCTTATATTCTGAATATACACACACACTTATTGCTGTCGAGGAGATTCCGGCTCATAGTGACCCTATAGGACAGAGTAGAACTGCCCTGTAGGGTTTTCAGGGAGCAGCTGGTGGATTCAAACTGCCGACCTTTTGGTTAGCAGCCAGGCTCTTAACCACTGTGCCACTAGGGCTCCAGGTTTACCAGTAGGTAATAATATATTGATTTATTTCAGGTATGTGCTTTTTAAAAAGTCTTTCTAACTTACTGGCTCCCCCCCCCCCCCCCCCATCAGGGCTCCTATTCTTTAAACTGCTCAGGTACCTTATTTTTGTTTATTTCTCAAGTACCTTTTTAAATTAGTTTTTTTTTTTTCCTTCTTCTTTACTTTGGGTTTCTAGAGTTAGAATAACCAGTGATGGGTTAAAATATATGAATGCCCGTGGGTAGTTGAAAATTTTGATCTGAGAAGTGGTATTAGTGAGCTTGTCTTCATCTTTTAAAAATTGACTTGTTCTGATGAAATATTTGTCTTGGACTTGACTGTGACATGCACATTATGACCTAAAACTAGTGACAAGACCGCAGTCCTTTTCTGCATTTCTTTCCTAAACAAAAGTTTACGTGACTGTGGGAAAATTTGTCTAGTCCTTACGTGCTTTATTTTGAAGCTGAAGTGTACCGTTTTTAGTAGGAACTTGATTGTTCCAGAAACATTTTGTAAACATCCAGCTAGGTTAGAAGTTCGGATTATATAACAGAGACTTGACTTCTTGTCCACTGTTAATATGCGTAACTCTGAGGACAGTCTCTCTGCAGTTCTTAAAAGGCCAGAGTCACTTGAGGACACGAGTCCCCTGCTGCATTATGGATGAGAGGCTTTGAGCTTCCTGGAGCCAGAGATTCCCCTAATTGTATTTAAATGGCTCCTGGGCTGCACAGTGTACATTAATGTTGGCCACAGATATCTGAACTTTAAAAAAAAATTTGAATGTAGTTGGCATTTGAAAATCTTTATTATATACTATAAGCTATAGGTCACTTCAAGATGTGATTTGAGAGAAGTTTTTAAAGTTCGGGGAGTTCAGCTTTTACTAACACAATACTAATTTGAGAAAGATAGTAAGAGTACCTAAAATGGAAAACATTAAATTCTCATGCCTCTGTTAAGGGCCAAATGGCTTATTTTTGGACCACTGTGAAAATTCACCAAAACTCCCTGAATTTCATTTTGGCATGTTAATTAAATATGTTTATCCCAGTCATGCTTTCCATGATTTTGTGGGCTAAAATAATGAGCTTGATATTTTTTATGGCCTATGGTAAGCTTTTTTTAAGGAATATTTTATTTTGAAATAAAATACAAGAATGGTATAAATAACTTGCTTACACCCTTTATCTACATTCACCAGTCTTGAATATTTTGCCACATTTGTGTTTTCACTTGTGCTCTGTTGACGTGCTTATTTTTTCCTGAACCATTTGTGAATAGATTACATGAATCATGCCCCTTTGCCCTTAATATTTTGGATTTATTTCCTTAGAACCGGGATGTTCTCTTAAAACCACAATGCAGTTTTCAAACTTATGAAATTTAATATTGATATACTACTTTTTACTTTTTAAACCTACCAGCCTTATCAAATAGCTATTGTAAGTGATTAATTTAGCCCAAGAACTAAATTTTGTTTTAAAACTTTGTTCTTGCCAATATATCTCCTGCTTTCTAGATTTTTTCCAGTGGTGTCTTTCCTTCTTGCTGTGTCTTATTTATTCTTCAGCAGTTTTATTAAGATGTTATTCATATATCATACAGTGTACCCATTTAAACTATACAATTCAATTGTTTTAAGTATATTCATAGAGCTGAGCAGCCACCACCACAGTCTAATTTAAAACATTTTCATCCTCCCTGAAAGAGACCCCTTACCCATTAACAGTCAGTCCCCATCCTCCCTCCCCGCCCCTGGCAGCCATTAATCTACTTTCTGCCTCATTAGATTTGTCTGTTCTGGACATTTAATATAAATATAATCATACAATATGTGGTCCTTGGTGACTGCCTTCTTTCACTTAGCATAATGTTTTCAAAGTTCGTCTGTGTCATAGCGTATATCAGAACTTCATTTCTCTTTATGCCAAATGTTATTCCATTGTATGTGTATACAGGTAGTCCCCAGCTTATGAGGGAGTTCTACTCTGAAGACTCCGTCGTGTGTCAAATACCTCTTTTTTTTTTTAAGTTTTCGTGTTTTCGGTATCTTTATAAATCTGATCTTTATTTGTCTTTGGGGGTTGGAATGAGAATGATAACACCAGCAAATTATATGCTGCAACAAGGTATGTAGTACATACTACTAATGATAAGATGTACAAAAATAAAAAAAACAGATGGTAGTAAGTACAGTTTGTTGTAACTTGAATATATTGTAAGTTGGGGACTACCTGTACCACATTTTGCATATCCATTCGTCAGCTGACAGACATTTGGATTGTTCCCATCTTATGGCTGTTGTGAATAATGCTGCTATGAAAATTTATGTACAAATATTTGTGTGGATCTTTGTTTTCCTTTTTCTTGGGTATATACCTGGGAATAGAATTATTGAAGGGGACTTGAAGCAGTTACTGATGAAGGTCAAAGACTGCAGCCTTCAGTACGGATTACACCTCAGCATAAATAAAACAAAAATCCTCACAGCTAGACCAGTAAGCAACATCATGATAAATGGAGAAAAGATTGAAGTTGTCGAGGATTTCATTTTACTTCGATGCACAGTCATCACCCATGGAAGCAACAGTCAGGAAGTCAAATGACACATTGCACTGGGCAGATCTGCAAAAGACCTTTAAAGTGTTAAAAAGCAAAGATGTCACTTTAAGGACTAAGGTATGCCTGACCCAAGCCATGGTGTTTTCAGTCACCTCATATGCATGTGAAAACTGGACAGTGAATAAGGAAGATCAGAGAAGAATTGATGTCTTTTAATTGTGTTGTTGGTGAAGAACATTGAGCATACCATGGACTGCCAGAAGAACAAACAAGTCTGTCTTGGAAGAAGTACAGCCAGAGTGCATCTTAGAAACAAGGATGGTGAGACTTTATCTCACATACTTTGGACATGTTATCAGGAGGGACCAGTCCCTGGAGAAGGATATCATGTATGGTAAAGCAGAGGGTCAGTGAAAAAGAGGAAGACCCTCAACAAGGTGGATTGACACAGTGGCTGCAACAGTGGGCTCAAGCATAACAACTATGAGGATGGCTCAGGACTGGGCAGTACATAGGGCCGCTATGAGTTGGAACTGACTCAACAGCACCTAACAACAACAACAACAACAGAATTGTTGGGTCATATGTGTTTAATTTGTTGAGGAACTGCCAAACTATTTTTCAAAGTGCTGGGCCATTTTACATTTCTATCATCCATGTATAAGGATTCTAATCTCCCCACATCCTTGACAACACTTGTTATTGTCTTTTTTATTATAGTCATCATAGTAGGTATTAAGTAGTATCTCATTATAGTTTGACTTACATTTCCCTAATCACTTAAATGTTGAACCTCTTTTTATGTGCTTATTGGCCATTTGTTTATCTTCTTTGGAGAAATGTCTATTCAAATCCTGTGCCCATTTTTTAATTAGGTTGTCTTTTTTCTTGTTGAGTTTTAAGAGTTCTTTATATGTTGTGGATATAAGTCCCTTATCAGATATGTGACTTGCAGATATTTCCTCCTGCTCTGTGCATTGTATTTTTCCTTTCTTGGTGGTATCCTTTAAAGCACAGACATTTTTAATTTTGATGAAGTCCAATATATCTTTTTTAAAATTTTGTCACTTGTGCTTTTGCTGTCATGTCTAAGAAATCATCCAAGGCCCTGATAATTTACTCCTGTGTTTTCTTCTAAGAGTTTTATAGTTTTAGGTTTTACATTTAGATCTATGATCCATTTTGAGTTATTTTTGTATGTGAGGCACAGAAATGTGAGGATGAGGTAAGGTTCCAAATTCCTTCTTTTGTATGTAGATATCCACTTGTCCCAGCACCACTGGTTGAAAAGACCATTCTTTCCCCCATTGCATTGTCATGGTACCCTTGTCAATAATCAGTTGACCATAAATATGAGAGTTTATTTCTGGACTCTAAATTCCATTCCATTGATCTGTATGCCTATCCTTATGTAAGTGCCACACTGTCTTGATTACTGTGGCTTTGTAGTAAGTTTTGAAATTAGGATGTGTAAGTGTTCCAACTAAATTCTTTTTCAAGGTTTGTTCAGGTTATTCTGGGTTCCTTGTATTTTCATGTTGAATTTTATGATCAACTTGTTAATTTCTGCAAAAAAAAGGCAACTGAGATTTTGATAAAGATTGTGTTAAATCTGTAGATCAATTTGGGGAGTATTGCCATCGTAACAATATTAAGTCTTCTAGTCCACGAACATTGCTAGCATATAGAAGTACAATTGATTTTTGCATATAGCTCTTATATCTTACAACCTTACTGAACTCATTTATTGGTTGTATTTTTTAGTGGATTTCTTAGTATTTTCTACATGTGAGATCGTATTGTCTGTAGAGACAATTTTGCTTTTCAATCCAGATACCTTACATTTCTTCTTCTTGCCTAATTGCCAGCCTGCTACATTTTAGGAAAGCTTTCATAAGTACAAATATTCTTTATTTAAAGCGATTGAATATTTTGTAAATATCCAGAAATCAGAAAAGAAGCTAAGATTTAAAATTTGTGCATTCAAGGAGTCTAGAACATGAGAAGTTACAGTTATTGGATAAAAGAAAGAATGGGAAATAAAACTATAAATGGACAAAACTTTCATAGCATCCAGCATGCCATGGACCAAAACAGCAGCTTAACCTCTTTTGCACCAAAAATTTCAACTTGGTTTTGGAAACCTTTTCTCTGTGGGAAAAGTGGAAGTTGGTAGAAACAGAATAGGCATGATCCATTTTACTGCTAGCTTTATAGGAACATCTTTTCCATAAAGTGAAAGAGAGCTTTTTATCTTAACCTTAGTGTCATAATGAAGGTCAGACAGAATTAGGCTATGATAATTTGTGAACTAGATCAACTTAGAATGCTGTCATAGCAGAGGTACTAGTTACCAAGTAGAGAAATTCCTCAGTATGAAAAGGAGAGTATATCAGAGAAGACAGCAATTTAACAATGTAAATTCTTTTGGATTCCATAAAACTGAGCCGCTGAAAAGAGTAAACTAACTTGAATCACTGTATTGGAGTGGAAAAATGCCTCTAAAGAATGTTCTATACAATCCACTTAGGATTTATTTAGTCACTTTTAACCAAAAAACATTTAACATAAAAAAAAGGCAGTCACAGTAATATCTTTGGATTTGAGATGCTAGGCTTCAACTTTAAATAACACTCATTTCAGTCCATGAAAATTATTAGAAGCATCTGGTATTTCTATTCCTGATATCCCTGCCTAGGTCTCTGCTATAATAGGTAAAGATCTAGAAGATAGGAGAGTTATAAATCAGGAATAAATTGAAAAGAAATACCGTCCAGAGAAATCTCTGAACCTGTTTCTCGGTAAACTCTTTTATAACGAGGATACTGTTCCTTGTATCAGACCCTTTGTAAGATGCTTATGCTTCCTTAATAGGATTTTGTTGTGTGGTACAAACCCTAAAAATGGCGCTTCTGTGCAAGCAATGGAAATGACTTCTTGAAAACATGTCTAACTGATGCTTTTGAAGCACATTTTTCACTGTATTAATGAAAGCAATATTGTACAGCCTCCTCTTGATTCTGTATTGTAATAGGTAAAACCTGCGAAAGCTGGAACCTATGTAAGGTAAAAACCCATCAAAGAAGGAAAACTCAAATATTTTCTAATAATAGCAAGCAATAGAAACGTAGGAAGAGTGCACCCTGTCTAAGGTGGAAAACTTGCGAAACCCGGGAAAACAAGGCAGTCCTGTCAAGTTCCAGCCCTCACAGGTTTCAGTGTATTACAAACAGATAAGAGTCTGGGGTCTTGTATACATTTTATTCTATTAAGGAGCTAGTGTGAAGGTTGACTCTTCAGTTTCCATAGGCTTTGCCTAAGGGTTTTTTTTGTTTTGTTTTTTATTGTGCTTTCCATGAAAGTTTACAGAGTAAATTAGTTTCTCATTCAGCAATTTATACACAGGTTGTTTTGTGACATTGGCTACGACCCCCGCGATGTGTCAACACTCTCTCCCTCCCCACCCCAGTTTCCCTGTTTCCATCTGTCCATTCTTCCTGTCCCTTCCTGCCCTCTTGTCATTGCTGTATGGGCAGGTGTTGCCCGTTTGGTTTCATACACATGATTGAACTAAGAAGCATGCTCCTCATTTGTGTTATTGTTTGTTTTATAGGCCTGACTAATCTTTGGCTGAAGGGTGAACTTTGGGAGTGGCTTCAGTTCTGAGTTAAAAGGGTGTCCAGGGGCCATAGCCTTGGGGGTTCCTCCAGTCTCTGTCAAACCACTCTGTTTGTTGTTTTTTTTTTTTTCAAATTTGAATTTTACTTTATATTTTTCTCCTGCTCTGTCCAGGACCCTCTGTTATGATCCCTGTCAGAGCTGCCAGTGGTAGCCAGGCACCATCTAGTTGTTCTGGGCTCAGGCTGGTGAAGGCTGTTGTACTTGTGGTCCATTAGTCCTTTGGGCTAATATTTCCCTTGTATCTTTGGTTTTCTTCGTTCTCCTTTGCTGTGGATGGGATGGGACCAATAGATATATCTTAGATGGCTGCTTACGAGCTTTTAAGACCCCAGATGTTACTTACCAAAGTAGGATGTGGAACATTTTCTTTATGAACTTTGTTATGCCGGTTGACCTAGGTGACTCCTGCAACCATCGTCCCCAGCCCTCAACCCCAGTAGCTTAGTCCCTCAGGGTGTTTGGATGTGTCTAAAAGCTTCTATGACTTTGCCTTGGTCAAGTTGTGCCTAAGGAGTTTCAAAGATACATCTCTTCTTATTATTCAGGTCAATCTTGGAGAAGGAGGGACCAAAGTCACTTTTTAGAGGCTTGGGTCCAAATTTGGTTGGAGTTGCACCATCAAGGTAAGCATCACATTTCTCAGCTAGTTTATATACTGTATACTGCTGAGTCCTTTCTTATTGAGGGTGATAGCTGCAGAATGATCAGTTTCTTTTTCTGTGTTGGATTTGCTTAAATACATCCAACATGTAGAAATAGTCAACAGTGTCTCTGTGTGTGTGTTGTGTGTGTGTTGTGTGTGTGTGTGTGTGTGTGAGTGTGAGAAAGAGATTCTGGTTATTTTATTCTTAAATATAAAAATTAACCTGCTATCATCAGTTGTAATCTAAACTTTGCTACTCAAAGTGTGGTATGGTTATTATCTGGGAGCTTGTTAGAAATGCATGATCTCAGGCCACATCCAAGACCAACATAGGAATCTGCATTTTAGCAAGCTCTCCTCTGATTCATATGCACATTGAAGCCTTTATCTGGAGGAATTTTAAAAGCTTCTAGGCTTTACCTTAGATAAAACATTCTCATTTTTGTAACAAGGCTTAATTCTCTTCAAAGCTTGGTAGAATATATCGAACTGTACTGTCTAACACCGTAGCCACTGGCCACATGAGACTATATAAATTTAAATCAATTAAAATTAAAAATTCAGTTTCTGAGTCTCACTAGCTACATTTCAATTACTTATTATCCTACTGGCTACTGTATCAAATAGCATAGATACAGAACATTTCCATCTTCGCAGAGTTCTACTGACAGTGTTGCTATAAAGGATAAATGTGTACAGATATAAAAGTGAGCATGTGAGTGAGAGAGAGAGACTGTGTGTGTGTGTGTGTGTGTGTGTGTGTGTGTGTGTGTGTGTGTGTGTGTGTGTGTGTGTGTGTGTGTGTGTGTGTATGTGTATCTAGAATATCTCTGGAAAGATAGATTAGAAACTGGTACTAGAGATTGCCTCCTGAGAGAGGAGCTGTTGAGGGGGCTGGGTGGCAGGAGTGGGATATATATACACACATATATACATATATATCCACCTGTATTCATACTCCATATAATAGTCAAGTAGACTTTAAAGGGAATTAAGCCTTATAAAAAAAACGAGAATGTTGTTTTATATAAAGTGAAGACTAAAGCTTCTAGAATTCCTCCAGATCAGTGCCTCAGTGTGTACACAAATCACTTGGGGGTGTTGTAAAAATGCAGGCTGTTATTAAACCCTTTTATTCCTTTAGAATTTTGTAGCATCTGTGCACAGTCTATTTTAAAAGTAGAAAATATTAGTCTGATAGATAATACGGGGTATAGCATTATTAGAAGATGGTAAACATATTGCATATATGTGGTAAATAAAGAAACTAAGTGCCTTACCCACATGTGGGCAGTGCTAATATGGTAATACTGGCTGCCTTATGTAGGTAGATTCCTGACTACTTCACTCATTTAGAACAGATGGGACCTAGAAAAAAAAGGAAGAAGATTTTAGAACACAATAATAAGTAGTTAAATCCTAAGTTGAAACATATAGTCTATGCTTGATCCATTGGCCAGCACAGAAAATCCCAACCAGCCCCTACTCCCCAGCCCCAACAGGAGGGAAGACAAAGGGGAGAAACAGACAAACAGGGAGAAGAGAAGATGGGGAGGGGGGGTTGAGGGATGGCGGTTGTGAAGTCTAACCCCCACCTGTAGTGGTCAACCTCTGGGGAGTTGGGGAGCATATAGCATATTCAGTGGAGGGGCAAACAAAAAACAAAAACCAAACCCATTGCTGTCAAGTAAATTTTGACTCATAACAACCCTATAAGGCAGAGTAGAACTGCCCCATAGGGTTTCCTAGGCTGTAATCTTTACAGAAGCAGACTGCCACATCTTTCTCCAGTGGAGTGACTGGTGTTATGAAAGCATTGTATGATGGCTATTCCTATGTGATACTGAGACATCAAAAAAAAGTTCAGATTATATTTGACATACTCAATTTTGGTGGAAGGCAGGACAAGTATGGTATATTTTAAAAAATGTTACAAATTGTAAAAGTATGTTTTGGCACCTAAAGGGTTAACTTTTACCAAGAGAGTTAATCCAGAATGAAGAATGTAAAAGGATTTGTGTATGTGTTTTAATATCTCATTTTCCCCAATTATTTTGGACACCTTTGTAATCACTAAATAATTTCTGGAGTGGCAAGAACTTAAGTGTGTATAGCAGGTTTTGGTTTTAGCAGAGATACTAGGAGATGATTTTGGTTACGTATCAACTTTTCAGATGTTGCAAAGGAATGTGTGTGTATGTATATATATATGTGTATCATAACAATTTCTTTATAGTGCTCTCTCTCTCTCTTTGTTCTAACAGGGCTGTGTACTTTGCATGTTACTCCAAAGCCAAAGAGCAATTTAATGGCATTTTTGTGCCTGATAGCAATATCGTGCATGTATTCTCAGCTGGCTCTGCAGGTATGTTATCCTAGTGAGTGGAGCTAAGAGTTTCTCACTTTCCTTAAAGCATGTGTTGTGCCAAACAGCTTTTTCCAGGAGTTAGAAATGAGCTCCCTGCTTCTTTTGCACCTAAAATTGTTTTTTTTAAAGCTTATATTAGACCTGATAGAATATGAGTGTTTGAGTGCAGTTTGTAACTTGGTTCCAGTTTCTTTGACCACTAAAGCTTTTTATTCTCCCTAAAAATTTACACGTTCTTATGTATGCTGCTTGTTAGTGTTTGTTTCTTTTAAAGGACTATTAATATTTTTTATTCTATTTCCCCATTAAGTTATTTGCTAAAGTCAGAGATGCTTTCTTCATAACTCCCCATGGTGTCCAGCTCATCCTGCCCACAATTGGCACTTCTGTCCTCAACATGTTGTTAGATTACATAATGAGGATTTATTCAGGGCTTTTAGTTGAACTCTTTTAGTAGGGCCAGCAGCAGATAGGTAGCTTCTGTTCACTTTTGACGAAGTCGTTTCACTAAGATGTTTTTCTCTAGGAAGTTCTTGGCAAAAAATATGTTGAATATGTAGATTTCTAAGGTGGAAGCTATATATACCTTCTTATATATACTTTTGTGTTTATTTAAATAGAGAAGTATTTTAGAGAACTTAAATTGGCATTTTATGAAAAATCTAGGCCTTCTGCCAGTCTGTAAGGTGTGCTAGTCTGTTTTGTCTGCCTTTGTTATTCCAAATGAAGGCGCTAGCAACCCATCTGAGTATTTATAGATAATAATGTCTGACCCCGAGTAGAAAATAAGTAAAGCGGCTTCACACAAGATAGGCGTTTCTACTTACTATGGAGGAAATACGGAGCTTCAAAACAGGTCAGTCTTCATTTATACTTCGCTTAATAGGCCAATAGAAACCCTGGTGACATAGTGGTTAAGAGCTACAGCTGCTAACCAAAATGTTGGCAGTTTGAATCCATCAGGCACCCCCTTGGAAAGCCTATGGGGCAGTTCTCCTCCGTCCTATAGGGTTGCTATGAGTCGGAATCGACTCGACGGCAACAGGTTTTTTTTTTTAATAGGCCGGTAGTGAGTTAGCCAGAGCTAAAAAATGTTAATCAGGTTTGTAACTTCTGCAGAAATAACTTAGAAGAACCCTTAGTAAATAGAACAGACCTGGAGGGAGTTTTTAAACCTCTTTCTTCCTGGTGGAGCCCTGGTGGTGCAGTGGTTAAGAGCTCGGCTGCTAACCAGAAGGCCAGCAGTTCAAATCCACCAGCCCCTGCTTGGAAACCTTATGAGGCAGTTCTACTCTGTCCCATAGGGTCGCTATGAGTCGGAATAGACTCGACGGCAATGGTTTTGGGTTGATTTTTTTTTTTTTTTTTAATCTTCCTAATATCAATCTACTTACTCAGGACCATGGAGGGTGTGATATTGGGGAAGAGTCAGACCAGTACCACAGCATTCCTACTTCTTGGTTGGTTTGGAATGATTAGCAGTGTTAAGATGGAGAAGGCTTACTTTAACAACAACAACCACAAAAGAATGGTGCCTACAAGCAGAACAGTCTTAAAACTTCAGTTTTCTACAATGATTAGTCAGGTATTACAATTTCTGAGTCTGGATTCAGGTAAATGGAGATTTAGCTCCTTCTCCAAGTTAGATATAAGGTAACCTTTTGCATTTAGATCAGCAACTTTTTTAAACACATTATTTCTGGACCTGAAGTTTATAAATTGAGTGTTAGCATAGTTTCATAATTAACCACAGAAGCCACATGAACAGAAATACCAACAGCACCACCTAGAGGTTGAAAAGACGAGACAGGGCTCTAGAAAGTTGAAGAGACATCTTTTAGGCCCAACATACCCCAGTAAGTGTTACATTTTAGGAAGTATATAGCTTCCACTTACAGTATAGATTGTAACTGCTTCCTACTATCCATTTTTATTGTTAAGCCATTGAAATCCTAATTTCAGCGTTTACTGTGTAGTGTAGACAGTGATGACTTTTTGTTTTTTTTCCAGCTTTTGTCACAAATTCCTTAATGAATCCTATATGGATGGTTAAAACCCGGATGCAGCTAGAACGGAGGTAAGCTATTAGTTGTTCCTATGCCCACTTTCCTTGATAAAGGAAGAATTCTTGGGGATTTTGTCTTCCCCTGATTCTAGCTTTGGAGTGAGGCATGCACAGTCCTCAGCCATTCCTGTCCTTGTTTTTTCTGAATATCAGCATATGTAGAAACTCCTTTTGTTTTGAGATTTGTGCTGCCAACCATGGTAGGTAAACAAGAGCCAGCTGATTCTGCCTAGGAATGACCATGCTCTGGGCATTTTAAAACTTGGTTCTAGTAAGCTCTGCTAGCATGTCCCCCAACAATAAATATTTGTTGCATGTTTCCTGTGTACTAGTCACTAGGGAAACAGCAGGAAATAAGACATAGCCCTTGTCTTCCAGGAGCTACAGCTCAGTGGGGGGCTACAGAAAGTAAAGAGAATGATTATAGCCTGGTGTAATAAGGGACCTGAGGTGCTACAGGACCATGGAGGGTCACTTAATACAGTCCAGGCAGGGTGGAGAGAGGAAGGAGGTTAGGGAAGCCTCCTGAGGCCACGACATCCACGCTGCCATCTTAAGAATAGCCAGGATGCTGTCAGTGAGATGTATACCTGTAAAAAGTTGAATTGGCAAAAGTTGTGTGATGTATTTACAACAACAAAAAGAAAAAAGCTGCTGAAGCTGCTTACGTACAACCAGACACCTCATGAGATTTGGTTCCTTGGTTCGGAGGTGGTCATGATTTCATGGGACATCCTAGTTAATTGGCCTACTAACATGTTTGTTGCATAGTGCCTTGGGTCTTAAAAGCTTTGCAGGCAGCCATCCAAAGTACAACAATTGATCTCTATTTGCCTGGAACAACAGAGGAAGGAGAGTCAGGAATAGGAGGAGGAAATGGAATGTGTAGCTAATTGCCTCCATAAACAACTTCTTCCTTTGCAATGAGACCAGAAGAACTGGATGGTGCTTGGCTACCATTACTGAATATTTTGATCAAAGATTCTATAGAAGAATCCTGATCAAAAGGAGCGGGGTGAATTGTAGAACAGAATTTCAAATTCTCGTAGAATCTGGATTTCTGGAGTCATGGAGGTGGGATGAACCCCTGAAACTAGTGCCCTGAGATAATCTTTAAACCTTAAACCCAAAATATCCCCTGAAGTCTTAAAATCAAACAGTAGTTTAGTTTAACTAGTAAAGAATATCTGCCTTGAGCAGATAGATGGGATCTATCTATATGGGATCAGATTGACAGCAGCAACTCAGAAGATCAGATAGGAAACCTAGGGGGCAGTGAGTTATATGGTAATGGGGGAGGAACAACTCTGCAAAGGAGGATAAGAATGGTCACACAACTTGAAGAATGTATAATGTCATTGAATTGTACATGTAGAAATTGTTGAACTGGTGTAGTGTGTATATTCTCAACAACAACAAAAATAAAATAAATTATTAACAAAACATTTCAAAATAAAAGGTATGCCCAACAGGAAAAGTTTAAGAAAATAATAATAGCCAGAGTAGTGGCTAGGGGCTGGGGGTGGCAGTGAAGAGTGGTTCAGGCAGAGAGAACCGTATGCAGAAAATCACAAGGCAAGATAGCATGGTTAATTCTGGGAAGCTGGAAGAAGGGCAGTGTGCATGAGTTTGCCCTGGAGAAGGAGGGCATTATAGAAAGAGAAGGCTGCAAAAATGAGTGGGGATCACATTCCCAAATGCCCTGGGAATCAGTTTGGAGTTTAGACTTGGGCTTTATTTTGAAGGCAGTGGAAAGCCGTTAGAACAGCTGTTGTCATTGGAGGGGTGTGATTTTACACCCAAGGAATATCTGGCAATGTCTGGAGACAATTTTGGATAGCACAACTTGGGTGGGGTGCTACTGGCATCTAGTGGAGTGAGGCCAGAGATACTGCTGGACAGCATGCACAGGACAGCCCCCACAACAGAGAATTATCCAACCCTAAATGTCACCAGTGCCGAGACTGAAAAACTGCATTGGAGGATTTTAAGCAGGGGAGTGGTCTGGTTGGATCTGTGTTAGAAAAGTCACTTCAGCTCAGGTGTGGGGAATGGCCTTTGGAGGGACAACCAGGGAGGCAGGGAGACTCATTGAGGATTGTTCGGCATGCGACCAGTGCAAACATGATGACGTCCCCTGGAGTCACTCATCTGTCTGGCAGCAGGCAGTTACAAATACTACTTTTAAGTCATTGGGTAGGAACACCTAGTTTTAAGTTCCGATAATCTATTCAATATTTATAATTTTATACAAAATTAAGAAATAATCTCAAAATATACAGTTTTATACTACAGAACTTAGAAAGCGTGCCAGTACACTCACCATTCTGTCAGAGTTTAGGTGACTATCCCTTCAGTATTTTCCTAAAGTATATTTGTATCATAGTTGTGATTATTCTTTACTTATAATTTTGTCCTGCTTTTCCACTTAGAACATTTCCCTGTACCTTACTGGCTTCATAACCATTTAAATCTAGTATATGCGCAGAAGTTTACTTATTACTCCTATTTGTAGACATTTGGACTATTTTGATTATATTTGAGTGTATCACAGTGCTTAACATGTTGTCAAAATTAGGTCAAAGTCTACGAACATTTTCTGTGACTCTTGGTAAGATACATAGAACATCCTTTGGGCCTGCCAGATGTCCCAGCTAATGGACCTGGCCTCCCTCTCAACCCTGAAGCCTGGCCTCCCAGTGAGCCAAGGGTCAGTGTGACCGCAGTGTCAGGAGGACACAGGTCACCTGCTGTAGAACTTGTCTTTATTTTTAAACGTCACCTGGTGTGATGGGTGCAGTCACCAGCTCGCTTATGCGTGTTCTAACAAGTCTGTCACTTACCTTCTCGTGCAGAGTGAGAGGCTCCAAGCAGATGAATACACTGCAGTGTGCTCGCTATGTTTACCAGACAGAAGGTATTCGTGGTTTCTATAGAGGATTAACGGCCTCATATGCTGGAATCTCAGAAACTATCATCTGTTTTGCTATTTATGAAAGTTTAAAGAAGTATCTGAAAGAAGCTCCGTTAGCCTCTTCTACAAACGGGACTGAGAAAAATTCCACAAATTTTTTTGGACTTATGGCAGCTGCTGCTATTTCTAAGGGGTGTGCCTCCTGTATTGCTTATCCACACGGTACGTTACACTTTTTCTTCCTGAGCAGTCAAACAGCTGTCAGGTCTGTGTCAGTTGTCGGTGTCTCTAAACTTCTGTAGCACAGGTTGGAATGCAGATGCCTGCAGGTAGGGTCAGTGGGTACAGGTTTCACTTGTTCCCCATTGTAAATGCATGTATATCCATAATGTGAGTGGTGGGAACTTGACACAACTCCAGCTGATTGTGGCCAAAGCTGTTGCTGCACACGTAAGTGTGGGCCCTGTGTTGCTGATCTCCTGATGCTTTGAAAGACGCCAAAAATCTGGATTTTTTTCAATAAAATTCCTTGATTTTAAGTGATATGGGAGCCAAACTTTAAAAAAAAAAAAAAAAAAAAAAACTCTCAGCTTCCACTCTAAGTGGGCTGCTGAGGAAGGCTACTCTGGATAAATTTATTTTTTAAGGAGTTACAGAACTGATGTCCTGTTGGCCTACTTAAAAAAACAAAAAATAGAGCTTAGTTTATTGTGTCATGAAAAACGGGTTTTGCTTTCAAAAGCCTGTGCACTGTTGGCTATGACAAATGTGTACAGTCAGCTAGCTGACAGGCATTGAATCCCCATTATGTGCATTGACACTGAGCTGGGCCCCACAGGGCTTAGGGAGACGAGGTCGGCGAAGCTTCTTACGGCAGGGAGACAGGTGCACGCGTCCACTGAGGCCTGCACAACACGCAGGAGGTGGTGAGCTCTGTGCTGTGGGTGCCTGGATGAGGGAGAGCCAGGTCTATGAAGGCTTTGAAACAGGTGGCTTTGAAGCTCGGGCGAGTGGACCCGGATTCTAGTAGAAGACAGACTGGGAATACATGCAAAGAATGTCTTATTGAAGATACTTACAGATTACACCTTCAGTGAAATTATGGTATTTGCTTAATTGGGAATGTTGTTAGTGAGTACTGTCAGGTCACTCTCAACTCATAGCAACCCCATGTGACAGATGAACTTCCCCATAGGGTTTTTTAAGCTGTAATCTTTAAGGGAGCAGGTTGCCAAGTCTATCTTCTATGGAGCTGGTGGGTGGGTTAGAACCTCCGATCTTTTGATTAACAGCCGAGAGCTTAACCCTTGCTCTACCAAGGCTCCTTAATTGAAACTAGAAAATGATAAACTGTCTTAAATTAAGTGTCCTTCAAACTAAGCTTTTTTTAATCCCTTAAAAGTTACTTTGTACTTATATGTATATGTAAATGTCCATAACTGACTGATTCCCAGAGTCAGAAAATGTTCCAGAAAGAACTTACCTTTGCATTATATCTCTGTGTGTGTGACTGTCCTGTCCAAGTAGAGCTGAGATGGCAAGTGAACATAGCTGTGCATTGAGACTTTGTGACCAGGCTATATGCTAGCTGCTTTTGACTTTCCTTGTGTTGCCTGGAAATAAAGTTTATTTGTAGTGTAACTAGTGTATTTCTCTCTTGCAGAAGTCATAAGGACACGGCTTCGTGAGGAGGGCACCAAGTACAAGTCTTTCATCCAGACTGCACGCCTGGTGTTTCGGGAAGAAGGTTATCTTGCCTTCTATAGAGGACTCTTTGCCCAGCTCATCAGGCAGATACCAAATACTGCCATTGTGCTGTCTACCTATGAGTTAATTGTGTACCTGTTAGAAGACCATGCTCAGTAACAGGCCAGAAAATTGTGCTCTAGAAGAATAAAACTGAGAAATTCTAGAGAATTTTTTTTTTCCATTGATGTTTAGAATGTTTGAGACTGAAACAGGAAAGGCCATAAAAGAACTGGCTCGTACCATCTGTTGGACATTCCTTTTGGATTCATACTTTCTGGAAGGTTCTGATTCATTAAGAGTTAATTATAACTTCTTTTTTTTAACTTAAGAGGATTCAGGATTAAGCAGCAACTAAATTAAATCATGCTATTTAAGTATAAATTTGGTTTTTGTCCTCTTTTGTGATCACTGTAGTGTAAAATATAGCTAAGGACTTCAGTATTTCAGGCGACACGTGGAGATGCAGAGAAAAACTCTAAAGTCTGACTTTAAGACCTCTCACCACTGGACAAGTAAGAAGTGTCACACCTTGGTGGTACTGCGTGGACCAGGACAGACTCCCAAGCTATTTTTCTCCGTTGTACATTTCAGATTCCTCATATCCATTATAACCTAAGCTTTCAGGCTGCTGACATTAACAAATAAGTACAGTTCTCTGGCACTATGTCTTTTAAACTAAACATTTTCCTGAAGTTGTCCTCTTATCCCCTGTTTGAACCAAAGGAGAAGTTTTAAAGAATAGTTTATCAATTGCCTTAGCTTCTGATATATTTCCAGAAGCTAAGCCTAGGTAAGCCCTGGCACCTTCTAAGTGTGTTATAGCACAGCCTCCAAGTCAGCTGTGAATGTGGACTGACTTATAACCCATCCAAAGTCTTCCTTTACCCCTGTTCTTGGATCTCTGCTACTGGAAAAAAGGAGCTCAACACAGGATGGATCACCCACCCCTGCTAGTTCACTTTCATTCTGACAGGAGGCGCTTGGTGGTGTTTAAATACCCTAATTCAAAGTAAAAAATAAATCCCAGAAGTGAGAAATTACCAGAATTTTATCCCTTTGTTTTAATGGATATTTAATGAGGAAAACAAAAGACTAATAAGACAGAAGGCAGAAGAAATCAATAATCTTTCATTGGTTCTTTCACTGGAATTTGAATGTAGTATACATTAAGGTTATTTTTCAATCTGAACTTATAGAAGATACTTGATTCTAATACCCGATGTAGTTTCAGATTCAGCTGCAGATACTCTAATTAGGGATGAGAGGAGGATATTTTCAAATTGTATTAGAGTTTAATTTTTTTTCACCTTTATAGTCATAAAGGCAGTTAACTGATGTTTCTGAGCCTTCTAGCATAAGTGGCTTCAGCAACTATATAGAAGTCAAAATGAAGGCTTTAGTCAAGCTTCAGTGCTTCTAAAGTGCATGATAGTAAAGTGATTTCCATTCCAAAAGCTCGATTTTAACTCTTTGATAGTGGCAAGTAGCAACATCCTCCTATTATGCAGATTAAAACCTGAATTTTTTCTCAAGTTTTTATCTAATAAGAAGGTTAAAAATTAGGTGTGATGCAAATGGTTAAGCACTCAACTACTAGCCTAAAGGATGGAGGTTCCAACCCACTCGTAGGCTCCTCAGAAGACAGACCTGGCAATCTGCTTCCGAAAGGTTATAGCCTTGAAAACCCTATGGAGTAGTTCTACTCTGCACACATGGGGTCACCATGAGTTGGAATCCACTCGACCACAACTAACAATAACAACTATTGATGTACTTACTGGGTGTGAAGATTATTTAGAAATAATTTTCATTTATACATTCTTGAATTAACAATTTGATGTTGACCTAGTATAATTTAGGTCTCTGCTTGCTTCTCCTGCACAGGGCATTAAAATTAAATTTCAGCACCAAAGTGGGAAGAGAACAAGCAGAAAGAAAGTAATGCTCCCTCTGTTAAGGAGCTTGTTGGATTTTAAAATGGGGAATACTGTTCGAGCTGTTGATGGGAGAAATCCCATTGTTTCTCTCTTCTCCGCAAGCTTAGTCATTGGGATTTCATTATTTTTAAAGTCATATATAAGGCTTTAAAAAACCTCATTGCGTATCCAGTGTGTGCCAAGCACTTGCAAGGTCTTAAACTTTTTCTCCTTTAAATTCTGACAACTTTGTAAGGCAGGTATTGTTGCCACCCACATTTTACAAATAAGAGAAGCTAGGGGCTGGGGGACTTACATGATTTGCTGGAAGTCATGCAGGTGATAAGTGGTAAACTGGCCCACAGGAGACTTATGCTACCTGTGGAAAAAATTCGTCAGAGGCAGAGGGGCATTTGAGCCCGTGGAGTGGTCCACCATTTTACCGAAGGATTGGAACTCCCTAAACAAGGTGAGCATGAACTAATGCATGTGACAATTGCATGTGTGCTTTGTCCACAGAGATCAGTCCTTCCTCTTGAGTAGGACATTGTGCAGACACCGAATCTTTCTTGGAAAGAGAATGATACAGTGCCACACATCTGAGGGAAGTGACACTGCTTATTCATATATGTGCTGGTGGCTGGTGAAAGGAGGGTAGATGAAAAGCCTTTGTTCTGATACCCACTTTCAAGGCGGCTGTCCAGCCCTGGCTCTAACCCCTGCTAGGTTTCATGCTCCCTCCGTCTGGTCCCTCCTTCACCCAGTCTAGTGAATGCATGTGACTAGGGTGTTGGACAGAACAATGGGGGCACCAGGAAACAAAGGTATCATTTGCCCCCAAATCTAAAATCCATCACTATCCACAAAGAACATTAATGTTGACCTCAAAACACTGGAAAAGTTGTAGGAACATTGAAACATGTATTGTGTCATTAAATACAAATATTTCCTACCATTAGCTTTTTGTTAATTACAAAAGCTATTTAGCTCAAATCAACAATACTGACACCCTTGCATAAAGTTAATCTCCCCTTCCTATCTTCCCCCTCTCCACCCCCCTCCCGCCCCAAGTAACCAGTGTTAGCAGTTGGATGTTAACCATTCTCTCTTTAGATGCTCTCAGGTAGGTTCTGACTCATAGCGAACCTGTGTACAACAGAACAAAAGCTACCTGGTCGAGCCGTCTTCACAGTCCTTAGGCTTGAGCCCATTGTTGCAACTACTGTGTCAATGCATCTCGTTGAGGTCTTTCTCTTTTTGCTGACCCTCTACTTTACCAAGCATGATGTCCTTCTCCAGGGACTGGTCCCTCCTGATGACATGTCCAAAGTATTTGAGACAAAGTTTTGCCATCGTTGTTTCTAAGTAGCATTCTGGCTGTACTTCTTCCCAGAGATTTCGTTCATTTTTGCGGCAGCACACGATATATTTAAAATTCCTTGCCAAAGAGGCATCAATTCGTCTTCGGTCTTCCTTATTCATTGTCCATTCTCTACTTCCTACAAACATAAATGTATTATAGGAGTTATTTTTTCAAACTTTGACTATTACAAAAATTAATCTGCATGTTGCTTTTTTAAAGCAGTACATCATTTCTCCAGGCCAACACCTATAGCTCTGACATTCTAATACTGCATTACAATTCGTTCAACTTCGCCCCTATCGATGTACATTAATATTTCAATAAACTAATTTTTTAACCCCTGGGGTGGTGGCTTCAGTGGAATTTCCTTAAGGAGCTGCAAGGATCAACAAAACTCAGCATTGAGCGCATAGGCCGCGTTTGGCTAGGCTTTGGGAAGACAGAAATAGCAGGAGAAAAAGACTGATGACAACGCATTCGAATATGCCCGACATGCTCCCCCTCCTAATCGCAGAAGGTGGGCGCACTTTGCGCCGAGGGGCCGTGAGAACGAACACTGTCGCAGTCAGAGCTCCGACCACGGGCAGAGAGGTCGCGCCAAGGCGGCCTCCCACCTCCGGCCGCACGGGGGCGCTTCGGAGCAGACACCGCGGCTTCCGCCGGCGCCCCGCCTGCCCGGTCTCGCCCCGCGCCCCAATTGGCTGCGCGGCGGGCGCGCGCCGAGTCAGGGGGCGGGCCCGCGCCTGCTACAAAGCCCGGCGAAGGTCACGGCGCAAGAGGTCCGCCCGTCGCCGGGGCTGCCTCACCCGGCCGCCATCCCGCGTGGGAGCCATGGAGGGAGTGAGCGCGCTGCTGGCCGGCTGCCCTACTGCCGGCCTGGCCGGCGGTCTAGGGGTCACGGCGTGCGCCGCGGCCGGCGTGCTGCTCTACCGGATCGCGCGGAGGTGAGTGCGGGCCCGCGCCGCCGACGTCCGGAGGCCCACGCGGCCGCCCCACCCGCTCTCCTGGGCCTGTCGCCTGTAGTCCGCTGGGCGCGCTCTGCCTCGGCCCTGCGGCCCCACGCGTGGTGGGTGCCCTGCCGGCGGCCTCTGCGCGCCGCCCACCGACTAGGGCCGCAGAGATGCCTCCTTCCCCAGGGTCCCGCGGAGGCCGACCCAGTCTGCACGCCCACTCTTCAAAAAAAGTCCGAGTTCGGGTTCTTTGTTCGGGAAGCGGCTGAGAAGTGTGGTTTGGGGTCAGGGGGATCTCAGTGGGCACGGGGACTCCAGGAATGTGCGGTGCAGGCAAGAGCACCCACGGAGCTCCCATGCAGGGTCCTCAGCCCCTCCCACACACACCCAGGCCACGCAGACTGCAGAAGAATCAAGCGGTTGATAGAAGGCAGATGCGCGCCTCTGTTCCCTGTCTGTGGCCCTGGTCCCCGGGGCAGCACGCTGGGATGGTGTTGATAACTGCGTCTCCTATCTATCTGCATACAAATTCCCGGGCATCGTTCTAAAGTCCTCCTGTTATCCCATTTCAGAGCCCCAGCCCCTGCTCCCCAGAGAGACACTGAGGGAGGGAGGGGTTAAATAAATGGTTAAGCAGAAAAGCCACGATTTGGACTGAACAATCTGGCTCTGGAGCCTGCATCCCTAACGCTGGGCTACACTGCCCCCAAGATCCTGCCTCAGATACTTCAGGGGTCTTTAAAAGGGGACTGGGCTAGTTCAATGGCAGCCCCCAGCCCTGGCTGGATGGCACCCAGGGATCATGCTGACCCTCCTGCTTCAGTAGGGCCTCAGGAAGAGTGGACTGTTTGCCCACCTTCCCAGGGGGTGGGGAGAAAAGGCAGGGCCATGAGAACATTCTAGGGGCAGAATGGGTGGGTTTGCAGCTTCATCAAGGGACGCCACAGGGATGCTCAGACCTTTGGTGAAATTGAAAGGACTTGCCCAGGGTCACTCAGCGGCAAGTGGTGGAGCTGGGATTTGAACCCAGGCTGTCTGGCTGGTTAGTGTGTTCTTCATAACCACTGCCATGCAGTGCTTCTCGCGTCAGAAAGGGGAAATAAGTGAGAGTTGTTGAGTCACAGGCTTCTTGGAGGAGGAAGGGGTAGGAGGGACTTGAGCTGGCCCTGGAGGATGAGCCAGACTTGCAGGATAAGGGGAGAGGTGGGATGGCTCAGGATCTCGTGGATAGACCACGGGCAGCCAGGGGTTGAGGGAGCTCTCCCCACCCCCTCAAGGACCTCTGAGAACCAAGTCTCTGCATGTACCAATTCCTGCTCAATTTCTGTAAGTTGAGTGGTCCATGCTGGACGCGTCATCCATGAGTACACTAAGGTCCAAAGCACAGGGTGCTCAGATCCAGAGTGTTTCTCCTGGAAAATGCTGCCTCAGTTAGCCCAGGCTGGGGAAGTGGTCCCAAGGGTCAGAGCCTGGACAAGGCAGGGAGCAGGCGTGGCTCTGCATCATCCCCAAACTTCCCAACATCTCATGTGTTGTTGCGTGGCTAGGTTTGGACTGGGTTCGCTCACTGCACCTTGCACTTTGGTGCCTTCTGCAGTGGCTGGTCTCAGGTCCTGTTTCCCCTTCCCAGACCCTCCAGCTAGCTTTCCCTTTTGGAGTCAGGAATCTGGTGCCTCGGTGAAGTGTTGGGGAGCTGTGTACAGGGGGCATGGTTGGATGGGTCAGAGCCATGGTGTGGCGTTGCACTGGTGCTGTTGGTTGTGGTTTGGAAGGACCAGTCTTGCCAGGATGCCCAGGGATGTCTGCACAGAGCACTGGGTTTGTCCAGAGATCATAGATTCAGAAACAAGACCAGCCCTGCAGCCTGCGCCTCCTCCCTCCAGGAAGGCAGCAGGCCAGGGGGATGCCAGGACAGTGGTGAAGCTGGCTTTGGCGACAGCTCATATTTTGAGTGGCCCTTGGGAGGGTACATAGGAGAGTTGTTTTGGGAAGGCAGCTTGGCAGGTGGGAGTTTGCAGACTCAGCACAGGGATCGTGGTGGACATGGGGCATGGCCCTGTGGCTGGACATGGAAGGAGAGGCTGCCTGGTGCACCATGGGTCCATCCCACTGCCCTCTGCTCAGATGACGAAGGGTGGACATGAGAGGTCACTTCTTAGAAGGGCATCCATCCTCCCAGATTCTCCATCAGGGCAGACCCCAGCTTCCTGCCCATGGAGCCCTCATGTACACTATTGTTAATGTGGTAGCAGCCAGTATTTCCATGCTGGTGACATACCAGACACTGCTAAACACTGTACACAGCCCCCTCAAGAACCCTGGCAGCAACCCCGCAGGGGCAAGGGCTGCTGCTCTCCCTGCTTGACAAATTAGAGAGGTCAAGCCACTTGCCCTCGACTACCAGCTCTGCCCGACTCCGGCTCTGAACTAGGTGCCACATCTGGGTCCTCACTGAGAACTTAGGCCTCTTGTCGGCCACACAGGTCGCCACCCCCGGCAGCACAGTCTCAGGGCTGGAAGCGAAGTCCTCTTTTTACACTCCCCCCCAACCAGGCTTGCTCACCCTGTGTCCAGGTGGTCATGGCAGCCCTTAGCTTCTTATGCCCATCCTACACCAAACTCCCCAACTCGACTCTCCCAGTCAAGTGTGACCTTGTACCTATCTTGCGAGAGCTGCAGGGGCTGCTGTGTTTGCTGGGATTGTCCACTTTCCAGTGTCCCAGCCTAAGTGTCTGAGCTCCGTCTGGCATTCAGGGTCCACTGACGCCCCACTGTGCCCAGGCTCAGTGCCCCTGTGCACCACGCCCCAGCTAAGCAGCACCACTCCCTGGATGCATGCTGTGTGGTCCCTCCCTGAGCCTTCACCCACAGCCCCGTCTGCCTGAGGGCTGTCTCCTGGTTTCACCCCGTTGGCAAGCACACCACTCTCTAGGGCCACAGCAAATGTGCCGTCTGTTGGCCCCTCTCCAGTGGCATTTGCCACCGTCTGTCCTGTGAGGTTGACATCCTTGTCCCTGTGTCATGTTCAGAAGTGGACAGGGCGTTGCTCATCTTTGCATCTCTGCAGCCTAGCAGTTGGACTGGGGTGACTGGGGGTGTGCCCCCTGCCCCAGGCCAGGGTCTGCCCCCAGAGAGGTGGGTTTGGGGCTTCTGTCCTGGTGTCAGCAGGTCTGCTGTGGACTCGCGTGTTTTGCTCTGAGGGGGTCAGCTGCGGCGGGAGGAGGTCCGTTACGTCTTGTGTGCCCAGCTGTGTTTTGATGCCCAGTCGCTGCAGCCCAGGCTGGACGGGACAACATGCTTGTGATGCTGCAGGGAGGTCAGTGTGGCAGGTGTGGGCACAGCATGACAATGGCCTCCTCAGAAGCCCACCCACGGCCCAGAGGAGCAGGTGCAGACCCAGTCCTTGTGAGGCTGTCGCAGGATGTCCTCTTGGGGCTGACCACTGATACCCTGGGCTGCTGGGGGAACAAGGCCTGGCTCAGAGAGATGCCCACTGGGGCCAGCACACAGTGGCCAGGGCCCTTGTGGTGGGGAGGGGGGCTGGGCCTCCCCGGAGGGGGCCTGCCCTTCTTAAGGCCCGGAGACTGGTTCACATAGGCCACGCCTGGGCAGTTCTGCGCTCCGCGGTCAAGACTGCCCTGTCCCAGGTCTCCTCACAGCAGGTGTATGACCCTGGCAGGTTCTTAGACACAGGACCTGCAGCCGCAGGCCTCAGGAGTGGTGGGTTCACTCCTAGAACAGACTCCCCACCCGCAAACGTTGATGACGACATCGTTGTTAAGGGCGTACGTTCTTCTCATGTTCACGCTTTTTTGCAGTGTGTTCTTGGGCTGGTGGAGAGGCGGCCCAGAGCATGCAGCTCCCTCTGGTGCCCAGGACCCAGTAGAGCCCAAGAGCCTCTGCGTCCAGGTGGTAGCAGCCGTGTGAGTGGCCTCAGGCCTGCCGCCCACTAGGGCCCCACCCTGTCTTCTGAGGTGGCTAGACAGGGATGGGACTTAGGGGCCTTGGAGCCCTGCGACTGGGCTCTGAGCTGCCCAGAGCTCAGACTGGGTGCCCAGTAGGAGGGAGAAAGGCCTCTCTCTATGTTTCAGGCTTTCTTACCTGTGTGGCAAGGACATTCTGTCTTGTCACCTCAAACCTGGCCACACTGAGAGAGGTTTGTCCCAGAGCCAGGTTGGGGCTGAGGTTCTGACTTGGGGGAGAGATGTGGGTTAAAGGGTTCCTGGGGGGAGCAATTCCTTGAGCAAAACCAGTACTGTGCTAAGCCTGGTGCTAGGATGGATGGGAGGCAGGTGCGGCCTGGAGGCCAGAACCCTCAGGCCAGCCGGAGGACTGTGTAAACTGCGAGGGTGCTGTCGGTGTAGCCCTGCGTGGGGTTTACATCCACGGCACGTATGTCTGACACGTGGAGTTCCAGGAGCCATGGCACTGGTGCGTGGGAGAGCCAAAACTGGCCTGGCAGGCCAACTCCCCATCCCCTGCTCACCCCAGGGACCACAAACGATGATTCCTGGCATTCAGACCCCACCTGGCACTGGGCAGGTGGGGTGGGTGACCGGGAGAGAGGCCCCTAGCCCTGGCAGGGATTACCATGGGCTGATCACCACCCCCCCTTCCCTTTCGTCACCAGCTTCCTGCCCAGGCTCAGTCTGAGACTGGAACCATTTCCCTGGCAACGGAGCTGGAGATTCAGAGAAGGGACGATGGCTCCCGAGGAAGGCTTGGGGCAGGCTCCCTGGGCCAAAGCTGCAGCCCCGTGCACGTGTAGTTGGTCCCAGGCCAGCATCTCTCCCCTCCCTGTGTCTCTGTATCCATCGGCCACCAGTGCTACACTCTTCTGCTTGGTTTCTCAGGCAGGTGGGGTGCAGTAGGGTCTGGGGCAGCTGTAGATGGGGTTAAAAGGGCTTGGGGCCCTTGGTGAGGATGGAGGGGCTCATCACGCTGCCCCAGGCATGGGGCTGTGAGGTTGAGGGAACACAGGGGAAACGAGTGGCTCCAAGGCCTGTGTCACCACTGCAGGACATGCCACCACAGTCACAAAGAAGCCTATAAAAGAGGTACAGATTAACAGAATGTGTGCTGGGAGCCTCATTGCCCTGGACACCAAAAGCCAAATCCTGTTGAGGCCAGTGTCCTGGCAGGGCAGGTTTCTACCCCTGAGCCGTGGCTGGCGCCTCCTCCCGTTACTGCCCATGTGGTGGAGGCTGCCACCAGGCTAAGCATTGTCCTGAATTCTCTCGTGAGCCCTGTGCTGCGCGGCCTCGTGCTGCTGACAAGACATGGCTGCCCCTTGCTCTTCTTTCTGAGGGCTTTGGCCTCTGCTAGAGCAGTTGGTGCTGGAGTAGGGGGGTGAGAGGGGAGTATTGGCTGGGGCTGCGAGGGGTGTCCAAGTCCCCTCTGAGGACCTGGTTTCACCTCCTCTCTCCCCTCCAGTAACTCCTGTTTATTGGGCACTCACTGTAGGAGTCCCTGGGTGGCACAAATGGTTAAGCGGCTCAACTACTAACCAAAGGTTGGCAGTTCGAACCCTCCCAGAGGTGCCTTGGAAGACACGCCTGGTGATCTGCTTCTGAAAGGTCACAGCCTTGAAAGCCCTATGGAGCAGTTCTACTCTGTACGCATGCAGTCACCGTAAGTCGAAATCGACTCGATGGCAGCTAACAGCAGCAATGTTGTAGGCCATGCCCTGTCACAGCCTGTCACACAACCCCACTTGACAGGTGATAAGACTGAGGCCCAAGAACTTGAGGAATCCTCCATAATTGGCAGGCAGGAGTGGAGGGACAAGACTAGGCAGTGGCTGCTGGTATCAGGAACCAGCCTTGCTTCCCAGGCCAGGATGGGAACAGGGTCGTGACAGCACTGGTCCTCTGTCTTTGGAGCACCTGCCTGTGCCTGTGTCACTGGGTCCTTGTAACACTCTAATCAAGGGTGCTGTGATCGCTCCCACTTCACTGACACGGCACCAAGGCCTGGGGAGGGTGAGGGACTTCCTGTGTCCACTCCTAGAAGTGGGGAAGGTAGGGGCAGGACGGGGATTCTGACAGCTGTGCCATCGGGCCCCGTGGGCAGCAGGGCCATCCAGTGTGGCTGCCCCCCCCAGCAGGACCCAGACAAGCAGTTCCCCCAGCGCTCGGGTGGGCAGTGGGGCAGAAGTGTGCAGCCCAGACGCTGAGGTTCAAGCAGCTGCTGCCGTTGCCCACATTGTTTCTAGATTCCTGGGACGGAGCTGTTTGCTGGGTAGTTGCTGCACCCCCTCACCATGTCCTGCGGCAGACAGATCCCCCAGTGTCTGGGCTGAGATTATCCCACAGGCTCCACCTGTCACCACACTTGTGGCCAGTGAGGCCCTCCTCCCGTCACCAAGGAGGGCTGAGGGCTGGCCCCAGGCTGAGCAGCTGGCCCTGACCCCACCCCTGGGCCTCCAGGGGACTGTCTTTCTGTGAGCACAGCAGGCCTTCTTCAGTCTGGGAAGCTCCCAGGAGCACCGTTTCTGCAGCCTGGGAACCTGGGGGGAGGGCATTCCTGAAGCCTGTTGAGTCAGCCCTGTGACCTGGCCAGCCCTGGCCCTGTTGCCCCCTATGTCTGAGCTCCAGGACAGCGGGGGCTGGTGGCTGTGGGTCCACGCGTGGACACGCTGGAGCCCAGGGAGCTGGTGAGTCGGCAGCTGCCTGCCGGGGGGTGGTGCTTTGCTGCAGGGGGTAAAGAGAAGTCCAAGTCGTGCGTGTCCTTGTTCCGTCCTGCGCAGACACAGCATTATCCGGTCCAAGTGCGTGTCCTGGTTGGGGCCCCCCAGACCCTGCTTCTGTTCCCCTGGTGGCCTGGGGCGGAACGGGGCTCAGGTTGGCCATTCTGCAGGTATAGGGGCAAGGCCTGATGGGGGATATGGCTGACCCCACTTTTCCCTTTGTCCACAGGAAGCCAACCCACACCATTGTCAACTGCTGGTTCTGCAACCAGGACACGGTGGTGCCCTATGGGAACCGCAACTGCTGGGACTGCCCTCATTGCGAGCAGTACAACGGCTTCCAGGAGGTGCGGTGCTTTGCGCAGGGCAGGGATGGGACCTTGAGACTGCACGGCTCTGTGCTGTCTCCTGGGGCCTGGCCCTGTGCTCCTCCCTTATCTGAGCATGAGGAACAGGTTCAGGGAACTGAGGTGGCTTGTCCAAAGTAACACTACTAGAAAGTGGTGGACTCAGGTTTCGAAGCCAGGTCTCTCTGGCTCTTAGGCCCATTCTCTTTGCTCTGCACTAGACCAGGGGTCAGCAAACATTTTCTGTAAAGGACCAGATAGTAAATATCTTAAGCTTCGAGTGCTGTACGGTCTCTGTCTGGTTACAACATAGACAATACAAAGGCAAGTGAGCGAGGCTGTGTGCCAATAAAACGTTGTTTTTAAAGAAAGGTGGCCAGCCAGCAGGCTGTAGGTTGCCAGCCCATGCGTTAGACAGCAGATTGCAGACTAAGCTCCGCAGAGCTGTAAGCATCTGAGAACCAGGCCAGGTGGACGAGTCCAGGCCTCACCTGTGCTCCAGGCTAGAGGGCTTCTCTCAACGTTTTGCCTGTGGGGGTTCCATGTGAAATTACTTTAGAAGGATAGCTTCTGCTGTTGCGTAGAAGGAAAGGAAGACTGGAAATGTTTGAGAGCCATCACCACTACCCCAGGGCCTCCCCACACAGGTCCTCTGCTTTGGGGTCCCCTGACTGACTGTGGGTCTTGTCCCCCCAGAACGGCGACTACAATAAACCAATCCCCGCCCAGTACCTGGAGCACCTGAACCATGTGGTGAGCAGCACGCCCAGCCCCCACGACCCCATGCAGCCCCAGCAGTGGGTTAGCAGCCAGGTCCTGCTGTGCAAGCGGTGCAGTCACCACCAGACCACCAAGATCAAGCAGCTGGCAGCCTTCACCCCGCGCGAGGAGGTGAGGGTGCTGGGCCGGTGTGGGGATGCCAGGCTGGGGGACATGGACAGGACACTGGCCTGGTGCCATCTGCACGCCTGCTGCCTCTGCTCTTCCAGACAGTCGCTCCTCTGTCCTGTGTACCAGGCGGGGGGAGGTGCCCTCACCCTGACCCTGTGCTGGTCCCACATTCTGTTTCTTCTCCATCTCCCTGTATCTTGTGGTCACTTCTGTCTGGGTTCCAAGCCTGGGAATACCATGGAAACCACAACTTCTGCCAGTCCAGGTTTTGTCCCTGGTGGAGGGAGACAGGGTCCCTGGGCTCCTGGCAGGTGCCTCCAGAGAGAGTGAGGAATGCCCCCACTCCCCAGTTGAGACCCCGTTGGACCTGTCCTGTTCTCCTCCCTCTGAGTCATCTTTGTCCCTCAGCTGGTCAGGCAGTCAGTCTGGGAGTTGCAGGGAGGAGGATGCTCCTGGCTGCTCAGAGAGAAAGGAAGTTAGAAGTTGCTGGGAGGTTTGACATTAGGAGTTTGCCTAAGCTAGGGGCTTTGCCTCCCCTGAGCCCACAGTGGTGTCCAGGAACTTGTATGTGGCTCATCCCACCTGCCCAGACTCACCCAATCCCAGGGGCCTCATGGCCTGAGAGGCCAGATTCCAGGTGAGGCCCAGGGGCCCACATGAGCTAGAGCTGGGGCAGGGAAAGGTAGGTCTGCGGGAAGAAGGACAGAACTTGAAGCTTGGCAACCAGGGTGGCCGCTGCTAACAGAAGTTTTTGGGTTCCCATGGAAACGAGAGGGGTGCACTGGGGAGGGCAGGCTGGGACTTGCGTCTTCTGGGCTGTTCCTGAAGCTCGCAGATCCCTTCAGCCCACACCCACCAGAGGCTTGCTAGGGGTTTCTAGGTTTGGGCATCAGGAGAGGGGCAGCCCTGCTCCCCTCTGTCACCCACTTTCCTGGAGCTCTCAAGTCCAGGGGAGCCTGAAGCAGTAATCATGTGTCCCCATCTCCTGACCTCCAGCTGCTGCCTCTGGTGACAGAACCTCTTCAGAGCGGCTTCTGTCCCCTGCTGTGCCCCTACTGTCCTGGGCTTCATGCTGGCCCTTCCTCCCTGCTCACTAGGCCAAGGAGTAAGAAGGTCCAGAATAGGGAGACTTGCCTCTGGCCACCCCACTTGTGAGGGCCCGCCGTGGAAGTTAGATGGGCGGCCTAGTCTCTCTCAGCTCCTCAACCCCACACAGACCCTGAGCCTCTGCCCCTCCCCCTGCAGAGCAGGTACGACGAGGAGATCGAGGTGTACCGACACCACCTGGAGCAGATGTACAAGCTGTGCCGGCCCTGCCAGGCAGCCGTCGAGTACTACATCAAGCACCAGAACCGCCAGCTACGCGCCCTGCTGCTCAGCCACCAGTTCAGACGCCGGGAGGCTGACCAGTCCTGTGTGCAGGTCAGTTACAGGGGTGTCATGGGGGTACACGGAGGTGTCACAGTCCTTGGGTTGGTGCAGAAAACCCCTTCACAGAAGGCCAGACCCTCAGACCGTAGGCCCACTCTTTAGAGTTGAGACCCTTTTCCTTGTGGAAGCAACCTTCTGGGGGGGAAGGGCTCGTTCCTGTCTCGCCCCCCAGCCCCTTTGTGTCATCAGCCCACTTGGGTGTCCCCAGGAGAGTGGCCACAGCAATGCATTCGTGGTTTGCATATTTCACGTTGCCTGCTGTGTCTGAGCACTTCCCTGCACTACTACTGCATTCATTCCTCACAGTGCCCCTACCCTGCACTCTTAGGCCTGTGACTTCCATTTACAGTCACCGAAACCCAGCTCCGGGAGTCTGAGTAACGTGCCTAGGACCACTCCCCTTGCATGCAGTGGGATTGTCTGCCTAAAACCTACTGTTACCTTTTTTTTTGTTGTTATTATAAAAAACCATTGCCATCGAGTCGATCATAGCGACCCTATAGGACAGAGTAGAACTGCCCCATAGCGTTTCCAGGGAGTGGCTGGTGGATTCAAACTGCTGACTGTTTGGTTAGTACCCAAGTTCTTAACCATAGAGTATTCTGGTTGTTTTAAAAAGTCAGATATAGTAGCAAGTAGAGTTAGAAGTGAAAACCATTTCCCCACAAAGAAACTGCACGCCCCACCCCTCTTGCGGCCCCAGCTGTGCCCTGTGACCAGTTGGTCTGTGGTTTCTGACCACATGGCTGCATCTCTGCCACCACAGCACTAATGCGTTTGCACAGCAGAAAAAAAGGCAGAATCCGTCTTCTCGGCTTTTTTGGTTCTCTGACTTATAAGACTCCCTTATCTTGGCTACTTAATGCCGTTTTTTGTAAATTTAATTTTTATCAGTGTTATCTGTATATTTTTTGCAATTCCAGTTGACATCACAGTAGGAGTTTTTTGTGACACAATACCTGATAATTCCTTTGGGAGAACAAGGTTACTGTGATTTCGAAGATTTCTCTAGGGGAGGTTATAGGGCGGTGCCCTCCCACGCTGCAGCTTTCATAGGGGCTTGGAGGCCCAGAAACGGGGCAGGTCCATGGAACGGGAGGTGAAGTGTAGAATCTAAGCCAAGAACATACAAGAGTTTAGGGCTTGGTAATCTCTGATCGCAAGGAACCGGGTGGCTCACTCAGCGAATGGTGCAGCCTTAGCCAGGCTTCACACCACATCCTGAACCCGCGCCCAGAGAGGGCGGCAGGCAGGGTTGGGGGTGGGTGCGTGTGGCCACTGCTGCTGACCGGTCTCCCTTCCTCCCACCTTCCAGAGCTTCTGCTCCACGGCTGTGAAGGCCCCAATGCAGGTCATTGTGCTCCGTGCTCTCGCCTTCCTAGCCTGTGCCTTCCTGCTGACCACTGCACTCTACAACACAGGCACCCCCTTCGCACCAGGAGCTGCCCTGCCCCCTGCCCTGCCCCCTGGTGGTAATGGCTCAGCTGCACCTGACAACAGCACTGCTCTGGGGGGCGAGGGCTGGCGGCAGCTGCTGGGCCTGCTGCCGGAACCTGCAGTGGAGAAGCTGCGGGAGGCCTGGGCCTTCGGGCAGAGCCACCAGACAGGCGTCGTCATGCTCGGCCTGCTCACTTGCCTGCTGGCCATGCTGCTGGCCGGGCGCCTCAGGTGAGTTTGGCGCTGGTGGGCCACACAGGGCCAGAGGGTGGGGGTCTGCTCCCTAGACAACTGTCTCATGACAGTGCTCAGGAAAGGAGGGTGCTCAGGGTGGAGCTAAGAGCCCAGGTCTGCTGGCTGAGTCAGTGCATCGGCCCTGGGCAGGATTCAGGTGTAGCTGGAACAAGACACAGTTACTGTTCTCCAGAGGCTGAGGGGCTGGTGGTCGAGACGGGCAAGGCAGCAGCCCTCAGAGACAGCCCCCACTCACCCACTGTGTGTTGGGGCCAAAAGCACCTTATCTGTGAAACTGGGGTGATGATAACCACCTACCTCGGGGCATTCAGTGGGATGTTTTGGTCGCTTGCTCTCCTTGCCTGAGCAGCAGCAGGCCCGGAACCAAGGGCTGCTTCCACATGATCTCCTTCCTCAAGGTGACTTGAGGAGGTTTCTTTAGCCGCATCTCACAGGATACAACTCTGAGGCTGAGGAGAAACACTGTGGCCTGCCCAGAGGCGGGATTCCAAAGCCCATGTTCTCTCTTGGCTCTGAGCAGGGCCAGGCCTATGGGGCTGTGGATGAAGGGGGCAGAAAGGGCTGGCTGAGGAGGGCCTGGCCTGCTCAGTGGGCACTCAGACTCTACCATGCTGTTCCCCGCAGGCTCCGGAGGATCGATGCTTTTGCCTCCTGCCTGTGGGCCCTGCTGCTGGGGCTGCACCTGGCTGAGCAGTACCTGCAGGCCGCCTCACCCAACTGGCTGGACACACTGAAGTTCAGCACCACATCCCTGTGCTGCCTGGTGGGCTTCACGGCAGCCGTGGCCACAAGGAAGGCGACAGGCCCGCGGAGGGTCCGGCCCCGAAGGTCAGAGAAGCAGCAGTGACTGCGGGGGGAGGACAGACAGACGGACAGACCCAGAGCTTTGCCCTTCAGCCCAGAGCCCAGGGCCTCTCTCTCTTTCTTCTTTCTTGCCTGCCTCACTCCCACCTCGCCCGGCTTAGAGCCCAGGTCTGACCCAGCCCCAGTACTTCCCTGGTGAGCTAGGCCTGCCCGCTGTCCTTCCTGGCAGCACCAAGTCACCCCTGACCTAAGGCACTCCCCAGGTGCCCTCTAGCTGCTCTTACTGCTGCCACCTCTCTAGCCAAAGACCCTTTAGCTGCCTCCCCTGGGGACAAGCCTGCCTTTGACCTGCAGCTTCCTGCTGCCAGCTCCAGGTCCCCACCCTCACCTCTGCCCCCTCCTGCTTCTGCCACCATTGGCTGGGGGGTGCGGCCCTGGTCTTGACTTCCCTCTCATCTCACCCCATCTCTGAAGCCCTGAGCACAGGCAGGCTGGCAGGGACCAGGGCAAGGCCCCTTCTTGTCTGGTCCATCTCCTTGGTTCTGCTTGTTGCTGGGCCAGCCTTGCTAGAGCCCAGTGGGGCCGGAGGGGCACGTCCTGTCCATCTAGAGCTGCCCCCGGCCCCCTGCCTTCAGACGTTCCTGAGATGCTGTTAGCCCTCAGCCTACTTCCCTGGGAGTCGAGAGTACAGTTCCTGGGCGTGGCTGCCTGCAGGGCAGACCGACATTGGGAAGTCCCACTTCTCCTCATGACCAGCAAGTGTTCTCTTTACAGCCACACTCTGCTGGGAGTGGTCCCAGGTTGGGGGAGCATTCATAGTCTTTCCCTTCTTCATCAATTAGTTGTCTGCCTCTCCTGTGGGCCAGACAGACAGCACTGGTCACTCAACGCCCTGCCATGCCCTTGGGAAGCCCTGACTCTACCCTACCAACTGGTCCTTCTGCGCTCCTCCCGCCGGGCCAGCCAGGGCTTCCTGGTTCAAGGCGCCCCCTGGCTGCTGGGCCGTGCACCCACCCACAACTGGGGATGTCCCTAGTTTCTTCCATTCACCCCATATGATGCTTGTAACCAAGGTGTAAGACTTCAGACTGCCTGAGGGGTACGCCGGTCCATGATAACACCAGGCTCCTTCTCTTGTCTCTCTGGCCTGCTGCTGTTACCACCCCCCTCTAGTCCCTGGCAGCCAGTCATGAAGGGCGCTGTGGGCACCTGCTCTCCATCTCCACGGCAGGGCAGCTGTAGAACCCAGTCAGCCTCGCTCCTTCCAAGCCCACCACCTCCCCTCCTTGAGTTGGGTGGGTGGGTGGGAAGGGGAACCAGGGACCAACTCAGAGTCACCGGGGGGCTGGCCTAGGGATGCCATCTCCCAGAGTCAGCCACCCCCGGGGAAGTGTGTGGCCTCGGCCATGTTCCAGGCACAGCCCTGCTACTTGCCAGCTGTGTGGGCTTGCCTAGGCCCCTCCTCTTCCCAGCCTGTTTACCCTCTACAAAGTGAAGGGCACACCCCTCTCCAAGGCCCTTGGAATGCAACCTCAGCAGATCTCTGGCCCCTCCTCCCTTCCCTGCTGTCCCTGCTTCTGTCTTATTTGGGCCCTGCTGGTGTCAACTCTTCCCAGCTTGGTCCCCTGTACCTTGTCCCTGTCCCCAGGGTCAGGGCATGGAGCAGTCACCAGGGTGAAAATTAGGAGATCCTGGTGCCCACTGCGTACAGACCCGTACCATAGCCCTGGGCAGCTAGAGCACGTGACCTCTTGGGGCTCAGTTTCTTCTTCCGTACTTTGGCACCACATGACCAGCTGCTACTCATAAGCTCTGATGAGGATCACATGAACTGGTGTATGTGGGTGCTCTCTGAGAACTGGAACCCTGTCCACATGTAGAGGATGTTCCCTGCTGGGGGCTGCATCCAAGAGGGCCACACAGGAAGGTGGACCACGGCTATCCCCTCCCTGGTGTGGCGCCCTCTAGTAACCCCAGGCAGGCTGTGCCAGCCTGTCTGCTTCCATGCCTGGAGGGCGCAGGGAGGGCAAGCTCAGCCACAGGGCCGCCAGCAAGCTGGCCTGAGGGGCTGGTTGGTGTGAGCACTCTTGCACTCAGCATGCTGGGGTCCTTGGTGCCCTGGTCACCCCTGTGTGGAGCCCTGCAGAGGGGGCACACGTGGTGTCCAAGAACCACTGTTCCACGTCTGTTATGGTCAAGGGAGGCCCGAGAGGCTGCCCCATCCCATGCAGCCAGATAGCAGCCCGCACCCTCTTCAGCATCTGTCCATGTGTGAAGACCCTCTGCTTGAGGAGACCTTAGGTGATGCTCCCTCCCTTACCTGTGACAAGGCCTCCGCCTTGCTGGCCAGCTTGTTTTCTGCTGCCCTCATGTGGAGGGTGGGGTGAAAACCACTGTGGAGAGACCTGAAGGGGGCCGTGTTTTCCCATGGCGCAGCTCAGCGGGGAAGAGCCTGGAATCCTGGGCATTGGCCAGAAGCTACTCTGATGGTGCATCTTCCTGGGAGGAAGGAGCCACTTGCCTGTGCCCTGCACTCCCTGCCCCCAACCAGGGCCCATCAGAGAGAAAAGGAGGTGGCAGGTTTCAGAGTGGGGCCTGTTGGCTCTGCATCCCCTTTCCTGTATCCCAGCATCTGTTCTTGAGGAAACTGATAGTGAGATGCTAATTACTGCTTTGCTTGGCATTGGGTAGATGCAGGACATCTGTGTGTATGTGTGTATTTAAATTAAATTATTTATAATAACCATAAGCTCTCTTGCTGGCCAGGAGCCCCCTGCTAGGCAGACGTCTTTGCTGCCCTCTAGTATGGAAAGACAGACTGCCTTAGGAGAAGAACCTCTTTAGAGGAAAGGCTCCCAGCTTTTTAAGAGTTTTGTGTGGCTTTTTAAATTAGCTGTCCCTGAAAGTTTCCTTACTAGGAGAATATTCCAACCCCCTTCTGATGTCATTGGCAACGGCGGAGGAAGTGCTGGCTTCCCTGGGACTGTGGCTTGTTACTGGGGATGTGTCACCCCTGGGGATGTCCCTCCCCTCCCCAACGGCTGGGGACAATTGTCAAGAATATCACAGGTCAGGGGTAGGATCATCCAGGTGGTGCACCTGGCTGTCTGCGCCCTCCTGTTGCAGCCCCTGCCCGTGGGCCCTCGTTCCTATGAGTTACCTGAGAAGGCTTCTCCAGTAATTCTGGCCCAGGAACAGACCTCCAGGACTCGTCCTCCTTGAGCCCCCCGCCAGCCCTGGGGCCCCACCCCACCCCGGAAGGAGCCCGTGTCTTTTCTGACTGTTCTGAGTCTCACTGTCTCTGTGTGTAGTAGATTGTGGAGAATTGTCTAGTACCCTCTAATCACTGTAAACACTGCTCTTGGCCACAGACGCTGGTTTTGATGCTGTGTTTTCAATAAATGCCTCCCAGGCCCGGTTTCTACGGTTTGGCTTCAGGTGCCATGTCTTTTTTGTTTATTCTTTCGTGTTCCTGTAGAAGTGCTTCCGTGCCTGGGAAGGGGGGCAGGGGGTTGGGGTGCAGGCATGTCCACAGGAGTCTGGACTGGCAGTCAAGTTTGGAGCTGGTGTCCTGGCCCCAGACGGCTCTGGGCCCAGCTCTCTCACCTGCCTTGCTGGGGTCACAATGGCTGCTTAAAACCTTGTCTTCCTTCCACCCTCAACCAGGGCTATTTGGCTGGGGAAGACCAACTGCCTCCCCTCAGTGTTGGATCAGAGTAGGGTGTGCCTGACCCCTCCCCAGAACCACTGTCTTCCGAGGTGGGCGTGTGAAGATTTGGGTGCTGGGCTCTTTGTCCCTCTCTGAGACCTGGCTTGAGGGTGCAGGGCAGTTGAGGAGGCCTTTACCAAAGGGAACTCCAGTGCCTTTGGAAGCTCTTAGGAGCATCCCTTGGGCTCTTTGAACTGGAGTGGGTACCCTCAGGAGTCCATCTTGGGCTTATCCGGCTGCTTCTGCACCAGAGCAGGGTCCTCCAGCAATATGGTCATGATGAGAGCTCATGCTTGGCACTTTACAAGGATCAACTGGTTGAGTGATGTTCCTGTTTTAGTATCACAGCGAGAGGGGTCAGACCTCCAAAAGCTTTCTCTCCCCTGTCAGTGCCAGCATATCCAGTGACACCAGAGACTGAGTAGCACATTTGCCAAGTGGATAAGAGACTCGAGTGTTAATCACTGGGGCAGCCCTAGGTATGAGCAGGATCTGGAAAAAGTGGGAAAGAGCTGGCAAGACTCAGCTTTTCCTGGGGCCAGCTCATGGGGCCCCAGGTGGCCCATCTGAGGCCCAGGCAGCTCTCTTAGAGAGCCTCTTCTCCCACTGAGCCACCACACAGCTCACAGTTACTGCTTTAGGCAGGGTACAGTGGCCTCACCTGTGTGCTGCCTGTTAGGGTGGGCACAGGAAGCCCAGCACAGGGTCCTGCTGCCATCTGCTGGGAGGGCCTGGGCATGTGCACATGCCTGTGGGCCCCTCTGTCCTCTCTGTTCCTCCGTGACAGACTCCACAGGAGGAGCGGCACCCACTCTCCTACGAAGGCTTGTGCATTGTCGGAGCAACTTGTCCCCAGGCTCCAGCCCACCTTGGCAGCCCCTGCAGGTGCCTGGCAGTGTCTTCCTCCCGGCCACTCTCCAACGCCATGGTGCTGCCCTGCCAAATGACATCGAACTTCTAAAATGGCAACGCAGAATTGTATTTTCTCCTTAGAGGTGGAACCATCCTTAGGTGTCCGGTGGGGGTCAGACAAGCTTGGGAGGAGGGCCAGTGGATAAAAGCTTAGGCACATCCAGTCTGTGGCACGTCCTGCCTTGATTTCCCCATGTTCCCCAAACACCAGACCTTGCTTTTGATTCTGAAGTCCAGGTGCTTTGGAAGGCATTAGAAAGGTCAGATAATTCTACAGCAAGTCAACAGCTGACCCCACACTTTCCCTGTAAAATTTTTAAAAGGCTGGGAGGTGAAAATAGCTCAGGAAATCAGTGGGACTGGAACGGTAGCTTGGCTAGCAATGCCCCGAGCAGTTGGTCGTGACGCGCACCAAGGGCCTTAGCCAGCCCCAAGCCTGCAGGAGGGCCCCAGCCAGCCTGCCCGCTTGGCGGCCGATGTCAGTGGGCTCGCTTGTCCCTGGGGACCGAGGTAAGGCTGGGCTCCCCGCCAGATGGCGGACTAATGTATTAACTGCCCCACCTCTCTCTCCCCTCTGTAATCAGTTGCCTTAATCAGAAGCATGGTTGACCTTCTGGCTTGGGGCCCTCAGGTCCTGTTGTGTGATTTGTACTCTTCTCGAGTTAAAGAGACACTGTCACCTTCCGTCTGTCAGGCAGCATTTGCTAGTAGTTGACGGGGCTCCTCTAAGCTTCGAGATTGGTTTGTGGCCTGGCAGTCGGGTCTGTGACAGCCTCTTTCCAGGGGGAGTTCCAAAGCTTGCCACCACCCCTCTGTGCCACACAGGGCTATAAAGGGAAACTTCCAACGTCCAGGAGCCCTGATAGCACAGTGGTTAAGAGCCTGGCTGCTGACCCAAAGGTCAGCAGTTGAAATCCACCAGCCGCTCCTTGGAAACCCTGTGAGGCAGTTCTACTCTGTCCTATACGGTCGCTATGAGTCGCAATCGACTCGATGGCAATGGTTGGTTGGTTATCAGTCAGAATCGACTTGACGGCAACAGGTTTGGTTTTGGTTTTCCAGCATCTAAGAGCTGGAGACTGCCCTGCACGGGCGGTGCGGCCAGGGGACTCTGAGTCGTCAGGCCCTAGGGAGTAGAGGACGTCTAGGTTGCCGTCTGGCTTCAAGAACTCCTGCTGCAGCCTTGCTCCCCCTGGTCCAAGCCCAGCTGCTCTGTAGGGAGCTGAGGCCAGTGGAGGCTCTGAGCACGGAACAGGAAGTGCCAAGGAAGCAGCCAAGCCCATTAACCTCGATGGAATGCCTGACTCAGGGCTGGGTGTTTTCACCTCAAGGAGAAGGGATGACGTGAGGTTAGCAAGGGCGACAGTGTCACTTTAATAGCGAGACTCTTAGTGAAACTAGTTTGCTGTGAGCCTGAGGGGGGTTGGAGGGGCATGCTGGGAGGGGTGGGTCATGCTGGCACCTCCCAGCCACCCGCTCCTAATGGCGTGAATGTGGTGGGACTGCTTTTACGCTTCAACTAACGCACGCCTCCTCTGGGGACCCTGACTCAGGCCCCCGTGGCACGGTGGGGAGGGGCTCAGACCAGCCATGCTCAGGCCGCCTGGGCTGACGCTTTCCCTTCTCCCTGGCCCGCCGGGCTCACGCAGGTACTTCCCAGGAGACCCTGCTGGCCTCTTCCCCACCATTCCCAGCCTGGCCATGCCCTACCCGGGGGTCGGAGGTGCCTCGCCGGCTCTGCTCGTCCCCACCCCACCCGGCTTCCTGCCCCTCACCAGCCAGCAGCTGTTCCGGTCGCCCCGACGGGCCTCACCCTCCTCCCTGCCAGGCCGCCTCCACCGGGCCCTCTCGCTGGGAACCATGCCTTCTCTGACACGAGCAGGTAAGAGGCACAGACACTGGGCACAGGATCTCTGGGGAGCAGGAGGTGGGAGGTCGTGCGGGTGGGCTCCTGCCATCAAGACAGGCAGAACTGGGCCAGATCCCAGCACATGCACTCCGTAGCTGGCCTTGGCCAAGTGACTTATGCTCTCTGAGCCTCAGTTTCCCCTCAGAAAAATGGAGCTGGTAGAGGAACGCGCCTCGGGGTGGTTGTGAGGGTTGAGATGATGTGTTTAAGGCCTGAAAAGGCACCGGCCGCGGTAGGTACCGAGTAAATATACATGGTTGTTGGGGTTTGTCTTTCTCTGACGGTCTCACCATTAATTACTGTTACCACTGCCATGGTGAGGCGTAGGGGGCTGGAGCCTTCCCGTGAGGTCCAGAAGGACGGGCTCAGTTCAAGTCACTGGTCAGCATACTGAGCACTTCTGCCAGTTGACCCCAGGATGACAAAGACCTGGTCCCTGTCATCAGGAGTTTCCAGCTGCACAGGAAGACCTTTGTCTTCCCTCACCTTTCCCAACAGGATCTCCAGGCAGTTGATGGGAAATCAGACCAAATTTTAAATATACTCTGAGTCCTACAGGTGTTTTGTGGCCAGCCTCTGCCACCTTTGGGAAGCCCCCTAGCGTGGACTGGGTTTGCCCCCATCTCTGGTCACTGTGTCCCAGGGCTAGCTCCCTGGGTGCCAGGCCTGATGCTGGGGGGCTGCAAGCTGGGATCCTGTCCTAAGAGCCTGGGTGGGATCTTGGTCAAGCCAGCAGGATGAGGGTTCTCGCAGGACTCTGATTGGCCCTGCTTGGGTCACATGACCACCCTTAGCCCTTCATGTGGGATGGTGTGGTAGGGGAGGGGCGACCGTGCGCTGTGACCGAAAGCCCTTCCGAGCTAGCCGGTGGAGGAGGGCGTGTGACGGCCATCTGCTCTTTCCTCATTCCGTTCTTGTCTGGCACTTGAGGAAGATGAGACCCACAAGATGGGGTCCTGGTAGTTGGGGTGTGCTTGTGTCAAAAAAGGGCATTGTGCTCCATGCTCCCGAGACTCCACACAGCGATGGGGGCTGGGGTTAGTGGAGGAGCGGAAACTCAAGATGGCTGGAAAGCTGGGCCTCACAGGGAAAGAAGGGCACAGAGTGTGGAATTGGAGGACTTGAGTCCAAGCGCAACTCTTGTCACTGAGGCCTGCCCTCAGTTTTGGTTTCTTTATCCACAAAATGGGGGCGATCATTTGGGCCCAGCTCAGAGGTTGTTTCAGGGGTCAGTCAGAGCCTGTGTTCTCACGAAAGCACAGCGTGAGTGACAAAGGTTGGATTTAGACAGGGCGGTCCGGGAGCCGTGGTGCTGGGAGCAGGTGGGAGGCACCTAGTGTGTAGGCTGACTAGTCCCACTTTTCTCCCACTCCAGACTCGGGGTATCTGTTCAGTGGGAGCCGCCCACCCTCTCAGGTGACTCGATCCAGGCAGGTTCCTGTTACAGGTAGGGAGAACTGAGAGCTTAGAAGTGGGCAGGGTGGGGGGCGCTCCAGGTGGAGCAATGTGTCAGGACCAGGGGCTCCGAGTAGAGTGGAGTGGAGTGGGATGGATGGTTAGCACATGCTTTGGGGTCAGACAGTCCTGCTACCAAACCCCAGCCTGACACCCCTGGCTGCACAGCCCTGGGCAAGTGACTTGGCCCTCTGTGTCTCAGTTTCCTCTTCTGGGAAATAGGAGTGATAGTTGATGCCTGTGGGGCATCGAGCACACCCAGTCAGTATTTGCTGTCCTCGCATCGGGGACCCCAGTGGAGGTGCTGCTTGCAGGGGCCTAGGTTAGCTGACCCTATATCTCCAGAGGCTGTGTCTACTTGGGCCCTCAGTCAAGGGAGGATCAGGGGCTTGGACAGAAACTGAGGGCAGGGGGGACGTGATTGAGGCTTCATGAATCCCCTGCCCCTGGTGGGGTGCAGGCCTTTCCTCCTGGTTTCCCCAGATGTCCCTCAGCCCCTCAAGAGCCCTACACCGTCCTTTCTCCCTGGGTTAATACACAGAAGCCCCAGGAACGTATAGCACACGGCAACAGCAGCAAACATCGGGCCTCATTGCCATCACGGTTTGTCTCCCGCCCCCCACAGATTACTTCTCTCTGCTGTCCAGGAGCTGCCCCTCCTCCCCACTGCCCTCCCCCGCCCCCTCTGTGGCTGGCTCCTTGGCCTCCAGCTCCAGCTCCCTGCGCCATCGCAGACCCCTCATCAGCCCTGCACGGCTCAATCTGAAGGGCCAGAAGCTGCTGCTGTTCCCTTCGCGCCCTGGAGAGGCCCCCAACACACCCAGCAGCTCGGACGAGCCCTCCCCCCACGACGGCAGCCTCTTTACTATCGAGCCACCCCAGGCCACCCTGAGGCCACCCCTGAGGGACACCAAGCACACTGTGGGTATGGCTTGACGGGGTCCTGAGGACCAGGGGCCAGCGGGGACAGTGGGTGGTTGGTATGGGACAGGGCCCTGCTAAGGCCTCACCTTGGTGGAACGTGACCTCTGTGTAACCTGGGCCCACGCTGCTCAGGGCGGGTAGCACAGCTCCTGTCCATACATGTGCGGTTATTCTCCCAGCCCCAGACAGCCTGATCTGGAGACTTTGAACCCCCTAGGACACTGCCCTCTGCTGGCTGATTGTCTCTTCTTCCTTTACGCTTGGCGTTTGGGTCCTCTGCCCCTCAGGATGGATCTGAAACAGGTCACACACTGCCAGGCTGCGTCAGGGCAGGTTTTTGTTTGTTTTTTTTTCCCCTCAGTGTTGTTCTTTGGAGAAATTTTAAGTGTTTTAATCAGGCCTTAGTGTTTAAAATCTAGAAATTTTCCATGAATGCATGGACATCCTGTGTATGTCTTACAGTGTTAGAAGATCTGGCCATCCTGGGCCAGAATCCTGACCAGGCAGGTCAAGGCACCTTCTCTAGCCGGGCCTATGCTCCCCTGTCCCAGCCTTGCCCCATTGACTGACTCCTTCTGAAGCCCCACTGTTGGCATTTGAGTTTGCTACCTTGATCTCAAAGCACCTGCACTGAAGGAAGTAGGACAACCTGGTGGAAGGACTGGCCTCCTGCGGGAGCGGGTGGGGACTGGCACTGGCCACCATTCCCAAGGCCAGTGTCCTGGGTGAGAGGCAGAGCTGCCCCCCATCTGTCCCTGGGGTAAACTGTGAGCACGCACCAAGCCATCCCTTCTCTCTACAGACATGGGAGCAGTGCCAGAAAGAGGCCGTACCTGCAGCAGCCTCTCCATCAAGAAGGAGGATGACTCATCCCAGTCATCTACCTGTGTGGTGGACACCACCACCAGAGCCGGCTTGGAGGAGGCCGCCACCTGGAGAGGTCTGCACCACGCCAGAGTGGAACAGGGGTGGGGAGGAGGCCACTGCCTGGAAAGGTCTGCACCATGCAGGGGTGGGGAGGAGGCCGCCACCTGGAGAGGTTTGTGCCTTGACATGGTGAGGAGGTCAGGGAAGGCTGCAGGTCCAAAGGAGCCATCAGGTCAGGACCCCACAGGGACTGCAGGTCCTCTAGCAACTGAGGGTGGATTAAATAACCACCTAGCAGACAACACTCCCCGACAGGATTAGGGTCTAGACCTGCCTGTCCATTACAGCAGCCCCGAGCCATAGGTGGCCATTTAAACATAAACTCATTAAAATTAAAAATCCAGTTCCTCAGCCTCGATAGCCATGCTTCAGATGCCTAAGAGCTGCTTGTGGCTGGTGGCTGCTGTGTTGGACCAGCAGAGAGGGAACACGTTCTTCATCAGAGAGCGTTCTCATAGACTGCACCAGTCAGCAGAGTGTGGCCAGCATGTGGCTGGGCACCTAGTGGCCTGGATTCAAACCCTGCTGACCAGGGCGGGGGGTGAGGTCAGATCGGCGGTTCTGGACAAAGCACCCAGCACGTTGTGAGCACTCGACAGGGTTGTCCACCACCCCCAGTTAGTCTCCTCTTTGGGGAAGCCCCTGTGTTGATGAGGGTGGACAGAGCAACAGAGGGAGGTTTCCTGAAAAGGGTCATTTTGTGCTGAACCTTGAAGCCGGGGCGGCCCCACATCAGGCTGGGAGTGGGGTGTGGCCATCAGGGCAACAGGCTGGGGGCCTGCTGGCCTGGGTCAGTGGGCGTGACCTTGGAGGCTAGACAGTCACTCGCACCCCTGAGCTCGGGCTCCTCATCTGCAGGCGTGAGGGTCGCAGCCGCCCTCATTACTGAGGTGCAAGTACAAGGAGCCCGGCCCAGTGCCCACCCAGTGGTGTGGGGTTGGTAAAGGCTGTGTCTCCAGGGAAGTGGCACTTCAGCAAGGGACCATGGGCAGGTCTGGGTGGCCTTTCCTGGTGGGGCGGCCTTTCCAGGTGGGGAGGCCTCTGGGCCAGGGAAGGACATGGGCGAGGCATCGCCCACCTGGGAGGGTGCTCTCACATCTCCCCGGAGCTGTGTTCCACAGGCGAGCATGGGCACTTAGCCAGCTAGCCCCCCACCCACATGTCTCCAGTCTCCCCTGAACTTTGTGCCCTTGACTGGGTCTCTCTATTCTTGCAGGTCGTTTTGGTCCCTCCCTGGTCCGGGGCCTCCTGGCCGTGAGCTTGGCTGCCAACGCCCTCTTCACCTCGGCGTACCTGTACCAGAGCCTGCGCTGACCCACAGCCCGGCTGCCTCCACCACTGCCGCTGGCCACCTGGGGCCAGAGTGATCGGCAGCCAAGCCTCAGAACCTCCTCGGAGCAGCCATCACTGCCTCTGCCTGCCCCTTGAAGGCCATGACCTCGTGGTCACGGAGAAGAGTGAAGGGAGTGGCCTGCAGCCACCTGCATGGTGGGACCCTCTCCTGCCCCCAGGGCACCCCCTCCTCACCCAGCCGACTGCAGGCTTAAGTGGGTGTTCATGAGCCACACCCTTCACCCGCTGATTCCAGGGCTGACATCAGGGGTGTGTTTGGTGCTGACACTGATTCCTGGGCCCGGGACCCCCAAGGGACTGCCCAGCCCTGGGGCCCCTCCCCCCCATCCAGCCCAGCCTGGCAGGAGGGCCAATGCTACTGTACCTGGACAGGAGCTGGCGGGGGCCACCCTCCTCCATCCAAGGCCACGGTCACATCCTGGTACTGTACTCCCAGAGCTGCCCCAGGGTGCCTCAGAGCCTCCTCAGAGCCCACTGAGCTGAAGGCTGGGGGCGCGGGGAGTGGTCCTCCTGTCACCACGTCTTCTCCCCATGAACCTGCTCTTGGGCAGGCCCCTTGAGGACGTTGTGCTCCCCGTCCTGCACCTTCCTGCCCCCTGGCTCTGCCCCTCCCCTGGCTGGAGGCTCCTCAGAGCTCCTCCCGGGCCCTCAGGACCAGTGTAACCACCTGCCTGCCCTCTCCTGCCCTTCTGTTTTGTTACGTCTGGTGACCCTCCCAGGAAGCGGCCTCATCAGCCACGAGTGCATGGAGCCCAGGTCCCCCTCCCAGTTATTCCCTTGCTAGACCCCTCAGCCTACACTGGGCAGCAGAGCTTGGACCCCTGCCCTTAGAGACTGACCTGCCGTGCATCTGGCTCCTCTCAGCCACTGGGAGCTCAGGCCACCTGGGCTGGCTTTCTTTCCAACCCCATCCCCTTGGCTCCCACCATCGACTTTCTGGCCAATACTGCAGGGTTGCCGCCCCGCCCCCTCTGCTCTCATGTTGGGGATGGTATCCCGTGCTGTCCCCAGAGAGGAGGAAGGCAGGGCCTTGGTCTGGCACTGGGACCCTCGAGATGCCGTGAGGAGGGAGGAACTGTGTGTGCATGTGTGCGCATGCACGTGTCTGCAGTGCGGATGGCATCGGGCGGCCTTAGTGAATCCTGGGGCTTGCTGAGGGAGGGTCGTGGGGCAGGAGGAAGGGTCTTAATCTCATTCAGGGATAAAGGTTAGTTTTATTTTTGTACACATTTTTGCAGGAAAGGCATTCTGCTGATGAGCAGACGCCCGGTTCTCCCTGCCAGGGAGGTTGCATTTTCTTAAGCTTTGGGTGCTTTTTTAATTGTTTTTTTAATGTGTGGGGAAAGAGATTGCTCGGACTTCACCCTCCCTCATCTTTTCCCATCCCTGTCCCGAGAGCTGCGGGCGCTCTGTCCTGCCTTGTCAGCCCGAGAGCGTGGGGAAGGGTTGCGTCGTGCCTGAGTCCAACTGCCGGAGACGGTTCCCCTCGGAGGTGGTACGTCAACCCCCATTTGTGCGGTGGGCATGTCTGTCAAGTGTTTAAGTTTTATTTTGTGTAACGAGTCCAAACTCCGTTCCCAGTGACCTTCGTCTCTGGCTCTGGGACGTACCCAGCAGCTCCTCCTGCCTGAGATGTCCATCCCTGCACCCCGCACCCTGCAGGGGGACGTGGGCTGACGAGAGAGTGAGTTTTACTTATATTCTGTTTTAGACAAAAAAACACACCTTATTTTTCTTTACAAAAGCAAAAAAAAGAAACCAAAAAAGATAGCAACCTTTGAACTATACATGAGTCTGTTTTGTCTTTGTTCTTGTTTCTTGTGCAACTCCGGCCCCAGAGAAGGCCCCAAGCAGGGTGGAGGTGAGCCCAGCAGAGGAGAAGTGCCTCCATCCATGTGTTTGTTCACTGCAGAGCTCAGGTGGGCACTCAGGTGTTCCGGGCCTCACAGTGGGGTGGCAGGCAGGTGGCCGGTGCAGGTGACTACCTGGAAGGGGCTGAGGGTGTGAATGGAGGAGCTGAGCAGCCTGGGGTAGGAATGAGGAACAGGAGCTTGCTGAACCGAGAGGAGGGAAGGGCCCTCGAGACTGAGCAGCCAGGCAGGCGTGCTCAGCTTGTCCCCTCAGAAAAGTCCACCTCACCCAGCCACCCTCACCGTCCTAGGCAGCAGGGTGAGGTCACCCACAAGCTGGTCCAGGACGGGGCCTGTGTCTTCCCTGAGCCCACTGGGACCGCCTGTCACCCTGCCAGCCACTGGATGTAATCAGGTGCAGCGCTGGCCACACCGCCCATGTAGGACCCCTGCCCTGCCAGCCCACCCAAGCCAGGAGGCCTGGCACCTGCACTAGGGGCAGTGAGCTGGGCACCAAGCAAGGGAGGCTCTGGAAACACAGGTCATGCACACCGAGCCTCCTCTGGGCGCAAGCACAAGCTCTGGCGTCAGGTGGGGTTGGGGTGAAAGTGGGGTTGTGTGTGGGCCTCAATTTAGCTCTCAAATATTAGGACAGCCATCTGGGCTGATGTGACCTGGCCAGGACACTGAGCAGAGGAAGCTCCCAGCAAATGTTAGCCATGGCCACTCAGCGGGGCAGGCTGCTGAACTGGAGCCCCAGGCAGTCAGGAGGCAGGGTGGGCCGTGGCGCCTTCACCTAGAAGCCAGCCCTCTGGGGTGGGGGCCAAGCTGCAGATGGACCCGCAAACACACCCGTAGATCCCTGACATGCTGCCCCTGGAGGCCTAGCGTAGTTATCTTTGTTATCCAGTGCTGCTGTAACAGAAATACCACCGGTGAGTGGCTTTAACAGACAAATTTATTTTCTCATAATTTAGGAAGCTAGAAGACTGAATTCAGGGTGCCAGCTCTAGAGGAAGGCTTTCTCTCTCTGCTGGCTCTGGGGGAAGGTCCTTTCTCTTTTCAGCTTATTTCTTGGTTCCTTGGAGATCTCGTGTGCTGTGCCATCTATCTTTTCCCATCTGTACTTGCTTGCATGGTTGATTGTTTAGTCTGTTCTTGTGTATCTCAAAAGAGACTGACTTAAAATATACCCTACATTAATACTGTCTCATTAACATAACAAAGACGACCCATTCCCAAATGAGATTATAGCCACAGGTATACCAAAAAACCAAGCCTGTTGCCGTCAAGTCGATTCTGACTCAGAGCGGCCCTAGGGGACAGAGTAGAACTGCCCCATAGAGTTTCCAAGGAGCAGCTGGTGGATTCAAACTGCCGACCCTTTGGTTAGCAGCCATAGCTCTTAACCACAGCACCACCAGGGCCCTACCACAGGTATAGCGGTTAGGAATTATAACACATATTTGGGGGACACAATTCAATCCCTAACACTCACATCTTAGATGGCATCTCTCTGACAACTCTGCGGGCGGGCACAGACCCCCAAATGCTTATCCAATGTTAAGATGTGATGAACCCAAGGCAGAAACACAAGTCACATCCACCCCTCATGCACTGCTACCCCTGTCCCGCCCGACCCTCCTCTCCCAGGGAGGAGACTCATTATCCCAGCTGCGTTGTTTTTGTGAGGATTTTTTTTTCCTTAGGTATCTATATTAATGTTTTCTTCTGTGACTTTCTTAGAAAAGGAAGACGTATTTATTGTAGAAAATCTAGAAATACATGTGAGAGGAAGAAAAAAAGCCCATAATCCACAGCTAAAATAATGGCTGTTTGCTTTTTGTCCTTTTTTCCCCCCCATCTATGTATGTACATATTTATTTGTATGAAAATAGGATCTTACTGTATGTAACATTTTGTAACTTCATTTTCTCACCTGGCAACATTGTGAACACATTTCCATATCATTAAATACACTTTCTCATCCCTTTTAAACATTTCCTTCCAGTATGTGCCTGAACCATCCTATATTCCCCTACTGCTGAGCCTCTAGAAGGCTGTTGTCAGTTGCTTTTATCATTGGTACCGAGACCTTGGGTGGTGCAAAGGGTTAACGAGCTAGCCAAGAGCCAAGAAAGCAAGCAGTGGGTCGGGAGAAGGGACGGCAGCTTGGACAGGAGCGGGCAGGGTGACAGAAGGTGAGGGAGAGGGGTGTCTGGTGGACCTCTGGGATCGCAACTGGCTGGGTAGGGTGTCCCTTCCTGACCTAGGGAGACTAGAGGGGAGCAGGTGGGGCAGAGCAGCTTGTACATTCCGCTGCATTTGCACGGGAGGTCGGTGGAGACATCTATGGGTCCTGGACCCCTGTGCCCACTGCCTGGAGCATTCTCCCCTGGTGCTGCCAGCAGGCGCCTCTCAGCTGCAAGTCCACCCCTTTGAGAGGCCTTCTCCAAGGGGTCCCCCATTGTTGTCTCTCAACACCCTGGTGCTCATGACAATTCACTTATAGGCTGTGGTGGTTTTGCAGGACGACCTGCTCACTGCCTCACCCTTTAGAATGGAATTTCCACGAGAGCAGGGACCTGGGCACATAGTTAACCAAACCAAACAGTTGAAGTGAAGTTGATTGCAACTCCTAGTAACCTCACCTGTGCAGAGTAGAACTGCTCCATAGAGTTTTCAAGGCTGTGAACTTTTGGAAGCAGATGGCCAGGTCTTACCCCTGAGGCACCTCTGGGTGGATTTGAATCGCCAACCTTTCAGCTAGTAGTTGAATGCTTAACCATTTGCACAACCCAGGGACTCCTGGCACATAGTTGAAGCTCATGAACTGTTGGATGAGCGCATGCAACGTGCAGGTAGATACAGGTCTTAGCTCTGAGGAGAAGTGGGGAAGAGATGCATATTTAAGGTCCCTGAAGGTGGAGGGCGGGTGTGCTTCAAGCTGCAACTTTTGAAGGCTTTGCTTGTGGAGCTGAAGGGAGCAACCTGGGCAGAGCTGAAGAGTAAGAATCGAGGTTTGAGCCCAGCGGAAGCGCTGTGGAAAGGCTTGGCTGATTCAGGGGCCATGCATATTCCGTCTCCAGGGAATTCTCGAAGTCATTCGGCTCCAGTACGACAAGGTTCTTGTCTGATGTTCCAGGCAGGAGGGGGCCACAGTCCCTGCCCTCCAGTACTTACAGTGCTGGGAGAAGGGGAGGAGGCAGGAGTAAAGAAACAATTGCACAAATAATTAATGATAACTACCCTAAGCCTAAAAGGTAACTAAAGCAAATGAAAGAAATGATGAAGTAAAAGAGCTGAACAGAAGATTTCAAAGGGCGGCTTGAGAAGACAAAGTAAAGTATTATAATGACATGTGCAAAGACCTGGAGATAGAAAACCAAAAGGGAAGAATGTGCTCGGCATTTCTCAAATTGAAAGAACTGAAGAAAAAATTCAAGCCTCGAGTTGCAATACTGAAGGACTCTATGGGCAAAATATTGAATGACGAAGGAAGCGTCAAAAGATGGAAGGAATACACAGAGTCACTGTACCAAAAAGAATTGGTCAATGTTCAACCATTTCAGGAGGTAGCATATGCTCAAGAACCAATGGTACTGAAGGAAGAAGTCCAAGCTGCACTGAAAGCATTGGCTAAAAAAAAAGGTTCCAGAAACTGATGGAATACCAACTGAGATGTTTCAACAAAAGAATACAACACTGGAAGCACTCACTCATCTATGCCAAGAAATTTGGAAGACAGTTACCTGGCCTACCAACTAAGAGATCAATATTTGTGCCCATTCCAAAGAAAAGTGATCCAATAGAATGAGGGAATTATAGAATAATACCATTAGTATCACACACAAGTAAAATTTTGCTGAAGATCATTCAAATGCGGTTGCAGCAGTACATCCACAGGGAACTGCCAGAAATTCAAGCCAGATTCAGAAGAGGATGTGGAACCAGGGATATCATTGCTGATGTCAGATGGACCTTGGCTGAAAATAGAGAATACCAGAAGGAAGTTTATCTGTGTTTTATTGACTATGAAAAGGCATTGGACTGTGTGGATCACAGCAAATTATGGATAACATTGCAAAGAATGGAAATTCTAGACCACTTACTTGTGTTCATGAGAAACCTGTACATAGACCAGCAAGCAGTCGTTCAGACAGTACAAGGGAATACTGCATGGTTTAAAATCAGGAAAGGTGTGCGTCAGGGTTGTTTCCTTTCACCATATTTATTCAATCTGTACACTGAGAAAATAATCCGAGAAGCTGGACTGTATGAAGAATAGGGGATCAGGACTGGAGGAAGACTCATTATTAACAACCTGCAATATGCAGTTGACACAACCTTGCTTGCTGAAAGTGAAGAGGACTTGAAGCACTTACTGATGAAGATCAAAGACTACAGCCTTCAGTCTGGATTACACCTCAACATAAAGAAAACAAAAATCATCACAACTGGACCAATAAGCAACATCATATAAACAGAAAACATTGAAGTTGTTAAGGGCTTTATTTTACTTAGATCCACAATCAATGCCCATGGAAGCAGCAGTCAAGAAATCAAATGACATATTGCACTAGGCAAATCTGCTGCAAAAGACCTCTTTAAAGTGTTAAAAAGCAAAGATGTCACTTTGGGAACTAAGGTGCACCTGACCCAAGCCATGAGTCAATCGCCTCATATACATGCAAAGCTGGACAGTGAATAAGAATGACCAAAGAAGAATTGGATTAGGGCGTTGGCCAAGAATATTGACTATACCATGGACTGCCAGAAGAACAAACAAATCTGTCTAGGAAGAAATATACCCAGAATGCTTCTTAGGAGGGAAGATGGCGAGACTTCGTCTCACGTACTTTGGACATGTTATCAGGAGGGATCAATCCCTGGAGAAGGACTTCATGCCTGATAAAGTACACAGAGGGTCGGCAAAAAAGAGAAAGACCCTTAAAGTGACGGATTGACACGGTGGCCATGACAATGGGCTTAAGCATAGCAATGATTTTGAGGATGGCGCAGGACCGGGCAGTGTTTCGTTCTGTTGTACATATGAGTCAAAATCAACTTGATGACACCTAACAACAACAACAATAACATCCTAAGCCTAGAACCCTGGTGTCTCAGTGGTTAAGCTCTCAGCTGCTAACCGAAAGGTCAGGGTTCGAACCCACCAGCTGCTCTGTGGGGAAAAAGACCTGGCAATCTGTTGCCATAAAGATTACAGCCTTGAAAACCCTGTGGGGCAGTTCTATTCTGTCTTACGGAGTTGCTTTGAGTTGAAATTGACTCAAAAGCAACAGGGTTTTTTTGTTTGTTTGTTTGTTTTTGGTTTTGTCCTAAGCCTAAGAGAGAGCGTTCTATAAGATAGCAGAGGCTGGGAGGTGTCCAGAGCCCCTTCCCACCCTGAAAATTGAAGACCCTGGGTAGGGATGGGAAGGAGAGGCAGGCTGTTTAGGACAGGTGCGGATGGGGGAGGTGGAGGCAGGGGGGTGTCAGATGGAGGCTGCTTAGAGAAGTGGTCACGGGTTTTGTAGCACTTCACTTTGCAAAGGCCTTGAGTGGCCTCCTCCTGAGCCGAGGTCTAGGAGCTGAACCAGGATGCTGGCGGGCCCACAAGCTGTGAGAGCCCAGGTGCCCCCAGGGGAAGCACGTCCCCAGTCTCATGATGGAAGACCAGGGGAGAACCAGGTCTGATTTATACAAGTTTGCTTCCTTGGGTCCTTTTTGGGGAAGGTGTGCCACCCACACTCAGAGGGTCTGCAAGGTTTAAGACTAGGGTAGGGGTCTGGGTGAAGCTAGTCCCCCCTGCACTCAGTCTGGCTGGCAGCAGGGTGGGCATTTGGAAATGTCTTGCCTGGTCTGGCCCCACTGACTTGTCTTGACCCTAAGCAAATGCAAGGGGGTCAGACTGCATCTGGGGCCTGCAGGGAGAGGTGAGCTTGCTGCCTGGTTCCGCCAGCACCCCCACCCTGCTCTGCACCCCTGCAGCCCAGGCACCCTCCGCAGGGCTGTTCCACCTGCACTCTGGCTGCCAATGCCCTGCTCGGGGTCCCTGAGCCACCGCAGGGCATGGAGATCCCCTCAGTCCGGCCTGGAGGCCACCCCTCTCTGCCCAGACGAGTGTGAGGCGGACAGATGGTTGACCTCCCAGAGCTCAAGGTTGCTGCCTTGGCAGGGATGCAGTTCTGACTTCAGGGGGCTGGGTGCCCGCAGACCATGGACAGCATGTGCCGCTGGCGGCACTGCCTGCTTGGACCTGGCCTGAAGCTGGATCTCCAGGTCACAACAAAACCAAGGGGTGAAGGTGCAGCTGACTGTGGTATATTTTTTTCTGCTTGCCCTCCCTGCAACCAAATAAGGACCACACGGGGTCGCTATGAGTCGGAATCGATTCCACCGGCAATTAACAACAACAACAATAATAAATACTTCATAACTGCCATGAACTTGCAACTCAGAGCATAGCTAGTTTCCCAATCAGTGAAAACCGTGGGCTTGGGGAAACCTCAGCAACTGACGCAGGTGCTGTGTGGCCCGACCTGCCCTGGCAGCTGAGGCAAGAATGCATCTATTTATCTGTATCATCTACTTATCTATCTGTGATGTCAAGAAAAAAGTCCCCTCGGGCAGAAACGATGACACTTCTACAACACACTTTTGGGTTTACAGAGAGTAATTTTTGTTGTGAATTTAAGGAGGTTTTTCTACTCCACTCGGTGCATCAAGCGGCTCCGGTTGTTCAAGGCTAGCGGACAATTGGCAGCTCAATGGTTAAGAGCTTGGCTGTTAACCAAAAGGTCATCAGTTCAAATCCACCAGCTGCTCCTTGAAAACTTTTTTAGGGGCAGTTCTACTCTGTTCTTTAGGGTCCTATGGGTTGGAATCAACTCCATGGCAATGGGTTTGGATTTTAGGGGGCAATTAACATTGACTGGGGTCCTTTAATTTTTCCCCTCGACTCTGAAGGTGGAAAGAGTTTTCTGGTGGTTTTGGTGTTTCTTAAAACCAAAAGTTATTCAATTTTTGGAAAGTGAAGAAAGGCCTGAGTCCAAGATCTACATGCAGAGCCACATTTTCTGTGTTTGGTTTTTTTCTCTACTTGACTGAATTAAATACTTGCTACTTAGCTTGAATTGTGTGTGGAAATTAATAAGGTAAGGCATCAGCCAGCTGCTGTGGAGTCATGTCAGAGTATAACTGTGCTCTATAAGGCTTTCAAAGCTGACTTCTTGGAAGCAGATCACCAGGGCTTTCTTCTGAGTTGCCTCTGGGTAGAGTGGAACCGCCAACATTTTTTGTTAGTAGCCAAGCACGTTAATCATTTGCAGCACCCAGGGACGCCTAAATTAAAATATATGTAGGGGCAATTCCACTCCTAGGTATATGCTCCAAAGACTTGAAATCAAGGACTCAAACATTCTTGTACACCAATGTTCTTTGCAACATTAGTTACAATGCCAAAAGATGGAAACAACCCAAGTTCTATCAACAGATGAATGGATAAACACAATGTGGTCTGTCCATACAATGGAATCTTATTCAGCCATAAAGAGAAATGACGTCCTGATGTATGCTACAACATGGATAAACCTTGAAAACATACTCAGTCAAACAAGGCGGTCACAAGAGGTCAAATATTGTGTGATCCCACTTATAGACAACATCTAGTATAGGCAAATACATAGAGACCCAAGTTTATTAGTGGTTACCAGCTGTGGGTGGGAGGGGGAAATGGGGAGTTACTGCTTAAGGGGTGCTGAGTTTCTGTTAAGAGTGACGCAAACAGGTAGCGGTGGTGGCGGCACAACAGGGTGAATGTAATTAACATCACTGAATTATATGCATAAAAATGGTTGAAATGGCAAATGTCAATCACAGTATTTTGTATATTTTTTACCACAATAAAAAAATGCCATATGTTGTTGAAAACTGGAAAAACAACAAACGAAAAGATGTATGTAGGAGCTTCCTCACTGACCACAGGCGTCTTAGTCAGAATCAGGCAGCCAGCGTGGCAGGGGGATCAAACTCCAGGGGCTACTTGGTGCTTTTTATAGAAATATATACTTAAACAAATTTAACTCTTCCTTTAATACTAGTGGATATTTCCAAATTGATGCATCTAAATTAGATACATGAGCTCAAATCCAGGTCGCACAGCCCTGACTTGCCCACCAAATTGCCCAGAGCCACATTCCCCAAGAACTCCAAGCTGTAGCCTCACCTTGCCTTCCCAGTTTGTTGTTAGTTCCTGTCGTGTCAGCTCCAAAACATGGCGGCCGTATGCTCAACAGAACGAAACGTTGTCCAGCCCTGTGCCATCTTCGTGATCATTGATGTGTTTGAGCCCATTGTGACTATTGTGTCAATCCATCTCATGGAGGATTTTCCTTGTTTTCAAATAGGATGTCCTTTTCTCGTGATTGGTCTCCCTTAATGACCTGTTCAAAGTAAGTCTCATCATCCTCGCGTCTAAGGAGCATTATGGTTGTATTTCTTGTAAAACCGATTTGTTCGGTTCTTCTGTCAGTCCATGGTATATTCAATATCATTAATATTCTGTCAAAGATAATTCAAAAACGACTGCAGGTGTACATCAACAGAAACTGCCAGAAGTTCAAGCTGGATTCAGAAGAGGCCAAGGAATGAGGGAAGTCATTGCCCTTGTCATATGGATCTTGGTGGAGAATACCAGGAAGATGTCTTATGTTGTCTTCCTTATTTATTGTTTAGCTTTTGCATGCATATGAGGCCTTTGGAAATACCATGGCTTTGCTCTGGCCTACCTTAGTCCTCAAGGTGACATCTTTGCTTTTTAACATTTAGAAAGGCCTTTTGCAACAAAAGAAAGATGTTTACTTGTTTTTTTATAGGCTAGATGAAGGCATTCAACTGTGTGGATCATAACAAATTATGGATAACATTGCAAAGAATAGGAATTCTAGAACTTAATTGTGCTGTTGTGGGACCTTCCTAGTTAAGAGATGCATAGTTTTCCCCTGTCAGTTGGGTGGAGACATAAGAGCAGGAAGAATAGTGGGGTGAGAGTGAAGCTCGTGGTTTCCTTAGGCTGATTTTATGGCAGAGTCTATACTCAGCAGCCGTCACTGGCCAGGGCCTCCTATGAGCCCGAGTTAAGCCTCCAGCTGCTGAAAAGTTTGCTAAGCTGTTATTCTGTCTAGCCATTTGGTTTTCTTTTTTCAAAGACACTGGCAGCTTGTCAGAAACTTGCAGGTTCCAAATTCACTGTCATTGGACTCGAGACAGGAGTGCTCCATTTGAGTTTATAAACAGTAACGGTTTGGTTAAGCCCTTGGCTGCTAACCGAAAGGTCAGCAGTTCGAACCCACTAGTGGCTCCACAGGAGAAAAGACCTGGCAATCTGCTTCTGTAAAGAGTACAGCCTAGAAAACCCATGGGGCAGTTCTACTCTGTCACATGGAGTCACTATGAATCAGAATCGACTCAACGGCACCCAACAACAACAATAATATTTTTGTTTTTATTTGGCCCCTTCACCCAAACCTGCCAAATATCAACTGCATTTGCCAAAGACATTACAAAAGGGCTTGGACAAGTGACACCTGGCACAATTAAGAGCATTTATAGAAAGAGACCAAACCAGCAGGTCCCAATTTTCTGCTTCTGTGCTGAGTAAACAGAAAGCAACCAGAATTTGCTTTTAAACGCATTTTGTTGCACTTGAATTTTCCCCACAAAATCAACTAGGAATGCACACAATTGGTATGTATTTTCTAAATATTATCCGATGTAAAAACAAAACCTTATTACGGAATTCAGTTAATAGTAATGTACTGATGTTAGTTCATTAGTTGTGACAAATGTACCAAAGTAATGTTAGTTTGTCATATTATGATGGCTTGCATGTTACTATGATGCTGGAAGCTGTGCCACCAATATTTCAAAGGCCGGCAAGATCAAGCATGGTGGACAGGTTTCAGTGGAGCTTCCAGACTAAGACAGACTAGGAAGAAAGGCCTGGCAGTCTACTTCCAAAAATGAGCCAATGAACACTATAGCCTACAACAGAATATCGCCTGATATAGTGCTGGAAGATGAGACCCTTAGGTTGGAAGGCACTCAAAATGCACAATGGCCACAACAATGAACTCAAGCCTACCAAACGTCATGAAGATCATGATGACTCCATGTACGACAGAACAAAACATTTTCCAGTCCTACACCATGTCCACAATGAGTTGCAAATCAAACCGTTGTGATCCATAGGATTTTCACTGACTGATTTGTGTAGGTAGATCGCCAGGCCTTTTTTCCTAGTCTTTCTTAGTCTGGAAGCTCTGCTGAAACCTGTTCAGCATCATAGCAACATGCAAGCCTCCACTGACAGATGGGTGGTGGCTGCACATGAGGTTCCTTGTCCTGGAATTGAACCCCAGTCTCCTGCACGGAAGGTGAGAATTCTACCATTGAACCACCAGTGTCCCCTCTCGAAATTTTATGCCCGTTGAAGTCACCTGAAAGGCAAGTTACAACAAATTGCTGGGCTCCACTACCCCTACTTCCTCCGGTTTTCTGATTCAGCAGGTCTGGGTTCAGCAAAGATTTTGCATTTCTAACAAATGCTACGATTTCTCCGCTGGTACTTAGCTCCCCAACTCTTGCTGTCCTTCTGTCTCCCATGATGGCCAAAGGAGGTGATGCCCAGGAAGAGGAAGCATGATTCCTCAGATGCCCTTGCCTTCTGCTGCTCACTTCCAGTCCTCCATCCCCACCTCCCACCATGCTGGAGATCCCAAGACTGGGGAAGTGGCCCAAGCATCTCCATCGACAGAAGAAGGAGCACGGACCCTAGGCCGATGAAGGAGCTTGCCTGGGGGCATGTCCCTGTTTGCTGGCTGTCCCAGACACAAGCTAGAGCTCCTCCCTCCCACCCCTGGCTACCCTTGTTCACAGTTGCCCCAATCCTCATATTAACCTTAGATCACACCGCCATGAAAACAATCAGGCCTGTCCTCACTGTGGCCCAGGAGTCCAGTATCAAACTTTCCATTTTCCATGTTGTTCAGCTTCCATGGGAGCTGGCTTCAGGGGATGACATTTTGTTTGCAGGAGTTGAAAGACATCTGTCACCTTCAACCACAGGAAGCAAAGCTGTCTCCAACATCTCAGGAGGATTCTGGTGACCAAAGACATTTTGAAAAGCTTCCGGATTTGCAGGGCACATCTGGGGAGTTTTATGAGACTTCAGCTTCCCACCTTTCTCCCTGGTCTCCATGCCCCATCCTGCAGCTGGAGAAATTTTTCTAGGTGCTAGAATAAGAGCCTTATTCAGGCAACCTTCCTCACCCCTAAATCTCCCGCACCTGGTTCATAGTAGATGCTCCATAAACATTTGTTGCATGAACAAGTGACTGCCTGCTTGAAGCCCTTCAGTGATCTGCTTACCCTCAGAATGTTATCGTTCTTAGGTGCCATTGAGTCGGTTCCAACTCATAGCAACCCCATGTACAACAGAACGAAACACTGCCCACTCCTGCACCATCCTCACAATCACTGTTAGACTTGAGTCCATTGTTGCAGCCACTGTGTCAATCCATCTCCTTGAGGGTCTTCTTCTCTTTCTCTGACCCTCTACTTTACCAAGCATGATGTCCTTCTCTAGGGACTGATCCCTCCTGATAACATGTCCAAAGTAAGTGATACAAAGTCTCGCCATCCTCCCTTCTAAGGAGCATTCTGGCTGTACTTCTTCCAAGAAAGATTTGTTCATTCTTCTGGCTGTCCATGGTATATTCAATATTCTTCGCCAACACCATAATTCGAAGGCATCAATTTTTCTTTGCGCTTCCTTATTCATTGACCAGCTTTCGCATGCATATGAGGTGATTGAAAACACCATGGCTTGGGTCAGGCACACCTTAGCCTTTAGGGTGACATCTTTGTTTTTTTAACACTTTAAAGAAGTCTTTTGCAGCAGATTTGCCCGGTGCAATATGTTGTTTGATTCCTTGACTGCTGCTTCCATGGGTGTTGATTGTGCATCCAAGTAAAATGAAATCTTTGACACCTTCAATATTTTCTCTGTTTATCATGATGTTGCCTATTGGTCCAGTTGTGAGAATTTTTGTTTTCTTTATGTTGAGGCTGAAGACTGTAGTCTTTGATCTTCATCAGTTAAGTGCTTCAAGTCCTCTTCACTTTCAGCTAGCAAGGTTGTGTCATCTGCATATCACAGGTTGTTAATAATGAGTCTTCCTCCAATCTCGATGTCCCATTCGTCTTCATATAGTCCAGCTTGTCATCTTATCTGCTCAGACGTGCCCTGCAAATCCGGAAGCTTTTCAAAATGTTTTTGGCCACCAGCATCCTCCTGAGATGTTGAAGGCAGCTTTGTGTCCTGTGGTTGAGGGTGGCAGATGTCTTTCAACTCCTGCAAACAAAATGTCATCCCTTGAAGCCAGCTCCCATGGAAGCTGAACAACATGGAAAATGGAAAGTTTGATGCTGGACTCCGGTGCCACAGATTGAATAAGTATGGTGAAAGGACACAACTCTGATGCATATCTTTCTTGATTTTAAACCGCGCAATATTCCCTTGTTCTCTTCAAACCACTGCCTCTTGGTCCATGTACAGGTTGCTCGTGAGCACAATTAAATGTTCTGGAATTCCCATTCTTCAAAATGTTATCCATAAATTGTTATGATCCACACAGCCAAATGTCTTTGCATAGTCAATAAAACACAGGTAAACTTCTGTCTGGTATTCTCTGCTTTCAGCCATGATCCATTTGACATCAGCAGTGATAAGCCTCATTCCACGTCCTCTTCTGAATCCAGCTTGAATTTCCGGCAGTTCCCTGTCGATATACTTACTGCTGCAACTGTTTTTGAATGATCTTCAGCAAAATTGTGCTTGTGTGTGATATTAATGATACTGTTCAATAATTTCTGCATTCTGTTGGATCACCTTTCTTTGGAAAGGGCACAAATATAGATCTCTTCCAGTCAGTTGGCCAGCTAGCTGTCTTCCAAATTTTTTGGCATAGACGAGTGAGCATCTCCAACGCTGCATCCATTTGTTGAAACATTTTAATTGGTATTGTGTCAATTCCTGGAGACTTGTTTTTTGCCGATGTCTTCAGTGCAGCTTGGACTTCTTCCTTCAGTACCATTGGTTCTTGATCATACGCTACCTCCTGAAATGGTTGAACATCCACCAATTCTTTCTGGTATTTGAATAACAGTCGTATTAGCTGGTCTTCCTTGTAGGCTAATGGATATTATCTTATCACTGTTGGTTTTGTACTTCAGGGTAGATCTTGAAGTTCTTTTTGGTACAATGACTCTGCGTATTCCTTCCATCTTCATTTGCTGCTTCCTGTGTTGTTCAATATTTTGCCCATAGAATCCTTCAAAATTGCAACTTGAGGCTTGAATTTTTTCTTCCGCTCTTTTAACTTGAGAAATGCCGAGCGTGTTCTTCTCTTTTGGTTTTCTAACTCCAGGTCTTTGAACATGTCATCGTAATATTTTACTTTGCTTCTTGAGCCACCCTTTGAAATCTTCTGTTCGGCTCCTTTACTTCATCATTTCTTCTATTTGCTTTAGCTACTCTACATTCAAGAGCAAGTTTCAGGTTCTCTTATGATAGCCATTTTGTTCTTTTCTTTCTTTCTTGTCTTTTTAATGAACTTTTGCTGTCTTCATGTATGATGTCCTCCCACAACTTGTCTGGTCTTCTGTCATTAGTGTTCAATCCATTGAATCTATTCTTGAGATGGTCTCCAAATTCAGGTGAGGTATACTCAAGGTTGTATTTTGGCTCTCGTGGACTTCTTCTAATTTTCTTCAGCTTCAACTGGAACTTCCATATAAGCAATTGATGGCCTGTTCCACAGTCGGCCTCTGGCCTTGTTCTGACTGATGATATTAAGCTTTTCCATCGTTTCTTTCCACAGATGTAGTCAACTTGATTCCTGTGTTTTCCATCTAGTGAGGTCCACATGTATAGTTGTCATTTATGTTGTAGAAAAAGGGTATGTGCAATGAAGAAGTAGTTGGTCTTGCAAAATTCTGTCATGAGATCTCTGGCGTCGTTTCTACCACCAAGGCCATACTTTTTCAACTACAGATCTTTCTTGTTTGTTTCCAACTTTCACATTCCAATCACCAGTAATTATCAATGTGTCTTGAGTGCATGTTTGATCAATTTTACTGCAGAAGTTGGTAAGATTTTTCAATTTCCTCGTCTTTGGCATCAGTGGTTGGTGCATAAATTTGAATAATAATTGTATTAACTGGTCTTCATTGTAGGTGTATGGATATTATCCTATCACTGACAGTGTTGTACTTTAGGATAGATCTTGAAATGCCTAGTATGTCAATGTTTGTGAGTTCCATTTCATTTTTGACGACTTCCAATTTTCCTAGATTCATACTTCGTACAGTCCATGTTCCGGTTATTAATGGATATTTACAGCTGTTTTTTCTCATTTTGAGTCTTGCCACATCAGCAAATGAAGGTCCTGAAAGCTTTACTCCATCCATGTTATTAAGATCAACTCTACTTTGAGGAAGCAGCTGTTCCCCAGTCGTATTTTTTGTGCCTTCCAACCTGAGGGGCTTATCTTCCGGCGCTATATCAGACAATGTTCCACTGCTATTCATAAAGTTTTCACGGGCCAGTTTTCTCAGTAAGTAGACCGCCAAGTCCTTCTTCCTAGTCTGTCTTAGTCTGGAATCTCCCCTGAAACCTGTCCACCATGGGTGGTATTTGAAACACAGGTGGCATATCTTCCAGGATCACAGCAACAGGCAAGCTACCACAGTATAAGACAAACTGACAGACAGGTGGTGGAATGAAGGAAGGAGGGAGCCATTTAGAATGTAGATGTACCACCATTTGTTCATTCATGCACACAGGATGCATCCATTCACCAAATATTTATAGGTGCCTACAATTTCAAAAACTAGCCAATGAGAAACCTAGCACAACATATGATCTGAAATGCATAATGAGGATGGTGTAGGACTGGGCAGTGTTTCATTCAAGTGTGCGTGGGGTTGCCATGAATCACTGGCTGTCTCAAGAACAGCTAACAATGACATGCTATGCCAGAACTATTGTTCTATGTTTTTGTAACATCTTTATTGAGCTATAATTCACGTACCATAATACTCACCCTTTGAAAGTGTACAATTCAGTGGGTTTTTTGTCTATTCAGAATTGTGCAACCATCATCACTGTCTAATTCCAGAACATTTTCATCGCCACAAAAGAAAGCTGGTGCCCATTAGCAGTCACTCTCATTTCCTCCCCACCCCCCCCCAGCCCTTGCCAAACATCCATCTACTTTCTGTCTCCATGGATTTGCCGAATCTGAACCTTTCCTATAAATGCAATTATACAATATGAGGTCTTTTGTGTCTGACATCTTTCACTCAGCATGATATTTTCAAGATTCATCCATTTTGTAGCATGTATCAGTACTTCATTCCTTTTTATTGCCAAATAATACTCCATTGTATGGATACACCACGTTTTATCTATTCATCTGTTGCAGGCACTATTCTTGACAGTGGAGATACAGCAGTGAGCAAAGCAAATAAACTTACTTGTCTTCGTTCCCTAGTTAATGTCATTTCATCCCTAATTTCTTGATATTGCAAGTAAGTCATGATGAATGCGCAGATATCTTTAAGCATTTGTGCTGGTGTTTCTGTAAGACTCCTAGAAATGAGATGCTGGGATATACTCTACGTGCATTTAAAATGTTGCTAGATGTCAAATTGCTCACTAAAAGCCTGCACAAGACCATTTCTTTTACTACAGGTCTAATCGTTCACTTTGGTTTCTTCTCAGGGAGCTGGATATCTTTAACTGTAATTAAAAACAAAAAATCTTGAATTTGTTTAGGAAAAATTCCAAATTGCATTATTTTAAAGCATGAGTTTTGGAGAAACAATGTCCTACAATAAAATCCTAACACTGCCACCACACTTCCAGTTTCTTCCTCTGAAAAAGAGGGACAAAAAAGGAACCTACTTTATAAAGTTGTGATGAAGACTAGAAGAGAAAATGCAAAATAATGTTAATAATAATAATATTACGCTGGAACAACTTGATATCCATGTGGGAAAAAAATGAATCTTAACCCTCATTTCACACTTTATAAAAAATGTAAAGGCTAAACTATAAGACTGCTAGAAGAAAAATCAAAGGAGAAAACTTTTGAGACTGTAGGATAGGCAGAGACTTCTTAGGGCACATAGCATGAACCATAAAAGAAAGAAAAAAAAACTTGGATTTTATCAAAATTTAAAACTTTTGTTTTTTTGAAAGACACTGTTAATAAAACAAAAAGATAAGTCACAGACTGGGAGAAAATATTTGCAATACATATATTTAATAAAGGTCTTGTATTCCGAATATATAGATAACTCTTATCAATAATAAGAAGCAAACAATCCAATAAAAAATGGACAAAAGATTTGAACAGATACTTCACAGAAGAAGAAATGAAAAATGGCCAATAAGCAGATGAAAAGTTGCCCAACATCTTTAGTCATAGGGAAATGTTACTCAAAAACCACAATGAAATACCACCACACACTTGTTGTTAGGTGCCATTGAGTCTATTCCAACTCATAGTGACCCTACATGACAGAATAGAACTGTCCCATAGGGTTTCCTAGGCTGTAATCTTTACGGGAGCAGATTGCCAGGTCTTTTCTCCTGAGGAGCAGCTGGGGGGTTTGAACTGCCGACCTTTCAGTTAACAGCCACCAGGGCTCCTTACATACTTACTAGAATGACTGAAATGTAAAGGCTGACCAAGTGTTGTCAGGATGGTGCGCACACCTTCTCTCCTCTCAGCTTTGGGGGTGGAGGATTCAGACAGTCCGGCTTCACACACATCTAGGCCCTGACCCCAGACACTGGGGGAGCCAGAGGCGCTGGCTCCTGCAGTTGAGGAGGGTCAAGGAACCACAAAGTGTATCCAAACCCACAACTGCTCCACTGGAGACAGAGCCAGAAAGAGAGACAGAGGTGTGACGGGGGTGCAGACCCACGCAGACCAAAGCGTTTGCACAAAACCCCACAATCATGCTGACTGGTCTCACTGTAAATACATGATCACACCACCCCTGTGCCCTGCCTTCCCGCCTGTCACCATGGCTGGAATGCCCATGCACCCATCCATAGCCAGCCCTCCACCTGCCCACCTGTCTTAGTCATCTAGTGCTGCTCTAACAGAAATACCACAAGTGGATGGCTTTAACAAAGAGAAATTTATTTTCTCACAGTAAAGTAGGCTAAAAGTCCAAATTCAGGGCATTGGCTCTGGAGAAGTCTTTCTCTCTCTGTTGGCTCTGTTAGAAGGTCCTTGTCATCAGTCTTCCCCTGGTCTAGGAGCTTCTAGGTGCAGGAAACTCAGGTCCAAAGAAAGCGCTCTGCTCCTGGCCCTACTTTCTTGGTGGTATGAGGTCCCCAACTCTGCTTGCTTCCTTTTCCTTTTATCTCTTGTAAGATAAAAGGTGGTGCAGGCCACACCCCAGGGAGACTCCCTTTACATTGGATCACCTTAGTAAGGGTTTTACAATCCCACCCTAATCCTCTTTAACATAAAATTACAATCACAAAATGGAGGACAACCACACAATACTGGGAATCATGGCTCAGCCAAATTGATACACATATTTTTTGGGGACACAATTCAATCCAGGACACCACCAGACTCCACCCCTTCCTGCTCAAGAAGACAGACAAGCCGGTCTCTTCTGCTCCTTTCCTGGCTTCCCTTCTCCTGGACCGTCCCCCATGGACCTTCCCACAGGCTGCTTTCCCCTCGTCCTAAAAGACCTTTCTTTGGGGCATATGGTGCCCACTGTATCACTTGCTCAACTTCTGGGAGGGCTTGGAGTGTTTCAAAATAGCCGGTTGAAGGACCTCTCTTCCTGTTCCCCTTCCATCCCTTTTTCTTCTCCTTTTCTTCCCTTCCTTTCCCTTCTTTGACAACCTAGTCCAAAGGCATCAGGCGGGCCCCAGTGTGCAGGCATCTCCCTGGGTGTAGGTGTAGGTGCTGGAGCCCCAGGAGGATGAGGAGGGAATCCGCACAGGAGGGCGACCTGGTGGGAGGATCAGAGCCTAGTGGCGTGGGGTGTGGTGGCAGGGCGGGCGGTGTCCTTGCAGGAGTCAGCAGCCCAGAGCTGAGTGTTGGAAGGTGGTGTGTAGGTAAGGGTAACAGTGACCTGACTGGGGTGCTGGAGCCCAAGTATGTCAGGGAGGCGCTAGGGTCTGGCAGCCGGCCCCCCATCCTGCCTTGGTCTTCTCCCAAGTGTGTATTATTCTGCAACGTATTATGAATGTAGTTGCTGTTTCTTGTTTATTTCTGTATCACCTTCCCCCTCTGCCCCCACTAGAATATCCTCAAAGGCAGGGCCCTTGTCTTGCTTGCTGCTGTATCCTCAGTGGGTAGGACCATGCATGTGTGGCATCTGATAAATACGTGTTGAACAAAGGGATGAAGCCTGGAGCCCCTGGCCCTTGATGGGCTCACAGACCAGTGAGCCCCAGTGACACCTGCCCGAGGTGGTGGAGAGGGAAGTGAAACGTGACGGGTTTCTGCTTTGGTGACAGCTTTCACCGAAGCAGGAAGGATGCCCAGGAGGAGGGCAAGCTGGGTAGGGAGGCGTTTTGGGCAGATTATGTTGGAGACGCTGTCCAGTGACCAACGGAAGACGCTGGGAGACCAGCCCAAGAGGGGTTGCAGGCTGGGCACCCCTGCACAGAGCTGCCCAGAGCTGGGAAAGCGAGGGGTGAAAGTAAGAGGCAGAGTGTGCAGCCCAGCACCAAGCCAAGGGGAAAGTGGCCCTGGAATCATCTGCCACCTGAGTGCAGGAATTGTGAAAGGAATAGACAGTTTGGGGGGAACATAAAAATATTTTCTGTGGCACCATAAGAGCTAAATGAGTTCCGCGGCACCCCAATCGTCAGCAGCCCAATCACAGCAACACAAGGTTTTACACTCATTTCCCCATCTCTGGAGGAAGCGCGGCAGGAAAGAAAGCGAACTCTGCGTTCTAATATCGTTTGTTTGGTGGAAATCGGGATGCACCTTAGCCAGACGTGCAGCTGCGAGCGAGCTTGGAGCGCCATGATGTGCGGGTGGGACACTGGTGCGTTTCCCCGCATCGCCACCAGGTGGCGCATCGTGCTTGCCTGGAGCCCGAAGCGGCGGGTCCAGCGTTCCCGGGAGCCAGCGGATGCGGGGTGGGCGAGGCAAGTGGGACCAGGCATGGGGAACGCTTCCGACATGGAATTCCACCTCCGCCTCTTCGTCATCCAGTTCTCCCGCTGGGAACCTCAGTGCACAGCGGCTCAAAGCACAAACTTCGGACCGACTTAGGATGAAATCCCTGTTCCGCCACTTAATGGTTTGTAAATGGCTTCAACTCTCTGCTTGAATTTCATCACGTGTAAAATGGGAGTGTAATACTGACCTCTTAGGGTTATTGTGAGAATTAAATTAGGTAATAATCATAATAATAGATATGCACAGTATTGCGCTCTCACCAAGGGCCAGGCACTGTTCTAAGCACTTTACATGTATTAACTCATTATTATATTGTTAGGTGCCCTTGAGTCAATTCCGACTCATGGCGAACCCATGTGTTACAGAGTAGAACTGCCCCATAGGGTTTTCTAGGCTGTAAGCTCTACTGGAGCAGATCTCCAAGTTTTTCTCCCACGGAGCCGCTGGGTGGGTTAGAACCACCAGCCTTTGGGTTAGCAGCTGAGCACTTAACTGTTGGGTCACCATGGTTCCTTAACTATTATTATAGTTCTCTTTTATTATTATTTGGAGTGGCTGGGGACCAGCCACAGAAGAAAGGAAGCCAGGCCTCTCACATTATGTCCACTTTTGCTGCTGACCCCAGAGTGCTGCTCAGTGCCAGAGAATGCCAGGGTGGGGTGGGGTTGCTACCCAAAGAGGGCAGAGGGAGGAGGGAAATGTTCTTGATGCTGAAGGCTGTGACCCTCTTTTTTGTCCAGTTCTGCAGCCCACCCGCCCGGCATGAGCAGGAGCAGAGGGAGTTGACAGGGAAGAGCCCACCCCTCACTCAGAGCAGCGGAAGAACTTCTGAGTCCCACCCTGGCTCCTGCTGCAGTTCCAGCAGCCCCTTGGGCTTCTGGGAAAACTGCTCGCCTCTAGCCATGGAGGGAGGATGGGGCTGGTGAGTGACAGCCACACAACACTGGACACTGTGGTGTCAACCTCAGTGACTGGGTGGGAGGGACCTGGGGGGTGGCCAGCCCTGTGAGCCTGGGCTCTGGGTTTGTGATATGCTGAGTCTGAGGGCTCTGTGGAAAGTTGGGGGGATGCCCAGAGGCAGCTGGAATAAACACTCTGGCCTTCAGCATCAGAGGCAGTGGTCAGGATGTCGGTGTGGGTGGTGTGGGGAGACCTGGGTGTCAGGCCTGGGAGAAGTCTGGACAGTAAGACGTCCCAGGCCTCAGCTATCCGAGGGCTCTTGGGTAGGGGTAGGCATGGGGGTGGGAACTCCTAGAAGCCCCAGGGTAGGCACAAGGATGGGAGGCCTCCAGAACCTGCATTTGCCTGCCACGGTCTGTCCTGGGGAGGGGGTGAGCAGAGTGAGCAGGATTTCATGACCCAGAAACCCCAGGGGGAGCTGGGGTCCAGGTGGGGGCTTGGGCCTGGGTGGGCTGGGAGTTTTCAGGGGCTTCTCTCCTCACTCCCATTGTCTCACTCCCTTCAGTTCATCTTGAGTTCCCTCTTCCCCAGGTCTCATTTTGATGATGTCTAAAAGAGCCCTTAATTGCCTTTCAGGGATAAACCTATTAGGATTGGGGTTACCCGGAGTCCTAGGCCGGGGAGGGAAAAGAGTCCTGAACTCACTCGAAGCTCTGGGTCCTCAGCCAAGTCAGTGTTATAAACACTTGATTTTATTTTTGGTGGGGTTAGTGCCCAAAGTGCTGCTCATTGGCTGGTAATCCTCCCTGGCCCTCAGTCTCCTCTTCTTTAGCAAAGAGATTAGGGCACTAAATTCTCCCCAGCTGAGACACTGCAGAAACCAGAACTCCAAAGGATGGGCCCTCAGTAGCAGGCCTCCGCTCCCCTTCTTACTACCCAATCAGATGGGCTGAGATGATGAAGCCAGAAACAACCCTGGCCCTTCCTGCCCTCCCCACCCCCTACTGTGCACTCACAGGCCTGAAACAAAAACAGACCACAAATAGAAATCAAAGTCTGAGAAAGAATCAAGGAGCCATGACCCAGCCGTGGGAAAGGCTATGTGACCTTGGCCAAGTCATTTCTCTGAGTCGGTTTGCTCATCTGTAAAACGGGGTCATTACACTTACCTTAGGGACCCTGGTGGCGCAACAATTAAGCGCCTGGCTGCTAACTGAAAGGCTGGTGGTTCAAACCCATCCATCGATTCAGCGAGAGAAAAAGACCTGGCGATCTGCTTCCAGAAAGATTACAGCCTGGAAAACCCTATGGGGCAGTTCTACTCTGTAACATACGGGGTCACTATGAGTCGGAATCGACTTGACCGCACCTAACAATAATACTACTAACCTTTCAGAGCTGTTGTAAGAAGCTGCAATAAGATGTGAAACACAGGCCACAGGTGGGAGGTCTGGTCTAAAATTAAAACCCCTCCTGGCCAAGCAGTCCCCCCTCCACCCCGCCCCCCGAACTCTCCCCTGCCCCGCCCCGCCCCCGCAGCTCGGCTGGGGCTGCCCCCTCACCATTTTCCTGTAAAGCTGTGGGTGGGAGGGGGCTGCCACATGCGCTTGGGTAGCTGGCGCTTCTTCAGCCTTGCTCGCAGCTCCACTTCCTGTTTTTCTCCCCAACGAATTTTGCACCATTGCGCTTTCATTACAGCGGGGCGGTGAAGGCAAGGGCCTGCCTGGGAAGGAAGCCTGGGGTCAGAGGGGTCCAGGGGGGCTTTGTGAGGCTGGGGAGAGGGCTGTGCTGGGTGTGTCCTGGGCAGCTGCCTGGCTTTGGACTCTATGGTCTCCAGCTCAGAGTGGAAGGAGGATGCTGGCGGAGGCTGGGAGGCTGGAGGTGGAGGTGGGGAAATTCCCAGCCTCCCAGAGGAGCAGGGTGGTGGTCCTCCATTCCCATCCTCACACTGGAAACATCTTCTCTTCCAGGCCAAACCCACATCTCTCTGGGCACAGGTGGGGTAGAGGGGCCGCTCTGACTGGTGAGTCAGCCTCCCTGCCTCCCTGAGGCTGAGCCAAGTCTCTGAGCATCTGATGTAAGACCTCAGCCAGCTCCAGGGTCACTAGGTGTCAGGCTCCTCCTTGAAGGAAGTGAAGGAGCTGTTCACACACTGGCTGGGAGCTGGAACATTTTCCTTTCTCTTCCTCGGCGACAGCCCCCAGCCTTCCCCTGGGCAAAGCCTGGCCTTGTCCAGACAGGACTGCATCCTACTCATTCCTCTGTCCGCTCAGTGTTTCTGCAGGCTTACTTGCAGTACCTTCTGGGTGCCAGACACAGAGCTGGGGGTCAGGGAGCCAGCCTAGATCCTTGAGAGTCCCTGCCCCTGAGAAGCAGCCGAGCAGACAGGCCATCCCAGTGTGGTAGATGGGGAGCTGGGATGGGGGTGGCCTAGGCCTGGAGCAAAGAGGGGGCCCCTCTGGGCAAGGGCTCCTGGTGGGTATGTCTGTGCTGAGCCGTAAGGCTGCTGAGCAAAGTTCAATGGGCAAATAAAATGGGGGAGGGGCAGAAGGAAGGATTGAGGAAGGGTGCTCCAAGCAAAAGGAACAGCATGTGCAAAGGCCCAGAGTCAGAGAGATAGATAGTCTGGGATGTTCTGGAGCTGCAAGTCCTTGCTATGGTGCTGCATGAAGGGCAAGGTGGAGGGAGGCTGGCTGGGTGGGTTGGCTCCATTCAGATTACTGGATCTCCATCTTGTTCTCAAGCTACAGTCTCAGCCAGTGCCCCAGTAGGGACCCTGTCCCAGCCCAAGAGTGATTTCAGTATCAGAAACCAGCTCATGTTGGCTCAAGCAGAAAAGGGGATTTTATAGCAAGGGTGCAGGGTACTCTCACAGAACCCAGAGATGCAGCCCAGCCTTGGAGTACTGGGACCAGGCAGCCCCTAGTCACTGTCTCCCTCCCGCTTGCTTGTCCTTACTTGCCCACCTACATCACAGCAGCCAAGCTGTTTTTTGGAAGTAGCTTGCCAGGCCTTTCTTCCTAGTCTGTCTTAGTCTGGAATCTCCACTGAAACCTGTTTATCATCATAGCAACACACAAGCTTTCACTGATGGAAGGAGGGTGGCTGCATATGAGGTGCATTGGCTGGGAATAGAATCCCTGGTCTTCTACATGGAAGGCGAGAATTCTACCACTGAGATGGACAACCTAGGAACCAATATTGGTATATTATTGACTAAAGTCCGTACTTCATTCAGATTTCCTTAGTTTACTTCTAATGTTCTTTTTCTGTTCCAGGATCCCAGCCAGGACATCACATTACATTGAGCTGTCATGTGCTCTGGCTCCTCTTGGCTGTGACAGTTTCTCACACTTTCCTTGTTTTTGATGACCTTAACAGTTTTGAGGAGTACTGGTCATATATTTTCTAGAACATCTGTCAATTCTCTGGTGTTTTTCTTATGATTAGACTGGAGTTATGGGTCCTTGGGAGGAAAACCACAGAGGTATACTGCCCTTCTCATCACATTGTATTAAGGTTACATGTTATCAACATGACTTAAGATGATAGTGACCTTGACCACCTGGCTGAGGTAGGTGACCTACTCTGTAAAGTTGCCCTCCCCGCCCCCCTTTCCATACTGTGCTCTCTGGCAGAAAGTCACTAGGCGCAGCCTATACTTAAGGAGGGGTGAGTTAGGCTCCATCCTTTTGAGAGCAAAATACCTACATAAATGATTTTAAGTCCTTCTGTACAGGAGATTTATTTATTCTTTTCATTTATTTATTTAGGCAATCATTTATTTATATCAATATAAACTTACAAAGTTTATATTTTGGGCTATAATCAAATGATACTTTGTTTTTTTAAAAAAATTTATTTATTTTATTTTTGTTGTTGTTGAGAATATACACAGCAAAACGTATATTAATTCAATAGTTTCTACATGTACAATCCAGTGACATTGATTATATTCTTCAAGTTGTGCAACCATTCTCATCCTCCTTTTCTGAGTTGCTCCTCCCCCATTAACATAAACTCACTGCCCCCTAAGGTTCCTGTCTAATCTTTCAAGTTGCTGTTGTCAGTTTGATCCCAAATAGATAGTTCTTAAAAGAGCATAATGCTCAAGGTAGATATTTTTTGCTGTTGTTGTTGTTAGGTGCCATCAAGTTAGTTCCAATTCACAGTGACCCTATGCACCACAGAATGAAACACTGCCCAGTCCTGTCCATGCTCGCAATCCTTGTTATGCTTGAGCCCAGTTAATAGTTTAGCTAGTTAAGCTAAACTATTATTTGGTTTTAAGAAGACTTTGGGGGATATTTTTGGTTTAAGTTTTAAAGATCATCTCAGGGCAATAGTTTCAGGGGTTCATTCAGCCCTCTATGACTCCAGAAAATCTTGAGTCCATGAAAATTTGAAATTCTATTCTGCATTTCTCCCCTTTTGATCAGGATTCTTCTATGAATCTTTGATCAAAGTATTCAGTAATGGCAGCCGGGCACCATCCAATTCTTCTAGTCTCATGGCAAAGGAGGCAGTTGTTCCTGGAGGCAATTAGCCTCACATTCCATCTCCTCCTCCTATTCCTGGCTCTTCTTTTTCCTCTGTTGCTCCAGGCAAATAGAGACCAATTGTTGTGCCTTGGATGGCACTTGCAAGTTTTTAAGATCCAGGACACTACACAACAGAATAGGAGGTAGAACAGAAGCACTAAACATGTTATTAGGCCAAATAACTGGGATATCCCGTGAAATCTGACCCTAAACCTCTAAACCAAGGGACCAAATCCCATGAAGTGTTTGGTTGTACATAAGTGGTCTCAGCAGCTACTTTATTTATTGTCGTTGTTATAAATATATCTATCATACAACTTTTGCCAGATGTACAACTTATTGACAATTACAATAATCAGCTGTGCAACCCTACCATTAATGAGATTTTTCCATCACTGTAAATGGAAACCCAGTACGAAAATCAATAACCTCCTCTTTCCCCCTCCCTCCCACCCCTGGTAGCCACTAATAAACTTTGGTCTCTATACATTTGCTTCTTCTTGTCTTTTTATATAAGTGAGGTCATACAATATTTGTCCTTTTGTGATTGACTTATTTCACTCAGCATAATGTCTTTAAGCTCCACCCATATTGTAGTATGTATCAGGACTTCATTTCTCCTGCTGGCTGAGTAGTATTCCATTGCATATTATTACCACATTTTGTTTACCCATTCATCTGTTATGGGCCTTTAGGTTGTTGCCACTTTTGGCTATTGAGAATAGTGTTGCAATGAACAGTGGTGTCCAAGTCTGTTTGAGTCTCTGCTTTCAAGTCTTTTGGGTATATAGCTGGAAGTGGAATGGCTGGGTCATATAGTTGTTGTTGGTTGTTAGGTGCCATTGCATCTGTTTTGACTCATAGAAACCCTATGTACAACAGAACGAAACACTGCTTGGTCCTGCACCATCCTCACAATTATTGCTATGTTTGAGCCCATTGTTGCAGCCATTGTGTGAATCCATCTCGTTGAGGGTCTTCTTCTTTTTCACTAACCCTCTACCTTACCAAGCATGATGTCCTTCTCCAGGGACTGGTCCCTCCTGATAATATATCCAAAGTATGTGAGACGAAGTCTTGCCATCCTTGCTTCCAAGGAGCATTCTGTCTGTACTTGTTCCAAAACAGACTTGTTCGTTTTTCTGGCAGTCCATGGTATAGTCAATATTCTTCACCAACACCATAATTCAAAGGTATCAATTCTTCTTCTGTTTTCCTTATTCATTGTCCAGCTTTAGCATGCATACGTGGCAATTGAATATAACATGGCTTAAGTCAGGCACACCTTAGTCCTTAAGTGACATCTTTGCTTTTTAACACTTTAAAGAGGTCTTTTGCAACAGATTCACCCAGTGCACTATGTCATTTGATTTCTTAACTGCTGCTTCCATGGGCGTTGATTGTGGATCCAAGTAAAATGAAATCCTTGACAACTTCTGTCTTTTCTCTGTTTATCATGATGTTGCTTATTGGTCCAGTTGTGAAGATTTTTGTTTTCTTTATGTTGAGATGTAATCCATACTGAAGGCTTCAAATCCTCTTCATTTTCAGCGAGCAAGGTTGTGTCATCTGCATATTGCAGGTTGTTAATGAGTCTTTCTCCAGTCCTGATGCCACGTTCTTCTTCATATAGTCTGGCTTCTCAGATCATCTGCTCAGCATACAGATTGAATAGGTATGGTGAAAGTATACGACTCTGACACACACCTTTCCTGATTTTAAACCTCACAGTATTCCCTTGTTTTGTTCAAACGATTGCATCTTGGTTTATGTAAAGGTTTCTCATGAGTACAATTAAGTGTTCTGGAATTCCCATTCTTTGAAATGATATCCATAATTTGTTATGATCCACATAAGTCATATACTTTGCATAGTCAGTTAAACACAGGTAAACATCTTTCTGGTATTATCTGCTTTCAGCCAAGATTCATCTGACATCAGCAATGATATCCCTTTTTCTACATCCTCTTTTGAATGCAGCTTGAACTTCAGGCAGTTCCCTGTTGATGTATGGCTGCAACCGTTTTTGAATTATCTTCAGCAAAATTTTACTTGCATGTGAAAGTTGGAAACAAAAAAGGATCGGTAGCTGGAAAATATGGCTTAGGTGATAGAAACAATGCTGGGGAGAGCATGATAGAATTTTGCAAGACCAACAACTTATTCACTGTGAATACCTTCTTTCAACAACATAAATGGAGACTGTATAGATGGACCTCACCGGTTGGAAAACACAGGATTCAAGTCAACTACATCTGTGGAAAGAGAAGATGGAAAAGCTCAATATCATCAGTCAGAACAAGGCTAGAGGCCGACTGTGGAACAGACCATCATTTGCTCGTATGCAAGTTCAAGTTGAAGCTGAAGAAAATTAAAACAAGTCCACAAGAGCCAAAATATGGCCTTGAGTGTATCCCACCTGAATTTGGAAACCATCTCAAGAATAGATTTGACACATTGGACACTAATGACTGAAGACCAGATGAGTTATGGGATGACATCAAGGACATTATACATGAAGAAAGCAAAAGATCATTAAAAAGACAGGAAAGAAAGAAAAGACCGAAATGGATGCCAAAAGAGACTCTGAAACTTGGCCATACGGTAGTTCTATTTTTAGTGTTTTGAGGAACTGCCACGCTGTTTTCCACAAGGGCTCTGCCATTTTGTATTCTCACCAGCAATGGATAAGGGTTACAGTTGCCCCCACATCCTCACCAACATTTGTTATTTTCTTTTTTTTAAATCTTAGCCTCCTTAAAAAAAGAAGGAAAGAAAGAAAAAAACCAAACCTGTTTTTGTCAAGTCGATTCCAACTAAGAGCAACCCTATAGGACAGAGTAGAACTGCCCCATACGGTTTCCAAGGAGCAGTTGGTGGCTTTGAACTGCTGACCTTTTGGTTAGAAGCCAAGCTCTTAACCACTGCACTACCAGGTCTCCTAGCCATCCTAGTCGGGGTGAAACGGTATCACATTGTGGTTTTGACTTACGTCTCTCTGATGGCTAATCGCGTTGAGCATCTTTTCATGGATTTGCTGACCATTTGGATGTCCTCTTTAGTGAAATGTCTATTCAAGATCTTTTCCCATTTTATGACTGGGTTGTCTTTTTTGTTGTTCAATTGTTGAAGTTTTATATGTATTTTGGTTGCTAGATTCTCATCCAGTGTATGGTTTCCAAAGATATTCTCCAAGTCTGTGACTTGTCTTTTCACTTTTTTGGTAAAGTCTTTTGATGAACAAAAGTTTTTAATTTTTTTTAAGTCCTATTTATTTATTTTGTCTTTTGCTTTTTGTGCTTTTGTAATTCTGTTAGCTAATTCATTGTTAAAAGCTAGGGATACTTTGTTTTGTTGCTCAAATTGTTCCAGCTTTGGTCTTTGGAGCCCTTTCAGTTGGTTCCTGCAAGTCCCTTTGACATACTCCCCATTATTGTGTTTTATATTGTTGTTTGGTTTTGTTTTTTTGAGTACTTCCTTACTTTCTGGCACTATACAATGCTCCAGGCTCATTTTTTTTTTTTTTATTGTACTTTAGATGAAGGTTTACAGAACAAACTAGCTTCTCATTAAACAATTAGTACACATATTGTTTTGGGAAATTGGTTGCCAACCCCACAATATGTCAACACTCTCCCTTTCTCAACCTTGGGTTCCCTATTACCAGCTCTCTTTTCCTTTCCTGCCTTCCCATCCTTGTCCAGGTTAATCTTGTGTATTTCCTACCCCAGTCCTAGAACCAGCCATTCCTCCAAGGAGCCCTGGATCTTTTTATTGAGGAGAAAGGTATTAGAAGCCAAGATCTGGGCACTAGGTGTGCTTGTTGCTACCGGGGTGTTCTTGCATCTAGGCCATTTCAGCTGATATAACAAGGAAACAGATGCGTAATAGATTTTTTTAATATGTAAATCACAGCCCGCAATACCTCAGCTCAGTTCCGAACCTGTCCTCTGCTTCTCATCACCCTTTTATCCATCTCACCCCACCCTTAGCTCCCCTGGCCTCCTTGCTGGTGCTCCAACACGGTACTGCTCAGAACCTTAGCACTGGCTGTTCCCTCTGCCTAAAATGCTCTTCCCTCAGGTACCTGCTTGACTCCTCCCTCAGCTCATTCAGCTTGTTGTTCTGCCCAAATGTGCTGACCTCAGGGAGGCCTTCATTGACTCCATCCTCACTCCCTACCTCTCCCCTCCAAATCTCCCCTGACTCCATCCCCCCTTCTCACCTTTCCCCTCCTAACTTGCCTTATATTTCTTTGCATGGCTGACTACTTTATGATATTGTATCTTATTTTTATTGTTCATAGTTGCTCTTCCTCACTAGAGTATAAGCTCCAGGAGGGGTAGGGCGAGGCTTTGGCTTGTACAGTGCTACCCCCAACAGCCTAGCACTGTAACTGTCACGCTGACTGCTGTGCAGGTTACATACTTGGGGAATGAATCAGTGTTGCCAAGCCCTGGGTCACCCCCAGTGTATGGCAGGCATGAGGTTAACTGCAACCTCCTAACCCCAAACCCTGCTGCTCCCCACTTCCCTCACTACCCCCTTCCATGTTCCCCACATGCCTTGGACAAGAAAAGCCTTAGAGGGTTTTTAAAAAGCCAGCTGCTGTTTCTTGAGCATCTACTTTGCACCAGGAGCAGGACTATTGCTTCCAGCAGCCCTGGGGCAGGGGGAACTTCTATTACTCTCCTGTGTCAGGTCAGGAAACTGAGGCTAGAGTGACTCACCAAGGTCACACAGCTCCTAGGTGATGGGGCTGAAATTTGAACCCAAGCAGCCTGAGTATGAGGTCCCTGGGTGGTGCAAACAGTTAATGTGCTCAGAAGATAACCAAAAGGTTGGAAGTTCAAGTCTACCCAGAGGAAACTCAGAAGAAAGCCCTGGTGATCCACTTCCGAAAAATCAGCCATTGAAAACCCCATGGAGCACAGTTCTACTCTGACACACCCAGGGTCGCCATGGGTCGGAGTCAATTTGACAGCAGCTGGTAACTAATAGCCTGAGTTTTGAGCGTGTGCATATTTCACAAAAAAGAGAACTGGATTTCAGTTTGGAGCCTCCATTCAGTTGGACCCAGCCATGGTTTACCTGGGCTGCCTCTGAGCTGTCCCACAGCCTGTCTGGGTCATTCTGGAATCTTTGGTCTAGCTCTGGCATGGGATCAAGTGCTGGAGCATTGTTCCCTCTTCCCATGAATCCCACAGACCCTCCACCTCTGCGTCATTCCATTTCCCAGCAGACGGGGGAGGGGGCTGCAAGGCCCAGGACCCCGGCTCCTTTGTCCTTGGGTACTCCCACCTGGCCCCCTCTCAGCAGCCCTCTGAGTTCTTACAAGTCAGAATTTCTAGGGTTCACATCTGGACTCAATCACTGTCCAGCCATGTGACCTTGGCTAATGATCTAACCTGGCCCTTCTGCCCTCGTATTGCCATCACCATTATGTCAGCTAGGGCAGTGGCTTTCCAGTTGTGTTGACTGAGACCTGCAGTGAGAAATGCAGTACACACTCAGCCCCACACACACCTCTGTAACTAGACCAGAAGCCTTAGGAAGGAATGCCCACCTTGACTACATGGAATGCACTCTGATATTTTCTATCCTGTTCCATTTTTTAAACTTGACCCACTGAATTGATTTCCAGCACACTAATGTCACAGCCTGCTGTTGAAAAACACTGTTCTACAGCAGAAACATCTGTTCCCACAAAGCACAAAGACCTCATTCCAGACTAACATTAACTACCATTTTCTGGGGTAAACTCTGTGTCAGAGTGGAAAAGGAGCATCAGGAGACCGTTATAAGTATTTTACATGTATTTGCTCATTTATCCTAACAATGGTTCTCAAAGTTGAGAGCTCTGATGAGCATGTCCATTTTATGGATGAGGAAAGGAGACACAGAGAGGTTAAGTCACTTGCCTAAGGTCGCACAGCTCCATAGTGACAGTGCTGGGCAATTTGGCTCCAGGGATGGCGCTCTTAACTGCTTGCTACCCCTCACCACACTTTTCCTGGCTGAAGCCAAAGGGAAGGGCTTCAGTTGGGTCGTTTCTGTCCTGCCTGGAAGGGAAGGACCACAGCAGAGTGTCCTTCTACCTAGATGGGGCACGGAGGCAGGCTTCTGATGCCCCTGCTGGAGGGGGGACTGGGGAAGTGGGTCTGCACGCTTGCATCCCCTGCTCACGGGCGCTCTGCTTGGTTCCGGCTGCCCTGAGATAACCCTGCTTGTGAGCATGTGTGGGTGTCAGTGGTAAAGCTGTGCAAGGTTCAACTGAGCAAAGATGCTTTCTGCATCCGGGAGAAGCTGCAGGGGTTTCGGAGGGGGAAGTTCTGGCAGGAGATAGCTGCACAGACAGAAGGAAGTAGAACTGGAGCCCTGTGTGTGCTCTCTGACTGGCCTACCCTCTGTGCTCTGTCCATCCAAGCCTGCTCTCCACCAATCAGCCTGACCTTTGAGGACAGCCCTCCTTTCCCTTCCACAAAGGTGGGCCTAAGTATTTCTCAATCAGGACAAATTTCCAGAGCAGGAAGTTGAGGCCCTGGAGCTCACGTGAGTATTGAGCGTTGCCTTTCTTACAGCTCAGGTGCCATTTTCCTTCCATGACTGTTGTGAATTCTCCACCTTAACTGGTTCATTTTGTTTACAATTCAAAGGGAACTGGAGGCAGCTTCCTTCCAAATAAACAAAATAAAGTGAGAAAGAAAGAGCAGAAACCATAGAGAGGAAGGCAGAAGGCAATTCTACCAGGAACTTGAGGGAGAAGGATGACTATACTTGAAGGTTAAATTTAGTTTGAGCTTCCTGGCACCCAATAAAAAGAGGGGAACTGATAGTGCCACAGTTAGGGTCTCACCAAAAAAGCGAATCAGGTTTTCAAGAAAGTACTTCTTGGGACAGGGAGCATAAGGAGAAGCAGGGTGGCATGGTAAAAGGAGTTAGAATCTGGAATCAGACAGACACTTCCTGACTGTGTGGCACTGGGAGAATGACTCAACCTTCCTGAGCCTCAGTTTTCTCATCTGTAAAGTGGGGATGGTAACATTTACCTTGCTGGGCTGTTGTAGGAATCAGGGATAACAACGTACAAAGCACATCACAGCATTTAATGCACCTCCTTTCTCCCTGGAAGCATCTTGTATATTAGCAAGCACAGCTGAGATAAAGAAAATGTGACCCATACATACAATGGAATATTACCAAGCTTTAAAGAGAGATGAAATCCTAGTGCCTACCACAACATGGATGAACCTTGGACACATCTGAGTGAAATAAGTCAGTTGCAAAAGGACAAATACTATATGATCTCACTTATACAAAATAAACGAATAAATAGAAACCAAAGATTCTTAATGGTTACCAGGGGTGGGAGGGAGAGGGAAAGGGGGAGTTTTTGTTTGAGGGGTATTGAGTTTGCAGGTAGTCCCCAACTTACGTGGGTTGCTGTTCCAAGGTTTGATTCTGACGTAAGTCGAATACCTTTTTTTATTTGAGTTTTCATTATCATTGTCTTTTATTATCACTATCTTTATAAATCCAATCTTTATTTGTCTTTGGGGGTTGGAAACATTACATATAAATTTACAGATGCAATTTAATACATACATAAAAACCCGTTGTCGTCAAGTCGATTCCGACTCATAGTGGCCCTATAGGACAGATTAGAACTGCCACAGAGGGTTTCCAAGGAGCAGCTGGTGGATTCCAACTGCCAACGTTTTGATTAGCAGCCAAGCTCTTAACCACTGCGCCACCAGGGCTCCAATACATACGTACATTTAAAAATACACAGATCATAGAAAAAAGGATGGTTGTTAGCACTGCTGATGTTGTTAGGTACCATCGAGTGGGTTCCGACTCATGGCGACCGTATGAGCAATAGAACAAACACTGCCCAGTCCTGCACCATCCTCACAATTGTTGCTATGTTTGAGTCCATTGTTGCAGCCACTGTGTCAGTCCATTTCGTTGAGGGTCTCTTTTTCTCTGACCCTCTACGAAACCTGATGTCCTTCTCCAGGGACTGGTCCCTCCTGATAATATGTCCAAAATACACGAGATAGTCTTGCCATCCTTGCTTCTAAGGAGCATTCTGGCTGTACTTCTTCCAAGACAGATGTGTTAACTTTTCTGGCAGTCCATGGTATTTTCGATATTCTTCACCAACACCACAATTCAAAGGCATCGACTCTTATTCATTGCCCAGCTTTCGCATGCATATGAGGTGACTGAAAATACCATGGCTTGGGTCAGGCACACCTTCGTCCTCAAAGTGATGTCTTTGCTTTTTAACACTTTAAACAGGTTTTTTGCAGCAGATTTGCCTAATGCAATGTGTTGTTTGATTTCTTTGCTGCTTCCATGGGTGTTGATTGTGGATCCAAGTAAAATGAAGTCCTTGACAACTTCAGTCTTTTCTCTGTTTATTATGATGTTGCTTATTGGTCCAGTTGTAACGATTATTGTTTTCTTTATGGTAATCCATACTGAAGGCTGTAGTCTCTGATCTTCATCAGTAAGTACTTCAAGTCCTCTTCGCTTTCAGCAAGCAAAGTTGTGTCATCTGCATATCGCAGGTTGTTAATGAATCTTCCTCCAATCCTGATGCTGTGTTTTTCTTCATATAGTCCAGCTTCTTAGATTATTTGCTCAGCATACAGATTGAATAAGTATGGTGAAAGGATACAACCCTGACACATACCCTTCCTGATTTTAAACCACGCAGTATCCCCTTGTTCTGTTCAAACGACTGCCTTTTGGTCTATGTACAGATTCTGCATGAGCACAATTAAGTGTTCTGGCTTCCAGACTAAGATAGACTAGGAAGAAGGACCTACTTCTGAAAAAAATTGGCCGGTGACAATTTTATAAATAGCAGCAGAACATTGTCATAACTTGAATACGTCGTAAGTGGAGGACTAACCTATGTATTAATGGTGGTAAAATATGTCAGAAAAGGATAGCAAGAATAGTGGCACATCATGAAAAATATAAATACTGTCATGTGGAAGCTGTTGTATTGGTGAACGTTTTGGTGTGTATATTTTTACCACAATAAAAATACAGTGAAAACTGGGAGAGCCAGGACTCGACGGGGCTGCCTTGTTTCTCCAGATCTTGCAAGGTTTCTGCCTTTGACAGGATACAGTCTTACCACTTTTCTGTCGCTCTCTGTTAATGGAAAATATTTGAGTTTTCCTTCTCTACTGGGTTTCTGCTTTATGCAGTTTCTGGCTTTCACAGGTTTTACTGTATATATTCAAGGAAGAGTTCTAACCACTGCGCCACCAGAGGTCTGGAAAGGAGGGAGTAGTGAGCAAATTGTGACCCAGAGAGAACAAGTCTAGGGACGGGTGTTAGGAAAGCGTGCTCACTCTGCCATCAGATTTTCTCTATGAAATGTCTGTTTCTCTTCAGGTTTTGGGCAAGATCTCCCTGGAGGTGGCTGGAGAGCTCTGCCGAGGCTCAGCCATTCTGAACCTGGGCTAGGCGTGAGGCTGAGAGTCTCAGATGCTCTGTTGGGAACGATGTTAGTATTCGTTCCTGGGACAAACCCAACATTTTTACCCAAAAAGACCTGTGGTAGGGATCACAGGCATTCAATTGAGAGTCCACAACCTGCTGCCAGGATCACAGAAAACTGGGACCATTTAGCACCTGGCTTAGTTTTGCTCAAACCCTCTCCCCTTTCCTGGCTAGAAATGGAACAGCCTCTACCCTTCTCCCTGCAGCAACCTGTGAAGCCAGTGCTGGGCCCAAGCACCTCACAAGCCTCAGTTTTCTCATCTGTCCAGGGGGACAATAATAACTGCTTTACCTCCCAGGCCAGGTTGAGTAGGGTAGATGGCTAAGCAGTTGTTTGACTAAACAATTCACTGGCTCATTTCCTACCCCTACCTCATCCCAGAAATGTTTGAAGCCACTATTGTCATCTGAGCGGCCAGTGTGTGACCCGCATGTTCGTGACCCGCCCTCGCTTCCTTCACGCCAGGAAACCTCGCTCCCTCAGGTGCCCTGAGTTCCAGGTACTGTAATCCCCCGCTATCTTCCCCTCGGCCCCCTACCTTTCTTGGCCACTGGAGAAAGTCTTTGGCATGCGAATATGGAAGGCGGGGCTTTTATGGGCTCGTAGGACCTTTATTTGGTTGTTTTCCTTGGTATAAAAAGAAAACTTGTTTTGAAGAAGGGCAAGGTGCAGCTTCCCGACAGACACCTGCTAGATACCCCTGCAGCCACAGAGGGGGCGGGGGGCGGGCGGCGGGCGAGGCTGCAAGAGGAGCTGTTGTTTTTCCTGTTGCTAGTAAAAAGGAAACAAAGTGGGAAGTGGGGTGTGCGGCTGTCAGCAGGCGGGGCGCCCCTGCCAGCCCCGCCCCCCTCCCTCGAGGCTTACTGGAGCTCAGCACCCTCGCTCCAAGCGGCAGCGGGCCGAGCCGCAACCCCGACAGCGCGCCGGGACCGGTAAGCGCTCGCCTTTGGCTGCGTCTGGGGAGGTGGGAAGGGGGATCTGGGCTGCGGGATTCGGGGATCTGGCTCGCGGGCGTGTCCCCGAGCCCAGTGGCTGGCGGCGCGCAGAGCCTTGTGCGCCTCCGTGCTACTAGCGACCCCGACGAAGGATGCGCCCTGGGCCGGGGCGCCGGGACTGGGGCTGGGACTGTGCTCGGGACCACGGGCCGCTCCTCGTGCGCCCTCCGTGCCTCCGGGCGAAGGGCGCACATGGGACCAGGGGCCACCCCGGCCGGACTGGGAGCCCGCCTGCGGTGCAGCTCCCGGTGAGCCCGCCCAGGCCGGGAAAGCTCGGAGCCGCGTGCGCCCTGGACCAGCGCGCCTACCCCGAGCCCTGGCGGGCGGGACCGTGAGGCCCTGGCGGGGCGCGGTGTCCGGACTGCGTTCCCTGCAGCAGGGCCGCTCCGGTTCTCCAGCCGAGGCTTGGGTGTAGTGGGGGAGGAAGGTGGAACCGGCGCGTACAGCTCCCCTGCGCCCGGCCCTGCGTGCCCTCCCCGTGCCCGGCTGCAAGACGGCCAGGGTCGAGATTCCGGGGCATCCCGGCCGGAGCGCAGCTTGCAGCCCTGGCCCCTTCTCTGTCCCCGCCTGGCCGTTCCTCGGGGACCGCGCTGTCACCGCGTGTTCGCTTCAGCGGCCCAGGCGACACCAGCCCCGGATCTGCGGCTGAGCCTGGGTTAAGGCGGCAAAACCGCCTCCAGCTTTGCATTTCCGGAATTTTTTTTTTTTTTTTTTTAATATTCTTGTCTGTAATTCAACCTGAATGAAGCTTTCTTTTCTTTTAAATCGAATTTCCTGTTTTTATTTAGGCTTCCTCTTCCCCGCCGCCTTTTTTGAAATCGAGGAGAGGGGAACAGGGATAACGTTGGGTGGGGGCCAGGGTGAGAGCGCTGCGCTCCGCCCGGGCGGGGAGATGAAGGTCCACAGAGTCAGGAAAGAACTGCCGCGAGGCCCCGAAAGGCGCGTCCCTGAGGGGAAGGGGCGTCCTGCGTGCTCGGTCCTCGCGCGGCACCGTTGGGTGCCCCGTTTTCGGATGGAGCGCTTGGGCCCTCAGTCGATTGAGCGGCATGCACCTCGTTCACCTGCTCCTTGGAAGGAGGGAGCTGCAGGTCTTGGATTCCTCCGGACTCTGTAAAGCAGGGCTTCTTCACCCGGGGTCCTGTTGGGCTGCACACTCTGACATGTTGTGTTGTGCACAGTCGTTCAGGTTTCCTCTAAGGGAAGGGTCACTGCTCCCAAGGGACTTTGAAACCCAGGCTAATCCTGCTGCTGGCATCCAGTTTCTGGACACCTGAGGTGCCTTGGTGTTCTTGTCAATTAAGTGGGACCGTAGAGACTTTCTTCTCAAATAATGAATCGATTTTACATACTTGGTTTCAGTTACGCAGGGGGAGGAGCTAAATGATATGTCGCTATTTTAGAGTTGAGGAACCTAACGCTCAGAGAAGTTGTCACTAGCCAGACGCATGCAATGTCTGAGTAGCCGATCCAGGATTTGAATCCCAGCTCTTTCAGACGCCAGCGGTAATCCAGTTTACCTCCTTCTGAGTCCCTCTCCTCCCGTGCCCTCTGCTCATGTCTATAGAGTGCTGGCCACGCTGAGAACATAGATATTTCAGGAATTAGGGCAGGTGTTCCAGAGGCGCCCCTGGCCATATTGATTTCCCCTTGAGCAGGACAAGCTGTGTTTCTGCAGCCTCCATCCCATGCCCAGCAAAGGCTCCTAGTGCACCTCTTTGCCTTATGCTGTGGGTTCCAGCCCTTTCTCTTGCTTTCCTACATTTAGCAAGTATTCCTGGAGCTCCCACCTGGAGGCCAGGGGCTGGGCTGAAAACAAGGCAGGCAGACAGGGAGGGTGCCCACGACAGAGAGTGTGCATAGAACACAGACAAATCACAAATCTTCAGAGACCAGCCTCCACGGACCCCTCACTGTTATGTAGAGGGAGTTCACAGCGGTGGGGTGTAGGGGGTGAGCTTGGGGATGGGAAGGGCCAGTTCCTGCTTCCCCGCGTTTTTCTTCAATTGCAGAGTTAGAGGGAGAAGTGAATGTGCAACTTATGAAGCAATTCCCCTTTGGCTGGGTTGTTTTTCAAAACCGTTTTTGTTTAGACAGCAGTTCCCTACCTTGAGGCCAGCTGCCTCTGTGGGTCTGGTGGTGAGGTTTGGGGCCCTACCACGTTTTCTTAGCGTGGGACCTTAGAAAAATTCTTTCAGCCAGGAGGGATGCTTCAGCCACTCCCCAGGTGACAAACATGTTTCCCAGCAAAGCTGTTGGAGGGAAAGATTCAGAAGGGAAGTGCTGGAGGAGGGTCGCTGGGCAGTGCCTGGTCGGATGGATCCCATGGAGGGTGGTGATTGTCAACTGACCGCAGAATGGCCGGAGTCTGGCTTGTTTGGGAGTGGAGGGAGACACTGTCATCACTGTGCTAATGATAGCTGTTACGGGCTGAATTATGTCCCCCCAAAATATGTGTTGTAAATCCTAACCTCTTTGCCTGTGGTTTGGAGCCCTGGTGGCCCAGTGGTTAAGAGCTTGGCTGCAAACCAAAAGGTAGCAGTTGGAATCCACCAGCCACTCCTTGGAAACCCTGCAGGGCAGTTCTACTCTGTCCTGTAGGGTCTGCTATGAGTCAGAACCGACTCAACAGCAATGGGTTTATGCCTGTGGTTATAATCCCATTTGGAAGTGGGATTATATCTTTTGAGATATAAAAGAGATTAAACAAGCGAGCAGAGGAGACATGGGGTAAAATAGATGCCAAGACATATGGAGATCTCCAAGGAACCAGGAAGCAGAAACTAAAGAGACAAGGTCCTTCCTCTAGAGTCAACAGAGAGAGAAAGTCTTCCCCTAGAGCCAGTGCTCTGAATTTGGAGTTCTAGCCTCCTAGACTGTGAGAAAATATATTCCTATTTGTTAAAGCCATCCACTTGTGCAACAGTGTTTCATAAGTGACAAAGGTTGCAAAACTCCACCTCTGTCCTTGCAGTTAACACTAAAACGGAATTTTATTTCATTTGGTTAACGGAAATCCCCCGTTATCATATCAGAAATGCTGCCAGTTTCAAGGTGGAAACCCCCCCCCCCCAGGGAACCTCCCTCCTCATCCTTTCTTTCTTTGCAGCCAAACACTTTAACTTTCTGGGTGTTACACTCAAGTAGGACCTGCTCTCTGCTCCCTGGGCCCGCAGAGTCCCCAGTGCCCAGGGTTAGCTGCAGTGAAAGTTCTCTTTCCGCCTGTACTGCTGGGTGAGCAGGTGAGCCACCTCCCTGCCCAGGTGCCTAGGACAGGGCTCAGGGCTGGACCTGCCAGTGGTGCTTCCCAAGGCTGCCTCCTTGGTGAGCAGAGGTAAGGGAGTGATGGGTGTGGAGTTTCTAAAGTGGTATTTCAGTTAGCTTCTCACATTGAGGGGATTGCTTCCACTTAGGAAAGACGCTAGCAGAGTGACAGCTGGGGTGGGGGTGAATAGAAGGAGGTTCCGCAGAAAGGGAGGAGCTGAGCTGCCCTGTTGGGATTTTGTGTCATGGAAGGGGGGCGTATCCGTTTCCTGGGGCTGCTGTGACAAAGTGCCACAAACTAGGTGAGTTACAACAACAGAGACGTATTCTCTCATGGTTCTGGAAGGCAGAAGTCCAAAATCAAGATGTCGGCAGGGCCATGCTCCCTCTGCAGGCTCTACGAGGACAGAAGGGTCCTTCCTTGTCTCTTCCAGCTTCTGGTGACTCCAGGCGTTCCTGGACTCATGGCAGCATCTTCATCTGGCCGTCTCCTCTGTGTCTTCTGTCTCTTCTAAGGACGCTTGTCATTGGATTTAGGGCCCACTCGGATAATCCAGGATGATCTCCTTTGGAGATCCTTAACTTAATGGCTCTACCAAGACCCTGTTGCCAGACGTCCCGTTCACAGGTTCTGGGGGTTAGGGCGTGGACATATCCTTGGGAGGAGGCACCATTCAACCCACAGCAAATGGACAGGAATATGCTTCTTTCCTTATTTTCTGGGAAAGTGCTGGGCCCTGATGTTTTTGCAGGGAGTCAAGCTCACCCTTCATCGGGGCCTGTTCTGCCGCTTTCCCCTGGGGACCTGAGAGAAGGATTTCAGAGTCCCCAGGGGTCTCTGCTGTCCCAGTGTCCCTTGTGCAGCATTGCATCAGAGTGACTGTTCCACTCTCTACATCCAGATGCTCCTTACTGCAGTTTGGGAAACTGAGGCAGCCACGGGAGTAGGGTGCTTAACCTCCTGCTTCCCCTGCTTTGTGGGCCATCAGCTGCAGTCATTACAGCTCCCCCACATCTCCCCTCTGGGATCCAGAGCTGAAGGAGCGACCTGCAGGGTAAGTTCTTCTTCATCTCAGAGGACTGCCCAGGCTCCTCCTCCTCTTGCCTTTCTCTTCCTGACCCTGCCCTGCCTCTCCCCAACCCCTTCCTTGTTCAGGACTCCTCCCCAGCCTCTGTCTGAGGCCTCACAGCCCCTCACGTTTCCTCTGAGCCCCTAGGAGAGATAGGGGCAGGACTTCATTTGCTGCTGGGGCCATGGCCATAATTGTCTCTCTGAACCCGGACGCTTCCCTGGGATGGGGCTAGTGGTGGTGAGAGGGCTTTAGGGAACCCTCCAGTCGTGGAAACCTCTAGGAGTCTGTCTCTGAGCCCTGGACTGTGGAGGCGCTGGCGGGGGAGGTTGCTCCAGGCCTCTCCTCTCCCGCCTCATTCTGGCAGTGGGGGCATTGCTTTGCTTTGGTTGTGAAATCTGGGAGAGGCGCTTTCTTATCAATAGGGAAGCAAGATCATCGCCCTGTGAATTGAAAAGTCGTTTGTGTAGGGCAGGGTGGAATGGGGCAGGGTGGGGTGAGGCGCAGGTGGTGATGGGGGGATTGCCACATGGTGGAAAAGCACCGTCTTTGGAGCCAGCCCAGACTGGGTTTTAATCTCAACCACTTTTCATCTGCGGGGTGACCTTGGGCACATCCCTTAGCCCTTCTGGGCCTGAGTCCCCACCTGTGGTATCAGAATAACAATCCCTACCCCATTAGTCTTTGGGAGTTCATGTATGACCAAGTGTAAGGGGCCAGGCACAAAGCAGTACACACAGTGCCTGCAAAGGAGCTGGTATAGAGTAGGCGCCCCATAAGTGGTTTGTTATTATCCCACTATACCAACACAGCTGCTGCCCATTTGGGTACTCTTTCTGTTTTTTACAGGCATTTTTAATATAGTTGTAATTAGTAGGCATGCGTGCTTGTGGTTTGCTTTTTTCACTTAATGTTGATTCATTAGCATTTTTCCATGTTGCTTCATAACCTAGTCATAGTTTCCAGTGGCAGTACAAAGTCAAGCCCATTGCCATCGGGATCCAACTCACGGTGACCCCATGTGTTGCAGGGTAGAACTGCTCCATAGGGTTTTATTAGCTGTAATCTTTAGGAAAGCAACTTCCAGGTCTTTCTTCCATGGCACCCTGGGTGGGTTCAAACCTCCAACCTTTAGGTTGGTATTCAAATGCAACCTGTTTGCACCACTCAGGGACCACAGTGGCAGTAGTATTAAAAAAAAAACTGACTCATAGTGACCCTGTAGGACAGAGTAGGACTGCCCCAGAGGGTTTCCAAAGAGCGGTTGGTGGATTCAAACTGCCGACCTTTTGGTTAGCAGTCCAGCACTTAACCATTGCACCACCAGGGCTCCTTGGCAGTAGTATAAGTGTCCTAAAATAGGGGTACCATCATTTTCTCAAGCTTCCTCCATTGTGGGACGTTTATGTTGCCTACACACACACAACTCTCAAAACACTGTAATTGATATTTGAGGCATATGGCTTTTCCTGTGCTCAGGAATTACTGCATAAGTCATCGAACATTTTGATGGCTCTTGAAGCTAACTGGTTTTCCAGAAAGACTGGACCAGTTTACCATCTGCTGTCATTTGGAAACCTAGTGATATATAATGGTTTGATGACACTCTTGCCAGCACTGAATCATATTGAAAGAAATGTTTTACTAATAGGCCCAAAAGGTAATATCTTAAATTTGTTTCTTTTATTGCTAGTGAGGTGAGGTTAAGTATCTTTCTTTCTGATTGCTAGCTGTATGTATAGCATAAAGTTTGCTGCAGTTCTATGCAACAGTTACATGATTGGACTCTGGAGTTGGATGGATTCAGATTCCAACCCTAGCTTCCCCACTTCCCAGCTGTGTAACGTTGAGTAGGGTGCTTAACTTCTCTGATTCTCGGTGTCCTCGCCTATAAAATGAAGCTAATAGGACCTATTCCTAGGGTTTTCTTAAGGATTTGATGAGGTAAATTAGACAATAACGTCACCTAGCACATAGTTAATTTTCAGTAAATATTAGCTTTACAGTTGCATAACCTCTTTTTTTATTAGCTTTTATAAATTTTCAATAAATTATTACCATTATTTTAATGCTAACACCCTCAAGGTTCATTGTGTTTCAACAAGGAGAAATGCTTCATACTTGGCTAATGGGATTTGGGTTAAGCACAAAGATAGATTTGTCTGTCACAAAGGTAGATATTTCTAGAAGGTGAACTGATAACCCTTCTCTGCAGAAAGGCACCACTTCCTTGGCTGTCTGGCTTGACTTGGGTATGAGCCTCCCGGGGGAAAGGAAAAGAACCCATGACTTGGAGAAGCTGACCTCCCTGCACAGATAAAGAGGGGCTGTGATGAGCTGCAGAGAATCCTGTTACTCCAGAACCCTGGCTTCCTGGCTCCCTGCAGTACTGCAGTCTCTGCAGTGTGGAAATGGGGGGTAAAGACTTACTTTATCAGGAGGAACCAGTCCCTGGAGAAGGACATCATGCTTGGTAGAGTAGAGGGTCAGCGAAAAAGAGGAAGACCCTCAATGCGATGGATTGACACAGTGGCTGCAACAAGGGGCTCAAATGGAGCAACGGTTGTGAGGATGACGCAAGACTGGGCAACGTTTCATTCTGTTGTACGCAGGGTTGCTGTGAGTCAGAACCAACTCTAGGGCACCTAACAACAACAATAAAACAAAAAAAAAACCCCAAACGAACCAAACCCGTTGCCGTCGAGTTGATTCCGACTCATAGCGACCCTATAGGACCGAGTAGAACTGCCCCATAGGGTTTCCAAAGAGCAGCCGGTGGATTTGAACTGCTGACCTTTTGGTTAGCAGCCAAGCTCTTAACCACTTCGCCAACAACAACAATAACAATGGTTAACTTCAAGTCCAGAATTCATCGTGGTGACTTTTCTACTCTCTACATCCAGATGCTCCTTAATGCAGTTTGGAAATCTGAGGCAGCTCTATGGACGCCCCAAAGATTTTAGGGACAGGACCACAGGGGTGTTGGCACCAGCTTCATCTACTGCCCTTGATACCTGCTTTTGCAACCTTCATGCAAATGATTAAGCTCTAGACTACTAGCTGAAAGGTTGGCTGTTCAAACCCACCCAGAGGTGCTTGGAAGATAGGACTGGTGATCTGCTTCTAAAAGGTCACAACCTTGAAAACCCTGTGAAGCAGTTCTACTCTGCACACATGGGGTCACCGTGAGTCAGAATCGACTCGACGGCAACTGGTAACGGAGTCAAGTGGCCTCCACTTTCATCTTGAGTGGTCCTTAGCAGTCTTAAGTGAAGGAGCGTAAGTCAAGCACACTGGTGGTGCTTAATGCATGCATTTTCCCCTTTACTGCTGGCCTGGTATGTCTGAGAAGGAAGTTAATAGACCCAGGATCTCCGTCTCAAATAATCTGCTTCATGAGACATTTCTTCTAGGGGAAAAAACACCAAAAAACCACCGTTTCCCCTCACCCATCCCTCAGAAAATTCCATTAAAAATGTTTCTCATGTTCAGACCCAATGAAAGAATGAACAAGACTACCCCTCCTGTTTCTTATGGTTCCTGAGTCCAGGAGCCAGATCACCAGGTCATGAATATTTTTTCCCTATTGTGTGGTGTGACGAATATTTGAATAATAAAGCCCATCTGCTGTCATTTGGAAACCAGTGATGAAGTGTGGGCTATTTTTAAATTAAGTGCAACACATCTAATATATGGGAGCTTCTTTAAGATGTGTGTGACTTCGTGTTTCCAGTGGGAAACACAGTGCAAGGCACTGAGTATTGCAAATGAACAGAATGGAAGCTTGATGTTAGTGACCAAAGCAAGGGCTTTAGAATTAGACAGATGGAAGTTCAAATCTTGGCCTTGACATTTTACCAAGTAGGTGACTGTAACAAGGTACTTAACCTTTTTGGGCCTTCAGATTCTCATCTGAAAATTGGGATAACAGTGCTTTTTTACTGGATTGTTGTGAAGATTTATTTTTATTAGCCGCCGTTGATCAGGGTGATCTCAGGTACAACAGAAGGAAACATTGCCCAGTCATGCGCCATCTTCGAGATCATGGGTATGCTCGAGTGCCTTCCAACCTAGGGGACTCATCTTCCAGCACTGTATCAGACAATGTTCTGCTGTGTTCCATAGAGTTTTCATTGGCTGATTTTCAGAAGTAGATAGCCAGGCCTTTCTTCCTAGTCTTTCTTAGACTGGAAGCTCCTCTGAAACCTGTCCACCACAGTGACCCTGCTTGTATTTGAAATACTGGTGGCATAGCTTCCAGCATCACAGTAACACACACAACACAGTACAACAAACTGACATACGTCATGAAAATTAGAAATAATGAAAAACCTATAGCAGGTTATGAGCACTCAATAAGCTATTTTTGTGATTGGATGAATGAATCTTTGAAGCCTCCCACTGTGGCAGCGAATGGATCTAAAATGACAGGTATCCTTGCCATGAGTCATTGAGATTTGCATGCTATGATAAGACTTATTAATCCGTTATCTTATTTGATCCTCCCATGAATGACCCTTATGGAATGCACAGGGCAGGTAGCAATACCCCCATTTTACAGATAAAAGTTGAGAATTGCTTTTCCCTTTGTTATCTGCCTGTTCCTCTTGGATGTATATTCAAGGCAGAGGGTTTATTTTTTTTCAGCTTTTTCTAACCCTTCAAGGTCTGAAGGTGCTTATGGGACCAAGGTGGAGTCCCTGGGTGGCACAAATGGTTAAGCAAGTGCTGGACAACTAGCCAGAGACACCTTGGAAGATAAGCCTGGTGATCTGCTTCTGAAAGGTCACAGCCTTGAAAACCCTATGGAGCAGTTCTACTCTGCACACAGGGGGTCACCACGAGTTGGAATTGACTCAAAAGCAATTAACAACAACAGGGACCAGAGTTGAGGACTGTTGGGGACAAGATTTGTCTGGATTGTTTCCTCCCTTCCCCGGAAGGTGGTGTTAGACTCAGGCAGGAGCTGCCTCTGGACTCAGCCCCTGGGCCTGGACTGGAATGTTAGAGCAGCCCACTGGTGAGGCTGGCCCTTGTCTTAGTCATCCAGTGCTGCTATAACAGAACTACCACAAGTGGATGGCTTTAACAAAGAGAAATTTATTTCCTCACAGTGAAGTAGGCTAGAAGTCCAAATTCACGGCGTCAGCTCCAGGGGAAGGCTTTCTCTCTCTGTCGACTCTGGAGGAAGGTCCTTCTCATCAATCTCCCCCTGGACTAGGAGCTTCTCCGCACAGGAACCCCGGGTCCAAAAGATGCGCTCTGCTCCCGGCACTGCTTTCTTGGTGGTGTAAGGTCCTCCTGTCTCTCTCCTCGCTTCTCTCTTTTCTATTCCAAAAGAAACCGGCTCAAGACACAATCCAATCCCGTACATTGAGTCCTGCCTCATCAACACAACTGCTGCCCATGCCCCCTTCATTAACATCATAGAGGCAGGACTTATAACACATAGGAAAATCACATCAGATGACAAAATGGTGGACAGTCACAAATACCGGCCCAGCCAAATTGATACACACATTTTTGGGGGACACAATTCAATTCATGACAGCCCTCAAGTGGCCTTGTCCATGGCAGCAGACTCTGGGTTGGCTCCTGGCCTGGGAGCTGCAGCAGCAGGGTGGGTGCTTGCAGCCTGGATCCTCCTGCTCTGGAGGCAGCTATCCCAGGAGCCTTGCGCTGCATGCACATGGGGTGGAGGTGGTGGTGGTTGGGAGATGGCCAAGTTGCTGGCAGTGACCTTGACCCTGATGGAGCCGTGCTTCTCCACTTTCCCACCCACTCCTCGGCCAGAGGAGATGGGATGTGTGACCCCAGCCTGCACAGCCCACCCTAAGCATGACCTTGCTTTGAAGCTTCGTTTTATTTTTAACACTAATGTAAATTTTACATTCTATTCCATGATATACTCATGTTTATTTTACTATAGAGAATGTTTTCCCCTAATTGCCGAGTCAAACGGATGCTCTGGGAAGATATCTGTGTTTTTTTGTGGCTTCCGCTACTCCCAGCAGTGTCTCCAACCCTAGTTTGAAAAAATGTGGATTAGAGCAAATAGTAGGAATGCTAGGACACAATTGTGACAAGAAATACATAGTTTAATAAGACCAGTTGCTTCTGAGTTGTTTCCGACTCATGCCGATCCCACGTGTGTCAGAGCAGAACTATGCTCCATAGGGTTTTCAATAGGTGATTTGTTGGAAGTGGATTGCCAGGCCTTTCTTCTGAGGTGCATCTAGGGGGACTCAAACCTCCAACCTTTCGGTTAGCAGCCCAGTGCATTGACTGTACTGCCCAAGGACTCCACATCATTTAATAGGGTCCCTTTTATCCTATGTGATTCATTGGTTGAGTAACTAAAACTTCGGTTTAAGAAGAGAATTATAAAACTACTATACCATACCTCAAACGTAAATATTTTAACTGAAAACATATAAATGTACATTTGTTCACTGATCTGCGATGTAATACCAGTGGCTTTTCTTTTGTTTGCGTAGGTCCATTGTTCTTGTATAAGGCACACTTGTATACTCTACAGTTCCCTGATTTAGTTTATTCTTTAACTAAACATCAAGAATTTAAAGACACTGACGAAGCCTTCTGAATCTTTCTAGATTTTTAACCTTCCCCCCTCCCATCTTTTACAGTTGGTCTTACCCATTTAATTCAAAGGAAATCTTGTTCTCCTGAGTCGTCCTCATTGAGTGTCTAAAGCATTCAGCTTAGTTTTTATAGAAACAACTCTTTCCTTTCACACTATCTCATCCACTGATGTAATATAGCCGTGGTAGTCATGTTTCAGCTATGTTTTATAATGTCACCACAAACATTCAATTAGCCAATGCTGAACCATTGACCCTAGGGGAAATACAGGGTTAGATTAATGCAAGCTTCTGGTCATAACGTTTTCATCAGCTGATCAATACATAACCTTATCTTATGTGTGCTTCTGTTTAAAGACATCTTGCTTAATATATATTATTGATTGATTCACAGCCAACAGAATTATAACTCAGGCCAGAACAAAGCTTATCTAGCACATGTATTTTCTCCTTAAGGCACATCACAGCCTTCTTGCACTTAGGAACACTAGAGCACTATGCTGAGGGCATTTTAAACAGCAAAATCACCAACAAGCACAAAAATTCAAAAATGTGGCACTAAATAAACTGCGAAAAGGACACTTGTTTACAGTCTGAGAGCTGAAACAAGAAGGTAGAGGGTGGCCTTGTTCAGCCTCAGCTGGGAATGTGCACGTTGGGTGACTCCATTTCTTTGCCGCTCTGAGTACATGCATGTCCACGAATGACTGCAGAGGCATTATGGGTATTGGTTTTGGAATTACCAATTTTAACAAGGAGGGGAATTTGAAAATACAGAATCTGTGAATAATGGCATTATGTAATTATAGAGATGGGCCACTGGCATAGACAGATTTGGGAATGAGCACGACCAACTCTTGTAGCACGCAGAGCCCAAAGGGCCTGGCATCCTGGCACCCTGAGAAGGAGCCTGTTACCCTGAGTGGCCAGTGTGCTGAGGACATCGGTCAGGATGTTAATTGGAGAGTGTGCTGCTATGGGTCACTTTTATATGGCCTTTCTAGCCATGGCCTTGTAACTCCCACCAAAAGATTGGGTGGAACTATACAAATAAGGTGCTTATGGCCCACCAAGGGGATTGGACAGCTTGCTAATACTATAAATAAGGTGCACGGCACACTTGTCGGGGTGGACCATGCAAATAAGGTGTATGGAACCCTAGTGAGGGGATTGGTCAGTTTTGCCATCCCACTAGGCTTAAAATGAGCCATCCCAGAGGCAGAAAGGGGGGACCTCACTTCTACCAAGAAGAAAAGATGGGAGTAGAGTGCATCCTTTGGACCCATGGACCCTGCTCTGCGTACCTCTTAGACACAGGAGACAGAGACAGCTGTAACACCAGAGACGGCACAAGATAGTGAGAAGCAGTGGCAGAAAAACAGTGGCAGCAGAACCAGGAGACCACCTCAAGACGGCTCAGTGGGCTTCCTGGCCCATGGAGCGAGGTGGCTACAGTGGATGTGCCAACTCACAGAGTGAGAGAGTTGAGTGCCTTCGGGTGGAGGCTTACTGGTGAAGTAGGGTGCCCCCAGGCACTCACTGGCAGAGCTAAAGAGCTTTGTAACACTTGCTCAAGCAGGGCAGAGGTCAAGCTGAGAGGCTGAGGGGCCAACGGCCAGACAGAGGCCTGCCTGCGGGCACACTGAGAAGAGGCTGTGCTGATCAAGGAACTGTACTTTGAGTTGTTCCTGATCCTGAATTGTAACCTGGTAGGTACTTCTCTAATAAACCCCATAATCATGAGTATTGTCTTTGAGTTCTGCGGAGCCACTGCAATGAATTATTGAACCCAGCAGAGGAGTAGAGTGCCATGGGAGGGATAGTGGTGTAGGAATTGTTAAAAAGGTTGGAGGGTGGAGGTATGTTTGACCTCCAGGTGGCATAGTGCTTAAGAGCTCGGCTGCTAACCAAAAGGTCAGCTGCTCCTTGGAAAGCCTATGGGGCAGTTCTACTCTGTCCTATAGGGTCGTTATGAGTCAGAATCGACTCGATGGCAATGGGGTTTTTTCCTTGAGTTCATAGCATGTTCATGAACATGTTGTCAGGAGGGATCAGTCCCTGGAGAAGGACATGTAGAGTACAGAGTCAGCGAAAACAGGAAGACTCTCAACGAGATGGACTGACATAGTGGCTGCAACAATGGACTCAAGCATAACAACAATTGTTGGCATGGTGCAGGACCAGACAGTGTTTCGTTCTGTTGTACACTGGGTTGCTATGAGCTGGAATCAACTCAACAGCACCTACCAACAACAAGAAGCAGTCAGCCTTGGGCTGTTGATGCTGATGGTGATTCTCCCTCATGAAGTTAGAGGTCAGATGTCCCCATCACGCCATTTTTACAGAGAGGAAATGGACAGCACAGTTAATCCACTGAGTCTGTCAGGTAGAGGCTGGGTAAGGCACAAGGAATGAGAGCCTGGGCCAGAGGCAGGGTTCGACTTAGAACTCTCATCTAAACCACCAAGCCTCCTCACTTTGAGAATGACCACAACGAGCTCTAGTAGGGGGACATTTCAGACTAGTTTTGTTTTCTGTGGGGCCAGTCAGCTACATTGTACTTAAGAGCTTTGCCATTAGCCAGCTCAGAACTGCTAGCTTCATTACGCTAGCTTGCTATTTCTTTGTCTAATAATAACAGCAAAGACTTTTATAGCACCCACTATGTAGTAGTCTGGGCACTTTGAAATACTAAATTAATTTATTCTTAGTGCAGCCCTATGTGATAAGTACTGGAGTCCCTGGGTGGCGCAAATGGTTAAGCACTTGGCAACTAACTGAAAGGTTAACGGTATGAACCCATCCAGAGATGCCTCAGAAGAAAGACCTGGCAATCTGCTTCTGAAAGGTCACAGCCTTGAAAGCCCTATGGAGCTGAGCTCTACTCTGCACATGTGGGGTTGCCATGAGTCAGAATTGACTCAATGGCAGCTAGTTTGGTTTTGGTTTTTGTGATAAGTACTACTGAGATTCCTGTTTTATGGATGGGGAAATTGAGACACAGAAAGATTAAGTAACTTACCCTAGTCCACCCAGCTAGAAAGTGGCAGAGCCTGCTCTTAACCACTGTTCTGCATTTCCTCCAAGTGAGGGCATTCATTTCCCGGGAGGGAGCATTAGTGGGGGTGAGGGGGGCCTGGATCTGGATAGGAGGCTGAAGGGAGGCCTCTGGGAGTCACTGGGCTCTGGGGAAGGGACTTCCTAGCTCCTCGCCAAACCCCCCACTACCCCTGCCACCCCAGGACTCAACTGTGCTCCTGGGCAGCCTTGTCTGTACTTGGCTTTCCTTCCCTGGTGGACTTAGCATCTGGTCTCTTGTGCTTGTGCAGCAAAAGTGCTCAGGAGGATGCAGCTTCTAGTGCCCGGACCGGCCCCAGTCGCCAGCCTCAGGGTGGCTGGGGTGGCCATTGTGAGCCATTCTCTCCTCTGTCCAGAGGAAGCAATGCCTGCCCTCTGAAATCTCAATGGCCTTCAGGCCCAACTCTTGGGCCTTCTGCGAGATATCAGCTTAGGGGCCTTTGAGCTGGCAGATGACACAATCAAGGCAACAGGACTTGGATCTCCTCTAGGCCAGTGGCCCAACTCTGATCACTTCGCATTGACCCAGGAGAAGCAGTGTGGTACAGCGGCAAGAGCAGGACTCCGGAGTCAACCTGGGTTCAAATCTTGCCTCTCCCATTTACTAGCTGTGCAGCCATACCCACCCTGAGCCCCCCATTTCCTCATCTGCAAAACCAAGTGCCTGGCTTAGGGGCTTGTCGTGACGGTTAAATGAGAAAATGAACGTAAGGGGCCTAGAATCATGTGGCCTTAGGGAGGTGCTCAGAGATGGGGGCTGCCCACGTTAGCCCCAAATATGAGCTTGGTAAATGATCAAGAGTCTCTTGTTCTGGGACAGAGTTGGAACGTACCCTGGAGGCTTCCAGGAGCAGAAGTGGCCTGGAGTCCTGCTGGGAGTTGAAGGAGGTGGTCCCGGGACCCCTGACAAGGATAGGCTGAACAGGGCAATGGAATGAAGTGTCTCGAGCTCTGAGTGTCATCCCCAAGATTTTTCTCCCTTTGGCCCAGTGGTTTCAGGTTGCCTGTAGTTCTGGTGTCTCAAGAGAAGGAGGGGAGGTGGGCATGTAAGCCCATTGCTGGGTGGGGAAGGAAGGCCCAAGGTCTGAGTGGCAGGTGAGGGGTCTGGGCAGGCAGGGAGGCAGGGGTGTGGCCGCAGAGTGGACCCCAGCAGAACAGGTACGAACAGCCAAGTCACTGAGGCCCTTGAGAGGGAGAACCCATCTCCATTGCTGCCCTGAATGTGTGCATGTGTGCTTAGATTGGGGTCAAGGCAGAAGAGAAGTGGAATTTGAAGTTTTAAAAGATATTAATTATTTGGGGGTCTTAAGATTGGGGTGGCCTCCATCTTTGGAGTATTACAGGCTAGAATCTTCCAGATTATACATGTGGATGTTTTTAGTATCTATGCTACAGGTATGTTGTATCAATGTTTTTATGCATGTACCGTATATATTTCTACCTGTATAAAAGCAATACAAGTGAGTGATAAAAAGCTTATAAAATATAGATTTGCCAAAGGAAGAAAAAAGGTCCATCATCCACCTACCCAACAACCTTTTGCACATTTTAAAACCCTTTGAAAATCTGCTGAAAATCATGGACTCTCTCTGCACTAAAAGGCTTCCACAAGAACATTTTTTAGTGTAATTTTGGGAGGTCCCTGGCCTCCCCCAAGTTCACGCCCAGAGTCTGCTCCATGGAAGGCTGGGGACCCATCCCTACCTCAGCAGCTAGGCTCTGACTCTGACACCAGAGGCCAGGGAGGGACAGAAGCCTCTGTAAGACGCTTGCCCACCCACCAGTTCAAAGTCCAATTTGAAGCTGTTCAGCCTTGGCTACCTCTTAGCTAAGACGTGCAAGTTCACTCCATGCTGGTTAAATCCTTTCCCTTGTCCTAAATTTACTGCTCCTTTTTGGGGACGTTCAGCAAGGACTGACTTTCCTGCGTCATTTGGTGCCTCTCCACTGTAGAATTATGGTGTTGGCAAGGAATATTGAATATACCATCAACTGCCAGAAGAACAAATCTGTCTTGCAAGAAGTACAGCCAGAATGTTCATTATAAATGAGGATGGCGAGACTTCATCTCACATACTTTGGACATGTTATCAGGAGGGACCAGTCCCTGGAGAAGGACATCATGCTTGGTAAGTCAGAGGGTCAGTGAAAGAGAGGAAGACCCTCAACGAGATGGACTGACACAGTGGCTGCAACAATGGGCTTAAACATAACAACGATTGTGAGGATGGTGCAGGACCGGGCAGTGTTTCGTTCTGTTGTACACAGGGTCGCTATGAGTCGGAACCCACTCGACAGCACCTAACAACAACAACAACTACTGCAGAATTAGCTCATTCACAAAGGAGAAAGGTGGTTGTGACAGACACAGCTGAGGGTCTGTGGTTCCCCTTCTATGTGAAGGGCCTTGGCTGGGCTGGGGGAAAAGCCCTAGGAGGCTGGAGTATACATCAGTGTGCGAGAGTGGGGCCCTCACATGTGGGACTTCTACAGAGGATAAGAAGGCAGGGCCGTGCTCCAGGCTGCACATATTGGGGGGTTCCAGGTGGCTCTGAGAACGGGCAGGGTCTCCCTGGATGATTAGCAAGTAAACACCTCCCACCTTTGCCAAGCGGATGGGGCTGGCCCTGAGCGATGGTGAGCAGACCATAGCACCCACCTCCTCTGCCCCAGACAGCAGCAAGGCACCCTGCACTTCACCTCAAAGCTTTCTTGAGCTCTGCAGGTAGCCAGCCTCCCTGAGTGCCACTCCCCACTTGGGACCAGTGATCTGCTTCTTCTATTCCTCCTTCTTCTTTTCAATGTAACAGCTCAATTGAGATATAATTCACAACTCACCCATTTAAAGTGTACGATTCAATCGGTTTTAGTATATTCAGAGTCATGCAACCATCACAATCAATTTTAGAATGTTTTCATCACCCAAAAAGAAACCTTGCACTCATTAGCAACCACTCTCCACTTCTCCCCATTGCTATCCACCCCCGCCCCCCGCCCCCACCCCAGCCCTCGGTAACCACTAATCCAGTTCCTGCCTTTATGGATTTGCCTGTTCTGGACATTTCATAAAAATGGAATCGTACAATACGTGATTTTTTGTCCGGCTTCTTTCACTGAACATATCGCCGGAAACACGTCGGACTCATACAAATACAAGGGAGGGTTTTTGTTTATACTGACCATTGATTCAATCACAGTATTGATGGAGCCTTTGCTAGATCAGGCATGGGGCAGGTGCCAGGGCACACAGGGAGGAGGACAGCATCCATGAGCGGTATATTAGTGATCTATTGCTCTGTAACAAATCATCCCAAAACTCGGTGGCTTAAACAATAAACATTAATCATCTCACAGTTTTTGTGGGTCAGCAATCTGGGAACAGGTTAGCTGCATGGTTCTGGCTCAGAGTCTCTCATAAGGTTGCAGTCAAGTCATCAGCTGGGGCTGTAAGTGTTGGGGCTGAAGATACCTTCCAAGATATTGTTAACAGCCCTCAGCTACTATGGCTGGCTGTTGGCCAGACACCTCAGTTCCTCAAAATCTGGGCCTCTCTCCACAGGGCTGCTTAAGTATCTTCATGACATGGCCGCCACTGGCTTAGCCCAGAGTGAGAGATGAGAAAGTGTGAGCGAGAGCGCACAGCCGAAGCTGTAATCTTTCATACCTAATCTTGGAGGTGACATACCCCCGCGTCTGCCATGTTCTTTGGGTCACACAGACCAACCCTGCAGTAATGTGGGTCACTCTTGTGCTGATTTCTACCGTGTAACAGAAGTCACTGGAGACCCCTCCTTTCCCATGAGAGAGACTGTCTTGAGGGACAGGATCAGACCTTGCTAAAGTGGAGATACATCACGTTGTGTCAGTCTATCTCCTTGAGGGTCTTCCTCTTTTTCCCTGACCCTCTACTTCGCTAAGCATGATGTCCTTCTCCAGGAACTGGTCCCTCCTGATAACATGTCCAAAGTATGTGAGACGAAGTCTCACCATCCTTGCTTCTAATAAGCATTCTAGCAGTACTTCTTCCAAGGTAGATTTGTTTGTTCTTTTGGCAGTCCATGCTATATTCAATATTCTTCACCAACACCATAATTCAAAGGCATCAATTCTTCTTCGGTCTTCCATTCATTGTCCAGCTTTTGCATGCATATGAGGCGATTGAAAACACCATGGCTTGAGTCAGGCACACCATAATTCTTAAAGTGACATCTTTGCTTTTTAACACTTTAAACAGGTCTTTTGCAGCAGATTTGCCCAATGCAATGCATCTTTTGATTTCTTGACTGCTGCTTCTATGGGCGTTGAATGTAGATTCAAGTAAAATGAAATCCTTGACAACCTCAATCTTTTCTCTGCTTATTATGATGTTGCTTATTGGTCCAGTTGTAAGGATTTGTTTTTTCTTTATGTTGAGGTGTAATCCATACTGAAGGCTGTGGTCTTTGATCTTCATTGGTAAGTGCTTCAAGTCCTCTTCACTTTCAGCAAGCAAGGTTGTGTCATCTGCATAACGCAGATTGTTAATGAGTCTTCCTCCAACCCCGATGCCCTGTCCTTCTTCATGCAGTCTAGCTTCTTGGATGATTTGGTCAGCATACAGACTGAATAGGTATGATGAAAGATAGAACCCTGATGGACATCTTTCCTGATTTTAAACCATGCAATACCCTCTTGTTCTGTTCGAACGACTGCCTCTTGGTCTATGTACAGGTTCCTCATGAGCACAATGAAGTGTTCTGGAATTCCCATTCTTTGCATTGTTTACCATAATTTGCTATAACCCACACAGTCGAATGCCTTTGCATAGTCTATAATGACATCTTTCTGGTGTTCTCTGCTTTCAGCCAAGATCCGTCTGACATCAGCAATGCTATCCCTCGTTCCATGTCCTCTTCTGAATCTGGCTTGAATTTCGGGCAATTTCCTGTTGATGTAGTGCTGCAACTGCTATAGAATTATATTCAGCAAAATTTTACTTGTGTATGATATTGTTTGATTAATTTCTTTTTTTTTTAATTTTTATTTTTAGTGTCTTTTGGAGCAACCATGGTATCAGATAATTGGCCTGCCTGAATTGAGCACTTTTCTTTTTTCTTTTTTTTAATTTTTTCCCATACAAAAATTTATACATACATTATTATGTGACCCTAATTTCTCTCCCCATGCTGTGACAGCACACTCCTCTTTTCCACCCCTGATTCCCCATGTCCATTCAACCAGCTCCTAACCCTCTCTACCTTCCCAGCTCACCTCCAGATAGAAGCTGCCCGTTTAGTCTCTTGTATCTACTTGAACTAAGAGGCACGCTCCTCACGAGTATCACTTTATGTCCCACAGTCCAGTCCAATCCTTGTCTGAAGAGTTGGGCTCAGAAATTGTTTTAGTTCTGGGCTGATAGAGAATCCAGGGGCCATGCTTTCCGGGGTTCCTCCAGTCTCTGTCAGACCATTAAGTCTGGTCTTCTTACTAGAATTTAACTTCTTCACCCCACATTTCTCCTGCTGCATCCAGGACTCCCTGTTGTGTTCCCTGTCAGGGCAGTCATTGGTGGTAGCTGGGCACCATCTAGTTCTTCTGGTCTCCGGCTGATGAAGTCTCTGGTTTATGTGGCCCTTTCTGTCTCTTGGGCTAATACTTTCCTTGTGTTCTTCATTCTCCTTTACTCCAGGTAGTTGGGACGAATTGATGCATCTTAGATGGCCGCTTGCAAGCTTTTAAGACCCCAGACGCCACTGACCTAAGTAGGATGCAGAACATTTTCTTAATGAGCTTTGTTATGCCAATTGACCTGAAAGCATGGTCCTCAGGCCCCTACCCTTGCTACTGTGTCCCTCAAAGTATTTGACTGTATTCAGGAAACCTCTTAGCTTTGGTTTAGTCCAGTTGTGCTGACTTCCCCAGTAGTATGTGCTGTCCTTCCCTTCACCTAAGAAAATTCTTACCTACTATCTGGTTAGTAAATAATCCTTACCCTCCCTTCCCACCCTCTTAACCGTCAAAGAATGTTTTCTTCTGTGTTTAAACCTTTTCTTGAGTTCTCATAATAGTGCTCTTATACGATATTTGTCCTTCTGTGACTGACTAAATTCACTCAGCATAATGACCTTCAGCTTCCTCCATGTTATAAGATGTTTCATGGCTTCATCGTTGCTCTTTATTGTTGCGTAGTATTCCATTGTGTGGATATACCATAATTTGTTTATCCATTCGTCCGTTGATGGGCACCTAAGTTATTTCCATCTTTTTGCTATTGTGAACAGTGCTGCAGTGAACACGGGTGTGCATATATCTATTCGTGTGAGGGCTCTTATTTTTCTAGGATATATTCCAAGGAGCGGAATAGCTGGATCGTATGGTACTTCTATTTCTAGCTTTTTAAGTAGGCACCAAATCGATTTCCAAAGTGGTTGTACCATTTTACATTCCCATCAACAGTGTATAAGTGTTCCAGTCTCTCCACAACCTCTCCAGCTTTTATTATTTTGTGTTTTTTGGATTAATGCTAGCCTTCTTGGCGTGAGATGATATCTCATTGTAGTTTTGATCTGCATTTCTCTAATGGCTAATGACTGTGAGCATTTCTTCATGTGTCTGTTAGCCACCTGAATATCTTCTTTGGCGAAGTGCCTGTTCATATCCTTTGCCCATTTTTTAATTGGGTTATTTGTCTTTTTGTTGCTGAGCTTTTGCAGTATCTTGTAGATTTTAGAGATTAGATGCTGATTGGATTTGTCATAGCCAAAATTTTTTCCCAGTCTATAGGTTGTCTTTTGACTCTTTTGGTGAAGTCTTTTGATGAGCATAAGTGTTTGATTTTTAGGAGCTCCCAGTTATCTAGTCTTTTTTCTGGTGCTTGTGCATTGTTACTTATAGCTCGTATTGTGTTTATGCCATGTATTTAGGGCTCCTAGCATGGTCCCTCTTTTTTCTTCCATGATCTTTATCATTTCAATTTTATATTTAAGTCTTTGATCCATTTTGAGATAGTTTTTTTGCATGGTGTGAGGTATGGGTCTTGTTTCAGTTTTTTGCAGATGGATATCCAGTTATGCCAGCACCATTTGTTAAAGAGACTGTCTTTTCCCCAATTAATGGACTTTGGGCCTTTGTCAAATATCAGCTGCTCATAGGTGGATGAATTTATGTCTGGATTCTCAATTCTCTTCCATTGATTAATGTATCTGTTGTTGTACGAGTACCAGGCTGTTTTGATTACCGTGGCAGAGTAATAGGTTCTAAAATCAGATAATGTGAGGCCTCCCACTTTATTCTTCTTGAGTAATGCTTTACTTATTCGGGGCCTTTTCCTTTTCCATATGAAGTTGGTGATTTGTTTCTCCATTTCATTGAAAAATGCCATGGGAATTTGGATCAGGATTGCATTTTATCTGTAGATCACTTTCGGTAGAATTGACATCTTCACAATGTTGAGTCTACCTATCCATGAGCAAGGTATGTTTTTCCACTTATGCAGGTCTCTTGGTTTCTTGCAGTAGTGTCTTGTAGTTTTCATTGTATGGGTCTTTTACATCTCTGGTTAGATTTATTCCTAAGTATTTTACCTTCTTGGGGGCTATTGTAAATGGTATTGATTTGGTGATTTCCTCTTCGAGGTTCTCTTTGTTGGTGTAAAGGAATCCAACTGATTTTTGTATGTTTATCTTGTATCCTGAAACTTTGCTGAAATCTTCTATTAGTTCCAGTAGTTTTCTTGTGAATTCTTTGGGGTTTTCTGCGTATAAGTTCATATCATCTGCAAATAGAGATACTTTGAGTCCTTCCCTACCAATTTGGATGCCCTTTATTTCTTTTTCTAGACTAATTGCTCTGGCTAGGACCTCCAGCACAATGTTGAATAAGAGCGGTGATAAAGGGCATCCTTGTCTGGTTCCCATTCTCAAGGGGAATGCTTTCAAAGGCTCTCCATTTAGGATGATGTTGGCTGTTGGCTTTACATAAATGCCCTTAATTATATTGAGGAACTTCCCTTCTGTTCCTAATTTGCTGAAAGTTTTTATCATGAACGGGTGTTGGACTTTGTCAAATGCCTCTTCTGCATCAACTGATAAGATCATGTGGTTCTTGTCTTTTATTTATGTGATGGATTATATTGTTTTTCTAATGTTGAACCATCCCCGCATACCTGGTATAAATCCCACTTGATCACGGTGAATTGTTTTTTTGCTATGTTGCTGACTTCCATTTTGTTAAGGATATTTGCATCAATGTTCATGAGGGATATTGGTCTGTAATTTTCTTTTTTTGTGGTGTCTTTACCTGGTTTTGGTATCAGGGTTATGCTGGCTTCATAGAATGAATTTGGGAGTATTCCATCCTTTTCTATGCTCTGAAATACCGTTAGTAGTAGTGGTGTTAACTCTTGTCTGAAAGTTTGGTAGAATTCTCCAGTGAAGCCATCCGGGCCAGGGCTTTTTTTTGTTGGGAGTTTTTTAATTACCTTTTCAATCTTTTCTTTTGTTAGGGGTTTATTTAGTTGTTCTACCTCTGTTTGTGTTAGTTTAGGTAGGTAGTGAGTTTATAGAAATTTGTCCATTTCCTCTAGGTTTTCAAATTTGAATACAATTTTTCATAGTATTCTGTTATGATTCTTTTAATTTCAGTTGGGTCTGTTGTGATACCACCCATCTCATTACTTATACAGGTTATTTGCTTTTTCTCCTGTCTTTCTTTTGTCAGTTTGGCCAATGGTTTATCAATTTTGTTGATCTTTTCAAAGAACCAGTTTTTAGTCTTGTTAACTCTTTCAATTGTTCTTCTATTCTCTATTTCATTTAATTCTGCTCTAATTATTATTATTTCCTTTCTTCTGGTGCCTGAGGACTTCTTTTGCTGCTCTTTCTACTTGTTCCAGTTGTAGGGTTAATGTTTCAATTATGGCCCTTTCTTCTTTTTGGATGTGTGCATTTATTGCTATAAACAGACCTCTGAGAACTGCTTTTGCTGTTTCCCAAAGGTTCTGGTAAGATGTGTTTTCATTCTCATTTGATTATATGAATTTCTTTATTCCATTCTTAATTTCTTTTATAACCCAGTAGTTTTTGAGCAAGGTGTTGTTCAGTTTCCATGTGTTTGATTTTTTTCCTTGCTTTTTCTGTTGTTTATTTCTACTTTTATGGCTTTATGGTCCGAAAAGATGCTTTGTAATATTTCAATGCTTTGGATTTTGTTAAGGCTTGCTGTATGGTCTAATATGTGGTCTCTTTTGGAGAATATTGCATGTGTGTTGGAAAAGAAGGTATACTTGGCTGCTGTTGGGTGGAGTGTTCAGTATATGTCTATGAGATCAAGTTAGTTGATTGTAGCATTTAGCTCTTTCATGTCTTTGTTGAGCTTCTTTCTGGATGTTCTGTCCTTCACCCAAAGTGGTGTGTTGAAGTCTCCTACTACTATTGTGGAGCTGTCTATCTCTCTTTTCAGTGCTGTTAGAGTTTGTTTTCTGTATTTCGGAGCCCTGTCGTTGGGTGCATAAATATTTATTATAGTTATGTCCTCTTGGTGTATTGACCCTTTAATCATTATAGAGTGTCCTTCCTTATTATTTTGGCGGATTTTAAAGTCTGTTTTGTCAGAGATTAATATTGCCACTCCTGCTCTTTTTTGAGTGCTGTTTGCTTGATATATTTTTTTTTCCATCCTTTGAGTTTTAGTTTGTTTGTGTCTTTAAGTCTAAGGTGTGTCTCTTGTAGGCAGCATATAGACGCATCGTGTTTTTATTATCCAATCTGCTACTCTCTGTCTCTTTATTGGTGCATTTAGTCCATTTACATTCAGCATAATTATTGATAGGTATGAGTTTAGTGCTGTCATTTTGATGTCTTTTTTTGTGTGTTGTTCACAGTTCCTTTGTTCCACTTAATTTTCTGTGCTGAGTCGTTTTTCTTTATGTATTTTCTTTTCATCTGTTTCACTGTTGTTGATTTTGTGTTTGCTGAGTCTTTATATTTTTCTAGTTTTTTATTTTGACTTGTAGGTTTGTTAGTTTCCTTTGTGGTTACCTTAATATTTACCCCTATTTTTCTAAGTTTATACCAGTCTTTTATTTCTTTATATCACCTTGACCTCCTCTCCATATGAAAAATCTATGTCTACATTTTTTAAGTCCCTCTTTTTTGTTTTAATGTTGTCATCTTTTACATATTGACATCTGTTTCCCTATTTTCAGTGTTTTAGCTTTGATTTACTTTTGTGACTTCCCTATCTGGATTGATATCTGGTTGCTCTGTCCTGTGTTCTAGTCTTGGGTTGTTATCTGATTTTCTAACCGGAGGACTCCCTTTAGTATTTCTTGTAATTTTGGTTTGGTTTTTGCAAATTCCCTAAACTTCTGTTTATCTGGAAATGCCCTAATTTCACCATCATATCTGAGAGACAGTTTTGCTGGGCATATAATTCTTGGCAGGCAATTTTTTTCCTTCAAGGCTTTATATATGTCATCCCATTCCCTTCTTGCCTGCATGGTTTCTGCTGAGTAGTCTGAGCTTATTCTTATTGACTCTCCTTTGTAGATGACTTTTCGTTTATCCCTAGCCACTCTTAAAATTCTCTCTTTATCTTTGGTTTTGGCAAGTTTGATTATAATATGTCTTGGTGACTTCTTTTGGGATCTACCTTATGTGGGGTTCAATGAGCATCCTGGATAGATATCTTGTCATCTTTGACGATACCAAGGAAATTTTCTGCCAACCAATCTTGAACAATTCTCTCTGTGTTTTCTGTTATCCCCCGTTCTGGTACTCCAGTCACTTGTAGGTTATGCCTCTTGATAAATAAAGTCCCACATAATTCTTCGGGTTTCTTCTTCTTTTTTTTTTTTAATCCTTTTATCTGATTTTTCCTCAAATAAGTTGGTGTCGAGTGCTTTACTCTCAGTCTCACTAATTCTGACTTCCATTGCCTCAATTCTGCTCCTGTCACTTTCTATGGAGTTGTCTAATTCTGACATTTTACTGTTAATCTTCTGGATTTCTGATTGCTGTCTCTCTATGAATTCTTGCAGCCTGTTAAATTTGTCATTATGCTCTTCTCTAATCTTTTTAATTTCCTCTATTGCGTGTTCTGCATTTTGCTTAATTTCCTTCCTAATTTCTTGAAGAGTTCTGTAGATTAATCTTTTGTATTCTGCCTCTGGTAATGCCAAGAAATTTACTCCTCTAGAAAATTTCTAGATTCTTTGTTTTGGGAGTTTGCTGAAGCCATCATGGATTGCCTCTTTATGTGATTTGATAAACTATTGTCTCCAAGGCAACAATAAGTTATTATATTTACTTATTTTATGTTTGCTTACTGTGTCCTAGCTTCTTGTTTTGTTTTTATATGCCCAAATAGGCTGCTTATATGAGCTAGTTTGATTATTGGAAACTTTGAAGCTCTAATGTCCTGTCACCAGGTGCTTAGATCTGTTACTAGGTATGTGAGCTCAAGAGTCCACCCACTCCTCCTGTACGGATTCAGCTCAGGTGCCCAGGTAGACAGCCACCAAGTGTGTGGTGTAGGCTCTCACTTACAGTCCTAGACAGGCATGGGTGATTGGTGTAGACACAGGCATCTGGCTGCAGCAGGGGGATACACTCTGAGCAAGGCAGGGGGCTGACGGCCACCCTCGAGTGTCCAGGAGGAATGTGTGTCCCTGTTCCCTAGAGCGCGTAGGTGGGTGGGTTTTGCAGCCGGACTATGAGCACCTAATGCTGTTGGCTGAAAGGACTAGGGAGCACCTCTTATTCATGGGCCCCTATCGCAGGTGCCTAGGTGGTGTGGGTGGAGACACCAGTCCTCAGCCACTGATGTGGGTACGTAAAGACCCTGCTTAATGGGCAGAGCAGTGTGAAATGTCAAGAACCTGCCACTTCACAGCTGAAACAGTTGAAGTGAGACTTCTGGTATATACCCTGTTGTACTGCCGTAATGAGGGCCTATGCTGTTGAGATGGGCCCACACAAGTGTATCCAGGGGAAAGGCACTCAAATTCCGTGGATCCCTTATGCCTGTGCCTAGGCAAATGAGATGTGCCTACCCTGGGTTCCTGGCTTAGGGGAGCCAGCAGTTTATTTTTTCCCTCTGTTTGTTAATTTCTTCACTCTCCAAGGCAGGGAGAGTGGCTCCGGGAGTATGACGGATCCTACTTCCAGCTCAGGGGACTTGGCAGTTGCTGAAGACAGTCTGGGACCCAGTGCAGAGCAGGGAGCGGGGAGGTAAATGGGAGAGAGGTTCTTCCCTAAGGGGGGTGTTTTTGATCCGCACGGTAGGCCGTATGCAATTACTTATCTTTTGCCGTTCCAGGGCTGCTTCTCACTGGTTCTGAGTGGCCATGAAGACTCTCTGGCGCTGGGTCTCTCCCAGTGCAGAAAACGCGCCTCCCAAGCACCGCCGCTTGCCTGCCTCACCACTCACCCCCGAGCTGATCTGGCCTGAAGGGCTCAGGCTCTCGCCGGGTCAGGTCTGCCAACTCCTCATTGCTTCTGAACCGTCTCTCCCTCCCCTTGCCACTCATTCCAGTTCCTCAACTCTGCCTTTGATGTTCTGGGCTCCCAGAGTGCCATATATAATCAATTCACTTGTTTTTTCGGGTCTTTGTTGTAAGAGGGTCCACTGGAAGTATCTGACTACTCCACCATCTTGGCCCCGCCTCCTCTGTTCGATTAATTTCTCCATTCTGTTGGATCACCTTTGTTTGGAATGGGCACAAATATGGATCTCTTCCAGTCAGTAGACCAGGAAGCTGTCTTCCAAATTTCTTGGCATAGACGAGTGGGCATTTCCAGCGTTGCATCCGTTTGTTGAAACATCTCAGTTGGTATTCTATCAATTCCTGGAGACTTGTTTTTCCCCAATGTCTTCAGGGCAGCTTGGACTTCTTCCTTCATTACTATTGGTTCTTGATTGTATGCTACCTCCTGAAATGGCTGAATGTCTGATGTATACTATGTGTCATATAGATGTCAGCTGCTCCTGCTGCTGCTGTCAGTATTGTTACTAGTTTTAGTATCTCTCAGGTACTGTTATTTAGAAGACTGGAACTTACTGCTATGTAGCTAACTGTATGACTCGGACAACTCACCTTCCCTGTCTTAACTAAATAATCTTTAAGGCTCAGCTCTGGGATTTGGTTTAGTGTAATATTGTCAGGGAGTCCCTGGGTGGTGCAAACAGTTAACACACTCAGCTGCTAACCAAAAGGTTGGAGGTTTGTGTCCACCCAAAGGCACCCTGGAAGAAAACCCTGGTGATTGATTTCCAAAAAATCAGTCACTGAAACCCCATGGAGCACAGTTCTACTCTGACACCCATGGGTCACCATGAGTTGGAATCGACTTGACAACAAGTGGTTAATATTGTTGGATTCATTCTTTTTACCTTCTTCAAATTTGGAGCCAATTTATTATTATTATTACTATTATTTCCTAGCCCTTAGTTTAATTTTCTTGCCCTCAGTGGCTTCTCAAACACAGAGATTTCGCAGTTTCTCCAGTCCCCCAGGGTATCTTTCATGAGCCTTGATGTGTGACTCATAAAACGCCTTGTTGTTCCAGGAGCCCTACTTATGTACTTATCTGCATTTCCTGGCAATAAGTATTCACAACTGATCTTTTCTACAAACACAGGAATGTCTTCTTTTTCTTCTGTAAATCTTAAAATAAAGTCTAAGACATCATGTCCTCCCACTAAGATCACATCCTCGAATGGGCAACCTGACACTCACAGAAAGCAGTGAGGGAATGCAATGTATAAATTAATGCTCCCCTTGAGGGACAAGGAGTCCTTGGGTGGCACAAATGGTTAGGCGCCAGACTGCTAACCAAAAGGTTGGTAGATCGAGCCCACACACCTGTACATTCTCCAGGGGCAGCACCCTTCCTACATTCCTGCCTTGCTCTCAGCCCAGTCCCTGGCCCCCAAGTGGGAGCTCAGTAAATGCAGTGGTGGTTCAGTGGTAGAATCCTAACCTTCCATGCAGGAGACCCAGGTTTGATTCCCAGCCAGTGCACCTCAAGCGCGGCTAACACCCATCTGTTAGTGGAGGCTTGCATGTTGATATGATGCTAAACAGGTTTCAGCGGACCTTCCAGACTAAGATGGCCTAGGAAGAAAGCCCTGGCGAGCTGCTTCCAAAAGGTCACAGCCATGAAAACACTATGGAGTGCAGTTCTACTCTATAACACATGGGGTCGCATGAGTCAGAATCTACTCGAAGGCAACAGGCTTGCAAGCCTAAAAGTCTCCCCTACATGTACTGTCCCTTTAATCCTGACCTCTACTCTCCAAGGAAGGAGCCCTGGTGGCACACTGGTTAAATGCTCGGCCACTAACCCAAAAGGTCGGTTGAGTTTGAACCCATCAGCTGCTCTGCTGGAGAAAGATGTCGCAGTCTGCTTCTGTAAAGATTCTCAGCCTTGGAAACCCTAGGGGGCAGTTCTACTCTGTCCTATAGGATCACAATGAGTTGGAATTGACTTGATGGCAACGGGTTCATTTATATTTGGTTACTGTCCGAGGTCAGTGCTATGTGCTGGTACCCCTTCTATAGATGAGGTGGAGACGTTAGGAAACTTATCCAAAACCAGTCTAATTTCGGAGCTTGTACTCCTCCCTCTCGCTGCAAGATTCCCTGCAACACGAACCCTTTTTAATTGACACTTTAAGGGGTGAGCAATTCAAACACGAGCCTCATTTTTCTCTCTGCCCGCTCCATGTCCCCCAGGTCACAAGCTCCCAGAGCCTCAATTAAGGCAGACTTTTGTACTAAGCATAGGGAATTGTCGGGGGGAAAAAAAAAAGCCGGAAGCTCCAGATTCTAATTAACTTTGCTTCTTAACTACAGATGAGCTGCTTTTTGAGTTCACGGGGTGTGAGAGTCTCAAAGATGAGTGAAAATATGTAAGGAAGGCAGGAGAACAGGGGCCAGACACTCATGTAATTAGCCTCCCTCGTGCTTCTGCTTTGAGAGTGAAAATATCAAGGGAACAAAGGCCAGGGGGATTGTGTGAGTAAATATGGAAACTATCTCTCGCCTTCGAGGAGAAGGATTATTCTCCAGAGCCCTTCTGTTTTTCCTAAAGAATTGCAAACAAATATTTAACTGGTTTTTTTTGTTTTTGTTTTTGTTAGTTGCATCTTACTTTTTTCTGACTTTAGCCTTCCTAGTCTTGACCCCGCTCAGCTTCTTGTCTGAACCACACCTAGAAATTTGGAATGCCAACTTTGAGTAGGAAATTGTTGTGTGCCATTGAGTCCATTACGACAGAGTACAGCTGCCCCGTAGGGCTTCCTAGTCTGTAATCTCTAGGGGAGCAGACTGCCAGGTCTTTTCTCCCGCGGAGTTGCTGGTGGGTTTGAATCTCTGACCGTTCCGTTAGCAGCTGAGTGCTTAACCATTGCGCCACCAGGGCAGAATTCCAGGGGGAAAGAATAATGGTGGATGAGATATTGCTGGGCAGCTAACATTTCATCACCATGAGGTTACCTGGAAGTGTGTCAGGACGGGGAGCCAGAGACATGACTAATGGAGCAAATAAGCCTCCCTCTTATGAAAAAAAAAAAACCAAAGCTTGTCAAATGTAACAAGGACTCTAATGAGTGGGAACAAAGACACACTGGTTTACTGCCTTATGCTTGGGGACTTATAAAGAGGATTGGCTTTATAATCAGGATCTAATTTCTCTATTTGCTCTGAATTTAATAGTGGTGAAACTAATTTATTTATCCACAGAACTGATCTGCGTATACCCTCTTCTGAGTTCAGAAATGACTAAAGGTACCCAGGCCCTGAACAAGCAATCAGGAGACTTTGGTTTTTTCCCACACTAAGTAGCCGTACGGAGCGCTGGTGGTGCAGTGGTTAAGCATTCAGCTGCTAACCAAAAGGTTGGCAGTTCAAATCCACCAGCTGATCCTCAGAAATCCTATGGGGCAGTTCTACCCTGTCCTATAGGGTCACTATGAGTCGGAACGGACTTGATGGCAATGAGTTTGGTTTTTTTTAAGTAGCTGTGTGACCTTGGGAAAGTGATCTGGTCTCTTTGTGTCCATTTCCCACCTGTGAGAGCAAACACTTATTGAGTGTTTACTACAGGTGCCAGGCACTGTCCTAAAGACTTTACATGTACCTGTATTCACTCATTTAATTCTCCCAGATTCTATGTATCTTTCCAGAATTTGTCAGTGCAGTTCCAGGACATCTTAGTAATACGGGCAGGATGTTCAGGGCTGGCATTTTGTGGCTTTTGTCATTTCAAAGAATCTTGGATGTTTCTCTGGGCTCCAAAGAAACTGTTGCTTGACACCTCCAATTTGAACACCAGCTGGGTCACTGGGTTCCACTGCTGATGGGGATCTTGTCTTTGAGCTTGACTTTCAATCAGACATGCTGGAGAGAAAGGGAAGTCTCCAACCAAAGGGACCATTGCAGACCTGGCACCCGGGGAGAAGGCACCCAAGGAGAAGGCTGGGGTTGGGGGAGGGGAACCCCTTGGAAGATCTCTTTAGTGGCCTGGCCCTGCAGGGTCATTATGCTTTCCTGGTTGGAAGCTATTAGGGATACCACCCTGTCCTCACCTAGGGTGGCTGTCAGAGAACTCTCCTGCCTGTCTGCCGGTCCAAGGTCCAGCTGTGACTTCCAGCTGTTTTTCTCATCCCTGGAAACCCCTGCCCGGTGGGTTGTGGGAGGCCCTGCCTGGGATCACTCTCCTACCCCAGTGTCCCCCTACCCCCAACCAGTGCCTTAGGTGTGTCTTCTGCTGCGCCTCTCCCCTCCTAGGCAGGCTCTGAGCCAGGGCATGAGGAGCGAAAGCAGAGGTGGAAGAAGCCCCAGTAGGAGATGCCTCAGGGATGGTAGAAGGCTGGGCAGCCCGGGCCCAGTGGCCAGGCCTCCACCTTCTCCAGGGACTATCTGCCAAGTGCACAGCCCCTCTTCACACTGTGGGTGAGCGAGTGTGGTTTTGTATGTCAATGTGCATGAGTGCATCTGTGTGTGAATGTGTCTGGTCTCCAGTGTGTGTGTGTGAGGGGGGGTTTCAGTTATGTAATTGTGACTGTGTGTGAGGGTGTGGGTCATTGTGTGTGTCAGTGTACATAATTGTGTCTGAGTGTGAGTGTCTCTGGTCTCCGTGTCTGTGTGTGTCAGTGTATATAATTGTGCCTGACTCTGTGTGTGAATGTGTACGCTGATGTGTGCCTTTGTGGCTCCTGGGAGACCGAGGAGCAGGACCCAAGCTAGGCTGCCCTCCTGGCTGGGGGCTCCAAGATGCCAGGGCCATCTCCTCTCATCACAGGCTTCTGTAGAACCTCCCCCCACCCCCCAGAGCTTCTAGCTGGGTTTTTCTCTACCATGCCCTCCTCTCATGCATGCGGGTCCAAGCAGGGCCCAGGGGTCACAAGTGAACACAGGGGCCACCCAGGGCAGTGCCAGGGCAGAGGGAGATCCCTGGGACCCTGGGAGCTGACCTGAAAAGAAGCAGTGTGCTCCGAGCAGTTAGAACAACCACCTTCCCCCAGCCCTCGTGTGCCCCACCCCGAACGGGTGATTCTGATCCTAAACCCCCTACCTCCTCTCCCTCCTCTCGAGCTCTACTGTGGCAAAGGTTTAAGTCCAGGGCTGTGGACCAGAGGGTAAACTCTAAGGGATACCGCCGGGCATTAGAGGAAGCGGATGGGTTTGGTGTCAAACCAAACTGGTTCCAGTGCCAACTCTGCCGTTTAGAGGCTTTGAGAATTGTGTGTGGATGTCTGTGCCCGTGTATGTAATTGTGTCCGAGTGCATGTGTGTGTCTGCGTGTGAGTGTGTCTGGGAGGGTAAGAGTCCTCACCCTCTGAGCAGCACCTACCTCGCGGTGTCAGACGTGGGTAAGCCCTGGAGCTGGGTGTGAGGTGCCCCGAAGTGCTTGTCGCATTATTTCCCGGGGTCATCGGCCAGCACGCCTCGGGCTCATTGTACTGAATAGATGCATTAGTGAAAGTCCCCGATAAGCCCATTTATCTTCTAAGTCCTATACTAAGGCAACTCCCGATGGAAAGGAAAGCTCCGCGGCTGGGGGAACAACCAGCACCCGGGATTTGGTGCCCAGAGTCCGACTCGGCCGCTTACTCGGGTGACCCAGACTCCGGATCTGTGACCCTGGGTCCCGTACTCGCCCTTTCTGGTGATTCCTGGGGAACCAGGGAGCATGGAGCGGTTTGGCAGACGACCAGTCCTCACTCACTTTGCAAATGTCACTTTCTATCTGTCCTCGGTTCCGGGGCAAGATCGAGGCTAGCAGTCTGCTTGCGAGCGCCGTCCGGGTCGGCGGCGGCTGCGGGAGAGACCCAGCCTGCCCCGCCTCAGGCCTCCCAGCGGGAGCCGTGGGGCTCGGGGAGAATTTTCAGCCGTTCCCTCTGCTACCCGGGGGCCTCTCACGCCTTGGCGCTTCTCCTCCCTTGGGGTGTGAGAATTTGTGGACGGTGCCCCAGCAGCGCCGGGCGGGCCGAGCCCCGCCCCGTCGGCGCCCCGCCCGCCTCGCCCAGCTGACGACCCGCTCCACCCTAGGGGTCGCCGACTCCCCGCCCCGCCCCGCCCCCATGGATGCCTACGCCCCGCCCCCGGGGACGCCCCGCCCCGCCGGCCTGCTGTCGGGACCCGCCCCGGGCCGCGCCTCTCGGCGGATGCGCTGCTATCCCGTACAGCGCTCGCGGGCTGCCCTCAGGCCCCTGCGAGCTCCGCGCCACCGCCTGGAGGCTCGCTGTCTCCTGTCACTCTGGGACCTGCCTGCAGCGTCCCCTGGGCAATCGTCACCAGGGAGACTGGGCCCCGCCCCCGAGCCCCCGACACCGGTACGGAACCTACCTGCGCGGGCGTCTGCGGGGTCCCAGTGCCCCCTGGAGCGCACGCCCTCCAGGCGCCGGGCTTTGTCCGCCTGGGGCGGGGCAGGCGTGGGCCGTGGAGAAGATCGTGGTCCAGGGGCGTGGGGGCTGGTGGCGGACAGGACCCAGGCCGAGGGAGAGTCAGGCTCGCTTTCTCCTTCTCTGGTGGTGCTGGTGCGATGCCCTGCTTCCCCCCTGGTCTGACTGAGTCCCGTTTGTGCCCCGGGAGGATGGTGATCCGGGGTGTCTCCTCTGCCGCCCTTGATAGGAAGTGCAGGGCCCTCCGCTGGGCCCCGTTCGAGGACGCGCTTGTCTGGGGCGAGCTGTTTACTTGTCAGGGACCGAGCAGTGGCCGTGCGCGTCCTCCCCTCCCCCTGCCCGCATTCGGGAGGCGCGCGAGGAGCATCCTTTGATCTGATCATCCGGAGGGTCGCCCATGAACCTGAGGGCTTAGCAGCCGCAGACTAGGTCCTGAGGTCCTGGCCGAAGGCTGACCTTCCTTTAGGGAAGCGCCTTCTCCCTGGCCGCCCTCTTGTGCATTCTCTCCTGGCTCCTTAATTTCCTGACCTGAATTCCTTAGGACCAGTTCTTTCCCTGCCTTCTCTAACTCTCCTTCTCTGGGCTGGATCATCCTTTTTGCTTTATCTCCCCTTATCTTTTTTCCTACTATCATGTCTCAATTCCCTGTTACTGAGCTGGGATTATCGATCCTCTTGCTAACTCCAGTATTGGCCTTTCTATGCTGGTCAGCAAGGCGGGTGATTTCTTCCTTAGCTCTGGGCTCCGGCCTCCCATTTTTCTGCCTCAGGAAGTCCTGGCGCTTCTCCCCGGGATGCTGGGTGAAGCGACCGTCCCAGCCCACATTCCTGGGCTCCTGCAACCGGGTGTCCTCTTCCCAGGGCCTGGGCTGGTGGCAAGGTGAATTCAGATGTGTTCCCGTAATAGACACCTTTTCCATCGGGTCCAGCAATGGTCTCCATTCCCTACCTGTCAGGAGCCCTTCCCAGCCCTGCCTGGTGGGTTCCAGGCAAGACTCCCCACCCTGTGGAGATAGGGACACCCAGGGACATGGGGGTGGGGTGGGGGTCCTACTGCTGGAATCCAGGCGGCCAGGCTTCCGGAGATCAGGCATCTTTCTCTCCCAGGGGTCAGATTATTTCCGGGATGGGGGGGTGGGGGGTGGGGAATCATCACAGATCCAGTGAGTGGGTGGCCCCCTCCTGTCTCATTCTCAACAAGGGCGGCCTTTCTTTTCATCTCCAGCCGAGCGGTGATGGATTTTCCTTTTTGATGTGATTTGAGCCTTGAAGTTAGATTCATATGGGAATTGCACTGTCTCAGGTTCACAGACCTGCTTCTCACAACCACTGAATGGAACTCGAACCCAGGCCTGACTCAGATCACTTACTTTGCTTTCAAAAACAAAACAAAACCAACAAACAACTCTAGAACTGATTTCAGTCGTCAGCATATTCTTGCTTCAGGCTCTGGAGATGTTCCTGTATTTTGCTCAGTACCCCCAAAGGGAGCTGGGGGTGGCATGAATGCAGATGGTGAGAAAGGCCGACCAAGCTGAATGTGACTGGTTTGCAAAAAGAGAAATGAGGTGAAGCAGTTGTTTTTGAGCTCAAATCTTATGAGAGAAGGTTTCTGAGAGTCTCTCTTCTTAATAATTTATTTTTGTTGTTGTTGTTGAGAATATACATAGCAAAACATGCACCAGTTCAACAATTTCTCCATGTACAATTCGGTGACATGGACTACATTCTTCGGGTTGGGCAACCCTTCTCACTCTCCTTTTCTGAGTCGTTCCTCCTCCATTAACATAAACTCACTGCCCCCTAAGTTTCCTCTCTAATCCTTCAAGTCCCTGTTATCAGTTTGATTCCACATGGATAGATCTTGAAAGTATCTTCTCTCTCTTTTTAAATTTCTCTCTCTCTCTCTTTTTTTTTTTTAGGCACATAAGGAGCCCAGAGTGAGGCAAGGGCGGAATGACACTCATTGATTCTAAAGCATCGCTAATCTACCTGACAGAAGGTCCTTTGCTTCTGCTCTTTCTTGGACCATCCCAGGGAGGTAGGCTGGAGGTAGGGGAGCAAATGTGGGAGTGGGAGGAAGAAGAAACATTATTTTGCAGACAGATTAAGAACGTAAACCAACTCTGCCCTCCCTGAGTGTCTCGCCAAGGACAGCTTCTCCATGCACTAAAATGCCTAAAGGGAGAGAATGACCCAAATTTGTGCTAGGAGCTGGCAAAGGGGGAAGATAACTAGACTTCAGCCAGGTTCCCAAAGGAGGGATGCTGCCTGGGAAAAGAAGGTGTGGTTTTGCTCTCAGGAACCCATTCTTAAGCTGCAGGATTTGGCATTTGACTCACTACAGTCATGGCGGAGTTGAGTTGACCTATTTTGGGAAAGAAAAACTAGAATATTCTTCAGAAGGAAGTGAATTTAATTTTTCTAACTCAGTATTGCTTCTCAAAGAGTCCTTAGATAGGGACATTTCTTTTCCCCTAGAGTTGGCTATCACTTTATCAGGTGTGAGATACTCTTTGGAGCTTCTAGGATATTAGGCTTAGAAAATGAATGCAGTCATCTCATTGTGCAAATGAAGAAACAGACCAGAGAATGACTGGCATTGGACTAAATGCCCCCATCTGGGGTCCCGAGGCAGCTAGGGATGGTAAGCGAGCTCCTTGAGCAATAGCCGTGTCTTCAGAACGGAAAGAGGAGGAGCTGTTGCTCCTTTGAGGCTTTGTTCTCCCACTAATGTCAAGCTCATTTTCTGTATGTCTTTCAAAACTTCTGTCCTGGGTTGAATAGTGTCCCCTCCCCCCCAAATTCATGTCCACCTAGAACCTGTGGATGTGACCTTATTTGGAATAGGGTCTTTGCAGACGTAATCAAGTAAGATTAGGTCATACTGGATTAGGAAAAAGAAGTTCTGTCAAGTCCATTCTTACTTACAGCAACTCCATTTGTGTCAGGGTAGAATTGTGCTCCATAGGGTTTTCGATGGCTGATTTTTCAGAAGTTGATTGCCAGGCCTTTCTTCCGAGGCACCTTTGGTTAGACTCAAATGTCCGACCTTTGGTTAGCAGCTGAGTGCATTAACTGTTTGCACCACCCAGGGACTCCTGCCCAGCTGTTTGATAAAAGCTACTAGAGAGAAAAGAGGCCACATGAAGAATGGTGAACAGAATGGCATCAGACTTTTTGAAATTGACACTAGAAGCTAGAAGACAATGGAGAGATGCTTTCAAATTTCCAAAGGAAATTCTGTATTCACTATCATTCAAGTAAAAGAGTAAAGATTTTTTTTAAGACATGTGAATTTTAAAAAACATCATCCTCCTTCATATCCCTTTTCAAGAAGGCTACTGGAGGATGTGCTCCACGAAAATGAGGGAATAAATCAAGAAAAAAGAACAAGCGGTACAATGGGCAGGTGTCCCTTGTTCTGGCTGCTCAGCTGCCAAATGACTTTCTTTGTTTCAGCTATTATATTACTTTGAGTTTTGGGAGTGGGGAGAAAGAAAAATGACCTGCCCCTATGAGAACTGAGAAGTACTCACTTCTGAGCCTCCTCTGTAGTCAGGACAAAGGCTATGGCCTGGGATCCATTGATGAGATTCACCTATGCCACATTTTGACATAAGAGCCGGTGACACAGAAGAAAGGGGTGAAGAGTGTACGCTAGCCATGACTGTAGTGATGGCAGCAGTGATGGCTGCAAGGTCAACTTCCTGGTACCCAGTGATCAGTGGCAACAACAGCCATTTTGTTATCAGATGTGGTTCTGCATCATGGAGCCCACATAGTGTACTACAATCATATTTCCTTTCCTGTTGAACTTTTTGTTTTTCCTCAAGTTGATAGTGACCTTCTTTTATTTGCTTTGTTTGCAATGTATTGGTCACTGTATCTTTCTGAAACTCTCCAACAGAACTGTAAAACTCATCAAAATACAACAAATTTGTCAGATAATCTATCAGCTCCTTCCCTGTTTAGTCAGCTAGAGTTGGCTTCTTTACTTGCAACCAAGAACCCTGACTGATCCAGAGAGAGGTGAATAGAATTTTCATAATGATGGTGAAGCCAGTACCACAGCTGTGCAGCTGGCCTAGAGAGCAACCAACCCAGTTTGGAGCAAGATGGCAGAGGACCCCAGGAGAAATATGGAACTGATTGGTGATCTGACATATTTACTGTATTGTGATGAGTTTATAGCTCCTTTGGTGAATTGAGGAAGAATTAGTGATCAATATATTGAAAACAAAGGAAGTTAAAAAATGAGGCAACTGTCAACTATAGGAAAAATAAGAAGTTGAACAAGAAAGGAAATATAATCATAGTATACTATGTGGCTTAGCTTTCAACAATATTTACATAGTCATAATAATGTAAGCAGTGAAGATTCATATAACAAGAAATTGTCACATAGCTATACAGTAGTCCCCCCTTATTTGCAGTTCCGCTTTCCACAGTCTAAAAATATTAAATGGGAAATTCCATAAATAAACAATTCATAAGTTTTAAATTACGCACGGTTCTGAGTAGCGTGATGAATCTCTCACTGACCCTCGCTGTCCCGCCTGGGAGGTGAATCATCCCTTAGTCCGGCGTATCCATGCTGTGTACACTCTCTACCCATCAGCCCCTTAGCAGCCATCTTGGTTATCAGATCGACCATTGTGGTATCACAGTGCTTGTGTTCAAGTAACCCTTATTTTACTTAATAATTGTTCTGTTTTATTGTTGTTGTTAATCTCTTACTGCATCTAATTTATAAATTAAACTTTATCATAGGTATGTACGTATAGGAAAAAACATAGTATATACAGGGCTCAGTACTATCCGTGGTCTCAGGCATCCACTGGGGGTCTTGGAACGTATTCCCCATGAATAAGGGGGGACTACCGTATTCAAAAAACAGGGGAGAGGATATGTGCCTCTTAATATGTATAGGAGAGCTCTATCTCATTCTCTAAGGTAAAAAGTTAAAGTTGAAAATAAAGAAATATTAGCATAAACCTATTATTTAGAAATATAGAGATAAATACCCAGAGAAGCAACTGAAATTGTTTGGGGCTGCTGTGTCTTTGGAGGTGGAAGTCAGGAGACTGTTGTTTTCTTCTATGAGTGTTTTTAGTTTCAATTCGAATTAATTTTTTTAAATCACATGCTTGTATAACTTCCATAGAAATTAAAATTAAAAATATCATTATTATGACACTCATATCCATCCATAATACAATTGTTTTTATTTTTTGCTATGCTTTCTGAAATGTTTTGTCAACAGGCATAAGTCATAATGATAAGTGTATGTGCAGTTTTTTTTTCCATTTAGTGTGGGAAATATTTATAGTGTTATGCAGTATGCACAGGAGTCATTTTAATGACTGCATTCATTCCCATTGAGTTAATGTACAATCATTTATTTAGCCATCTCCTTGTTATTTTTTATTTTTCACTTTCACAAACAATACCACAGTGAATATGTGTTCACACTGCTTTTTCTACTACTGAATTACTCAGGAAAATTCCCAAGGTCCTAGAATTACCAGATGTGAGACCATGGATCTTTCTCTGGATTTTGAGATATTATGACAGCTCTTCAGGGATCTCTACCATGGCAGTCAGGGGCTTCCATCTGGGTGCAGGCTGAGACCTCCCTGGATGGGCCATGAACAGAACATCATAGGACATGGCTGGGATAGAACTTCCTTCAGGGTAATTGGCTTATTTTTTCCTGATGGCAGCAGAATGGGTCAGAAATATTTGTTTTCCATATAGAACAGAATTTCCAGAGGCCTATGTGTCTCATTTCTCTTGTTTCTGTCTTGATTTTCCCCAGTGAAGTTTTTTGTTTTGTTTTTGCCTTTTTAAATATTCAAATTAAAAGTTGATATCCTGTTGATTCATATCCCATCAAAGGAGACACCAGTAAAAATGAAGGAGAGAGAAGTGATATTCCATGGTATGGATAGACCATATCTTGTTTATTCATTCATCTATTGATGGACACTTGAGTTGTTTCCACCTTTTGGCTATTGTGAGTAATGCTGTAGTGAACACTGGCGTACAAGTATCTGCTTGAGTCCCTGCTTTCAGTTCTTTTGGGTATATACCTAAGGGTGGAATTACTGGGTCATAGTATGGAGTGAACAGTTCATATCCTCAGTTTACCTTCCAAGTGGGCCTTGGAACGCCTTCTACGTGATTTTACAGTACTTTGTTACTTCCTCCATGCCCATCCTTCACCCCTCTGACCTCTTTTTCTCTCGTGGTGGGAGCTCGGGATGTACACTCAGCCCTCCAGGCCAGCTCCTCCTTCCTCAGTCCTAGCCTTGGTCTTCAGGATGTCCTGCTTGCTTGGCTTCTGGGCTTCTGGAGATTTCCCTCCCATGATCTTACCTGAGAGCACTTCCCTGGCACTTCCCTGACCCATCATCTGAAGGAGACTACGCTTGCAAGTACCTTTTTATTACATCCCAACTTTTCTTTTTCAATTTTATTGTAAAATATACATAACATCATAGGTCCCACTTTAACCACTTTTAAGTATACAATTCAGTGGCAGTAATTATATTCACAATGTTGTGCAACCTTCATCACTATCTAGTTCCAAAACTTTTCATCACCTCAAGAAGAAACTTTGTCCCCATTAAGCCGTAACTCTCCATTCCCCTTCTCCCCAGCCCTTGGTAACTTCTAATCTACTTTCTGTCTCTATGCATTTGCCTGTTCTAGATATTTCATGTATGTGGAATCATATAATAGTTGTCCTTTTGTGACTGGCTTGTGTAACTCGGCGTATTGTTTTCAGGATTCATCCATGTCGTAGCATATATCAGAACTTCATTCCTTCTTATGGCTGAATAATGTTCCATTGTACCTATGTATCACATTTTGTTTATTTATTCATCCATTGTTAGATACTTGGGTTGTTTCCACCTTTTGGCTATTGCGAGTAATGCTGCAATGAACATTGGTGTATAAGGATCTGTTTGAGTCCCTGCTTTAATTTAAGTCTTTTGGGTATACACCTAGGAGTGGAATTGCTGAATCGTGTTAAAATTCTATGTTTAGCTTTTTGAAGAACTACATCCCAAGTCTTTCTATGTGAAATCATCTTGTTTATTAATTTGCTTTTATTGTTTGTCTTCTCCCATTAGACTAAAAACTCTGTAAGAGCAGGAATGGTGCCTGTCCCGTTCCCTGATTGGCACACAGAAGGAGCACAGATAAGTGTTTGCTGAACAAATGAATGAATGAGCAGGACTTGGGGCCTGAGACCTTCCAGACCAAGGAGGGGTGGCCCTCCTTCGTGTCCTTGTTCCCGAGGCTCTCCAGGCAGATATAACAATGTAGGATATTTGGGGTTTTCCCAGCAGCCAGAGCAGGCTGGTGGTTTCTGATATCCTTTCCCAGTCTCCACTGCTCCAGCTGGAAATCCATTGGGAAGTGGGTACTGTGGGCAAAATGCCATTGGACTTAGCCTCTTGAGTGCCCACTCACACTCACTTTCCACATCGGCTGGGCAACTGGAAACGTGCTGATTGCATTTTCCAAGAGAGAGTGGTTGAGACACAAAACACTTGATTAGAAAGACTTCTTGAGGCTGAAAACTACCTGAAAATAAACCCAGGTGAAGAGGACCAATCAAGACCCTGCTTTGTTGAACAAGCCGTGAAAGGCCAGCCTGGTGGCTGTCCTGAACCTACACCATGGACACTGCTGCAGGGTGACCTTTCTGCCCCTGTCATGGTGGCTGCTGGTCTTGCATCCTCCCAGGCCTGGCATTATGGTGGATACATGGACTGTTGTGTGTAACCGCATTATAGAAGTTTCTGTGATTGAGGTTCCTTCTCTTGGGCTAAATGGATTATAGCTTTTGGCTCTGAAATCTAGGTGTTGGACAGATGTTTTGTCCGTAGGGCTAAGAGCATATGGTGAGCCATTGTCTGTATGAATGCACACTTTTAGGGTTGGTCCAGGGGACCTTCAGACCATTGCTGTAGAGTAACATCTGAAGGTGCGTGGCGTATTTTGCACAGATCACCCTCAGGGAGTATATTAGTCTCCTAGGGCTGCTGTAACAAAGTACCACAAACTGCGTGACTTAAAATAACAGATAGTTATTGTCTCTCATTTCTGGAGGCTAGAGATCCAAAATCAAGTGTTGGCAGGACCACATTCTCTCTGAAGGCACCAAGGGACAACGTCTCCTTATTTCTCCTACATTCTCGTGGTTCCTGGCAATCCTTGATGTTCCTTGGCTACAAGATGCATCACTCCATTCTCTGTCTTCACATGACCGTCTTCCCCGTATGTCCGTGTCTCTCTGTGTCTCCTCTCTTCTCTTATAAGGCCACCACTCATTGGATTAGGGCTCACCCTACTCTAGTATGAGATCATGTTAACCTAACTGATAATATCTTCCAAGACCCTGTTTCTAAACATGTTCACATTTACAGGTACTGGGGGTTAGGACTTCAACATATCTTTTGGGGGGGACACAATTCAACCCACAAGAGGATAACAGGGAGAAAGATATTTATCACTCAGATAAGGGGGACACAACTTCCCCTCTTTTCCTGCTGCCTGTCCCCTGTGCAGAGCCTGCCTGGAGTGATTCCCATGTACCCTTTGGAAGCCTTTCCCCAGGGCATGTGACTGTGGGACCAAAAAGCTTGTCTTTACATTGACAAAGGCTGTGGAGCTGTCCCTGGTCAGAGGAACCATTTGCGAGGGCCACTGGAAACATGTGGAAGCCTGACAGACTTGAGATAAGGCAGCTCAGAGACCCAAGGTGGTAGAATTCTAAAGGAATGAGCTGGATTCTTCAGGAGTCCTGAGCTTGGGACAGGCAGCCAGCCAGCAGGTTGGCTAGGCCACAGGGGCTGTGGGGCAGGCCACAACTTCACTTGCAGACCAGAGGAACAGTTTATGGCTCTGGGATATACTCCCCTACTTCCGGTCTGTTATGGATTGAATTGTGTCCCCCCAGAACATATGTTAGACTCCTAACCCCTAGACCTGTGGAGGTAACCTCATTTGGTAGTAGGGTTTTCTTTGTTATGTTAACGAGGTGATATCAGATAGGGTGTGTCTTAAACCTAATGACTTTTGAAATATAAGTATAAAAAGAGCAGAGAGAAGCAAGCAAGCACAAATGGGGGAAGATAAATGCCATGTGAAAATCACCAAGGAATTGACAAACACCCGGTTGTAGAAGCTGAGATAAGGATTTTCCCCTAGAGCAGACAGAGAGAGCCTTCTCAAAGAGCCAGTGGCCTGAATTTGGACTTCTAGCCTCCTAAACTGTGAGAAAATAAATTTCTGTTCGTTAAAACCACTTGTGATATTTCTGTTACAGTAGCACTAGGAGAGTAAGACAGCCATCCTCTGTCAGAAATAAATTAGAGCATGTTGAAGCATTCCCTGATGCTGGCTGGGAAAGATGGTGGCACACATGCTTTATTTAAAGTGGGGAAAGTCCTCTGCTGGCAGTTTAGGACACTGAAGGGCAGACCCTCCCCCTTCTCCACCACCCCCCTCCCACACATGCTGAGAAACTGTTCTTCAACCTTGGTTTAAGTAAAGCGCATCTAACTGGGAGCATTAAAGAACAACCTGTACAAGGATGGTTTGATCCTATGACGCAGACACCCAGCCGGGATCCTGCTGACCATGCACAGCTGTGGAATGTCCTGACCAGGGAGGTGGATGGGGAGGAAATGAGCTCTTTCTTGCTGTTTCCTTTGGTATTTTTGTTAATGACTTAGATGTGGATAGATAGTCATGCCTCAAGATTCTGGATGACTCAGAGCAGGGAGGGATTACTCATGATTAATCTTTGAGGATACAACCCAGGATCTTGCGGGTGGTCCAGCTCTCACTTACCCTCTATCCCTAGGCCATCTCAGCTGTCCCTACAGCTCCACATCCTGTCAGTAGTCTGGTGACTTCAAATTATATCGCTGTGACCCCACAGACCTCCCCCCGAGCTCTGAACTGGGAACTTTGCCCCTTGGCTGTCTTCACTTGGATTCTAGTAGGCATCTTAAATTTAATGTGTCTGTAATAGAGCTCCTACTGTTTTGTCCCCCCATGATCCCCCTCCCCTTTACTTCCCCGACTTCGAGCATTGGTACTACCCATCCAATTTCCCCAGCCCCAAACCTGGCTGTCACTCTTGTTCCCTCCCTTTTAGTCATTGCCCCCATCTGATCCATCAGATCGCCTGATTATATCTTGATTCTGTTCTCTCTTCAGCTGTATGTCCTCCTGGATCAAACCACTGTCATCAAACACGGTACCAGCCTCCTCCTCACACTTTCCTCATTTCCATCCTAGCTTCTCTTCTCCTTCTGCATAGTAGCCAACAGCATCTTTTTGGGTGCAAATCATATCCCATCACTACCTTGCCTCAACCCCCCCCCCCAGGCTGCCTGTCACTCTAGAATGAGAGCCAGGTGCCTTCCCTGTTCTAAAGGCTCTACAGGACCTTCTCTCTGCTGACCTCTTCAATCCCATCTCCAACCACCCCCTACCCCACCGTGTGCTCCAGCCACAGCAGTCCTTTGCCACCTTACTCTTGCTATTCCAGGGTTCTCTGTGTGTAGCTGGCTCACTCTGGTCATCAAGTCTTGGCTGACCTCCCTGTATGGAGCATCCCTTCCCAGTTATTCTCCATCACATTCCCATGTTTCTTCATTGTGCTCGATACCATGTGTAATTATCCTACTAGTTGCCATCAAGTCAACTCTGACTCGTAGCCACCGTATGTGTGTCAGAGTAGAACTGTGCTCCCTAGAGTTTTCAACAGCCAATTTTTTGGAAGTAGATCACCAGGAGTTTCTTCTGAGCCACCTCTGGGCAGACTTGAACTGCCAACCTTTCAGTTAGTAGTCAAGCACATTAAGTTAACTATTTGTATCACCCAGGGACTCTATAATCATCCTACCTACTTACTTGTTTCCCTTACATTTGTAAGCTCCTTGAAGGCAGGGACCCTTTTGTCTCCTTTACCACAGTATTTCTAGCACTTCATATGATACCTGGCGCTTAGTCGAGATCGATAAATATTAATTGAATAAACAAATACATTGCAGGCTGGGGTGGTATATACAAAATATCAAATCCAATAATATATGAGTGCCCGTTATGTCCATGAGATGAAATTACCAAAAATAATTATGAATTCCTGCACTGAGATTCAGGAAATTGATGTTTTAATACAGGCTGATAGAACCTGGCTTACTGTGAAAAGTTCATGGAGGGCTGATAGCCAACATGCTCACCAAAAAACTTTCTGGGTTAGGGGTGGGAGAGACTGTAAAATTTTAAACTGAGCAGATAGCATCTTGGTGCCTAGAACATTCCTCTATAACTTGACTTGTCGGCTGTCTCTGGATCATCTTGTTAGCTCTGAACTCCAAACTTTGGCAAAAGGTCTAAACACTGCTTTGTAGCCAGAAGAGTCAGAGTTACTGACATGATGGAGCCACCATCCAGCAGAAGAGCAGTCATGGTGGCCTCATCTGGGTTCCTCTAGATGCCAACACAAAGGCCAGGGATTGACTGTTAGAGGCAGGTCAGCTTCCAAGTAAAGAAGTTTCTAAGCACTGTTGTTGGCAGTTGCCCCTGAGTCGGTAGATCATGGCAACCCTATGTACAGTCATACCTTGGAGATATTGCAGGTTCGGTTCCAGACCACCGCAATAAAGCGAATATTGCAGTAAAGTAAGTCATGCAAATTTTTTTATTTCCCAGTGCATGTAAAAGTTAGGTTTACACTATACTGTAGTCTATTAAGTGTGCAATAGCATTATGTACATACCTTAATTAAAAAATACTTGATTACTAAAAAATGCTAACCATCATCTTAGCCTTGAGCAAGTTGTAATCTTTTTGCTGGTGGAGGGTCTTGCCTTGATGTTGATGGCTGCTGACTGATCAGGGTGGTGGTTGCTGAAGTTTGGGGTGGCTGTGGCAACTTCTTAAAATAAGACAATGAAGTTTGCCACGTTGGTTGACTCTGACTTTCACGAAAGAATTCTCTGTAGCATGTGATGCTGTTTGATAGCATTTTACCCACAGGAGAACTTCTTTCAAAATTGGAGTCAGTCCTCTCAAACCTTGCCACTGCTTTATCAACTAAGTTTATGTAGTATTCTAAATCTTTTGTAGTCATTTCAACAATGTTTACAGCATCTTCACCAGGAGTAGATTCTCATCTCAAGAAACCACTTTCTTTGCTCGTCCATAAGAAGCGACTTCTCATCTGTTAAAGATTTATCATGAGATTGCAGCAATTCAGTCACATCTTCAGGCCCCATTTCTAATTCTAGTTCTCTTGCTGCTTCCACCACATCTGCAGTTAATTCCTCCACTGACGTCTTGAACCAATCAAAGTCATCCGTGAGGGTTGGAATCAACTTCGTCCAAACTCCGGTTAATGTTGATGTTTTTGACTTCCTCCCATGAATCATGAATGTTCTTAATGGCCTCTAGAATGGTGAATCTTTTCCAGAAGGTTTTCAATTTACTTTGCCCAGATCCATCAGAGGAATCACTACCTATGGCAGCTATAGCCTTATGAGATGTATTTCTTAAATAATAAGACTTGAAAGTTGAAATTACTCCTTGATCCATGGGCTGCAGAATGGATGCTGTGTTAGCAGGCATGAAAATGACATAAATCTCCTTGTACGTCTCCATCATAGCTCTTGGGTGACCAGGTGCATTGTCAATGAGCAGTAATATTTTGAAAGGAATCTTTCTTCTGAGCAGGAGATCTCAACAGTGGGCTTAAAATATTCAGTAAACCATGTTGTAAACAGACGTGCTGTCATCCAGGCTTTGTTGTTCCATTTATACAGCTAGGCAGAGTAGATTTAGCAGAATCCTTAAGGGCCCTAGGATTTTTGGAATGGTAAATGAGCATTGGCTTCAACTTAAAGTCACCAGCTGTGTTATCCCCTAACAAGAAAGTCAGCCTGTCCTTTGAAGCTTTGAAGCCAGGCATTGACTTCTCCTCTCTATCTATGAAAGTCCTAGGTGGAATCTTCTTCCAGTATAAGGCTGTTTTATCTACATTGAAAATCTGTTCTTTAGGGTAGCCACCTTCATCAATTATCTTAGCTAGATCTTCTAAATAACTTGCTGCAGCTTCTGCATCAACACTTGCTGCTTCACCTTGCACTTTTATGTTAGGGTGATAGCTTCTTTCCTTAAACCCCGTGAACCAACCTCTGCTACCTTCAGACTTTTCTTCTGCAGCTTCCTCACCTCTGTCAGCCTTCATAAAACTGAAGAGAGTTAGAGCTTCGCTTTGGATTAGGCTTTGGCTTAAGGGAATGTTGTGACTGGTTTGATCTTCTATCCAGACCACTAAAACTTTCTCGTATCAGCAATAAGGCTGTTTCACTTTCTTATCATTCTTGTGTTCACTGGAGTAGCACTTTTAACTTCCTTCAAGAACTTTTCCTTTGCATTCACAGCTTGGCCAACGGTTTGGTGCAAGAGGCTAGCTTTTGTCCTATCTCGGCTTTTGACATGCCTTTCTCTAGCTTTTGATTTAAAGTGAGAGACGTGTAACTCTTCCTTTTACTTGAACACTTAGAGGCTATTGTAGGGTTATTAACTGGCCTAATTTCAATATTGTCGTGTCTCAGGGAATAGAGAGGCCTGAGGAGAGGGAGAGAGATGGGGGAACAGCCTGTTGGTGGAGCAGTCAGAACACACATTTATTGATTAAGTTCGCTGTCTTACACCAGCGCGGTTCGTGATGCCGCAAAACAATTAACAATAGTTACATCAAAGATCACTGATCTTAGGTCACCATAACTGATATAATAATAATTAAAAAGTTTGAAATATTGCGAGAATTACCAAGATGTGACACAGAGACATGAAGTGAGCACATGCTGTTGGAAAAATGGCACCGATAGACTTGCTCAACGCAGGGTTACCACAAACCTTCAATTTGTAAAAAACGCACTATCTGCATAGTAAAATGAAGTATGCCAGTATGACAGAAAGAAATGTTGCCAGCCCCTGCGCCATCTTTATGATTGTAGGTAATTTGACAATATTCTGTTGTGATCCACTGGGTCACTGGCTAATTTTTCGTAGTAGATTGTCAGGCATTTCTTCCTAGTTTCTCTTAGTCTAGAAGCTCTGCTGAAACTTGTCCACCATGGGTGATTCTGCTGGTATTTGAAATACTGGTGGCATAGCTTCTAGCATCATAGCAACACGAAAGCCACCACAGGATGACAAACTGACAGACGGGTGGTTGTTCTAACCACTAGAAGCTTCCAAAAATGTAATGTGCTGCTGTATTATTCAAAATAGATACTTTCAGCTGCAGGTGGCAAAAACCCCAACTCATACTGCTCTAAGTTAAAAAAAAAGAGGGAATTATTGGCTAATGGAGCTGCTGTACTCTCACTCAGAGCTCTGCTTTCCTCTGGGTCAGTCTCCCTAGGTTCCATCCTTCAGGGCAGTAGGTGATCATTGGTAGCGGTAGGCAGATAGTCTTTTCTGCTGCCCCAGGAGGAAGTCCCTGGAGAAGTCCAAATGTCAAACTTACTGGACTGACTTGTGCACATGCCCATCCTGGAGTCACTGTCACCAGGGAGATGGTGTACAATGATTGGCCGGTCTAAGTCCAGTCCCACCGCTAGTCCAGTCCCCTTGGCCACGGAATTCAGGTCTCAGATTGGCTGGGCCTGGATCTCAGGCCTACCCATGTAGCTAGGAGCAAAGTCAGCCCGTTTGAACGACTTAGACTGAGGGTGTGGTCAGTTTGTGAAAAGTCCCCAGATCCTAAATGGTGCCGGCACTCTGAAGCCCCCTTATACTCCTTTCCACTCACTCCCTGCCATGGGGTCACCACTGTCCTTTCTTCTGCCAACATAAATTAGTTCTGCCTGTTTTTGTTCTTTATATAATTAGGATCATGCAGCACATACTCTTTTGTGTCTGGCTTCCCCATTATGTTTCAACTATATTGTAGTTTATATCTGTAGATTCTACCACCTATTTGTCAGCTTGTCATACTGTGGTGGCTTGCATGTTGCTGTGATGCTGGAAGCTCTGCCACTGGTATTTCAAATACCAACAGGGACAGCCATGGTGGACAGGTTATAGCAGAGCTTCCAGACTAAGACAGACTAGGAAGAAAGTCCCAGTGGCCAGTGAAAACCCTATGGATCACAACGGTCAGATACGCAACCTAACATAGGGATGGTGCAGGACTGGACAGCGTTTCGTTCCGTTGTGTATGGAGTTGCCACGAGTGGAGGCTGACTGGATGGTAGCTACCAACAACAACAACAAGGGACAGGGAAGTGAGGGGTGCATTTCTCAGAGCCCAGGCCCTTTGGCAAGAGCCCTTGGGAGCTCATGCCATCTCAGTCTCGTAGGATTGGGTACCCAAAGGTGCCCCCTGACTTTCTAAGCTTGGCCAAAGCATATTTAGGATTGCAAGTGATTCTCTGGAATTCCTGACTGTCCCTTGAGTTTTGAATCAAAAAAATCTTTGGTGTGGCCAGTCTCAGAAAGAGGAACCCAGCTAGGATGTGGTTTTACAATCAGAGGAAGTCAAGCCAGGTGATGTGTGGGTCCCGCTGCTCAGAACCAAGGGCGAGGCCTTGGCCTAGCTGGTGGAGCCACCAAAGCAACTTCTCTCTTATACCAAACATTTCCTTTCAACTACTTTTTAAAAGTCATTTAAATTTAGGAGAATATGAGCTTAGGATAAAGAAAAAAATCATAAAACAAAAAGGCAGAGATTGATAAATTCAACTACATCAACACTGAAAACTTCTATTTATCAAAAGACACGTAAACAAAGTGAAAAGATAGCCCAGACTAGGAGAAGATATTTCCAACAAAGGGATTGAATCTAGAATATGTAAAGAAATCCTACATACCAGTAGGAAAAAGACAACCCATGGGAAAAAAAAACCCATGGGCAAAGATTATAAGCAGGCAATTAGCAGGAGATAAATGAAACATTTTTACTATTTTTTTTTTTTTGCATTAAGTCTTTGAAATCTGGTGTGTATTTAACACTTACAGTACATTGCAATTTAGATGCTAAATTTTTGTCAGAAATACTTGATTTGTATGTAGATTTCATACCATTTATAGGTGTAAAAAGTAGGCTTACAGACCCATGTTGTTTCACACTCAAAAGTTGTCTAATAACTGGATTGATTATCAATTTTTAAATTAAAATGAATTAAAAATTAAAGTATTTGAAAAATTCAGTTCCTCAGTCACACTAGCCACGTTTCAAGTGCTGAAGAGGCACCTGTGGATGGTGGCTACCATATTGGACAGCAAAGGGCTGGAGTATATACCTATGAGTGGAATTGTCACATGTTGTATGTTGTTAGCTGCCCTCAAGTCAGCCTCCAACTTATGGCCACAGCAGGCACAACAGAACAAAATGCTGCTCAGTCCTGTGCCATCCCCATGATCGGTTGCTAATTGAATTGTTGTGATTCATAGGGTTTTCACTGGCTGATTGTTGGAAATAGGTCGCCAGACCTTTCTTCCTAGTTGGTCTTAGTCTGGAAGCTCTGCTGAAACCAGTTCAGCATCATAGCAACATGCAAGACTCCACTGACAGATGAGTGGTAGCTGTGCATGAAAGGCATTGGATGGGAATCGAACCCAGGTCTCCCGCATAGAAGGCGAGAATTCTACCACTGAACCACTACTGTCCCCATGTCATAGGTTATACACATCATTAACTTCATTAAATATTGCCAAATTTTGTTCCAAAATGGTAGCACCAATTAGCAATCATGCCACTGTTGTATAATGTTTAAATCTCCGTATCTTCGTCAGCACTTAGAATTGTCAAACTTTTTCATTTTTGCTAATATAGGTATGAAATAAATAGTCTCCCATTATTTCATTTGCATTTTCCTTATTCTCTGTAAACATTTATCTCCTGCAAATTGCCTTTGCATACTCAATAAAACACAGGTAACGTTTTTCTGGTATTCTCTGCTTTCACCCAGGATCCATCTGACATCAGCAATGACATTGCTTGTTCCACATCCTCTTTTGAATTTCTGGCAGTTCCCTGTTGATGTTTTGCTTCAACTGTTTTTGAATGATCTTCAGCACAATTTTACTTGCATGTGATATTAATGATATCGTTCAATAATTTCCACATTCCGTTGGATCACCTTTTTTTTGGAATGGGCACAAATATGGATCTCTTCCAGTCGGTTGGCCAGGTAGCTGTCTTCCAAATTTCTGACATAGACGAGTGAGCACTTCCAGCATTGCATCCATTTGTTGAAACATCTCAATTGATATTCCGTCAATTCCTGGAGCCTTGTTTTTTTTGCCAGTGCCTTCAGTGCAGCTTCGACTTCTTCTTTCAGTACCATCAATTAATTCTTCATCATGTGCTACCTCCTGAAATGGTTGAATGTCAACCAATTCTTTTTGGTACAGTGACTCTGTATTTCCCTTCCATCTTCTTTTGATGCTTCCTGTATTGTTCAATATTCTGCCTATGGAATCCTTCCCAAATATTGCAACTCGAGGCTTGAATTTTTTCTTCAGTTCTTTCAGCTTGAGAAATGGTGAGTGTGTTCTTCCCTTTTGGTTTTCTAACTCCAGGTCTTTGCACATGTCATTATAATACTTTACTTTGTCTTCTCAAGCCACCCTTTGAAATGTTCTGTTCAGCTCTTTTACTTCATCATTTCTTCCATATGCTTTAACTACTCTACATTCAAGAGCAAGTTTCAGAGTCTCTTCTGACATCCATTTTGGTCTTTTCTTTCATTCCTGTCTTTTGCTTTCATCATGTACAATGTCCTTGATGTCATCCCACAACTTGTCCGGTCTCTGGTCATTAGTGTTCAGTGCATCGAATGTGTTCTTGAGATGGTCTCTAAATTCAGGTAGGATATACTGAAGGTCATAGTTTGGTTCTTGTGGACTCGTTTTGATTTTCTTCAGTTTCAGATTGAACTTGCGTATGGACAGTTGATGGTCTGTTCCGCAGTCAGCCCTGGCCTTGTTCTGACCGATGATATTGAGCTTCTCCATTGTCTCTTTCTGCACATGTAGTCGATCAACAAGAGAAGGGGTAAATAACTTGTGGTTTATTTACACAGTGAAATATCGTACATGAGTTAAAATGAATGAACCAGAGCTACATGCATCAGAACAATGCTGAGTGGCAAAAACAAGGTAGAAGACTTAACTATTCATACAAAGTTTTAAAACATGCATATGTATTAGGGATTGTTTCTGGATACATATTTGTATAATAAAAGCCTAAAAACATGCATGGAAATTATAAACAACCAGAATCCGGGTGATGGTAACCTGAAGTGTGGGGAGACCCTCAGTACCTAACCACTGCACCACCAGGGTTCCTATGGTGGGTAGACAAGGTCCTTTAAGCGTGTCTGTAACATTTTGTTACTTACCGGGGATGGTACATGGGTTTGTTTATACTCTGGTATGGCTGAGATGTTGCAAAAAATTGTTTACTGGCCAAAGGAGTTTTTTTTTTCCCTTTCTTTCTCTCTCTTTTCTTTTTATTGTGGTGAAAATATACACAACAAAGCATACACCAATTCGAAGGGTAAGACAGTACGCAATACTGGGGAAGCCAGTACAACTTATACAAGGCAAGGGCATGGAAGCTCTATAGACACATCCAAACTCCCTGAGGGACCAAAATGCTGGGCAGAGGGCTGTGGAGACCATGGTCTCAGGAAACATCTAGCTCAATTGGCATAACACAGTTTATAAAGACAATGTTCTACATTCTACCTTGGTGAGTAGCATCTGGGGTCTTAAAAGCCTGTAAGCAGCCATCTAAGATACTCCGCTGGTCTCACCCCTTTGGAAGCAAGGGAGAATGAAGAAAACAAGATACAAGGGAAAGATTAATCCAAAGGACTAATGGACCACAACTACCACGGCCTTCACCAGACTGAGTCCAGTACAACTCGATGGTGCCCTGGCTACCACCACGGACTGCTCTGACAGGGATCACAACAGAGGGTTCCAGACAGAGCTGGAGGAAAACAGAACAAAATTCTAACTCACAAAAAAAGACCAGACTTACTGGCCTGACAGAGACTGGAGAAACCCTGAGAGTACGGCCCCTGGACATCCTTTTAGCTCAGCAATGTCACTCGCAAGGTTCACCCTTCAGCCAAAGATTAGACAGCCCCATAAAACAAAACAAAACTAATGGGCACAACAGTCCAGGGACAAGGACTAGAAGGCAAGAGGGGACAGGAAAGCTGGTAATAGGGAACCCAAGGTCGAGAAGGGACAGTGTTGACATGTCGTGGGGTTGTTAACAATTGTCATAAAACAATATGTGTACTAACTGTTTAATGAGAAACTATTTGTTCTGCAAAGCTTCACCTAAAGTACAATAAGAAAAGAAAAAAAGCAGAAGACAAATAAACAAAACAACAACAACAAAACATACACCAATTCAACAATTTCTACATGTACAATTCAGTAACATTGATTACATTCGTCTAGTTGAATATAATGTCCTTTTCCAAATCATTCCACCACCATTAACATCGACTCAATGCCCCCTAAGCAAAAACTCGCCCTTCCCCCCTCCCTCCTACCCCTGGTAACCACTAATAATCTTTGGTTTCTATCTGTCTATTTGCTTATTTCATACAAGTGAGATCATGCAGTACTTGTCCTTTTGCAACTGACTTCACTCAGCATCGTTTTCAAGGTTCATCCGTGTCGTAGCATGTATCAGGACTTCACTTCTCTTTACAGCTGAGTAGTGTTCCATTGTGTGCATACACTGCTTTCATTTCTCCATTCATCAGCTGATGGGCATTTGGGCTGTTTCCGTCCTGGCTGTGGTGGAAAGTGCTGCAGTGAACATCGGTGTTCCTGTGTCTTTTTGTGTCACTGCTCTCAAGTCTCTTGGGTATACACCCAAAGCCATTTTTAAGCCATTTGCTGTCTGCCTATAAAGTGTCAAAGAACTACCACCTTCCAGTCCTTCTAATGTCCTGGGTTGTCTGACCAGTGTCCCTGATGTCCCCTGGCCTTGTCAGCTGGTGACCATGGCCAGGCCTCCCAGATGTGTGCATTCCCGGGAAAAAAGGATTGGCGTGAGTCTACTGGTCTCTTAGTTTTGGTGCACTGCAGTGAGGGATACAGACAGTGTTCCATGTGTGATGAGACCGTGGCCTGGGCAGTAGGAGCCACAGGCCACCCCGGGCAGGACGAGGCCTATATGGAGGCCGCTTTGTATGTCTGTGGGCTGAGACCCAGCCCTGAGCCTCCAGCTGTCATGGATTTCTGACTTGCCCAGAACACCTGGGTCACTTACTTTGCCTTTGCTTCCTTTTCAGGGCAACTGGCGCCTGAGAGGTAGAACAGGATGCCCCCCGGGGTTGACTGCCCTATGGAATTCTGGACCAAGGAGGAGAACCAGAGCGTGGCGGTTGACTTCTTGCTGCCCACGGGTGTCTATCTGAACTTCCCTGTGTCCCGCAATGCCAACCTCAGTACCATCAAGCAGGTATGGCGTCGACCTTAAGCCGGGTCCTCAGAATTTAGAACTCAGAGAGACGGATAGGCTCTCACATTCACATGCGTAGTTTATCAGATTTGGGAGTCTCAGATAAGAATTTTAAAATATACAAATAATACCCAAGAATTGTTTAAAAACTTGCAGTTATATTCTGTATATCATTCCAAATTCAGCTTCCCCCCTTTTACAGTGTGTGTTTATCCTAGCTAGATCACAGCAGAAGTTTCAAGGCGCTGGTTTCGGTGGTGGTCTTGCATCCCATTGTGATATCATTGTTGGGACTACCCCATCCATGGCCTCTTAAGAGTTCTACTAATCTTTGTCTTTAGCGCTGACCCCATAGTAAATATCTTTGGAAACAGTTTTTGTTGAATAATTTTCAGGGTGAATTACTGAGTAAAGGATGAAACATCTGAATGGTATTTGGTAGATATTGTCATGTTACCATCTACAAAGTATGGGGTTTAATGGGCCTTGCCTTGGGCTGCCAGAGGATGAGACTCTCAGAATTTTCAAAGTGATAATTGGGAGCAGGAAAGAAAAAGGAGAGGCCATGGACCATCCTTGAGTTTTATCTTCCCTTCTTGGAGGATTTCTCTTTAAATATTGTCTACTTTTTCCATTACAAAAGTAATATGGACATGGTAATGTTTGAATAATGTGATAAACATAATTAATGTCCAGGAATTGTACCTGTGAAGAATGTTGACGTGGCACATGTTTTGTTACATATATATATCTACCACCCTCCCCCGCAAAAAACAATACAAACACGTTAAAATTTAGGAAGATAAGGAAAAGGAGAAGAAAAAAATAATCTGTAATCCAGCCATATGACAACCACAGTTAACACTCTGGCTATTTCCTGTTTTCTTTTCTGTATAGACTGTGGTGTTTTTTCCTCCATAATTGTGATCGTTCTGATTATTATGAACTTTTATGTCCTTTTTTTTTTTCCTGAGTTAACATCTTTCTTCACTGTCATTTTATATAAATATCATTTGAAAGTTAATCTTACTTTTTTTGCTTACAGAAGCTATGCATGCATGCCATTCAGATTCAGACATTGCAGAAATATAAAACATAGGTGTCAGCCCCTATAGTCTCACCCCACAGAAAGTGTGAACCAATTAGCTTCAATTTCTTTATATATTTATCTATACTAGGAGCCAGCAAACTTTTTTTCCATAAAAGGCCAGATAGTAAATATTTTGGACCTTGCTAGCCAACTCTGCTGTTGTAGCACAAAAGCAGCCATAGACGATATGGAACAAATGGGTGTGGCTGTGTTCTAATAAAACTTTCTTTACAAAAACAGGCATTGGGCCAGATTTGGCCCACAAACCATGGTTTGCTGGACTCTAGTCTATATTAAAATATGTTTATTGTTGCTTTTTATGAAAGTGGGTTTAAATTATATTTGCTGTTGTACAATTTGGGATTTTTCAGTTTAGTGGTATATCTTGGACCCCTCTGTGCCTGTATGTACAGGAATCCCAGATTCTGTGCCATAACTAGCCGTTCCCCACGGTAGCAACATTGAACTGTTTCCTCCTTTTCTGTATTCTCTGTAATTCTGTGGTGAACACCTTTGCACTAAATCTTAACTCTTGGACTGCTTTTCCTTGGAGAGTTCCTGGGGAGACCTCACTTTGGGGGCACAATATGGAGCTGAGCATGGTCTATAGATGTGTTTTATTTGGTCCATTCATTCAGTATGTTAAATTTTTCTGACTTAAAAAAAAAACAAAACAAAACTGTTGCCATCAAATTGAATCCAGCTCATGGTGACCCCAGGTGTGTCAAAGTAGAACTGTGGTCCATAGGGTTTTCAATGACTGATTTTTGGAAGTAGATGACCAGGCCTTTCTTCCAAGGCACCTCTGGGTGGGTGGACTTGAACCACCATCCTTTTGGTTAGCAGCCTCGTGCATTAACCCTTTGTACCACCCAGTCTGAATTGGACTCCCTTTCTGATTTAGTTGCCAACATTTAGAACTCAGGTGAGTTTGTCTAATCGCCAGGGGGATGAACTCCAGAATGATTAGTTGGCAGGGGGAGGGAGGAGAGGCCTGAAGGTCATGTCCCAGCGACTGTCTCCCAGGGCAACCTCACGGTGGTCCCTGCACCCTACATGGGAGACCATGGGCCACACCGCTCAGCCTCAGACCCCAGCATGTAGCCTGCACATTCTGAGCAGAGCAGTAACAGAGAATCCTGGCCACCACATGATCAGTGCTCAAGGGCTCTGGAGAGGATGCCAGTCTTGGAGTCTTGCCTTTGCCCTCTTGTCGGGCTGTGCAGAGTGGGACCCCCAGCCTCCCTCCTGCCAGCTCCCTGTGGCCTTGCCTGGAGGAGCTGACCAGCACCTGTCCCTCCCAGGTGTTGTGGCACCGCGCCCAGTATGAGCCCTTCTTCCACATGCTCAGCGACCCCGAGGCCTATGTGTTCACCTGCGTCAACCAGACAGCGGAACAGCAGGAGCTGGAGGACGAGCAGCGTCGACTCTGTGACATCCAACCCTTCCTGCCAGTCCTGCGCCTGGTGGCCCGTGAGGGCGACCGTGTGAAGAAGCTCATCAATTCACAGATCAGCCTTGTCATCGGCAAAGGTGCCCCAGCGGGTGGGTCACATCGACTGGGCTGGGCCTGCCAGACACCCCATGCTGACCCGGCCTCTTCCTGTCTCTCAGGCCTCCATGAGTTCGACTCCTTGAGAGACCCGGAGGTGAACGACTTCCGCACCAAGATGCGCCAGTTCTGCGAGGAGGCAGCCGCGCACCGGCAGCAGCTGGGCTGGGAGGCCTGGCTGCAGTACAGCTTCCCTCTGCAGCTGGAGCCTGCGGCGCGGGGCTGGGGCACTGGCACCCTGCGCGTCCCCAACCGGGTCCTCCTAGTCAATGTCAAGTTCGAGGGCAGTGAGGTGAGCCCCACCTCTCCCCCTCTCCTGGACGTTGCTGTGGCTTCTGCTGGGGGTGCTTCCCCACGACCCCCCAAATCCACCTCCCTACAGTAGCATCAGTTGGTATCTGTGAGACATCTGGGCACGTGAGGGCTCAGCCAGACTTTCCACCAGGCAAGTTGGACCAGGCTTCACTGGTGGTCTCTGTAACAGAATGACAGTATAACAATGGCATTAGGTTCATTGATCTGTTCATTCACTCAACCAGTACTTCTGAGTGTCAGTCAGATGAGACCCTCATGGAGCTCTCACCTTCAGGGGTGGGGGGTTCCTACTATAGACAACTAAGGCCCCCTGTGCCCCAGAATGCCATGGGACCTCCACAGATCAGAGGGCTGACCCACTCTCCTCCTCCCAGGAGAGCTTCACCTTCCAGGTATCCACCAAGGACATGCCCCTGGCGCTGATGGCCTGTGCCCTCCGGAAGAAGGCCACCGTGTTCCGGCAGCCGCTGGTGGAGCGGCCGGAGGACTATGCGCTGCAGGTGAATGGGAAGTACGAGTACCTCTACGGCAGCTACCCCCTCTGCCAGTTCCAGGTGAGGCCTGGGGGGCCCCGTGTCTGTGCTCCCTACAGCCCTGGGCTGGGCCTTAGGGGTGAGAGGAGCTGATCCTTAGGCCCCTGTTGAGCCTGATGAGCCAGGCCTTTGGGGGTCACGGCTGAAGCATCCCCTTGCTGGATCGGACCTCTCTGTGAGCACGAGGAGATACTGGAGATACTCCATCTTGAGGAGGCGGTGGTGTTGGGACAGCCAGCAAGAGGGGACCCCGGCAGGTCCTGGGGTCGGCGATGGTCTGCAGCAGGGGGGCGGTGTTCCCGGGGAGCCTGTTGTCCAGTGAGTGGTTGGGGGCTGCCCATCATCAGCTCATGCTGCCCCCTCTCAGTACATCTGCAGCTGCCTGCACAGCGGGCTGACCCCTCACCTGACCATGGTGCACTCCTCCTCCATCTTGGCCATGCGGGATGAGCAGAGCAACCCCACCCCCCAGGTCCAGAAGCTGCGCACTAAGCCGCCCCCCATTCCTGTGAAGAAGGTGAGCTGGCACCCTCCACAACTCGCACTTCCCTCCCTTTTTCTGGCCATTGGCCAAGCCTAGAGCCTATTAGGCGGCACCCAAGGCCAGCCGTGGGTCCAGGGCCCCCAGCCTCATGGCTGGTCAGTGTGGAGAGTTGGGGCTTTGATCCTGGGAGGCTCACAGACCGATGTCCTCGGGGGCAGAGGCTGGCTGTCCTGCTGCCCTGCCCTGTGGACACCAGCTCCCCGCACTTACAGCAGAACTTGATGGCCTGTAGATCTCAGGCAGAGGGCCCCTGGGGCATCTGTGTGGCAGGTTTTCTGGTAAAGGACGGTGTTGTGGGCTGGTGTCTGAGCTTTGCCACAAATCTGCAGCACTCTCACCCCACCCCCAAGTGGCGGCCAGGGGAGTGAGCCCAGTGAGAGAGTTCTGGATTCTTGCACCGCCTGGCCCATCAACAGCCCTGCTTCTTCTCTCCTCAGCCCTCCTCTGCGTCCCTGTGGTCCCTGGAGCAGCCATTTTGCATCGAGCTGATCCAGGGCAGCAAAGTGAATGCCGATGAGCGTATGAAGGTAGGGGCTCCGGGGGCAGGTGGGGAGTCAGGGTGTTTGCACAAACAGGCGGCTGTGGCTGGAGGGGTGGCAGAGGAAGAAGGGGGGGTCACACGAAAGCCGCCTGACCACATTACCCAGCATCCCTGCCAGGGTGGTTTGAGCTGCTTCAAAACAGGAAGCCGGGTAGGGGGCAGGCCAGCCGGCCTGAGAGACCAATTCACAGAAACTTGAGCCGAGTTCTGGGTATTCAACTTGGTGGAGGTGATAGGGACCAGGCCTAGCCCGGAGATGCAGGAACCACAGAGTCTGGGGTGCAGGGCAGCAGGCAAGGAAGAAGGGTCAGCTCCAGCTGGGCGGGGCCTGGGTGCTCCCGGGGTGGTGAAGGCGGGGCTTGCAGGTGGGAGTGGTCATCGCTCTCTCACCCCGGGGGGCCAGTGATCAGGCCAGGGCCCACCTCTGCTGCAAGGACAGTATGGGGACTGGAGCTGCGCTGTTTTCTCTTCCAAACATTGCGGCATTCCTGATCCCATATGTCCTCAGAACAGCCCTGTGAGGTACAGGGCTTATTGTCCCATTTGTGAGTCCAGTGAGGTGGAGTCTCATGCCTGTGAGCACTTTTTGGTGAGGTACTTTTACAAGGAGGCAGGTCTGGGCTCCCCCAGTAGAATCACGGCGGATTGGATCAGATGGGCTGCTAGGTGCCAGGCTTCAGAATGGGGCGATGGGGGTGGGGGAGGAAGGGCGGGGGCGTCCCAGATCACAGGGGCTCATAAGAAGTGAAGGGAGCCCTGGGATGTTGGAGCTGGAAGGGCCCTTGGGGCTTCCAAGCACATGTGGGGAAACTGAGACCCAGAGTAGGGGAAGGGACGTGCCCTGGGGTCCCACAGAGCCAGTGGGGGAGCTGAGACTAGGTGCCCTTCCCCTACCCCATGGCCACTGGGCCTTGTCCCACCCAGGCAGCGCAGCCCTCCCTCTGCCATACCACCTCGTTCCGCATGGAAGTGGGACTCAGACTTACTTAAATTAGGATATTCAAGGAGAAGAAAAGGAGCCCTCATGAAGCAATGGTTTAAGCACTCTGCTGCTAACCTAAAGGTTGGTGGTTTGAATCCACCCAGTGGTGCTCCGGAAGACAGACCTGACGATCTGTTTCTGAAAGGTTGCAGCTGTTGAAAACCCTGTAGAGCACAGTTCTGCTCTGCACACATGGGGTCGCCATGAGTCAGAATTGTACTCAATGGCAACTAACAACAAAGAGGAGGAGATTTGACCATTAGGTGGGAGAGGCCTGGGAGGGAGAGGGGCTGGGCCTCTGCCCTGGGTGCCTACCTGCTTGGGTCCGCACTGACCGCTCACCACTGCTGCCGGCTCACCTGCGCCTTGGCACCTCCCACAGCTGGTGGTGCAGGCTGGGCTCTTCCACGGCAACGAGATGCTGTGCAAAATGGTGTCCAGCTCAGAGGTGAGCGTGTGCTCAGGGCCCGTGTGGAACCAGCGGCTGGAGTTCGACATCAACATCTGTGACCTGCCCCGAATGGCCCGGCTCTGCCTCGCGCTTTACGCTGTGATTGAGAAGGCCAAGAAGGCTCGCTCCACCAAGAAGAAGTCCAAGAAGGCGGTGGGTCAGGCTGGGGTTCAGGCCCCTGAGAGCCAGTGTACCTCCTGCTGGGCCCCGTCCTGCCCCTGCAGCTGAGCCTCTCTCCATCCTTCCAGCCCGGGTGGGGGGCTCTGTGGTGGGCCTGCAGACCTCAGCCCCCCAGCCTTGCCCCCCCACGCGTCCAGCCTCCACCCCTCCCTCGTGAAGGCTCTGGGTTGCTGGGCTGTGAGCAGGCTACTTGGAATATGCGGGTCTTTGGTCCTGTGGGGATCTGGAGGCAGCTCCTTGAGGTGGGAAGGGCAAAGCTGCTGTCCTCTTGGGGAGCAGAAAGGCCTAAGTCATGCCATCAGGAACGGGTGGTGCTGGGACTCTGAGTCACCAGGCCCAGGATGTGACTCCACTCAGCCCTGCTGACTCATGGAGGGTTGAGTAGGGCCAGCTCTCTGGGGGCTGATGTGGTTGGTTTGGGGGTTTCTCGAGAAGCCGAGGGTATGGGTGCTGCTGGGAGCAGAGGGCACAGTCAGGCAGCTGGCCTTCCTCACTGGGATTCTGATAAGAAAGGGAAACAGTGGGTTCCCCCTCTCTAAGCAGGTTCTCCTCTGGGGTCTGGTTGGGAGACCTCAGCTGGTGTCTGAGTCTTCTTGCTCCTCTCTTTGGGATGTCTGGATGAGGACTGGGAAGCTTGGCTTGGCGGCTGATCCCATTCTGCAGATGAGCAAATGGAGTCCCCTCTGACCCTGACCTGCTTCGTCCTCCCCAGGACTGCCCCATCGCCTGGGCCAACCTCATGCTGTTTGACTATAAGGACCAGCTCAAGACCGGGGAGCAATGCCTCTACATGTGGCCCTTTGTCCCAGGTCTGCCAGGCCGGGGATAGAGGCTTAAGGGGCGTGGGGAGCCCCAGGGGTGGCGGTGTTCTCCATGCACCTGACTTCATCTGTCTGTCTGTTCAGACGAGAAAGGGGAGCTGCTGAACCCCACAGGGACTGTGCGGAGTAATCCTAACACAGAGAGTGCCGCTGCCCTGGTCATCTGCCTCCCCGAGGTGGCCCCTCATCCCGTGTACTACCCTGCCCTGGAGAAGGTCAGTTCGGGGCAGGACCTTGGCTGGGCTGGGCCCCCATACCAGGACCTGCCCCGCCGAGAGGCTGTGGGATCAAATGGGCACTTTCCAGGCCCTGCCTCAGATGCTCCCCAGAGCAAGGTCTCTGCCAACCCATGAGTTGCCCAGGGCTGGGGTGTGGTGGGGGCCAGTAGTCACCATGCATAGTTGGGGTGTTCCTGACTCTCTGGAATTCTCACATGCCCTAGAACAGAGGTTCTCAACCCAGGCAATATTGACCCCCACAGTGCCTGGTGGTACAGTGGTTAAGTGCTTGGCTGTGCACAGATAGGTCAGCCATTAGAACCCACCCAGCGGCTCCTCAGGAGAAAGACCTGACAATCTGCTCCCATAAAGATTAAACAAAAAACCCATTGCTGTCGAGTCGATTCCGACTCATAGCGATCCTATAGGACAGAGTAGAACTGCCCCACAGGGTTTCCAAGGAGCAGCTGGTGGGTTTGAACTTTTGGTTAGCAGCTGAGCTCTTAACTACTGCACCACCAGGGCTACCTGTAAAGATTACGGTAAAGAAAACCCTATGGGGCCGTTCTACTCTGTCACACGGGGTTGCTGTGAGTTGAAATGGACTCAGCGGCACATAGCAACAACGGGATATTGAGCAATGTCTGGAGACCTTTTTTGTTGTCACAACTAGTGTGGAAGGTGGTGCTACTGGCATCTGTGGGTGGAGGCTGGGATGGTGCTGAACATCCTACAAACGTCCTACACAGGACAGCGCCACAACAGAATCATCTGGCCCAAAATGTCAGCAGTGCTGAACTTGGAAACTGTGCCCCAGAATCTGAAAGCCCTGCTTGGGGCTGGCACAGCATTGGCTGGTGGGGGGCATCGCTGAGAGCAGGGCGGGTTGTTGTGTTGCAGATCCTGGAGTTGGGGCGGCACGGGGAGCACGGGCGCTTCACCGAGGAGGAGGTGAGCTGGGTATGGGGCGCGGGGCAGGGAGAAGAGTGGGTGGGAGCAGCCCTCACTCCCCTGCACCCCTCAGCAGCTGCAGTTGCGGGAAATCCTGGAGCGGCGCGGCTCAGGGGAGCTGTATGAGCATGAGAAGGACCTGGTGTGGAAGATGCGCCATGAGGTCCAGGAGCACTTCCCTGAGGCTCTGGCCCGGCTGCTGCTGGTCACTAAGTGGAACAAGCACGAGGACGTGGCCCAGGTGGGCAGGGGCTGGGGTCGGACAGAGCCTGGTCAGCCTGGTGTCCTCCTCCCCTGCTGGCCCCCTCCTGTAATACCCTCCTCCCCTGGCGGCCTCCTCCCCATGGCCACCTTCCCTGGCAGCCCCCTCCCACTTCACCACCCTGATCCCTCCCTCCAGATGCTCTGCCTGCTGTGTTCATGGCCCGAGCTGCCCGTCCTGAGTGCCCTGGAGCTGCTGGACTTCAGTTTCCCGGACCGTCATGTGGGCTCCTTTGCCATCAAGTCCCTGCGCAAGCTGACGTGAGTCCTGTAGGCTGCTGGGGCTGCTGGGCAGTGGAGCTAGAGGGTTGCTTTGCCTCAGCTGCCAGCAAGGGGCACTGCTAGGAGAGACTGAGCCTCTTAAGGCCTGCTCCAGTGGAGGTTGCCTCTTGCTCCTGCTCTGCCCCCAGCCACCGTGGGCCCCCTATCCGAAGTGACCCCAGTGGCCTCCCTTCTTTGCAGGGACGATGAGCTTTTCCAGTACCTGCTGCAGCTGGTGCAGGTACTCAAGTATGAGTCCTACCTGGACTGTGAGCTGACCAAGTTTCTGCTGGACCGGGCACTGGCCAACCGCAAGATCGGTCACTTCCTCTTCTGGCACCTCCGGTAGCTGAACTCCCCTAGCCTCTGTGTCCCCCGGAGGGGAAAGGCCATGGTGGAAGAGGGGCCTCTGGTCCTCTGACCCCGAGTTTCTAGAAGGCCTGGGTGTCCTGGCTGCCTGAGTCCCGGGGGATGTCCCTGCCTGGGCTGGGGCCGGGCTGTGTGGCCCTGTCAGGGGCTCAATCTTCTCTTCTCCCTTCAGCTCCGAGATGCATGTTTCATCGGTGGCCCTGCGCTTCGGCCTCATCATGGAGGCCTACTGCAGGGGCAGCACCCACCACATGAAGGTGCTGATGAAGCAGGTGAGGTCCCAACCTCTGCACCCCTCCCCAAGCTGGGCCCCTTCGAATCACCTGGGACAGTGAGGCCCAGAGCTCAAACCCTCCCAGGCTGTTCCTTCCAACCTCCCGTTCTCTGGCCAGGGGGAAGCACTGAGCAAACTGAAGGCCCTGAATGATTTTGTCAAAGTGAGCTCCCAGAAGACCACCAAGCCGCAAACCAAGGAGATGATGCATGTGTGCATGCGTCAGGAGACCTACCTGGAAGCTCTCTCCCACCTGCAGTCCCCACTCGACCCCAGCACGCTGCTGGCTGACGTCTGGTAAGCACCACCCACGCCCCTCCAGGTCCTCTGCCTGACTGCCCCCGGCCCCACGGAGGCCCACTGACTGATCTCTGGCCCAGCAGTGTGGAGCAGTGCACCTTCATGGACTCCAAGATGAAGCCCCTATGGATCATGTACAGCAATGAGGAGGCAGGCAGTGAGGGCAGCGTGGGCATCATCTTCAAGAATGGGGATGGTGAGCAGGCAGGGCCCGGGAGGGAACCCACTGAGGCCTTCCCCCCTCCATGCTTGTACTGGCCTGGGGGACACCTGGGTGTGATTCCTATGGGGAGAGCTGAAAGACAGACCTGGGACTTCAGGGCCTGGACATAGCTCAGAGTGCAGTACCCAGCAGAAACTTGTGTTTTTCCTTCCGGTGGCTGGCTGGACAGATCTCCGCCAGGACATGCTGACTCTGCAAATGATCCAGCTCATGGACGTTCTGTGGAAGCAGGAGGGGCTGGACCTGAGGTGAGGACTCCTTGTCACCCATTTGTGTCTGCACAAGGCCTAGGGCCCTGGCCCCTTTGGGGGGCTGCCTGTCAAAGCAGCCGTTACTCTCCCTGATGAGAAAGGTCTGTTGTAAGAAGAGCGGGGGCCACTTCCATGCCTGGCAAGGGAAGTGATGGTGGCAACAGGACATTTGTGGAGAAGCTGTTCCAAGCTCAGCGTCTCTTCACTCTGTTGTTTTCTTTGCCCCAAGTGTCCCTGGCTTCCTGCCTCATCTTTGGAAGCAGTGATGTCCTCTTCCAACCACCATGGTTTTTTCTTCTGAGCCGACATGAGCTCAGCCAAGATGCCGAGCTCTCCCCTCAGGGTCTCAGGTGCCGGGGCCGACTCTCCAAGGGGCCTTGGAGTTGTGGACTCCTTCCCAGCTCCTTGAGCAGCATCTCCTGTGGTGTTTTTGGGTGCCACAAGGTCCATGGGGCCAAGCAGCCCCAGGGACAGGCTTGACCATGGCCTTTGCCTCCCCTCTCTGCACTTGCACAGGATGACCCCCTATGGCTGCCTCTCCACCGGGGACCGCACAGGCCTCATCGAAGTAGTGCTCCACTCAGACACCATCGCCAACATCCAGCTAAACAAGAGCAACATGGCAGCCACAGCTGCCTTCAACAAGGATGCCCTGCTCAACTGGCTCAAGTCCAAGAACCCAGGGTTGGTTTTGGACCCCAAGGACAGATGCCCTCTCTTCCCAAGAGGGGTGGCTTGGGAGGGGCTGGCCCATTACTGCCAAAGGTGAGAGGAAGGGCCTGTGACATTCAGACTGAGTCAGCCCATGTCTGTGTTGGGATAGGGGATCTCTGTTTCTCCACATATCAGTTATTTATTGCTGTGTAGCAACCACTCAAAACTTAGGGACTTAAATAACCATTTACTGCTCAATGAATCTGCAATTTGGGCTGGGCTCAGCTGGGTGATTCTTCTGCCGGTCTTGCTTGGGATCACTCATGGGACTACTGCCATCTGGTGGCTTGATGGGGTCTGGAGGGTCTACAGTGACCGCACTCATATGTCTGAGGAGCTCGTGCTGGCTGTCAGCTCTGTCCTTCTCCATTTGGCATCTCCTCATTTGGTAGACTAGCCTGGGCTTCCTTTGATGGGCAGGGGTGTCCGAAAGCTGTGAGGTGTCTCAAGGCTTAGGTTCTGTAATGCTCCCAACATCATTTCCTCCACATCTGTGGCCAAAGCAGGTCATAAGGCCAGCCAGATTCAAGGGGAGGGGAATAGTCCACACCACTTGGTAGAAGGAGCTGCAGAACGTAGCCATGGTTTCAATCTTCCCCACCCAGGGAGGCCCTGGACCGAGCCATCGAGGAGTTCACCCTTTCCTGTGCTGGCTACTGTGTGGCCACCTATGTGCTGGGCATCGGCGATCGGCACAGTGACAACATCATGATCCGTGAAAGCGGGCAGGTAGGTAGTGTGGGCAGCTGCCACATGGGCAGCCTGTGGCCCCTGGCCTTTCTGCCCTGCACACAATTCCCAGGCAAAGTCCCCTGTGAGCCCAAGCCCCTGTGAACCTGAGTCTCTGCACCTGGCAGCTCTCCTTCCTGACACCCCCTCAGCCTTTGCTCTTCCCTCCCCTTAGCTGTTCCACATTGATTTTGGCCACTTTCTGGGGAATTTCAAGACCAAGTTTGGAATCAACCGTGAACGAGTCCCATTCATCCTCACCTATGACTTTGTCCATGTGATTCAGCAGGGGAAGACGAACAACAGTGAGAAGTTTGAAAGGTGAGGGTGCTTTAGACCCACCAGGGGGCCCTCAGTCTCCAGCATTCCGGTGAAGGAGCACAGGTCCCCGCAGGCTACAGGGACAAGGACTCGGCCCTCAGCCCCACTCTGGCCCCCCCCACCCTGTGTTCCTGAGGGATTTGGAACATGTCCCTGCCTTCTCAGCAGGGAGTACCCCCACCCCAGCTCTGGCGTGCCCTACTGGGGCAGTAGGGGGGACGTTCATAGGCCTTGTAGTGTAGTCTAAGTCAGGCTGTGGCATGGGGGGGTCATTTAGAGGAACTGGGGGCTTTGAGTACATGGCCTGTCTTCAGGGCAAGGGCAGGTGCTCTGGGGAAGTTGCTGGGCAGCCTGGGGTTGGCAGTGGCTGCAAGGACCAGAGCCATAGTCTCTTCCTCCACCTATGCAGGTTCCGAGGCTACTGTGAGAAAGCCTACACCATCCTGCGGCGCCACGGGCTGCTCTTTCTCCACCTCTTTGCTCTCATGAGGGCAGCAGGCCTGCCTGAACTCAGCTGCTCGAAAGACATCCAGTATCTCAAGGTGAATCAGGACCACCACTCCAGGCAGGACACCAGGTGTAGCCAGACTTCCCAAGGCTTCGCTCCAAGGGACGCGAGCCAGGAGGGCCTGAGTGTGGTGGATCCCATGGGCCATTCCTACCTCATGCACCCCTCGAGCCCACCCACTGGGCAGCAGCCAAAGCAGGACTCGTGCTGCCTGGCTTTAGTCCTTGGCCTGCTGCAGACATGCTCTTGGCCTCGGTCAACCCACTTACCCTCCTCGGGCCACAGGCTTTTCATTCAGAGAATGAGGGGTTGGATTAGGTAGTTTTCTTTCCTGTATCTTTTCAGGTGAGAAGCTGGGGTGGGTATTGAGGATGGCCTGGCCAGGGTTCCCTCTTGGTGCCAATTCCTGAAGAACGAAACTGCCCTCCGCTTCCTCCCAGAGCTCCTGTCTCCACTGGAGAAGGCAAAGCTATTACCCGTGGGCTTGGGGGACAAGACACCCTGGCAAGTTTGCACCCTTATTCTGTAGGTGGGTCACCTTGACCTGTCTTGCTTTGTGACTGGCTGTAGTCTAACTCCTTCGTTCAATTTTCTTAGGAAGGAATTTAGAATATCCAGAGAGGCAGTAGGGCTTCATTCCTGGGCCAGGCCACGGGTTAACACTGCTTTGATGCTCTGGTCTCAGGACTCCCTGGCATTGGGGAAAACAGAGGAGGAAGCACTCAAGCACTTCCGGGTCAAGTTTAATGAAGCCCTGCGGGAGAGCTGGAAAACCAAAGTGAACTGGTTGGCCCACAATGTGTCTAAAGACAACAGGCAGTAGCGGCCCCTCTGGCCTCACATGCTGGTGGCGCCTAGCCCTTGTGCCAGGAGCAGAGGCGATCTTTATCCCAACGGCCTGAACTGCACCTCATGAGAAAGAACCTACACAATTGCCTTTTGTTTACACTGGACGAAATACTTGCGGTTATTTATTTATGACTTGAAATGCTGAAGGGACTTCACAGCCATAAAAGCAAAGGCAGCCTTTGAGCCTGGTGGGGAGGAATACGGGGTGCCCCCAGGCTGCCCCTTGGTGGAGGGTCGCAGCCCCAAGTCTTCCAGCTGGTGACCTGGGCCCAGCCCGACTCCTGTCCTCCTGGGAGCTGCCCAGCTGCAGGGGTGTCGGCTCCAGCAGTCACCTGGTGCCTACTGTCCAGAGAGGCGCCCCAGTCCTCAGCCCTCCTCCTGCCACCTCTGTGCTGCCCAGCCCTGTCCGTCCCCCACTGACTGTGATTTGGGGTGGCCACCTCCAAGGACGCCCGGTGCCCTGAGATTCAGGGATGCCACACTTCGCTTTTAAAGTAACTCTTGGGCCCGGGGATCCTCTCATCTCTGCTGTAAAGCCATTTTGTGTGCAGTAAGAAATACAGCCAAACTCCTTACTGAACCTCCATGGCTAGGGGAAGTTGACCCGGCCCCCACAAAGTATAATATATGCGGGTCCTCAAGATGTGTTAAAAAGTGTTTAAAAAAAAAAAAAGAGTTGAGCTTGTTTTAGCTCATCCTGGCTCTAAATCAAGGGGAAAGCAGGTTCAAGAGTACTCTGTGCAATACCTGGGACCCGCCTCAGAGTGCGGGGCTGCATTAAGGTATGGGAGCTGAGCTCTTTTTCCAGAACTGTCACTTTTGAAAACCTGCTGTGATAGCCAACGGTACCAGACATGTGAGGGGTCTGTGGCATGATGGAATCTTTTTCTCTGATGGTACTTAGCTTTTCACCTTGGGCCTCAGGCGAGAGCCAGGCTGAGTCAGCAGTTCCCAACCATCTGGATTCAGGAGCTTCAAAAATACAGATTCCCAGGCCTCCCACCTTCTGAAGCTCAGGGGCTCAGGAGTCTGGGTTTTTAGAAGCCCACAGGTGGTCCTGATGTGCTAGCAGCAGAGTCAGGACTAGCCAGGCTACCCGTCTGACCTCTCAAAAGGCCTTCTGAAGCTCGGCAGAGCTGAGGTAGCTGCCCTCTCCATAGCCCAGCACCTGGCTTAAAAAAAGAGGCAGGCGCTAACTGGGTCTGGTTAGTCAGACGCAGGAGGAAGCGCCCTGCTCTGGGAGGTGGCTGGCCCCAGCTGCCTCTGCCACCTCGTCTGTCAGCGTCACTCAGAATACCTGGCTCATCCAAAGTCGCCAAACGACTAGTCTTCCAGAGTGCATGCTGAAATTAATAGTTCCACCCTGCCTGTTAGGAAATCGAAAGGCCAAGTGCCCGTGTATATGTATATTCTGTTATTTATTGAAGCGAGTTTGCGTGCTCCCCGGTGTGGGCAGCGTTCCTTTGCACATACACAGCAATTTGGGGGTTGGGTGTGTAGTCTGTGTGCCTGGTGAGATTTCCTATTTTTTTAAATCACTTACTGTTTCTGTACGGGGAAGGCGGATTCAACAAAGCTGATGTAAGCCAAGACCAGCACTCTGCAAAACCTCAGAATGAGGTGAAATCAGATTAAAAAAGAAATAAAAGCCTTGTTATGTCTCCACTCAAAAGTAGCAAGGGGAATGCAGGATTAAAAAACAAACAAGATAAAAAACAAAAAGCCACTCCGATCGGAGTTAGAACCGGAACTTTATTGTAGCGTATACACTTTCTGACCGAGCATCAATTTACACATCTGAAGAAGAACGACACCCGGGGTGGCTACTGACACGAGCATGGTCCCCTCTCCATGTTCGGTTATCAGTGGTCTAGACAGAGCAGCTACGGTGGCAGGGTATGGAGGATGGTTACACAGGAGCACAGGACAACCGTCCATTTTCTTGAAACTAGCAGTTACGATCACAGGACAGTATTCAAAATTATCCACCCCCCTGCACCGTTTTAGAAACCTAAAATTTTACATATAAATTAAAAAAGAAAAAAAAGTGGCCGTGTGGGTTTTCAGTCCTGACTGTTCTCCTCTCTCCTCTCCCTCCTTGCCACTGACTCGGTGTGGCTGTGATGCCCGGGACAGGGTCACCCTGGGGAGGCTGGAGGGGCAACAGCTGTTGGGGAAAATCTAGCACATGGCCGTTGTCTGGGGAGGCTCTTTGCAGCCCATCTGCTCCTCGGCCGTCCTGAGTCTGGCTCGCTCAGGCCTGCTGCTGTCCCCAGACCCAGCGCCCAAACGGTTTGCCCAATGGTTGTCCGTTTGTGTCATCTATACAGTATGTTGTCAGCAGGGAAAAATACATTAAGTATAAACAAGGCTGCACAAGAAAAGTCCAGATGACTGTACAAGGAGTATCTAACAGGCCAGTGAACCGAGCAACTCCCTCCCATCCACCCCCCGCCAAATCAGAAACAGGGAGAATCCCCAAAAAGATTTGGCTACGTCTAGCCTCCACAGAAGGGCCCCCCGGCCAGTCTCCCCAGCCAAGCAGTACACAGAACCTGTGCCCCAGCAGGCTGCCCCACCCACACTCGGAGACCTGAGGCTGGATTGTACCCAGTAGGGTGTGGGCCCCTGCGGGACCTAGGTACCTGGGTGGGGGACAGGCTTCTCCTTGTTCTCGGCAGGGGGGGTAGGCTGGTGGGAGCAGTGAGCCCGTGAGGGTCTCCACTGCACTCAGTAATCTGAATTTCACTTTAAATTCCAGTCCTTGATTACACTAGCACAACGGACACAACAGAATTCCAATTTATTTACAGAATATTAAAAAGTCAGTTAATCATCTACATATTAACCCCCATTTCGCCATTTTATACATGCACTAGTTTGGAAAAAATAAAAACTTTTTTTAAAAAAAAAAAAAAAACAAAACTGGTTACCAGGTGGGAGTGAGCAACGTTACCCTTGGTCAGTAAGTCTGTCCGTGCGGCTCCGGGAGGTGCCAGCGGCCGCGTCCTCGCAGGCCAAGAGGGGCCTGTGGACACCATGTGTGCGTGTCCAAGCACAGAGGGTCACTACGCGGAGCGAGATGACGGCGGAGGGCATGGGGGTCGCTCCTCACGTAATTTAGACGAGATCCAGGCAGGGAGGGGTACCTAAGTCCTATACACCAAGCAGGGGTGGACAACAGGCACCAGGGAGGGTCTGCAGACCTACTGGCCGAATGATTTTGTACATCGTGGATCCTTGGGATGAGCAGGGTGGGAGTGGCAGAGTCTTCGGAAGCAGAAAAGAGGAGGGCCGTGGAGGAGCCGCAGCCGCTGCCCCAGGGTCAATAGCTGAGAGTGGAGTCGTCCCATTCTAGCTGCTGCTGCCTGCTGGCGCCCGCCTGGTCCCCGTGCCCCCCTTCCTCCTCCTCACTGCTCTCCGACTCGGCACTAGTGATGTCGTCGTCCTCCTCACCCTCCTCGCTCTCCTCCTCCTCCTCTTCCTCCTCCTCCTCGCTGCTGTGCTGGTCCTCGTAAGTCTGACAAAGAGACGGTGGCTGAGTGCAGCCCCCCTGGCCCCTGCCCGTGCCCCTATTACCCAGTGCTGAGATGGGGCCTGTGCGGCACTGGGAGTTGCCTTATCGGAGTAAAAACAAAAGCAAAGCTCTGATCACCACCCACGTGTGCACCCGCCTATGAGACAGGTGGACACAGGAAGAACTGTGCCAGGACGCCTCAGTTTCCCTGTCCAAGAAACGTGTCTCACGTGGGCGGAGGCCGCGAGGTAAATAAGGAAAGAGTGCTGAGTGGGTAAGAACAGGTCTGGTGTGAGCCCCGCTTCAACACGTACTACTTAGTACAACCTCGAATAAGGCACCTCTGAGCCTGAGTTAAGGAGCAATGGTTGCAGTGGTTAAGCGCTCAGCTGCTAACCGAAAGCTCAGTAGTTCAAATCCACCAGCTGCTCCTCAGGAAAAAAAGATCTGGTGATCTGCTCTTGTGAAGATTTCAGCCTAGGAAACCCTTTGGGGCAGTTCTACTCTATTCTACAAGGTCACTATGCGTTGGAATCGACTCGACAGCACATAACAAGGAGCCTGAGCTCACCCACTGAAAGATGAGGACGCCTACCTCACAGAGTTGCTGCAAGGGTTGCCTGAGCTAAAGTACGTAAACACGGTAGACGGGGAAGGGGCCGAGAAGACGGGTCTGTCTGTGGTCAGCTGGACTCTGCCTGGTTTTCCGTTCCTGGCCGCCCATCCACTCCTACCTCCATGGGGTTTACAGTGATGGTCAAGGCAGAGTCGTCCCAGTCCATCTCGCTCTCCTTCCCTGCATCCTGGTCCCTCATGGTTCGCTGGTGGGCAGCCCGGATCCGGAACACTCCCAGGATAATCATGAAAACCAAGAAGCTGACGCACACGACAATCACAACAGTGGCAGTGCTGGGGACAACTGCAGCAAGGGGAGAGACGAAGTGAGCGTTAATCACGCAGTCTAACCCACGTGGTCGCTGTGCCCTGACTCCTCCTTGGCTACACGAGGTCAAAATGGGCCATAAGAATGCTTAGTCTGATCCCCAAAGGATGGGAAGAAACGTTAGAAAACACTCAGCCTGGGTTTCCAATCTGGGTTCTGTCACTGGCTGCTCTGTGACCTCGGGTAACTCAATGCGTCCTCTGCCAGTGCTTAGTTTTCTCGTGTGTGACGTGGACTGGTGACGCCTGACTCACTGCCAGGGGGTGTCTTCGGAGACAGTGACATGCTCCCAGCAGGGTCCTTCCTGCCCTCCCACATTCAGGAGCAAGGAAAAGGGAAGGCAGGGGAGGGAGGCCCGCACTTTGACCTGGCTCGGGTGTCAGAGGGTGTGTCAGCAGAGGTGCCTCTCCAACCTACCTGCAAAGGGATGGGGACTGGCCAGGTTGTGCCCCGACAGGTCAACGAAGGAGCGGTGCTCAGGGTGCACAAACTGTGGCTGTGCAGCCAAGTGGCTGGCATGCTCCACGGGGCTGGCCGTGTGGATTACATTCACCTGCAGCAGAGAGACAATTACTTGCCAAGGGATAAAAATGGAATCACTAAGTTGACAGAGACCAGCGTCACTGAAAGCGTGGCACCTGGGCCAGGCCTGGTCTGCAAACTATGCACCATCTGTGACAGGAGGACAGAAATCCAGAGTGAGTATTTGGAAACTTCTATAACAAGACGATGCTGCCACAGCATCCCAGAAACACACTGCTTTTCTAGTAACTCATTTTTATTACATACAAGAATCCCTTTGCAGCAGACTGGGGGAGAAAAGAAAACCCTGGACCTTTGTCACAGGGAATTCAAGAAGCCCTAGCATAGACCATTGTCCCCTTTTCCCAAAAACCACAGCCATGTGGCAGACAGCACGAATCATAATCACTTATTTCCTTTCACATCAGTCACCCTTGGGCTCAAACAAAATATTCGTCAATTCTTCACTGTGAAGTTAGCCGCCTCCTGCTGTTCAGGCCACTGTGGGGATGCTCTGTTGCTGGGATAACTCTGGGTCGTTCCCCCAGACCAACTGGGGACGCTCTGTTGCTGGGGTAACTCTGGGTCGTTCCCCCAGACCACCTGGGGACTCTCTGTTGCTGGGATAACTCTGGGTCATTCCTCCAGACCACCTGGGGGTACTCTGTTGCTGGGATAACTCTGGGTCGTTCCCCCAGTCCACCTGGGGACACTCTGTTGCTGGGATAACTCTGGGTCGTTCCCCCATACCACAGAGGCCTTGAATGACTAAGCAGCTGCTGGGCAGGTCTGTGGACAATTTCAGTACAAGACAAGCTGCCCTCTCATCACTGTGGCCTGAGTCACCGCAACGATCCTCAGCAGATGTGCGCCTGCTGTTGCTGGTCCGCATGCTAGCACCCTGGCAGTGCCCCTGCACCAAAGGTCAACTTTATTCACAATAGGGCCAGTGATCTGACACACCCACAAAGAGCCTGGTTCCCTAGGCGCTCTAACAGTGTTCTTGTGTCTCCCTCACATGTGAACTCTCAAAACATAATAACCCTGTCCCTACCCTACGGGCACCGAACTGCCACCTGCACTTCCCCACCTCCCTCTGAAGGCTCGCTGAGGCAGCCGAGAGGGGTGCACCAAGCAGAACCCCCATCTACCCTTCTTAACCTGTCGCCCCAACACACAGCACCCTGAAGCTAAAAAAGGACCCCGCTCCTGGGACAAGTGTAAACAGATGACACCATGAAGGCCTTTAAAAAGTGGTGTCTGCGAGCATCAGGGCTGAGAGCCGGGCACTCTGTTAGCCCTGCACTCACCTCCACTTTGAATTCATTGCTGACGTAGCGGCCATTCAGCTCTGAGCAGACGAGCTTGAACCTGCGGTCAAACAAGGACCTGGTGTGCCAGTTGCGGTAGCGCAGCAGGTGCAGTGCCTCCTCATAGCTGGCCATGGTGTCCACGCCTGCGGGGGGAAGGCAAGAGGTTCCCTGTGGCTCCTCAGGCAGGCACACAGGTGTGGACAGGGGCATGGACAAAGGCAGGCCAGAGTCGCACCTGGGCTGACTGAGCCAGGGGTCATGTATTTTGACTTTCCAATAATGGGCAAGAATGCAAAGTGTGTTTGGCATTTTTCCCTCTAGAAGGGGATGCACCTTCATGCGCCTGAATTCTACACCTTTGTAAGGTCATGCCCCCACTTCCCACTACAGAAGGACGGGTGTTGATGCATAGCCAACACTCATCCCCTCTCCTCTGGGACACACTGAAGACTCTTAGATGGAAGGAGGCAGCTGGCTGAGTGTTTCAGTGCTCACCTTCCCGGTCCGGCCTGCTCCAGCCCCTCAGCTCTGCAGGGCCTCCCTCACCTGTGAGCAGTGCCCCCTCACCTGTGAAAACCACACCCAGGTCGGAGCTGTTCATCTCAATGCCCTTCTGCTGCAGGCGTGTCATGTCCACTTCTAGGCTCTCCTGCTCTTGGTTCAGTTCCTCTCCCTCCACGGTGACCTCACACGTATCCAGGTCATGCACAATCTCCTCAGACACCAGGGACTCTTGAACTGCAAAAATGGCCACAGACAGCAGACTATGTAGCCCAGCATGACTGATCACACTTGACCACACAGCCCATTAAGCGTGGCTGGTCACACTGGTCACACTTAGCTGGTCAATCTGGTCACACCAACCAGATGGCTGGTCACATAGGCTCATCCTCAGATTCACGAAACTCTGCTAAAAACTAGTGAGGAAGAGAGCCACTTCCAAGAACCGACAGGACCTTATGTGTCTAGGAGGATGGGCCACCAGCATGGTGGGAACCTGTGCCTGATGGGGCCAGCCAAGCCCAGCGCACGCACTGCCAGGGGGCAGGGGGCGTGGGTGTCTCCACGTCTCTCTGCAACAGTCTCACTTCTTCAGCCTTTTCAAGCTAAATCTCAAATCCTGACATCCAGCCATAAAAAGAGGGACAGACTCACAACAAGCTCTAGCCCACGGGTCAAAAACAGACCTAAGAATAGCAAGACAAACATTAAAATCCTCCCCCCACCAAATCCTGCTGAGAAGAGAAGCTAAGGAACTAAGTGGCAGCAACGAGTCTAGGAAAACTGGAAATCACCAAAAATGAAATGGAACACATAAAAATTGATATCCTAGGCATTACTGAGCTGAAGTGGACTGGTATCGGTCATTCTGAATTGGACAATCACATGGTCTATTATGCTGGGACTGACAACTGGAAGAGGAATGGCATTGCATTCATCGTCAAAAAGAACATTTCAACATCTATCCTAAAGTACAACACTGTCAGTGATAGGATACTATCCATACGCCTTCAAGGAAGACCAGTTAATACAACTATTATTCAAATTTACGCACCAACCACTAAGGCCAAAGATGAAGAAACTGAAGATTTTTACCAGCTTCTGCAGTCTGAAATTGATCGAACATGCAATCAGGATGCACGGATAATTACTGGTGATTGGAATGTGAAAGCTGGAAACAGAAGAAGGATCGGTAGTTGGAAAATACGGCCTTGGTGACAGAAACAATGCCGGAGATTGCATGATTGAATTTTGCAAGACCAATGACTTTGTCATTGCAAATACCTTTTTTCAACAACATAAGTGGCAACTATACACATGGACCTCGCCAGATGGAATACATAGGAATCAAATCGATTACATCTGTGGAAAGAGATGATGGAAAAGCTCAGTATCATCAGTCAGAACAAGGTCAGGGGCTGACTGCAGATCAGACCATCAATTACTCATATGCAAGTTCAAGTTGAAATTGAAGAAAATTAGAACAAGTCCATGACAGCCAAAGTACGACCTTGAATATATCTCACCTGAACTTAGAAACCTTCTCAAGAACAGATTTGATGCACTGAATACTAATGACCAAAGACAAGACAAGTTGTGCAAGGACATCATACATGAAGAAACCAAGAGATCATTAAAAAGACAAGAGAGAAAGAAAAGACCTAAATGGATGTCAGAAGAGACTCTGAAACTTGCTCTTGAATGTCAAGTAGCTAAGGCAAAAGGAAAAAGCATGAAGTAAAAGAGCTAAAGAGAAGATTTCAAAGGCCAGCTCGAGAAGACAAAGTATTATGACATGTGCAAAGACCTGGAGAGAAAAAAACCAAAGGGGAGAACACGCTCAGCATTTCTCAAGCTTAAAGAACTGAAGAAAAAATTCAAGCCTCTAGCTGCAATACTGAAAGATTCTATGAGAAAAATATTAAATGACTCAAGAAGCATCAAAAGAAGATGGAAGGAATACACAGAGTCACTATACCAAAAAGAACTGGTCAGTGTTCAATTATTTCAGGAGGTAATATATGATCAGGAACTGACGTTGGTGAAGGAAGAAGTCTAAGCTGCACTGAAGGCACTGGTGAAAAACAAGGCTCTGGGAACTGACGAAATACCAATTAAGATGTTTCAACAAACCAATGCAGCACTGAAGTGCTCACTCATCTATGCCAAGAAATTTGGAAGACAGCTACCTGGCCAACCGATTGGAAGAGATCCATATTTATGCCTATTCCCAAGAAAGGTGATAAAACCAAATGTGGAAATTATCAAACAATATCATTAATACTACACGCAAGTAAAATTTTGCTGAAGATCATTCAAAAGCAGCTGCAGCAGTACATCGACAGGAAACTGCCAGAAATTTAAGCTGGATTCAGAAAAGGACTTGGAACCAGGGATATAATCGCTGACGTCAGATGGATCCTGGTTGAAAGCAGAGAATACCAGACAGATGTTTACCTGTGTTTTATTGACTATGCTAAGGCATTCGACTGTGTGGATCATTAACAAATTATGGATAACACTGCGGAGAATGGGAATTCCGGACTTAACTGTGCTCATGAGGAACCTGTACATGGATCAAGAGGCAGTCGTTCGAACAGAACAAGGGGACACTGCATGGTTTAAAGTCAGGAAAGATGTGCATCAGGATTGGAGAAAGACTCATTAATAACCTTCGATATGCAGATGACACAACCTTGATTGCTGAAATTGAAGGGGACTTGAAGCACTTACTGATGAAGATCAAAGACCACAGCCTTCAGTACGGATTACACCCAACATAAAGAAAACAAAAATCCTCACAACTGGACCAATAAGCAACATCATGATAAATGGAGAAAAGACTGAGGTCAAGGATTTCATTGTACTTGGATCCACAATCAACACCCATGGAAGCAGCAATCGAGAAATCAAAAGATGCGCTGCACTGGACAAATCGGCTGCAAGAGATCTCTTTAAAGTGTTAAAAAGCAAAGATGTCACCTTGAGGGCTAAGGTGTGCCTGACTCAAGCCACAGTGTTCTCTAATCGCCTCATATGCATGTGAAAGCTGGACAATGAATAAGGAAGACTGAAGAAGAACTGACACCTTTGAATTGGGGTGTTGGCAAAGAATGTTGAATATACCATGAACTACCAGAAGAAAAAACAAATTTGTCTCGGAAGAAGTACAACCAGAGTGCTCCATAGAAGCAAGGATGAAGTGACTATGTCTCACATGCTTTGGACATGTTATCAGGAGGGATCAGTCCCTGGAGAAGGACATCATGCTCGCTAAAGCACAGGGTCAGCGAAAAAGAGGAAGACCCTCAACGAGATGGACTGACACAGTGGCTCCAACAATCGGCTCAAGCACAGCAACAATTGTGAGGATGGCCAAGGACCGGGCAATGTTTTGTTCTGCTGTGCAAAGGGTCACTGTGAATCAGAACCAACTTGATGGCACCTAACAACCACCATGGGGTTTCCACCGCCCGGTCTCCAGCCAGGGGGAGGGAGAGGGAGCCAATCCCACCTGGAAGGGCTGTTACCTGTGGGGTCCTCGTCATCATCCCGTTCGGGCTCCACTTCTCTCGTGATGGTACTGATGATTCGAAGCTCAGGGAAGAGAAACACCCCCTCTGAGCTTTCAAATTCGGACGCCGCCCGAGCAAAGTGGTGGACGCCACTCAGGCTGATTTTGGGCTCCTCCGGCTGCAAAACCATCACATAGCCATCCACTGGGGGGATGGAGATGCAGGGGGCCTCACTGAAACACCTGCCGGCAAGAAACACAGGGAAAGGGAAGGTCAGGGCTTTGAGGACCACACAGGGGGAGAAAAGAGAGTGGGCATCTCAGGACATAGATCCACAGGTCACAGGCAGCATTCAAATCTCTCAAACTTGGTGGTGACAAGGGATGGGCCACCTTTTCTGACACATTTTTTTCCTCGGTGTCAAGGCACTAAGACAGGTTTATTATTAGAAATTCAGACATACTTGACCGTGCTGGTGATTTTGAGTCTCCGGATTCCAGGAGTGGGGAACTGGCGAGAGTTCAGGTAGGAAATGTGCTGCATGGCCTTATCCAACTCCCCAATATCCTCTCCCTCCAAGGTCAACATGGACTGACTGGGGTTTGCTTGGATCTGAAATCATGCCAAATGAAGAGAGGAGAGGAGTAAGGTTCCATTTTCAGGAAGCTGATAGCTAGGAATGCTTTGGCAAACAGAGGATAATCTTGGGAATCAACCTGAACTGGTAAGTTGAAAAAGAAAAGCTAGTAAAATTCCAGTGAACAAAATCTTCTTTTACACGATGGTCATATCTAAAGTTCAGAAGAAATACAACCCGAATGCTCCTTTGAAGTGAGATGGTGAAACTTTTAGCTTGCTTACTCTGGACACCTCCTCAGGAAAGACCAGTTGCTAGAAAAGGACATCACAGATGGTAAAGTAGAGGGTCGGCAAAAACGAAGGAAACCCTAAATGAGATGGTTTGACACAATAACCACAACAATGATTCAAACACGCCAATGATCATGAAGATGGAGTAGGACCGGGCAACGTTTCGTTCTGTTGTACATGGGTCACTGTGAGTTGGAGCCGACTCAGTGGCAACTAACAACAACCTCTAAAATGCAAACCTAACAACCGCAGATTACTTCCTTGTCCTGACAGCCTCCGTAACTTGTGGTTTAAGAAGTTCATCAATGCCAGGGAGGTATATGCTAATCGACTCCATGGTTGGTGTTACCTTCATGCCTTTGCCGCTGTCTTTGGGGACTTGCAAGTCCAGCCCCTCTTTGCAGGTATATAGACAATCGATCACCTTCTTATCCGCAAGTTTCCCAGAACGGACCGTTAGGCCAGCCAGATTACCTCGGAAAAACTCGGTCATGTGCAGGTCGCCACCTTTGGGACGGGGAAAAAGCAAGAAGTTACAGGAACAGCCAGAGCCTCCTGCTTCACTCTTCAACGTGGTGTTACCAGTGGTAGCAGCTGGATGTATGGACATGCGGGTTAGTTCACACCAAACCCTGTTAGCCTTGTGATCTACATGGAAGCGCAATGAAGAAATTAAACTGTTGATGATCATGCACATGGCCTGGAGAAAAAAGGAATCAGGGTCCCTCACCTACGCCTGGAAGCCAAGAGGTCCCATGAATGTCCCCATGTGCAGCCACCCCCTGGCAAGGACAGGCTGCACCAGCTCCGTCACCTGGTACAGAAGGGGCACTTCCTACACTATCGGCGCTGGCAACCACTCCCTTCTCAGCCTGCTGTCAGCACACTACGGCTGCTCTTCCTAGCTGAGCAGACTTGGGGGATGTGCACAAATTTGGGGATGATCTTAAGCAACCATGACAGGAACATCAAAGTGCTACTTAAAACTGTCTCCTGCTCTTCAGAACCTAGCATCGAGGCCTTGCAGACCATCGGAGTTGGCTGAATCGCATCCTTCCTATCTCCTGCTACTGCGGCTAAATGGAGAGTAAAGATGTTCAACAAAAATCAAAAGCCAGAAAACAGGCCTTGACAGACTATGTCACAGAGCCCGAAACAGGTGAAACTAAACCTTGTTCTTAAGATGATGGAAGACGAGAAATGAATTCTTAGCAGCTGGTCTCACATCCTGATGAGGACCTTAGACCTTGTACGTCATTATTAGGGGCTGAAGTTTCTAAGAAACGTATATTTAAAATCAACATAAATCAAGGCAGACTATCTAGAAGTCTGTCAAGCCTTTCCTGTCTTGTGGTTCAGCCCCATGAGAACCACGAGGTGGGTACCAAACTTGTCCTGTGAGATGTCAGCAGGGAGCCTCATGCAGTGGGATCAGGGTAAAATTTGATGAGGAAAGAAAATCTCATTAGTGCAGTGCATTAGTAAGCAATGTGCCCTCACTGTAGCTGGGATCCGAGTGGGTGGACAGGATCCCGTGCGGCAATGGGAAGCACAATGCAGAGATACACAAGGCAGCAGCTCAAATGATGTTGGGGGTCAAAATGCAACCTGGGCCACTTCATGCACAATGTGGAATGAATCAATGTCTCTTTAAAGGAAACGTAAGAGTGAACTGTAGGGAAAGGAGTCCAGCAACCTGCAGAGGTCACAGCCACTGGCTCAGTCTCATTGTCATTCTCAAGTCCTGAATACTCTGTAGAAAAGCAAGACAAAGACAACAGAAAAGCACCAAGAGGTTAGGGTCTTCACTGGACCAGGAAACTGGTTTAGAAGCTACCAAATACAAAGAGAAACACGAGACCCCCGTCCCTCTTTGGGACAGACTCCACCCAGGCGCAAACTCATACTTGATCACCTTTTCCCAGAAGTGTATTTACCATCCCCGTGCATCTCTGTGTTTTCTTTTATTCTATCTTCCCACATCCTCCTTGCCAAAACATGGGTGCAGAGGCAGCAGAAGGCAGTTTCGTCTGCCGGACACTTAGGAGGCCCGGAGGCACACTGGTTAAGCGCTCTGATATTGTACTGGAAGAATGTACCCTAGGGGAAGGAGCCCCTCCCTGCCCTAGTGCCTTTAGTGGTAAGGTATATGATTAACTCCGTATGACTGCATGCTGGCAACACTTAATCTTAGATCCCAGAAGGAAAAGGAATGTTGTTCCTTTGATGCCATCAAGGCTGGGGACAACAACCACAGGACCATCACATACCGTGATCCCAGACTGCATCAAAGGGTACCTTCCTCTTCTTCCCCTTCCACTTTTCCTATGTACCCCAGCATGCAGACCCCTCTGGTATATAAGCCCCAGGTCCCTTTAGTCCTTTGTCTTTCACCTACAACACATAGAGGGGCTATGTGTGTGTGGAGGTTACTTCTTTGTCAGTTCACCCTAGGATGAAGGCCAAAGGGAAACCAAGCTGAGATGGAATTTTACCCTCTCCTATCTGTCCTAAATACCATGAAAGTAATAAAGCCTATGGAAACATCACTGGGTAAATGTTAATTATTTGCTGAGAGCTATAGCCCTGCACAAACTTACTTTCATTTTTCACTCTGAACTTGCTGCAATATGTTAGATTCAAAATCAGACAAAGAAAAGCCCATATACTGAATTCACTGATACCGCAACCTGTGCTACTGAGTAGGATATTCCAAGGAAGCTGACCGCTGCCGCCGTGTACCCGTTATAGCCAACACCAAACCTTGGACCCACGGGAGGCAGGATGGTTTGTGCAGACAGTGTAGGTAGCTCATGTTGGTGCCCAAAAAAGCCTGGTATATGGTAAACATGGAAAAGTACATACTGTTTAAAGCTCAGCACAAGTTCACATCTGTCTGCATGTCGACTTCTAAGTGACAAAGAAAAGCAGACATTTTTAACCACTTTCTCTGAAGAGGGAGGGAGACTCAGAGGTTAAGGAACTCGCCTGAGCGGACTCTAACCAGCTGTAGCTCCTGGGCAGCGTTCTAAGTACAAGGCCATATTGAAGAGACACATTCCCAATGGCTGAGGATGACGCCTCCACTTTTTGGATCATGATTTAGAAGTCCTTCTCCTCTCATGGCCCCAAAGCTCAGGCTCCCCCAACCTGCTGTTGCACCTGCTGGGCTACACTGAAGTGGGGACACACTTCAGGAGAGGCCGAGGGTGTGCACAGGTGTGTCTGGAACACCCAGCTCACCGCCCACCTCCACACCCAGCCCTCCACACCCAGCATGACTCCTTTCTGACACATTGCGAGAAACGACTTTCCACTCCCACGGAAATGAAGCTGCCGCCTTTAGGCCAGGCACTCTGACAAATTAACAACAAAAGTGGTTTCCACTGAGAGGAAGAAAGCTCTCCTCCCTGTTAACCACAATTTAAACAATTTTGTTTGGTTGGTTTGGGAATTTAGGTGGATTTTTCTGGAAGAGATGTCAAGAGAGCTGAGGTAGAAAAAGGTTAGAAGATGAAAAGGCACTGCTATTTGACGGCAGAGACTGTGACATGTACAGAAATCAAAGAAGGCAGGGTGCTTTATATTAACCGAAGCAACAAAGCTCTCAGAATGTAAGAATAACTTTTAGGCTTACATTTTTATGTATTTATTTCTTATCCGGAGATTACTGTTTAATTTGGGAAGCAAATTTGAATTGAAAATTTAAGAACATCAACTAAGAAATTCCTTGGTCCCTACGAGTTTATCCCTCATTCTCTGGTCTCAGGTTCCATTTTCTCGTGGATCAATTGCCACAAGATTTAAACCTGGGAATCTGCTGAAGAGGTTCACTCTAAAATACTGTCTTATTCTTTTTCATTTGAAAGAATCCTCAGGAAAATGATGAAATTTAATTCTCCTAAAATAAGCAAATCTGCTGCCTTGGAAATTAGGCTCTTTCATAAGTTTCTAACCTAACTCAAGGTAGATTTCTTTCATAAGGAGAACAAAATACTCAATCTACTAGCAAGCCCATGTCCTGACTTGACACAAGACAGAGTCCATATAGTCAGGGAGGGGGCAAGAGTGGGTCTGTGACCTCGTGGAGAGGATGACGGGTCCATGGATTTGGATGGGGAAGATTACACGTTTAATTTTCACTGACTTCTGAAGTTTAGCATTTCCCTTGGTTGTAAATGTAGGCAACAGATCGCAGTAGTATCAGCAGTAACTGTGACTTTGACACCAATAGGAATCACAGGTGTTTTCACATCATGCTATAGTTGTCACAGACGTCACAAAACATTGTTTATGCTTATTACTTGGAGATTGTGGTAGTTATCAGACCTGCTGCTGAATCTGGTTCTTTGTCAATAAATCAGTACACACAGGTAGTCCCCGACTTCTGACGTATTAGAGTTACGATGAACTGCACTTAACGACCGACTGTCTGTTGTTTTTTTGTTTTTTTTCGTACATCTTATCATTAGTTAATATGTAGTAAGCACAATGATGTAGCGCATAATTTGCTGATGTTATCATTCACATATGTTTACTCGCAGGTGTTCAAAGATCAGATTTATAAAGATACTGATAATAAAAGGCAGTAATAATGAAAACTCAAAAAAAAGATAATCGACCTATACCAGAACCGACTTATGATGGAGTCGTCGGAATGGACCCCTGTTGTAAGTTGGGGACTACCTGTATATTGCAACTTCACAAGTTTATTCTTTTAGTATTTTGATAACTATATTGCCTTTAACATGTGTTTTACTGTTCAGATTAAAAAGAAATTATTCTGAGAAGGTGTCTATCAGCTTCCTCAGATGCCCAAGGGGTCATCCATGGTACAAAGAGGGTTAAAAGATTCTGGTGCGGTGGTTTAGAGCTGGGCCCTGAATGCATGGGCCTCACGGGTTCAAATCCTAACTCTGACTCATCAGCCACGTGATAGGTTACTTTACTTCTCTGAGCCCCAGCTTCTTCAGTTGTAAAATTGGAATAAGAATAGTTTCCAGCTCTTACTGTTGTTGCTGTGTGCCATCGAGCTGATTCCATCTCAGGGCAACCCCATCTCATACAGTTATTGAAAGGATTAAATAAGATAACATATGTAATCCGCACATAGCCAGCTTTACATTCTACCACTTAATAAGCACAAAATAAACAGTACTGGAGCGGTGGTGGCTGACATCATATCCTCATTTGTATTTTTCTGAACTCTATGCCTCTCACAAACTCTACAACTCACATGTGGGAAAGATAATGGTTTCCCTAATTTGCACTAATTTTTCCAAAGGGCTTGGTAACATAGTCTTTGCACTGGAGATTTCCACGGAATCCCCTCCAAACTTATCAGCAGTTGCGGAAGGCCAATAGATCCTTCACAGTCGTCCCACCAGGCTAACAAGCTCTAAGCACTCTGGAAAAGTCCTCCAGGTCTGAAGCACAGTTGTATTTCTGTGTCCCTTAGAGATGGTCTTTTGATTGTTGCCTCTTTGCCCTTATAGACTTTTCAATAAATAATTTATAAAAGTTCCCTGAATTGCAGGCTTCCTCTGTGCAATGCTCCCTCCTAGGTGCCTGGGACAAGTGTGGGTGTATTTCAGTCCTATGACACACCTTCTGAGAGCTCATCAATAGAACTACACTAGAGCATGGCGTCAATGGTGTTCCCAAAAAGGCTACACACAGGTCAAGGAACGAAGAGACAAAGGAAAGGAAGAAGAAGGATGTGAGGTCCTCATGACAGTCTGTTTCCACCAGTATAGTACAAAGACATGTTTTAATTCCTGACACTGGGGGAAGGGGAGTTGTCGATAATGTTACCTTGCCAACAAGCTCCAACCACGAGCTGAGTCTCTATCTTGGATGGATGAAGTGGGTAATCCTCCATCACAGAGAAAGGCTCATGAGAAACGCCGTCCAGGTAGAGAGTCACACTTGGGAATTCCACATTGAGGACGTAGTGGTGCCATTCCTCATCGCAGACCTACGAGAGGGAAAGGGATGGGTCAGGGGCATGAAAGGTCAACCTTCCCTCTCGTCCAGAGACATAACAAAGAAACTCGTACAGTTGGACATGAAAAACAAGTCACCCATAATGGACAGCTGTCTTCTTGAAAGGACTAAGAGATTTAAAAAACTTTAACAACAAACTATCGTGCAAACACATCTCACCTAAAAGGGCCAAGGCAGCACAATCATCTCAAACCGGGACACACGGCTCATTCATCATATTATGGAGGCCCAAGAAAGGAAGCTGCCCAGTTCTCTTCTGCCAAGAACGTGACACCAAAAAATTCTCGTATTTGCAGGGAGGAGATCCATCCACTAATAAACAGGCTAGCTTAGCCTGCCAAGTGACCATTCCTCTTCTCGAAAATGAAAAGCACCATGAATCTCAGAATAAGGCACACTGTTGTGCATGCATCTTTTCTCAAATCAAAGCTGAAGATCCAAGTAAATATGAACATATTGCTCCGATGGTACGCCAAAGTAAGTGGAATTACTTTCTTATCACAAAAGAACATCTCACTAATATTTCCTGAGCTATTAAAAGAAGGGGTTGGTCTGCAGTCTCTAAGGCCCCTTTCAGCTCTGACATCTCCTGATATTTGGCACTTAGAGGAAGAGACAGACGCTCAAGAACAGAGAGGCAGAAAAAGAGACAGTGTATGATGCAATTCTTTTAAATACATATATATGTAATTGTGCTTAAGGTAAACGTTTACAAAGCATATTAGTTTCCCATTCTAAAGTTTATACACTAATTCTTCTGTGACATTGGCTGCAATCCCCACAATATGTCAGCACTCTCCCCATTATCACCCTGAGCTCCCTATTTCCATTTGTCCGGTTTTCCTGCCCCTCTCCGCCTTCTTATTTTTGATTTTGGAAAGATGCTGCCCTTTTGGTTTCATAAAGACGATTATTCTAAGAACCATTTTTCTCACGGGTGTGACTGTTTATTTTGCAGGCCTGTCTATTATTTGGCTGAAAGGTGATCTCCAGGAATGGCTTCAATTCCAAGTCAGAAGGATGTCTAAGGGCCACAGTCTCAGGGGACTGAATTTAAATATACGTCTAAAACGATATATTGCTTAAAATATATTTCTTGCTGTTTATATTTAAATTCCAAAGAACTGCACCAATGAGAAATAGAGAACTTGAACAGATCATGTACATCAAAACAAAGAAGAAATTATTAAATGAATACCCACAAAAGAAAAGCAGCAGCTCCTGATAATTTTATTAGAGAAAAAATTCAAACCTCTAAGGAATAACTCCCATATTAATAAAATATTTCTAAATAAATAAACTGCACACGAATTCACTTTTAAGATAGATAAAACCTCAGATTTAGCTTAAGTTTCTATTTAAAACAAGCTCTGTAATATAAGGTCTTTCAAAAGCAATTTACATTACACCCCCAGTTTTTAAAGAATTGAAGGTTTCTACAAGATTAGCAAAGTAATACTGTATTTAAATACCAGAAGTATGTGGTCAAAATTCACAAGCATATTTTGAGAAAAGATAGCAGTAGAATCAGTTCAGCTTTCTAATTTCTCTAAAAACAGACAGGATGGTTAGACAGCAAAACTAAAACCCACAGGCATCTACAAGACTTAGCGACAAAGTAACCCCATGAACTCTGAAACGAGAGTGGGTAGGGACAAACCAGGAGAGTTACATGACCCATGTGTGTTAGCATCTGTGTGGAGAAGGTAGAGAAAAACAGGAAGACCTCTAGTGGATCTGAGGAGAACCACAAAGGAGGCCACAGGTACCCACTGGAAAATACCAGACCAATTTAAGGCACCAGCTGAAGCTGGAAGGGATCTGCATACTCTGATTTATGGGTGAGTACTAAGGAGCCAAAGGAGCCCTAGTGGTGCAGTGGTTAAGCACTCGGCTGCTAACTGAAAGGTCAGCAGTTCGAACCCACAAGTTGCTCCACAAAAGAAAGATGTAGCAGTCTGTTTCCATAAATATTACAGCCTTGGAAACTATGGGGTAGTTCTACTCTGTTCTATAGGGTTGCTATGAGCCAGAATAGACTCAATGGCAACAGGTTTGGTTTGTGGTTTTTTTTTTATTAAGGAGCCCTGGTGGCACAATAGTTAAGCACTCAGCTGCTAACCAGAAGGTTGGCAGTCTGAATCTACCCAGCGGCTCTGTGGGAGAAAGACTTGGCGATCTGCTTTCATAAAGATTATAACCAGAAAACCCTATGGGGCAGTTTTGGTTTGTCAAATAGGGTTGCTATGAGTTGGAATCTACTTGACTGCACCCAACAACAACAACACTAAGGGTTTGTCATAAAATTTGAAGGGACTGAAGCAGTCTGGATCCCCTGAACCCTCAAAGCTACCTAGGCAAAGCTTCCTTCCAAGACAAAGGCCCACAGAGGAGAAAATGCTAAAAACAGAATCAAACAAAGGAGGACATGGGGACTAGGGACAAACAAAAGGTCTAGAGAAAAGAGCAGAGCAGACCAGGAGCTGTTGGAGGATGTCAAGCCATTTTTTTTTTTACACTTCATGAAAATAACAGAAGGGGGAGCTCAAGAGCCAGAAAGCAGAGACCCATCTCTCTCTTTTGAAAGCATAAGGTAAATTAATTTAATGAAAAAATGAGGGGGGGAGGAAGGATCACAATTAAATCCCATACAAACTTTTTATAAGGAAAATAAGATTCCTGAAGATAATGGGACAAAAAAACTCCTTGCCATCGAGTCAATTCCTACTCATAGCGACCCTACAGGACAGAGAAGAACTGCCCCCCAGGGTTTCCAAGGAGCAGCTAGTGGATTCAAACTCCCGACCTTTTGGTTTGCAGCCTGAGCTCTTAACCACTGTGGAAGACAACGGAAGCATGCCTGAAAGTTATGCGTATGAAAGAATTGAAAACCATAATCTAGTATTTCAAAATAAGCTAAAAGACATTAAGAAAATGATATACAGTATAAAAGAACATAGCTCATAAAACTTTCATCCAAACTGCAATAAAATGTTAAAAAAAAAAAAAACCACACACACACAGTTCATAATTACAGCAATTCAGAAATGAAGTGACAGAACCCAGGAAAAGAATTAAATAGAAAAATGACAGATACAGAAAACAGGTAAAGAACATCCAACATAAGATGAAAGGAACCCCCGAAGAAGAAGAAAACCCAACCGATGGAATAGAATACTAAAAATTTTAACAATATTAATAATAATAATAAAAACTTCCCTGAAACATCAAAATGTTTGAAACTACATACTGAAAAAACATACAGCATGTCTGGGAAAACAGACTCAGAACAAGTAAGACATTAATACAATGGACTCTAAAGAAGGTAAAAAAAAATTCCTTTGGGCATCCAAACAAACAGGCCAACTCTCTTAAAAAGGAAAGAAACTTAGGCTATTGTCAGACTTCAATAGCAACAGTTTATGTCAGTAAACAATGGAGAAATTATTCTCCTTTCTTGTAAATCTTAAATATGAACCAGAGATTTTATATCCAGCCAAACTGGCCTTCAGTATAAAGGCTTACTATTAAAAGCGAATGATTATTCCCACATGCCCTTCCTGAGAACACACTTCGTACAACCAAACTGACCAGTAACACTGCCACAGGAACTGGTGGCACTGAGCATCAAGGCTGCGTAAGTCACTAAAGAGAAACAACCAGACGTGTGCCTCCTGATGGAAGAATAAAACCATCATCCTCGAAGTAGTCTTGCCAAAACAAACACACAAATCTGAATCTGATCAAGGCTTTAGATCCCACCACCATTTTATAGGATGTAAAGAGGACAGAGGATCATGTCAAATAACACCACAGGGGTGCAACCAGACTAGGGGAAGCTCTACAGGACAAAAAGCCTGACTTCATCACCAAGTAAATTGCAAGGAGCAAAGGAGAGAGAGAGGAAATCTATAGATTTAAAAAAAAAAACCAAACTCAAAAGGCTTATCAAGCAATCACAATGGCAGCCCTTATTTGGATCCTGATTCAAACAAATTGTGAAAACAAAAACATTTATGAGATAATTTAAAATTTGAACACTGACTGGATATTTGATGATACTAAGGAATTACTGTTAATTTTTTAAGATGTGAAAAGGGTACTGTGATTATTATCTTTTAGAAATACATAATGATATATGTACAAATAAAAGTTATAATATCTGGGATTTTCTTGAAAATTATTAACAGGGGAGTAAGTGGGTAGAAGTAAAGACAAAATGTGATTGACAGGAGTTGTTGATTATTAAAGCTGAGTGAGGGGTACATGGAGATTTTTTTAACACTAATCTCTGTCTACTTTTATATATATCTGAAATTTTCCATAATAAATTTTTTTTAAAAATGCAATCAGAGGAGCTGTCAGAAACTAAATATAGATTATGGTTATTACAATAGAACTAGGAGCCCTGGTGGTGCAGTAGCTAAGAGCTTGGCTGCTAACCAAAAGGTCAGGAGTTCGAATTCACCAGCCGCTCCTTGGAAACACTATGGGACGGTTCTACTTGTCCTATAATAGGGTTACTATGAGCCGAAGTTGACTCGACAGCAACGTGTTTTACAATAGAACTGTACCTAAAATGTCCACCTATGCTGCAAAAAATTTTTCTCTGACCTATACTTTTATTCGGTTTCTTGGGAAAAAAAAATACGGCAAACTTTCTGAGAAAGAAATTATTTATGTCAATAAAAAGTGCATTAGTAAGAGAGGAATGCTACCAACTAGACACTCACTTTATCTTTCCTCTATCACATAGTTTTTTTCTTTCTCATTTATGCTGCTACATTTTTACCTTATCTTCTGTTTCAGACATTGTTGTATGTTAGCAACCACAGGCATATATAGCAGGATGTCAGCACCTGGCCACTGATCTCATGTTGTTGTCAGGTGTCATCGAGTCGGTTCTCACTCATAGCGACCCTGTGTACAACAGAACAAAACACTGCCCGGTCCTGCACCATCCTCACAATCGTTATGCTTGAGACCATTGTTGCAGCCATTGTGTCAATCCGTCTCATTGAGGGTCTTCCTCTCTTTTGCTGACCCTCTACCAAGCATGATGTTCTTCTCCAGGGACTGGTCCCTCCTGATAACTTGTCCAAAGTATGTGAGACAAAGTCTCGCCATCCTCACTTCTAATGAGCATTCTGGCTGTACTTCTTCACCAAGCCCATGAGCCAAATGAAATTAAGCTAAGGCCAAAGGCCCCCTTCTTGCCCCCAACCCTAAATCAAGCTAAATGATTTATCCTAATTTTAATGAGAAGGCTTTCTCACTTTATAGCACCCCTATATGGTGCCTCATTTCCTCTAACACAGCAATTTTTGATGTGATACTTGTTTTCAATCATAGCAACTGCTGGAAAACCAGCTTTGTAAAGATATGACGTTTACCAAAAGGAATATAGAGTGTTCTAATGACAAAAGTCTGAACCACATCAATCTAGTAGTTTGTGTAGTACCTGATTGCTGGCTCCTTGAAAATTTACAAAATCCTGTGATGCCCCTGAATTGCTGAGGTGCCCAGGGCATCTTGGCACACAATTTGGGAGTCAAGGCCTCAAATAATTAATAAATAAATACAAATGTCTCAACCCCAATTTTTAAGCTAATATGCTTATTTCAATAAATTATAAGTGTTTTAAATTTAAAATATGTAATTTATGTCTAAAATACACATATGCCAAGGGAATTTACGCTTTCAGTGGAAAGGGATTAAAGGGATTTAATTTGCTATCCTATTACCCAGAATGAATAAAGAAGATCGAAGAAGAATTGATGCCTTTGCATTATGGTATTCATGCTTTTGAATCATGGTGTTGGCAAAGAATATTGAATAAACCATGGACTGCCAGAAGAACGAACAAATCTGCCTTGGGAGAAGTAGAGCCAGAATGCTCCTTAAAAGCAAGGATGATGAGACTTTGTTTCATGTACTTTGGATGTGTTATCAGGAGGAACCAGTCCCTGGAAAAGGACATCATGCTTGGTAAAGCAGAGGGTCAGCAAAAGAGGAAGACCCTCAATGAAACGGACTGACACAGTGGCTGCAACAATGGGCTCAAACACAGCAATGATTGTGAGGATGGCCCAGGACTAGACAGTGTTTCATTCTATTGTACAGAGGGTCGCTGAGCTGAAACCGATTCAATGACACCTAACAACAACACTACCCAGAGACACACAAATCATAAAGTCACAAACACATGGAGTATAAACAGCTAGTCACCTTGCAGGTTGCAGTGCCTAGTTAACAATCTCCTTCAAAAGATCATAATTAGTGAGTTTTCCGTTCACTCACCTGATTCAACTTCCAGTGGAATTCTGCAGGTTTGTATTTCTTCTCCTCTGAAGGATCCTGACGGAGGAGGAAAATGAGCCGGCAACCATGGACATAGAGTGAATAATGGTGCCGGTTCATATCTGCAAAGACAGTGCCTACTGTTAAGTGGCCAACTTAAGACCCAAAGGAGAAATAAAAGCTATCTCTTTAATGGGTTTTGAAGACATGATTTCATCTGCATACATCAACTCTCCAGCTGGACCAAGGCAGGGTTTGGAGGCAACTACACTTGGGTTTTACTAGGAAGCCAGGTACATGATCATCACTGACAGCCCACAGAGTAAAACTAACAAATACCAAAGCTGTCTGTAAGGACAAGGGCCCCAGCACAACATGGAGAGTAACGTCCACCAACAACCAGCCTGTGTGGAGCAATAGGGGGAAGAAAGCCACTGCACTGGACAGCACAGGTTTAGGGCATGAAAAAGGATGACACCACTCAGGGAAATTTATCGACCTGTTTTGTCTGAACTGCAAAGAACGGTCTCTTTCTTCCTGCCAAAAGGCCCATGCCGCATCCACACAGAAATCATAAAAGGCTCTTTCGGGTTGACTGAAACGACGCCATCTGGGATCCTCACTGCCTGCGTGCCATTGAACTCAAAGACCTGGTCGCTGTCATGGCCGTTGTCAGTGGGGAGGCCGGCGGTCCAGTTGAGGGAGCTGCTTGGGGAGGGCAGCAGCTCGGCAGTGCCGGAAGCAGCACCTGAGACAAAACAATGCTTAATAACAAACTGCGTGAAGAACCTACACTACTCTAAAGTAGTGGCCTTATCTTACGGTTATACAACGTGCTGGGTTCAGCTTACTTGTCCTCAAAACACAGTTTTTATTACCAAAAACAAATACAATCACTGTGGATAGTTAAAAAAAAAATTACCAACCAAATGCATCTAATATTAACAATTAGGTATGTACTCATCTAGTCCTTTCTCTATGAACCCATGGCCATCGAATCGATCCTGACTCAGAGCGATCCTACAGAACTGCCCCATAGGGTTTCCAAGGCTGTATATAGTCTCTATGAATATATACAGTGTATTTATTTACAAAAGTGGAGTCATGATAAAGATAACGTATATTATCCCAATAACAGTCTTCTATAACCAAAACACCAAACTAGTTACTCTTGAGTTGATTTTGACTCATAGTGACCCCATGTGTGTCAGAGTAGAACTGTGCTCCACAGGGTTTTCAATGGCTGATTTTTTAGATGTAGATCACACCAGGCCTTTCTTCTGCAGTGCCTCTGGGTGGACTTGAACCTCCAGCCTTACAGTTAGCAGACAAGTGTATTAACTGTTCACACCACCCAGGGATTCCTAGCATAATTTAAATTGTCTGAATAGTATTTCATTGTATAGACAGACCATAATTTATTTAATCAATCTCCTTAGTGGACACTGAGGATGTTCGTAGTTTTTCCCCATTACAAGCCTCACCCTGATGAATACCTTTGTGTGTCTCCATGATTATTCTCTTAGGATAAATTCCTAGACACGGAATTGTTACGTCAAAGAGCATGAAAAAATTTTTTACCACTTTTGTTATGTGTTGCCAAGCTCACATTTTCTTTTTAAAGTTTTCCACAGAAAATGCTGCTGCAAACTCTCTCAGTCACTGGTCCTTGGCTTCTTCATTCTTAGGGAAAGCATGACTTGGTTGGACCAGTCTGCTCTTGCAAGTAACACACAACCTCAGTTCGAATCCCAGCTCTGCTACTTCTAAAAGTCTGACCTTGGGCAAGCTACTTAACCTTCTTAGTCTCAATCAACTTCTCTGTAAGAACGCGTTCAATACCAACTACTTGGGCCTGTTGGGAAGATTAAATAATACATGTGGAAGCACCCAGCATACAGTGAGCACTGAGATATTAAATTTTTTATCTTCTTCCTAACTTCAAACTGTTCTGAGAGAATGTTCATTTAGTACCATAAAAAGTAATAGTATTATGAGAAGAAAATTCATTTAATACATTGTAATTACATGCATAGTTTAAATCAGAATATACTCCAGACTTCCAAACTTACATTTATTTGGGTACATGATTATTATAAATATTTAGATTGAGAACCACAAAACACCCTAGTATATTCATTATCAGGACGGGCCAACAAAGTGTAAACTTTTCATCCCTTGCTTATTTTCCCTGTAACAAATTTCTATTATATTAGAGAAGCAGTTGCCTCAATCTGTTACCAGACTAGTGACAGATAAGACAGATAAAAAACAAACAAACTCATTGCCACTGAGTTGATTCCAACTACAGCAACCCTATAGTACAGAGTATAACTGCCCCGTAGGGTTTCTGGTGCTATAAATCTTTACGGAAGCAGACTGCCACACCTTTTTCCTGAGGAGTGGCTGGTGGGTTCAAATCACCCACCCTTTTGGTTAGCGGTTGAGTGCTGAACCACTGTACCACCAGGGCTCCTTATAACACAGATCAGGATGGGAAAATGCTCCCTGCAGAGCTGTTTCCCAGCAGCTCTTAAAACACAAAAGACCCTTTGGCTTATCCAGAGGCCACTGAAGTTGCTGGTATTTTATCAGCAAGCAAGGAAAATTCTCTTCCCCTGCATCTTCCACAAGGGAAGCCCACACCTCACCTCTCCCTCATTGGGACAGACCAGAAAACGTCCACAGCTGAAGAGAGAAAGAGAGTCTTTTGGGTCAAAATCCCAAGAATTCTGTCTCTCCACTTCCCCATACAACGTTGGTGATATATTCCGTTGAGACTATAAATTAGATGTAGGTATTAAATGTAGTTTTGTTTTTCTACTTCATGTCTGCCAAAAGCTGTTACATTACCTATTTTTTAAAATAAATCCTTAAGTAAACATCTCATTTCAGTCTCCTAAAACTCACTTATACAATCCCTATTTTGAAGATTCCCAGTGTACCCTTGGAGAAACACTTGCTTTCTTCAAATCAGTGGTTCTCAATCCTGGAGGAGAAGGTGAGGGTCCTGTTTTTGTTGTTGTTGTGTGCTGTTGAGTCAATTCCAACTCACAGCAACTCCATGTGACAGAGTAGAACTGCCCCATAGGGTTTCCTAGGCTGTAATCTTTATGGGCACATATTGCCAGGTCTCTTCTCCAGCAGAGCTGCAGGTGGGTTCAAACTGCTGACCTTTCAGTTAGCAGCCAAGCACTTAACTGTTTATAGACCTCCATAAGAATATGATAAAAGTTATGGCCTTCTACCCAGAAAAATATACTTACACATAACATTTTGAACAATTTTAGGGGTTTATGTACCCCTGAATCCAATCCAGTATGAAAATTCGCCAGCAAGGCGGCGACAGCAAAGAGCCTGTTACAGTTTATCATGATGAACACCAAGGCACACAGACAGTGGGTCAGCTCCTCAGCCAACCTATCTGTTTGAAAGGGTCTCTTGCCTGCACCAAAGACTGACCAACTCAACATCACCGGGTCTCCTTACCACAGAGCCGGTGAAGGGACTTCTCAGAATAGGTGTCGCGGTCACAGCCTTTGCCTATGTGGCTGGTCTCGAGCTCCACCGTGGCCTGGACAGAGGCGACAGGCTCGTCACATGTCTCCAGATGGACGTTGGGGAAGAGGGACAAAGTGCCGGTGCCAGGTTCATATTCAATCCTATTGTTCCATCCTGTATCGTCCACAAATTGGGGTGGATGAAAAGAAGGAAAACTCACATTGTAGGTCTCTATGGCTTATAAATTTTAAGAATAGGTGTAACAGCAGGAAAAAGGATGTAGCTCACCTTGCCACCCAGGGGTGCAGGTGGGCTTGACGCTGATCTTTACCAAAACATCTTCTGTGGCTCTTTTCTTCCCACAATCATAGGCAGTGACTGTCAGCTTGTACTGATGTTCTTTCCCGTAGTTCAACTTCTCTGTGTTTTTTATATAACCTTACCGAGGAAAGAAACAACAGTGAAGACAAAAACTCACACAGTTTTTTACTTTCATTGTCTTACACTGAAACATAAAATGCATGTGCTGTAAGCCTGTAAATACTGACAAACACAGAAATAAACTTACACTTGAGATAATTAACACTTAACCTGGTTTATATGTGCTTTGAACACACAATAAATCAATCATTTAAACATGCCTTCATGAACGACTGCTTCCTTTGCCATGAGACCAGAAAAACTGGATGGTGCCTGGCTACCATTACTGAACATTTTGATCCAAGAGTCTATAGAAGAATCCTGATCAAAAGGGGGAAAATGTAGAACAGAATTTCATATTCTCATGGAACCCAGTGAAGGTTGGATGAACCCCTGAAACTACTGCCCTGAGATAATCTTTAAACTTTAAACCAAAAATATCCCCTCAAGTCTTCTTAAAACCAAACAATAGTTTAGCTCAACTAGTAAAAAATGTTTTCCTTGAGCATTATGCTCTTTTAAGAGCTATCTATAGGGAATCAAACTGATAACAGCAATCTGAAAGATTAGACAGGATCTTATGGAGCAGTGAATTTATGTTAACAGGGAAGGACAACTCAGAAAAGGTAGGTGGGAATGGTTGCACAACTTGAAGAATGTAATCAATGTCACTAAAATGGTACACACAGAAACTGCTGAATTGGTGTATGTTCTGCTGTGTATATTCTCAACAACAAAAGAATTGTTTAAACAGAAGAAATGAGTCCACACAATTCAACCTCCATTTATTCTTACAGTTTTACATTGGGTTTTATATTTACTTTAAGATTTAATACTTTATATATAATATAAATAGGCAAAATAATTCTGTTATTCAAACATTAAATACAACACAAGCTGCCCTAAATATTCTTGCTAAAAGATTTACTTTGTTAAAGAAAAAGAGAGATTTCCTACCCAACCCACTTAGAGGAGAAGCCTGCTTTTCAAGTAAGAGTGCAAATGCCTGACTTCTTATAAAATACGGGCAACGTTCATAATGCCAGCAAAGACCCTGGACAGAAACTCCGTGTGATCATTAAGAAGCTATACCCTTATAAAGAAGTTAAGCTCTACAAGAAGCTGATTTTGTTCAATTACTAAGGACAGAGGTGGGCCTCGCAGTGGCAGTAAGGTACAAACCCTCATTTTCAAGATGAGACAGAAAAAGCAAATCTAATGGAGAATAGAGAAAATCAAGGATCTAAAGGTCACTCTTATTCACATGCATGGTGACTGAAAGACGAGAGGATAAAATAATAAAAAAAGGAGAGCTTCAAAAGAGAACACAAGACTTTCAAGGTGCTGGAAAAGAGGCTGTCGGGGGCAGAGTGAAAACCTAAATGTGAAACAAACACACAGCAAGTCAGGTCTCCAATTTGTGGGGCTCACTGAAGTGCTCACAAAGTGCCCTGTATATAAACATGGTCTTGGAAGGGACTGTGTCAGCCCCAAGATCACAAGCCCTCACTGGGGAAAACGTGCTCCTCTGTTCTTACCATCTTTGTCAACAGTAAATGGGACATCTGGGGTGACAACTTCATAGCTGCAAATCTGGCTGAACTGCAGGGAGCAGTCTGCGTCCACCGCCTCCACTCTCAGGATGCTGTTGTACTGCTTCCCCTCGACAACTGTCGCCTTGTAGGACTTCTCCTTGAATACAGGTGCATACTCATTCACATCGTTCACCTGAATGTGGACAGTTGCTCTGATAGAAAAAAAAGGGGGGGGGGTTATTTTTCTCTACCCGAAGGATACCAATTCTGCCCCATTTTAAAATTTTCTTCTTCAGATACCTGGTTTCATAAAATTCATACGATCAAAGTGACAAATTGTTCATTGTTTTTAATTCAGGGTAAAAACAACAAAATGCAAAAATAGAGATTTGGGTTGATTCTTCCAGGTCCTAAGAATAAGCCAGCTGGTTAAAAAAAAAAAAAAATCACAAATATAAAAGAGACTAGGGATTTTCTTTAGCAATATATGGGATACTGTATCACAGCATGCAAAAAGGAGATAAACTGTATCAGACATCTGTCTCCTCTCTAATCATAAAGTTAAAAATGGATAATTTGTTGCAAAATCCAGAAAACAGAACCAAAGGAAGAATGGGTAAGAAAAAGAGAAAGCATGGGAAGGCTTGATTATGAGAGTTAACACAAGTTCTGTCCTACTTTAAGGAAAAGGGTGAGACCATTAGACCCATTATTGGGTTGTCACGGATTACTGATTCAATAAATAAAGGACTTTGCGGAGGCCAAGCCCTTGCTGCCACCCGGGCTCTTCCTCTTGGGTTGCACGCTTATTTTCCACACTGACTCTTTAGACATGTGTCATCATACTGACAAGATCTCTTCCTCTACCAAAAGGACCAACTGGTCTGCACTTGACCTTTTAATCTAGTAGTAATAAGACAGCCTGGGACTGAGAAGGAGGACTAGTTTACACTGGTGATGTTGACTTGCTTTCCAGACTCTTAGACAATGATCATACACTGAAGTGACCACACACGAACAGAGGCGTGGGGGTGGGGGTGGGGGGGGACTTAAACTCCCAGGTACAAGTCCAAGGGGATGCCAGACAAGGCACAGAATGACATTTCAAGGCACCACAAATATGAAAGGCACCTGACTGAGGCAGCCAGACAAGAAGGGGGAGGCAATTCTGACGCACAGCCTCTATCAACGTCCATTCCATCCTGAAATTGGGGGAGGGGCGCAATTTAAGAGATTGCCCCTGGGCGATCGTTACCCCTGCTACACCCCTGCACATGAATACTCACATCCCTCATCAGAATAGACTGCAAATAAAGAACACTGACAGGTTTCAAGGACTACTAATCAGGGATCGTTTCTGAATCAGAAAGGTCTCTGATCAAAACAAGACACTTTTCAGGGAAAAACAATAATATCACACTATGGGAAAAGATGAGCCATGATTCACTGACACACTCCAGCTGTACTTCTACTAAGAGCCTCCACAGACCAGCGCCACTGGGTGTGATCTTACAACACAGGTTACACGACATCATCTCACCCAAGTACTCCCTTTCTTAGTAGGTGTAGAAACCAAGACTCAACCAAATATGTTATTTGCCTAATGTCAAGAGGCTACTAAGTAGTGGAGAAAAAGACTAGAATTCTAAATCTATTGTCTTGTCCCACATCCTTTCCATCCACCAGTCGTTCTCACCTGGCAGGAAGCATATGAATGCACCCAGGATGGGGTACAAAGGCCAGTTCACTCCCAACGGCACTAATGAACATCATGCCCTTAGAATTTACAGTGAAAGATAAATGTAACCACAGAATATCTTCTTTGGGGAAAAGTGGGCTTTTTCAATTTTCAGTATAGGGTCTTAGCTTCTTTGACAGAATACTTAGTGGGTAAAATTATTCATTCATTAATTCAACACCTAAAATGTGCCAGACTCTTCCTAGGAGCTGTATACAGGGGTAAATGAAACAGACAAGATTCCTAGCCTCAAACAGCTTACCATCTAACTGTGGACAACTGAGACAACTGAGAACCAACTTCTGCCTCATCTTTCAAAAACAGTAAGTCTTGGGGACATGAGCTAGGTCGCTGCTATTTTCTTTACACGCACACAAATTTCCTTGGTAAGTTATTTCCACTCTTTGTCCAGCTTACTTACTTATGAGACTTCTTCACGCCGGTGCCGTCGGGCCCCTTCCCACAGTCATAGGCCTGGATTGTGAACGTGTAGTCTTTCTGCAGCTCACAGTCCAGTTTCTCTTTGGAGCGTATCAGTCCCTCACCGGTGGTTTTATCCACTACCACTGCATCAAAGGGGACATTCTGCCCATGAATTTTAAATCCACAAATCTCACCTGGGGAGTCAAAGCAGAAGGGGTTAAAATTTCTGCCACACAGGCCTTCTGCACCTGCCCCCCACCCCCAGAGAAAACAAAACAAATTCTCGGCAGCCAGGGGTTTGGAGGGCTGTGGACAAAGCAAGGGCACTGTGCTTTAACACGGGTAAGTTCTGGGGGCTTTAGTAAAAAGAAGCAAGTTCTGACTTTCAAAGCAACTCGTTTACTTTGCATCCATTCATGCAGGAGTACAAAAGAGAGAAAGAGAAAATATAGACAGGCATTTCACAGGAGTACTTAGGATGGCTCTAGGGTCAAAGTCGATCTCATTAGCAAACAGCCAAGGCCTTGTTAACACCCAGAGACTGCCCAGCTACTGGGGAGAGCCAGGCAGCGGTTTTGGTTTGTACTACAGAGAAGGCTAAAACACAGTTTAGTGTCAAGAGAGGAAAAAACGTGAGATATAGGTTCAGCACCATAATTACAGAAATTCTGTCCAAAAAAAAAAAAAAATCAGAAGCAGCAAGTCTTCCTGTGCAATGAGCCTGGCTAAAATTAGGGAATCAAAACAAACTACTAAATAAGAAAGGTAGAAATACCAACTCTTCAGGCATCCATTTCAACAGCTAGCATCTACTGTTAAGACAGTTTCTACGGTGGGGAGGGGTTTGCTAGACTTTCCCTCAGACTGTCCTATCGAACCTGAAAAAGAAACCTGCCTCAGAACTGAACTACATCTAAGTGGGCTTACAAGCTTCATTAGGAGTGAAAATCTATTTTTCCATTCCTGTCCGTGGACATCAACGTTTTGATGTACATATAAAACTTCACAAAATGTGTTTCATATAGAAATATGACTCAACTCCTCCAAAATTCCAAACTAATGGAAATTGTTAAGATGCAAAAACTCTCTTAAAACTTCCTTTTTTTTTTTTTTTTTTTTTAAATGTACAGTACTATCCATATAGTTCAAATGGATGTCTGATTTCCAGATATTTCTAACCAAGGGTTTGGTTACATATAATTTCCATCAATATATTTAAAAAATAGAAACAAATAGGAGAATAAATAGAGCAAAAGAGCATGACAGTATCTTCTGTTCAAGGGCTGATTCCCAATTTTATAAACAAAGTTAGTGGGTTAATGTTCATAAGAGGGATAAAAGAACCCTTTATCACCTTCTTTGGTGACTGTCACCTCAAAACTCTCTAAAGGGAGAGAAGACAAACCCATGTCAGTAATACAGGAAAGAATGAAGATGGAACAATAAGGAAAAAAAAAATCAAAGATGCAAATATTACACAGAAAACCTATAATTTAACAAAGAGCTCAGTAGCCAGCTGCTAGAATTGCTATAGCAAAAATGCATCCCCAGTAACCAAATGCCACTTTGAATCCAACTTACCATGAACTACTGCACAGCTTTGAAATTATAGTAACTCGTGGATGAAATACTGCTCTAATGTTTCATAACATCCTCAGGTGTCATCAGGATTTTTTAATGACAGTAAGTACACCTATTTGTTATTTTACAGTTTGGGGATTTTCATTTTCATGCTAAATTCTCTCAGATTCTGGTAACATTCATCTCATCATTAAGTTTAATGAAACAAAAAATTGGAGCAAAAGGTTCTAATCCTTCGTTCTTGAACTAAATAAATAACAGTGTTTTTCTAACCTGAAGTACCCAACCATGGCAACAAATACAATCCCTCATCTAATAGAACATTTGCTTAAATGTGAACTGAAACCAGACTAAATACTAACTGTAGCAATGCTATAGTGATCATGGCTTTTATTATAAGAAAACACGGTCCTACCAAGTCAACTTAAGATTCTGCTAACCGCACCCCATGACTGCTCCGTAGGAGCAGAAAAAGTGAAAAGAAAAGAGCCCAGCTGCCTCTCACCAGACATGCCTGTCCTTACAGGTTGCACCCTTCTCTCCCTGCAAAGGAAATATGAGTTTCTTTGCTTTTCTTAATGGTTTTACCTAATATGTGCATATTCCTAAACAATCTGCTGTTCTATTTTGCTTGTTTTCAAACCTTAAAAACTGGTTATCATATGGTATGGAATGTTTGTGATGTGCTTTTTCACTCAACCTTGTGTATCTAAGATTCATTCACCCTTGTCGATGTATGTAGCTAGTTATTCATTTATACCACTACACAGTCGTGAGACTTCAATGAGTTAATACATGCAACGTGCTTAAAATACTGCCTGACATAAAGACAGTACGCAGGGAATATTCACTGTTAATTACTACAATTATCTTCCACTGGGTGAATATACCAGAATTCTAGGTTTTGCTGTAATGAACAGTTCTCCAGTGAACACTTCTGTCCATGCCCGATGCTGCACATGCCCAGATGTTTCTCTAGAGCTGAGGTGCCCAACATAGTAGCCACTAGCCACATGGGGAAGCCCTGGTTAGAGAGCTCAGCTGCTAACCAAAAAGGTCGGCAGTTCAAATCCACCAGTTGCTCCTTGGAAACCCTACGAGGCAGTTCTATTCTGTCCTATAGGGTCGCTATGAGTTGGAATCGACTCGACAGCAATGGGTTTGATTATTGTTTCTTTTTAAGCCACATGGGAAGGAGCCCTGCGGCACAACGGTAAAGCATTTGGCTGCTAACTGAGAGGCTGGCAGTTCAAACCTACCCTGCGGCTCCACGGGAGACTTGGCTATGTGCTCCCATAAAGATTACAGCCTAGAAAACCCTATGGGGTAGTTCTACTCTGTCACATGGGGTCGCTATGAGTCGGAACTGACTTGACGGCACCTAACAACAACAAGAAATGCATGGTTTAAATTTAAATTAAAACTCATGCTAAAATGAAATATTAGAAATTCAGTTCTCAGTCACGCTAACCACATTACAAGTGCTCAATAGCCACTCCTGAAAGGGGAGGATGCAGATACAGAATATTTCCTTCATCACAGCCAGCTCTACTGGGCAGCACTGCCCCACTGCAGGGGTCAGCAAACTGGGGACCCTGGGCCAGAGTCAGCCTGTGCCTGTGTTTGCACAGCCCACGCACTAAGAATGGTGGTGCAATGGTTAGGAGCCGGGCTGCTAACATAAAAGATTACAGCCAAGAAAACCTAATGGGGCAGGTCTACTCTGTCACATGGGGTTGCTATGAGTCGGGATCAACTCGACCGCACTCAACAATAGCAAGATATGCTGAGAATTTTTTTTTTAAATACGATCTCACGACATGAGAAAATTATGTGAAATTCAAGTTTCAGTGTCCATTAGCAGTGTTTTACTGGGACAGAGACATGCCCACGTATGCACTTCTATGGCTTCTACGCTCCAATGGCTGAGATTAGTGCAGGGCTGAGTGGATGCAACAGAGATCGTATGGTCTGCAAAACCTAAAATATGTGCTAACGGGCCTTTTATAGAAAAAGGCTGCCAAACACTGCTCTAGAAGTACACCTATGAGTAGAACTGCTGGTTGTGGCATAGTCAACTGCACAAGATATGTCATATTGTCTGCAGAACATACTAGCCCGTTACATTATGTTTACAACTTCCTGCATATGTTAATATTGCATAATATACTTAAAAATAAGTCAAGCTGTCCCAGCTTTAATTGAGAAAATCCTGTTTGTGATTCTAGGCTTCCTGATGAGGAAGTTCTGCTCCTTTCCTTCTGAGGTGCCATCACTGATAGCAACTTTGGTGTCTTACCTGACAAAGACCACTGCACAGACAAGGGCAGATTTAAGACCCCTGAGGTGAAGTCTCTGCATGGGTAACGCCACCTATGCTGGACACTGCTTTAACCAATGAACACTCACCACGAGCAATGCCCTTGGATTATTTCTGACCGTGAGAGAGTCCATTATCAGAAGGAGCTGGGCACTGTTTGCCAATACTTATAAACTGTCTAAATCTCTCCTTTTAGAGATCAGGCTGCAACAGGGAGCCCGGCCCTTCATAGCAACAGACAACTATTTCCCTCATCTACTTCTTATCTACTCTGAGGGTCATTAGGAAAGGGAATTCTGTTTGTTGTACCAGTCTCTGCTTTTCATCTCAATGGCTTCAAAACTCAGAAATCTGGTACAAGTATCAATTCTTGCACCATCCATCTGGAAACCAGAGCTCACCAAGCACTTGCTGCAAATATGTCACATCTTACTTTGCCCACTCCAAACACAAGGCATTCCAAATTCCATAAAACACAAGACAGCATTGTAAACTACTATGATTTTAACTAATTTTCCAAAGAACATTCATATAGTCATTCAACAAACATGTAAACATCTACCAGGTACCAGCTACCGTCCTGGGCACTGGGGACACGGCCAAGGACAAAACAAAGGCCCTGTCCATCACTGAGTTGATACTGTAGTTTATGTTTTGCTATGCCTGTTTGTTCAGAGAAATGGAAAACAGAAATACAGTGAAACCTGTGAAAGCCAGAACTCAATGGAACGGCTCTGTTTTTCTGGGTCTCACAAGTTTTCCGCCATCGATGAGGTGCAGTCTTACTGCTTTTCTATCCCTCTCCATTAGTGGAAAATATTTGAGTTTTCCTTCTGTGACAGGTTTCCGCCTTACACGGGTTCCAGCTTTTGCAGGTTTTACTGTACATATAGTTTGTCAATACTGGGAAGTGCTATGGCAACAAATAAATCAGGAAGAGAGGACTTGGAGTGTAGGAGGGCAGAAGGGTGGTTCAATTTTATACTTCAAGTGATGGGGAAGGCCTCACTGATTAGAGAACACTAAGGGAGTAAGAGGAGCCCTGGTGGTACAGTGGTTAAGAATTCAGCTGCTAACCAAAAGCACGGCAGTTCGAATCCACCAGCCACTCTTTGGAAATCCTATGGGGCAGTTCTACTCTGTCATATAGGGTCACTATGAGTCAGAATGGACTCAACGGCAATAGGTAAAGGAGTAAGAATGAGTCCCAGTGACACAGTGGCTAAACACTTGGCTGCTAACCAAAAGGTCAGCAGTTGGAAGCCGCCAACTGCTCTGTGGGAGAAAGAAGTAGCAGTCTGCTTCCGTAAAGATTTTTAGCCTTGGAAACCCTATGGGGCAGCTGTACTCTGTCCTATAGGATCACCATGAGGAAGAATGGACTCAAGGCAATGGGTTAAGACAGTAAGCCAACTGATCATCTGGGGAAGTTTCCAGCAGAGGAAACAGCATGTGCAAAGGCCCTGGGGCAAGTGTGGGCTTGGCTCAGTACAGGAACAGGGAGGCCTGTGCTGCTACAGTTGGTCAGCAAAGCTGAGAACAAAAGATGAGATCAGACAAGTAGCCTGAAGCCACACTGGTGGGGCCTCTTAGACTACTGTGTGCATTGTGGCTCTTCCTGCATTGTGGCTTTTCCTTTCAGTGAGAAGGAAATGACCAGAGGGTTTTGAGCAGAGAAATAATACATGGCTTACATTCTGAAAGGCTCCATCTGGCTGCTGTGTTGAAAATAAGTCTGTAGGAGGGCAAGGGCAGATGCAGGGAGCCCAGAGGTTATTTGAGTAATCCAGGTAAGAGATAAGGAGCCCTGGTGGTGCAACAGTTAAGCACTCAGCTGTTTAGTGAAAGGTTGGCTGTTAACTCATCCAACAGCTCCACCAGAGAAAAGACCTGGAGATCTGTTCTCATAAAGATTACAGCCCAGGAAACATATGGGACAGTTCTACTCTGTCATACAGGGTTGTTCTGAGTCAGAATCAACTCAACAGTGCCCAACAACAACAAGCAAGAGATGCTGACGGCTAGAACCAGGCTGGTACAAGCAGGGGTGGAAAGAAGTGTTCAGATTCAGGATGTGCTTTGAAAATAATGCCAACAGTATTTGTTAGTGGATTATAAGTGGGAAACTGTAAGGATGAAGTTGCCTTTTACTGAGATGGGAAACACTGTGGAAGGAAGATTTGAAGGGAGAAATGGGAATTAGTACTTTAGTTTTGAACGTGTATCTGTACTACAATTTGTTGAGTCAACTCTGACTAAAGGGGACCGTATGCGTGTCAGAGTAGAATGGTGCTCCACAGGGTTTTCAACAGCTGATTTTTTGGAAGTAGATCACCAGGCCTTTCTTCTGAGGTGCCCTGGGTGGACTCAAATTTCCAATTTTTGGTTTGCAGCCAAACACATTAACTGTCTGCACCACCCAGGGACCCCAGGATTACAATTTGTTAAGGAAAAAAAAAACCTGGAATAGTGTCTCAAAGGTAGGGTTATCAAACATAAGGATATAAGTTATTTTAAAACTCACTGTGTATTTCCAAGCTGTTCTCTGAAGACTGGATCCATTTATAACGAGAACTGCAAAAATGTATAACTACATCTTTTCTATATACACCCACCTGTCTGAGCATTTAAGTTGGCTACTTCATCGGTTTTTACTCGGTAGTACTGCTAGTCGGGCTGGGTCCTTTTGCCTGTAATGACCACCTTGCCAAGTGGCAGCCTGATGCGGCAGGGGCAGTGGGGCTCCGCCCTCAGCCAGCCCTGGGCTTCCCTCATCAGCTCTGTGACTGGACGTGTCACTGCAGCACCATCTGCAGAACAGCGCCAGCACACCCACTTCTCGGGGTCCCTTTATCCATTCAGCCTACGACACTGATTCTTATGAGGAAGATGGATTTGACAGGAGCAAGGATGGGGTAAGTGGACAAGTTAAAACTACTGCAGTATTCTAGATGAGACGCGATGAGGCTAAAAACTAAGACAGCTTCAGGAGGATTTTTACGATGCTAGAAGGACATCATGCTTGGTAAAGTAGAGAGTCAGCAAAAAAGAGGAAGACTCTCAACAAGATGGACTGACACAGTGGCTGTAACAATGCGCTCAAGCACAACAACGATTGTGAGGATGGTGCAGGACCAGGCAGTGTTTCGTTCTGTTGTACACAGGGTCACTATGACTCAGAACTGACTTGATGGCACCTAACAACAACAACAGATAGGCCTTCGTAACCAACTAGAGAGAGAGAGAGAAGGAGACTAGAGTAACTCCCTGGATTTTGGCTGATGGTGCCGTTTAGGGAACTAAAGCACAGAGAAAGAGGGAAAGACTTGGGAGAAAGGTGATGTGCTCAGGTTTTGTTATACTCTATTTCTGCTAACTTATTGTTTGTTTGCTGGAATATTTTAAAGCAAATCCCAGACATTATCTTATTTCGTGCATAAATACTTCAGTAGATATCTCTAACAGATAAGAGCTTTTTCTTTAAGATAACTACCATAACATTATCATGGCCAACAAAATTAACAATTCCTCAGATTAACAAAATTAACAAAAATTCCTCTCCAATTTATACTCAAAATCCAACTGATGATCTTCTTCCCCTAAACCAGAGATCACCATTCTCCCAAGCTGTCACTGACACATTCTTTTTCCCTCTCTCCTTATCCATTACATGTGGTTCTATGAGGTATATACATGTGGTAATTACACACATCAAGTTACATGGTAGTTACATGCCTTGCATGGAGGCCCATCACTGTAACTTCATGTAATGGTACATCTCTACCCTTTGGCATTCTCAGTCAGCTATCCTAGACTCAGCCCTCTCTTCCCAACCTCACACCTCATCTTGCAAGGAAAGACCCCTCAAAATCATCTCAGATTCTATTTTCTTTCTGTCCCCTTCCCACTCAATTCAGACTATGTATCACTGGTAGATAAATCCACCTAAAACTCTACTTTCATCGTGCTGCTCTCTATAATAAAATGCCCCCCTAAGTTTCCCAGGTGACCTCTCCAGCTCTGACAGCCTAGGAGTGGAGCAAACCTTCCCCTATCTCTTTTCCCCTCTTCATTCACCTGAAATAGTCCAAAGGAACTGTACTAAAGAAGTTTAAAAGCAAAGCATAAAAAGAGATAAATCCAGCAAGGACAGATTAGACTTCTCGATATCCAAAGTCATGTCCAGGATTCTCAACTAACAGCGCTTTGTCCTCATTCTTTCCTGATCCGTCCCTTTGAAAACCCCCCACTTCAGGTTGGTCTTGCTTTTTTCTAAGTCTTCTTCCACGAATGAGAAGGATATCTCTAAATCCTGTCCTAAGAGTCTCCTCAGCTCTCAGATGGCCCTGCCCCGATATAGCAAGTGTTTCCTTCACACCTTACTGAGGTCATTAGTGCTGGCTCTAACAGTTAAGGTTCTTTGGCTGCAAGCAACAGAAATCCATTCTAACTAACCTAGACAAAAGGAAATTTACTGGAAAACTGTCGGGAACTCAAAGAACTGATGGTAGGCTAGAGAAGGGGACCTGGAAACAGCCTCCCAAGGCAGCTTGGGAGACCAGGAAATAGGAACCACAACGGTCCCATAGCAAAACAGCTTGGACAGTGCTTACCACCACTGAGATAGAATGGGACACCAACCTTTAGCTTGTCTCTCTGCTCAGTATTCAAATTCCAAGGAGGGAGTGTGGGTTGTGTACACACTTGGCTCGGGGAGGTGGGTTACAGGTTGTAGACCCACTGATCTATACCCAATGGGAAAGAAATCAAGTAGCTGTTAAGCAGGGAAAATGGACATTTGCTGAGTAACAAGTGTCCACTGCACTGGACCTGCTAATCTAACTCTCATCCCTAAACCATTTCCCTCTACCCTGTTCAGCCTTCATGCCCACACTCACCAGCTGGTCCTTATCTGTGCTGATAGCTGGCTTCCTTGCCTTCTGGTCCTGGTTAGTTTCTGGGCAAGCTCACTTGTGGTCTAATCAGTACAGTTTTTCAAGATTCCTTAAATACACAGGCTATGCTCTCACAAGCTCATCAATTGTAAGAGTAGTTCTCAAATTTTAGTGTGCCAAGAATCACTTGGAAAGCTTGTTTAAAATACAGTTTCCCAAGCTCTACTCCCAAGAAATTCTGATTTAGCAGCTCTGGAGAGGAGCCCAGTAATCTGGATTTTTAATGAGCACTCCTAGACAGTTCTAATGTAAACAGGCTGAAGACTATGCTTTGAGAAAACTGGCCTATCGGTGGTTTCCAAACCTGGCTGTCTGTCAGGGATTTCTTAGGCTCCAGCCCTGGAGGTACAGACTCAGGCAGCTGAGAGTACAGCTTGGGAGTCTGCACGCTACACAAGGGCCCCAGGTGGATGCAGTGTTGGACGCAGTATTGGACATGCAAAAGAACACCCCATTCCATTCAGCTCTTCAATGGAAACCACTGGACCCCGAGTTGACTTCCAACTCTCTGCTCCCCATGCCACATGCCGTACAACCTAATCTATTTCACTTGCTCCCTGGAAGCCTTGCCAGCTCCCACCTCTGTTCCTGCCTTTCTCTTCACCTTCGCTGCCTGTGTACATTTTACCGACCTTCTACAGAAGCTCAAGCTCTGCCTTATGAAATCCCTTCCCTGCCTTCTTCACCCACATCATCTTTTCCTGCTTATGAATTCCAGCAGATACTATGTGTTGCCTCTCTTGCTTTGCACTGAATTATAAACTTCCTAGTCTCCTTGGTTAACTCTTTGTCAATGCTGGTTTTGCCTTCCCACCTAGATTATCAGTGCTTTGAGAACAGGGACCAACATTTATGCATTAATATTTTCTAAAGGAGCTAGCATAGTTACCTAATATTTACTGATTCTGAACCTTTCCTGAGAGGCAACTGCTTCTGAAATGAGTTCATTTATTTTAAACTGCTACTCAATCAACGATTGCCTTATATTAGGTTGGACCATGAGAAATGTCCAATGTCAGATCATTTGTGACATACAAAAATGCCAATTCTATGTGGCAAAACCTAATACACCCTTCCCCTGACTGCTACAAACACATCAGCCCAGTTGCATACTCTAAAAATTCAAAACTGGGCATTGACGTAGAGTAGTGAAACTCATCAGTCATCCTCAGGGGATACGAATCATATAAACTACAAAGAATATGGAGAAAAGCTATCACAGATCTTCTGAGAAGGTTCTAATTAAATATCTATGAAAATAAAGTGCCCATTCTTGCCCTGAAATTTATTTAGGTTCTAGTCATACCATAATTGTTTAACTAATCTCGTAAAATATCTGCACTCAGTCTGGGAAGGTAAGGAAAAAGAATGCTTGAATAGAACCACCTACACTCAAAGGAAGAACATTAAAAAAAAAGGGGGCAAGGGGACGCTTGGCCTTCTAATATGAGTAATAATGGAACACACAATTCTACAAGCAGCAACAATGCAGCCTGTATACATGGTTCAAAAGCTTTTAAATCTCCATCGTTGCTGTTGTTGTTGGGTGCCATCAAGTCGATTTTCAACTACAGCGACCCCTTGTGACAGAGCAGAACTGCACCATTGGGTTCTCTAGGCCATAATCTTTACGACAGCAGACTGTCAGGTCTTTCTCCTGCAGAGCTGCTGGGTGGGTCTGAACCGTCAACCTTCTGGTTAGCAGCTGAGCGCTTAACCACTGCGCTACTAGGCTCCTTAAGTCTCCACTAAGTACACAAAATGTAAAATCTGTTTTGTGTTTTGTGCTTGTTAAGTTTAACATTTGTTATATACGGGAAGTCAGCACAACTGGACCAAAGCAAAAGCACAGAAGTTTCCTAGACATGCCAAAATACATAAATCAAATAAAGTTTAACATTTGTTAGAAGCCTAAGCAGGGCTTCAAAAAGGTGCAGTTGGTTATTTTAAGAAAGCATCATTGCACTTGAAAGTGTTACCTATGCAGCAAGCATTCAACTAGAGTAGTATGCTAGTCTACTAATCTTAAACTTTACTATACAGCAAATGACTGCTTGCAAGGTTGCCACAGTATGATGCAGTCTGCTGTGGAGCAGTATAATACAGTAAAGGGAATACCATTTTACCTCATCTCAAAAGTATCTGCTTATATAATACATAATCTTCTAATCAAAAACGAAAGGACACTTTCTGCCCCATGAGCCTGATTTACATTTTAATTACTTACTGAAAAAAAAATCATGCCCTTTAACTATTAGAAAGTACCTAAGACAAGCAGATTAATTTAAGTAAACTGATTTTGAAAATATCTTGTTATCCTATGACTGGATTTTAACCACCATCCCACAAACCTTCTCACACTCAACCTTACACACGTCAACCCAGGATTCTAGCAGATTGAGGAGAAGGGGCAGAGAAAATCATTTTAATTGGTTGGTTCAAACGGTTATTAGCCAAAAGGCTGGCTATTCGAACCCACCCAGAGGCACCTCGGAAGACAGGCCTGGTTATCTGCTTCCAAAAGGTCAAAGCCTCGAAAACCCTATGGAGCACAGTTCTACTCTGCAACACATGCGGTCACCATGAGTCGGAACTGACTCAGCGGCAACTAACAATAACAGTAATTTCCTAAAATACTTGACGAATACCAAGACTTCATTCTCTTAGTTCCACCCCAAGAAAGCACTCTGGGCTAGACCCTGTACACTCAAGGTAAACATCTGATTGGTGACAAACTAGACTACAGACAATTCACCCCAAGCGTCCATGACTAAGCTTCCAACATGACACACGTATTTATTTCTGACAAGGAAACTCCACGAGCTGCCCACACACAGGCCTTGTAATGGGATGAGACTACGAACTGGAATGTTGAAGTTTTTTAACGATAACGTCATGAAAGTCAACACAGGGAGCCTAAGAACTAAGGCTGGAGAGTCAGGCTCTAGGTCAAAGGCAGTGCTATCATTTATGAGCTGTGGGACTTTGGCCAAGCTCAGTCATTCTATCTACAAATATTTAGGGAGCATTGACTCATCCCAGCCGCTGCTCTAGGTATGAGGGATTCAGTGCAGAACAAAGTAGGCGAGAAATCTGAGTTTCCTCATCTGGAAAACAGGGATAGCAGAGTGCCTACCAGATGAGACTGGTGAAAAGAATCAGAGAAAGTAACCCATATAAAGTACTTAGAACCACCTCTGCCACACTGATGGCTGCCACCACCACCACCAACATCATCATCATCATGGTGCTAAATTAAATTCAGTGTCGCTGACAAAACAAATTTAAGATCAAAATAAGCCTCCAGATATAGCCTTGACCTTACCCAGGAAAATTACTTAAGAAACTCTGTGAGACTTCATCAGCCTGAGACCAGAAGAACTAGATGATGCCCGGCCAACACCAATGACCACCCTGACAGGGAACACAACAGAGAGTCCCTGATGGAGCAGGAGAAAAGTGGGGTGCAGAAATCAAATTCTAGTAAAAAGACCAGACATAATGGTCTGAGACTGTAGGAACCCCAGAAAGCATGTCCCCCGTACTCTCTCTCAACCCAGAACTAAAACAATTCCCGAGGCCAACTCTTCAGACAAAGATTGGACTGGACTGTGGGACACAGAACGACACTCATGAAGAGTGTGTTTCTTAGCTAAAGTAGAAACATGAAACTAAACGGGCAGCTTCTGCCTGGAGGTGAGATGAGAAAGATGAGAAGGTGGAGAGGGTTAGGGGCTGGCTGCATGGATGTGGGAAATCAGGGTGGAAAAGGGGAGTGTGCTGTCATAGTATAGGGAGAGCAACTGGGGTCACATAACAGTGTATGTATAAATTTTTGTATGAGAGACTGACTTGAATTGTAAACTTTCACTTAAACTACAACAATAAAAGAAGAAACTCTGTGAGAAAATGGAACACTATGAAAACTATGTAGAAAGATGAAAAAATATTTCTCAAAGAACGTTAAATGAAAATATATTTTTTAAAGATTCTATTATCATTAATAACAGCAGCATCAGAAGGCACTATTTTAAGCTCTTTACATATACAAAATAAATATGCTAGTATTCCTAAAACCCTATGAGGTATGTGACATTATTATCACCATTTTACAAATGATGAACGTGGGGCACAGAGAGGTTAAGCAATTTGCCCAAGGCCACAGAGCCAAAAAGTAGCACAGCCAGGATTCGAATGCGAACCATCTGGGTCTAGGGTCTGTGTTCCTCACTGCCTGTCAGTTACAGCCTCATGAAGGCAGTGTTCTGTTGGATATGTACCATGACAACAGAAGAGCAAGGAAGGGAAGGTGACATGGGAGGTGTTCCCTTCCCCACTCCATGTAGCTGCTCACTCCTTGGGCAGAGAAGAGGACTATGCTTCAGTCAAGAAGATACAAGTATCAATTCCACCCCTAGGTATATATACCCAAGAGAATGGAGAACCTTTGTTTTCAAAAACTTGTACACAAATGTTCATAGCAGCATTATTCTATGCCAAAAAATAGAAGCAACTCAAATGTCCACCAAGTGATGAATGGATAAACAAAATGTGGTATCATCTATACAATGGAATAATACTCAGCCATAAAATGGACTGAAGTCCTGATACATGCTACAACATGGATGAATCTTGAAAACAGTATCTGAGTGAAAGAAGACAGATACAAAAGACTACGTACCGTATAACTCCATTTATATGAAATGTCCAGAATGGGCAAATTTATAGAGACGGAAAGTAGATTACTGGTTGCCAGGGACTGCAGGGAAGGGAGTGGGGAGTGACTGCTATCAGGGACGGGTGATAAAAATGTCCTGGGATTAGATACTGGTGATGGCTGCACAACCATACTATAAACCACTACATTTTATAATTTAATGGGGAATTTTATAGTATATGAATTATATCTGAAAAAAATATACATATACATATGTAGATGTGCTTCCCCATAAAAATCTCTAGAAGGAAAACATTGACTTATCTGTCTCCTATGACAAATATAATCACGTTACCACTATGGCTTAGTTCTAAATTGCTTCTTTTTGGCAGTTTAAAAAGAAAAAGCCAATATATAACTTTTGCACACCAATGAAAAAACCTTATAAAACCTTTTAAGTATTATTAAATTTATGATAACACATTAAGTTTTGACAAATGATACAATAAAATTAAATTAATCCAATGAAAAAGAAAAAAACTTCTGTTCTATTGCTACGGCTTTTTCCTTAAAATTAGTCCTCAATGTGCACATTTCATTTGCCCCTCCCTTTTGTAACTTTCTGCCTCTGCCACATACATACTAGCTGTATGACTGTTACGGATTGAACTGTGTCTCCCAAAAATTTGTGTCAAGTTGGCTAGGCCATGATTTCCAGCATTATGTGACTGTCCACCATTTTGTCATCTGACATGACTTTCCTATGCGTTGTAAATCCCACCGCAATGATGTTAATAATGGGAAACCCTGGTGGTGTAGTGGTTAAGAGTTTAGCTGCCAACCAAAAGGTCAGCAGTTCCAATCTACCAGGCGCTCCTTAGAAACCATATGGGGCAGTTCTACTCTGCCCTATAGGGTCGCTATGAGTCGGAATCGACTTGATGGCAGTGGGTTTGGTTGTTTATGATGTTAATGAGACAGGATTAGAGGCAGTTACATTAATAAGGCAGGACTCAATCTACAAGATTAAGTTGCGTCTTAAATTAATCTCTTTCGAGATATGAAAGAGACAAAGGAGCAGAGAGACCGGCGACCTCACACCACGAAGAAACAGGAGCCAGGAGAATAGCACACCCTTTGTACCCGGGGTCCCTGTGCTGAGAAGCTCCTCAACCAGGGAATACTGATGACAAGGACCTTCCCCCAGAGCCGAAAGAGAGAGAAAGCCTTCCTCTGGAGCTGGCACCCTGAATTTGGACCTCTGGCGTCCTAGACTGTGAGAAAATAAATTTCTCTTGTTAAAGCCATCTACTTGTGGTATTTCTGTCTTAGTCTAAATGACTAAGACAATGACCCAGAGCAGACAATGTACCTGCTTGTGCCTCTGCTTCCTTGTCTTTAAAATGGAGGTGGGCACAAACAATGCCTGCCTAATGAGGTCGTTGTGAGCATTAAACACAAATTTGTAAAGCACTTGGAATAACGCCTAGAACATTGTGAATGCTTTTAAGTGTTATGAATGATTAGTGATGTAGTAGATGTTGCTGCTATGTGCTGTCGAGTTGATTCTGACTCATAATGACCCTACAGGACAGAGTAGAACAGCCACATAGGGTTTCCTAGGCCGTAATCTTTAGGGAAGGAGACTGCCAGGTCCTTCTCCTGAGGAGCCACTGGGTGGGTTCAAGCCACCAACCTTTCGCTCAGTAATTCTTGAGCCACCACGGCTCCTTAATGTAGTACATTGTTGTTGTTAGGTGCTGTTGAGTCAGTTCCAACTCACAGCGACCCTATGTACAACAGAAGGAAGCACTGCCCGGTCCTGCGCCATCCTCACAATCACTGTTATGTATGAGTAGATAGTGTTCCACGAATACTATGGGACTGTGTACAGTTGACACCTCACATGATAAAGAAAGGCCTTAGGGAATAAATACAGAACTCCTGACTCTAATCATCCCTAATGCATGAAGTGTCAGAAATGTACAACTGTCCACTCAAAAATATAAGGTAGATAATCCTTTAAGATGATTTATACAGCATTAAACGCCACACTCAGAAGAAGGAACCAGACAACAAGCAAGTACGGTGTGTGGGAGGAAGGTCATACACAAACACTGAAAAATCTCATTAGGACACAGAAAACCAATATACAACGCTATAAACGATTTTAAATCTGGGGGAAAACCACCATACTGAACAAAGAGCATGTGCGTACCCACAGCATACAGTGCTTCCTCTATTGTCCATCTAATGGGATTTTTCTCTAAAAATGATTGAATAAGTAAAACTAATTGGAAAGGTCTGTCTCCATCACTGACTCAAACAGCACATGCTAATTTTCAGGTTACTTTTCTGAAAATATGATGTGGCACTTGAACAGAATGAAGCACAAATTTGTTTTTTAAGTAACCCCATGTTCATTTCCTTTGATTAGCTATAGTAAAATTAATGTATGATGTCACTTATATAAGTTAATCCATTTTTTCTTATCTGTCCCTAGGCAAACAAAACACACTCTTTAATATGAGAAGTTTTATTCTGGAAAGCTATCATGCAAAAACCACTCTTTAGAACTTAATTTTACAAAGTCAATTCCAAGTCTGATGTAAAGAAGGAGTTACAAAGCAAGTGCCTTCATCAGTTAAGGAAACAAATATGGACGTTTGATGTGAATGTCAAACGTGAAAACAGTTTCGATCTGGAAAGAATTATTACAATTTAGAAAAGTAGAAGGTGATTATATCATGAAAATCTCCAAAGCAATTCCAGAGATTGTCTCTATTAAAAGACTTAGGTACTACAATCTTATGAAGTAACTCAGGTTAAAAATTTATTGGAAGTAAAATCTAAGGCAAAAGGATTCCTCTATAAAGACTGCTCAACGTTTTCAAAAAAGTCTTTTCGGATACCTGAAGTCTAGGCAGTGCAAGTAAAATCTTGAGCTGTAATTATCTAGATCCTCGCCACTCAGCTGCAGCCCAAGGACGAGCAGCATAAGCATCACCTGGGAGCAGGTTAGAAATGCAGAGTCTCAGGTCCCCCTAGACCTAATGAATCTGCATTTTAACCAGTTCCCTAGGTGCTCTGTGTACACACTCAAGTTTGAGACACACTTATCTAGATATCTAATCTACCTGGCTCCATGAAGACAAGGAATATAAAGAGGCAATTAAATGTTTGGTTTTTTAGCTACAAGAGCTAGCTTTTCTGGCCAAGTGTCTCAACTATTAAAATTAAAAGGAAAAAATCTGGTGCACAGGAGCCACAGATAACACTTTGCTAACAAGACATTTCCAGAAAACTCCAAAATGATACAAATGGGGTATATGAAGTGCTTCCCATCCAGTCCAAATTAATCAAGAGTAAATAAAAACCATGTTTGTACCTGCAAAGTGCATAGGTGCGTCTTTATCCATGGCGATCAGGGGAGGGTCAAGGAGCACTGTATTATCATTTTCCGTAATGATACCATGATAGGTGGGTTCAAGCCATGGCTTATGCTTGTTAACTGTGTTGATGGGAACAAAAAAAGAAAGAAAATACACAAGGTTAGAATTATTATTTTAAACTCATAACTATTTTTAAAGGAAACTCGTAACCATTTTTTAAGGAAAAAATCTGTCCATTTATATTATTAAAATAAAACTCGTTATTAGTCTTGTATTTTTGTTGCAGTTTGGTATTAAGACCCAAATGGGATGAAATTCTAAAGTTAGAAGTATAGAAATTGAGCCTGTGAAGCAACCAGAAATAAGAAATAAATTGCTCTAGAAATCAGGAGAAAGAAAGAAGACAGATGGCTATAAACAAATTCACACTATCTATAAACAAAAAAGTTACGAAAAAAATATGTTGTCATTTCTTTTATGACGATAGATATTACCTTCTTATTAAAAATTAACATTACAAAACAAAATTTAAAACAGAGTTCAAAGTAGGTATTTTTAATGTAAAATTAATAAACTATCGTAATTTTTGCAAATAACATGCCCTCCTAAATAATATAACCACACATATAATGCACATGGTGTGCCTAGGAAAATAATGCACGAGGGGGTTGTGAGGTTGACAAAAACATTTAACATGTCCATTATTTGCAAAAAAAAATACAGTACATGCAAAAGTTCTAAAAAAACTTGATTTAAAACGGAGTGCTTAAGAATACCCACTCTGGAGTCAGGCCGACCTGGGATACGATTCCAGTTTCTCTCCATGATTAGTGTGACCTTGAGCAAGTTCATTGATCTCTAATTCTCATAGTCTCAGTCTCCTCATTTGAAATCCAGGGACACCGTCACTCTCCTCATGGGGCAAGCACACACCACTGGAGAAGCAATTTTTTTCCCCTTCCCCATGGACTACTAGAACTGCTAACTAAGGTTTTAAGGTAAGAACTGCTGCTCCGGCATCTACTTACCTCATTTACCTGATAAAATAAATTTCTAGTTCCTGTCCATTCTGCTTTGTCTGGGGCCTTGCTCACAGGGGCCTATGCCTGGACTCTCCTGGATTCTAACTCATAGATACTAACTCCCTCCCCCTCCCTGAGCTTCCTATCTCCACTGGCATATTTTGGTCTCCGCCTCACAGCTCAAACCTTTTCATTTTCCTTTTATTTTCACCTTAAGATTGTTAACAGCTCACATTATAAAAGGAATAATATGAAATTTTCATTTCCAAGTATATGGTGCCTATTTTCCGTAAGTGTAAGTCCATCCAGACATATCTAACCCAAAATATAAATATTTATGCCTTCTTTAATACAATGCTATCAGCGACATGAAGAAATACAACCAGAATGTTCCTCAGAAGCAAGAATGGCAGGACTTCCACTCACTCACTTTGAATGCATCATCAGGAAAGACCAATCACTGGAAAAGGACATCAAGTTTGGTAAAGGAGAGGGCCAGCGAAAACGAGGAAAACCCTCAATAAGATGGACTGACACAACAGCCAAAGCCATGGCCTCATACCAACAATCATGAAGACGGTGCAGGCCCAGGCAACATTTCGTTCTGTTATCCGTGGGGCTGCCCTAAGTCAGAGCCAACTTGACAGCAACTAAGAACCACCACCACGAAGCGATAATACTTTTTGCTATTCTGTAACAACTGTTCCACAATGACAGGAAAATGTGAAGATCAGCAGTGCCTAGCCTCGCCTGGCAACTACTCGAATAGGGCACAGTACTGGAGCAGTGAGCTCGCAGGTAAAATCCTAAAGGAGAAGCATGTAAAGGCCTCTATTTGGAAGGAAAAAAAGGCCAGAGCAAAGCTGCCATCTTTCTAATTAGTGACACGTTCACCAGTTCTTTGCACAAAACACATAAAGCCAATAGCAAATTCTCTTGCCTTCACTTTCAAAACAATCCAGACCCAGCCACATCTCGTCATCTCTGCTGCTCACCTCGACTACAAAAGTCAAGTAACCGACCCCCGTTTTCATTCTTGCCCTCCTACACTTAGGCTCCACACAGCAGCCGGGGTGAATCATCCAGAACAGCGGTTCTCAAACCATGGTGGCCTTTTGTTTACGAGGGTTGTTATCTATCTATCAGTATTTACTGTATTGGAAATTAAAACCACGAAATACATTAATATTTATTCATTCATTTAAAAAAATAAATAAACCCATTCTATGTTAACATAAATATTATTTTTATGAAAACATATTTTCCAAAATCGAGTTTAGTGAGACGAGTGGCAGTGTTTTACATTTCTGCAAATCGTTTTACTGCCTGGCTTAGGAAAAGACAGCTGGTTCTCACATCTGCCCCTGTAGTGAATGTGCTGCAATGTCACTCATCCTGTAGTCTCTAGAAAACTCCACTGGTCAAGAAAAGGCAAATAATGTCTTAATATCACTAAAATAGCTTGGACCTCTCAGAGCCCCTGGAAGGGCCTCAAGAGACTCACTCCAGATCTCTGCTCAATGGTTCACCCCTCCAAGGAGGACAACCTGCTGCCTTCTCTGCCCTTGCTCTTGTCCTTGTCTTCACCACCATCCACCTGCTGTACTCCGTCTGTTCTCCACAGTCTGTTCTCCACGTGTAGTGAGGAGAGGGCAGGAGGGGGCAGGGAGAGCCCTGGACTCCGGAGCCCGACTACCCTGACCAGCCTGTGATCTTGGGGAGGTTACGTGACTTCCTCTCTGGGCCTCAGTCTCCTTATCTGTAAAATGCAGACAATAAAGTACCCACCTTATAGGTTGCTGTGTGATTAACTCAGTCATAATGTGTAAAATGCTTAGAACAGTGTCCAGCATTTAGTAAACGCCAAAATGTGGTGGTATTATTATTTCTCCTCCCTCACACACACTGGCACCTGAAAACGCAGGCTCTGGGGGGGTGTGATCTTCTTGTTCTCAGTTAATTCCCAATACCTAGAGCTGTGCTTGGCACGTAATTACTCAATATCTATTTGGAAAATGAATTGAGTATATAAAGAACCTCATACAGTACAAGAGGCACTGACAGTTCAATGATGTAATTCTCGCCTTCCATGTGGGGGACTCGGGTTTGATTCCCAGCCAACGCACCTCATGTGCAGCCACTACCTGTCAGTCAGTGGAGGCTTGTGGGTTGCTATGATGCTGACCAGGTTTCAGTGGAGCTTCTAGACTAAGAGAGACTAGAAAGAAAGGCATGGAGATCTACTTCTAAAAATCAGCCAACAAAAACCCTATGAATCACAAAGGTACCATTTGCAACTGATCATGGGAATGGAGCAGGACTGGGCAGAGTTGTTCCATTGTGCGGGGGGGTCACCATGAGTTGGTAGCCAACTAGATGGCAGCTAATATCAACAACATAAAAAAAACCCATTGCCATCGAGTCAATTTTGACTCACAATGACCCTACAGAGCAAAGAAGAACTGCTCCATAGGGTTTTCAAGGCTGTAATCTTCACGGAAACAGACTGCCACATCTTTCTCCCAAGGAGTGGCTGGTGTGTTCAAACCACCGACCTTTCGGTTAGCAGCTGAGCACTTAACCACTGCGCCACCAAGGCTCCTTTACAACAACATATAGTACAAATATGAAATTCTCCCGTGGAGAAGACAGCTTTTGAGTTGGGAATCTGAAAAACTGGTATGATTTGGGGTTTTAGACACTGGGAAGGTGTTTTGATTTTCATTTATTTGTGGCAGGCGGATGCTGCAAACAAGGAGGCTGGAAAATTCAGAGGCATACCGTGGGTGAATCAAAACACTGAGAGATGTGTCTGCAAAAGGTGAGTTATGGTTACATTATAGAGGAATCTACCATGAAATCAAACCCAGAGCCCAGAAACCAAAAATTAAAAGAGCCTCTGAAACGCGTCATCTCCTCTTCTGGGACAGGAGACAGGAGAGGCAGTAAAGAAGAGAACCCAGGTGGTCATGGCACACCTGTCCTTCCCCTTCAGAAACTCTCCATACCACGATAAACAGTGACGTGTTAACTGGTGGAGTTGGTTGCCTTTGCTCCACCCAGCCTTTAGTCTCAGATGGTTCCACTGAACACAAAAGATCATTTCACTGGCGATCAGGTTGAACGCTTTACCTCACTGCTGAAACTCAGCATCCATCCCAGGTTATCTTTTTAAATAAACCATGCTATTATTCCTGGCTGGAATACTGCCGGGAGTTATAGACGTAATGGAGTTTTAAAATGCCATTTTATTTCTGCTACTCTAATGGAAAGGCCCGCAGCTAAAAATGGCTGATGGCTCAAGGAGAAAAATAATTTTATAGCCATAATCCCAGTCATTTTATTTTTTCCCCAGCATTCTCATCTTATAATTCAGAATTTCTAAAATGCTTCTTTAAACTGGCAGTAAATTGAAGAGGTCTGGTGAGTTCCAAAGACTAAGCTTTTGAATATTTAATCAATGATATTTTTAATATTTCATCACATCCAATTTGCATTATAAAACATTTATAGAAACAACATGACTGATGTTTCTGTAGTCATTCAAAAAAAAAAATCCCAAATAAACACACAGACTACCGGCTAAAAGTCTAGGAAAGTGTCATCTGTGTTGAGTCTATACCTGTATGATTTTGTCACATTCTGGCCCATAAAAAACCATAAACCTTAACCAGACTCAAATATCTACTAAACTTTAAATGGTGTATTATTAATTTAAAATAATGGAATAGCAAAACTGGCAACCAGACCTTCTGTAAGTGTAGGATATACCTGGGATTAAAAAAAAAAAAAACTCATTTCAGTCAAGTCAATTCCAACTCATAACCCTATAGAACAGAACAGTACTGCCCCGTAGGGTCTCCAAGGCTATAATCTTTATGGAAACAGACTGCTACATCTTTCCACCGCAGAGCAGCTGGTGGGTTCAAAACCACGACCTTTTGGTTAGCAGTTGAGCGCTTTAATCACTGTACTACCAGGGCTCCTATATCTGGGATACACATCTATTATTTTAGGATATGATTAATTTTTTTTGTTGTGGTGGTAAATTCTGATCATTAGAAATTGTCATGGATTTAAATACCAAGATTAAAAGAATATAATAGTCAACTGTGGGGTTAACTTAACTGAAATCTGTCAGCTAAACACAGGGTGGTTCCTTACCCAGGTCACACAGGTCCCAGCAGGTTGGCTCCAGAGCCTGCAGGCTAACTATGAGGCTACTGCAGCCTTGACGTCAATCCAGTACCACAAACAGTTCTCTTCTGATTTATTCACCTATAAATTAAAATCAGTTTCTGAAAAAGAATTTTATGTGCCCTTCAAGAGACTGTAGGCATTTTATAGGTAAATCTCAGATGATAGTACATGTTTTGTTTGCAGATTCAATTTTTAACCTTGGTCCATCAAAAGATGGGGTCACCATTAAGTCAGAATCGAAGGGACAGCAATGGGTTTGGGTTTTTTTGTTTTGTTTTGGCCTCTAGGTGGCAATAAGTGCCTTTCATTGCATGCTCCCAACTACCAGGCTTTGATTAAAAACCAAGCTCTTTACTAAAGGAAGGGAGCTCCAGTACTGCAGTGGTTAAGTGCCTGGCTGCTAACCAAAAGGTCAGCGGTTCAAACTCATCAACCACTCGGAGGGAGAAAGATGTGGCAGTCTGCCTCCGTAAAGTTTAATCCCTTGGAAACTCTACAGGGCAGTTCTATTCTGTTCTGTAGGGTCACTATGAGTTGGAATTGACTCGCTGGCAATGGGTTTGGTATGAGTTACTAAAGGAGCAGAATGTAATCAGTATTACGTGGTTCTTTCTTAAAAGATGATACACACTGAATGTTTTAAACTATATAAGCTTGAAATATCAAGTTATTTTTTTTTCCTCAGGAAAAAAAAGCAATCAGTAAAACATTCATATAGTTCCAAAACTGAAATACAAAAGGTATATAATCTCATGGACTCTCTAAAGTCCTCTCCTGGCTCATCAAACCAGCTTAATGTCAAAGATTCTTTTAGCTTCAAATAGCTACTTGACTTTTAGTTTGTTCCTTTCTGAATACCAACTATGATAAGGCACGCTGCAAGGCGCTGGGCTCTTAGGGAACTCGACTCACAGTCTACAGAACACAAACCTATCAACAAATTATCTACATTGTAAAGGAATTTCCTGCATCAAAGGTTTGCCTCTTACTCCCTACTCATGTCCATCATGGGTCAGAGGCAGACTGGCTCACTGGAGTCACAAAGGAACCAGTATGACAGAGTAGCCATCCCCCATGCCAAAGAGAAGGAGTAAGACGATCTCCTGGTGAGAGCAGTGCCATCCACTCAGAAGGCACACCAGTCACTCTGGGTTCTAACTCACTGGCCAGACCTAGTCACATGGCCCCATCCAAATTCAACGGGTGGGGAAGCACAATGCTACCATGTGTCTGGAAGAGAGACCCAGAAATATCTGAGAACAGCTCCAGGGACCACCAGAAGTACATGTGGAGCCTTCACAAGGATATTCTTAGAAGGACAACTGAGGTTTTCTTGAGTGTGAGGAAGTATTTTAAATAGAATAAAAACAAGATATAAAGTACAAAGGTATAAAAGAATATAACCTATTCTGGGACTAGCAAGACCATGCTTCACAGCTCTAAAGGTATAAGGAGGTACAGCTGGAAAGGGGGCCTGACCTGTCATTTAGGGGACATGGTAAGCATCCCTCTTTTAAGCCACATCGAGGAGTTCTCTTAATTCTTCAGAGAATGGGAAGCTGTTGCAAGTTTTAAATACTTGATGTGGTATGGTAGAAAAGGCAGGGACCTTGAAGTCAGACAGAAAATACAAACCCTGCCTCTGACTAGCTCTATAACTCAGCACATCACTTAACCACCTGCACTTGTTTCTTTGACTGTAAATGAGGAATGGTCCTAACCTCACCGGGTGGTTGTGAGGATTATAAGTAGCAGCATAAATGAACGGCCCACTACATGTCTGCCACACAGATGCTCAATAAATACTTTTGATAAATTAACCATAAACAAGAGTTGTGTTTTAGAAATAACTGTGAGGGCAGAAAACCAGAGGTAAGGAGACTTGGGAGGCTTAAGGACTCATTCCCATGATGACCTTCACGTTACCATCTTCCTTAAGCTAACGGAAATCCTGACAGTCTTTAGACTCTACACAGGCCTTATTTTATCCCTTGTTATTTAGCAAAAGAAAAGAGAGAAGCAGTATTACAGCAGTGATACTGTCATAGAAAAAATAAAACAAAACCCCTGGCCCTTTAACAAACGAGGAAACTTTTCCATTAACCAAAGTAACACTGCCTGATGTGTATATACAATAACTCTTCTTTTCAGCTGAGTTATTCCTAGTAATAGTTTTGGCTAATACAGCATCCGTTTCCTCTGACTTTGTAAAACATATTTTTTAATTATTCTAAGAGTAATTTTTTTTCTAAAGAATATCCGAAGATTTCCAGAGAATCTCCAGGCAAATTTTGTGAGCACAAGTTTAAGGGCACCTTCATCACAATCCCCAAATAAATTTAAATTTAATTCTAAAGTGTTTGAAAAGTCTACCTATATTAGATATTATTTAGATGAGAGTTTCTCAACTTTAGCACTAACGACATTCTGGGCCAGATAATTCTTTGCTGT